>CM033716.1:57198876-58634653 GCA_019671005.1 Hibiscus mutabilis | reverse complement strand
TAATGGTGACCAGCCAAGACCGAGCCTCAGAATATGTTGAAAGACCTTGAACTGCAAAATAATATTAAATAAAATTTAATGTGTTCAAATATTTTACTATTGGATTTTGAACATGATTATATAGCTTAACCTCAATTTCAGAGCTTTTTACTCTTTTAAAATTCCCAATATGTCCACTGTAAAGCCCATTTCGACATGCACGCCTTAATCCCCATAAAAATGTCCGTAAAATAATATTAAATCAAATTTAATAATTTAAAATAATTAATTATGTGCTTTTGAACATGATTATATAACTTAACCTAAATTCATCAGATTTTTACTTGGTTAAAATTTCAACGGATACACTATAAAGCTAATTAAGACATGAACACCTTAAACCCTGACAAAAAGAACGCAAAATAATATTAAATCAAAATAAATGAATTCAAATATTTGATTATGGGATTTTAAACAATATTATATAGTTTTTCTCAATTTCAAAGCTTTTTACTCGGTTAAAATTCTAATGTGTCCACTCTAAAGCCTATTTAGACACGCACACCTTAAACCTCAATAAAACATCCACAAAATAATATTAAATCAAATTTAATGAATTCAAATATTTGATTATGGGCTTATGAACATGATTATATAGCTTAACCTCAATTTAAGAGCTTTTTACTCAGTTAAAATTCCAATATGTCTACTGTAAAGCCCATTTAGACATGCACGCCTTAAACATCAACAAAACGTCTATAAAGTAATATGAAATCAAATTTAATAAGTTCAACTATTTAATAATGTGCTGTTGAACATGATTATATAGCTTGACCAACATTTCACAACTTTTTACTTGATTAAAATTCCATTGGGTCCACTATAAAGCCCATTTAGACATGCACGCCTTAAACCCCAACAAAAGACCACAAAAAATATTAAAACAAATTAAATGAGTTCAAATATTTGATTATGAGTTTTTCAAAATGATTATATAACTTAACCTCAAATTCAGAGCTTTTTACTCTATTAAAATTTCAATATGTCCACTTTAAGGCCCATTTCGACATGCACACCTTAAACCCTAACAAAAAGACTGAAAAATAAAATAAAATCAAATTATATGAGTTTAAATATTTGATTATGGGATTTTGAACATGATTATATAGCTTTCTAGTGTTTATCGCTCCCGACACTACCCTTTTGGGAACATCTTCGATGCTGTGCCCAACATGAGGGATTCTTTTCCTGGAAGGGTCTCAGCCAGGCCATGCGCTTGCTTTCCCCCAGTTTCTTTTGGAGGTTGGGCATTGATAGCAAGATTCGTGTGCACTGTGACATATGGGGAGGAGCCTCGTCTCTCATTCTCTATGGTGATTACTCCGATGATGATGAGATTCTTGTCCGTTGTCAGGATTCTCTAGTTCGTGGTTATGCCATGTGGGATGCCATCAAGGTGCACGATTATTTTGATTGGGAAGATGCAAAAAATATTTTGAGGGTCCCTGTCACTGACGAACGATGAGATACGGTGCTTTGATGTAACCATGATATCGGGCTCTACTCCGTCCGATCAGGCTACCTCTTCTTGCAACGCCCTCCGCGTCCCCTCCCTTGGGCCTCTCCCATTTGGAAGGTCATTTCCCATTCCCCTATTCTGCCCAAGGTGCACACCTTTGGCTGGCGTGCTGGGCGTGATGCCCTCCTTACTAGGAGTCGTTTAGCAGTGGCTGACCTGTCCCTAGGAACCTACCCCTTCAATCAGGCCTCTTCAGAAATAGCCCTGCATGCACTTCGTGATTGTACCGGTGCTGTTGAGGTGCTCTGTCTCGTAGAGTTTCCTTTTTGACCCTGCACTAGCTCGTTTTGGACCGTGATAGCATGGTTTGAGGAGGGGGTTTCGATTCTTTCCCAATCTGATTTTGCCTTTTTCTTAACCTGCTTTGGAATTTGTGGAACTGTCGGAATGATTTAATTCACCATGATCTGATCCAGCTGCCTTGGCTAACGGTGATGAATGCTCATGGCCTTCTCCGCGACTATTGTATGACCAATTCATCCTCCTCGCCCGTTCCACCGCCGACCCCCGCCCCAGCCATCTCTGATCCTCTCTGGCAGCCACCGCCATTTGGGTCGGTCAAGATCAACGTGGATGGTGCCTATTAGGAGTTGACTGGAGCCAGTGCCATTGGTGTCATTGCTCGGGATGATAGCGGTTTTGTCCTCGGTGGTCTCGCTCTTCACTTTGTTGGGTGTTTGGATGCTGCTTTCGCGGAGCTTCATGCGGTTATTACAGGTGCTCAGTTGGGATGTGACCAGGGTTGGAGGGACATCATTCTTGAATCGAACTCTACTATTATGCTCAACAAGCTCTGCCACCGGACCTTAGATGCCACGACCTTAGGCCCTCATATTGAGCAGGCTCGTCCTTTTTTAGATTCGATGCCTTGTTTACGTCTTATATTTATACCTAGGATAGCAAATTTTGTTGCTCATACTCTGGCTTATTGGGCCTTACATTCCGGATCCTCTGTTTTCTTTGACTCGGAGGTTCCTAATTTTATTCACTCTGCAGTTTTGGATGACTATCGTCCCCCTGATTTCTTAATGATATTTAGGGCACTCTTTTCCCCTTAGGCCTAGAGGGGTTTTTAATGAGGCCCGTATTCCTTCAAAAAAATTTCATTGGGTCCAGTGTAAAGCCTATTTAGACATGAACGCCATAAAACCCCCAAAAAGACCGTAAAATAATATTAAATCAAATTAAATGAGTTAAAATATTTGATTATGAGCTTTTCAATATGATTATATAGCTTAACCTCAAATTCAGAGCTTTTTACTCTATTAAAATTCCAATATGTCCATTGTAAAGCCCATTTCAACATGAACACCTTAAACCCCATCAAAATGTCCGTAAAATAATATTAAATCAAATTTAAAAATTTCAAATATTTAATTATGTTCTTTTGAATATGATTACATAGCTTAACCTAAATTTCACAGATTTTTACTTGGTTAAAATTCTTATGGGTCCACTATAAAGCCCATTTAGACATGCTCGTCTTAAACCCTAACAAAAAGATAGCAAAATAATATTAAATCAAAGTAAATTAGTTCAAATATTTGATTATAGGATTTTGAACAATATTATATAGTTTAACCTCAATTTTAAAGCTTTTTACTTGTTTAAAATTCCAATGTGTGGTCATCAAAAAATATTTCAATGTGTCCACTCTAAAGACCTTTTAGATACGCACACCTTAAACCTCAACAAAACGTCTGCAAAATAATGTTAAATCAAATTTAACGATATCAAATATTTTATTATGGACTTTTGAACATGATTATATAGCTTAACATCAATTTCTGAAGCTTTTTACTCAGTTAAAATTCTATTGGGTCCACAGTAAAGCCCATTTAGACATGCACGCCTTAAACCCAACAAAATACCGCAAAATAATATTAAATCAAATTAAATGAGTTCAAATATTTGATTTATGGGCTATTCAACAAGATTATATAGCTTAACATCAAATTCAGATATTTTACTCTGTTAAAATTCCACTATGTCCACTGTAAAACCCGTTTCGACATGCACACCTTAAACCCCATCAAAATGTCCGTAAAATAATATTAAATAAAATTTAATAATTTCAAAATTTTAATTATGTGCTTTTGAACATGATTATATAGCTTAACCTAAATTTCACAGATTTTTACTTGGTTAAAATTCTAACGGGTCTAGTATAAAGCCCATTTAGACATGCACACCTTAAACCCTAAAAAAACGACCGCAAAATAAAATTAAATAAAAATAAATAAGTTCAAATATTTGATTATGGGATTTTGAACAATATTATATAGTTTAACCTCAATTTCAAAGCTTTTTACTCTGTTAAAATTCCAATGTGTCCACTCTAAAGCCCATTTATACACGCACGCCTTAAACCACAACAAAACATCCTTAAAATAATATTAAATCAAATTTAATGAGTTCAAATATTTGATTATGGGCTTTTGAACGTGACTATGTAGCTTAACCTTAATTTCAGAGCTTTTTACTCGATTAAAATTCTAATATGTCTACTGTAAAGCCCTTTTAGACATGCACGCCTTAAACCCCAACAAAATGTATGTGAAGCAAGATGAAATCAAATTTAATAAGTTCAAATATGTAATGATGTGCTTTTGAACATGATTATATAGCTTGTGCAAAATTTCACAACTTTTTACTTGGTAAAAATTCCAACAGGTCCACTGTAAAGCCCGTTTAGAAATGCACGCTTTAAACCCTAACAAAAAGACCGCAAAATCAAATCAAATCAAACTAAATGAGTTCAAATATTTGATTATGGGTTTTAAAGATGATCATATAGCTTAACCTCAATTTTACATCTTTTTACTGGAATAAAATTCTTTTGGGTCCACTGTAAAGCCCATTTAGACATGCATGCCTTAAACCCAAAAAAAAGATCATAAAATAATATTAAATCAAAGTAAATGAGTTCAAATATTTAATTATGAGCTTTTCAACATGATTATATAGCTTAACCTCAAATACAAAGCTTTATGCTCTGTTAAAATTCTAATATGTCCACTGTAAATCCCATTTCGACATGCACGCCTTAAACCGCCATCAAAAAATGTCTATAAAATAATATTAAATCAAATTTAATAAATTTAAACATTTAATTATGTGCTTTTGAACATGATTATATAGCTTAACCTAAATTTCAAAGATTTTTGCTTGGTTAAAATTTCAACGGGTCCACTATAAAGCCCATTTAGGCATGCACGCCTTATACCCTAACAAAACATTGCAAAATAATATTAAATCAAAATAAATGAGTTCAAATATTTTATTATGAGATTTTGAGCAGTATTATATAGTGTAACCTCAATTTCAAAGCTTTTTACATGGTTAATATTCCAATGTGTCCACTCTAAAGACCATTTAGACATGAACGCCTTAAAGTTCAACAAAACGTCCGCAAAATAATGTTAAATCGAATTTAATGATATCAAATATTTGAGTATGGATTGTTGAACATTATTATATAGCTTAACTCCAATTTTTAGAGCTTTTTACTCGGTTAAAATTCTATTGGGTCCATTATAAAGCACATTTAGACATGCACGCTTTAAACCCCAACAAAAGACCGCAAAATAATATTAAATCAAATTAAATCAGTTCAAATATTTGATTATGGGTTGTTCAATATGATTAATGAGCTTAACCTCAAATTCAGAGCTTCTTACTCCGTTAAAATTCCAATATGTCCACTGTAAAGCTTTTATAGACATGCACACCTTAAACTCTAACAAAACATCCGTAAAATAATATTAAGTAAAATTTAATAAGTTCAAATATTTAATTATTTGCTTTTGAACATGATTATGTAGCTTAACCTAAATTTCACAAATTTTTACTTGGTGAAAATTCCAATGGGTCCACACTAAAGCCCATTTAGACATGCACGCCTTAAACCTTAACAAAACGACCGCAAAATAATATTAAATCAAAATAAATGAGTTCAAATATTTTATTATGGGCTTTTGAACAATATTATATAGCTTAACCTCAATTTAAATGCTTTTTTAGTTGGTTAAAATTCTAACGTGTCCACTCTACAGTCCATTTAGGCACACAAGCCTTAAACATCAACAAAATGTCTACAAAATAATATTAAATAAAATTTAATGTGTTCAAATATTTTACTATTGGCTTTTGAAAATGATTATATAGCTTAACCTCAATTTCAGAGCTTTTTACCCTTTTAAAATTCCCAATATGTACACTGTAAAAGCTCATTTCGACATGCTCGCCTTAAACCCCATAAAAATGTCCGTAAAATAATATTAAATCAAATTTAATGATTTAAAATAATTAGTTATGATCTTTTGCACATGATTATATAACTTAACCTAAATTCCTCAGATTTTTACTTGGTTAAAATTTCAACGGGTACACTATAAAGCCAATTTAGACATACACACCTTAAACCCTAACAAAAAGAACACAAAATAATATTAAATCAAAATAAATGAATTAAAATATTTGATTATGAGATTTTGAACAATATTATATAGTTTTTCTCAATTTCAAAGCTTTTTACTCGGTTAAAATTCTAATGTGTCCACTTTAAAGCCCATTTAGACACACACGCCTTAAACCTCGACAAAACGTCCACAAAATAATATTAAATCAAATTTTATGAATTCAAATATTTGATTATGGGCTTCTGAACATGACTAAGTAGCTTAACCTCAATTAAAGAGCTTTTTACTCGGTTAAAATTCCAATATGTCTAACGTAAAGCCCATTTAGACATGCACGCCTTAAGTCTCAACAAAACGTCTGCAAAATAATATTAAATCAAATTCAATGAGTTCAAATATTTGATTATGGGACTTTGAACATGATTACATAGCATATCCTAAATTCTCAGAGCTTTTTACTCAATTAAAATTCCAATATGTCCACTGTAAAGCCCTTTTATCATGCACACCTTAAAACCCATTTAGACATGCACGCCTTAAACCCTAACAGAAAGGCTACAAAATAATATCAAATCAAATTAAATGAGTTAATATATTTTATTATGGGCTTTTAAACATGATTATATAGCTTAACCTCAAATTTAGAGCTTTTTATCCGGTTATAATTCCATTGTGTCCACAATAAAGCCCATTTAGACATGCATGCCTTAATCCCCCAAAAAGACCCCCGCAAAATAATGAGTTCAAATATTTGATTATGAGCTTTTCAACATGATTATATAACTTAACCTCAAATTCAGAGCTTTTAACTCTGGTAAAATTCCAATATGTTCGCTGTAAAACCCATTTCGACATGCACACCTTAAACCCCATCAAAATGTCCGTAAAATAATATAAAATCAAATTTAATAATTTCAAATATTTAATTATGTGATTTTGAACAAGATTATATAGTTTAACCTAAATTTCACTAATTTTTACTTGGTTAAAATTTCAACGGGTCCACTATAAAGCCCACTAAGACATGCAGGCCTTAAACCCTAACAAAAAGACCGCAAAATAATTTTAAATCAAAATAAATGAGTTCAAATAATTGATTATAGGATTTTGAAGAATATTATATAGTTTAACCTCAATTTCAAAGTTTTTAACTTGGTTAAAATTCCACTGTGTCCATTCTAAAGCCCATTTAGACACGCACACCTTAAACCCTCAACAAAACGTCCGCAAGATAATGTTAAATCAAATTTAATGATATCAAATATTTGAATATGGGATTTTGGACTTGACTATATAGCTTAACCTCAATTTTTAGAGATTTTTACTCGGTTAAAAATCTATTGGGTCCACTATAAAGCCCATTTAGACATGTACGCCTTAAACCCAAAAAAAGAATGCAAAATAATATTAAATCATATTAAATGAGTTCAAATATTTAATTATGAAATTTTCAACATGATTATATAGCTTAACCTCAAATTCAGAGATTTTTACTCTGTTAAAATTTCAATATGTCCACTATAAAGCCCATTTCGACATGCACGCCTTAAACCCCATCAAAATGTCCATAAATTAATAATAAATCAAATTTAATAATTTCAAATATTTAATTATGTACTTTTGAACATGATTATATAACTTAACTAAATTTTCACAGAATTTTACTTGGTTAAAATTCCAACGGGTCCACTATAGAGCTTATTTAGACATGCACGCCTTAAACCCTAACAAAAAGACTACAAAATAATATTAAATCAAAATAATGAGTCCATTCATTTGATTATGGGATTTTGAACAATATTATATAGTTTAACCTCAATTTCAAAGCTTTTTACTTGGTTAAAATACTAATGTGTCCACTCTAAAGCCAATTTAGACACGTGCGCCTTAAAACTCAACAAAACGTCCGCAAAATAATGTTAAATCAAATTTAATGTTTTCAAATATATGATTATGGGCTCTTGAACATGATTATATAGCCTAAACTCAATTTAAGAGCTTTTTACTCTGTTAAAATTCTAATATGTCTATTGTAAAACCCATTTAGACATGCACACCTTAAACCTCAACAAAACGTCCTTGAAGTAATATAAAATCAAATTTAATAACTTCAAATTTTTAATAATGTGCTTTTGAACATGATTATATAGCTTGCAAAAATTTCACAACTTTTTACTTGGTTAAAATTCCAACGGTTTCATTGTAAAGCCCATTTTGACATGCACGCCTTAAACCCTAACAAAAAGACCAAAAAATAATATCAAATAAAATTAAATGAGTTAAAATATTTTATTATGGGATTTTGAACATGATTATATAGTTTAACCTCAATTTTAGAGTTTTTTACTCGGTTAAAATTCTATTTGGTCCACTATAAAGCCCATTTAGACATGCACGCCTTAAACCCCAAAAATTAACAGCAAAATAATATTAAATTAAATTAAATAAGTTCAAATATATGATTATAGGATTCTGAACATGATTATATAGCTTAACCTCAAGTTCGTAGCTTTTTACTATGTTAAATTTCCAATATGTCCACTATAAAACCCATTTTCGACAAGCATGCCTTTAACCCCATCAAAATGTCCGTATAATAATATTAAATCAAATTTAATAATTTCAAATATTTAATAACGTGCTTTTGAAAATGATTATATAGCTTGAACCAAATTTCACATCTTTTTACTTGGTTAAAATTCCAACGGGTCCTACTGTAAAGCCCATTTAGACATGTACGCATTAAACCCTAGCAAAAAGACCACAAAATAATATTAAATCAAAATAAATTAGTTCAATTATTTGATTATGGGATTTTGAACAATATTATATAGTTTAACCTCAATTTCAAAGCTTTTTACTTGGTTAAATATGATTCCAAAAAAGGATATTCGGCTGACGTCCATAGGAACTCTTGAATTGGACAAGGATATGGGTAAGACATTCCTACGAACATCATCTTTGTTATCAGAATTTGATGATTGGTTATCTAAAGAGTCACCACCACATGCAGCCTTCAACAACCAAGGCCCTTTGGCTCCAAACCCTCGTAGTACTAAACGAAGTTCCCCTAGGGAAGACATTATCAAAACAAAGAGGACTCGATCTATACCACTTTCTTCATAGAACAAAGCTGGGATGAGCTGCGAAAAAAGCTCTCCAGCGGAGGTTGACGTTCAACCCCGTCAAGGAAAATGAAAATCCTATGTTGGAACTACCAAGGCCTTGGTAAAGCTCCTGCAGTTCAAGCTTTGAAAAGATTTGTCACTGAGTTAAACCCTGATGTTTTATTTATTTGTGAAACTTGCCTAAATAAGTATAATTGTGAGAGACTTCGTATTACTTTAAGTATGGTTGGTTGTTTGCCAGTTGAAAGCAACCCTTCATGTTCGGGCTTAGCCCTATTATGGAATAATAAAATAAACACCGATTTGATTTCGTACTCGGACCATCACAATGACTCTATTGTCCAAACATCCACATCCCAATTCCATTTCTCGGGAATTCACAGTTATGCTGAAACAAACCAAAAAATCAAAACTTGGTAACTAATCGATTCTCTAAATTATTATCACCTCTCCCTTGGCTAATAGGAGGAGATTTAAATGAAATTCTAACCGATAATGAAAAACAAGGTGGTTGTCGTCGAGCATGCTCACAAATTAATAATTTTAGGGATTGCCTATCCCGAAACAATTTATTTGATTGCATACCAAAAAAAGGATGGTTCACTTGGACTAAGCTGGGCCCTCACACTCCAACTATCCTTGATCGCCTAGATCATTTTGTCGCAAACACTGATTGTTTCAATTTATACCCAATGAATTGAGCCATTTATGAATTTCAAGCGAAATCTGACCATTGCTTCATCCTCATGGATACTGAATAAAAAATGCTATACGTTCTCAACATCATGACCATCAGTTTCATTTTGAAAATTGTTGGGCAAATAATAAGGATTGTATCTCCATTGTACAAGAAACTTGGTTAACCACCAATGGCTCTGCTATAGAAAAAATACAAGTAATCGGTTCTTCCCTTAAAGACTGGCAATCGTACAAGTGAATCACCTCCACATGTCGTATAAATGAACTAAATAAACAAATTAACTCATGTCTACTCCATCGCCTCTCAAATACTGAGGAAGAAGCTTATCTTGCTGCAAAATTAGAACTTAACCATCTCCTTGACGCCCAAGAAGCATATTGGGCCCAACGATCACGTACTGCTTGGCTTGCACACTGGGATAAAAGCACATCCTTCTTCCATGCCCCGTGCAAATGAAAGGCGTAAGAAAAATACAATAAAAGGCTTTTTGACAAAAAACAATATTTGGCAAGATAATGAGGAAAATATTATGAGGGTTGTTGTAGACTATTTCTAGAAACTTTTCTCATCTTCCAACCCATATATCTCGATCCAAATTTTAAATAACATTAACACCACTATTACCCCTGCTATGAACGAAGTCTTGACAAGGCCCTTTACCCCGGACGAGATCAATTATGCTTTTTGAGACATTAATCCAACCAAAGCTATTGGTATTGATGAGCTACCCAGTGGGTTCTACCGACAACACTGGGACACAGTTGGACAAGACGTAATTAATCTTTGCCTAGATCTCCTCTTTGAGAAAGTATACATGTATGAAATTAATCGTACAGTTTTGGTCCTAATACCCAAAATCAACGACCAACGATGATAAGACAATTATGCCCCATAAGTCTTTGTACGATCATTTATACGACTATTGCCAAAGTGCTTGTAAATCATATGAAAGCCATTATTCCCTGTTGTATCAGTGATAACCAAGCTGCTTTTGTCAAAGGAAAAAACATCACTGATAATATTTTAATTGCCCATGAACTAATTCACTCCCTCAACACAGGAGACTCAAACCTCTTTCAAGGCGCTGCCCTTAAATTAGACATGGAAAAGGCTTTTGACCGAGTCGAATGGTCTTTTATTCGGTAAGTCATGCTTTGTATGGGTTTTAATACCAATTGGGTTTCTATAATTATGAGCTGTATTACGACCGTCTCCTTCACTGCTAGAGTGAATAACTCTCTTTCACCAGTTTTCCAACCCAAACGTGGTCTACGATAGGGGACCCTCTTTCCCATTTTTTATTTCTCTTCTGCACACAAGGTCTATCAGTGATTCTAAATGCTGAACAGTAGAATGGTCATCTCCCTGGACTATGTGCAAGTCAAAATGGACCCCGAGTAAATCATCTTCTTTTTGCGGATGACTGCATGGTTTTAATTAGAAACAACACTACGGAGGTAGAACATAGAAAAAATGCTCTTCAAACTTTTGCTCTATCATCTGGGCAAGTAGTCAATTTTGAAAAATCAACCATCTTTTTTAATCCATAATCATCTATTGAGCATAAACAGGCTATCAATACTATTCTTCAAGTTAGGGAAGTGGATGATCTTGGGATCTACCTTGAAGTACCTCTCCTAATAGGAAAAATAAAGCTGCAGCGCTTGGGTTCACACGTGATAAGATGAACTCCCGTATGTCTCACTGGGACAAACATCTCATCTCATTTAGTGGACGAGAGGTTTTCATCAAAGCCATTATCCAGTCTCTACCACAATATGTGATGTCATGTTACCTTCTACCACAAAATATTATTAACGACGTCCATACGACGTTACTTGTGGTCAGGAAGAAACAACAAACGAGGTTGGCATATGATTCCATGGGACACTATTTGTTGACCAAAATCTGCTGGAGGCATTGGCTTCTGGGACCTGCACCTTTTCAACATTGCACTGCTTGGAAAGGGACTATGGCGTCTCATATGTGAACCAAATAATCTTCTTGCCCAGATTTATAAGGCTAAATACTATCCCTCTGCGCATATTCTTGAATCTGAGACTAATCATCAAGCTTCCTTTGCTTGGAAAGGTCTTCACCAAACCTTGCTGAAACTCCATAATGGCTTTCTCCAATGGCCATGGATTGACAGTAAAATCCAAATTCACCATGACAACTGGGTGGTTCTTCTACAGTTCAGCTTTATGGCCAATATAAAATTAGTGATGAACTACATACTCGGTGTCACGAATTTATGATTCCAGGTCAACCTCGATGGGATGCCACAAAGGTTCAAACATATTTTGACCAGGAAGATGCAAACATTATTCTAGGCGTTCCTATCATCAATGACCAACAAGACACGATTTTATGGAGTAACCATGACTCTGGCATCTACTCCGTCCGCTCTAGATATTCGTTATTATAGAGGACTCTAACACCTATTAATATACCATCTCGTATCTGGAAAGTTATATCCAAGCTACCTATCATTCCAAAAATACGATCCTTTGGATGGAGATTAGACCATGACGCTTTACCTACTGGCACTAAACTTCAAGCGGCAAATCTTGGTACAGGACTATGTCCACTGTGCAATATGGCCCAGGAAACAACTCTTAATTCTCTGTGTGATTGTCCAGGCACACAAGAGGCTCTCCAACTGGCTGGTCTGCCCAATTCGATCCTTTCTAGCACTACAGTTTCGTCTTTACAATGGATCGAGGCTGGAGCTGCTAGTTTGCCACTCCAGTCATTTGCTTTGTTTATAAAATTACTTTGGAACCTATGGAACAGACGTAATTATTGGATCCATAAACACCACCTATAGCCACCTTGGCTTGCGATCCTTAATTCTCAAGGTATTTTACGGGAATATGCAGAGGCTACATCAACTGCACCCATCCCACAACAGTCAGAGATGACTTCCCTAGCGCAACCATGTTAGCAATGCCCCTGAGAAGGATCCCTGAAGCTTAACACCGATGGGGCTTTTGACCCTATCACTAGAGCTACTGCTGTAGGTGTTGTTGCGCAAAACTCCACCGGTGTTGTCCTTGGAGGCATTTCTTATCCTTTGGGTAGTTGCTTGGATGCTGCCTCGACTGACGCTCATGCGGTTATTGCGAGCATCATTTTTGCACGTGATCGTGGATGGTCCAATCTGATCATTGAAACGGATTAAGCTACAATTGCTAACAAGATCAACCGGCAGAGCCCTGATCTAACTACTTTGCGACCTCTGATTGACCATGCTCGTTCTCTTCTAGCGGACACTGTCAACTTTAGCATACGCTTTGTACCTAGAAGAATGAATGTCGTCGCACATACTCATACCACTAGTGCTCTTCGTTCCATGTCATTTGTTTTATTTGGCACAGGTTATCTTGATTATATTCGAACATTTGTAGCTAATGAGATTTCTTCTCATCCATTATAATAGACATGGGCACTCTTTTTTCCCCATAGGTGTTCACTAGGAGCCTCCGGGAAAAGGGTGACTTTAGGGGTTTTTAACGATGACTTTTTCTTCAAAAAAAGTCCAATGTTCCACTCTAAAGCCCATTTAGACACGCACACCTTAAAACTAAACAAAATGTCCGCAAAATGATATTAAATCAAATTTAATGATTTCAAATATTTGATTATGAGCTCTTGAACATGATTATATATCTTAACCTCAATTTAAGAGCTTTTTACTCGGTTAAAATTCCAATATGTCTATTGTAAAGCCCGTTTAGACATGCACGCCTTAAACCTTAACAAAATGTCCATGAAGTAATATAAAATCAAATTTAATAACTTCAAATATTTAATAATGTGCTTTTGAACATGATTATATAGCTCGACAAAAATTTCACAACTTTTTTTACTTGGTTAAAATTCCAACGGGTTCACTGTAAAGCCCATTTAGACATGCACACCTTAAACCCTAACAAAAACACCACAAAATAATATCAAATAAAATTAGATGAGTTCAAATATTTTGTTATGGGCTTTTGAACATGATTATATAGCTTAACCTCAATTTTAGAGCTTTTTACTCGGTTAAAATTCTATTTGGTCCACTGTAAACCCCATTTAGACATGCACGCTTTAAACCCCAAAAATTGACAGCAAAATAATATTAAATTAAATTAAATAAGTTCAAATATTTGATTAAGGGATTCTGAACATGACTATATAACTTAACCTCAAAGTTAGAGCTTTTTACTATGTTAAATTTCCAATTTTTCCACTATAAAAACCCATTTCGACAAGCACGCCCTAAACCCATCAAAATGTCCGTATAATAATATTAAATCAAATTTAATAATTTCAAATATTTAAATAATGTGCTTTTGAAAATGATTATATAGCTTGACCAAAATTTCACAACTTTTTACTTAGTTAAAATTCCAACGGGTACTATAAAGCCCATTTAAACATGTACGCCTTAAACCCTAACAAAAAGACCACAAAATAATATTAAATCAAAATAAATGAGCTCAATTTTTTGATTATAGGATTTTGAGAAATATTATATAGTTTAACCTCAATTTGAAATCTTTTTTCTTGGTTAAAATTCCAATGTGTCCACTCTAAAGCCCACTTAGACACACACGACTTAAAACTCAACAAAACGTCTATAAAATAATGTTAAATCAAATTTACTGATTTCAAATATTTTATTATGGGCTCTTGGACATGAGTATATAGCTTAACCTCAATTTAAGAGCATTTTACTCGGTTAAAATTCCAATATGTCTATTGTAAAGTCCATTTAGACACACACGCCTTAAACCCCAACAAAACGTCTATGAAGTAATAGAAAATCAAATTTAATAATGTTCTTTTGAACATGATTATATAGCTTTACAAAAATTTCACAACTTTTTATTTGGTTAAAATTCCAACGGGTTCACTGTAAAGCCCATTTAGATATGCACGCCTTAAACCCTAACAAAAACACCACAAAATAATATCAAATAAAATTAACCAAGTTCAAATATTTTATTATGGGCTTAGGAACATGATTATGTAGCTTAACCTTAATTACAGAGCTTTTTACTTGATTAAAATTCAATTGGGTCCACTATAAAGTCCATTTAGACACGCACGCCTTAAACCCCAAAAATCGACAACAAATAATATTAAATTAAATTAAATAAGTTCAAATATTTGATTATGGGCTTCTGAGCATGATTATATAGGTTAACCTCAAATTCATAGCTTTTTACTATGTTAAATTTCCAATATATCCACTGTAAAGCCCTTTTCGACAAGCACGCCTTAAACCCCATCAAAATGTCCATATAATAATATTAAATCTAATTTAAAATTTTAAAATATTTAATAATGTGCTTTTGAAAATAATTATATAGCATGACCCAAATTTCACAACTTTTTACTTGGTTAAAATTCCAACGGGTCCACTATAAAGCCCATTTAGACATCCACGCCTTAATAAACCCTAACAAAAAGGGTGCAAAATAATATCAAATCAAATTAACTGAGTTCAAATATTTGATTATGAGCTTTTAAACATGATTATAATGCTTACCCTAGATTTTAGAGCTTTTTAATCGGTTAAGTTTCGATTAGGTCCACAATAAATCCCATTTAGACATGCACGCCTTAACCCCCCAAAAAACCCGTAAAATAATATTAAATCAAATTAAATGAGTTCAAGTATTTGATTATGAGATTTTCAACAAGGTTATATACCCTAACCTCAAATTCAAAGCTTTTTACGCTGTTAAAATTCCAATATGTCCACTGTAAAACCCATTTCGACATGCACGACTTAAACCCCATCAAAATGTCCGTAAAATAATATTTAATAAACTTTAATAATTTCAAATATTTAATTACGTGCTTTTGAACATGATTATATAGCTTAACCTAAATTTCATGATTTTTACTTGGTTAAAATTCCAACGGGTCCACTATAAAGCCCATTTAGACATGTACGCCTTAAACCCTAAACAAAAAGATGGAAAAATAATATTGAATCAAAATAAATGAGTTCAAATAATATATTATGGGATTTTGAACAATATTATATAGTTGAAACTCAATTTCAAAGCTTTTAACTTGGTTAAAATTCCAGTGTGTCCACTCTAAAGCCCATTTAGACACGCACGCTTTAAACCTCAACAAAACGTCCGCAAAATAATGTTAAATCAAATTTAATGAATTCAAATATTTGATTATGATATATTGGACATGATTATATAGCTTAACATCAATTTTCAGAGCTTTTTACTCGGTTAAAACACTATCGGTTCCACAATAAAGCCCATTTAGACATGCACTCCTTAAACCCAAAGCAAGACCGCAAAATAATATTAAATTATATAAAATGAGTTCAAATAATTGATTATGATATTTTCAACATGATTATATAGCTTAACCTCAAATTCAAAGCTTTTAATTCTGTTAAAATTCCGATATGTCCACTGCAAAGCCCATTTCGACATACACGCCTTAAACCCATCAAAATGTCCTTAAATTAAAAATAAATCAAATTTAATAATTTCAAATCTATAATTATGTGCTTTTGAACATGATTATATAGCTTAATCAAAATTTCACATATTTTTACTAGGTTAAAATTCCAACGGCTCCACTATAAAGCTCATTTAGACATGCACACCTTAAACCCTAACAGAAAGACCACAAAATAATATTAAATCAAAATAAATGAGTTCAATTATTTGATTATGGTATTTTGAGCAATATTATATAGTTAACCTCAATTTCAAAGCTTTTTACTTGGTTAAAATTCTAATGTGTCCACTCTAAAGCCCATTTAGACATGCGCGCCTTAAAACTCAACAAAACGCTCGCAAAATAATATTAAATTAAATAAGTTCAAATATTTGATTATGGGTTCCTGAACATGATTATATAGCTTAACCTCAAATTTGGAGCTTTTTACTATGTTCAATTTCCAATATGTCCACTATAAAGCCCTTTTCAACAAGCACACCTTAAAACCCATCAAAATGTTCGTATAATAATATTAAATTAAATTTAATAATTTCAAATATTTAATAATGTGCTTTTAAAAATGATTATATAGCTTGACCCAAATTTCACAACTTTTTACTTGGTTAAAATTCCAACGGGTCCACTGTAAAGCCCATTTAGACATGCACGCCTTAAACCCTAACAAAAAGGTTGCAAAATAATATAAAATAAAATTAAATGAGTTCAAATATTTGATTATGGGCTTTTAAACATGATTACAATGCTTAACCTCAATTTTAGAGCTTTTTACTCGGTTAAAATTCTATTGGGTCTATAATAAAGCTTATTTAGACATGCACGCCTTAAACTCCCCAAAAAAACCGCAAAATAATATTAAATCAAATTAAATGAGTTCAAATATTTGATTATGAGCTTTTCAACATGATTATATAGCTTAACCTCAAATTCAGAGCTTTTTACTTTGTTAAAATTTCAATACGTCACTGTAAAACCCATTTCGACATGCACAAATTAAACGCCATCAAAATGTCCGTAAAATAATATGATATCAAATTTAATAATTTCAAATATTTAATAATGTGCTTCTAAACATGATTATATAGCTTAACCTAAATATAACAGATTTTTACTTGGTTAAAATTCCAACGGGTCCACTATAAAGCCCATTTAGACATGCACGCCTTAAACCCTAACAAAAAGACCACAAAATAATATTAAATCAAAATAAATGAGTTCAAATAATTGATTATGGGATTTTGAACAATATTATATAGTTTAACCTCAATTTCAAAGCTTTTAACTTGGTTAAAATTCCAATGTGTCCACTCTAAAGTCCATTTAGACATGCAGGCCTTAAACCTCAACAAAACGTATGCAAAATAATGTTAAATCAAATTTAATGATTTCAAATATTTGATTATGGGATTTTGGACTTGATTATATAGTTTAACCTTAATTTTCAGAGGTTTCAAATATTTTAGAGCTTTTTACAATGGATCGAGGATTGAGCTGCTAGTCTACCACTCCAATCCTTTGCTTTGTTTATGACATTATTTTGGAACATATGGAACAGACGTAATGGTTGGATCCATAATAATCACATACAACCACCTTGGCTTACGGTCCTTAATTCTCAGGGTATTCTATGAGAATATGCAGCGGCTACTTTGACTGCGCCCGCCCCTCAGCAGTCGTAGATGACTTCCCTAGCGCAACCATGTTGGCAACGACCCCAAGAAGGATCTCTGAATCTTAACACAGATGGGGATTTTGACCCTATCACTAGAGTTGCTACTGTAGGTGTTGTCGCGAGAAACTCCACCGGTGCTATCCTTGGAGGCCTTTCTTATCCTTTGGGTAGCTTCTTGGATGCTACCACGGCCGAAGCTCATGCAGTTATTGCAGGCATCATCTTTTCACGTGACCGTGGCTGGGCCAATCTGATCATTGAAACGAACTCATCTACAATTGCTAACAAGATCAACCGCCAGGGTCCTGATCTCACTACTTTACGACCTCTGATTGACCATGCTCGCTCTCTTCTAGCCAATATAGTCAACTTTAGCATACACTTTGTACCTAGAGGAATGAATGTTGTTGCTCATACTCTTGCCACTAGGGCTCTTCGTTCCATGTCATCCGTTTTATTTGGTACGAATTATCCTGAATATATTCGAACGATTGTAACTAATGATATTAAATTAAATTTAATGTGTTCAAATATTTTATTATGGGCTTTTTAACATGATTACATAGCATAACCTAAATTTTCAGAGCTTTTTACTCAATTAAAATTCCAATATGTCCACTATAAAGCCCATTTAGACATGCACGCCGTAAAGCTCTAACAAAAAGGCTACAAAATAATATCAAATCAAATTAAATTAGTTAAAATATTTGATTATGGGCTTTTAAACATGATTATATAACTTAACCTCAATTTTAGAGCTTTTTACTCGGTTAAAATTCCATTGTGTCCACAATAAAGCCCATTTAGGCATGCTCGCCTTCATCCCCCCGACAAAAAACCCCACAAAATAATATTAAATCAAATTAAATGAGTTCAAATATTTGATTATGAGCTTTTCAACATGATTATATAGTTTAACCTCAAATTCAGAACTTTTTACACTGGTAAAATTCCAATATGTCCATTGTAAAACCCATTACGACACGCACGCCTTAAACCCCATCAAAATGCCCGTAAAATAATATAAAATCAAATTTAATAATTTCAAATATTTAATTATGTGTTTTTGAACAATATTATATATCTTAACCTAAATTTCACAGATTTTTACTTGGTTAAAATTTCAACGGGTCCACTATAAAGCCCATTTAGACATGCATGCCTTAAACCCTAACAAAAAGACCGCAAAATAATATTAAATCAAAATAAATGAGTTCAAATATTTGATTATATGATTTTGAACAATATTATATACTTTAACCTTAATTTCAAAGCTTTTAACTTGGTTAAAATTCCAATGTGTCCACTTTAAAGCCCATTTAGACAGGCACGCCTTGAACCCTCAACAAAACATCCGTAAAATAATATTAAATCATATTTATTGATATAAAATATTTGATTATGGTATTTTGGACATGATTATATAGCTTAACCTTAATTTTTAGAGCTTTTTACTCAGTTAAAAATCTATTAGGTCCACTGTAAAGCCCATTTAGACATGTACGCTTTAAACCCCAGAAAAAGACCGCAAAAATAATATTAAATCATATTAAATGAGTTCAAATATTTAATCATGAGATTTTCAATATGATTATATAGCTTAACCTCAAATTCAGAGCTTTTTACTCAGTTAACCCTTTTGTACCTTTTCATGGTCTCACTGTGCCTTTGCTTTCTTAGATGGTGAAGTTGAGGACATGCCGATGGATCATGCTGTTGATATTTCTGCTGGCTCATCAATTGTTGTAGCTCCAGTTTTGGACATGGCCGTTGCAAGCTTGGAGGATGATGCGCATGAATTTGTCGTGGCTCAAGATGTCGAGTCTAACACTGATCCTATCCCTCTCTCTATCGTGGCGGTCGATGCAGTTGTGGCTGATGCTGAAACTAAGTCACCAAAGCCGCCAGACAAGTTGTTCGTGCTAGTAGACGAGGCTGCGGTGCCCTTGGGCAAGGTTGCCTCAACCGTATCTGCCTTTTAGATGAAAGGGTCGACTCTATCGATGTTACCTGGTTTTGAAGTATGGCTCGAAAAGAACCATTCGAAAAGATCACCGATTGACCCAGTGATGCATGTGCCTAGTCGAAAGCCCAAGCGTAGTCCCCCTCAGGCTGATGGTGTTGCCGGTAAGAAGCCACACACCTCTCCCTCGGCTGCTAGCAAAATGACAAAGCTTCCTTCTCCTTTTACCACTAGCAAACCCTCCAAAATTATGAAAAGCTGGGATGAGCAACAAAAACTCTTCAGCGGCAGTTGAGCATCAACCCCACCGAGAGAAATGAAGATCATGTGTTGGAACTGCCGAGGGCTTGGTAAACCTCAGGCAGTTCAGTCCTTAGGAAAGGTTATTACTCGTTTAAGTCCTGATGTTGTTTTTTTATATGAAACTTGTTTAAATTTTTTTTAACTCTGATCGTGTTAAACTTGCTTTATGTATGAACGGCTACATCACTATTGATAGCAGTCGTAGTTGCTCTTGTCTTATGATATTATGGAATGACAAAATTATGCTTTATTTGTTGTCGTACTCGGATCGCTTCATTGATGTTGTTATTAGATTAAATGTAGACTACTTTCACTTTATCGGTGTTTACGATTATTAAATTATAAAACTTGGGAATTACTTGATTCAATTCACTCCTCCTCGCCTCTCACTTGGCTTATTGGTGGAGATCTCAATGAAATCCTTTCCGACGATGAGAAACAAGGAGGCTGCCGACGGGCGCACTGCCAAATTGTAAATTTTAGAGACTACTTGTCTTGAAACAATCTTTTTAATTGTAGGCCATCGTCCGGTTGGTTTATGTGGTCTAAATCGGGGCCCAATACCTTAACGGTATTGGAACGTCTGGATCTCTTTGTTGCTAGTTCATCTTGGTTACAACAACACCTACACAATCGAAATATCTCATCTTACTCTGCCGACTCGGATCACTGCACAATCATAATAGATATTGTGCCTGCTCGTCGTGAGCATAATAGACCTCAAGGCGACCACTTTCGTTTTGAAGCGTGTTGGGCCAATGACATTTCTTATGTCTCGATTGTCCACCCAGCATGGTCTGCTGCCTCGGGCTTTTTCATGGACAAACTATAGCTGGTCAGAGTCCACCTCAAATATTGGCAAAACGACTAGTGTCGTACCTCCTCCGACTGCATTACTGAGTTGTATCGCCGAATTAACTCTTACTTGTGTTGTCGGCTCTCTGCTTCGGACATTGAGGACCTAAAAGAGGCCAAGGCTGATCTCCGCCAACTCTTTGATGCCAAGGAGGCATATTGGGCCCAGCGTTCCCATATCAATTGGTTATCCCATGGGGATAAGAATATGTCGTTCTTTCAAGCTCGGGCCTCCCGTCGTTACAAGAAGAACGCCATCAAAGGCCTTTTTGATTCCAATAATATATGGCACGTTAAACATGATGATGTTATGAGCGTCGTTGTGAATTACTTCCAAAGCCTCTTCACAATGTCTAAGCCTTCTTTGGACCACTTGATCATTGACAATATCGTGCCATCTATCACTCTTTCTATGAGCGAGTCCTTATCATAGCCTTTCATGGAGGAGGAAATTCTTTTTGCCTTTCGGGACGTTAACCCTCAGAAAAACCCTGGTATTGATGGTTTCCTGAGCAGTTTCTTTAGGCAACATTGGGATATCCTTGGACCGGAGGTTGTTCAACTTTGTCTTAACCTCTTGAGGGTGGATGCAAACATGGCCTTGGTTAACAAAACGGTTATGGTTATGATCCCCAAAGTACTTGACCCTACCTTTGTCCGATAGCTTCATCCCATCAGCCTTTGCACAGTCATCTATAAGATTGTCGCAAAGGTTATTATTAACCGTATGAAGCTAGTGCTTCCATCTTGCATTAGTGCCTCCCAGGCGGCTTTTCTCTATGGTTGAAATATCACTAATAACATATTGATTGCCCACGAGCTTGTGCACTCTATGTATTCTAATGAGTCCGGCCCCTTTCAAGGTGTCGCTCTTAATTTGGATATGGAGAAGGCTTTTGATAGGGTGGAATGGTATTTCCTCCGACATGTTATGCTCCGGATGGGCTTCACACCTCCGTGGGTTGACTTGATAATGCACTGTATCTCTACAGTCTCATTCCGAAGGCCGAGTCAATGGCTCACTTTCTCTAATTTTCTACGCACAAAGAGGAATCAGGTAGAGGGGTCCTCTGTCCCCTTTTTTATTCCTTATCTGTTCTCAAGGACTCTCTGCCTCCCTTGCAGCCGAGCAAAGGGTTGGCCGCCTTCAGGGTCTCTATGCTAGCTGTCATGGTCCACGGGTAAACCACCTACTCTTGGCTAATGACAACCTGATCTTTCTCAGGAATGATATTGATGAAGTTACACGTTAAAAGGAGATTCTTGATCTCTACGCTTCCTCGTCTGGCCAAGTGGTCAATTTTGACAAATTCACTATCTTCTTTGGGCCGAAGTCGTCTCATGAGTTTAAGCAAGCTGTTCACCGGATCTTCTGCATGCGTGAGGTCGATGACCCACGTGTCTATCTTGTAATACCGCTCCTAATTGGTAAAAATAAGACATGAATTTTGGGGTTTACTCCTAACAAAGTAAATTCGCGCATGTCTAATTGGAATAACCACCTTCTTTCCTTTAGTTGACGTGAAGTGTTCATTAAATCGGTCACGAAATCCTTGCCTCAATACGTCATGTCTTGCTACATACTGCCCCAAAACATCACTGATGACATGACCCGGTCAATCCGATGTTATTGGTGGTCTGGTCGAAATAATAAGCGAGGCTGGCCACTTGTTTCTTGGGACTTGGTTTGCGCCCCAAAATCTGTGGGTGGCATTGGTTTCCTGGATATGCACCACTTTAATGTTGCTTTGTTAGGAAAACAACTATGGCGTTTCCTTTCTGAGCCGTGCTCCTTACTTTCTAGGGTCTACCACGCCTGATACTACCCTTCTGGAAACATCTTTGACATAGTACCCAACATGAGGGATTCCTTTGCCTGGAAGGGTCTTTTCCAAGCCATGCGCTTGCTTTCCCCCAGTTTCTTTTGGAGCCTGGGAATTGACAGCAAAATTCATGTGCACTGTGACAGATGGGGAGAGGTCTCGCCTCTCATTCTCTATGGTGATTACTCTAATTATGATTAGATCCCTGTCCGATGTCGGGATTTTCTGGTCTGTAGTTTTGCACAATGGGATACCATCAAGGTGCTAGATTACTTTGATTTGGACAATGCAGAAAATATCTTGCGAGTCCCTATCACCGATAAATGATGAGATACGGTGCTTTAGAGTAACCACGATACTGAGCTCTACTTCGTTCGATCCAGTACCTCTTCTTGCAATGACCTTCGCGTCCCCTCCCTCGGGCCTCTCTAATCTGGAAGGTCATTTCCCGCTCCCCTACACTGCCCAAGGTGCGTACCTTTGGCTGGCATGTTGGGCCTGATGCCCTCCCTATGGGGAGTCGTTTAGTAGCGGCTGGCCTATCTACGGGAGCATGCCCCTTCTGTCAGACTCTCCAAAAATAGCCCTGCATGCGCTTCGTGACTGCACCGGTGTTGTGGAGGCGCTCCACCTTATAGAGTTTCCTTTTCGAGTCCGCACTAGCTCGGTCTCGACCGTGCTAGCCTGGCTTGAGGAGAGGGCTTCAGTTTTTTTCCAATCTGATTTTACCTTCTTCTTAACCATGCTTTGGAATTTGTAGAACCGTCGGAATGATTTAATTCACCATGACCGGATCCAGCCACCTTGGCTAACGGTGATGAACGCTCAGGTCCTTTTCCGTGACTATGGTACGACCAATTCATCCTCCTCGCCCGCTCCAACATCGACCGCCGCCCCAGCCATCTATGATCCTCACTGGCAGCCACTGCCATTTGGGATAGTTAAGATCAACGTGGATGGTGCCTTCAAGGCATTGACTGGAGCCGCTGCCATTGGTGTCATTTCTCGGGATGCCAGCGGTTTGGTCCACGGTGGTCTTGCTCTTCACTTCGCTGGTTATTACCGGTGCTCAGCTAGGCTACCGTGATCAACAACCTCGGCATTGACCGGGGTTGGACAAACATCATTCTTGAATCAGACTCGGCTATCGTGATCAACAAGCTACGCCGTGGGGCCTCGGATGCCACGATCCTAAGTCAACATATTGAGCAGGCTTGTCATCTTTTAGATTCATTGCCTTGTTTGCGTCTTATGTTTATTCCTAGTCTAGCAAATTCTGTTACTCATACTCTGGCTTCTTGGGCCTTACATTCTGGATCCTCTGTTTTCTTTGACTCAGAGATTCCTGATTTTATTCACTCTGTTGTATTGGATGACTATCGTCCCCTTGATTTCTTAATGATATTTAGGGCACTATTTTCCCCTTAGGTCTACAGGTGATTTTATTAAGGCTCGCCTTCCTTCAAAAAAAATTCGAATATGTCCACTATAAAGCCCAGTTCGAATTGCACGCCTTAAACCCCGTCAAAATGTCCATAAATTAATAATAAATCAAATTTAATAATTTCAAATATTTAATTATGTTCTTTTCAACATGATTATATAGCTTAAATAAAATTTCACAAATTTTTACTTGGTTAAAATTCTAACGGGTCCACTATAAAACCCATTTAGACATGCACGCCTTAAACCCTAACAAAAAGACTGCAAAATAATATTAAATCAAAATAATGAGTTCAATTATTTGATTATGGGATTTTGAACAATATTATATAGTTTAGCCTCAATTTCAAAGCTTTTTACTTGGTTAAAATACCAATGTGCCCATTCTAAAGCCCATTTAGACACG
Source organism: Hibiscus mutabilis (assembly GCA_019671005.1). Lineage (NCBI taxonomy): Eukaryota > Viridiplantae > Streptophyta > Magnoliopsida > Malvales > Malvaceae > Hibiscus > Hibiscus mutabilis. Next base: position 58,609,889 of record CM033716.1, on the reverse strand, counting down.
CATGCCTTAAAACTCAATAAAACATCCGCAAAATAATGTTAAATCAAATTTAATGATTTGAAATATTTGATTATGGGCTCTTGAACATGATTATATATATCTTAACCTCAATTTAAGAGCTTTTTACTCGGTTAAAATTCCAATATGTCTATTGTTAAGCCCATTTAGACATGAACGCCTTAAACCTCAACAAAACGTCCACGAAGTAATATAAAATCAAATTTAATAACTTCAAATATTTAATAATGTGCTTTTGAACATGATTATATAGCTAGACAAAAATTTCACAACTTTTTTAGTTGGTTAAAATTCCAACGGGTTCACTATAAAGCCCATTTAGACATGCACGCCTTAAACCCTAACAAAAAGACAACAAAATCATATCAAATCAAATTAACTGAGTTCAAATATTTTATTATGGGCTTTTGAACATGATTATATAGCTAAACCTCAATTTTATAGCTTTGTACTCGGTTAAAATTCTATTTGGTCCATTGTAAAGCCCATTTATACATGCACGCTTTAAATGCCAAAATTGATAGTCAAATAATATTAAATTAAATTAAATAAGTTCAAATACTTGATTATAGGCTACGGAACATAATTATATAGCTTAAACACAAATTCGGAGCTTTTTACTATGTTAAATTTCCAATATGTCCACTATGAAGCCCATTTCGACAAGCACACCTTAAACCCCATAAAAATGTCCATATAATAATATTAAATCAGATTTAATAATTTCAAATCTTTAATAATTTTCTTTTGAAAAAGATTATATAGCTTGACCAAAATTTAACAACTTTTTACTTGGTTAAAATTCCAATGGTTCTACTGTAAAGCCCATTTAGACATGTACGCCTTAAACCATAACAAAAAGACCACAAAATAATATTAAATCAAAATAAATGAGTTCAATTATTTGATTATGGGATTTTGAACAATATTATATAGTTTAATTCAATTTCAAAGATTTTACTTGGTTAAAATTCCAATGTGTCCACTCTAAAGCCCATTTAGACATGCACACCTTAAAACAAAAAAAAAGTCCACAAAATAATTTTAAATCAAATATAATGATTTTAAATATTTTATTATGGGCTCTTGAACATGATTATATAGCTTAACCTCAATTTAAGAGATTTTTACTCAGTTAAAATTCTAATATTATTGTAAAGCCTATTTAGACATGAACGCCTTAAACCCCAACAAAACGTCCATGAAGTAATATAAAATCAAATTTAATAAGTTCAAATACTTAATAATGTGCTTTTGAATATGATTATATAGCTTGAAAAAAAATTCATAACTGTTTACTTGGTTAAAATTACAACGGGTTCACTGTAAAGCCCATTTAGACATGCACGCCTTAAACCCTAACAAAAAGACCACAAAATCATATCAAATCAAATTAAATGAGTTCAAATATTTTATTATGGGATTTTGAACATGATTATATAGCTTAACCTCAATTTTAGAGCTTTTTACTCAGTTAAAATTCTATTTGGTCCATTGTAAAGCACATTTAGACATGCACCCTTTAAACCCCAAAAATTGACAGTAAAATAATATTAAATTAAATAAGTTCAAATATTTGATTATAGGCTACTGAATATGATTATATAGCTTAACCTCAAATTCGGAGCTTTTTACTATGTTAAATTTCTAATATGTCCACTGTAAAGCCCATTTCGACAAGCACGCCTTAAACCCTATAAAAATGTCCATATAATAATATTAAATCAAATTTAATAATTTCAAATCTTTAATAATGTGCTTTTGAAAAAGATTATATATCTTGACCCAAATTTCATAGCTTTTTACTTGGTTAAAATTCCAACGGGTCTACTGTAAAGCCCATTTAGACATGTACGCCTTAAACCCTAACAAAAAGACCACAAAATAGTATTAAATCAAAATAAACGAGTTCAATTATTTGATTATAGGATTTTGAACAATTTTATATAGTTTAACCTCAGGTTCAAAGCTTTTTACATTATTAAAATTCCAATGTGTTCACTCTAAAGCCCATTTAGACATGCATGCCTAAAACAAAACAAAACGTCCGCAATTTAAGACATGCACGCCTTAAACCCCAACAAAATGTCCACTAAGTAATATAAAATCAAATTTAATAACTTCAAATATTTAATGATGTGCTTTTGAAGATGATTATATAGCTTGACAAAAATTTCACAACTTTTTACTTGGTTAAAATTCCAACGGGTTCACTATAAACCCCATTTAGACATGCACGCCTTAAACCCTAAAAAAAGACCACAAAATAATATCAAATCAAATTAAATAAGTTCAAATATTTTATTATGGGATTATGAACATGATTATATAGCTTAACCTTAATTTCAGGGCTTTTTACTCTATTAAAATTTCATTGGGTCAACTATAAAGCCCATTCAGACATGCACACCATAAACCCCAAAAATTGACAAATAAATAATATTAAATTAAATTAAATAATTTCAAATATTTTATTATAGGCTTCTGAACATGATTATATAACTTAACCTCAAATTCGGAGCTTTACTATGTTAAATTTGAAATATGTCCACAATAAAGCCCTTTTCGACAAGCATGCCTTAAACCCCATCAAAATGTCAGTATGATAATATTAAATCAAATTTAATAATTTCAAATATTTAATAATGTGCTTTTGAAAGTGATAGCTTGACCCAAATTTTACAACTTTTTACTTGGTTAAAATTCCAACAGGACTATTGTAAAACCCATTTAGACATGCACGCCTTAAACCCTAACAAAAAGACTGCAAAATAATATCAAATCAAATTAAATGAGTTCAAATATTTAATTATGGGATTTTAAACATGATTACAATGCATACTCTCAATTTTATAGCTTTTTAATCGGTTAAAATTCCATTGGGTCCACAATAAAGCCCTTTTAGACATGCACGCCTTAACCCCCCCAAAAAAAGAAACCACAAAATAATATTAAATCAAATTAAGTGAGTTTAAATATTTGATTATGAGCTTTTCAACATGATTATATAACTTAACCTCAAATTCAGAGCTTTTTACTCTGTTAAAATTTCAATATGTCCACTGTAAAACCCATTTCGACATGTACGACATAACCCCATCAAAATGTCCGTAAAATTATATTAAATCAAATATAATAATTTCAAATATTTAATTATGTGCTTTTGAATATGATTATATAGCTTAACCTAAATTTCACGATTTTTCTTGGTTAAAATTCTAACGGGTCCACTATAAAGCTCATTTAGACATGCACGCCTTAAACCCTAACAAAAAGACCATAAAATAATATTAAATCAAAATAAATGAGTTAAAATAATTGATTATGGGATTTTGAACAATATTATATATTTTAACCTCAATTTCAAAGCTTTTAACTTGGTTAAAATTCCAATGTGTCCACTCTAAAGCCCATTTAGACACACACGCCTTAAACCTCAACAAAACGGCCGCAAAATAATGTTAAATCAAATTTAATGATTTCAAATATTTGATTATGATATTTTGGACATGACTATATAGCTTAACCTCAATTTTAAGAGTTTTTTACTCTGTTAAAATTCTATTGGGTCCACATTAAATCCCATTTAGACATACACGCCTTAAACCCCAAAAAAGACCGCAAAATAATACTAAATTATATAAAATGAGTTCAAATATTTGATTATGATATTTTCAACATGATTATATAGCTTAACCTCAAATTGAAAGCTTTTCACTCTATTAAAATTCCAATATGTCCACTATAAAGCCCATTTCGACATGCACACCTTAAACCCCATCAAAATGTCCGTAAATTAATAATAAATTAAATTTACTAATCAAAAATATTTAATTATGTGCTTTTCAAACTGATTATATAGCTTAACCAAAATTTCACAGATATTTACTTGGTTAAAATTCCAACGGGTCCACTATAAAGCCCATTTAGACATGCACGCCTTAAACCCTAACAAAAAGACCACAAAATAATATTAAATCAAAATAAATGAGTTCAATTATTTGATTATGGGATTTTGAGCAATATGATATAGTTTAACCTCAATTTCAAAGCTTTTTACTTGGTTAAAATTCCGATGTCTCCACTCTAAAGCTCATTTACACACACGCGCCTTAAAACTCAACAAAACGTCTGCAAAATAATGTTAAATCAAATTTAATGATTTCAAATATTTGATTATGGGATCTTGAACATGATTATATATCTTAACCTCAATTTTCAGAGCTTTTTACTCTGTTAAAATTCCGTTGGGTCCACTGTAAAGCCCATTTAGACATGCACGCCTTAAACCAAACAAAACATCGCAAAATAATATTAAATAAAATTAAATGTGTTCAAATATTTGATTATGTGCTTTTCAACATGATTATATAGCTTAACCTCAAAATCAGAGCTTTTTACTCTGTTAAATTTCCAATATGTCCAGTGTAAAGACTATTTTGACATGCACGCCTTAAACACCATCAAAATGTCCGTAAAATAATATTAAATCAAATTTAATAACTTCAAACATTTGATTATGTGCTTTTGAACATGATTATATAGCTTAATCTAAATTTCACAAACTATTACTTGGTTATAATTCCAAAGGGTCTACTATAAATCCCAGTTAGACATGCACGCCTTAAACCCTAACAAAAAAACCGTAAAATAATATTAAATCAAAATAAATGAATTCAAATATTTGATTATGTTATTTTGAAAAATATTATAGAGTTTAACCTCAATTTCAAAGTTGTTTACTTGGTTAAAATTCCAATGTGTCCACTCATGTTGAGTGATCAAATGATAATGATTTGGCCAAGAGGGGTGAATTGGCTATTTAAAATTTGAGGGAGCAAAAAGGAAATTAAAAATTGAAGGACAAAGGCAATTGTAGTGGTTCAAGCTTCTAACAAGCTCTACATCCACTACCTTAGCTCCCACTAAGGATTTTCAACAAAATCCACTAGATTTTCTTCCCCTTTTCTAGGATTAGGAGGTAACCTTTACAATCGGTCAATCTTTCTACCCAAAGATTGACCCAAGAAATCTCTCAATACAAAGAAGAAGTTGGCAATCTAAATATCTCTCTCACAAGATGGATATTGCCCAATTACAATCAAAACGTACCCTAAACTCTAAATAAAGATTTACAATGAAAAACTCCAATGAGTTGGGTACAAAGATATGACTCTATAAGGCACAAAGCTTTGGATTAATGCTTGGATGTTGCTTGAGGGTTCAATAATTGTTCTTGGTGCTTTGGAGGCTTGCTTTTATACCCTTGCATTAATTTATAGCCGTTTGGGTGGTTGAGATCATTATTGTAGCCATTGGGCCGCATTTTTTGTGCAATTAATGCTATTGATCAACCATCCGTATCGGTACACGAAGGCCTGTATTGGTACCTGCCTATAAGAAGAAAGAGCCGTTGTGCACAAAATAATAGGGGCATATCGATACGTGGGGAAGTGTATCGGTACAGTCCTAGTGAAAAAAAGGGGCGTATTAATACAGAAGAAGCCGTATCGGTGCAACTTTGCTCGCATGAGCTACTGACTGAACCTGTATCGGTACCTCTTGAGGGTGTATCGATACGGGTCCAACGACAATTTAAAATTGGTATTTCCCAATAACTGACTCTAACAGCTATAACATTAAATGCCGATATTTGAGAAAATCTTTAAAGCGTATCGAAACACCTAGTGGCGTATTGGTACGCAATGCTTAAAGCTTAAACCCAGTATGAAGGCTGTATTGATACGGAACGAGCCGTATCGAAACAGATGCTCACAGTGGCCAATGGTTCAAAAATTGTATTGATACGCTTAGAGGCGTATCGATACACCTGGGCGTATTTCAATAGTTTGGCCTTTAAAACACTTAGAAAAATTTAGGACTTTAAGTTTTTGACTTAGAATCAAATATGCTTTAAAATATTTATTAGTTTGGGACACTTTAAAAATTTGTTTGCTTTGCAAATAAGTCCTTGAAAATATTTGTTATATCAAAGTCATCAAAGGTTTTACAATCTCCCCCTTTTTGATATAAAAAAACCAAAGCAAAATTTTAAGTGTTTTGAAATTACTCCCCCTTAGAGTAAGCTAGGTTTTGAAAAAAAAATTAGCTTATGCACATTCTCCCCCTTTTTGTTAGATCAAAATCAATGATAGTAAAGGATAATTCAAAGCAACATACTTAGCATAATTCAAAGCATAATCTAAGCATAGGTTCATAATCCAAAGCAACATAATCATTAAGGCAACATAATCCAAACAAAGATAAGTTTAAAGCATAGGTTCATAGAGTAAATAACATAGGTGCATAAAAAGAAAAGTCTAATATGATATGCAATGAAATGAAAGTCTAGGGAGCATCATCTTCATCCTCGTCTTGATCTTCACCTTCATCATGGGTGTGATTAGCCTGAGATTATCGCCATTCTCCATGGAAAGCCGTAAGTGATATGTCCATCGAACTTTGTTGGCTTTTTATGGCTTGAACTCGATCCTCTAAGGAAGTAAATTGAGTATCAATAGCCGCAAACCCTTCGATCATGGTTTTCCTCAATGAAGTCTATTGCTCATTGAGATAAGCCATGAGAGTGTCCATAGCTTGTGGAGCAATCGGAGCTTGAGGGGTGGCTGGAGAAGGAACTTTCGGTGCTTCGAGAATTGCATCGTGTGGAAGCTCGGCAAGACGTAACCATTCACCATCAAAATAGTGGAACTTTGAATGAACAAGAGATCTCTCACTAATGGGATCAGTAAGAGGTTCAGAAAAATCTGGCAAGCAATCAATCTCCAACTAAGTGAATAGGTAACTCAAAGTTGTCCCATAAGTGAATGATGCAACAAGAGGGGTGTGACGATGTTGGATAAGGTAGACTAGCTTCGCAAACATGATTCAAGCAAGATTGGGCTGCTTCTCTTCATGAAAGCATCGAATCCAAATGTCATCCACTTGGCGAATAGAGGAAAACTTTCCACCGGATGCCAAAACCACCAAGTGATCATGAGATGTAGGAAACGACCATGAGCATCTACAACCGTAACAAAATCGTCAAGAACATGTCCCAATGCGTCTTCATCATCGATTCCTTCATCTTCGAACCCAAAAACATTAACAAGAGTTTGAACATCAATCCAAAATTTCTTCCCTATTAAGAAGGACTCAATAGCAACCACTTTAGTACATTCTTGGTTGGGGATATACCGGGCATTGGCAAAGAAAATCACGAAAAGATTACGGTACAAAAACCCGGGGAATGACAAAAAAGGCATAAAGTTCAAACGGTGTAAAAGAGGAAGATATTTGAACTTGGAACGTTCAGAATTTATAAAAGGGATCGATATTACGCTTTTGTGGTGGATTTTATAATTTTGGTATTGCTTGAAGTTGTTTAAAGCCGCCGGGGTTGCAAAACTCTTTTGATAAATGACAATGAGATTAGGACGTGCCAAATTATCTTCAGTAGAAGACTCGCCAGCCTCTTTTGTTCGACCTCTTTGTTGTGGTGCCATATCGAATCTGAAGATAAATTAAGGCACAAAACATATGTGTGCATAAATCATCAAATTTAATCCAATATGTAATCCAAAATTCAAAGTGTTAATGAAAAACTATACAATATAATTTTTGAAAGATTTTGGTAAAAAGAAATCTAGAAAAACTGATTTTAAAAAATACGGAATAATTTTTTATATTCAAATAAAAAATTCAGGTTTTTGAAAGAATTTTTACAAATACTTTAAAACCCATACTATTAGTATAATTTTTGCACAAAAAATTATTAAAACAGTATATTAATCTAAACGAAAATAAAAAAGAAAAAAGAGAGTTTATACCTTGATTTGAGGAAATTGGAAGAATGAATGGATGATAATGCACCAATTTGATGAGAGATCTTAGACTTGGTTTGGTAAGCAACAACCCTCAAAAAATTGTGTGAAAACTAGAGGATTTGAAGGGTATTTATAGTTGAAAAAGTTAGGGTTTCAGATGAAAAAGGGATTAAAGAGATTGATTTAAAGTTGGATTCTCATTAAAGGCTAATTTAAAGACTCAGCGGCCGCGCGTACCGATACGCCACATGGCATATTGATACAGGTGTGTCGAAACACTGAGACCATTTCGATACGGACTTACCTGTATCGAAACATGTTCTTGATCCCGTATCAATACGTTTGGATGCCTATCGATACACTTGTGATGAGAAATGCAATTTGGGTTGAGTCAAGAATGATGTATCGATACACTTTACCCCGTTTCGATACGCATAACCCAGAAAATGCATTTTGGGCCATAAGTTGCTCAAAAGTTCAATTTTACTTGAACCAAAATGCATGTATATGATGAATGAACAGGATGAAGGTGAAAAATAGAGACAAGCTCCCACTAACTAAAGGCATAGATGCATAAAGAGGCACAAATTACATAAACATGGCAATCAATTCAATTCAAGCAAATTCTTGGTCTTTTTGGGACTCTAAGTGTCAAGGAAGGCTTGTTAAACCTAACTCTCTCCTAAAGGTCCAAAAACGTGCTTTATCTAATAGTTTAGTAAAAATATCTACTAATTGGTTCAAGGTATCGACATACTCTAGAACTACATCATTCTTTAAGACATGATCCCTAATGAAATGATGTCTTATTTCTATGTGCTTGGTTCTAGAGTGTTGGATGAGATTCTCAGTGAGACAAATGTCACTAGTATTGTCACACTTAAGGGGTATGGTATCTATTTCAACACCATAGTCTAAGAGTTGTTGCTTCATCCAAAGGACTTGAGCACAACAACTCCTTAAGGATATATACTCCGCTTGAGTGGTAGATAAGGCTACACTATTTTGTTTCTTAGAGAACCAAGATACGAGCATACTACCTAGGAATTGACATGTTCCAGAGGTACTTTTCCTATCAATATTACACCCCCCATAATCCTTATCCGAATAAGCATAAAGGTTGAAGGAAGAGTCTCTAGGATACCAAAGACCTAAACTAGGTGTATCTATAAGGTAACTAAAGATCCTCTTAATGTCTACTAGGTGCGATTCTCTAGGGCTAGCGTGAAACCTAGCACACACGCAAACACTAAACATGATATCGGGTCTACTTGCGGTAAGGTAAAGCAAACAACCAATCGTTGAACGATAAAGCTTATAATCGACACACTTACCTCCTTCATCTTTGTCAAGCTTAATAGAAGAGCTCATTGGAGTGGCTTGAGGCTTTACGTTCTCCAAGCTGAACTTTTTGAGCATATCCTTGATGTACTTATCTTGATTGATGAATGTGTCATCCTTTCTTTGCTTGATTTGGAGCCTTAGGAAAAATGAGAGCTCCCCCATCATGCTCATCTCGAGCTCACCTTGCATTAGCTTAGAAAATTCTTGGCAATAAACATTATTAGTATAACCAAAAATAATATCATCAACATATATTTGAACTACTAAGATGTCATTGCCATACCTTTTAATAAAAAGTGTAGTGTCCACCTTTCCTTTTTCAAAACCTGTAGCAATTAAAAAGTTTGAAAGCCTTTCATACCAAGCTCTAGGAGCTTGTTTTAAACCATATAAGGCTTTGGTCAATTTAAAAACATAGTTTGGAAAATTTGGATCTTCAAAACCTGGTGGTTGTTCAACATACACTTCTTCATTAATAAAACCATTTAAAATGCACTTTTAACATCCATTTGAAAAAGCTTAAAATCATGAAAGCATGCAAATGCAAGAAGCATCCTAATATCTTTCATCCTAGCTACGAGTGCATAGGTTTCTATTCCCTCTTCTTGAGTGTAACCTTGAGCAACAAGTCTAGCCTTGTTTCTCAATATGTTACCACTCTCATCTAGCTTGTTTCTAAAGACCCATTTAGTTCCTATAGTAGATTGATTACTAGGCCTGTCAACTAATGTCCATACTTGACTTCTCTCAAATTGATTAAGTTCTTCTTGCATGGCCAATATCCAAAAATCATCTTTTAATGCTTCTATGATATTTTTAGGCTCAATGCATGAAATAAATGCAACATTATTTATAAGTTTGAGAGATGATCTAGTGGTTACCACTTTGGATGGATCACCCAAAATTTTACCACCTTTGACATAGTTGAACTCCATTGGGTAGGTGACCTCCTTTTCCTCTAGAGCCAAGTTCTTCAAGGCTTCAAGAGTTGGATCTTGTGTTTCATCTTCTTTGCTTAGAATCTCATCCACCTTTGATGTTTTTCCTTCATCAATGGCTTCAATGATCCCTACATCATCATCATCACAAGATTCCTTCCTCGGAAGGAGGTTATCATTGAAAACAACATGTATAGACTCTTCTACAACCAAAGTTCTTTTATTAAATACTTGATAGGCTTTAGAGTTTGAAGAGTAACCTAGAAAAATAACTTCATCACTTTTTGCATCAAATTTACCAAAATTATCTTTTCCATTGTTTAAAACAAAGCATTTACAACCAAAAGGGTGGAAATAGCTAATGCTAGGCTTTTTGGATTTCAAAATCTCATAAGATGTTTTCTTCAAAATAGGCCTAATCATTACTCTATTAATTATGCAGCAAGCCGTATTAGTGGCTTCCGCCCGAAAATATTTAGGTAAATTATTTTCACAAAGCATGGTCCTAGCCATTTCTTCTAAAGTTCTATTTTCCTCTCAACTACCCCATTTTGTTGAGGAGTACGAGGATCCGAAAAAATGTAGGTAATACCATTTTCATTACAAAAATCTTCAAAACCTATAAGGCACAAAGCTTTGGATTAATGATTGGATGTTGCTTAATGGTTCAATAATTGTTATTGGTGCTTTGAAGGCTTGCTTTTACACCCTTGCATTGATTTCTAGCCATTTGGGTGGTTGAGATCATTACTGTAGCCGTTGGGCTGCATTTTTCACGAAATTAATGCTCTTGATCAACCATCCATATCGGTACACGAAGGCCCGTATTGGTACCTGTCTATAAGAAGAAAGAGCTGTTGCGCACAAAATAGCAGGGCGTATCGATACACGGGGAAGTTTATCGGTACGGCCTTAGTGAAAACAAAGGGGCGTATTGATACAGAAGAAGCTGTATCGATGCAATTTTGCTCGCATGAGCTACTGACTGAACCTGTATCGGTACATCTTGATGGTGTATTGATACGGGTCGAAGAACAATTTAAAATTGGTCTTTCCCAATAACTGACTCTAACGGCTATAACATTAAATGCCGATATTTGAGAAAATCTTTAAAGCGTATCGAAACACATAGTGGCATATTAGTACACAATGCTTAAAACTTAAACCAATATGAAGGTCGTATTGATACAGAAAGATCCTTGTCAAAATGGATGCTCGCAGTGGCCAATGTTTCAAAAATTGTATCGATACGCTTAGAGGCGAATCGATAATCCTGGGCGTATTTCAATAGTTTGGCCTTTAAAACACTTAGAAAAATTTAAGGCTTTAAGTTTTTGACTTAGAATCAAATATGCTTTAAAATATTTGTCAGTTTGGGACTCTTTAAAAATTTGTTTGCTTTACAAATAAGTCCTTCAAAATATTTTTTATATCAAAATCATAAAAGGTTTTACAACTCTAAAGCCCATTTACACACGCACGCCTTAAACCACAACAAAATGTCCACAAAATAATATTAAATCAAATTTAATGAGTTCAAATATTTGATTATGGGCTGTTGTCACTAGATTTTCACCTTCATTTTATATCGTTGTTAGTTTAACTGTTATATTAATTTAGTATTATTGTACTAGTTTTATACTATTAATATAGTAATTAGGTGTCATATAGCATTGGTAACATAGTTAGTGTATTATGGTTAGTATAATTGTTAGTGTTGATAGTTAGTTACTAAAATCCAAAAAATATAAAATGCACAACCCAATTGTAATTAGAAATGAATAAAAGGTCCATTAGATTTAATTTAGAATAGATTCCATTAAAAATACATAGAAGGTCCATTACACAAAGGTCTGATCCTCCTGATTATTATTTCCTAAAGGCTTGACTCTTATATGCGCAGGTAATGAAGGACTATTGGATCAATGCAGAATAGATCCAGTGGCACGGGATCACACACAGCCTACACACGGATTACCAAGAGCCACGCTTCCCGTCTGCTAGATCAGAAACCAATCCAATGGCCCAGATTGATCAACAGTAAAGCACACAGATCACCACTCGCGCATCGCGGCCACGCTCCTGACTTTCCAGCTTCCATCGAACGGTTCATCTTCTATGAATTCACCCTTGCCTCGATTACTCCTTGCTGGCGCTGTTCGAGTCATCAGAAGTATGGAAATAGAGAAACAAGAGGGTTAAATCCCCAAATTAGAGCACACCAATTCAAGATAAAATCAAAAGGGAATTAAACACCTAATTCGAAGCCCTAGCTGGAAAATCAGAAGAAAAATGGAAAGGGTTAATCCCTAAATTGCAGTCAAGGCAAGAATCAAGCAAATCAGATTCAAGATAGAGGCAAATCACGAGTCAATAGCCAAATCGACTTAAAATCAGAACCGAGACAAAAGCCTTTTAGTTGATTTTAGAGATTTAAGCATAAAATGCAAGCATTCATGTACCTATATAAAATCCACTATAATTCTTTATAACAGAGGACAATTTTATACGATTCAACAACAGAAACACTAGATACATACATATAGCGTTCGAAAATCCAGAAGTTGTAGCAAATTGGCAAGTGTATTCAAGCAATTACAGTGAAATAAAGCAGATATTTCTTGTAATGTTCTCATCCTATGTTCAATTTTGCTTTAAATAAAGAAAGGGATTGTTATTTTACCTCTGTTTTAGTTGTGTCGCTATGATTTTGTTGTTTAATGTAGCTTCGGCGAGAAAACGCAATTTTGAGGTCGCCAAAATATGGGAAAATTAGGGTTTTGTGGGAATTTCGCTGCCGGTGGAAGGCGGCCGGCACGGCGGACCACCACCGTGTTCTTCATGAAATGAAGAACACAGATGAACTCGACAGATAATTTAGAAAGGACCGGTTTTGATACATTTTTATAAAAGAGGGAGAAACAATTTTTGTTTATAACATTTATTATATATACTAACCCGTTTGACCTGAACCCGGTTATAACCCGCGCCCTACTTTCTCGGTTCTTATACCACATCACCTATGTTTTAAATTTATTTAATTTTGTCCTTTTTCATCATAATTTGGCACCAAATTTTAAATTGTTTTCAAATTAACCCTTACATTTTGTTTTCTTTTAATTTAGTCCATAATATAGATTTTTTTAAATAAATAAAATTAATTGCCCTTTTCTTTATTTAGCAATTATTTTGAAAGTTAATTTAATTTAAGTTTTTTGTTCTTGTATGTACATATATGTATGTGTGTTAAACTATAGGATTACGGACTTAAAACCTATAATAGAGACGTGTATGTTGTAAAATATTCTTCACATTTTCAATAAAAACACACTTAATTGTATTTAAACTTAATAGCTAAAATAAAAGAACATGTTTCTTTAGGGTTTAAACATTAAATTAAAAAAATGATAACACACCTAATCATTTCTTTGGTTTGTTTAAAAAAGTGAAAACTTAATTAATGTGATGTCTTATCAAACAAGAATGACGAGTTAGCGCTAGGAGTGTTGGCGGTGATTAAAGTTCATTTCTCGGGGGATAAGGTCGTTAAAATAGATTTACATTCACTTTGCAGACAAATAAATCGAAATTTTGTGAACTTGCAAATTCTAGTTTTTTAAAAGCGCTTTTTGAAATCAATTAGGTACCAATTTTTGGGCGTTGTGGGGGTGCTAACCCTTCCCCACACGTAACCGACCCCCGAACCTATTTTCTTTGTTTTTCGTGGACCAAAATGATATTTTGATAAATAAAACATTTTGTCAAAATACCATTGTTTTAAAGGTGATCCAATCACACTTTTTCAAAAAGTTTGTTGGTGACTCCGTGATTTTATAAAGTTTTCCAAAACGTCAAAACTCCTAAAAAGGGTTGCTACAGCTTGACGACTCCACTGGGGACATTTTGTTTTTTTCTAAAAAAACAAAAAGGGTCAGGTCACAAATTGTTTTCAAAATGTTTTTAGAAAAGGAATTTGCAAGTTCGCAAAGGTTTCAATTTATTTGTCATCTTAATGAATGTAATTATATTTTACGCATTTTAAAATTGTTGCAAAAAGCTCTATTCCTGAGCTCCAACCAATTGTTAAGTGAGGGGAAAACGCTTTGCTCATGTCAGAATATTGATTCTCCGTATGAGCCTAGCAAGTACCTTCGGGACTCATATGCCTCATGTCTTCGTAAGGCTATTGATTCTTCGAGAAGGTATAGGAAGTGAGTCCTCCCTTGGTTCGTTTGAAACCTATAATGGGTGAGAACTAGGGGCTTTGCTACCCTTGGTAGGGGACAACAAGGACAGCTCGAGTACCTTTTAGAACCCAACTGTTTAAGAACTTAGAGCCCACCCCAATAGATCCATGCGAAAAAACCTAGGGTTTTAGTAATAAGGGGAGACATGTCATGGAGTGTTGGAATGTGGTGCCCATAATTGTTCGTGAAATTATTTTAATTCTTTGTCTTTTCTTGATTTTAATCTTCTTTTCCCTTGTCTTGTTGTTTTGCATATCCATTCATGTAGCAACATTACATATTTAGAAGGGGTTGATTCTCAAAGTCATTGCTCAATTTTGAAAAACTCTTGTTATGGACGGAAGAATTTTGAAAAGTGAAGATGAGAATGCAAAGGTGCGACATTGGTCTGAGGTGAATCAGTGAACATTTGGGGACAATATAGCAGCTGATCATGAGACAGAGACTTCAGAATATGCCTACATCAACATCAAACAGAATAATATGCAAGAATTGCGGGAAATCTGGGAATGCTTTGATTATGAGACTAAGCAATTGTTCCATGAAGTCTATGGGTGACACAGCCTATCTCTTGTATGTGAAGGTTGATGAACAGTTTCTAAAATCCTTGGTTCAATTCTAGAATCTAGGGTATTGCTGCTTCACTTTTAATAAAGAAGATATGATGCCTACATTTGAGGAGTACTTAGCCCTTTTCAACCTGTGCAAAGAGAAGAAGAATTGGGTCTATGCCAAGCCTCCTAAAAACAAAAACCCACATGCAAAGCTTTAGGCGTTCGCTGGTATGAGTGATGGTTGGGTCAAGGGGTTGATACAAAAGAGAGGAGGCACCTTTAATTTCCCTTGGTCAAGCATCAGAAGTATAATTTCGATTCACTCCAATAGAGAGAAGAGAATTGATCTCCTAGCCATAGCAATTTATGGTTTAGTCATCTTTCCGAAAGTTCTAGGGAATATTGTTGTGGCATTACTTGATTTCCTTGAACAGCTAATGAGATGAGTTAATCTGGTACCAGTTGTACTCACCGAAACCTTCATTTTCCTCAATGCTTGTCGAAGGGTTGAAGGTGTCCATTTTGGAGGACGTACTCCGCTTCTGCAAGTTTGGGCTCTTAGTCACTTTTGAAAATGCCCAACATTGGCCTTATCAAACGTGTTTTCCCCGAACTTCTCACCTCTTCGAGAATTCTTGGCAAAAGAGTGGCCCGGTGTTAAGAAGAATAAATAGATTGATATATTCAGGAATTGTCGTGACGAAGACATTAAATTGAGGGTTCCTTGGATGGGTCACACCAAAGTCCTGTACAAATGTGGAGATTTCAACTTCCTAATGCTGCTAGGTTTGTGGGGAGGAATTGGATGTGCTCCTTTGCTAGTATGTTGTCAATTTAGATCTCGGCAGTTCATCCCATTCACTACCGGTCTTGGCTCATCAGAATTTGAGTTCCAAGGAGAGTTCAGACAGAAGATTGAGACTACCATTGATGCATGGAACCACTGTTATCATATGAAGTTAGAATCTGATAGTCATTGCATGTACACCCCAGACTATGATATTTGGAGGCATACGAGAGTAAATGAAAAATTCCTAGCACCTACATCCGGACAGGCCAAGTATCTAGAAGAGCACTTAAAGGTAGTCCCTACAGAAGCTGACATTTTAAAAGAAGAGTTAAGAAGGGCTAAGTTGGAGATAGAAGCCTTACGAGAATAGAACCAAAGAGACAAGTTTGAGTCAAGCCTTGATGTTGAAAAGTATAAAGGGGAGATTAAGCGAGTGATAAAATGTACAAAGACCTAGAAAAGAAGTTTGAGATCCAAAAGGTTGACTTTCAAAAACTCCAGACTACTGTTCTAAATGCTGATATAAATAAGACTCCAAAATAGTAGAAGCAAGAAATTGAGTATGCTGTAGGGAAAGAAAAGGAACGAGGAAGGCGCGAAGTCGAGAAATATAGACGAGCCCTTGTTGAAGAGAAGAAGAAGGGTAAGCTAGCAACTGAAAATAGAAATGGCAAACGGGTACAAGAAAATGAGAGAGAAAATGTGGCTGCATGGAAAAGTAAAGCCCACGGCAACAAGATTCACTTATTTGAGTTACAGAAGGCATATGATCAGAGCAATGCGAAGCTAAAGCAAAGTCAGGCTTATGTTGCTAAGTTGCAAGCCAAGATAGACGATCTGAACCACTCATTGCACAGACTCTAGAATCATTCACCTATATCGAACTTCAGGCCTGTCTAAGTGAGAACATAACCTTGAAGAAACAGGTTGAAGGAATGGATAGCACCATCCAGGAATATAAGACAAAGATCTTGGTCCTTGAAGACAGAGCCGAGGGAGGTAATGATTATTTGTTCACTCGTCTTAGATACGTTGCCAGAAGATTTCAAGAACGAGATAAGTTTGATAGGATTGTCATGACCCAGGTACAGGATGTGGCTCGACACGTGGTGATGTTAGCCACTGAAGCTACAGCTCTTCGTCAGTACATCAAGCCAGCAGGAGAAGTGGGACCGAGGCTTATGTGGCTCATTGAAGAAATCAAGGAACTAGGAGTTCAGGCTGAAAATATTTGTAAAGGAAATTTGATGTAATAAGGACCATTTCATATTTAATAAATGAGTTGTTTCTTGAGCAGATGTTTCATGGAATTGACAGCCCTTCGCTTGCATTCATGCAATTGCATTTCATTCTTCTTTGTTTCATAGCTTTTCTTTGTATTTGTGTTTACATTTGTACATGCATACATGACATAATAATAATATAACTTAAATAAAAATGACAAAAAAATCAAAATAGTAAAAATAAATCACAAGTGCGGTACTCAGTCTCAAGCCAGAGCAATGGAAGATAAAGTGACGGCCTTAGAAAACAACCATAAGAATACCCAGGATAGGTTAGACAAGATGGATATAGATCTGAAGCGACATATGGAGTTAGTTCATCAAAAGACAATTGGTTAGATTACAGCCATGTTAGGCTTTAAGGACCCAGACACAGTAGAAGCTGGTGGGGAAGCAAATGCCGTGCCAAAATTTTAGGGGATGGCCTTTGTTCATCCAAGTACGCAAAGAGAAGCTCAATATTCTAAGGCCAAGATTTCTCCACATTTTGCTGAGGCTTCAGCGCAGAATGATAGGAAGATAAACTCTGAAGAGGTCATTGAGGTGCCTGATCTCGATGAAATTGACGACAAGGTGAAATATGAGAATAAATGGGAAGACCGCTATGAGAAGTTGGAGGGAATGATTAAGTCTTTCCAAGAAGGAGGTATATATGGAGGAG
Organism: Hibiscus mutabilis; assembly: GCA_019671005.1. Classification (NCBI taxonomy): domain Eukaryota; kingdom Viridiplantae; phylum Streptophyta; class Magnoliopsida; order Malvales; family Malvaceae; genus Hibiscus; species Hibiscus mutabilis. The sequence continues at coordinate 58,592,228 of CM033716.1, read as the reverse complement.
TGGATGCCAAGGATTTAAGCTTAGTGATTAATCTGGTAGTACCACCAAAGTTCAAGGTTTATGACTTCAAAAAATATAATGGAACTACGTGCCCTGTAGCACATCTAACTATGTATTGCATGAAAATGTCTATGTATCTTGAGAACGAGAAGATGTTTATCCACTATTTCCAAGACAGTCTAGTAGGATCAGCTGCACGCTAGTACACGCAGCTAAGTCGGGTTTACATCAGATCATGGAAATATTTGTCTAGAGCCTTCAATGAGCAGTACAAGCATGTTTCAGACATGATTCCAACCCATTTAGTTCTGAAAGGATTGGAGCAAAAGCATCATGAGTGCTTCCGCCAGTACGTGCAAAGAAGGAGGGATGTAGTTGCCCAAGTCCAGCCGCCATTACTAGAAAGTGAGATAATCCCAATGTTCGTGGAGACATTAAAGGGTTCCTTTTATGATCGTATGCTTAATCATGCCACAAAGAGTTTTGCGGACATGCTTTTAAATGGAGAGTTGATACTTGTGGCCATGAAAAATGGAAAGTTGGATAGTGGGGAAACAAAGAAACCATACAAAAAGAGAGACAATGAAGTCAATGCCACTAATGTTTATAACCATAGTTACTCAAAGGGGGTAATCTTCAACAACCCAATGTCTCGACCACAGCTTCAGCAGTCACAAATCATCCGAAGGAAGAACAAAGATATCAAGGGAGCTTGAAACTATATTTTCCTCCTATCCCAATGACATATGCAGAATTGTTTGCCAAACTGGTCAAATCTCAGATGGTGCTGCCAAGACATGTTCTCCCAATCTCAACACAATACCCACCATGGTATGATAAGAAGGCACAATGTGAATACCATGCAAGAGTTAGGGGGCATACCATTGAAAATTGAACTGCATTCAAAAGGGTGGTGGATGACTTAAGAAAATCAGTGATGTTATCATTCGATACATCGAAAGATAAGGGAAACCCTCTGCCAAATCATCATAAGGCAGGTGTGAATGCAATCACAGATGAGAAGGACAATTAGGTCAAGGAATGTGTTGTTGAAGTTAGAACTCCCATGAAGTGGGTATGGGCTCAAATGGTGGCAGTACGGATGTTGGAAGAAGGAGCCCATAAGCTAAAAATTGAAGATGAATTGTATTGCGAGTACCACATGAAGGAAGGGCATGAGATTGATTGTTGCTTAGAGTTTAGGCAACTGGTTCAAGACAAGATGAATGAAAAAGAACTTGAGTTCTTTGAAAAGGAAGACAAGAAATGCATGTTGGACATATATACATAGAGGAGTCACCCTTTAAAAGAGACTATTATGGAATGAAGCCTTAGTTATTAAGGCTAAAACGATAGTTAGTGAGCCAACAAAGGGTGTAATCTCGCGGCTTATAATTAAGGCGCCGACCCCGTTTCCATACAAGGATAGCAAGTAGGTTCCTTGGAATTACGCTTGTACGGTGGCAGCTCTAGGAGAAACATTTGTTCAAGAGAAAGAAGATCTGGTTAATAAGGTGAGCCGTTTCATGGGGAGAGGAAGGCTCTATTCTCAGCCAATATCAGAGGATAGAGATGCAGCACAAAGGAAAGCTTTTGCTGAAGAACCTGAGAAAGAAGATAACAGAGATTTCTTCAAAGAGAAACCGACAGCATATCACGAGCCTGTAAAGGAATCAGAGGCCCAAGAATTTTTGAAGATTTTAAAACACGGTGAATACAACGTCGTGGACCAACTCTATAAGCTTCTGGCTCAAATTTTTATGCTTTCTCTGCTATTGAGTTCTGAAGGCCACCACGAGGCCTTGTTAAAGATTCTGAACTGCACATTCGTACCAAATGAGATCACAAGTGATAAGATGGACAAGTTAGTTGGTAACATTGCTGTCAACAACTTCATTTCATTCAATGATGAGGAAATACCAGGTGAAGGAACGAGATCATGCAAAGCTTTACATATCACTACCAGATGTAAGAGACATATGTTACCTGGGGTTTTAATTGATAATGGGTCGGTCCTGAATGTTCTACCATTAGCCACATTGAAGAAGCTACCAATAGATAGTTCTCACATAAGAACTTATCAAAATACGATTAGAGCATTTGATGGAACTCAGAAGGATGTGATAGGGAAAATTGAGGTGCCTTTGCAAATCAGACCAACGACCTTCGATGTTGAATTTGTGGTCATGGATATAAGACCTAGTTATAGCTACTTGCTTGGGCGCCCATGGATCTACACAGCAGGAGCGGTCCCATCTACTTTACACTAGAAGCTAAAATTCGTGATCGATGGACAACTAATAACTATCGGTGTAGAGGAAGAAATCATTGCATTATTAACCACTGATGCACCATTCATTGAGATCGACGAGGGTGCACTTGAGTGTCATTTCAGGACATTGGAGCTCGTTAATGCAACCTTTGTCACCGAAGGGATCAAGATTCCAGAACTGGAATTATCAAGCTGTGCGAAGATGCATGTAAAGCGAACGCTTGGGAAATGAGCTGAAGTTGGGAAAGGATTCGGAAAGAGACATCAAGGAAGGCTATATCATGTAGTAATCCTAGTGAAACAGGATTGGTTTGGCTTAGGCTTTAAGCCCAACAAATGGCAAAGAATGGCTGAAATCAGAAAGCATCAAGAGAGGAGAAACGCTAGATTGAAGGGAGAGGAAATTCAGTGGGAACCGATGACTTTCCCTCCCCTGAGCCATAGCTTTATATCTGGAGGCATGCTAGATCCAAGTGCCCCAATTAGTGATGAAGGAAAAGGAGAGAGTTCTTTATGTGAAGCATTTGAAAAGCTGAGTATTAACGCTGTGACTAAAGAAGAAGAAGAGAGCCAGTACATGTTAATGATCCGCCCTTGCTCTGAGCTTGACAATTAGACTACTGAAGAAATTCCTGTAGTCTTTAAGACATGTTCAGAGTAATTCTCAAAACCAACCCCTTTTCTCCAAGCCCGAAGACAATAGGGGATCTTATGTAAAGGGCCTATGTCAAACTTTTAAATTTAAATTCAATAAAAGATGCATTTCCTTAAATCTTGTGCGGAAAACTTTCCTTTCATAAATAAACCAAAACTAATTGAAAACCATAAAGCATAAAAAACATTCCATTCATTTTTTTTCTTCCCTTTGTATATATCTTTTGCCTATTCCTTCTCAAGTCTTCAGATATCAGTGACATAAATGAATTCGAGTCTGACTTTAAGGTTGACTTTGAATTGCCTCTATGCTTGGAAGAAGTTGGAGATATTGACGATGAGGAAGAATATGATGTACCCAGTGATATGCTCAGAATGGTAGAAGAAGAGGAAAAGTAGATTCTACCACATAAAGAGGAATTAGAAGGGTTAAACCTCGGTACTGAAGAAGAAAAGCGAGAGGTGAAGATTGGTACTACTATCACAGCCAAAACTAGACAAAGTCTGATTGAGCTTTTGAAAGAGTTTAAAGATATTTTCGTTTGGTCGTATCAAGATATGCCCGGCCTTGACACCAACATCGTCATGCATAGGCTCCCCATAAAGGAAGGATGTGAACCTGTAAAGCAAAAGTTGAGAAGAATGAAGGCTGAAACACTCCTCAAGATCAGGGATGAGGTAAAGAAGTAATACGATGCAGGATTCCTTGAGGTAGCCAAGTATCCGGAATGGGTGGTGAATATTGTCCCAGTACCGAAGAAGGGCGTAAAAGTACGAATGTGTGTTGACTATAGGGACCTCAATAAGGAAAGCCCTAAGGATAATTTCCCGCTCCCACATATTGACATTATAGTCGACAATATAGCTGGTCATTCACTCTTCTCTTTCATGGGTATAACTAGATCAAGATGTGCCTAGAAGACACGGAAAAGACGACTTTTGTGACGCTATGGCGAACTTTTTTCTATAAAGTGATGCCCTTTGGACTTAAGAATGTAGGGGCAACCTATCAAAGAGCCATGGTCACCCTTTTCCATGATATGATGCATATAGAAATAGAGGTATACGTCGACGATATGATCGCCAAATCTCGATCTAAGGAAGAATATTTGGTCAATTTAGAAAAACTCTTCCTAAGACTGAAAAAGTTCCAGTTCACTGATTGTGAAACCAAATATTCATTGATTGAAAAACTATGTTGTACTCTGGTCTGGCCAGCTAAAAGGCTAAGATAATATATGCTTTATCATGTTACGTGGTTAATCTCGAAGTTGGACCAACTGAAGTTCATGATGGAGGCCTCGACTTTATCAGGAAGGATATCGTATTGGCAAATGTTATTATCAGAATTTGATATGAGTCGAAAAGCGATAAAAGGGAGTGCCATAGCAGACTTTTTGGCAAGTCGCGCTTGTGATGACTATGAAGTATTAAATTTTAATTTTCCTGATGAAGAGTCGATGTGTATCTCAGAAGATGATGTGGCTTCAATAAAGTCTTGGGTTATGAACTTTGATGGTGCTGCAAATGCATTAGGAAGAGGTATAGGGGCAGTTCTGGTTTCACCGGAGGGAGATTATTACCCTTTTACTAGTCATTTGAAGTTTTTCTCCACTAATAATATGGCAGAGTATGAGGCTTGTATAATAGGACTAAGAGAAGCTATAAAGAGGAAAATCTGTACTTTAAGAGTTTTGGGGACTCTACATTAGTCATTTATCAGATACGTGGCGAATGAGAGACGAAAGATGCAAAGTTGTTAGAATACCACAAGTTGGTCCTTGAGTTGACCAAAGAATTTGATGAGATCACTTTCAAATATCTCCCCAGAGAAGACAACCAAATGGCTAATGCTTGAGCCACCTTAGCCGCCATGTTTAGGGTAAGTGAGGGATCTGAGATGATGTCCATCAGGTTACATATGCTAGACTATCCAGCTCATTGTTATGTTGTGGAAGAAGAGATGGATGGATTTCCATGGTACTATGACATCTTGCAATATGTAAAATCCCAGCAATACTCACCGCACGCTACAGAGAATGAAAAGAAAATGATCAGGAAAATGACATCAGGGTGTGTCCTTAATGGAGAGATTTTATACAAAAGAAGTCGTGATCAAATGCTTCTAAGATGTGTGGGAGCAAAAGAGGCTCAATCAATTGTCGAAGAAGTTCATGAAGGAGTTTGTGGAACCCATCCAGTGGTTTCACTATGGCTAGAAGGATTATGCGTCTGGGATATTATTGGTCAACCATGAAAGGTGATTGCATCAATTATTCTCGCAAATGCCACAAGTGCCAAATTTATGCTGACAAGGTTCATACACCACCTCAACTTCTTCATGTTATGACAGCCTCTTGGCCTTTTTCCATGTGGGGCATTGATGTCATCGGTCAGATTCTCCCTAAGGCATCAAACGTGCATCATTTTATCTTGGTAGCCATTGATTATTTCACGAAGTGCGTAGAAGCAGCCTCGTATGCAAACATCACCAGATCCATGGTTTGCAAGTTTTTTAAAAAGGAAATCATTTGTCAATACAGCTTACCTAAAAGTATCGTCACTGACAATGCCTCTAATTTGAATAACAGGATGATAAGTGGAGTCTATGAGTAGTTCAACGTCAAGCATCATAATTCTGTGGTATATCGCTGGAAGATGAATAGGGTAGTGGAGGCTGCGAATAAGAATATTAAGAACATTATTGCAAAAATGATCGATACTTATAAAGATTGGCATTAAAAGCTGCCATTTTCCTTATACACTTATCGAACCGTAGTAAGAACTTCCACTGGGGCAACACCTTTCTCATTGGTATACGGAGTAGAAGCTGTGCTACCCATTGAGGTTGAACTACCATCGCTTCGTGTCTTAATGGAAGCAAAATTAGAAGAAGCAAAATGGATGCAGGCAAGATATGACCATCTTAATTTAATCGATGAAAAGAGGTTTAAAGCACCATGTCATGGGCAAATGTACTAGAAAAGGATGATAAGGGCTCACGAGAAGAAAGTTCACCCAAGAGAATTCAAAGAGGGGGATTTGGTGTTGAGAAAGAAGCTGACAATCCAAAGGGATTCTCGAGGAAAATGGGACCAAATTGGGAAGGACCTTACATTGTAACAAAGGTTTTCTCAGAGGGAGAATTAGTATTAGCCGAAATGGATGAAGACGAACTCCAGAACCCGATAAATTCAGACTCGGTTAAAAAGTATTATGTTTGAAGAAGAGAGAAGAAAAAAAGAGAAAGAAAAAAAAGAAAAGAAAAAGGAAAGAAAAAAAAGAAAAGAAAAAAGAAAAGAAAAAAAAAAGAAAAAGAAGAAAGAAAAGGAAAATGGGGAGTTCAAAATGAAAACCCGCAAAGGGCGTTTTGAAACCAAATGAGGATCTGAGTTGAAAACCCGTAAAGGGAAGCTCAGATAATTTGCAAAAGTAGTCCTTTCACAAATTGATTTTGGGGTTTGGCACTTGGAAGCTTCATATCTTTTTGCATAATCATTATGTCCAGGGTCTACTCAGCATAATGGAAATTCAAGGCGACTATTGAAGTCATGACATGAGGAGTTTTGGTTTCTGATATCTGAATACCTTTTCCTTTCTTTGTAATTTCTTTTTGTGTTTGTCACAATATTAATAAAATTTTGTTGTGTAGACCTTTTCTTTTCCTCCTTTGACATCTTTCCATAAAGCATCTTGCATTGAAATGAGAATTAAAATTTGACATCACTTGAAATATACAAAAGATTTTTTAGCATTACTTTGAAATTTGTGTAGAAGGGTATTGGAACTATGAGGTATTCAATGGTCAAATTTGGAGCTTAGGGCATAAAAAGCAGCAAACTCATGAAGAAATTCAAGATAGAAATAGGTTTTGCTGCAAATCTCTGTGGAGGACCATCAAGAGATGCCTTGACATTACCTTAAGGCAGCATGTTGCAAAATAGAGATGCTTACACGAAATAATTTATTTTCTACAACAATGAGAACAATTTTACAGACATTGGAGGAAATAGTTAAGGATATGAAACATTGGAAGAATAGCAGAATTCTAGGAAGCATGTCACTGAACATTGATGTAACAACTACAATGATAACCTGAAAAAGGCTAAAAGAGTGTTGAAGAATATGAGGATAAAATCAGTCCTTCCAACCAGGAGTACAAGATAACTGGATTAAGTGAGAAAATGTGTAAAGATCATATGAAGTAAAGAAGTATCAAGAATGAGATTGGCAAAGTATAGATGATGGAGATGAATATCTATGATTATTTTGTCAATCATTGTAGCATGCAGTTGCAACTTTTAGATGATTTCCTATGCATTAATGATGGCAAACCAATGCATTCCCCATTTCCCCACGGAGTTTCACTCTTAGGTGTCCTAGCAACAAGGAGCTTCCCTGTTTGAAAAATCAAGGCAGAAGTCGCAGGAAGGGATAAATGTATTGTCTAAAGTGATGTTGAATGAATGGGTTAAGAATAGGCAATGGTGAAGATTACTTTCCAAGGAATGGATGATGGAATTTTAACAACAAGAAATAGGTAAAGCCAACTAGTACTGAAGGACGAGTTATTGCAAGCTTTCTTAGTACAAAGCCTTTTAGTGTCGAGAAATAAAAAGAAATCATACTGTATTTTCTGATGGGAAAGGCCAAAACAGACACTCGCCATCTGTCGCCAAAGTTGAGAAAATGTTTTAGATAATATAATCCAAGTTTCTCGGAGCTTCACAGTTTTCTTCTGTGTCTATTGCTTAAGGAAATTTTTAAGAAAAAGAGTAACAGAAATAAGACATGCATTCATGACTAGACATCCCTAGGGGAATATGCATCTTAATTGGATCATTTGCATTTGTTTTGACAGGTTTTGGAACCCGCTTATTCATCCAAGCATATGGAGAATGAAGTCATCTTTTAGAACCTGCCCACCTATTTGGGCATACGGAGAATAGAACTTGCCTATCTATTCGGGCATACAAAGAATAGAACTTGCCTATCCGTTCGGGCATTTAGAGAATGGAACCTGCTTATCTATTCAAGCATGAGGAGAATAGAACCTGCCTATCCGTTTGGACATTTAGAGAATGGAACCTGCTTATCTATTCAAGCACGAGGAGAATAGAACCTATCTATATGTTCGGGCATTTGGAGAATGGAACCTGCTTATCTATTCAAGCACGAGAAGAATAGAACATGCATATCCGTTTAGGCATTTGAAGAGTGAAACCTGCTTATCTATTCAAGCACGAGAAGAATAGAACTCGCTTATTCATCCAAGCGTATGGAGGATGAAATCATCATTTGGAGAATGGAACCTGCTTATCTATTCAAGCACGAGAAGAATAGAACCCACTTATTCATCCAAGCATATGCAGGATGAAATCATCTTTTGAAGAATGGAACTCGCTTATCTATTCGAGCGCAAGGAGAATAGAACCCGCCTATCTTTTTAGGCATTGAAGGTTTGGTAATTGGTGAAAATTAGTGTATTATGTTCTTTGCTCTTTTCCTGTTTCACTTGAATGACCAAAGAAGGGGCAGCTGTTGTCACTAGATTTTCACCTTCGTTTTATATCGTTGTTAGTTTAAATGTTATATTAATTTAGTATTATTGTACTAGTGTTATACTGTTAATATAGTAATTAGGTGTCATATAGTATTGATAACATAGTTAGTGTATTATGGTTAGTATAATTGTTATTGTTAATGGTTAGTTATTAAAATCCAAAAAATATAAAATACACAACCCAATTGTAATTAAAAATGAATAAAAGGTCCAATAGATTTAATTTAGAATATAGTCCATTAAAAATACATAGAAGGTCCATTATACAAAGGCCCGCTCGGCCTGATTATTATTTCCTAAAGGCCTTGACTCTTATATGCGCAGGTAATGAAGAACCATTGCATCAATAGAGAACAGATCTAATAGCACGGGATCGCACACGGCCTACACACGGATTACCAAGAGCCACACTTTCCGTCCGTTAGATCAGGAACCAATCCAACGGCCCAGATTGATCAACAACAAAGCACGCAGATCACCACTCGAGCGTGGCGGCCACGCTCCTATCTTTCCAGCTTCCATCGAACGATTCATCTTCTCCGACATCACCCTCACCTCGATTACTCCTCGCCGGCATTTTTTGAGTCATCAGAAGTATGCAAACACAGAAACAATAGGGTTAAATCCCCAAATTGGAGTACAACAATTCAAGATAAAATCAAACCCCTAATACGAAGCCCTAGCTAGAAAATTAGAAGCACAATGGAAAGGGTTAATCCCTAAATTGAAACCAAGGCAAGAATCAAGCAAATCAGATTCAAGGTAGAGGCAAATTGCAAGTCAATAGCCAAATCGGCCTAAAATTAGAACCGAGACAAAAGCCTTTTAAATGATTTTTAGGGATTTAAGGATAAAATGCAAGCATTCATGTACCTATATAAACTCCACTGTAATTCTTTGTAACAGAGGACAAATTCATACGATTCAACAACAGAAACACTAGATACATACATATAGCATTCGGAAATCCAGAAGTTGTAGCAAATTGGCAAGTGTATTCAAGCAATTCCAGTGAAATAAAGCATATATTTTTGGTAATGTTCTCATCCTATGTTCAATTTTGATTTAAATAAAGAAAGGGATTGTTATTTTACCTCTGTTTTAGTTGTGCCACCATGATTTTGTTTTTTAATGTAGCTCTGGCAAGAAAAAAACTCAATTTTGAGGTTGCCGGAATCTAGGAAAATTTGGGTTTTCTGGGAATTTCACCGTCGGCGGAAGGCAGCCGGCACGACAGACCACCATCGTGTTCTTCATTTCATGAATAACACGGATGAACTCGACAGAGAATTTAGAAAGGATCGGTTTTGATCTATTTTTATAAAAGGGGGAGAAATGATTTTTGTTTATAACATTTACTATATTTACTAACCCGTTTGACCATACCCGAACCCGGTTATAACCCGCGCCCTTCTTTCCCGGTTCTTATAATGCAACACTTATGTTTTAAATTTATTTAATTTCATCCCTTTTCATCAAAATTTGGCACCAAATTTTAAATTGTTTTCAAATTAACCCTTACATTTGGTTTTCTTTTAATTTAGTCCATAATACAGATTTTTTTAAATAAATAAAATTAATTGCCCTTTTCTTTATTTAGTAATTATTTTGATAGTTAATTTAATTTAAGTTTTTTCTTCTTGTATGTACATATATGTATGTGTGTTAAACTGTGGGATTAAGGGCTTGAAACCTATAGTAGAGACGTGTATGTTGTAAAGTATTCTTCACATTTTCAATAAAGCACACTTAATTGTATTTAAACTTAATAGTTAAAACAAATGTAGATGTTTCTTTAGGGTTTAAACATTAAATTTTAAAAAATGATAACACACCTAATCTTTTCTCTGGCTTGTTTAAAAAAGTGAAAACTTAATTAATACGGTGTCTTATCAAACGGGAATGACGGGTTAGCTCCAGGAGTGTTGGTTGTGATTAAAGTTCATTTCTCAGGCGATAAGGCCGTTAAAATAGATTTACATTCACTTTGCGGATAAATAAATCAAAATTTTGTGAACCTGCAAATTCTAGTTTTTTTAAAAGCACTTTTTGAAATCAATTAGGTACCAATTTTTGGGCGCTGTAGGGGTGCGAACCCTTCCCCACACGTAACCGACCCCCGAACCTATTTTCTTTGTTTTTCGTCGACCAAAATGATATTTTGATAAATAAAACATTTTATCAAAATACCCTTATTTTGAAAGCGATCCAATCACACTTTTTCAAAAAAATTGGTGGCGACTCCGTGATTTTATAAATTTTTCCAAAATGTCAAAACTACTGAAAAGGGTTGTGACATGGGCTTATGAACATGATTATGTAGCTTAACCTTAATTTTAGAGCTTTTTACTCTGTTAAAATTTCATTGGGTCGACTATAAAGCCCATTTAGACATGCACGCCTTAAACCCAACAAAACACTGCAAAATAATATTAAATCATATTAAATGAGTTCAAAATTTTTATTATGCGCTTTTAAACATGATTATATAGCTTAACCTCAAATTCATAGATTTTTACTCTGTTAAAATTCCAATATGTCCATTGTAAAGCCCATTTCGACATGCACGCCTTAAACCTTATCAAAATGTCTGTAAAATAATATTAAATCAAATTTAATAATTTTAAATATTTAATTATGTGCTTCTGAACATGATTATATAGCTTAACTTAAATTTAATAGATTTTTACTTCGTTAAAATTATAACGGGTCCACTATAAAGCCCATTTAGACATGCACGCCTTAAACCCTAATAAAACGACCACAAAATAATATTAAATCAAAACAAATGAGTTCAAATATTTTATCATGGGATTTTAAAAGATATTATATAGTTTAACCTAAACTTCAAAGCTTTTTACTTAGTTAAAATTCCAATGTGTACACTCTCAAGCCCATTTAGATAAGCTTGCCTTAAACCACAACAAAACGTCCACAAAATAATATTAAATAAAATTTAATGCGTTCAAATATGTCTACTGTAAAGCTTAACCTTGATTTCAAAGCTTTTTACTCGGTTAAAATTCCAATATGTCTATTGTAAAGCCCATTTAGAAATGCACGCCTTAAACCCCAACAAAACGTCCGTGAAATAATATGAAATCAAATTTAATAAGTTCAAATATTTAATAATGTTGTTTTGAACATGATTATATGGCCTGACCAAAATTTAATAACTTTTTACTTGGTTAAAATTCCAAGAGTTCCACTATAAAGCTCATTTAGACATGCACGCCTTAATCCCTAACAAAAATACCGCAAAATAATATCAAATCAAATTAAATGAGTTCAAATTTTTGATTATGGGCTTCTGAACATGATTATGTAGCTTAACCTTAATTTCAGAGTTTTTTACTCGGTTAAAATTCTAATATGTCTACTGTAAAGCCCATTTAGACATGCATGCCTTAAACCCCAACAAAACGTCTGTGAAGTAATATGAAATCAAATTTAATAAGTTAAAATATTTAATAATGTTCTTTTGAACATGATTATATATCCTGACCAAAATTTCACAACTTTTTATTTGGTTAAAATTCCAACAGGTCCACAGTAAAGCTCATTTAGACATGCATGCCTTAATCCCTAACAAAAATACCGTAAAATAATATCGAATCAAATTAAATGAGCTCAAATATTTGATTATGAGCTTTTGAACATGAATATATAGCTTAACCTCAATTTTAGAGCTTTTCACTCGGTTAAAATTCCATTGGGCCCACTGCAAAGTACATTTAGACATGCATGCCTTAAATCCCAAAACAAGAGCGCAAAATATTATTAAATCAAATTAAACGAGTTCAAATATTTGATTATGAGCTTTTCAACATGATTATATAGCTTAAGCTCAAATTTATAGCTTAAACTCAAATTTATAGCTTTTTACTCTGTTAAAATTCCAATACGTCCACTGTAAACTCATTTTGACATGCACGCCTTAAACCCCATCAAAATGCCCGTAAAATAATATTAAATCAAATTTAATAATTTCAAATATTTAATTATGTGCTTTTAACATGATTATATAGCTTAACCTAAATTTCACAGATTTTTACTTGGTTAAAATTCCAAAGGGTCCACTATAAATCCCATTTAGACATGCATGCCTTAAACCCTAACAAAAAGACCGTAAAATAATATTAAATCAAAATAAATGAGTTCAAATATTTGATTATGGAATTTTGAACAATATTATATAGTTTAACCTCAATTTCAAAGCTTTTTACTCGGAAAATTCCAATGTGTCCACCCTAAAGCCCATTTAGACGCGCACACCTTAAACCACAACAAAACATCCACAAAATAATATTAAATCAATTATAATGAGTTCAAATATTAGATTATATAGCATAACCTCAATTTTCAGAGCTTTTTACTCGGTTAAAATTCCAATATATCTACTGTAAAGCCCATTTAGACATGCACGCCTTAAACCCAACAAAACGTCCGTAAAGTAATATGAAATCAAAATTAATAAGTTCAAATATTTAATAATGTTCTTTTGAACAAAATTATATAGCTTGACCAAAATTTCACAACTTCTTACTTGGTTAAAATTCCAACGGTTCATTATAAAGCCTATTTAGACATACACACCTTAAACCCTAACAAAATGGCCGAAAAATAAAATAAAATTAAATTTAATGAGCTCAAATATTTGTTTATGGGGTTTTAAACGTGATTATATGGCTTAACCTCAATTTAAGAGCTTTTTACTCGGTTAAAATTCTAACAAGTCAACTGTAAAAGCTCATTTAGACATGCACGCCTTAAAACCTAACAAAATAGACAGAAAATAAGATTAAATTAAATTTTATAAGTTCAAATATTTGTTTATGGGCTTCTTAATAAGATTATTTAATGTCAATTTTAGTTTACGTTTTGTACCTAGAGGAATGAATGTTGTTGCTCATACTCTTGCCACTAGGTCTCTTCGTTCCATGTCATCCGTATTATTTGATACGGATGTTGCAGATTATCTTCGATCCTTTGTATCTAGTGAGATTTCTTCTCATCCAATATAATATACATGGGTACTATTTTTCCCCATAGGTGTTCACTCGGAACCTTCATGCAACAGGTGACTTTAGAGGGGTATTTAACGAGGCCCAGTTTTCTTAAAAAAAATTCTAAGGGGTCCACTATAAAGTCTATTTAGACATCTACACCTTAAACCCTAACAAATGGCCAAAAATAAATTTAATTAAAATTCAATGAGTTCAATTTTTTTATGGGCTTTTGAACATGGTTATATAGCTTAACATCAATGTAAGGGCTTTTTACTCGGTTAAAATTCCAACGGGTCCACTGTAAAATCTCATTTAGACATGTTGCAACACCCTCAACTCGGTTTAGAAGAAAAACCGAAATTGAGGATGGCACTACAAGAAATTTTCGTGAAACATGATACATGTTACAAACTTGCAAACTTCTAGAGCAATTTAAAACCAGTTAACAAGATTTTCACCTTTTAACATTTATTGCCTAAACCCTAAGAAATCTTTCATGCAATTTAGTTATTAAATTTAATTTTATTCGGGCAATACTCACATATTTTAATACATGGGCTTCCTTTAGCTGACATGATTATATATCTTTAACCTCAATTTAAAAGATTTTTAAGAGAAATTTTCTAAAATTTAAGACATGCAAGCTCAACAACCACGAAATTCATAAACTAGAAGCCCATTTAGACATGTACGCTTTAAACCCTAACAAAATGGATGGAAATAATATTAAATTAAATTTAAGAAGTTCAAATATTTGTTTATGGGCTTTTGAACAAGATTATATAACTTAACCTCAATTACAGAGCTTTTAACTAGGTGAAAATACCAAGGGGTCCACTATAATGTCAACTTAGAGATCCACACCTTAAACCTCTAACAAATGGCCGATTTAATAAGATTAAATCAAATTAAATGAGTTCAAATTTTTTTGGATTTTGAGCATGGTTATATAGCTTAACCTCAATTTAAGGGCTTTTTACCATTTCTAAAAAAAATTCAAAAGGGTCCACCTGTGAAGTCCCATTTAGACATGCACACCTTAAACCCTAACAAAATTACTAAAAATAATATTAAATTAAATTTAATAAGTTCAAATATTTGTTTATGGGCTTTTGAACATGATTATGTAGCTTAACCTCAATTTAAGGGTTTTTACTATATTAGAATTTAGATATGCAAATCCTTAACAAAATGAGTCCATTAAATTTAATGTAAATATTTGCTAATTTTGACATGCAACCTCAATTTAAGAGATTAAACCCCAACAAAAAGCCTTAAAATAAGATTAAATCAAACTTAATGATTTCACATATTTGTTTATGGGATTTTGAAACACGATTATATAGCTTAACCTCAGTTTAAGAGATTTCTACTTAAAAAAATTATTTAGCCAAATGGGTCCATTTTAAAAGCCCGTTTAGACATGCACGCCTTTTAAACCTTAACAAAATGGACGGAAAATAAAATTAAATTAAATTTAATAAGTTCTAATATTTTTATGGGCTTTTGAACACGATTATATAGCTTATCATCAATTTAAGAGCTTTTTACTCTATTAAAATTTCAACGGGTCCAATGTAAAACCAATTTTTTACATGCACACGTTAAACCCTAACTAAAGGGAAGAAAAATAAGATTAAATCAAATTTAATGAGTTCAAATATTTGTTATGGGATTTTGAACATGATTATATAGGTTAACCTCAATTTTAGATTTTTTACTCGGTTAAAATTCCAAAGGGTTCACTATAAAAGCTCGTTTAAATATGCATGGCTTAAAACCTAATAAAATGGCCACAAAATAAGATTAAATTATATTTAATGAGCTCAAATATTTGTTTATGGGGTTTTAAAGGTGATTATATAGATTAACTTTAATTTAAGGGCTTTTTACTCGGTTAAAATTCCAACGGGTCCACTTTGTAAAAGCCCATTTAGTAATGCACGCCTTAAAACCCTAAAACCCTAAAAAATGGCCAAAAATAAGATTAAATTAAATGAGCTCAAATATTTTTTTATGGGATTTTGAACATGACTACATAGCTTATCATCAATTTAAGAGCTTTTTTTACTAGCTTAACCTCAGTTTAAAATTCCAAAATGGGTCCACATGCAAAAAAAAACTTTTTTTTAAGATTAAAAAATTTAATAAGTTCTAATATTTTTAGGGTTCACTATAAAATAGCTTATCATCAATTTAGACATGCAAGCCTAAACCCTAACAAAATGTCCAGAAAAAATAAGATTAAATCAAATTTAATGAGTTCAAATATTTTGTTATGGGATTTTGAACATGATTATATAACTTAACCTCAATTTAAAAGCTTTTTACTCGGTTAAAATTCTAACGGGTCAACTGCAAAAGCCCATTTAGACATGTACGCTTTAAACCCTAACAAAATGGATGGAAATAATATTAAATTAAATTTAAGAAGTTCAAATATTTGTTTATGGGCTTTTGAACAAGATTATATAACTTAACCTCAATTACAGAGCTTTTAACTAGGTGAAAATACCAAGGGGTCCACTATAATGTCAACTTAGAGATCCACACCTTAAACCTCTAACAAATGGCCGATAATAAGATTAAATCAAATTCAATGAGTTCAAATTTTTTATTAGATTTTGAGCATGGTAATATAGCTTAACCTCAATTTAAGGGCTTTTTACTCGGTTAAAATTCAAAAGGGTCCACTGTAAAGTCCCTTTTAGACATGCACACCTTAAACCCTAACAAAATTACTAAAAATAATATTAAATTAAATTTAATAGCTTCAAATATTTGTTCATGGGCTTTTGAACATGATTATGTAGCTTAACCTCAATTTAAGGGCTTTTTACTATATTAGAATTCCAACGAGTCCACTGTAAAAGCTAATTTTGACATGCACGCCTTAAACCCCAACAAAAAGGCCTTAAAATAAGATTAAATCAAACTTAATGATTTCACATATTTGTTTATGGGATTTTGAACACGATTATATAGCTTAACCTCAGTTTAAGAGATTTCTACTCGGTTAAAATTACAATGGGTCCATTTTAAAAGCCCGTTTAGACATGCACGCCTTAAACCTTAACAAAATGGACAGAAAATAAAATTAAATTAAATTTAATAAGTTCTAATATTTTTATGGGCTTTTGAACATGATTATATAGCTTATCATCAATTTAAGAGCTTTTTACTCGGTTAAAATTTCAACGGGTCCAATGTAAAACCAATTTTGACATGCACGCGTTAAACCCTAACTAGAGGACGCAAAATAAGATTAAATCAAATTTAATGAGTTCAAATATTTTGTTATGGGATTTTGAACATGATTATATAGGTTAACCTCAATTTTAGATTTTTTACTCGGTTAAAATTCCAAAGGGTTCACTATAAAAGCCCGTTTAAATATGCATGGCTTAAACCCTAACAAAATGGCCAGAAAATAAGATTAAATTATATTCAATGAGCTCAAATATTTGTTTATGGGGTTTTAAAGGTGATTATATAGATTAACTTCAATTTAAGGTCTTTTTACTCGGTTAAAATTCCAACGGGTCCACTGTAAAAGCCCATTTACTAATGCACGCCTTAAACCCTAACAAAATGGCCAGAAAATAAGATTAAATTAAATGAGCTCAAATATTTTTTATGGGATTTTGAAAATGACTACATAGCTTATCATCAATTTAAGAGCTTTTTACTCGGTTCAAATTCCAAAGAGTCCACTGTAAAAGCTTTTTACTCGGTTAAAATTCTAAAGGGTTCACTATAAAAGCCCGTTTAGACATGCAAGCCTAAACCCTAAGAAAATGTCCAGAAAATAAGATTAAATTGAATTTAATGAGCTCACATATTTTATTATGGGCTCCTGGACATGATTATATAGCTTAACCTCAATTTAAAAGCTTTTTACTCGGTTAAAATTCTAACGGGTCAACTGCAAAAGCCCATTTAGACATGTACGCTTTAAACCCTAACAAAATGGATGGAAATAATATTAAATTAAATTTAAGAAGTTAAAATATTTGTTTATGGGCTTTTGAACAAGATTATATAACTTAACCTCAATTATAGAGCTTTTAACTAGGTGAAAATACCAAGGGGTCCACTATAATGTCAACTTAGAGATCCACACCTTAAACCTCTAATAAATGGCCGATAATAAGATTAAATCAAATTCAATGAGTTCAAATTTGTTTATTGGATTTTGAGCATGGTTATATAGCTTAACCTCAATTTAAGGGCTTTTTACTCGGTTAAAATTCAAAAGGGTCCACTGTAAAATCCCATTTAGACATGCATACCTTAAACCCTAACAAAATTGCTAAAAAATTAAATTAAATTAAATTTAATAAGTTCAAATATTTGTTTATGGGCTTTTGAACATAATTATGTAGCTTAACCTCAATTTAAGGGCTTTTTACTATATTAGAATTCCAACGAGTCCACTGTAAAAGCTAATTTTGACGTGCACGCCTTAAACCCCAACAAAAAGGCCTCAAAATAAGATTAAATCAAACTTAATGTGTTTAAATATTTGTTTATGGGCTTTGGAACATGATTATATAGCTTAACTTCAATTTAAGTGCATTTTACTCTATTAGAATTCCAACGGGTCAAATATAAGAGCCAATTTTGACATGCATGCCTTAAACCCTAACAAAAAGTCTGCAAAATAAGAATAAATCAAACTTAATGAGTTTAAATATTTGTTTATGGGATTTGGAACATGATTATATAGCTTAACCTCAATTTAAGAGCTTTTTACTCGATTAAAATTCTAACGGGTCAACTGCAGAAGCCCATTTAGACATGTACGCCTTAAACCCTAACAAAATGGACAAAAAATAAGATTAAATTAAATTTAATAAGTTAAAATATTTGTTTATGGGCTTTTCAACAAGATTATATAACTTAACCTCAATTTCAGAGCTTTTTACTCGGTAAAAATTCTAAGGGTTCCACGTTACCTCCTCAAAAGTATTGTTTTCCATGCCTATTTTGATATGCTTTTGCTTGTTTTCAAGTACATTTAGTTGCATTAGTTTGTTAGAATCATGCATTTACATAAAAGAGTTAGTAGGCTGCCTATGCCAGTGTCATGGGTTGTTTTTACTGGCCTTTGCGCAGGTTGGCAGGTGGAATGGCAGGAGGAGTGGATGCAGGATGCAGGGACGCAGGATGCAATGCCAAATGTTGCGGGCATGGAAGGACCAAATGAGTGCCAAGCATTTGTTGGTAGAGAGGTATGCCAGCGGACATGCCAAGAAGAGATAAACCCCTGAAAAAATAGGAAAGGTTCAGGCATTTGACTGTTGAGAATGATTGATCGAGGAGAGGAGACGAGACGAGATATGGTCGAAGCGAGGTGTTGGAGCGGCGAGTGACAGTTGGTGCAACCAAGGAAGGGTGGTTCGACTTCTTTGCCGAAAGCCTGGCGTGGAAGGCTGTATCGAGAGACCCCTTTGCCTATACCCTTGGTAGAAGTTGTTTTTCTTTAGTTTTTATTATGATGGTGATGTTAAAAACGTTTGTTGGTTTGTTGGTTAACCCCCACACCATGAACTAATTTAATAGTTGGTGGAGGGATGTTTTGGTTTTAAACGTTGGCTTTTATGCCTTAGTTCCTTTATAATAATTATGCTTTTGGCAAAGTTTGTCTGTTTTTCATACTTTAATTTTTCCCAAGTACTGTGCCAATGCGAGCGTTGGTACAATTAGCTTATTGCCTTCCAATATCTTAACAGACTTGTGTTGGCAACAATCAAGTTGCTGAACACTTTGGAGAGAAGCTTCGAGAGAAGTTGTTCAAGTAGATGAACTTACTTTGGAAGTGAAATCTACCCCCACGGAGTATAGATTGGTTTTTAAATCAAATTGGTTTAAGGAAAACATACACTATAGAGATATAAGTGTTTTTACTCAGCCAGTTTAGGGCAATGACCATCGAGGGAGGCTTTGCTATTTTTGAATCTGCTCGACAACCAATGCCAAGACAGTTTAGTCAATAAAGGCTGGCATGAACCACGTTTGAACCAGACATTCCCTGCCAGAAGTCATCATTCACTTGAAAACACCTTTCTAGCCAACACTTCACTTTGGTTTTATTTTATTTTCTTTTCTTAGTTTTAGAACCAACTCTTTTAAACTGCAATCTTTTCTTCCAAAACAAGTAATAAACTAAACAATTGAATTCCAAGTCCATCTCTGTGGGATCGATACTCAGCTTACCAAGCTGTATTACTTGTCGACCATGTATACTTGCACGTAAAAGACTCTTGGCACAGTTTTTCTTGCCCAAATACATGCCATATATACCTTTTGCCAGCATTCATTTTACACATCTCCCTGAGAGTCAACAAGTTTTTGGCACCGTTGCTGGGGATTGCAACTGATTTGATTATTTTTAAATTTTTACTTGTTTTGTTTTTGTTTTCACCGGTGTATGACCAAAAACCACCCAGTGGCGGACGAGTGGCCATACGATCCAGAAATTGAGAGAACCTTGCGGAGGTTAAAGAGGCGATACCAAGAAATAAATCAAGGCAATCAAAGGAATGGTGTGGTGAATAATGATCCAGCCATTAACAATCATCCTAATAACAATGCACCACTGCCTCCTAACATCCCAAATATGGTTGAAGAAGAAGAGAGGCCAATCCGAGAACATTCAACACCTAACATTGCAAATCTCATGGCAGGACTTATTGGCATTGATGCCGATGAGTCTAACTTTGAACATAAACCCGTAATGATCCAAACTCTTTTGAATGTAGGTCAATTCGATGGAGCACTTACTGGAGACCCGAGACAATATCTCAAACAATTCATGGAGATATACCAACTGTTTCAACAAAGTGGAGTATCTGGAGATACTGTGAAGCTAAAATTGTTTACTTTTTCCTTGAGAGACAGAGCCAAGGCATGGCTGAATTCTTTGCCACCGGGATCAGTTACTTCTTGGGAAGACCTTTTCCAAAAGTTCCTGGCGCGGTTTAAGCCACCAACACTTGTTGCCAAGTTGCATGGTGAAATCAGTACATTTAAACAGGCCGAGGATGAAACTCTTTATGAAGCATGGGAAAGATTTAAAGATTTGTTGAGAAGGTGTCCAATGCATGGGTTCCCAAATTGGACCCAAATACAAACCTTCTACAACAGATTGAATGCACAAACAAGGACTGTTGTGGATGCTTCAATAGTCAGATCATTGCTTGATAAGAAGTACACTGAGGTTGTTAATATCCTTTAGAGAATTTCGATCAATGACTTTGAGTATCTTGTTGATAGACCTGGGACCGTACTAAAGCCAGTGGGTAATTGAAAGTTGATGAACTCACGTCCATTCATGCTGAGATTTCCAACCTCACTAGCATGGTGAGAATGTTGCAAAAGAACAATGAGGCCCAAGAAGTCAAAGCATTGGATCCATTTTACACCATTTGTGGAGAAAACCACCATGTGGATGAATGCCCTATTAATCCTGAGTCGGTAAATTTTGTTGCGAATGCTGGTCGTTTTTATAATGCTAATGCCTATAAAGCAGGTTGGAGACAGCACCCTAACTTAGCTTGGGCAGATCGATGAGGCAATCACTACAATGCCTCTCGCAAAAACATCCAACGACATAACAACAATTTCATGCTAGCATTTTATCAGAATACCATGCCACAGAAAGCTCAGAACAATTTCCAGCAAAGGCAAGGAAACAACCAAGAAAGAGATCTTACACAATATATAGAGCGAAATGAAGTAACAGTCCAAAGTTTGGCGGCATCAGTAAGAAACCTAGAAATACAAATTGGGCAGATTGCTAATGCACTTAGCAATCGACCCTAAGGTACTTTGTCAAGTGACACTGAAGATGCTCGATACAAAGAAAATGAGCAATGCAAGGCAATAACTTTTTAGAGTGGTAAGTAGTGCCAAATAGAGATGGCTGCCAAGCATCCAATCATTAGCCAAGATGCAAAGCTTGTGCCAACAGACATGCCCAGAGAAGTAGAGAATGAGAAAGTAGATGATGCCAGTGATCATGCCAGTAAGAGTGCTAAACAGGATGCCAGTCCTAGTGCCAAAAATGACGCCAGCAAAGATGATAAGCAGACTGATGCCAAAACAGATGTCAGCACTACCTCGGCAACGCCAGCATATGTATATCCACCGCCACCATTTCCAGCGAGACTTCAAAAGCATAAGTAGCACCAGCAATTTAAGCGCTTTTTGGAAGTTCTTAAATAGGTGTAAGTTAACATTCCATTGGTGGAAGCCCTTGAACAAATGCCCAACTATGTAAAATTCATGAAGGACATATTGTCCAAAAAGAGGAAGCTGGGAGAATTTGAAACTGTTGCTCTCATTGAGGGATGCAGTGCCATGATCCTAAACCGATTGCCATCAAAGCTGAAAGATCCAGAGAGTTTTACTATTCCTTGCACAATTGGTGACAAGTTCATGGGGAAGGCGTTGTGCGACTTGGGATCCAACATCAATTTGATGCCACTCTCAGTTTTCAAGAAATTTGGCATAGATGCAAGACCTACCACGGTGACACTTCAATTGACAGACCGATCCTATGCACATCCCAAGGGTAAGATTGAGGATGTGTAGGTAAAGGTAGACAAATTCGTTTTCCCAGCTGATTTTATCATTTTGGATTATGAAGCTGATATTAATGTGACAATTATTTTGGGTAGGCCGTTTCTTGCTACTGGCAGGGCTTTTATTGATGTTCATAAAAGGGAACTAACCATGAGAATGAATGATCAACATGTTACTTTTAACGTGTTTCAAGCTTTGAAATATGCAGATGAACCTAATGCATGTCAAGTCGATGAAATGATGGAGTCCATATTTACTTTGGACATGGCACAGTGAAGCTGAATGGGTGCATGCTCGGTTTGACCAATTGAATCTCATTGAGGAGAAGAGGTTGAAAGCCCTTTGCCATGGCTAGATGTACCAAAAAAGGATGATGCGAGCTTACAACAAGAAAGTTCACCCAAGAGAATTTCGAGAAGGGGATCTAGTGCTTAAAAGAATCCTGCCGACTCAAAAGGATTCCCGCGAAAAATGGATGCCTAACTGGGAAGGACCTTATGTCGTTAAAAGGACTTTTTCTGGAGGAGCATTGATCTTAACAGAAATGGATGGAAAGGTGTTGAATAATCCGGTGAATTCAGATTCAGTCAAGAGGTACTATGCATGAAAAAAGAGAAAAAGAAAAAGCAGAGTGAGAACCTGGATTTTATAACCCAGATTAACACAGGGGGAGGTGTTGTAACACTAGGGTTCAGCTTTTGCCGAAAGATGAAATGAATTGAGATAAAATGGATTTTATAACATTTTCATGTTTTAAAAAAGGGGAAATAGCGTAATAAGGACCCCCGCCCCATATTAAACGCGTATTGAAGGCTTCATCTTTTTAAAATTACACGAACAGTCCCCCCACATCTTTGAAATCCCCTCCTAGGCCATTCTGCCTTCTATAATCACGACTTGGGTCCTTGAAACTTTTCATTTTTTTAATCTACCCCCTGATTTGGTTAAATTTGCTTTCCTAATTTGGCCCTTTAATTTTATTTCTTTTTATTTTGATCCTGTTTCCAGTATTTATTTTCCCTGTTCATGCATTTTTGTTTCTAGTTCTTTTTATTTATATTATTGCTTTTTTGTTTGGTTCAAATTTGTTGATCTTTAATTAATGGTTGGAATGTTCATGTTGAATGATTTCTCTTAGTATATGGTATTTATGTGGTGTTTGTAATATATGTTACAATACATAGAGTATATAGTTTTCTAAAATGGGATGTGATGTATGGTTTATTTAAGATACATAATATATAATTTTTGTAGAAAACGTATAATATTATAAAATATATAGTTTTCAAGAGTTAAGTTTATATATATATATATATGGTTTTAAGAAAAGGTTATAATACATAGTTCTCCCCATAATATGTAATATATGGTTTTTTTGCAAAAGTATGTATAATTATACGAATATATGATATAGTCAAAGGATATAAAAAGTAGTTCTACAAAGCCTCCAAAACATATTTTTTCAAGTTTTGCCATGTATATATTTTAAAGTATATAATATATGTTTTCCATAAAAAGTTCACGATATATTCTTAATATCCATGTTATGTGGGCTTGGGCTTTTAACTTAGGCTTTGCTGGGATTAATTTTGGTTTGGCATGGTTTTAGTGTAGGCTTAGTCTTGGGCCTTTGATTTTGGGCTCTTGTTTTTGGGCTTAATCTTGGGCTTTTGGTTTCTGGGCCTAACTTTTTTTTGGGCTTTAGATTATGTTAAATGGATTAATTCAATTAATTTAGATCACGTGCTTGTCTCATAGGGGCACGATTCTCAAATTAATTAAGTTAATTCTAGATTTGGGTTCTTTAGAGCCTTAGTTAGATTAGGGTTCGAATTAATTCAATGAATTTCAATTTTCTCTTGTCTCATTAGAGTAAATGTAAAATTCATTAAATTAATTGAATGTCTTTTAGTGATTCTAATGATAAAATTAATTTCAAACCTAGATCGACGTTAAATTTCATATTAATTATCATAATGTGTTAGGGTTTTAGTCGTTTAGGGCTAATTAATTTAGGATTAATTACTAGAATCACCTAATTAACAGTTAGGTCACTAATTGAACTTCAATAATTTGGGCTTTTTAGGTTAGGTCTTAGGGCGGGCCTTGTGTGTTTATCTTTTATACCTTTTGTTTGCCATATCCTATTTGTCATTCATGTGACTTTAACTATTTTGATTGCACGTTAATTAATTTGAACCATAAAATGAGGTATTCATTAGTTCCGATATTTGTGTCGTAACGGTCTGGGCTTAAAGGATGTTGACCAAATATTTGAATTAATCCTTACCGACTCAAGATAGAATTAAAACTTAACTGCTTGCACCATGCATAAAGGTGGTGTATGGGATTCAAACTGTAAATTAACACGGTAGTCGGGCTTATTCGATGTCAGTTTAATATATGGTCTGATGTATCGTCAACCTTATTAATTAAATGTCCAATTAATTTGAACCCACCAATTTGACAAAGCCCTTTCAATTAAGTTTAATTTTCAATTAAGGTCACCGAATTAAATTCTTTTCAAATTTTGACAATTTCCTTCGATTAAAAGCAACAAATATTTTGGTACCGATTTCTGGGCGTGATGGGGGTGCTAACCTTTCCCCACATGTAACCAACTCTTGAACCCTTTCAAAATGAATCTCTGGTTTTGTGGTGTCCGGCCTACCTTATCGAAGTAGCCGGTGGCAACTCCAAGTTTTCAATCAGTTTTCTAAAGAAAAAGAATTTTCAAAAGAAATCCTTTTAATCCAAGATTACAACGAAAGGATTTTTGGGATAACCCGTAGCGCCGAACTTATAATTTTTCTAAAGGTCCTTTCAAAAAATGCCGCTACAACTCTAAAGCAACAGTTCCCCTATCCCTGGTGACGTTGAGACTACCAGCATCGATTCCTCCTCCAAGTCATAGGAGATTCCTGCCAAGAAAGAGAAGCCAGCACCAGTCACACCACCAGCCGAGTCTGCCAAGAAGAAGGATGATCTTGGAGCCTCCACTGCTACCTTAAAGCAGGGCTAGAAAGAAAGTAAAATAATAGCCCCTGAACGTGGGAGCCTATCCATGAGGAAGACTTGTGCCAAACGGAATGAAGCCTCATCCGAAAGGGAGTCTTCTTCTACCTAACTCCTTCGCATTTCATGTTTGCATTTTCATGATCATGCATTTTTATTTTGCTATTTCTCTTGTATATATTTGTTGTTTCATGCATTGAAGAAAATGCACATCTAGGGTTTGGGAGTGTGCATTTTCTCACATTTATGCCATGTCATGCATTTCATGATTATTATTTTTTGTTTGCCATGTAGTTCGTGTAGAGAAGTTGCATGCTTAACCATTAAAAAAAGTGAAAAAGAAAATTTAGTCTCGGCTTAAATTTGAAGTTTGTTAACAACTGTTAGGAAAACTTATTTTGATCTACTTGTTTTCCCGATGATGAGTTTATAATTTTTGGTTTGCCATGCCAGTAGATTTGCATGCCATATTTGCCATGACAATTGATCTCTAGTTCAGGTAATTATTTCTACACTTAACACGTGGTATGTATCTAGTTCCCTAGCAAACTTAGACTGTTTGAAACTATGCCCAGATTAAAAAAAAAAGAGAAAAAATGATGTCAGGGTAAAAGAAAATAAATAAGACAGCAATGTTTTGCCAAGGCGATAAAAAAATGAACTCTCCTCTACCTAGGGATAATAAGTTACTTGGGGCTTCGTGGTAGCTCCCTCTTAGTTCTCAAGTCCAAAACCCTAGGGTATGAGTTGAAGAGAAAGCCTAGTGATGTCTAGATTAAGCTGGGGATTCGTGGTATGCTCCCTCTTATCACTCACGCTAAATAGTGTCACGAAGCAAGCTTAAGTTAATTCCAATAGAACCATTGGCAAGAAAAAAAAAGTTGAAAATAAAGATCTGAGTTTAGGAAGTAAAATTGGCTAAGGGAGTGAACGGACACTAGATGCATACTACCCACACTTTGCGCACAAATCATGCACTTAGACTAGAGTTATATTTTTGCACTCGAATTACTATCTGATCGGCACTGTGCACTAAGATTTCCGAGGGCAGCATTAGAATCAAACTCTGCTTGCCAACGTTCGTTGGCATTCCAACCAAAATTTTGCCGAGGTATTATTTTCACTATTTTTGTTTTTTTCTCTTCTCTTGCATTACTTGAGGACAAGCAATGAGCTAGGTTTGGGGGTGTGTTACCTCTTCAAAATTATTGTTTTTCATGCCTATTTTGATATGCTTTTGCTTGTTTTCAAGTGCATTTAGTTGCATTAGTTTGTTAGAATCATGCATTTACATAAAAGAGTTAGTATGCTGCCTATGCCAGTGTCATGGGTCGTTTTTAGTGGCCATTGCAGAAGTTGGCAGGTGGAATGGCAGGAGAAGTGGACGTAGGGACGCAGTTAGGAATGCTCAGGTGAATGCCAGATGTTGCGGGCACGGAAGGACGAGATAAGTGCCAAGCATTTGTTGGCAGAGAGGTATGCCAGCGGACATGCCAAGAAGAGATGAACCCCCAAAAAATAGGAAATGATCAGGCTCCTAAAAGATCGTAATTGGATCAACTTCCAAAAAAATAGCAGATAAGGTGATTCCAAGTGATGTTGGCAAAGTTGTGCTAAGCTCATGTGCCAGGATGGCCATGGCATGATGACATCAGCCCTATCCTAATAAGATATCACATCGAGCTGATAAGATATCAAAATGATCAGATAGAGCTCTATCTCTTATCTCTTGATCATTTCAAATTCAAAGTCTTATCTCATCATTTCCCTTACACGCCTATATAAAGACCAACCGATCAAGCATTTGAGAGGGATTGATCGAGGAAGGAGATGAGAGGTGGTCAGAGCGAGGTGTTAGAGCGGCGAGTGACAGTCGGTGCAACCAAGGAAGGGTTGTTCGACTTCTTGGCTGAGAGCCTGCCATGGAGGGCTGCATCGAGAGACCCCTCTGCCTATACCCTTGGCAGAAGTTGTTTTTCTTTAGTTTTTATTATAATGGTGATGTTAAAAACGTTTGTTGGTTTGTTGGTTAACCCCACACCATGAACTAATTTAATAGTTGGTGGGGGATGTTTTAGTTTTAAATGTTACCTTTTATGCCTTAGTTCCTTTATAATAATTATGCTTTTGGCAAAGTTTGTCTGTTTTGCATAATTTAATTTTTCCTAAGTATTGTGCCAGTGCGAGAGCTGGCATAGTTAGTTTATTACCTTCCAATATCTTAACAGACTTGTGTTGGCAACGATCAAGTTGCTGAACACTTGGGAGAGAAGCTTCGAGAGAAGTCGTTCAAGTAGATGAACTTACTTCGGAAGTGAAATCTACCCCCACGGAGTATAGATTGGTTTTTAAATCAAAGAGGTTTAAGGAGAACATACACTACAGAAATATATGGGTTTTTACTTGGCCATTTTAGGGCAATGACCCTCAATTTAAGGGCTTTTTACTTGGTTAAAATTCCAACAGGTCCACTGTAAAAGCCCATTTAGACATGCACGACATAAACCCTAATAAAAAGCTGGCAAAATAAGATTAAATCAAACTTAATGATTGCAAATATTTTTTATGGGCTTTTGAACATGATTATATAGCTTGACCTCAATTTAAGAGCTTTCTACTCGGTTAAAATTCCTATGGGTCCACTATAAAAGGCCATTTAGACATGCACGCCTCAAACCCTAACAAAATGGATGGAAAATAATATTAAATAAAATTTAATAAGTTCAAATATTTTCTTCTGGGATTTTGAACATGGTTATATAGCCAATTTAAAAGCTTTTACTCGGTTAAAATTTCAATGGGTCCAATGTAAAAGCCAATTTTGACATGCACGCCTTAAACCCTAACTAGAGGCCGCAAAATGAGATTAAATTAAATTTAATGAGTTCAAATATTTTTATGGGATTTTGAACAAGATTATATAGGTTAACCTCAATTTGAGATCGCTTTACTTGGTTAAAATTCCAAAGGGTTCACTGTAAAAGCCCCTTTAGACATGCACGCCATAAACCCTAACAAAATGGCCAAAAAATAAGATTAAATTATATTTAGTGAGCTCAAATATTTGTTTATGGGGTTTTGAACATGGTTCTATAGCTTAAACTCAATTTAAGATCTTTTTACTCTGTTAAAATTCCAACGGGTCAACTATAAAAGCCTGGTAAGACATGCACGCCATAATCCCTACCAAAATGGACGGAAAATAAGATTAAGTTAAATTTAATGAGCTCACATATTTGTTTATGGGCTCCTGAACATGACTATATAGCTTAAACTCAATTTAAGAGCTTTTTTCTCGGTTAAAATTCAAACGTGTCAACTGCAAAAGCCCATTTAGACATGTACGCCTTAAACCCTAACAAAATGGACGGAAAATAAGATTAAATTAAATTTAATAAGTTTAAATATTTGTTTATGGGATTTTCAACAAGATTATATAACTTAACCTCAATTTCAGAGCTTTTTACTTGGGAAAAATTCTAAGGGGTCCACTATAAAATCCACTTCGACATCCACACCTTAAACCCCTTACAAATGGCTGATAATAAGATTAAATCAAATTCAATGAGTTCAAATTTTTATGGGCTTTTGAACATGGTTATATTGCTTAACCTCAATTTAAGGGCTTTTTACTCGGTTAAAATTCCAACGGGTCCACTGTAAAAGCCCATTTAGTAATACACGCCTTAAACCTTAACAAAATGGCTGAAAAATAAGATTAAATTAAATTTAATGAGCTCAAATATTTTTAATGGGATTTTGAACTTGATTACATAGCTTATCACCAATTTAAGAGCTTTTTACTCGGTTAAAATTCCAAATGGTCTATTGTAAAAGCCCATTTGGACATGCACGACATAAACCTTAACAAAAAGCCGTCAAAATAAGATTAAATCAAACTTATAGATTTCAAATATTTGTTTATGGGCTTTTGAACACAATTATATAGCTAGACCTCAATTTAAGAGGGTCCACTGTAAAAGCCCATTTAGACATGCACGTCACAAACCCTAACAAAATTCTAATGGGTCAATAGTAAAAAGCTCATTTAGACATGCACGTCACAAACCCTAACAAAATGGACGGTAAATAAGATTAAATTATATTTAATGAGCTCAAATATTTGTTTATGGGGTTTTGAACATGATTATATACCTTAACATCAATTTAAGAGCTTTTTACTCGGTTAAAATTCCAACGGGTCAACTGAAAAAGCCCAATTAGACATGCACACTTAATCCCTAACAAAATGGATGGAAAATAATATTAAATTAAATTTAATGATATCACATATTTGTTTATGGGCTCCTGAACATGATTATATAGCTTAACCTCAATTTAAGCGCTTTTTACTAGGTTAAAATTCCAACCGGTCAACTATAAAAGCCCAATTAGACATGCACACCTTAATCCCTAACAAAATAAGATTAAATTTAATTTAATGAGCTCACATATTTTATTATGGGCTCCAGAACATGATTATATAGCTTAACCTCAATTTAAGAGCTTTTTACTTGGTTAAAATTCTAACGGGTCAACTGCAAAAGCCCATTTAGACATGTACGCCTTAAACCCTAACAAAATGGACGAAAAAAAGACTATATTAAATTTAATAAGTTCAAATATTTGTTTATGGGATTTTAACAATATTATATAACTTAACCTCAATTTTAGTGCTTTTTACTCGGTAAAAATACCAAGGTGTCCACTATAAAGTCCACTTAGAGATCCACACCTTAAACCTCTAACAAATGGCAAATAATAAGATTAAATCAAATTCAATGAGATCAATTTTTATGGGATTTTAAGCATGGTTATATAGCTTAACCTCAATTTAAGAGCTTTTTACTCGGTTAAAATTCAAAAGTGTCCACTGTAAAAGCCCTTTTAGACATGCACGCCTTAAACCCTCATAAAATTGCTGAAAAATAATAATAAATTAAATTTCATAAGTTCAAATATTTGTTTATTGGTTTTGAGCATAATTATACAGCTTAACCTCAATTTAAGGGCTTTTTACTCTATTAGAATTCCAACGAGTCCACTTTAAAAGTCAATTTTGACATGCACGCCTTAAACCCCAACAAAGAGGCCTTAAAATAAGATTAAATTAAACTTAATGAGTTTAAATATTTGTTTATGGGCTTTGGAACATGATTATATAGCTTAACCTGAATTTAAGGGTTTTTTACTTTATTATATTTCCAACTGGTCCACTATAAAAGCGAAATTTGACATGCACGCCTTAAACCCTAACAAAAAGGCTGCAAAATAAGAATAAATCAAACTTAATGAGTTTAAATATTTTTATGGGATTTGGAACATGATTATATATCTTAACCTCAATTTAAGAGCTTTCTACTCGGATAAATTTCTAGCGGGTCAACTATAAAAACTCGTTTAGACATGTACCCCAGAAACCCTAAGAAAATGGACAGAAAATAAGATTAAATTATATTTAATGAGCTCAAATATTTTTATGGGGTTTTGAACATGATTATATAGCTTAACATATATTTAAGAGCTTTTTACTCTGTTAAAATTCCAATCGGTCAACTATAAAAGCCCAATTAGACATGCACTCCTTAATCCCTAAAAAAATGGAATGAAAATAAGATTAAATTAAAGTTAATGGGCTCAAATATTTGTTTATGGGCTCTTGAACATTATTATATAGCTTAACCTCAATTTAAGAGCTTTTTACTCGGTTAAAATTCAAACGGGTCAACTGCAAAAGCCCATTTAGGCATGTACGCCTTAAACCCTAACAAAATGGACAGAAAAAAGATTAAGTTAATTTTAATAAGTTCAAATATTTGTTTATGGGCTTTTGAACAAGATTATATAACTTAACCTCAATTTCAGAGCTTTTTACTCGGTAAAAATACCAAGGGGTCCACTATGAAGTCCATTTAGAGATCTACACCTTAAACCCCCAACAAATGGTGGATAATAAGATTAAACCAAATTCAATGAGTTCAATTTTTTATGGGATTTTGAGCGTGGTTATATAGCTTAACCTCTATTTAAGGGCTTTTTACTCTATTAGAATTCCAACAGGTCCACTGTAAAAGCAAATTTTGACATGCACGCTTTAAACCCCAACAAAAAGGCCTTAAAATAAGATTAAATTAAACTTAATGAGTTTAAATATTTTTTTATGGGCTTTGGAACATGATTATATAGCTTAACCTCAATTTAAGGGCTTTTTACTCTATTATATTTCCAACGGGTCCACTATAAAAGCAAAATTTGACATGCACGCCTTAAACCCTAACAAAAAGGCCGCAAAATAAGATTAAATCAAACTTAATGAGTTTAAATATTTTTTATGGGCTTTGGAACATGATTATATATCTTAACCTCAATTTAAGATCTTTCTACTCGGATAAAATTCTAGCGGGTCAACTGTAAAAAACTCGTTTAGACATGTACGCTAGAAACCCTAACAAAATGGACAAAAAATAAGATTACATTATATTTAATGAGCTCAAATATTTGTTTATGGGGTTTTGAACATGATTATATAGCTTAACATCAATTTAAGTGATTTTTACTCGGTTAAAATTACAATCGGTCAACTGTAAAAGCCCAATTAGACATGCACGCCTTAATCCCTAGCAAAATGGAGGGAAAATAAGATTAAATTAAATTTAATGAGCTCACATGTTTGTTTATGGGCTCTTGAACATGATTACATAGCTTAACCTCAATTTAAGAGCTTTTTACTCGGTTAAAATTCCAACGGGTTAACTACAGAAGCCTATTTAGACATGTACGTCTTAAACCCTAACAAAATGGACAGAAAATAAGATTAAATTTAATTTAATAAGTTAAAATCTTTGTTTATGGGCTTTTTAACAAAATTATATAATTTAAACTCAATTTTAGAGCTTTTTAATCGGTAAAAACTCTAAGGAGTCCACTTAGACATCCACACCATAAACCTTTTACAAATGGTCAATAATAAGATTAAATTAAATTCTATGAGTTCAAATTTTTTTAAGGGCTTTTGAACATGGTTATATTGTTTAACCTCAATTTAAGGGACTTTTACTCAGTTAAAATTCCAACGGGTCCACTGTAAAAGCCTATATAGTAATGCACGCCTTAAACCTTAACAAAATGGCCGGAAAATAAAATAAAATAAAATTTAATGAGCTTAAATATTTTTTATGGGATTTTGAACTTGATTTCATATCTTATCATCAATTTAAGAGCTTTTTACTCGGTTAGAATTCCAAATGGTCCACTGTAAAAGCCCATTTAGACATGCACGACATAAACCCTAACAAGAAGCCGACAAAATAAGATTAAATCAAACTTAATGATTTCAAATATTTGTTTATGGGCTTTGGAACATGATTATATAGCTTGACCTCAATTTAAGAGCTTTCTACTCGGTTAAAATTCTAAAGGGTCCACTGTAAAAGCCCATTTAGACATACACGCCTTAAACCCTAACAAAATTGCCGAAAAATAAGATTAAATTAAATTTAATAACTTCAAATATTTGTTTATGGGGTTTTGAACATGTTTATATAGCTTAACCTCAATTTAAGGGCTTTTTACTCTATCAGAATTGCAACGGGTCCAATGTAAAAGCCAATTTTTAAATGCACGCCTTAAACCCTAATAAAAAGGCCGCAAAATAAGATTAAATCAAACTTAATGAGTTTAAATATTTTTTATGGGCTTTGGAACATGATTATATAGCTTTACCTCAATTTAAGAGCTTTCTACTCGATTAAAATTCTAACGGGTCAATAGTAAAACCTCATTTAGACATGCACGTCACAAACCCTAAACAAAAGGACGGTAAATAAGATTAAATTATATTTAATGAGCTCAAATATTTGTTTATAGGGTTTTGAACATGATTATATAGCTTAACCTGAATTTAAGAGCTTTTTAATTGTTTAAAATTCTAACGGGTCAACTGTAAAAGCTCGATTAGACATGCACACCTTTAATCCCCAACAAAATTGATGGAAATAAGATTAAATTAAATTTAATGAGATCACATATTTGTTTATGGGATTTTGAGCAAGATTATATAACTTAAGCTCAATTACAGAGCTTTTTACTCGGTAAAAATACCAAGGGGTCCACTATAAAGTTCACTAAGAGAACCACACCTTGAACCCCTAACAAATGGCAGATAATAAGATTAAATCAAATTCAATGAGTTCAATTTTTTTATGGGATTTTGAGCATGGTTATATAGCTTAATCTCAATTGAAGGGCTTTTTACTCGATTAAAATTCCAAAGTGTCCACTGTAAAAGCCCATTTAGACGTGCACGCCTTAAACCCTCACAAAATTGCCAAAAATAATATTAATTTAAATTTAATAAGTTCAAATATTTTTTATGGGTTTTTGAACATGATTATATAGATTAACCTTAATGTAAGGGCTTTTTACTCTATTAGAATTCCAACGGGTCCACTGTAAAAGCCAATTTTGACATGCACGCCTTAAACCCCAACAAAAAAGTCTCAAAATAAGATTAAATTAAACTTAATGAGTTTAAATATTTGTTTATTGGAACATGATTATATAGCTTAACCTCAATTTAAGGGCTTTTTACTCTATTATATTTCCAACAGTCCACTATAAAAGCAAAATTTGACATGCACGCCTTAAACCCTAACAAAAAGACAGCAAAATAAGAATAAATCAAACTTAGTGAGTTTAAATTTTTTTATGGGCTTTGGAACATGATTATATAGCTTAACCTCAATTTAAGAGCTTTCTAATCGGTTAAAATTCTAACGGGTCAAATGTAAAATGCTCATTTAGACATACACGCCATAAACCATAACAAAATGGACGGTAAATAAGATTAAATTATATTTAATGAGCTCAAATATTTGTTTATGGGGTTTTTGAACATGATTATATAGCTTAACCTAAATTTAAGAGCTTTTTACTCGGTTAAAATTCCAACGGGTCAATTGTAAAAGCCTAATTAGACATGCACGCCTTAATCCCTAACAAAATGGACGGAAAATAAGATTAAATTAAATTTAATGAGCTCACAATTTGTTTATGGGTTCCTGTACATGATTATATAGCTTAGCATCAATTTAAGAGCTTTTTACTCGGTTAAAATTCCAATGGGTTAACTGTAAAAGCCCAATTAGACATGCACGCCTTAATCCCTAACAAAGTGGACAAAAAATAAGATTAAATTAAATTTAATGTGCTCACATATTTTATTATGGGCTCCAGAGCATGACTATACAACTTAACCTCAATTTTAGAGCTTTTTACTCGATAAAATTTCTAAGGGGTCGACTTTGACATCCACACCTTAAACCCCTAACAAATGGCCGATAATAAGATTAAATCAAATTTAATGAGTTCAAATTTTTTATGGGATTTTGATCATGGTTATGTAGCTTAACCTCAATTTAAGGGCTTTTACTGGTTAAAATTCCAATAGGTCCACTGTAAAAGCCCATTTAGACATGCACGACTTAAACCCTAACAAAAAGCCGACACAATAAAATTAAATCAAACTTAATGATTTCTAATATTTGTTTATGGGTTTTGAACACGATTATATAGCTTAACCTCAATTTAAGATCTTTCTACTCAGTTAAAACTCCAATGGGTCCATTATAAAAGCCCGTGTAGAAATGCACGCTTTAAACCTTAACAAAATGGAAAGAAAATAAGATTAAATTAAATTTAATAAGTTTGAATAGTTTTTTATGGGTTTTTGAACATAATTATATAGCTTAACCTCAATTTAAGGGCTTTTTACTCTATCATAATTCCAATGGGTCCTCTGTAAAAGCCAATTTTGACATGCACACCTTAAACCCTAACAGAAAGGCCGCAAAATAAGATTAATCAAACTTAATGAGTTTAAATATTTATTTATGAGCTTTGGAACATGATTATATATCTTAACCTCAATTTAAGGGTTTATTACTCTATCAAAATTCCAACAGGTCAACTGTAAAAGCCAATTTTGACATGCACGCCTTAAACCCTAATAAAAAGGCTGCAAAATAAGATTAAATCAAACTTAATGAGTTTAAATATTTGTTTATGGGCTTCGGAACATAATTAAATAGCATAACCTCAATTTAAAAGCTTTCTACTCAGTCTAACGGGTCAACTGTAAAAAGCTAGTTTAGACATGCATGCCATAAACCCTAACAAAATGGACGGAAAATAAGACTAAATTATATTTAACGAGCTCAAATATTTTATGGGGTTTTGAACATGATTATATAGCTTAACCTCAATTTAATATCTTTTTACTCGGTTAAAATTCCAATGAGTCAAGTGTAAAAGCCCAATTAGACATGCACGCCTTAATCCCTAACAAAATGGACGGAAAATAAGATTAAATTAAATTTAATGAGCTCACATATTTTTTATGGGCTCATGAACATGAGTATATAGCTTAACCTCAATTTAAGAGCTTTTTATTCTGTTAAAATTCCAACGGGTCAAGTGAAAAAGCCCATTTAGACATGTACACCTTAAACCCTGAAAAATGGACAAAAATAAGATTAAATTAAATTTAATACGTTAAAATATTTTTATGGGCTTTTCAACAAGATTATATAACCTAACCTCAATTTCAAAGCTTTTTACTTGGTAAATATTCTAAGGGGTCCACTATAAAGTCCACTTAGACATCCACACCTTAAACCCCTAACAAATGGCCGATAATAAATTAAATCAAATTCAATGAGTTTAAATTTTTATTGGTTTTTGAACATGGTTATATTGCTTAACCTCAATTTAAGGGCTTTTTACTCGGTTAAAATTCTAACGGGTCCACTGTAAAAGCCCATTTAGTAATGCACACCTTAAACCCTAACAAATTGGCCGGTAAATAAGAATAAATTAAATTTAAAGAGCTCAAATATTTTTATGGGATTTTGAACATGATTAAATAGCTCATCATCAATTTAAGAGCTTTTTACTGCGTTAAAATTCCAAAGGGTCCACTGTAAAAGCCCATTTAGACATGCACGCGTTAAACCCTACCAAAATTGTCAAAAAATAAGATTAATTTAAATTTAATAAGTTAAAATATTTGTTTATGGGCTTTTGAACATGATTATATAGCTTAACCTCAATTTAAGGTCTTTTTACTCTATCAGAATTATAACGGGTCCACTATAAAAGCCAATTTTGACTTGCACGCCTTAAACCCTAAAAAAAGCTCGCAAAATAAGATTAAATCAAACTTAATGAGTTTAAATATTTGTTTATGGGTTTCGGAACATGATTATATAGCATTACCTCAATTTAAGAGCTTTCTGCTTGGTTAAAATTCTAGCGGGTCAACTGTAAAAAGCTCATTTAGACATGCACGCCATAAACCATAACAAATTGGATGGTAAATAAGATTAAATTATATTTAATGAGCTCAAATATTTTTTATGAGATTTTGAACATGATTATAGAGATTAACCTCAATTTAAGATCTTTTTGATCGGTTAAAATTCCAACGGGTCAACTGTAAAAGCTCGATTAGACATGCACACCTTAATCCCTAACAAAATGGACGGAAAATAAGATTAAATTAAATTTAATGAGCTCACATTTTTGTTTATGGGCTCTTGAACATGATTATATAGCTTAACCTTAATTTAATAGCTTTTTAATCGGTTAAAATTCAAATGGGTCAAGTGCAAAAGCCCATTTAGACATGCATACCTTAAACCCTAACAAATGGACATAAAATAAGATTAAATGAAATTTAAGAAGTTAAAATATTTGTTTATGGGCTTTTCAACAAGATTGTATAACTTAACCTCAATTTCAAGGCTTTTTACTCGGTAAAATTTCTAAGGGGTCCACTATAAAGTCCACTTAGACATCCACACCTTAAAACCTAACAAATGGCCGATATTAAGATTAAATCAAATTAAATGAGTTAAAAAAATTTCATGGGCTTTTGAACATGGTCATATTGCTTAACCTCAATTTAAGGGCTTTTTACTCGGTTAAAATTCTAACGGGTCCACTGTAAAAGCCCATTTAGTAATGCACCCCTTAAACCCTAACAAAATGGCCGAAAAATAAGATTAAATTAAATTTAATGAGCTCAAATATTTTTACGGGATTTTGAACGTGATTACATAGCTGATCATCAATTTAAGAGCTTTTTACTCCGTTAAAATTACAAAGTGTCCACTTTAAAAGCCCATTCAGACATGCATGCCTTAAACCCTAACAAAATTGCTGAAAAATTAAATTAAATTAAATTTAATAAGTTCAAATATTTGTTCATGGGCTTTTGAACATAATTATATAGCTTAACCTTAATTTAAGAGCTTTTTACTCTATCAGAATTACAACGGGTCCACTATAAAAGACATTTTTTACATGCACGCTTTAAACCCTAACAAAAAGCCCGTAAAATAAGATTAAATCAAACTTAATAAGTTTAAATATTTATTTACGGGATTTGGAACATGATTATATAGATTAACCTTAATTAAGGCTTTTTACTCTATCAGAATTCCAACGGGTCTACTGTAAAAGCCAATTTTGACATGCACGCCTTAAACCCTAACAAAAAGGCCGCAAAATAATATTAAATCCAACTAAATGAGTTTAAATATTTGTTTATGGGATTTGGAACATGATTATATAGCTTAACCTCAATTTAAGAACTTTCTACTTGGATAAAATTCTAACGTGTCAATTGTAAAAAGCTCATTTAGACATGCACACCATAAACCCAAACAAAATGGACCGTAAATAAGATTAAATTATATTTAATGAGATCAAATTTTTTTATGGGGTTTTGAACATGATTATATAGCTTAACCACAATTTAAGATCTTTTTGATCGGTTAAAATTCCAACAGGTCAACTATAAAGGCTCGATTAGACATGCACGCCTTAATCCCTAACAAAATGGATAGAAAATAAGATTAAATTAAATTTAATGAGCTCACATATTTGTTTTATGGGCTCCTGAACATGATTATATAGCTTAACCTCAATTTAAGAGCTTTTTACTCGGTTAAAATTCCAATGGGTCAACTGCAAAAGCCCATTTAGACATGTACGCCTTAAACCCTAACAAAATGGATGAAAAACAAGATTAAATTAAATTTAATAAGTTCAAATATTTGTTTATGGGCTTTTGAACAAAATTACATGGCTTAACCTCAATTTCAGAGCTTTTTACTCTGTAAAAATACTAAAGGGTCCACTATAAAGTCCACTTAGACATCCACACCTTAAACCCCTAACAAATGGTCGATAATAAAATTATATCAAATTCAATGAGCTCAATTTTTTTATGGGATTTTGAACATGGTTATATAGCTTAACCTTAATTTAAGGGCTTTTTACTCGGTTAAATTTCCAACAGGTCCACTGTAAAAGCCCTTTTAGACAAGCACGACATAAACCATAACAAAAAGCCGGCAAAATAAAAATAAATCAAACTTAATGATTTCAAATATTTCTTTTTGGGCTTTTGAACACGATTATATAGCTTAACCTCAATTTAAGAGCTTTCTACTCGGTTAAAATTGCAATGGATCCACTACATAAGCCCGTTTAGACATGCACGCCTTAAACCCTTACCAAATAGACGAAAAATAAGATTTAATTAAACTTAATAAATTTGAAATTTTAATAAGTTAACCTCAATTTCAGATCTTTTTACTCGGTTAAAATTCCAAAGGTTTTACTGTAAAAGCCCATTTAGACATGCACGTCTTAAACCTTAATAAAATGACTGGAAAATAAGATAAAATTATATTTAATGAGCTCAAAAATTTGTTTATGGGGTTTTGAACATGATTATATAGTTTAACCTCAATTTCAGAGCATTTTACTCTGTTGAAATTCTAATGGGTCAACTATAAAAGCCCAATTAGACATGCTTGCCTTAATCCCTAACAAAATGGACGGAAAATAAGATTAAATTAAATTTAATGAGCTCACATATTTTTTATGGGCTCCTAAACATGATTATATAGCTTAACCTCAATGTAAGAGCTTTTTACTCGATAAAATTCCAGCGAGTCAACTACAAAAGCCCATTTAGACATGTACGCCTTAAACCCTAACAAAAAGGACGAAAAACAAGATTAAATTAAATTTAATAAGTTCAAATATTTTTTATGGGCTTTTGAACAAGATTATATAACTTAACATGAATTTCAGAGCTTTTTACTCGGTAAAAATACAAAAGGGCCCACTATAAAGTCCACTTAGACATCCACACCTTAAACCCCTAACAAATGGCCGATAATAAAATTAAATCAAATTAAATGATTTCAAATTTTTATGGGATTTTGAACATGGTTATATAGCTTAACCTCAATTAAAGGGCTTTTTACTCGGTTAAAAATCCAGCAGGTCCATTCTATAAGCCCTTTTAGACATGCACGACTTAAACCCTAACAAAAAGCCGGCAAAATAAGATTAAATCAAACTTAATGATTTCAAATATTTGTTTATGGGATTTTGAACACGATTATATAGTTTAACCTCAATTTAAGACCTTTCTACTCGGTTAAAATTGCAATGCGTCCACTATATAAGCCCGTTTAGACATGCACGCCTTAAAACCTAACAAAATGCACAGAAAATAAGATTTAATTAAATTTAATAAGTTCAAATATTCTTTTATGAGCTTTTGAATCTGATTATATAGCTTATCATCAATTTAAGAGCTTTGTACTCGGTTAAAATTTGAACGGGTCCATTGTAAAAGCTAATTTTGACATGTACGCCTTAGACCCTAATTGGAGGCCGCAAAATAAGATTAAATCAAATTTAATGTATTAAAATATTTTTATGCGATTTTGAACAAGATTATATAAGTTAACCTCAATTTTAGATATTTTTCTCGGTTAAAATTCCAAAGGGTCCACTCTAAAAGCCCATTTAGACATGCACGGCTTAAACCCTAACAAAACGACTGGAAAATAAGATAAAATTATATTTAATGAGCTCAAATATTTGTTTATGGGCTCCTGAACATGATTATATATTTTAACCTCAATTTAAGAGCTTTTTACTCGGTTAAAATTCCAACGGGTCAACTGCAAAAGCCCATTTAGACATGTACGCCTTAAAACCTAACAAAATGGACGGAAAATAAGATTAAATTAAATTTAATAAGTTCAAATTTTTGTTTATGGGCTTTTGAACAAGATTATATAACTTAACCTCAATTTCAGAGCTTTTTACTCGGTAAAAATACTAAGAGGCCCACTATAAAGTCCACTTAGACATCCACACCTTAAACTTCTACCAAATGGCCGATAATAAAATTAAATAAAATTCAATGATTTAGAATTTTTTATGAGATTTTGAACATGGTTATATAGCTTAACCTCAACTTAAGGGCTTTTTACTCGGTCAAAATTCCAACATGTCCACTATAAAAGCCCATTTAGACATGCACGACTTAAACCCTAACAAAATGCCAACAAAATAAGATTAAATCAAACTTAATGATTTAAAATATTTGTTTATGGGATTTTGAACACGATTATATAGCTTAACCTCAATTTAAGAGCTTTCTACTCGGTTAAAATTGCAATGCATCCACTATATAAGCCCGTTTAGACATGCACTTAAACCCTAACAAAATGGATAGAAAATAAGATTTAATTAAATTTAATAAGATCGAATATTATTTTATGGGTTTTTGAATGTGATTATATATCTTATCATCAATTTAAGATCTTTTTACTCGGTTACAATTTCAACGGGTCCATTGTAAAAGCCAATTTTGACATGCACGCCTTAAACCCTAACTGGAGGCCTCAAAATAAGATTAAATCAAATCTAATGTATTAAAATATTTTTATATCCGATTTTGAACATGATTATATAGGTTAACCTCAATTTCAGATCTTTTTACTCGGTTAAAATTCCAAAGGGTTCACTGTAAAAGCCCATTTAGACATGCATGTCTTAAGCCTTAACAAAACGACTGGAAAATAAGATTAAATTATATTTAATGAGCTCAAATATTTGTTTATGGGATTTTGAACATGATTATATAGCTTAACCTCAATTTAAGAGCATTTTACCCGGTTAAAATTCTAACGGGTCAACTATAAAAGCCCAATTAGACATGCAAGCCTTAATCCCTAAGAAAATGGACGGAAAATAAGACTAAATTAAATTTAATGAGCTCACATATTTGTTTTTGGGCGCCTAAACATGATTATGTAGCTTAACCTCATTTTAAGAGCTTATTACTCGGTAAAATTCCAAAGGGTCAACTGCAAAAGCCCATGTTGACATGTACGCCTTAAACCCTAACAAAATGGATGGAAAATAAGATTAAATTAAATTTAATAAGTTCAAATATTTGTTTATGGGCTTTTAAACTAGATTATATAACTTAACCTCAATTTCAGAATTTTTGACTCGGTAAAAATATTAAGGGGCCCGCTATAAAGTCCACTTAGACATCCACACCTTAAAACCCTAACAAATGGCCGATAATAAAATTAAATCAAGTTAAATGAGTTCAATTTTTATGGGATTTTGAACATGGTTATATAGCTTAACCTCAATTTAATGACTTTTTACTCGGTACGACTTAAACCCTAACAAAAAGTAGACAAAATAAGATTAAATCAAACTTAATGATTTCAAATATTTTTTTATGTGCTTTTGAACATGATTATATAGCTTAACCTCAATTTAAGAGCTTTCTACTCGGTTAAAATTGCA
Source organism: Hibiscus mutabilis (assembly GCA_019671005.1). Lineage (NCBI taxonomy): Eukaryota > Viridiplantae > Streptophyta > Magnoliopsida > Malvales > Malvaceae > Hibiscus > Hibiscus mutabilis. The sequence goes on along the minus strand of CM033716.1, from coordinate 58,550,425 downwards.
ATGCGTCCACTATATAAGCCCGTTTAGACATGCACGCCTTAAACCCTAACAAAATGGACAGAAAATAAGATTTAATTAAATTTAATAAGTTCGAATACTCTTTTATGGGCTTTTGAATGTGATTATATAGCTTATCATCAATTTAAGAGCTTTTTACTCGGTTAAAATTTCAACGGGTCAACTACAAAAGCCCATTTAGACATGTACACCTTAAACCCTAAAAAAATGGACAGAAAATGAGATTAAATTAAATTTACTAATTTCAAATAATTGTTTATGGGCTTTTGAACAAGATTATATAACTTAACCTCACTTTTAGAGCTTTTTACTCGATAAAAATACTAAGGGGTGCACTATAAAGTCCACTTAGACATCCAAACCTTAACGCCCTAACAAATGGCAGATAATAAGATTAAATCAAATTCAATGGGTTCAAATTTTTTTATGGGATTTTTAACATGGTTATATAGCTTAACCTCAATTTAAGGGCTTTTTACTCGGTTAAAATTCCAACAGGTCCACTGTAAAAGTCTATTTAGAGATGCACGACTTAAACCCTAATAAAAAGCCAGAAAAATAAGATTAAATCAAATTTAATGTTTTCAAATATTTGTTTATGGGATTTTGAACATGATTATATAGCTTAACGTCACTTTAAGAGCTTTCTACTTGGTTAAAATTCTAATGGGTCCAATATAAAAGCTCGCTTAGACATGCACGCCTTAAACCCTAACAAAATGGAAAGAAAATAAGATTAAATAAAATTGAATAAGTTGGAATATTTGTTTATGGGATTTTGAACATGATTATATATCTTATCATCAATTTAAGAGCTTTTTACTCGGTTAAAATTTCAACGGGTCCAATGTAAAAGCCAATTTTGACATGCACACCTTAAACCCTAACTAGAGACCGCAAAATAAGATTGAATCAAATTTAATGAGTTCAAATATTTTTTATGGGATTTTGAACATGATTATATAGCTTAACCTCAATTTAAGAGCTTTCTACACGGTTAAAATTGCAATGCGTCCACTATATAAGTCCGTTTAGACATGCACGCCTTAAACCCTAACAAAATGGACAGAAAATAAGATTTAATTAAATTTAATAAGTTCGAATACTCTTTTATGGGCTTTTGAATGTGATTATATAGCTTATCATCAATTTAAGAGCTTTTTACTCGGTTAAAATTTCAACGGGTCAACTACAGAAACCCATTTAGACATGTACGCCTTAAACCCTAACAAAATGGACAGAAAATGAGATTAAATTAAATTTACTAATTTCAAATAATTGTTTATGAGCTTTTGAACAAGATTATATAACTTAACCTCACTTTCAAAGCTTTTTACTCGGTAAAATTACTAAGGGGTGCACTATAAAGTCCACTTAGACATCCAAACCTTAAAGCCCTAACAAATGGCAGATAATAAGATTAAATCAAATTCAATGGGTTCAAATTTTTTATGGGATTTTGAACATGGTTATATAGCTTAACCTCAATTTAAGGGCTTTTTACTCGGTTAAAATTCCAACAGGTCCACTGTAAAAGTCTATTTAGAGATGCACGACTTAAACCCTAATAAAAAGCCAGAAAAATAAGATTAAATCAAACTTAATGATTTCAAATATTTGTTTATGGGATTTTGAACATGATTATATAGCTTAACCTCACTTTAAGAGCTTTCTAATTGGTTAAAATTCTAATGGGTCCAATATAAAAGCTCGCTTAGACATGCACCTTAAACCCTAACAAAATGGACAGAAAATAAGATTAAGTAAAATTGAATAAGTTGGAATATTTGTTTATGGGATTTTGAACGTGATTGTATATCTTATCATCAATTTAAGAGCTTTTTACTCGGGTAAAATTTCAACGGGTCCAATGTAAAAGCCAATTTTGACATGCACGCCTTAAACCCTAACTAGAGACCGCAAAATAAGATTGAATAAAATTTAATGAGTTCGAATATTTTTTATGGGATTTTGAACATGATTATATAGCTTAACCTCAATTTAAGAGCTTCCTACACTGTTAAAATTGCAATGCATCCACTATATAAGCCCGTTTAGACATGCACGCCTTAAACCCTAACAAAATGGACAGAAAATAAGATTTAATTAAATTTAATAAGTTCGAATACTCTTTTATGGGATTTTGAATGTGATTATATAGCTTATCATCAATTTAAGAGCTTTTTACTCGGTTAAAATTTCAACGGGTCAACTACAGAAGCCCATTTAGACATGTACGCCTTAAACCCTAACAAAATGGACAGAAAATGAGATTAAATTAAATTAACTAATTTAAAATAATTGTTTTTGGGCTTTTGAACAAGATTATATAACTTAACCTCAATTTCAGAGCTTTTTACTCGGTAAAAATACTAAGGGGTGCACTATAAAGTCCACTTAGACATCCAAACCTTAAAGCCCTAACAAATGGCAGATAATAAGATTAAATCAAATTCAATGAGTTCAAATTTTTATGGGATTTTGAACATGGTTATATAGCTTAACCTCAATTTAAGGGCTTTTTACTTGGTTAAAATTCCAATAGGTCCACTGTAAAAGTCTATTTAGAGATGCACGACTTAAACCCTAATAGAAAGCCGAAAAAATAAGATTAAATCAAACTTAATGATTTCAAATATTTGTTTATGGGATTTTGAACATGATTATATATCTTAACCTCACTTTAAGAGCTTTCTACTTGGTTATAATTCTAATGGGTCCAATATAAAAGCTCGCTTAGACATGCACGCCTTAAACCCTAACAGAATGGACAAAAAATAAGATAAAATAAAATTTAATAAGTTGGAATATTTGTTTATGGGATTTTGAACATGATCATATATCTTATCATCAATTTAAGAGCTTTATACTCGGTTAAAATTTCAACGGGTCCAATGTAAAAGCCAATTTTGACATACACGCCTTAAACCCTAACTAAAGACCGCAAAATAAGATTGAATCAAATTAATGAGTTCAAATATTTTTTATGGGATTTTGAACCTGATTATATAGGTTAACCTTAATTTCAGATTTTTTTACGCGATTAAAATACCAAAGGGTTCATTGTAAAAGCCCGTTTAGACATGCAAGCCTTAAACCCTAACAAAATGGCCAAAAAAATAAGATTAAATTATATTTAATGAGCTCAATTATTTGTTTATGGGATTTTGAACATGATTATATAGGTTAACCTTAATTTCAGATTTTTTTACTCGATTAAAATACCAAAGGGTCAATTGTAAAAGCCCTTTTAGACATGCACGACTTAAACCCTAACAAAATGGCCAAAAAATAAGATTAAATTATATTTAATGAGCTCAATTATTTGTTTATGGGGTTTTGAATATGGTAATATAGCTTAACCTCAATTTAAGATCTTTTTGATCGGTTAAAATTCCAATGGGTCAATTGTAAAAGCTCTTTTAGACATGCACGACTTAAACCCTAACAAAAAGCGGACAAAATAAGATTAAATCAAACTTAATGATTTCAAATACTTTTTATGGGCTTTGAACACGATTATATAGCTTAATCTCAATTTAAGAGCTTTCTACTCGGTTAAAATTGCAATGCGTCCACTATATAAGCCCGTTTAGACATGCACACCTTAAGTCCTAACAAAATGGACAGAAAATAAGATTTAATTAAATTTAATAAGATGGAATATTCTTTTATGAGCTTTTGAATGTGATTATATAGCTCATCATCAATTTAAGAGCTTTTTACTGGGTTAAAATTCCAAAGGGTCAAACGTAAAAGCCCATTTAGACATGCACGCCTTAAACCCTAACAAAATTGCTAAAAAATAAGATTAAATTAAATTTAATAAGTTCAAATATTTGTTTTTGGGCTTTTGAACATGATTATATAGCTTAACCTTAATTTAAGGGCTTTTTACTCTATCAGAATTCCAACAGTTCCACTATAAAAGCAATTCTTACATGCACACGTTAAAACCTAACAAAAAGGCCGCAAAATAAGATTAAATCAAACTTAATGAGTTTAAATATTTATTTATGGGATTTGGAACATGATTATATAGCTTAACCTTAATTAAGGGCTCTTTACTCTATCAGAGTCCCAACGGGACTACTGTAAAAGCCAATTTTGACATGCACGCATTAAACCCTAATAAAAAGTCCGCAAAAAAATATTAAATCCAACTTAATGAGTTTAAATATTTGTTTATGTTCTTTGGAGCAAGACTATATAGCTTAACCTCAATTTAAGACCTTTCTACTTGGATAAAATTCTAACGGGTCAACTGTAAAAAGCTCATTTAGACATGCACGTCATAAACCCTAACAAAATGGACCGTAAATAAGATTTAATTATATTTAATGAGCTCAAATATTTTTTATGGGGTTTTGAACATGATTATATATCTTAACCTCAATTTAAGATCTTTTTGATCGGTTAAAATTCCAACGGGTCAACTGTAAATGCCCGATTAGACATGCACGCCTTAATCCCTAACAAAATGGACGAAAAATAAGATTAAATTAAATTTAATGAGCTAACATATTTGTTTATGGGCTTCTGAACATGATTATATAGCTTAACCTCAATTTAAGAGCTTTTTACTCGGTTAAAATTCCAATGGGTCAACTGCAAAAGCCCATTTACACATGTACGCCTTAAACCCTAACAAAATGGACGGAAAAAAGATTAAGTTAAATTTAACAAGTTCAAATATTTGTTTATGGGCTTTTGAACAAAATTATATAGCTTAACCTCAATTTCAGAGCTTTTTACTTGGTAAAAATACTAAGGGGCCCACTATAAAGTCCAGTTACACAGCCACACCTTAAACCCCTAACAAATGGTCGATAATAAAATTAAATCAAATTCAATGAGTTCAAAATTTTTATGGGATTTTGAAAATGGTTATATAGCTTAACCTCAATTTAAGAGCTTTTTACTCGGTTAAAATTTCAACAGGTCCACTATAAAAGCCCTTTTAGACATGCACGACATAAACCATAACAAAAAGCCGGCAAAATAAGATTAAATCAAACTTAATGATTTCAAATATTTCTTTATGGGCTTTTGAACACGATTATATAGTTAACCTCGATTTAAGAGCTTTCTACTCGGTTAAACTTGTAATGGGTCCACTATATAGGCTCGTTTAGACATGCATGACTTAAACCTTAACAAAATCGACAGAAAATAAGATTTAATTAAATTTCAAAATTTTAAAAGGTTGACCTCAATTTCAGATATTTTTACTCGGTTAAAATTCCAAAGAGTTCACTGTAAAAGCTTATTTAAACATGCACGTCTTAAAACATAACAAAACGACCGAAAAATAAGATTAAATTATATTTAATGAGCTCAAATATTTGTTTATGGGGTTTTGAACATAATTATATAGCTTAACCTCAATTTAAGAGCATTTTATTCGGTTAAAATTCTAGCGGGTCAACTGTAAAAGCCCAATTAAACATGCTTGCCTTAATCCCTAACGAAATGGACAGAAAATAAGATTAAATTAAATTTAATGAGCTCACATATTTGTTTATGGGCTCCTAAACATGATTATATAGCTTAATCTCAATTTAAGAGTTTTTTAATCGGTTAAAATTCGAACGGGTCAACTGCAAAAGCCCATTTAGACATGTACGCCTTAAACCCGAACAAAATGGAAAGAAAATAAGATTATATTAAATTTAATAAGTTCAAATATTTGTTTATGGGCTTTTGAACAAGATTATATAGCTTATCCTCAATTTCAGACCTTTTTACTCGGTAAAAAAACTAAGAGGTCCACTATAAAGTCCACTTAGACATCCACACCTGAAACCCCTAACAAATGGCCAATAATAAAATTAAATCAAATTCAATGAGTTCAAAATTTTTATGGGATTTTGAACATGGTTATATAGCTTAACCTCAATTTAAGGGCTTTCTATAGGTCCACTGTAAAAGCCCTTTTAGACATGCACGACTTAAACCCTAACAAAAAGCTGACAAAATAAGATTAAATCAAACTTAATGATTTCAAATATTTGTTTATGGGCTTTTGAAGATGATTATGTAGCTTAACCTCAATTTAAGAGCTTTCTACTCTGTTAAAATTGCAATGGGTCCACTATATAAGCCCGTTTAGACATGCACGCCGTAAACCCTAACAAAATGGTTGAAAAAAAGATTTAATTAAATTTAGTAAGTTTGAATATTCTTTAATGGGCTTTTGAATGTGATTATATAGCTTATCATCATTTAAGAGCTTTTTACTCTGTCAAAATTTCAACGGGTCCAATGTAAAAGCCAATTTTGACATGCACGCCTTAAACCCTAACTAAAGGCCAAAAAATAAGATTAAATCAAATTCAATGATTTCAAATATTTTGTTATGGATTTTGAACATGATTATATAGGTTAACTTCAATTTCAAATCTTTTTACTCGGTTAAAATTCTAAAGAGTTTACTTTAAAAGCTCTTTTACACATGCATGCCTTAAACCTTCACAAAAATGGTCGGGAAATAAGATTATATAGGTTAACCTCAATTTTAGATATTTTTACTCAGTTAAAATTTCAAAGGGTTCACTGTAAAAGCCCATTAAGGCATGGCACGTCTTAAACCCTAACAAAATGACCGGAAAATAAGATTAAATTATATTTAATGAGCTCAAATATTTGTGTATGGGGTTTTGAACATGATTATATAGCTTAACCTCAATTTAAGAGCATTTTACCCGGTTAAAATTCTAATGGGTCATCTATAAAAACGTAATTAGACATGCAAGCCTTAATCCCTAACAAAATGGACAGAAAATAAGATCAAATTAAATTTAATGAGCTCACATATTTGTTTATGGGCTCCTGAGCATGATTATATCGCTTAACCTCAATTTAAGAGCTTTTTACTCGGTTAAAATTCCAACAGGTCACCTGCAAAAGTCCATTTAGACATGTACGCCTTAAACCCTAACAAAATGGATGAAAAATAAGATTATATTAAATTTAATAAACTCAAATATTTGTTTATGGGCTTTTGAACAATATTATATAACTTAACCTAAATTTCAGAGCTTTTTACTCGGTAAAAATACTAAGGGGCCCACTATAAAGTACACTTAGACATCCACACCTTAAACTCCTAACAAATGCCTGCTAATAAAATTAAATCAAATTCAATGAGTTCGAATTTTTTATGGGATTTTGAGCATGGTTATATAGCTTAACCTCAATTTAAGGATTTTTTACTCGGTTCAAATTCCAACATGTCCACTATCAAAGCCCATTTAGACATGCACGACCTAAACCCTAACAAAAAACCGGCAAAATAAGATTAAATCAAACTTAATGATTTCAAATATTTGTTTATGGGCTTTTGAACACGATTATATAGCTTAACCTCAGCTTAAGAGCTTTCTACTCTGTTAAAATTGCAATGGATCCACTATATAAGCCCGTTTAGACATGCACGCCGTAAACCCTAAGAAAATGGATGAAAAAAAAGATTTAATTAAATTTAGTAAGTTCGAATATTCTTTAATGGGCTTTTGAATGTGATTATATAGCTTATCATCATTTAAGAGCTTTTTACTCTATCAAAATTTCAACGGGTCCAATGTAAAAGACAATTTTGACATGCACGCCTTTAACCCTAACTAAAGGGCGAAAAATAAGAACAAATCAAATTCAATGATTTCAAATATTTTGTTATGGGATTTTCAACATGATTATATAGGTTAACTTCAATTTCAAATCTTTTTACTCGGTTAAAATTCTAAAGAGTTTACTTTAAAAGCTCATTTAGACATGCACGCCTTAAACCTTAACAAAATGGTCGGAAAATAAGATTATATAGGTTAACCTCAATTTCAAATCTTTTTACTCGGTTAAAATTCCAAAGGGTTTACTGTAAAAGCCCATTTAGCCAGGCACGTCTTAAACCCTAACAAAACGACCGGAAAATAAGATTAAATTATATTTAATGAGCTCAAATATTTGAGTATGGGGTTTGGAACATTATTATATAGCTTAACCTCAATTTAAGAGCATTTTACTCGGTTAAAATTCTAACGGGTCAACTATAAAAGCGTAATTAGACATGCAAGCCTTAATCCCTAACAAAATGGATAGAAAATAAGATCAGATTAAATTTAATGAGCTCACATATTTGTTTATGGGCTCCTGAGCATGATTATATAGCTTAACCTCAATTTAAGAGCTTTTTACTCGATTAAGATTCCAACAGGTCACCTGCAAAAGCCCATTTAGACATGTACGCCTTAAACCCTAACAAAATGGACGAAAAATAAGATTATATTAAATTTAATAAACTCAAATATTTGTTTATGGGCTTTTGAACAATATTATATAACTTAACCTAAATTTCAGAGCTTTTTACTCGGTAAAAATACTAAGGGGCCCACTATAAAGTACACTTAGACATCCACACCTTAAACTCCTAACAAATGGCCGCTAATAAAATTAAACCAAATTCAATGAGTTCGAATTTTTTATGGGATTTTGAGCATGGTTATATAGCTTAACCTCAATTTAAGGACTTTTTACTCGGTTCAAATTCCAACATGTCCACTATCAAAGCCCATTTAGACATGCACGACTTAAACCCTAACAAAAAGCCGGCAAAATAAGATTAAATCAAACTTAATGATTTCAAATATTTGTTTATGGGCTTTTGAACACGATTATATAGCTTAACCTCAGCTTAAGAGCTTTCTACTCTATTAAAATTGCAATGGGTCCACTATATAAGCCCGTTTAGACATGCACGCCGTAAACCCTAAGAAAATGGATGAAAAAAAAGATTTAATTAAATTTAGTAAGTTCGAATATTCTTTAATGGGCTTTTGAATGTGATTATATAGCTTATCATCATTTAAGAGCTTTTTACTCTGTCAAAATTTCAACGGGTCCAATGTAAAAGACAATTTTGACATGCACGCCTTAAACCCTAACTAAAGGCCGAAAAATAAGATCAAATCAAATTCAATGATTTCAAATATTTTGTTATGGGATTTTCAACATGATTATATAGGTTAACTTCAATTTCAAATCTTTTTACTCGGTTAAAATTCTAAAGAGTTTACTTTAAAAGCTCATTTAGACATGCACGCCTTAACCCTTAACAAAATGGTCGGAAAATAAGATTATATAGGTTAACCTCAATTTCAAATCTTTTTACCAAGTTAAAATTCCAAAGGGTTTATTGTAAAAGCCCATTTAGCCAGGCACGTCTTAAACGCTAACAAAACAACCAAAAAATAATATTAAATTATATTTAATGAGCTCAAATATTTGAGTATGGGGTTTGGAACATGATTATATAGCTTAACCTCAATTTAAGAGCATTTTACTCGGTTAAAATTCTAACGAGTCAACTATAAAAGCCTAATTAGACATGCAAGCCTTAATCCCTAACAAAATGGTCAGAAAATAAGATCAGATTAAATTTAATGAGCTCACATATTTGTTTATGGGCTCCTGAGCATGATTATATAGCTTAACCTCAATTTAAGAGCTTTTTACTCGGTTAAAATTCCAACGGGTCACCTGCAAAAGCCCATTTAGACATGTACGCCTTAAACCCTAACAAAAAGGACGAAAAATAAGATTATATTAAATTTAATAAACTCAAATATTTGTTTATGGGCTTTTGAACAATATTATATAACTTAACCTAAATTACAGAGCTTTTTACTCGGTAAAAATACTAAGGGGCACACTATAAAGTCCACTTAGACATCCACACCTTAAACTCCTAACAAATGGCCGCTAATAAAATTAAATCAAATTCAATGAGTTAGAATTTTTTATGGGATTTTGAGCATGGTTATATAGCTTAACCTCAATTTAAGGATTTTTTACTCGGTTAAAATTCCAACATGTCCACTATGAAAGCCCATTTAGACATGCACGACTTAAACCCTAACAAAAACCCGACAAAATAAGATTAAATCAAACTTAATGGTTTCAAATATTTGTTTATGGGCTTTTGAACACGATTATATAGCTTAAACTCAATTTAAGAGCTTTCTACTCTGTTAAAATTGCAATGGGTCCACTATATAAGCCCGTTTAGAAATGCACGCCGTAAACCCTAACAAAATGGATGAAAAAAAATTAATTAAATTTAGTAAGTTCGAATATTCTTTAATGGGCTTTTGAATGTGATTATATAGCTTATCATCATTTAAGAACTTTTTACTCTGTCAAAATTTCAACAGGTCCAATGTAAAAGACAATTTTGACATGCACACCTTAAACCCTAACTAAAGACCGAAAAATAAGATCAAATCAAATTCAATGATTTCAAATATTTTGTTATGGGATTTTGAACATGATTATATAGGTTAACTTCAATTTCAAATCTTTTTACTCGGTTAAAATTCTAAAGAGTTTACTTTAAAAGCTCATTTAGACATGCACGCCTTAAACCTTAACAAAATGGTCGGAAAATAAGATTCTATAGGTTAACCTCAATTTCAGATCTCTTTACTCGGTTAAAATTCCAAAGGATTCACTATAAAAGCCCATTTAGCCAAGCACGTCTTAAACCCTAACAAAACGACCGGAAAATAAGATTAAATTATATTTGATGAGCTCAAATATTTGTGTATGGGGTTTTGAACATGATTATATAGCTTAACCTGAATTTAAGAGCATTTTACTCGGTTAAAATTCTAACGGATCAACTATAAAAGCCCAATTAGACATGCAAGCCTTAATCCCTAACAAAATGGACGGAAAATAAGATCAAATTAAATTTAATGAGCTAACTTATTTGTTTATGGGCTCCTGAACATGATTATATAGCTTAACCTCAATTTAAGAGCTTTTTACTTGGTTAAAATTCCAACGGGTAACCTGCAAAAGCCCATTTAGACATGTACACCTTAAACCCTAACAAAATTGATGAAAAATAAGATTAAATTAAATTTAATAAGTTCCAATATTTGTTTATGGGCTTTTGAACAATATTATATAACTTAACCTAAATTTCAGAGATTTTTACTCGGTAAAAATACTAAGGGGCCCACTATAAAGTCCACTTAGACATCCACGCCTTAAACTCCTAACAAATGGCCGCTAATAAAATTAAATCAAATTCAATGAGTTCGGATTTTTTATGGGATTTTGAGCATGGTTATATAGCTTAACCTCAATTTAAGGGCTTTTTACTCGGTTAAAATTCCAACATGTCAACTATGAAAGCCCATTTAGACATGCACGACTTAAACCCTAACAAAAAGCCGGCAAAATAAGATTAAATCAAACTTATTGGTTTCAAATATTAGTTTATGGGCTTTTGAACATGATTATATAGCTTAACCTCAGGTTAAGAGCTTTCTACTCTGTTAAAATTGCAATGGGTCCACTATATAAGCCCGTTTAGACATGCACGCCGTAAACCCTAAGAAAATGGATGAAAAAAAAGATTTAATTAAATTTAGTAAGTTCGAATATTCTTTAATGGGCTTTTGAATGTGATTATATAGCTTATCATCATTTAAGAGCTTTTTACTCTGTCAAAATTTCAACGGGTCCAATGTAAAAGACAATTTTGACATGCACGCCTTAAACCCTAACTAAAGGCCGAAAAATAAGATCAAATCAAATTCAATGATTTCAAATATTTTGTTATGGGATTTTCAACGTGATTATATAGGTTAACTTCAATTTCAAATCTTTTTTCTCGGTTAAAATTCTAAAGAGTTTACTTTAAAAGCTTATTTAGACATGCAAGCCTTAAACCTTAACAAAATGGTCAGAAAATAAGATTATATAGGTTAACCTCAATTTCAAATCTCTTTACTCGGTTAAAATTCCAAAGGATTCACTGTAAAAGCCCATTTAGCCATGCACGTCTTAAACCCTAACAAAACGACCGAAAAATAAGATTAAATTATATTTAATGAGCTCAAATATTTTTGTATGGGTTTTTGAACATGATTATATAGCTTAACCTCAATTTAAGAGCATTTTACTCGGTTAAAATTCTAACGGATCAACTATAAAACCCCAATTAGACATGCAAGCCTTAATCCCTAACAAAATGGACGGAAAATAAGATCAAATTAAATTTAATGAGCTAACATATTTGTTTATGGGCTCCTAAAAATGATTATATAGCTTAACCTCAATTTAAGAGCTTTTTACTTGGTTAAAATTCCAACGGGTCACCTGCAAAAGCCCATTTAGACATGTACACCTTAAACCCTAACAAAATTGACGAAAAATAAGATTAAATTAAATTTAATAAGTTCAAATATTTGTTTATGGTCTTTTGAACAATATTATATAACTTAACCTAAATTTTATAGGTTTTTACTCAGTAAAAATACTAAGGGGCCCACTATAAAGTCCACTTAGACATCCACACCTTAAACTCCTAACAAATGGCTGCTAATAAAATTAAATCAAATTCAATGAGTTCAAATTTTTTATGGGATTTTGAGCATGGTTATATAGCTTAATCTCAATTTAAGGGCTTTTTACTCGGTTAAAATTCCAACATGTCCACTATGAAAGCCATTTAGACATGCACGACTTAAACTCTAACAAAAAGCCGGCAAAATAAGATTAAATCAAACTTAATGGTTTCAAGTATTTGTTTATGGGCTTTTGAACACGATTATATAGCTTAACCTCAATTTAAGAGCTTTCTACTATGTTAAAATTGCAATGGGTCCACTATATAAGCCCGTTTAGACGTGCACGCCGTAAACCTTAACAAAATGGATGAAAAAAAGATTTAATTAAATTTAGTAAGTTCAAATATTCTTTAATGGGCTTTTGAATGTGATTATATAGCTTATCATCATTTAAGAGCTTTTTACTCTATCAAAATTTCAACGGGTCCAATGTAAAAGACAATTTTGATATGCACGCCTTAAACCCTAACTAAAGACCGAAAATAAGATCAAATCAAATTCAATGATTTCAGATATTTTGTTATGGGATTTTGAACATGATTATATAGGTTAACTTCAATTTCAAATCTTTTTACTCGGTTAAAATTGTAAAGAGTTTACTTTAAAAGCTCATTTAGACATGCACGCCTTAAACCTTAACAAAATGGTCAGAAAATAAGATTATATAGGTTAACCTCAACTTCAGATCTTTTTACTAAGTTAAAATTCAAAAGGGTTCATTGTAAAAGCCCATTTAGCCAGGCACGTCTTAAACCCTAACAAAACGACAGGAAAATAAGATTAAATTTTATTTAATGAGCTCAAATATTTGTGTATGGGGTTTTGAACATGATTATATATCTTAACCTCAATTTAAGAGCATTTTACTCTTTTAAAATTCTAACGGATCAACTATAAAAGCCCAATTAGACATGCAAGCCTTAATCCCTAACAAAATGGATGAAAAATAAGATCAAATTAAATTTAATGAGCTCACATATTTGTTTATGGGCTCTTGAACATGATTATATAGCTTAACCTCAATTTAAGAGCTTTTTACTCTGTTAAAATTCCAACGGGTCACCTGCAAAAGCCCATTTAGACATGTACGCCTTAAACCCTAAAAAAATGGGCGAAAAATAAGATTAAATTAAATTTAATAAACTCAAATATTTGTTTATAGGCTTTTGAACAATATTATATAACTTAACCTAAATTTTAGAGCTTTTTACTCGGTAAAAATACTAAGGGGCCCACTATAAAGTCCACTTAGACATCCACACCTTAAACTCCTAACAAATGGCCGCTAATAAAATTAAATCAAATTCAATGAGTTCGAATTTTTATGGGATTTTGAGCATGGTTATATAGCTTAACCTCAATTTAAGGACTTTTTACTCGGTTCAAATTCCAACATGTCCACTATCAAAGCCCATTTAGACATGCACGACTTAAACCCTAACAAAAAGCCGGCAAAATAAGATTAAATCAAACTTAATGATTTCAAATATTTGTTTATGGGCTTTTGAACATGATTATATAGCTTAACCTCAGCTTAAGAGCTTTCTACTCTGTTAAAATTGCAATGGGCCCACTATATAAGCCCATTTAGACATGAGCGTCGTAAACCCTAAGAAAATGGATGAAAAAAAAAGATTTAATTAAATTTAGTAAGTTTGAATATTCTTTAATGGGATTTTGAATGTGATTATATAGCTTATCTTCATTTAAGAGCTTTTTACTCTGTCAAAATTTCAACGGGTCCAATGTAAAAGACAATTTTGACATGCACGCCTTAAACCCTAACTAAAGGCCGAAAAATAAGATCAAATCAAATTCAATGATTTCAAATATTTTGTTATGGATTTTTAACATGATTATATAGGTTAACTTCAATTTCAAATCTTTTTACTCGGTTAAAATTCTAAAGAGTTTACTTTAAAAGCTCATTTAGACATGCACACCTTAAACCTTAACAAAATGGTCAGAAAATAAGATTATATAGGTTAACCTCAATTTCAGATCTTTTTACTCGGTTAAAATTCCAAGGGGTTCACTGTAAAAGCCCATTTAGCCAAACACGTCTTAAACCCTAACAAAACGACCGGAAAATAAGATTAAATTATATTTAATGAGCTCAAATATTTGTGTATGGGGTTTTGAACATGATTATATAGCTTAACCTCAATTTAAGAGCATTTTACTCGATTAAAACGGGTCAACTATAAAATCCCAATTAGACATGCAAGCCTTAATCCCTAACAAAATGGACGGAAAATAAGATCAAATTAAATTTAATGAGCTCACATATTTGTTTATGGGCTCCTGAACATGATTATATAGCTTAACCTCAATTTAAGAGCTTTTTACTCGGTTAAAATTCCAACGGGTCACCTGCAAAAGTCCATTTAGACATGTACGCCTTAAACCCTAACAAAAAGGACGAAAAATAAGATTAAATTAAATTTAATAAACTGTAAACCCATTTAGACAAGTAAGCCTTAAACCTCAACAAAACGTGTGCAAAATAATATTAAATCAAATAAAATGAGTTCAAATATTTTATTATGGGCTTCTGAACATGAGTATATAGCTTAATCCAAATTTTACTTAATTAAAATACCAACGGGTCCACTATAAAGTCCATTTAGACATGCATGCCATAAACCTTAACAAAAACACCGTAATATAATATTGAATCAAATTTAATGAGTTCAAATATTTTATTATGGGCTTTTAAAAATGATTATATTGCTTAACCTCAATTTAGAGCTTTTTTCTTGGATAAAATTCCAATGGGTCCACTGTAAATCACATTTTGACATGCACAGCTTAAACCTCAACAAAACGTACGCAAAATAATATTAAATCAAATTTAATGAGTTCAAATATTTTGTTTTGGGATTTTTAACATGATTATTTAGCTTATCCTCAATTTCAGAGTTTTTTACTCGGTTAAAATTCCAATATGTCCACAATAAAAACAATTTAGACATACACGCCTTAGTCTCCCAACAAAATGTCTGAAAATAATATTAAATAAAATTTAATAATTTTAAATATTTAATTATGTGCTTTTGAACATTATTATATAGCTTATGCTCAATTTAACATCTTTTTACTTGGTTAAAATTCCATCAGGTCCACTGTAAAGCCCATATAGACATGCTCGCCTTAAACTCTAACAAAAAGATCACAAAATAATATTAAATAAAATTAAATGAGTCCACTGTAAAACCCATTTAGTTTAACCTCAATTTCACATTTGATTATGGGCTTTTGAACATTGTTATATAGGTTAACCTCAGTTAAGAGCTTTTTACTCGATTAAAATTCCAATTAGTCCACTGTAAAGCCATTTAGACATGCACAACTTAAACCCAAATAAAATGTTTGTAAAAAATAATATTAAATCAAATTTAATAAGTTAAAATATTTAATTATGTGATTTTGATCATGATTATATAGCTTAACCAAAATTTCACAGCTTTTTAGCTGGTTAAAATTCCAACTGATCTACTATAAAGTCCATTTAGACATGCATGCCTTAAACCATAACAAAAAGACCACAAAATAATATTTAATCAAAATAAATGAGTTAAAATATTTTATTATGGGATTTTAAACAATATTATATACCTTAACCTCAATTTTGAAGCTTTTTACTCGGTTAAAATTCTAATGGGTCCACTATAAAGACCATTTAGACATGCACAACTTAAGCCTCAACAAAATGTTCGCAAAATAATATTAAATCAAATTTAATTAGTTCAAATATTTTATTATGGGTTTTGAACATGATTATAATACTTAACCTCAATTTTACAGTTTTTTACTCGGTTAAAATTCCAATATGTCCACTATAAAGCCCATTTAGACATACATGCCTTAATACCTAACAAAACGTCTGTAAAATAATATTAAATCATATTTAATGAGTTCAAATATTTAATTATGTTCTTTTGAACATGATTATATAGCTAAACCTAAGTTTTACATCTTTTTACTTGGTTAAAATTCCATCGGGTCCACTATAAAGCCCATTTAGACATGCTCGCCTTAAACCCTAACAAAAAGATAGCAAAGTAATATTAAATCAAATTAAATAAGTTCAAATATTTGAATATGGGTTTTGATCATTGTTATATAGCTTAACCTCAATTTCGGAGCTTTTTTACTCGGTTAAAATTCCAAAGACTCCACTGTAAAGCCCATTTAGACATGCACGACTTAAACCCTAACGAAAAGGCCAAAAAGTAAGATTAAATAAAATTTAATGAGTTCAAATATTTGTTTATGAGATTTTGAAAATGATTATATAACTTAACCTCAATTTCAGTGCTTTTTACTCGGTAAAAAACCCAATGGGTCCACTGTAAAGCCTTTTTAGACATGCTCACCTTAAACTCCAACAAAATGTCCGTAAAATAATATTAAATCAAATTTAATATGTTCAAATATTTAATTATGTGCTTTTGAATATGATTATATATCTTTTAGTGCACTCTCTCCATTCTAATGGATCGGGCCCCTTTAAGGGTGCTACTCTTAAACTGGATATGGAGAAAGCCTTTTATCAGGTTAAGTGGTCGTTTCCCCAGCGTGTAATGTTAAAGATGGGCTTTGCTGCCCCATGGGTGGATCTTATCATGCGATGTATATCTACTGTCTCTTTCATTGCCCGTGTCAATGGTTCTCTTTCACCAATTTTTTACTCACAGCGGGGCATCAGATAGGGGGACCCTCTCTCCCCTTTCTTGTTCCTTATTTGCTCCCAGGGTCTCTCTGCCTCTCTAGAGGTTGAGCAACAAGCTGGCCGCCTACAGGGGCTTTGTGCTAGCCGTCATGGCCCCCGAGTGAACCATCTTCTCTTTACTGATGACAGCCTGATTGTCTTAAGGAATGATATTGGTGAGGTTACGCATTTGAAAGAGGTCCTCGATCTCTACACTTTCTCCTCTGGTCAAACAGTCAACTTTGAAAAGTCTATTATCTTTTTTGGACCGCGACTATCTCCTGATTATAAGTAGGCTGTTCATAGTATTCTTCGTGTGTGTGTCGTGGATGACACTGGTATCTACCTTGGAATTCCACTACTCATTGGGGAAAATAAGACAATGGCCTTGGGGTTTACTCATGACAAGGTTAACTCCCGTATGACTAACTAGAACAATCATCAGCTTTCGTTTAACGGGCGTGAAGTTTTCATTAAGTCTGTCGCTTAGTCTCTACCGCAGTATGTTTATGTCCTGCTATATGTTGCCTCAAAACATCATTGATGATATGACCCGGTCTATTTGGGGTTACCGGTGGTCTGGTCGCAATAATAAGCGCGGCTAGCCACTCGTCTCCTAGGACTCTATTTGCACCCCTAAATCTGTGGGTGGTGTCAGATTCCGTGACATGCACCACTTTAATGTTGCTCTACTGGGGAAACAACTTTGGTGTCTAATCTCAGAACCGGACTCCTTGTTTTCTCGTGTCTTTCGTGCTCGATACTTCCTTTTTGGGAATATTTTTGATGCTGTGTCCAACCGCATGGGTTCTTTTGCTTGGAAGGGTCTCTGCCAAGCTATGTAGTTGCTTTCTCCTAGCTTCTTTTGGCGACCAGGTATTGATAGTAAGATCCGTGTACATTGTGATAGTTGGGGTGGGGCCTTGGCACTCACCCTCTACAACGAGTATTCTATTAGTGACGAGATCCTTGTTCGATGCCGCGATTTTATGGTTCGTGGCCGCACATAATGGGATGTACATAAAGTCCGTGACAACTTTGATTGGGAAGATGCTGACAATATTCTTCGTATTCCCATCACCGATGAGCGACGTGACATTGTGCTTTAGGGTAACCATGACTTTGGTCTCTACTCTGTCAGGTCTAGCTATCTCTTTCTACGATGGCCACCGCGGCCTATCCCCCGAGCCTCGCCCATCTAGAGGATCATTTCCCATTCGCCTACGCTCCCTAAGGTATAAACCTTTGGATGGCGTGCAGGATGTGATGCCCTTTGTAATACCCCTTTCCCATATTCATAGCTGAATACGAGTCAAAGATAGCACAAAACATTTGTAAAACCCTCTACATTTGTAACTCGGTAAAAAATTTGATTCTTCTAAAAATATTACAATAAATTTAGTTTCTATTTACAAATGTAGTTAATCGCGTATAGTTTAAACATAATATTTTAATCTTCAAATCGAGTTTAATTTCATGCAGCAACTTATTAATTTAATTTGACTCTATATAATTAATGAAACTGCCTGACTTAAAATTCATCCAGATACCACATAAAATACAAATTCGATCAGAGCAGGCATATCATTTTAATATACATGCCAACTAGTAAATATCAAACAATGTCAAAAGATATCTTACTGATACTGATGTACCTGTTATTGATTGATGATGTCCATTTATGCTTCTTACTCCAACCATTTCTTCTTTCCTACGTGTAAAACAGTTACACGCTAAGTATTTACTTAGTGAGGCAATAATTCGAATTCAAGTGCAATTGTCATAATATCAATATTAATGATTAACAATGCATATGATCACCTTACCATTATACGCTCGTTAACAAAAATAAATATGTATATCAAAGTGATAAGATTAGATTTTACCAATATCGTTGCCATTCCATCCGTAAGCTTTCAATGCTTACCATTACCTTTTTCCCATTTCTATCTGCAAGCTTTCAAGCTTATCTTCCTGTTTCTTTTTTATTCTTTTTAATTTAGTTAGCCCAAGGTATCGAATTAAGAGATTCTATGTACACGAGTCATCCTCCCATACCCAACCTTTATTGGGTATGTGTATTATTTGCACTCCACCGGGAGTGCTTAGCACCGAAGTGCTTCTGTATACTTACCGAAGTATACAATATATCCCTCATTGAGTTTTTATGAAATTACACCGAAGTGTTTAGCACCTGTAGTAAGTCCGTATACTCAAACCATGCATGAGTATACTCCTCAATGAGTATTTATAATATTTGCACTTTACCTGAAGTGCTTAGAATATTTATACAGCTGTTTATGACCCTATGGATAACCAACTATACCATCGAACCTCTATATCATACATTGGGCTTTATTTCATCATTTAAGTCATCAATGACAACATATATCAATATATATCAACATTTAACAATTCATAGCCGAAATAACATTCATATTATACCATCATCAATAACTAGTGATCAATGCATTTATTTTCAACCTTTGACAAATTTAAAATATGTCAAATATATGATCAATGACATAAATATCATGACAATATATAAACCAGATAGACTCATCGCAAGTCCTATCGGTGATGTATGAAACATCCATGTATAATGTTATGTATGCATTGCACTCACCTGGGCCATTTATTAGTATGCCTCACTAAGTCCTCTTTGATCCTTTCCTTCATTGTACCTCGAACCTCCCTTGATTCAAACTTAACTTCATAATTCAAATAAGTAAAATATTTGTTAGATCTCAATCTAACAATACCTTAGACATATTGTCCAAAATAATCATTCGAATACAAAATCTCCAAACGTTTTCCTTTCTTCCTTGTATTGTTCAAAAATTCATTATGGTCCTTAGTAATCAACCTTAGATACAAAGTGTATCAATTCTCATTTTCTGGCAGTTTGCAGTACCTTCGAAGAAATATTTCTATAAAATAATCTATAACTAGGAATCCGACTCCGTTTGTTCCGAAAGAAACTAGATTCGATAAGCTTTTCAACCATATAAATTAGTAGCCGAAATTCAACTTGTACGATTTATGGCAAATTTTCAAAGTCAGTTATAGTGCTGAAATTCGGAACAGACTGGTATTCTGTTTTCTGACCTTTCGTCACTTAAAAATTCATATCTTTTGACTCGGAACTCGAAATCAGATTCCATTTGTTGGAAACTAAACTAGACGAACAAATATTTACATCAGTATAAAATTCACTATCTAATCATTTTTGTAGAATTTATGGTCAATTTTCAAAGTTACTGCCATAAACCAGTTTTTCTACACAGCTTCCATAAACAACTTCAACTTTTATACTAACTTCTCCTTACTTCTCTACTTTTCAATTTAGTCTAATTACTTGCTTTAACCCACCATCCTATGACCTTCTTCATCAAATAATTATTCACAATAATTCTCCTTAATTTTCCTTCTTTACTGAAATAGTCACTAAAATGAAAAAATAAGGATTCCAAATTCTTAACTTTGCAAATTAGTCCTCAATTCCACATTACTACCTTAATTCCATCATTACAACTAAAAATCAGATTTATCCCCCATACAAAACTTCAATTTCGATTTGGTCACTTAACTTTGACAAATTGTCAAAATGGTCACTAATTCAATTCAACATCAATTTAGCATTCTAACTTTATTTTCTTGTCTCTAACATCATTAATAACATAAATATACTCCAAATTCTAAAAATTCAGATTTGGTCCTTCAACTTTTCAATTTGCCAAAATGGTCCCTACATAATTTAACTTAGGGTTTTGCATCCAAACAACAATTTAAGCTTACTAGATCATTATTTCAACATCACAAACCCTAAATTAAACTTGAATCCACAAACCCTAATCATCTTCATAAAAATCAAAACATGTAAAACTTAAATCCCAACTCAATATCATGATTTTAACATCATACTAGCTTAATTCTAACTTGAATGCAATCATGGAATCATAAAATCTCAAAAGCCCCAATTTGATCCATAACCCTAATTTCTTTCTCATGAAAATTCTCATCAACCAAGCATGTCTTCCATGAATTATTGACATCAAAAGATAGAGCTTGAAGAGTAGAACAACTTTGTAGTTGAAGAGATTACAAGAAAATCGAGTTTCGGGGCTTAAATCTAGCTTGGAAAATTTCTTCTTCTTTCCCCTCTTTCTCCACGTTACAAGGCTGGAAAAGATGAACATTTTGTTCATCTTTTCACCATTATTTTAAACATATATCTATTAAATGAATATTAAATTCATTTAATAGTGAAATTACAATTTTGCCCTTTTTATCCAATGGTTGAGATTGATTTTATCATCAATCAAGGGCCAAGATTTAATCTTCCATTTCCTCTTTCCAAAATTTCCCTTATAACTTTTTAAATATTTCAAAATTGCCATTGGGGCAAAATGACCAATTTGCCCTCCAACTAGTCTTTATTTACTAGTTTGTTCCCAAATTGCCATTCCATTAAAATCTAACTAAATCTAGTTAGAATTCAACCAAACATAATAAAATATTCATAAAATAACATTTTATGACTTTTCCAGAGCTTTTGGATCAGTCTCCAAAATTTCTGTTCGATCCAATATACCTATAAATAATCCTTTACTCAGAAATAAACTGTAGGTTTCATCTTGAATCAAACTAAAAATATTTCCAACACTTGGAAATGACTTTTATAAACTTTCTCTATCATATGGCAAAACTTCAAAAATTTTCAGTTCGATTCGGGTATCCGAATTCCACTTAAACTTTAACTGCGATTTTCCCAATAATAGAAATATCATATCGAACCAAAATCTTTACATTCGATCCACACCCTTAGGTGATCTATTTATTTATGAAATAAAAACCCTTAACTTTTAGGAAATTACAACTCTAGTCCCTAAACTTTTCCAAAGTTTATACTTTAGCCATAAAATTTTTAGAATTTACATTTTGGTCACTAACATTTTAAACTTCAATTCCCATTCCAATTTTCCTTGAAATTCAACCAAACTTTAAGAATACCTTATTCAATTCACTATCTATCACATGATACCTTTAAACCTTAGAAATTTCTTTGCCAATACTCATAATTAAAGAAATCCTAACTTTTGCATTTTTGTCATTTTAGTCACTAAGTTAGCTTTTAAGATATTATATTAGTACTAAATGACCCTTAATCAACTTAGTAAATTTTAGGGTATTACAATTCTCTCCCCCTTATGAAAATTCATCCTCGAATTTTCAATACATACTTGGTTCCAAAATGTGAGGAAACTATTTTCTTATATTTTCTTCTTATTTCTCTCAAGTCGTTTCTTTAATCCTATGATTTTTTTTCAAAGAACTTTAACAAACGTGATATTCTTGTTTTCTTAGTTCTTTGACTCCATGTGCTAGGATCTTTACCAGTTCTTTTTCATAGCTTAAATCCGGCTGAATCTCTATTTTCTTCGGAGTAACAACATGTGAGGGGTCTAATCAATATTTCCTAATCATCTATACATTATGAATCTTGTCCATTTCCAAAGATAAATATAGCTATTAAGCTTAACTATCAGACTAACTCCTTTCCCGATTTCTTATAGCCCAATAAATCTTAAACTTAACTTTCTTTTTGTCTAAACCATAACACCTTCTTCTAGGGTGAAACTTTTAAGGAATACTTTATCCTTAACTTCATATTAAATATCTTTTCTTTTAGGATCAACATATAGCTTCCATCATCGAGATATAAATTCTTCCTTGATAATACAAATATCTATCAAACCTAACTTCCAAGTTTTCAATTTCACTTTTTTCCTCTTGTTTGAACCTTGACAACATTTCTTATCCTTTCTTTAGCTTGTTTAATTCAATATGGTAAATTTTATTCTTAACTTGACAATCAAAACACCGTCTTCTTTTAATGCAAATCTTGCATTCATAGCTCTTAAGACAACAAGTGTCTTTCGACTGAGAGCATCAGCTACCACATTAACTTTCTGAATGATAATCAATGACCACATCATAATCTTTAAAAAGCTCGATCCAACTTCTTTGCCTCAAGTTCAACTCTTCTTTAGTAAGCATATACTTTAAACTTTTATAACCTATATAAATATGGCATCGTTCACTGTATAAATAATGACGCCATATCTGTAAAGTAAATATAGCCATTGCCAGCTCCAAATCCTAAGTAAGATAATTTCTCTCATATATCATAAGTTGTCTCAAGCATAGACCATTACTTTTCATTCTGGTTGTACTGGTACCGTGGCTTCTATTAAGATCTTCCTTAATGTCTCAAAGTTTTCTTTTCATTTATCTTTTCAATTGAATGGCATGTCTTTCCTCAATATCTTGGTCAATGAGGAGGCAATCATCAAAAAAAATTCCGAACCTCTAAAACATTCTTCAGAGGTTTCCGTTCAACTATAGTTTGTGCTTTCTTGGGATATACTCTTATCCCCTCTACCAAATCCGCATAACTAATAAAATAGCTTTTGACAACCAACTTCACACTTTAACAAATTAGCATATAGCTTCTTTTCTCGAAAGGTCTGAAGAACAATGCAAAATGAGCATCTTGTTCTTCCTTTTTCTTCGAATAGACCAAAATATCCTCAATGAACTCTGCCAAAAATTGGTCCAAGAAAAAAAATAGAATACTTGGTTAATTAGGCTTATAAATGTCGTAGGCATCATCATGAGCTCATAGTATTCATACCGAGTCCAAAAAGCTATCTTTAGAGTTTATTCTTCCTTGACCTTTAGCTGATAATATTCCGATCGAAGGTCTATTTTGGAAAACATGGCTGTGTTTTTTTTAACTGATCAAAAGATCACCAGTCTTTAGAAGAAGATATTTATTCTTTACCGTCACCTTATTTAGCTGACGAAAATCTATACTTAATCACATAGATCAATCTTTCTTTTTCACAAATACGCTAGTGCACCCCAAGGTGGCACACTAGGCTTTATAAAACCTTGACCTAACATTCCTTGTAATTGTACCTTTAAATCTCGAAGTTCGGTCAAAGCCATTTTATAAGGGGCCATTAATTTAGGATCAATGTATGGTATCATCTTTATTTTGAATTTCACCTCTCAATCTGGAGGTAATTCTGAGTAACCCATCTAGGAATACATTCGGATATTTTTGGACAGTCGGGTTATTTTCCAATTTAACTTCAACAACCCGAGTATCCACTACATTTGCTAAGAAAACTTAACAACCTTATAACAACAATTTCTTTAATAAAACAACTGAAATTACATTTGGAAAAATGATTTACCCTTTTATCAACTACTACTATTTTTGTACCTTCCGTGTTTTTTTAATACCAATCGCTTTATGCAACAATTCATCATGACTTGATAGGAAGGTAACCAATTCTTGCCCACCATCATCTTAAACTCCTCGAAAGATAATTCCATTAAATTTATCAGGAACACTATTTCTTATATTTTTATTGAGCAATTCCAATGTTCAGCTCGCCCTTACATTACAACCCAACAAATTTATGACCGCTATATTACTTGAAATGGGTTCTAAAAGGATATCTCCTTCACTATTCAACTTTGTACTTACATATGAATGTGTAAAGCTAGGACCCATCAACATCAATATAGGTTTATCCAAAAAGATGAGATGTACCTTCTATGATTTTTGAATCCTTCCAATCTTTATCAATCCTGATGTTATAAACTCGGACTAATATGTGAAATCCTAGTTGTGTAGCAATTTCAAATGTTTCCCCAGCTTTAACTTAACATCAGAGTAGCAATACAACTCCATCCAATTTCTCAATATCCAAACAGTGGAATCCGTCCAGTGCAATCCTTAGGTTATTTAGTTATAAATCACCAATCAATGGACCTTAATCTGATTTTCCTTTCAATTCAGGAGTTCCCAAACTTTTTAATTCCTTAATCCGGCACATGCACTCTTTGTTGTACTAGTGCCCCTTTCTTGTTTCGATTTATCCGAAGGGTTATCATTAACCTTATTGTTACTACTCTTGATTCCTTCCAAAGCTTCCAATTTATCAGTTCATCACGCTTTCTTGACTCAAATATATCTTATAATTCTTCCCAATTTACATTAATAAGAAGCGACATCAATTAGATCATAAAAACATCAGATCGATAATATTGATATCCTAGTGACATGTATACTCTTTTTAACATAAAACCACTTCCATTTAGGCCGAGAATCGACTAAACCTGCAGCTCTGATACCAATAAATGTAATACCCCTTTCCTGTATTCATAGCTGAATACGAGTCAGAGATATCACAAAATATTAGTAAAACCCTCTACATTTGTAACTTGGTAAAACTTTTGATTCTTCTAAAAATATTACAATATATTTAGTTTCTATTAACAAATGTAGTTAATCACGTATAGTTTAAACATAATATTTTAATCTTCAAATCGAGTTTAATTTTAGGAAGCAACGTATTAATTTAATTTGACTTTATATAATTAATGAAACTGACTGACTTTAAATTCATCCAGATACCACATAAAATACAAATTCTATCAGAGCAGGCATATCATTTTAATAAACATGCCAACCAGTAAATATCAAACAGTGTCAAAAGATATCTTACTAATACTGATGTACCTATTATTTATTGATGATGTCCGTTTATGCT
Source organism: Hibiscus mutabilis (assembly GCA_019671005.1). Classification (NCBI taxonomy): domain Eukaryota; kingdom Viridiplantae; phylum Streptophyta; class Magnoliopsida; order Malvales; family Malvaceae; genus Hibiscus; species Hibiscus mutabilis. Next base: position 58,524,647 of record CM033716.1, on the reverse strand, counting down.
TCTTACTCCAACCATTTCTTCTTTCCTAAGTGTAAAACAACTACACGCTAAGTATTTACTTAGTGAGCCAATAATTCAAATTCAAGTGCAATTGTCATAATATCAATATTAATGATTAACAATGCATATGATCACCGTACCATTATATGCTCGTTAAAATAAATAAATATGTATATCAAAGTGATAAGATTAGATCTTACCAATACCGTTGCCATTCCATCCGTAAGCTTCAATGCTTACCAATACCTTTTTCCCATTTCTATTTGCAAGCTTTCAAGCTTATCTTCCTGTTTCTTTTTTATTCTTTTTAATTTATTTAGCCCAAGGTATCAAATTAAGAGATTCTATGTACACGAGTCATCCTTCCATACCCAACCTTTATTGAGTATGTGTATTATTTGCACTCTACCGGGAGTGCTTAGCACCGAAGTGCTTCTGTATACTTACCGGAGTATACAATATATCCCTTATTGAGTTTTTATGAAATTACACCAAAGTGTTTAGCACCCGTAGTAAGTCCGTATACTCAAACCATGCATGAGTATACTCCTCAATGAATATTTTAATATTTGCACTTTACCTGAAGTGCTTAGAATATTTATACAGCTGTTTATGACCCTATGGATATCCAACTATACCATCGAACTTGTATATCATACATTGGGCTTTATTTCATCATTTAAGTCATCAATGACAACATATATCAATATATATCAACATTTAACAGTTCCTAGCCGAAATAACATTCATATTATACCCTCATCAATAACTAGTGATCAATGCATTTATTTTCAACCTTTGACAAATTTAAAATATGTCAAATATATGATCAATGACATAAATATCATGACAATATATAAACCAGGTAGACTCATCGCAAGTCCTATCAGTGATGTATGAAACATCCATGTATAACGTTATGTATGCATTGCACTCACCTGGGCCATTTATTAGTATGCCTCACTAAGTTCTCTTTGATCCTTTCCTTCATTGTACCTCGAACCTCCCTTGATTCGAACTTAACTTCATAATTCAAATAAGTAAAATATTTGTTAGATCCCAATCTAACAATTTCTTAGACATATTGTCCAAAATAATCATTTGAATACAAAATCTCCAAATGTTTTCCTTTCTTCCTTGTATTGTTCAAAAATTTATTATGGTCCTTAGTGACCACTTTGAACTTCTATTAACCCCTTTCAAGCTTACTAATCAACCTTAGACACAAAGTGTATCAATTCTCATTTTCTGGCAGTTTGCAGTACCTTTGAAGAAATATTTCTATAAAATAATCTATAAATAGGAATCCAGCTCCGTTTGTTCTGAAAGAAACTAAATTCGATAAAATTTTCAACCATATAAATTAATAGCCCAAATTCAACTTGTACGATTTATGGCAAATTTTCAGAGTCAGTTACAGTGCTGAAATCCGGAACAGACTGGTGTTCTGTTTTATGACCTTTCGTCACTTAAAAATTCACATCTTTTGACTCGAAACTCGAAATCAGATTCCGTTTGTTGGACACGAAACTAGACGAACAAATCTTTACATCAGTATAAAATTCACTATCTAATCATTTTTGTAGAATTTATGGTGAATTTTCAATATGACTGCCATAAACCAGTTTTTCTACACAGCTTCCATAAACAATTCAACTTTTATACTAACTTCTCCTTACGTCTCTACATTTCAATTTAGTCCAATTACTTGATTTAACCCACCATCTTATGACCTTCTCCATCAAATAATTATTCACAATAATTCTCCTTAATTTTCCTTTTTTACCAAAATAGTCACTAAAATACAAAGATAAGGATTCCAGCTTCTTAACTTTGCAAATTAGTCCTCAATTCAACATTGCTACCTTAATTACATCATTACAACTAAAAATCAGATTTATCCCCCATACAAAACTTCAATTTCGATTTGGTCACTTAACTTTGACAAATTGTCAAAATGGTCACTAATTCAATTCAACATCAATTTAGCATTCTAACTTCATTTTCTTGTCTATAACATCATTAATAACATAAATACACTCCATATTCTAAACATTCAGATTTGGTCCTTCAACTTTCCAATTTGCCAAAATGGTCCCTACACAATTTAACTTAGGGTTTTGCATCCAAACAACAATTTAAGCTTACTAGATCATTATTTCAACATCACAAACCCTAAATTAAACTTGAATCCATAAACCCTAATCATCTTCATAAAGATAAAAACATGTAAAACTTAAATCCCAACTCAATATCATGATTTTAACATCATACTTGCTTAATTCTAAATTTAATTCAATCATGGAATCATAAAATCTCAAAAGCCCCAATTTGATCCATAACCCTAATTTCTTTCTCATGAAAATTCTCAACAACCAAGCATGTATTCCATGAATTATTGATATCAAAAGATAGAGCTTGAAGAGTATAACAACTTTGTAGTTGAAGAATTTACCTGAAAACAGAGTTTCGGGGCTTAAATCGAGCTTGGAAAATTTTCTTCTTCTTTCCCCTCTTTCTCCACGTTTCAAGGCTGGAAAAGTTGAACACCATTATTTTAAACATATATATATTAAATGAATATTAAATTCATTTAATAGTGAAATTATAATTTTGCCCTTTTTATCCAATGGTTGAGATTGATTTTATCATCGATCAAGTGCCAACATTTAATCTTCCATTTCCTCTTTCCAAAATTGCCCTTATAACTTTTTAAATATTTCAAAATTGCCATTGGGGCCAAATGACCAATTTGCCCTCCAACTAGTCTTTATTTACTAGTTTGTTTCCAAATTGCCATTCCATTAAAGACTAACTAAATCTAGTTAGAATTAAACCAACCATAATAAAATATTAATAAAATAATATTTTATGACTTTTCCAAGCTTTCGGATCAGTCTCCAAAATTTCTATTCGATCCAATATACCGATAAATAATCCTTTACTTATAAATAAACTGTAGGATTCGTCTTGAATCAAACTAAAAATATTTCCAACACCTAGAAATGACTTTTATAACCTTTCTCTATCATATGGAAAAACTTCAAAATTTTTCAGTTCAATCCGGGTATTCGAATTCCACTTAATCTTTAACTGCGATTTTCCCAATAATCGAAATATCATATCAAACCAAAATCTTCACATTCGATCCACATCCTTAGGTGATATATTTATTTATGAAATAAAAACCCTTAAATTTTAGGAAATTACAACTTTAGTCCCTAAACTTTCCCAAAGTTTATACTTTAGTCATAAAATTTTTAGAATTTACATTTTGGTCACTAACATTTTAAACTTCAATTCCCATTCCAATTTTCCTTGAAATTCAACCAAACTTTAAGAATATCTTATTCAATTCACTATCTATCACATGATACCTTTAAACCTTAGAAATTTCTTTCCCAAAACCCATAATTAAAGAAATCCTAACTTTTGATTTTGTCATTTTAGCCACTAAGTTAGCTTTTAAGCTATTATCTTAGTACTAAATGACCCTTAATCAACTTAGTAAATTTTAAGGTATTACACCCTTCTTACTGGTAATAGGCTCATGGCCACTGACTTGTCACTTGGGTCTTGTCCCTTCTGCCAAGCTACTCTAGAAATGGCAATGCAAGCTTTCCACAATTGCGTTGGGGCTGCGACGACCCTTCATCTTACCAGATTTTCACCCCGGATCAGCACAAGTTCTACTTTGGCAATGTCTACGTGGTTTGAGGAGAGTGTTTCGCTCCTCCCCCGCTCTGACTTTGCCTTTTTTCTGACCGTGTTATGAAACTTATGGAATCGCCAGAATGCTCTCATCCATAATGGTCAGCTTCAGCCTCCGTGGCTCATAGTCATGAACGCTCAACCTCTAGAAGGGACAATCAACATCACCGTAGATGGTGCCTTCCACCTATCGACATGTGCTGCAACCGTGGGTGTCATCGTCCGTAACAATATGGTTATTGTATTAGGCGGCCTGGCTCTTCGCTCAGCTGGTTGCTCGGATGCTACTCTCACTGAATTCCAAGCGATTGCTGGCACTCAGTTTGGGTACGATCGGGGTTGGAGTGACTTGGTTTTGGAATCTGACTCTGCCGTTGTGATACACAAGATTCAGCACCAGAATCTAGATGCTTATTTGTTGAGCCCCCACATTGAAAGGGAAAGTCCCTTGTTTTCCTCTCTTTCTAGTTTGTGGTTTATGTATGTCCCTAGGATGGCAAATTATGTTGCTCATATTTTAGCCTCTTGGGCTTTACATTCTGGCTCTTCTATTTTCTTTGACTCGGGTATACCCGACATTATCCGCTCTCCTGTAATGGATGACTTTCATCATCCCTAATTTATTTAATGACATCTAGGGCACTCTTTTCCCATCTGGTGGTCACCTGTCTGACTTTCGAGGGGTTTTTAATGAGGCACGCCTTCTTCAAAAAAATTTCCAACGGGTCCACTTAGACATGCACGCCTTAATTTCATAGCTTTTTAGTTGGTTAAAATTCTAATGGGTCAACTGTAAAGCCTATTTAGACATACACGCCTTAAACCTTAATAAAAAGGTCAAAAAGTAAGATTAAGTCAAATTTAATGACTTCAAATATTTATTTATGGACTTTTGAATATGATTATATAACTTAACAACAATTTCAGTGGTTTTTACTCTATTAAAATTTAAATGGGTCTACTGTAAAGCCCATTTAGACATGCACACCTTAAACCTCAACAAAACGTCTACAAAATAATATTAAATCAAATTAATCAAGTTCAAATATTTGATTATGGCCTTTTGAACATGATTATATAACTTAACCCAAATTTTACAACTTTTTACTTGGTTAAAATTCCAACGGGTACACTATAAAGTTCATTTAAACATGCATGCCATAAACCCTAACAAAAACACCACAATATAATATTAAATAAAATTTAATAAGTTCAAATATTTTATTATGGGCTTTTGAACATGATTATATAGCTTAACCTCAATTTTAGAGCTTTTTTCTCGGTTAAAATTCCAATGGGTCTACTGTAAATCTCATTTAGAAATGCACAGCTTAAACTGGAACAAAACGTCCAAGAAAATAATATTAAATCAAATTTAATGATTTCAAATATTTTATTTTGGGCTTTTCAACATGATTATATAGCTTATCCTTAATTTTAGAGTTTCTTACTCAGTTAAAACTCCAATATGACCACTATAAAACCCATTTAGACATACACGCCTTAGTCCCCAACAAAACATCCGAAAATAATATTAAATAAAATTTAATAATTTCAAACATTTAATTATGTGCTTTCGAACATTATTATATAGCTTATCCTCGATTTAACATATTTTTACTTGGTTAAAATTCTATCGGGTCCACTATAAAGCCCATTTTGACATGCTCGCCTTAAACTCTAACAAAAAAACCGCAAAATAATATTAAGTAAAATCGAATGAGTCCACTGTAAAGCACATTTAAGTTAACCTCAATTTCACATTTGATTATGGGCTTTTGAACATTTTTATATAGGTTAACCTCAATTTCAGAGCTTTTTACTCGGTTAAAATTCCAATGAGTCCACTATAAAGCCATTTAGACATGCACAACTTTAACCCCAACAAAACGTCTGTAAAAATAATATTAAATCAAATTTAATAAGTTCAAATATTTAATTATGTGCTTTTCATCATGATTATATAGCTTAACATAAATTTCACAGCTTTTTACCTGGTAAAAATTCCAACCGATCTACTATAAAGCTCATTTAGACATGCACGCCTTAAACCACAACAAAAAGATCAAAAAATAATATTTAATCAAAATAAATGAGTTCATATATTTGATTATGCAATTTTGAGAAATATTATATCTAACTTAACCTTAATTTCAGTGCTTTTTACTCGGTTAAAATTCTAATGGGTCCACTGTAAAGCCCTTTTAGACATGCTCACCTTAAACCCCAACAAAATATCTGTAAAATAATATTAAATCAAATTTAATATGTTCAAATATTTAATTATGTGATTTTGAATATGATTATATAGCTTAATCTAAATTTCACAGGTTTTTACTTGGTTAAAATTCCAACAAGTCCACCGTAAAGCCTATTTAGACATGCACACCTTAAAGCCTAACAAAAAGACCGAAAAATAATATTAAATCAAATTAAATTAATTCAAATATTTGACTATGGGCTTTTGAACATTTTTATATAGCTTAACCTCAGCTTTAGAGCTTTTTAATCAGTTAAAATTCAAATGGCTCCACTGTAAATCCCATTTTTATATGCCCGACTTAAACCTCAACAAAACGTTTGCAAATAATATTAAATCAAATTTAATGATTTTATATATTTTATTATGGGATTTTTTACATGATTATATATCCTAAACCCAATTTCATAGCTTTTTACTCTGTTAAAATTTTAATGGGTCAACTGTAAAGCCTATTTAAACATGAACGCCATAAACCCTAACAAAAAAGCAAGAAAAATAAGATTAAATCAAATTCAATGATTTCAAATATTTGTTTATGGGATTTTGAACATGATTATATAACTTAACCTTAATTTATGTGCCTTTTACTCGGTAACAATTCCAATGGGTCCACTGTAAAGTCCATTTAGACATGCACGCCTTAAACCCTAACAAAAAGCCAAAAATAAGATTAAATCAAATTTAATGAGTTCAAATATTTGTTTATGGGCTTTCGAAAATGATTATATAACTTAACAAAAATTTCAGTGCTTTTTACTTGGATAAAATTCAAATGGGTCTACTGTAAAGCCTATTTAGACATGCACGCCTTAAACCTTAACAAAACGTCTACAAAATAATATTAAATAAAATGAAATGAATTCAAATATTTTACAGCTTTTTACTTGGTTAAAATTCCAACGGGTCCACTATAAAGTCCATTTAGACATGCATGCCATAAACCCTCACAAAAACACCGCAATATAAGATTACGTCAAATTTAACGAGTTCAAATATTTTATTACAGGCTTTTGAACATGATTGTATAGTTTAACCTCAATTTTATTACGGGCTTTTTCTCGATTTCAAAGCTTTTTACTCGGTTAAAAGCCAATGATTCCACTATAAATCCCATTTAGACATGCACGACTTAAACCTCAACAAAACTTCTACAAAATAATATTAAATCAAATTTAATAAGTTCAAATATTATGGGCTTTTGGACATGATTATATAGCTTAACCTTAATTTCATAGCTTTTTACTCGGTTAAAATTCTAATTGGTCCACTGTAAATGATATAAGGGCTTCTATGATGGTTCATGCATTGCTTGGATGTTGAAGGCAACCCCTTTGATTGTTGGATCTAGGAAGGAAGGAAGCAACATGCAAAGTAAAGTAGGCTTTGAAATGGGATGGTTTGGAAGGTGATGTTTGTGGTGCGGAAGAATGAAGAAAATGGGCAGATTTGGTTAAGTGTTTTGGGCGGATGATGATGGTGGGTGTAGGTGATGGAAAATGGTGAAGGATGAAGATAGTATCTTAAAGAAATGAAGGGAGAAACAAAGCTATATTAAAGCTTAGACCCATACCTTATATTATTCTTTAAGGGATGGTAGAAAGGACTTTGACCCTTAAAGTATATTAAACCAAAAGAACCAGAAGTATCAAGGTGAATATAAGAGGGGTTGACGCTACAAGTACTAAGTAATTGATAAGTCGATAAAGTTCAATTAAGAACTAAAAGAGAAAATTCTCACAAGATAAATTTTATAGAATGAATGAGATGTCTAACAAATGAAATAAAGTTGCCTATTTATAGATTTCTCGGGGGTGTGCTGAATGGGCATGATACAAGGGTTATGTGGCTATTCGTCCATGTTCATGTCTCCCTCCAAAGCCTTGTGCATTTATTCAAAAAGTTGCAACTTCTCATATGAAATTCCAGCCTACAATCCCTTCGGTAATATGGACATACCTTGAGCTCTCGATATCGGATTGACACAATTAACATGCGTTGGAAAGCTAAGAGATAAGAGAACAAGTTTCATGAAGACTTTACAACCCAATTATGCTCGGATCCTACTCGAAAATGGTAAACAATCTGACTGACGTGATGAATCTGCCTAATGAAGAGTGATGTCCCTTGAGTTTGTTGGAACTCTTCATGTTGGCACCAAACTCAAATTCCCCTCCAAGGATGATCGGCCATGATGAATGGGAAGGAACATGCCCTTCGGTTGTTGAGCTAGGGTTGGTAGCTGGAGCTGAGATGAGCTGATTGAGCTAGGTGTGAGCTGGATTGAGTTGAGCTAGCTAGATGAAGTTCTTAGCTCAAAATTGACATTATTTTGAGCTATTTTGCGCTGCCCTTAGCTAGGTAAGCTATTCCTTAAGCTTGTGAGCTCCCTTTGCATGCTTCTTTAGGTCCTTGAGCTGCCTTTGGACTCCGTGAGCTAATCCAAGCGGAATGGAACATTCTTGAGCTAAACTGAGCTAAATTTGGATTGTATGAGCTAAACCAAGCTACCATTGGTTGTGTCCATTACTCATTCCCCTGTATAATTCAAACAAACAATGAAATTAGATGCATGAATTAAACATAAGATGCAATATGATTAGACATGCTAAATTGAACTTAAAAATAGATATAAAGATGTGGACTAAGATGACACATCACATATCAATATGCAAAAGCATGCGTATAATATATAATGTATAAATGAGGTAATAGAAGATAAAGTAAGGTAGAACTCCCTTAGAATCAATCTCAAAGCCCTTCAACTGTGTGAACCAATCATGGAGAAAGTTGGTGCTGATTAAGATTGCATTAGTAAAGCCCATTTAGACATGCACACCTTAAACCCAAACAAAAACGCCGAAAAGTAAGATTAAATCAAATTTAATGAGTTCAAATATTTGTTTATGGGATTTTGAACATGATTATATAACATAACCTCAATTTCAGTGCTTTTTACATGGTTAAAATTCCAATGGGTCCACTGTAAAATCCACTTAGACATGCACGCCTTAAACCTCAACAAAACGTCTGCAAAATAATATTAAATAAAATTAAATGAGTTCAAATATTTGATTATATCCTTTTAAAATGATTATATAGCTTAACCCAAAATTTACAGCTTTTTGGTTAAAATTCCAACGGGTCCACTATAAAAGCCCATTTAGACATGCATGCCTTAAACCCTAACAAAAACACCACAATATAATATTAAATCAAATTTAATGAGTTCAAATATTTTATTATGGGCTTTTGAACATGATTATATAGCTTAACCTCAATTTTATAGGTTTTTTCTCGGTTAAAATTCCAATGGGTCCACTGTAAATCTCATTTAGACCTGCACGGCTTAAACCGCAACAAAATGTCTGTAAAAAATAATATTAAATCAAATTTAATAAGTTCAAATATTTAATTATGTACTTTTGATCATGATTATATAGCTTAACCTAAATTTCATAGTTTTTTACCTGGTTAAAATTCCAACCAATCTACTATAAAGCTCATTTAGACATGCACGCCTTAAACCATAACAAAAAGACCATAAATATTATTTAATAAAAATAAATGAGTTCAAATATTTGATTATGGGATTTTGAGCAATATTATATATAACTTAACCTCAAATTCTATGCTTTTTACTCGGCTAGAATTCCAATGGGTCCACTATAAAGCTCGTTTAGACATGCTCGCCTTAAACCCCAACAAATGCCCGTAAAATAATATTAAATCAAATTTAATATGTTCAAATATTTAGTTATGTGCTTTTTAATATGATTATATAGCTTAACCTAAATTTCAAAGGTTTTTACTTGGTCAAAATTCCAACGGGTCCACCGTAAAGCCCATTTAGACATGCGCTCCTTAAAGCCTAACAAAAAGACCGTAAAATAATATTAAATCAAATTAAATTAATTCAAATATTTGATTATGGGCTTTTCAACATTGTTATATAGCTTAACCTCAGTTTTAGAGCTTTTTAATTGGTTAAAATTCTAATGGGTCCATTGTAAAGCCCATTCTGACAGGCACGGCTTAAACCTCAATAAAACGTCCACAAAATAGTATTAAATCAAATTTACTGAGTTTATATATTATATTATCGGATCATGATTATATATCCTAAATTCAATTTCATAGCTTTTTACTCGGTTAAAATTTTAATGGGTCTACTGTAAAGCCTATTTAAACATGCACGCCATAGACCCTAACAAAAAAGCAAAAAAATTAAATCAAATTTAATGATTTCAAATATTTGTTTATGGGCTTTTGAAAATGATTATATAATTTAACCTTAATTTTTACTCAGTTAAAATTCCAATGGGTCCATTGTAAAGTCTATCTAGACATGCACGCCTTAATTTCATAGCTTTTTAGTCGGTTAAAATTCTAATAGGTAAACTGTAAAGCCCATTTAGACATGCACGCCTTAAAACCTAATAAAAAGGTCGAAAAGTAAGATTAAATCAAATTTAATGAGTTCAAATATTTGTTTATGGGCTTTTGAACATGATTATATAACTTAACAACAATTTCAGCGCTTTCTACTCGGTTAAAATTCAAATGGGTCCACCGTGAAGCCCATTTAGACATGCACGCCTTAAACCTCAACAAAACGTCTGCAAAATAATATTAAATCAAATTAAATGAGTTCAAATATTTGATTATGGCCTTTTGAACATGGTTATATAGCTTAACCCAAATTTTACAACTTTTTAATTGGTTAAAATTCCAACAGGTCCACTATAAAGCCCATTTAAACATGCATGCCTTAAACCCTAACAAAAACACCGTAATGTAATATTAAATCAAATTTAATGAGTTCAAATATTTTATAATGGCTTTTGAACATGATACTATAGCTTAATCTCAATTTTAGAGTTTTTTTCTCTATTAAAATTCAAATAGGCCCACCGTAAATCTCATTTGGACATCCACAACTTAAATCTCAACAAAACATCCGCCAAATTATATTAAATCAAATTTAATGAGTTCAAATATATTATTTTGGGATTTTAAACATGATTATATAGCTTACCCCCAATTTTAGAGTTTTTTACTCGGTTAAAATTCCAATATGTCCACTATAAATCCCATTTAGACATACACGCCTTAGTCCCCAACAAAACGTCTAAAAATAATATTAAATAAAATTTAATAAGTTCAAATATTTAATTTTGTGCTTTTGAATATGATTATATAGCTTATCCTCAATTTAACATCTTTTTACTTGGTTAAAATTCTTTCGGGTCCACTGTAAAGCCCATTTAGACATGTTCGCCTTAAACTCTAACAAAAAGACCGCAAAATAATATTAAATAAAATTGAATGAGTCCACTGTAAAAACCACTTAGGTTAACCTCAATTTCACATTTGATTATGGGCTTTTGAACATTGTTATATAGGTTAACCTCAATTTCAGAGCTTTTTACTCAGTTAAAATTCCAATGAGTCCACTGTAAAGCCATTTAGACAAACTCAACTTAACCCCCAACAAAATGTTTGTAAAAAATAATATTATATCAAATTTAATAAGTTAAAATATTTAATTATGTGCTTTTGATCATGATTATATATCATAACCTAAATTTCACAACTCTTTGCCTGGTTAAAATTCCAACCGGTCTACTTTAAAGCCCATTTAGACATGCATGCCTTAAACCTTAACAAAAAGACCATAAAATAATATTTAATCAAAATAAATAAGTTCAAATATTTGATTATGGGATTCTGGATAATATTATATAGCTTAACCTCAATTTTGAAGCTTTTTACTCGGTTAAAATTCTAATAGGTCGACTGTAAAGCCCATTTAGACATGTACAACTTAAACCTCAACAAAACGTCTGTAAAATAATATTAAATCAAATTTAATCAGTTCAAATATTTTATTATGGGATTTTGAACATGATTATAAAGCTTAACCTCAATTTTATAGTTTTTTACTCGGTTAAAATTCCAATATGTCCACTATAAAGCCCATTTAGACATACACGCTTTAATCCCCAACAAAACGTTTGTAAAATAATATTAAATCAAATTTAATTTCAAATATTTAATTACGTGCTTTTGAACATGATTATATAGCTTAACCTAAATTTCACATCTTTTTACTTGGTCAAAATTCCATCGGGTCCACTATAAAGCCCATTTAGACATGCTTGCCTTAAACCCTAACAAAAAGACCGCAAAATAATATTAAATCAAATTAAATGAGTTCAAATATTTGATTATGGGTTTTGAACATTGTTATATAGCTTAGCCTTAATTTCAGAGCTTCTTACTCGGTTAAAATTTCAATGACTCAACTATTGATGCATTCATGTTTCTACTTACATTCACTATGCTTTCATCTTGTTTTACAAGCATGAGAGAATAGGGAGTTTTTGCTAAACTACCTTATATATTAATTATATGATTATGTTATTTATACTTAAGCATGCATATTGTTGTTTAGGCATTCATGAAACTTATATTAGAGATATGTTTGTTTTCGTACATTTTGCATTATATTTCAATTTACTTATATTACATATTAAGCAAAGAAACATGCATGCTTTAACTATTATTAAACCACATTTTTCCTTTAAGTATTCATATGCATTATTATTCCGTATACTTATGAATCTTTAGTTTAACATCCATTTCAGTGCCTCCTTCCAAGCAATTTTCCCTCCAAATCTTGGCGCCAAACATGCTTCCCTCTTGGCTGGTCGTTTGTACTCCTTGGGGAGGGACATGACCCTTCAAGCATTGAGCTGGGAGTGTTAGCTTGAGCTGAGATGAGCTCCTTCAGCTGGGCATGAGCTGAGTTGAGCTAAGCTAGCTAGCTGGTTGAGCTAGCTCAATGTTAGGGCTATTTTAAGCTTAATCCGAGCTGTCCTTAGCCATGGGAGCTTGTTCTTTAGGAGTCCTTAAGCTTTCTCAAACCAATTGGAGCTGTTTAGATGCTAGTATCACACGACAGCAACCTTCGAGCTAAATGAGCTTGTTCTGAGCTTCACGAGCTATCCTTGAGCTATCATTCCATATTTTAAGCTGAGCGGTTCATATGCCTTACAAGAAAACACAAAATAACACAAGTAAAGGTAATTAAATAAGTGAATGATTACATATGATAGAAATATAAATGAAAACATAAGTAACAATGTGGTTTGTACTTAATATCATGAATGTAGGCAATTACTTTATACCATATAAAATATAGAAATGCATAATAGGATGCATGATGCATAAAGTTATATATAATGAAAACATACATATCTATATATAACTAATATAATTTATAGAAAATAGATGTATGCAGAAAGCTAATAGAAACCCCTTTTTCTCTCATTCTTGTGATGCAACATTGAGCAAAATAGGATCGCATCATCCTCCCCTTCTTTAGGGCAATTTGTCCTCAAATTGAACCATTTTACTTTAGGACATTTCTCGATCCTTGAAATAACCAAATCCTTGCTTCCTTTATCCATGGCAATGCGTTTCCTTGCGTCTTCTTCCTGTGCATAATAATCATAAATGTTTGAAGTAATTGGGTTAGTAGATTGTGTTTTGATCTTGGAAAGTGTCAAAAGACATTCCCTAAGCATTTCCTTCTCCATATAAGCACACAACCCTAAACTACTTCCTTTGTGTCCTTTCAAATCATCATGTCCTTTGTTAGAGAGAGTTATCTTTCCCTTGGTCCGTTTTGAACCAACATGTTCTTTGGAACTATTGGGAACGTCATGAATTTCTTTAGTTTTTCCTTCATCTGTTTTGGGAGAGTCACATTCCTTTGCCCAAGCATCGATACTCCTTCTCATGTGGATCTGATCATCTTGGACTTGTTTGGGCGTCAAGGGAGCTAATGTGATTTTCTTTCCTTCGTGTTTGAAAGAATACTTGTTGGTGTAGCAATCATGCATTGTCTTCTCATCAAATTGTCATGGCCTTCCAAGGAGAATGTGACTGGCATGCATGGGCACTGCATCGCACATGACCTTGTCCTTATAATTGCCAATTGAGAAAGAAATAAGAACCTGTTTAGTGACCTTCAATTCACCTCTATCATTCAACCATTGTACCTTGTATGGTGCAGGATGCTTTAAGGTTTTCAAACCCAGTTTTTCCACCATGTTGGTGCTAGCAACATTGGTGCAACTCCCGCCATCTATGATCATGAAACATACCTTGTTGTTCACATGGCACCGTTTGTGGAAAACATTTTCCCGTTGCTACTTGTCCTCAGTCATTTGGGTATTAAAAAGCCGTTTTACCACCAATAGTTCTCCATCAACAGCTGGTGCAATTTCCTCATTTTCTGTTTCAGATACTTCTTGTATTTCATCTTCATGGTTAGAAATGATGTCTCCATTGTTCATAAGTAGCATGGTGTTGCGATTTGGACATTGATTAGCCATGTTCCCATGGCCTAAGCATTTGAAGCATTTAATCTCCCTTGAACAAGTTGGGGCCTCTACTTGCTTGCCTCGAACATTTTCCATTACTGCCAGCTTTGTTTTGAAAGATTCAGCTTGTTCCTTGATTTGAAAAAGTGTGGCCCTTCAAGTGTTGCTTTGACTCCATTTAGGGGCAGCATTGTTGCGGCTTTTGGTCATGGTTTTTCTGCGTTGCTGTCTTTCAACTTTCATGGCCATGTGCACCATTTCTTCAATTTCAATGTAGTGTTGCAATTCAACTACATCCGCAATCTCTCGGTTGAGTCATGACAAAAATCTGGCCATTTTTGCTTCTTAATCCTCATCGACATTGGCTCGGATCATTGCAATCTCCATGTCTTTATAATAATCTTCTACGCTCCGATTGCCTTGCTTAAGGTTCTACAATTTGTGAAATAAATCAGGGTGATAATGAACAGGTATAAATCTTCTTCTCATAATACCTTTCATTTTAAGCCAAGTGTTGATCGACCTTTCATCATTGTGTCTCCTTGTACTCTTCAACTAATCCCACCAAACGAGAGCATAGTCCACAAATTCCATGGCGGTCAAAAGGACCTTCTTTGGTTCTGAATAGTTATGACACTCAAAAATGTGTTCAACTTTTCTTTCCCATTCCATGTAGGCTTTTGGATCAGCGTTTCCTTGAAAATAAGGTATATTGTACCTTGCAATACTTCAAACAGACACCATGTCTTCGTTTTCACTTTCGTCCATGATTTAATGTTGTACTTGTTGCCTTTGTCAGTTCTGCCTTTCATTGCCTTGGTTGCTTCTATTGTCTCTTTGTGATCCTTCTAATCGTTCCATTCGTTCATGAATGGGTTCAAGTTCAGCACGTAACAACCTTTGCATCTCTTGAATCAATGCTTGTGTTTGGATATTAGGGGCTGGTTGTCCTTCCTGATGATTATCTTCAGAATTCTGTGACATGGTTAGATAAGTAATAAGAGTAAAAATGAAATGGACCTTACCAACACACACACACAAAATCCTCACAGTCACTCCAAGGAAATAAGATGTCACTCCACTCAAGCACTCGTGTTTCACTCGGGGATATGTTTTGGCTTTTGTAATTCCCCTTTTGATCTCACACGCTCTTTATGCGTTTTACCACTCGAATCCCTTGACACAAGTTCTTAATAGAACTAATCAAAACCTGTCAAAACTTAAAAGTTGATGGTGTTTGGGCTGAAATGAAGGAATTGAAAAGAAAAGAAAGAATGAGATGGTAAGAAAGTAGGAATAGAGATAGGAGAGAGTAAAGAACAACGTACCATAAGAACTTACTCACAATCTGATTGTGAACAATCAAACTTGAGGAACTTCTCTGAGTTGATCTTTTACTTGCTTTGTTGTTTCACCACCTCTGTATTTCATTTTTTATTTCTATTTTTGTATATACTATTCAATTTCTTTCAAGAAATGAAGAAAGAATTATTAAATTTTCTCTTTTTTTGTTTTGTTTTCTTTTCTTTTTTAATCAAAAAATAAAACAAAAATTCACAAAATGGTAGGCTTGGTTGATTCTTCCTTTGCTCTGATTACCACATGATACGCTTCAACTCTCCAAATGGCTTTGTTCAGAGAAGCTTTGATTGTCCTGACCGTGAATGCAAGCAAGCTTTGTTATCTGTATGTTCTAATGATGAAATGATAAAGGAAAGATGATAGTAAGGTAGGGTGCGGAATAGTATAAGGGTGTGTAAGAATGGTGATGTAAATGGAGATATGAAGTGATGGAATGAAATAGAGATGGTGATAGTATTCAAAGGATTCAAAAGAGGAACCTATGTTAAAAGAACATAGCCCCGTTCTTTAAAAGAATATCTTTAAGGGTGGTAAGGACTTAGACCCTTTGGTTATAAAGAACTTAGAACCTACAGTATAGATGAAAGGAAGACGCCACAAGCAATGAAGCTTGAAAAGTTGGATAGTTCTAAAAAGAACAAGTTTGAGAGATAAACTCATAAAAGAAATTTTATATAATTCAAAGATGTGATTTACAAATGAAATGGGCAGCCCTATTTATAGTTTTTGAAAGGCTGGCCGAAAAGGCTTGTTATATAGTGAATAGGTGACCGAATGGGTGTGTAAAGGGGTGAGAATGGTTCAGTTAAGGCTGGTGATAATTCAGAAGCCTTGGTGCCTCCCTCCAAGCAATTTTCCCTCCAAATCTTGGCGCCAAACATGCTTCCCTCTTGGCTGGTCGTTTGTACCCCTTGAGGAGGGACATAACCCTTCAAGCATTGAGCTGGGAGTGTTAGCTTGAGCTGAGACGAGTTCCTTGAGCTGGGCATGAGCTGAGCTAGCTAGCTGGTTGAGCTAGCTCATTGTTAGGGCTATTTTGAGCTTAATCCGAGCTATCCTTAGCTATGGGAGCTTGTTCTTTAGGAGTCCTTGAGCTTTCTCGAACAAATTAGAGTTGTTTGGAGCTGTTTAGATGCTAGTTTCACACGACAACAACCTTTGAGCTAATTGAGCTTGTTATGAGCTTCACGAGCTGTTCTTGAGCTATTATTCCACCCCTTAAGCTGAGCGGTTCATACTTCTTACAAGAAAACACAAAATAACATAAGTAAAGGTAATTAAATAAGCGAATGATTACATATGATAGAAATATAGATGAAAACATAAGCAACAATGTGGTTTGTACTTAATATCATGCTTGCATGCAATTACTTTATAGCATATAAAATATGGAAATGCATAATAGGATGTAGGATGCATAAAGTTATATATAATGAAAACATACATATATACATATAACTAATATAATTTATAGATAATAGATGTATGCAGAAAGCTAAAAGAAACCCCTTTTCTCTCGTTCTTGTAATGCAACATTGAGCAAAATTGGATCGCATCAAAATAACATTTGTAATCAAATTGATTAGAAATTAAGTATAGGGACTGAAATGCATATATAAGCTAAATGATGTATAAAGTATAATTATAAGGATTGAAGTGCATGTTAAACATAATATAAGGACTAGAATGCATACGAACATCAAAGGAAAGATGTGGTTTACTAATTGTTAAAGCATGCATGTTCTCTATTGAATATATAATATAAATAACATGAAACAAGATACATAGTGAAGTCTAATGCATGTTGCATGTATCCTATTTTAATCATGGGATGAACATATGCATGATAGAAATTATGCGTACGATTAACTATATTGAATAGAAATGCATAAATAGAATAAATATAAAGGTAAACAAAAGCTCCCCCTTCTTTCATGCTTGTTGAACAAGATGAAAGCATAGTCATTATAAGAAGAAACAAGAATGCATCATCACCCTCTTATTTTAGGCGTTTTGTCTTTAAATCAAAAGGCTTCATTTTTGGATATTCTCTTGCTGTTGGGGTGGCCGAAATCTGGTGAGCATCCTTCCCAAGTTTGCTTTTCTCTTTGTTAACTTGGAAAGAAGGAAAACACAAAGATGCTCGGTTGGGTTAGCAAAATCAGTTTTGATCATAGGGAGTGTCAAAAGGCATTCCCTAATCATTTCAATGCTAGTGGAAGCATTTGTTTCCTTTGTCTCCTTGATTTTTTCCTTGGCTCGTTCTTCCTTCCAAACTTCAACGCTTTTTTCATCAAATTCTTGTCATTTTGCACTTGCTTTGGCGTTAAGGGTGTAAGGATGATCTTCTTTCCTTCATGCTTAAAGGAATAACGATTAGTGTAGCAATCATGAATTGAACTTTTATCATATTGCCATGGTCTACCAAGTAAAATATGGCTGGCATGCATAGGCACAACGTCACACATAACTTCATCTTTATAATTACCGATAGAGAAAAGAATTAGAACCTGTTTGGTGACTTTCAATTCTTCATAATCATTCAGCCATTGAAGTTTGTATGGTGTGGGGTGCTTTAGGGTCTTCAAACCCAACAAGTTTTTGGCACCGTTGACGGGGATTGGCAATAGCGACTTTGTTTTTATTTTCTTGCACTTTCTTTTTACTTTTCTTGTTTAAGATTCAAAGGGCTAACAAACTTTGGTTTTGCATTGGTATATGACTAGGGCGAGACCGATTACACCAGAATATCCCTTTGATCTAGAAATCGAATGAACCTTACAAAGACTTAGATGAAGGATAAGAGTAGCAATGGCTAATCAAGACGGCAATATGAATCAAGATGTTCCAGCAGGAGGAGTGATTCCTGCACCAAACAGAACTATTCGAGACTATCTTGAAGAAGATCTTGATGGACTTAATCCAAGAGTTGTCGCACCTGAAATTGAAGCCGACCACTTTGAGTTGAAACCGGTAATGTTTAATATGTTCAACACAATTGGTCAATTTGGCGGCTCAACAACTGAATATGCACAACAACATCTTAAATCTTTCCTCGAGATTTGCAACTCGTTCAAAATACATGGAGTCACCCCCGATGTTTTACGATTAAGATTATTCCCCTATTCAATGAGGGATAGGGCGAAAGCATGGTTGAATAGCATTCCTGTCGGATCAATAGGATCTTGGACCGATCTTTGTCGTGATTTCCTTGCTCAGTTTAATCCTACAAATTTGACTGAAAAGCATCGTAACGACATTACTTCTGTTCGGCAGGCAGATGATGAATCCATGTACGAGGCTTGGGAGAGATATAGAGAACTTCTACACAAATGCCCCTACACGGATTCCAGGTGTGGACTCAAGTAACAATGTTTTACAACGCCGTGAATACACCAACAAGGATGATGCTAGATGCCTCGGCAAACGACATACTCCTAGATAAGTCTCCGGAGGAAGCAATGCAAATTCTAAACAGGCTGGCCAAGAATGATTATCAATTCCCCTCTACTAGAAGAGGAGGAGTTAGACGCCAAGCCACAATACATGAACTAGGATCATCAGATTCAATTTCGGCACAATTGGCCACTTTAACCAAGATGGTCCAGAACATGCAAAAATCAAATAACACACATGAGGTCAAGGTAATGGATTCTTTTTGTGAGTTATGTGGTGATAACCATGATTCTTCTGAATGTATGCAGAATCTGGAATCCAGCTTCGATGTGGGGAATTACAATCAGAACAACAATATGATTTCTAATACATACAATCCGGCTTGGAAGAAGCACCTGAATTTTTCACGGAGTAATCCCAACAATGCTCTAAACCAGAACAATCAGAATGCATAAGCATCGGGATTCCAGCAGAATATGCCACGGCAATAGTTGCCGCAGTAACAACCGACAACATCTAGTTCTTTGGAAAATTCTCTAAATGCTTTTATGATGAAAACTGAATTTTATATGGCTGAGAATAGTAACTTCATAAAAAAACTGATGCTTTTATTAACAGGACCGAGATGAGATTGCAAAACCAAGAGGCGGAAATCAAATCATTATAAAATCAAGTCGGACAGTTTGCTCAAAACCTGAATACTAGACCGCAAGGAGGTTTACCTAGCGATACTGAAGTCGCAAGAGGAACTGACCATGAGCAATGTAAGGCGATCACCACTAGAAGTGGCCAACAACTTAAAGAGGCTCAAGCCCGCTCATCAAACAAAACTCCACAAAAAGATCAAGACAAACCTAGCGGCAAAGCCTAAGATGCTGAACTAGGAATTGTCACGGCAACCGGTAATAAGCATGCCTCGGCAACCGACGATAAGGATGCTTCGGCAACTTGTGATATCAATTGATAATGCCTCGACAAATGCAGTTGTCCCGGCAATGCCGTCAATCAGGTTCCAAACCAATGAAAGGATCGAAGATATCCGACTTCCACCACCATTCCCACAAAGGTTGAAGCGACAAAAGCAAGAATATCAATTCAAGAAGTTTCTTGATATCCTAAAGCAAGTCCACATCAACTTGCCATTGGTGGAAGCAATTGAACAAATGCCGAACTATGCCAAGTTTCTTAAAGACATTATGTCCAAGAGAACAAGGCTAGGAGAGTTTGAAACAGTTGCCGCAACAGAGGGATGCATGGCCATGTTGCACAATCGTATGCCACCTAAAGCATTATGCGACCTCGGGGCTAGCATAAATTTGATGCCTAAATCGATTTTCCAGAAACAAGGAATCGGGAAGGCAAGACCTACAACAGTTATGCTACAGCTAGCCGACATATCCCATGTGCATCCAAAGGGAAAAATCGAAGTTATACTGGTAAAAGTTGATAAATTTATTTTTCCCGCTGTCTTTATTATTTTGGATTGTGAAGCAGATGAGCATGCACCTATCATTCTCGGGAGACCATTCCTAGCAACAAGGAGAACCTTGATAGATGTTGAAAAAGGAGAACTCACAATGAGGGTGAATGACCAGCAAGTTAAACTAAATGTGTTCCAAACATTAAGGCATGCCGATGATCCAGAAGAATGCCAACTTCTTCATGCCACGGCAGAGTTTAACTTCGACGAGGAATTTAGTTGCCTTGACAACTACATTGCCGATCAAGAGGAACCTGAAGAGTATGAAGAACCGGTCGATGAGGAATAACAAGAAGAGGCAAATTGGCTAGTCAATCGACCAGGTACATACTTTGAACCACTGGATTACTCAGGTAAGGAAGGTAAGCTCGAAAAGCCCTCTATTGAACAACCACCGATTCTTGAGTTGAAACAATTGCCAGAGCAACTAAAATATGCATACTTAGGAACCAATAATACATTGCCTGTAATTATTTCTTCTAAGCTACAGCCTGAGCAGGAAAAGAAGCTGATCAAAATGTTGAAATTACATAAAAAGAAAATAGGATGGACAATTGCCGACTTGAAGGGAATTAGCCTGGCAGTGTGCATGCACAAGATTTTGTTGGAAGATGATCACAAACCTTCAATTGAGGCCCAGAGGAGACTGGATCATGCCATGAAAGGGGTTGTATGAAAGAAATCATCAAATGGCTTGACGCCGACATTATATACCCTATCTTTGATAGTACATTGGTAAGTTCGGTACAATGTGTACCGAAAAATGGAGGTATAACGGTGGTAAGTAATGAAAACAATGAACTCATTCCAACCAGGACTGCGACCAGTTGGAGGGTTTGTATGGATTATCGAAAGCTAAACAAAGCCACTAGGAAAGATCACTTCCCATTACCCTTTATTGATCAAATGCTTGACCGTCTTACTGGTAAACCCTTTTATTGTTTTCTTGATGGTTATTCAGGTTACAATCAATTGCCATAGCACCAGAAGATCAAGAAAAGACAACCTTCACATGCCCATACGGTACTTATGCTTTCCGAAGGATGCCGTTCGGATTGTGTAACGCCCCAGCAACCTTCCAAAGATGCATGATGGCACTCTTTTCAGACATGGTCGAAGATTTCCTTGAGATCTTCATGGATGATTTTTCTGTTTTTGGTAATGACTTCGACAGCTGTCTCGGAAATTTAGAGAAGGTGTTGGCAAGATGTGAAGAAACTAATTTACTCCTCAATTGGGAAAAGTGCCATTTTATGGTAGATGAAGGAATAGTGCTCGGCCACAAGATTTCATCCAAGGGAATTGAAGTAGACAAAGCCAAGGTGGACGTGATCGAGAGATTACCACCACCAAGTTCGGTTAAAGGAATTCGAAGCTTTCTTGGACATGTAGGTTTTTACAAGAGGTTCATTCATAATTTTTCTAAAATCACTAAACCCTTGTGCAATTTGCTTGAACAAGATAAAGTCTTCGATTTTGATGATTCTTGCACCCAAGCATTCGAAACCCTAAAGGAAAAGCTTACCTCGGCACCCATTTTCGTTCCACCAGACTGGACGCTACCTTTTGAGCTCATGTGTGATGCAAGTGATTTCGCGGTAGGAGCAGTCCTAGGCCAATGTACAGGTAAGACCTTCCATGTGATATACTACGCTAGTAAAACTCTTAATAGTGCTCAAGTGAATTACACAACAACGGAGAAAGAGTTACTAGCTGTAGTCTTCGCATTTGACAAGTTCCGATCCTATTTGATTGGTACAAAGGTAATTGTTCATACGGACCATTCGACAATCAAATATCTATTTGCTAAAAAGGATACCAAACCTCGTTTGATTCGTTGGATATTACTTTTACAAGAATTTGATATTGAAATTAAGGATAGGAAAGGAACAGAAAATCAAGTGGCCGATCACTTATCACATTTAGAACGCAATAGGGACGAGGACGCAGATCTAGAGATATGCGATGCATTCCCGGATGAACAACTTTTAGTTGCCTCAGCAACCATGGACGCGCATGCCTCGGCAACCCTCGACGCCTCGGCAACTCTCGATGCCACAGCAGCCTTTGACGCGTACGCCTCAGCAATTTTGGGAGCAGTCGCCACGGCAACACATGCCTCAGCAATACCCTGGTACGTGGATTTAGTTAATTTCCTTGTTTGTGGTATTTTACCTTATGGCCTTACTCACCAAGGGAAGAAGCGGTTCCGCCATGATGCTAAGCAGTACTTTTGGGACGAGCCTCTTTTGTTTAAACAATGTGCAGATCAGGTTATACGCCGATGTGTCCCTGAAGAAGAGCAACAAAATATACTCCGGCAATGCCATTCTTCACCCTATGGAGGACATTTTGGAGGAACTCGTACCACGGCCAAAGTTTTGCAATTCGGGTTGTATTGGACAACATTGTACAAAGATGCCCAAAACTTTTACAAGCAATGTGATCGTTTCTAGAGGACGGGCAATATCTCTAGACGACATGAGATGCCGCTCCAGAACATCATTGAGGTGGAATTATTCGATGTATGGGGGATCGATTTTATGAGACCTTTCCCATATTCATTCGGCAACCTCTACATTCTACTTGCTGTCGACTACGTGTCTAAATGGGTTAAGACAGCTGCAGTTCCCAACAACGATTCCAAGACCGTGCAACGATTCTTGTAGAAAAACATATTTACACGGTTTGGGATACCGAGAGCAATTATCAGCGACGAAGGCAACCATTTTGACAATAGACTTATTGCCAAGATGTTGCAATGCTTCGGCATATCACACAAGATTGCCACGGCATATCACCCACAAACCAACGGGCAAGCACAAATTTCCAACTGGGAATTGAAGGATATACTCGAGAAAGTTGTAAATCCCTCTAGGAAGGATTGATCATTAAGACTAGATGATGCACTTTGGGCATATCGCACTGCATTCAAAACACCCTTAGGTATGTCCCCCTTCCCACTTGTTTATGGCAAAACATGCCATCTACCGGTGGAAATCGAACACAAGGCATATTGGGCAATCAAGACCGTGAATATGGATTGGGAAAGTGCCGAACAAAAGCGTTTGTTGGACCTCAACGAGATAGAATAATTATGTGCACTCGCCTATAACAATGCTCGAATCTCCATGGAGAAAACAAAGCAATGGCATGACAAGAAACTATTGCTGCGGCAATTCATGCTAGGGCAACTAGTTCTCTTATTCAATTCTCGGCTAAAATTTTTCCCGGGAAAGCTGAAATCAAGATGGTCGGAACCATTCGAAGTTGTCAAACCATTCTCCCATGGTGTCGTGCTAATCAAGTCCATCACTGACAAACATGAATTTAAAGTTAATGGACAAAGATTGAAGCACTACAATGGTGCCCATGTGGAACGTAACAAAGAAGTGGTCAACTTAGGAGATGCATGAGCATGCTCTCCCTTCTATATATTTTTTATTTTTATTTTTATTATTTTCGATTATTTTTTTATTTTAGTTTTTTAGTTTTTTTTCAAACTAATTATTCTTTTATTTCTGATTAGTATTATATTTTTAGGATAAATTTTCTTTTTTTTAGCTTTTGAAGTTTAAGAATCCCTTTACACATCTTTATTTATTTTCTTTTATTAGTTTATCTTTAATTTTAATCCTTATTTGATTGTCTTTGAATTGTAGGAAAAGAGTTCAAGATAAAGAGGAATTTTAATCCAAGAAGGAAAACATCTTCAACAAGGAAATTAATGGGCTGAATCTAAGGCTTATATAAAGCCTCCAACTTACCCTAATTAAACCCCCATTGCCGTCACCCTTCCCTTAAACTGAGACCCTCTTTTTTGTCTTTCCAAAAATTAATCCCACCCACTATATTTACTACCTATCTTTTCTATAAAGCCCATCACCCTTAACTTCCAAGAAACCTATTCCTACTTTTCATCTTGCAACTCTTTAGTTTATTTTATTTTATTTGTTTTCACAAAACTCACAACCTAGATCATCCATGGCATCCAAAATTAAATTTTTGGTTCATCCAAGTTCCTCCAAAGAACCAAGATACAAGAAGTTTGCTACACCGGCGGTTCAAGAAAGATTTCACTCCAAGTTCGAAAGCTGGAAGATTTACGAAGAACAAGGCTTTGAATACTCCAACTCTCATCAAGATTTCGGCCTTGAACCATTTATCTTTGAGAGGATTGCACATCAAAAGTGGCAAATCTTTTGCCATCAATCGGAACCGGGTAACATCTCATGGGTAAGAGAATTCTATGCTCACTCCCCTAACCCGGATAATCCTTATGTTTTTGTTCGTGACAAGGCCATACTCATAAGCCCCGAAAACATCAACACCTTTTACGGGCTTTACATTGAGAAGGACGAGCATCAAGCCTTCGTTGATCAAATCACGCCTAAGCAACTCGACAAGGTGCTTCAAGAACTCACTCAACCGAGAACTTATTGGAACGACGGTAAATACAAGGGCACGGTAAATCGCCTTCGGCTTAAACCCGAGGACAAACTATGGAATAAGTTTGTTAAAACTTCTTTAATGCCCACCACACACAATACTACCGTTGATATACCACGTCTTTTGCTCATACATTCTATTTTGCATAATCGCATCATTAACATTGGAAAAATTATTTGTGATGAGATTTTTGTATGTAGCTCAAAAGATAAGGGTTCTCTTTTCTTCCCTTGCTTAATTTGTAATCTTTGCAAGGAGATGCATGTTCCAAGTGAGTCAACCGATGAAAAGGCCCTACCAAAGTCCGGTTGGAATGAAGCACAAATCTAAAAGCTAATGAGAGAGGCACCAGAAAAATCCTCAAGGCCTCCAATTGTCGCAGCAACTCCTGCCGCCCCGGCAATCCCTAATGCCCAAGCACCTAACGCCCGGGCAACTCGACCATCAACCCCGAGACACTTTGAAGCACTCTTGCAACCATTGGCGATCCACCTAAGGCAAATTGAAGAACGAAAACTAATGTTCATGCGGTACATGAAGGAGCACAACAATTCCATCACCCAAGTCATCCTAGAAAAGTACCCGGACAATCGCGTACCGTTCTCAATCTTTCCTGCCGAGATCCTTGCCCCGGCAACCAATGAAGCAGTCGCCATGGCAACCGCAACAGATGATGCCACGACAACCTACATCATGCATGCATAAGCAGATGCCACAGCAACCAACCCTAAAGATGCCATGATAACCAAAGCTAAAGACATCCCGGCAACCACTGCAAAAGCCAAAGGTAAAGCACCTATGCCCGAATCAACTCCTATGGAATCATTTTCTGATTTTTCAGATTTGGACGAGTCCTCCATTGCACCAACAAAGACCACACCAATTGAATCCTCCAAGCGAAAAGCCAATGACATTGATGAAGAGGACGATGAGGACAACCCCGTACGAGGATCGATTCCACCAACGGCAACAAGAAAACAACCATCGCGTTCAAGTAAGAGAATCAAGACACCGACCAAAAGGAAACTAATCATCCACGACGACGAACTCTCAGAGTAAGTCCTCGTTTGCATTTTATTTTTCATTATTTTTATTTAATACATGCATTAAGGACAATGCCTCACTCGAGTTTGGGGGGATTGTTATTAGTAGTTACCATGTTTAGTTACATTCGTCTTAAGTATTACATTTAGGATACATAAATTGCTTGCCATGGCTTTAGTTGGAACAAGAATTGCCTAGATTTGATGAATATCCGATGATGACTTTGCTAATGCACTTAATTGATAGAATTTTTATTATAGGATAACCATGGAAAAACTTAGAATTTTACTATGAAGCTAAATTTAATGAAACACTGTTGTGGTTTGATTGATTTAAGGAATTCTAGTGAACTTAGGTTGATAATTAAACAAATTGGGGGATTAGAATAAAATTTGGATGAATGCTAGAGGTGTCCGAAATTGGCTCTAGCATGTGCTAAAAAATTGATCGCTAGAGGTGCCCAATATTAGCTCTAGCATATGCTAAAAAATTGATCGCTAGAGGTGCCCGAAACAGGCTCTAGTATGTGCTAAAAAATTGATCGCTAGAGGTGCCCGAAATCGGCTCTAGTCGAATGAATTAATTAACTTAAGGAAACTAAAAACAAAAAACTAGAGGTGCCCAAACTGGCTCTAGTTAAAACATGTTAAAAAGAACCCAATGAAGTAATTTGATAACCTCTTGTTTGCATAGAATCTGAAAAATCAACTTGCACACAACTCCACACACACTCACAAGCATTATAGTTTGATTCCGAGTAACTCCTAAGTTTTCCGAAAAATGAAAAGCCAATCATACTTTGTGCCCCGGTTCTGAGAATTGAAATCAAGTTCAAAGCTAAGTTTGGGAAAATTGAAGTCTTGGCAGGTAATTATTAGTTTGCATTGCTTGAGGACAAGCAATAGTTCAAGTTTGGGGGTGTGATAAGTGTTCAAAAGTACTATTTTTCTTACCCTTTTTACTCATAGTATTGTTATACTTAGGCTCATATTAGTTGCATAATTATCCATTCATGCATTAATCCATCATTGAGCTTGATTACATAACTTGGTAGTTTTTGTGGGAAAATATGCTGCTTTGGTGTGTTTTATGTGTATGTGCAGGATCACTTGCCAAAGCAAGGCTAGAGCTAGTTGCCAGGGCAATGCATGAAGGAGATGTCGAGCTAGTTGCCAGGGCAATGCATGAAGGAGACGCTGAGCCAGTTGCCAAGGCAATTGTCGACAAAGAATAAGGTGATATGGTAGTCGAAATTGATGACTAGACAAGCCCAAGATGATGTGGAGCAAAGCTAAATCTCAAAGGAGTTTGATTTCCATGAAGAGGTTAAAGAAGAATTAAATTCCAAGAAGATAGGAGATGTTCTAGAAGGAATATAATTATAATAAAGAATTATATTCTTTAAAGATAATTTAACTCCAACTTAACTTCCTCCTCAAAGAAGGACTTTGACCAAGCCCTATAAATTAGAGGCCATGTGTTGCGTGTGATATGTGCTACGCAAATGTGCAAGTATACACGTCGCAAGCAATAAAGTGATATGAGTATCGATTATCGTCTCCACAGGGATTGGTTTGGGCCACTTTGCTTAAGTTACTGCACTGTGAAAATAAAAACACAATTGATAATAGAGGTTTTAATTAACGAGAAAAGTAAAAGCAATAAACTAAAAGAATAGATGAAAGAAAAAGAGAGAATAGGCCAGGTTATCGTGAGTTGAGGTATGATAGCCGATTAGATTGTCTTGGTAAAAGAGTGCACGGGCAACTCAGTTGTCGTGGCAACTTGCACAGCGGGGTTGCCTAGGCAACTAATCGATGGTTGCCTGGGCAACTAGCTGGGCAACTACTTGGGCATCTGGGCAGCAACTTCAAGGTTCGGCGAAGCGTTCTTCAATGGTTTCTTCTTATCCCTAAGTCGAAACTCTAGCTACTTGTGCATGCCTTGATAATACATCCCTGCGTGAATCAAGGGTGAACAACAACCAATCTTGCACTCCTCTTAGCCGTTGAAATCCTTAACTTATTCCTAAGCTGGATTAATCTTCACCATCAATAGATTGAATAAAGACCATACTCATTCGTTTCTTGAATCTAACTCTCCCGATATTAGATAAATAGATGAAGTTACGAGATCCTCTCCCAATTCACTCGCAAACAAGAATAAGAACCAAGAATGAGTAAACCTTGAATTGAAAGTGCAAACTCTTATTACCTAAACAAAATCCAATTGTTTAATGTGCATTAACTACTAGAGCCAGTTTCAGGCACCTCTAGCAAGAAAGTGTATTTACTACTAGAGCCAGTTTTGGGCACCTCTAGCAAGAAATTAACTTTTAATTTTCAATTTTAAATTTACCCAAATTTTAAGCAACCTAAGTTCACTAAGTTTCTTTGAATCAACAACCCACAACCGTGTAAAAAAAAATTCAGCATCATAGTAAAATTCTAAGTTCTTTTTTATGCAATCCTAAAATTAAAGGTTATTTCAATTAAGTGCAGTGGCAAAAATTCATCATTGGATATTCAACAAGTCTTAAGCAATTAAATCCAATTAAAGGCATGGCAAGTAACATATGCAACCTATATGTGATTGCTAAAGATGAATGCAACTAAACATGAAACTAACTAGAAACCAACACCCCCCCAAACTCGAGAGAAGCATTGTCCTCAATGCATGTAAGAGTGAAACAAAATTTAAAAGAAACTAAATGAAATGAGTTAGTCGAAGAGGTCGTCACCTCGAGTGATAAGTTTCCTTCGTACCGTTTGCTTGATTCATTTTTCAGTCGGTGGTTGAATGCTGGTGCCGTGTGAATAGCATTGCTTTGATTTGATCCATGTTTGCCGATGCAGGTTCACTTGCATGGGCATCAGTAGTTCCCGAAGCCATAGTTGTTGCCTGGGCATCGCCAGTTTCTGTTGTGGTTGCTGTGGCAAGTAGTCGGTAGTGAATTTCCTTAGCATGGCGGTTGTGAGTCTTGTTGTGGAAAAGAAAACCTGGAAACTAAAGATAATGAAGAAAAATAAAATATATCCTAAAAATAAAGAGAAAAAAATAACCAAAAATAATAGAACAAAATAGTTCAAAAAATAAAAATAAAAATAAATGTATCAGTAGTTGTCGTGGCGTCGAGGGTTGCCGAGGCATGCACATCCTTGGTTGCCGAGGCGTCAGGGGTTGCCGAGGCGTGCATATCAAGAGTTGTTGTGGTGTTGAAGGTTGCCGAGGCATGTGCATCCATGGTTGCCGAGGGATCAAGGGTTGCTGCGGTATTGAAGGTTGCCATTTTCGATACTTCTTATAGTCCATCCGTACCCTCCATCGGGTGATAATATTGCCCAAAAAGAGTTTGGCCAATGTGCTTGCCACTACTCTCTTTTGTGTTACCATGGTGGAGGTGTCTTTCTTCTTTCTTCGCTTGTAGTCCATGTATACTCTCCATCTTGCTACTATTCCTGAAGGCACAAATATATTAATAGGAAAAATTATATTCATTCTCAACCATTCAATTACCTCATTCTTGTCGACTTCTATCATGGTTGGGTGTAGCCTTTGTTGTCGTGGCAATTGCTACTCAAGCCAATTGTCGTGGCAATCAGTTGTCAAATTTTTCTTTAAGTCAAGGGAAGAACCAATTTTCTGAAGGGCTTTATGAATCCAAACACCTTTTTCTTTTGGCCTCTCAAACATCTCCATCAGTAGAGATTTTGATGGCTTCAAATCTTCTAACCTCGGTTCCTCAAGACATACCTGCAATGGACGAGGTGAGTTTTTAAAGAATTCAAAAGGTTCAACTATTACCTGCTCATATTCCATTGGCAAAATATTATCATCTCGTTGATCTTGCATGTGGTCATGTAATTACCGTGGCAATTGTAGATGAGAGCAATCTACACATTCCTGCTTCAACATCAACGTTGTAACTTTCTGGGCATCAGGTTCCTCAGAATTTGCTGTAGTATTGTTGTTCTCAGCTTCACTGAGTGTTGTCGCGGCATTGCTCTGTTCAGGCCCCTCAATCATTGCCGAGGCAATTTGTTGTTCAGGCTCATCATGTGTTGGACAGTCTCTTTCATTGGCATCATCTTGACTTTGAGGTTCTAGATTTTGCTCACACATTGGAGAAATTTCTTGCCTTGGGACGTCAGTATCCCTAGGAATCAATTGTTGGTGCATGTTATCCATGACATATGTGGATCTCCCCAATTGATCTTCTGAATCCCCTAAGGTTGCATCCCACTGAGCTATCCTCGTATCCATAGATTTTGATAGTTCTCGAATCTCTTCAATTGATCCGTCAAGTCTAGCCAAGGAAGCTAGTAACGTTTCCTCCAAGGAATTGGAATGCTCTTGAAAAGGACTACATTGCCATGGCATATCTGTTGCTGCGGCAAAATTGTTATGGTAAAAAAAAATTGAGCTTTTTGACCATACCATGAAGAATTTTGCTGCTGGTTCCCTCTATGGTCCTCCATGTAGTTATATGCACCAAAAATGTGAGGGCAATTTTCAAACTCATGATGTTCTCCACACATAGCACAAGATTTTTCCACAGTATAAGTTCTTTGGGCTTTTCTCGGTTGGTATAGGTAATCATCAAAGGGTGCAAGAAACTCTTGATTGGATTGATTCATATCTTCCAACATCATCACTCGAATAGATTGGCTTTTATTTCCCGACATGTTGGCGTCCCTTAACTTGTAGCGCACCTAATTTTTTTTGATAAAACAAACAAAAAGAAAAGTTAGTAAAACTAATAGAAAAAATGCAATAACAAAAACAACTAACACCAATTGCCAATCCCCTGCAACGGCGCCAAAAACTTGTTGCGTGTGATAAGTGCTACGCAAATGTGCAAGTATACACGTCGCAAGTAATAAAGTGATATGAGTATCGAGTATCGTCTCCACAGGGATTGGTTTGGGCCACTTTGCTTAAGTTACTGCACTGTGAAAATAAAAACACAATTGATAATAGAGGTTTTAATTAACGAGAAAAGTAAAAGCAGTAAACTAAAAGAATAGATGAAAGAAAAAGAGAGAATAGGCCAGGTTATCATGAGTTGAGGTGTGATAGCCGATTGGATTGTCTTGGTAAAAGAGTGCAAGGGCAACTCAGTTGTCGTGGCAACTTGCACAGCGGGGTTGCCTAGGCAACTAATCGATGGTTGCCTGGGCAACTAGCTGGGCAACTACTTGGGCGTCTGGGCAGCAACTTCAAGGTTCGGCGAAGCGCTCTTCAATGGTTTCTTCTTATCCCTAAGTCGAAACTCTAGCTACTTGTGCATGCCTTGATAATACATCCCTGCGTGAATCAAGGGTGAACAACAACCAATCTTGCGCTCCTCTTAGTCGTTGAAATCCTTAACTTATTCCTAAGCTGGATTAATCTTCACCATCAATAGATTTAATAAAGACCATACTCATTCGTTTCTTGAATCTAACTCTCCCGATATTAGATAAATAGATGAAGTTACGAGATCCTCTCCCAATTCACTCGCAAACAAGAATAAGAACCAAGAATGAGTAAACCTTGAATTGAAAGTGCAAACTCTTATTACCTAAACAAAATCCAATTGTTTCTCACAACAACAAAACACAATAACCCTAACCAATCAAGTTAGTTCATGGTTGGGTTCAAAAGATATACAAAGAATAATCCCCAAACCATGAATCTAATGGAAGCAAAGAAGAAGAAGAAATCGAACTCTCTCCCCCTTGCTTTCTTCCTTGGACTTGTCGAAATTTCCCCTAATGCTCTCCCTTCAAGTTGTCGAAATCTCCATCCTATTTATAGGGCTAGGGCAAAGTCCTTCTTTGAGGAGGAGTTTAAGTTGGAATTAAATTATCTTTAAAGAATATAATTCTTTATTATAATTGTATTCCTACTAGAGCTTCTCCTATCTTCTTGGAATTTAATTCTTCTTTAATCTCTGCATGGAAATCAAATTCCTTTGGGTTTGGGCTTTGCTCCACGTCATCTTGGGCTTGTCTAGTCATCAATTTCGACTACCACATCACCTTTGCTCTTGCCGACAATTGCCATGGCAACTGGCTCGGCGTCTCCTTCATGCATTGCCCTGGCAACTAGCTCGACGTCTCCTTCATGCATTGCCCTGGCAACTAGCACTAGCCTTGCTTTGGCAAGTGATCCTACACACACACAAAAACACACCAAATCAGCATCTTTTTCCACAAAAATCACCAAGTTATGTAATCAAGCTCAACGGTGGAAAGAAACATGAATTAATGCATGAATAACTAATTATGCAACTAATATGAGCTTAAGTCTAACAATAATATGAATAAAAAGGGTAATAAAAATAGTACTTTTGAACACTTATCACCATGCCGTCAACTCCAAAAGAGAGAGAGAGAGAGAGGAGAGAATTTTTGACAAGCATCTAGGGCAAGGAGGATTTCGACAAGCTCCATCCTTCATCTTTTTCTTTCTTGTTCAAGAATTCATTCTTTTTCAAAATTCTACCAAAAAAATAAAATTAGAATTCCTTCTCCATTTCTTAAGGAATTCAAGTAGTACGAAAAAAGAAAAAAATAGAGAGAAATCAGAAAAATAAACAAAAGTTGGTGAAGATAGCACAAGATAAAACAAGCAGCCGACTCAGAGAATTTCCTCAAGTTTGATTGTTCACGATCAGTTTGTAAGTAAGTTTTGTGGTAACGAATCTGTTTTCTTATTTCTTTTCATTTCTTCTATTCATTTTCTTATTTCTTTCATTTTAGTCCCTTAACCTTTTTATTTCCTCTCCTTAACTTTATTTTCTTTCCATTCCTAGCCTAACCCTTATTTTGCAGCCCAAACGCCATCAAATCAAAGAAAGATTGACAAAGTTTGAGTTAGTTCTTTTAAGAACTTGCGTTGAGAGATCGAGCGGTAAATGGAAAGAGAGTTGTGAGCACAGAAGGGGAAATAAAATCCTAAATTCCCAGAGTGAAACATGAGTGATCTGAGTGACATCATCTATTCCTTGGAGTGACCGTGAGAATTTTTGTGCGTGTTGGTGAGGTCCAATTTTCTTTATTCTTTTTGTTTCTTTAACCATGTCACAACATTCAAGAGATGGCCATAGAGGAGAACGACCAACCCCTAATCTCTAAACTCAAGCATTGATCCAAGAGATGCAACGATTGTTGTGTGCTGAACTTGAACCAATTCATGAACGAATAGATCGTTTAGAAGGATCCCAAGGAGATAATAGGAGCAACCGAGGCAAAACTGGCAAAGGCAACAAGTACAACATGAAATCATGGATGAGAGTGAAAACAAAGACTTAGTGCCCGTTCGAAGTGTTGCAAGGTATCGTGCCCAGATAGACGACAACCTTAGGAGCATTCGAGACAGTATACCTCCTTTTCAAGGAAAGGCTGATCCAAAGGCCTATATGGAGTGGGAAAGAAAAATTGAACACATTTTCAAGTGCCATAACTATTTAGAACAAAAGAAGGTATGTTTGCCAGCCATGGAATTCATAGACTATGCTCTCGTTTGGTGGGATCAATTAACAAGCGCAAGGAGACGCAATGGTGAAAGGTCGATAAGCATTTGGCATGAAATGAAAGGTATCATGAGACAAAGATTTATACATGTTCATTATCACCATGATTGGTTTCACAAATTGCAAAATCTTAAGCAAGGCAATCGGAGCGTAGAAGATTACTACAAAGAAATGGAGATTGCAATGATTCGAGCCAATGTAGACGAGGACCGAGAAACAAAAATGGCCAAATTATTGGTAGGACTTAACCGAGAAATTACGGAGGTAGTGGAGTTGCAACACTACATTGAAATCTATGAAATGGTGCACATGGCCATGAAGGTTGAAAGGCAGCAATGTAGGAGGACCATGACCAAAAGCAACAACAATGATGCTCCTAAATGGAGTCAAAGCAACACTCAGAAGGCCACACATTTTCAAATCAAGGAACAAGCTGAATCCTCCAAGATAATACCTACAGTGATGGAAAATGTTTGAGGCAAGCAAGTGGAAGCCCTGACTCGTTCGAGAGAGATTAAACGCTTCAAGTGTTTAGGGCATGGCCATATTGCTAATCAATGCCCAAATCAGAATACAATGCTGGTCATGGACAATGGAGAAATGAAGAGGAAATCAAAGAAGAACCAGAGCAAGGAAAAGAAGCACCAACCATTGATGGAGAACTTCTAGTGGTTAAAAGGCTCTTTAGTGCACAAATGATGGAAGAAGAACATCAACTAGAAAACATATTTCACACCCGGTGCCATGTGAACAATAAGGTGTGTCTTATGATCATTGATGGCGGTAGTTTTCGCGAATGTGTGATAAGTGTTCAAAAGTACTATTTTTCTTACCCTTTTTACTCATATTATTGTTAGACTTAGGCTCATATTAGTTACATTATTAGTCATTCATTCATTAATCCATGTTTCCTTCCATCGTTGAGCTTGATTACATAACTTGGTAGTTTTTGTGGGAAAAGATGCTGCTTTGGTGTATTTTGTGCGTATGTGCAGGATCACTTGCCAAAGCAAGGCTAGAGCTAGTTGTCGGGGCAATGCATGAAGGAGATGCCGAGCTAGTTGCCAGGGTAATGTATGAAGGAGACGCCGAGCCAGTTGGCAGGGAAATTGTCGACAAAGAATAAGGTGATATGGTAGTCGAAATTGATGACTAAACAAGCCCAGGATGATGTGGAGCAAAGCTAAATCCCAAAGGAGTTTGATTTCCATGAAGAGATTAAAGAAGAATTAAACTCCAAGAAGATAGGAGAAGCTCTAGAAGGAATATAATTATAATAAAGAATTATATTCTTTAAAGATAATTTAATTCCAACTTAACTTCCTCCTCAAAGAAGGACTTTGACCTAGCCCTATAAATTAGAGGCCATGCCGTCAACTCCAAGGGGGAGAGAGAGGATAGAATTTTTGACAAGCATCTAGGGCAAGGAGGATTTCGACAAGCTTCATCCTTCATCTTTTTCTTTCTTGTTCAATTAGGTTCATGCTAGGGATTCTTTATCTTGTGTTTCTTTGGAACCTAGCCATGAACTAAATCTATTTGGCTATGGTTATTGTGTCTTGTGGTTGTGAGAAACTATTGGATTTTGTTTAGGTAATAAGAGTTTGCACTTTTCTATTCAAGGTTTATTCATTCTTGGTTCTTATTCTTGTTTGCGAGTGAATTGGGAAAGGATCTCGTAACTTCATCTATTTATCTAATATCGGGAGAGTTAGATTCAAGAAACGAATGAATATGATCTTTATTCAACGGCTAAGAAGAGTGCAAGATTGGCTGTTGTTCACCCTTGATTCACGCAGGGATGTATTATCAAGGCATGCACAAGTAGCTAGAGTTTCGACTTAGGGATAAGAAGAAACTATTGAAGAATGCTCTGCTGAACCTTGAAGGTTGCTGCCCAGACGCCCAAGTAGTTGCCCAACTAGTCGCCCAGGCAACCATCGATTAGTTGCTACGGCAACCCCGTTGTGCAAGTTGCCACGGCAACTGAGTTGCCCGTGCACTCTTTTACCAAGACGATCCAATCGGCTATCACACCTCAACTCACGATAACCTGGCCTATCTCTCTCATTTGATCTCATTTATTCTTTTACTTTATTGCCTTCTAGTTTAGTTATTAGTAAAACTCCTACAATCTTCTACTTGTGTTTTCTTTTACTTTTTACAGTGCAAGAGACTAGATTCTTGAAGTGGCACCAATCCCTATGGAGACGATATCTTTTATACTATAACTTGCAACGTGTATACTTGCACAATTGTGTAGCACTTATTACGCGCAACAAGTTTTTGGCGTCGTTGCCGGGGATTGGCAGTAGCGACTTTGTTTTTATTTTCTTGCACTTTCTTTTTACTTTTTTGTTTAAGATTCAAAGGGCTAACAAACTTTGGTTTTGCATTGGTATATGACCAGGGCGAGACCGATTACACCATAATATCCCTTTGATCCAGAAATCGAACGAACCTTACAAAGACTTAGACGAAGGATAAGAGTAGCAATGGCTAATCAAGACGGCAATATGAATCAAGATGTTCCAGCAGGATAAGGAGTGATTCTTGCACGAAACAGAACTATTCGAGACTATCTTGAAGAAGATCTTGATGGACTTAATCCAGGAGTTGTCGCACCTGAAATTGAAGCCGACCACTTTGAGTTGAAACTGGTATTGTTTAATATAATCAACACAATTGATCAATTTGGTGGCTCAGCAACTGAAGATGCACGACAACATCTAAAATCTTTCCTCGAGATTTGCAACTCGATCAAAATACACGGAGTCACCCCCGATGTTTTACGATTAAGATTATTCCCCTATTCACTGAGGGATAGGGCGAAAGCATGGTTGAATAGCATTCCTGTCGGATCAATAGGATCTTGGACCAATCTTTGTCATGATTTCCTTCGTCGGTTTAATCCTACAAATTTGACTGATAAGCTTCGTAACGACATTGCTTCTTTTTGGCAGGCAGATGATGAATCCATGTACGAGGCTTGGGAGCGATATAGAGAACTTCTACACAAATGCCCCTTACACGGATTCCCGGTGTGGACTCAAGTAACAATGTTTTACAACGCCCTGAATACACCAACAAGGATGATGCTAGATGCCTCGGCAAACGACATACTCCTAGATAAGTCACCGGAGGAAGCAATGCAAATTCTAAATAGGCTGGCCAAGAATGATTATCAATTCCCCTCTACTAGAAGAGGAGGAGTTGGACGCCAAGCCACAATACATGAACTAGGATCATCAATTCAATTTCGGCACAATTGGCCACTTTAACCAAGATGGTCCAGAACATGCAAAAACTAAACAACACACATGAGGTCAAGGTAATGTGTTCTTTTTGGGAGTTACGTGGTGATAACCATGATTCTTCTGAATGTATGCAGAATCCGAAATCCAGCTTCTATGTGGGGAATTAAAATCGGAACAACAAAGTGATGTCCAATACATACAATCCAGCTTGGAAGAAGCACCCGATTTTTTCATGGAGTAATCCCAACAATGCTCTAAACCAGAACAATCAGAATGCACAAGCATCGGGATTCCAGCAGAATATGCCACGGCAACAGTTGCTGCAGCAACAACCGACAACAACTAGTTCTTTGGAAAATTCTCTAAATGCTTTTATGATGAAAACTAAATCTTATATGGCTGAGAATAGTAACTTCATAAAAAGAACTTATGCTTTTATTAACAGGACCGAGATGAGATTGCAAAACCAAGAGGCGGCAATCAAATCATTAGAAAATCAAGTCGGACAGTTTGCTCAAAACCTGAATACTAGACCGCAAGGAGGTTTACCTAGCGATACTAAAGTCGCAAGAGGAACTGGCCATGTGCAATGTAAGGCGATCACCACTAGAATTGGCCAACAACTTAAAGAGGCTCAAGCCCGCTCATCAAACAAACTCCACAAAAAGATCAAGACGAACCTAGCGGCAAAGCCTTAGATGCTGAACCAGGAATTGCCGCGGCAACCGGCAATAAGCATGCCTCGGCAACCAACGATAAGGATTCTTCGGCAACTTGTGATAAGCATGCCTCAGCAACCCCAATTGATATTACCTCGACAACTCCAGTTGTCCCGGCAATACCGTCAATCAGGTTCCAAACCAATGAAAGGATCGAAGATATCCGACTTCCACCACCATTCCCACAAAGGTTGAAGCGACAAAAGCAAGAATATCAATTCAAGAAGTTTCTCGATATCCTAAAGCAAGTCCACATCAACTTGCCATTGGTGGAAGCAATTGAACAAATGCCGAACTATGCCAAGTTTCTTAAAGACATTGGGTCCAAGAGAACAAGGCTAGAAAAGTTTGAAATAGTTCTCGCAACAGAGGGATGCATGGCCATGTTGCACAATCATATGCCACCTAAGATGAAGGATCCCGGAAGTTTCACAATACCCTGTTCTTTTGGAAACCACTATGCCGGGAGAGCATTATGCGACCTTGGGGATAGCATAAATTTGATGCCTAAATCAGTTTTCCAGAAACTAGGAATCAGGAAGGCAAGACCTACAATAGTTATGCTACAGCTAGCCGACAGATCCTATGTGCATCCAGAGGGAAAAATCGAAGACATACTGGTAAAAGTTGATAAATTTATTTTTCCCGCTGACTTTATTGTTTTGGATTGTGAAGCAGATGAGCATGCACCTATCATTCTCGGGAGACCATTCCTAGCAACAGGGAGAACCTTGATCGATGTTGAAAAAGGAGAACTCACAATGAGGGTGAATGACCAGCAAGTTAAACTAAATGTGTTCGAAACACTAAGGCATGTCGGTGATCTAGAAGAATGTGAACTTCTTCATGCCACGGTAGAGTTTAACTTCGACGAGGAATTTAGTTGCCTCGGCAACTACATTGCCGATCAAGAGGAACCTGAGAAGTATGAAGAATCGGTCGATGAGGAACAACAAGAAGAGGCAAATTGGCTAGTCAATCGACCAGGTACATACTTTGAACCACTGGATTACTCAGGTAAGGAAGGTAAGCGCGAAAAGCCCTCTATTGAACAACCACCGTTTCATGAGTTGAAACAGTTGCCAGAGCAACTAAAATATGCATACTTAGGAACCGATAATACATTGCCTGTAATTATTTCTTGTAAGTTATAGCCTGAGCAGGAAAAGAAGCTGATCAAAATGTTGAAGCTACACAAAAAGGCAATAGGATGGACAATTGCCAACTTGAAGGGAATTAGCCCGGCAATGTGCATGCACAAGATTTTGTTGGAAGATGATCACAAACCTTCAATTGAGGCCCAGAGGAGACTGAATCATGCCATGAAAGGGGTTGTAATGAAAGAAATCATCAAGTGGCTTGACGTCGGCATTATATACCATATCTCTGATAGTACATGGGTAAGTCTGGCACAATGTGTACCGAAAAATGGAGGTATAACGGTGGTAAGTAATGAAAACAATGAACTTATTCCAACCAGGACTGTGACCGGTTGGAGGGTTTGTATGGATTATCGAAAGCTAAACAAAGCCACTAGGAAAGATCACTTTATGTTACCCTTTATTGATCAAATGCTTGACCGTCTTGCAGGTAAACCCTTTTTATTGTTTTCTTGATGGTTATTCAGGTTACAATCAAATTGCCATAGCACCAGAAGATCAAGAAAAGACAACCTTCACATGCCCATACAGTACTTATGCTTTCCAAAGGATGCCGTTCGAATTGTGTAACGCCTCGGCAACCTTCCAAAGATGCATGATGGCACTCTTTTCAGACATGGTCGAAGACTTCCTTGAGATCTTCATGGATGATTTTTCTATTTTTGGTAATGACTTCGACAGCTGTCTCGGCAATTTAGAGAAGGTTTTGGCAAGATGTGAAGAAACTGATTTAGTCCTCAATTGGGAGAAGTGCCATTTTATGGTAGATGAAGGAATAGTGCTCAGCCACAAGATTTCATCCAAGGGAATTGAAGTAGACAAAGCCAAGGTGGACGTGATCGAGAGATTACCCCCACCAAGTTCGGTTAAAGGAATTTGAAGCTTACTTGGACATGCAGGTTTTTACAGAAGGTTCATTCATAATTTTTCTAAAATCACTAAACCCTTGTGCCATTTTCTTGAACAGGATAAAGTCTTCGTTTTTGATGATTCTTGCACCCCAAGCATTCGAAACCCTAAGAGAAAAGCTTGCCTCGGCACCCATTGTCATTCCACCAGATTGGACGCTACCTTTTGAGCTCATGTGTGATGCAAGTGATTTCGCGGTAGGAGCAGTCCTAGGCCAACGCACGGGTAAGACCTTCCATGTGATATACTACTCTAGTAAAACTCTTAATAGTGCTCAAGTGAATTACACAACAACAAAGAAAGAGTTACTATCTGTAGTTTTCGCATTTGACAAGTTCCGATCCTATTTGATTGGTACAAAGGTAATTGTTCATACGGACCATTCGGCAATCAAATAACTATTTGCTAAAAAGGATGCCGAACCTCGTTTGATTCGTTGGATATTACTTTTACAAGAATTTGATATTGAAATTAAGGATAGGAAAGGAACAGAAAATCAAGTGGCTGATCACTTATCACATTTAGAATGCAATAGGGAAGAGGACGCGGATCTAGAGATATGCGATGCATTCCCGGATGAACAACTTTTAGTTGCCTCGGCAACCATGGACGTGCATGCCTCGGCAACCCTTGATGCCTCGGCAACTCTCGATGCCTCGGCAACTCTCGAAGCCGCAGCAGCCCTTGACGCGCATGCCTCGGCAATTTTGGGAGCGGTCGCCACGGAAGTACATG
Organism: Hibiscus mutabilis; assembly: GCA_019671005.1. Lineage (NCBI taxonomy): Eukaryota > Viridiplantae > Streptophyta > Magnoliopsida > Malvales > Malvaceae > Hibiscus > Hibiscus mutabilis. Next base: position 58,484,253 of record CM033716.1, on the reverse strand, counting down.
TCTCGGCAATACCCTGGTACGCAGATTTAGTTAATTTCCTTGTTTGTGGTATTTTACCTTATGGCCTTACTCACCAAGGGAAGAAGCGGTTCCGCCATGATGCTAAGCGTTACTTTTGGGACGAGCCTCTTTTGTTTAAACAATGTGTAGATTAGGTTATACGCTGATGTGTCCCTGAAGAAGAGCAACAGAATGTACTCCGGCAATGCCATTCTTCACCCTATGGAGGACATTTCGGAGGAACTCATACCGCGACCAAAGTTTTGCAATCGGGGTTGTATTGGCCAACATTGTACAAAAATGCCCAAAACTTTTACAAGCAATGTGATCGTTGCCAGAGGACAGGCAATATCTCTAGACAACATGAGATGCCGCTCCAGAACATCATCGAGCTGGAATTGTTCAATGTATGGGGGGTCGATTTTATGGGACCTTTCCCATCTTCATTCGGCAACCTCTACATTCAACTTACCGTTGACTACGTGTCTAAATTTGTTGAAGCAGCTGCAGTTCCCAACAACGATTCCAAGACTGTGCAACGATTCTTGCAGAAAAACATATTTACACGGTTTAGGATGCCGAGAGCAATTATTAGTGACGAAGGCAAGCATTTTGACAACAGACTTACTGCCAAGATGTTGCAACGCTTCGGCATATCACACAAGATCGCCACGGCATATCACCCACAAACCAACGGGCAAGCAAAAATTTCCAACCGAGAAATGAAGGGTATACTCGAGAAAGTTGTAAATCATTCTAGGAAGGATTGGTCATTAAGACTAGATGACGCACTTTGGGTATATCGCACTGCATTCAAAACACCCTTAGGTATGTCCCCCTTCCGACTTGTCTATGGCAAAACATGCCATCTATCGGTGGAAATCAAACACAAGGCATATTGGGCAATCAAGACCGTGAATATGGATTGGGAAAGTGCCGAACAAAAGCATTTTTTGGACCTCAACGAGATAGAATAATTCCGTGCACTCGCCTATAACTATGCACGAATCTACAAGGAGAAAACAAAGCAATGGCATGACAAGAAACTATTGTCGTGGCAATTCACGCCAGGGCAACTAGTTCTCTTATTCAATTCTCGGCTAAAACTTTTCCCGGGAAAGCTGAAATCAAGATGGTCGGGACCATTCGAAGTTGTCAAACCATTCTCTCATGGTGCTATGATAATCAAATCCATCACTGACAAAAATGAATTCAAAGTTAATGGACAAAGATTAAAGCACTACAATGGTGCCCATGTGGAACGTAACAAAGAAGTGGTCACCTTAGGAGATGCATGAGCATGCTCTCCTTTCGATATTTTATTTTTATTTTATTTTTCATTTTATTTTTGTCGAACTATTTAATTTTTATTTTTTTAATTTTTATTACTTTCGATTATTTGCTTTTTTAGGATAGATTTATTTTCTTTTTTTATCTTTTTAAGTTTAAGAATCCTTTTACACATCTTTATTTATTTTCTTTTATTAGTTTACCTTTAATTTTAATCCTTATTTGATTTGTCTTTGAGTTGTAGGAAAAGAGTTCAAGATAAAGAGGAATTTTGATCCAAGAAGGAAAACATCTTCAACAAGGAAATTAATGGGTTGAATCTAAGGCTTATATAAAGCCTCCAACTTACCCTAATTAAACCCCCTAGCCGTCACCCTTCCCCTAAAATGAAACCCTCTTTCGTCTTTCCAAAATTAATCCCACCCACTATATTTACTACTTATATTTTCTCTAAAACCCATCACCCTTAACTTCCAAGAAACCTATTCCTACTTTTCATCTTGCAACTCTTTAGTTTCTTTTATTTGTTTTACAAAACTCACAACCAAGATCATCTATGGAATCCAAAATTAAATTTTTAGTTCATCCAAGTTCCTCCAAAGAACCAAGATACAAGAAGTTTTCTACACCGGTGGTTCAAGAAAGATTTCACTCCAAGTTCGAAAGCCGGAAGATTTACGAAGAACAAGGCTTTGAATACTCCAACTCTCATCAAGATTTTGGCCTTGAACCATTCATCTTCGAGAGGATTGTACATCAAAAGTGGCAAATCTTTTGCCATCAATCGGAACCGGGTAACATCTCATGGGTAAGAGAATTCTATGCTCACTCACCTAACCCAGATAATCCTTATGTTTTTATTCGTGACAAGGCCATACTCATAAGCCCCGAAAACGTCAACACTTTTTACGGGCTCTACATTGAGAAGGACGAGCATCAAGCCTTTGTTGATCAAATCACGCCCAAGCAACTCGACAAGCTGCTTCAAGAACTCACTCAACCGGGAACTCATTGGTACGACGGTAAATACAAGGGCACGGTAAATCACCTTTGGCTTAAACCCGAGGCAAAACTATGGAATAAGTTTATTAAAACTTCTTTAATGCCCACCACATACAATACTACCGTTGATATACCACATCTTTTGCTCATACATTCTATTTTGCATAATCGCATCATTAACATTGGAAAAATTAATTGTGATGAGATTTTTGTATGTAGCTCAAAAGATAAGGGTTCTCTTTTCTTCCCTTGCTTAATTTGTAATCTTTGCAAGGAGATGCATGTTCCAAGTGAGTCAACCGATGAAAAGGCCCTACCAAAGTCCGGTTGGAATCAAGGCCTCCAATTGCCGCAGCAACTCCTGCTGCCCCGGTAATCCCTAATGCCCAAGCACCTAACGCCTGGGCAACTCGGCCATCAACCTCGGGAAACTTTGAAGCACTCTTGCAACCATTGGCGAGCCACCTAAGGCAAATTGAATACCGGCAACTAATGTTCATGTAGTACATGAAGGAGCACAACAATGCCATCACCCAAGTCATCCTAGAAAAGTACCCAGACAATCGCGTGCCATTCCCAATCTTTCCTGCCATTATCCTTGCCCCAACAACCAATGAAGCAGTCGCCACGGAAATCGCAACGGATGATGCCGCGGCAACCTACATCGTACCTACACAAGCAGATGCCACGACAACCAACCCTGAAGATGTCACGGCAACCAAAGCTAAAGACATCCCGACAACCACTACAAAAGCCAAAAGTAAAGCACCTATGGCCGAATCAACTCCTACAGAATCATTGTTTGATTTTTCAGATTCAGACGAGTCCTCTATTGCACCAACAAAGACCGCACCAATTGAATCCTCCAAGCAAAAAGCCAATGACATTGATGAAGAGGACGATGAGGACAACCCCGTACGAGGATCGATTCCACCACCGGCAACATGGAAACAACCATCGCGTTTAAGCAAGAGAATCAAGACACCGACCAAAAGGAAACTAATCATCCACGACAACGAACTCTCGGATTAAGTCCTCGTTTGCATTTTTCATTATTTTTATTTAATATATGCATTGAGGATAATGCCTCACTCGAATTTGGGGGAGATTGTTATTAGTAGTTACCATGTTTAGTTACATTCATCTTAAGTATTACATTTAGGATACATAAATTACTTGCCATGCCTTTAGTTGGAACAAGAATTGCCTAGATTTGATGAATATCCGATGATGACTTTTCCAATGCACTTAATTGATAGAATTTTTATTCTAGGATAACCATGGAAAAACTTAGAATTTTACTATGATGCTAAATTTGATAAAACAATGTTGTGGTTTGATTGATTTAAGGAATTCTAGTGAACTTAGGTTGATAATTAAACAAATTGGGGGGTTATAATAAAAATTGGATGAATGCTAAAGGTACCCGAAATTGGCTCTAGCATGTGCTAAAAAAATTGATCGCTAGAGGTGCCCGAAATTGGCTCTAGCATGTGCTAAACAATTGATCACTAGAGGTGCTCGAAATTGGCTCTAGTATGTGCTAAAAAAATTGATCGCTAGAGGTGCCCGAAACCGGCTCTAGTCGAATAAATTAATTAACTTAAGAAAACTAAAAACAAAATACTAGAGGTGCCCAAAACTGGCACTAATTAAGAACCCAACGAAGTAATTTGAAAACCTCTTGTTTGCATAGAATTCGAAAAATCAACTCCGCACACACTTACAAGCATTATAGTTTGATTCTGAGTAACTCCTAAGTTTTCCAAAAAATGAAAAGTCAATCATACTTTGTGCCCCGGTTCTGAGAATTGAAATCATGTTCAAAGCTAAGTTTGTGAAAATTGAAGTCTTGGCGGGTAATTATTAGTTTGCATTGCTTGAGGACAAGCAATTGTTTGAGTTTGGGGGTGTGATAAGTGTTCAAAAGTACTATTTTTCTTACCCTTTTTACTCATATTATTGTTAGACTTAGGCTCATATTAGTTACATAATTAGTCATTCATGCATTAATCCATGTTTCCTTCCATCATTGAGCTTGATTACATAACTTGGTAGTTTTGTGGGAAAAGATGCTGATTTGGTATGTTTTGTGCGTATGTGCATGATCACTTGGCAAAGCAAGGCTAGAGCTAGTTGCCAGGGCAATGCATGAAGGAGATGCAGAGCTAGTTGCCAGGGCAATGTATGAAGGACACGCCGAGCCAGTTGCCAGGGCAATTGTCGGCAATGAATAAGGTGATATGGTAGTCGAAATTGATGACTAGACAAGCCCAAGATGATGTGGAGCAAAGCTAAATCCCAAAGGAGTTCGATTTCCATTAAGAGATTAAAGAAGAATTAAATTCCAAGAAGATAGGAGAAGTTCTAGAAGGAATATAATTATAATAAAGAATTATATTCTTTAAAGATAATTTAATTCCAACTTAACTTCCTCCTCAAAGAAGGACTTTGACCTAGCCCTATAAATTAGAGGCCATGCCGTCAATTCCAAGGGGGAGAGAGAGGAGAGAATTTTCGACAAGCATCTAGGGCAAGGAGGATTTCGACAAGCTTCATCCTTCATCTTTTTCTTTCTTGTTCAATTAGGTTCATGCTAGGGATTCTTTATCTTGTGTTTCTTTGGAACCTAGCCATGAACTAAATCTATTTGGCTATGGTTATTGTGTCTTGTGGTTGTGAGAAACTATTGGATTTTGTTTAGGTAATAAGAGTTTACACTTTTCTATTCAAGGTTTATTCATTCTTGGTTCTTATTCTTGTTTGCGAGTAAATTGGGAGTGGATCTTGTAACTTCATCTATTTATTTAATATTGGGAAAGTTAGATTCAAGAAACGAATGAATATGATCTTTATTCAATCTATTGATGGTGAAGATTAATACGGCTTAGGAATAAGTTAAGGATTTCAACGGCTGAGAAGAGCGCAAGATTGGTTGTTGTTCACCCTTGATTCACGCAGGGATGTATTATCAAGGCATGCACAAGTAGCTAGAGTTTCAACTTAGGGATAAGAAGAAACCATTGAAGAACGCTCTGCCGAACCTTGAAGGTTGCTGCCCAGACGCCCAAGTAGTTTCCCAACTAGTCGCCCAGGCAACCATCGATTAGTTGCTAAGGCAACCCCGTTGTGCAAGTTGCCACGGCAACTGAGTTGCCCGTGCACTTTTTTACCAAGATGATCCAATCGGCTATCACACCTCAACTCACGATAACCTGGCATGTCTCTCTCATTTGATCTCATTTATTCTTTTACTTTATTGCCTTCTAGTTTAGTTATTAGTAAAACTCCTATAATCTTCTACTTGTGTTTTCTTTTACTTTTTACAGTGCAAGAGACTAGATTCTTGAAGTGGCACCAATCCATGTGGAGATGATATCTTTTATACTACAACTTGCAACGTGTATACTTGCGCAATTGCGTAACACTTATTACACGCAACAATGTGGCAAGCACACTCATGGTGGACAAGTTGGGTTTGAAAACCCTAAAGTACCACACACCATACAAACTTCAATGGTTGAATGATTCTAGAGAATTGAAAGTCACCAAACAGGTTCTAATTCCTTTCTCTATCGGTAATTATAAAGATGAAGTTATGTGCGACGTTGTGCCTATGCATGCCAGCCATATTTTACTTGGGAGACCATGGAAATATGATAAAAGGTCAATGCACAATTGCTACACTAATCGTTATTCCTTTAAGCACGAAGGAAAGAAGATCATCCTTACACCCTTAATGCCAAGGCAAGTGCAAGATGACCAGAATTTGATGAAAAGAAACGTTGAAGTTTGGAAGGAAAAATGAGCCAAGGAAAAACTCAAGGAGACAAAGGAAGTAAATGCTTCCAATAGCATTGAAATGATTAGGAAATGCCTTTTGACACTCCCTATGATCAAAACTGATTTTGCTAACCCAACCTGAGTATCTTTGTGTTTTTCTTCTTTCCGGGTTAACAAAGAGAGAAACAAACTTGGGAAGGACGCACACCAGATTTCGGCCACCCCAATAGCAAGAGAATGTCCAAAAATGAAGCCTTTCGATTTGAGGACAAATCGCCTTAAAGAAGAGGGGGATGATGCATTCCTGTTTCTGCTCATAATGACTATGCTTTCATATCGTTTAAAAAGCATGAAAGAAGAAGCAGTTTTTGTTTACTTTCTTTATACTTATTCTATTTATGTATTTATATTCAATATAGTTAATCGTACGCATAGTTTCTATCATACATATGTTCATCCCATGATTAAAACAGGATACATACATCCGACTATCACTATGTATATCGTTTCATGTTATTTATATTATATATTAAGTAGAGAACATGAAAGCTTTAACTATTAGAAAAACACATCTTTCCTTTGATGTTTGTATGCATTCTAGTCCTTATATTATGTTTAACATGCATTTAATCCTTATATTTATACTTCATACATCATTTAGCTTATATATGCATTTCAGTCCTTATACTTATTTTCCGATCAGTTTGATTACTATATTTTGATGTTTTCTTTGTAGGACACATTAAACACATGACAAGTGATTAAAGGGCAGTTTGGCATTAGCTCACAACTAGCTCAAATCGGCTTGGAAATGATTCAAGGCAAGGAAAGCTTCAATTCAGCTCCTAATCACTCCAATAGCTCGAGATAAGCTCAGGGACACTAAAAGGAAAGCTCACCTAGCTAAAGGCATCTCGGATTAGCTCAAAACAGCTCCAAATTTTAGCTAGCTCAACCAACTAGCTAGCTTAGCTCAACTCAGCTCCTGCCCAGCTCAAGGAGCTCATCTCAGCTCAAGCTATCACTCCTACCTCAACACCTAAAGGGTCATGTACCTTCCCAAAAGGACACAACTGACCAGTCTTGGAGGGAGATGCTTTGCGCCAAGTTTTAGAGGGATAAATGGGCGGAAAATCTTGGAGGGAGGCACCACTTTGGCCAAAACATCACCAACCCCTTGCCAAACCATCACAAGCCCTATACATGCCCATTCGGCTAACCAGTCACCCTTCTATTGCGCCCATTCTGCTTTTGAACATGATTATATAGCTTAACCTAAATTTCACAGTTTTTTACATAGTTAAAATTCCATCCGGTCCTCTATAAAGCCCATTTAGACGTGCACGGCTTAAACCCGAACAAAAAGACGGAAAAATAATATTAAATAAAATTAAATGAGTTCAAGTATTTGATTATGGGGTTTTGAACATTGTTGTATAGCTGAACATCAATTTCAGAGCTTTTAACTTGGTTAAAATTCTAATGTGCCCACTATAAAGCCCATTTAGACATACACAGCTTAAACCTCAACAAAACGTCTGCAAAATAATATTAAATCAAATTTAATGAGTTCATATATTTTATTATGGGATTTAAACATGATTATATATCTTAACCTCAATTTCATAGCTTTTTACTTGGTTAAATTACTAAACGGTCCATTGTAAAGCTCATTTAAACATGCACGCCATAAACCCTAACAAAAAGTCCGAAAAATAAGATTAAATCAAATTTAACGAGTTCAAATATTTGTTTATGGGCTTTTGAACATGATTATATAAGATAACCTTAATTACAGTGCTTTTTACTCGGTTAAAATTCTAATGGGACCACTGTAATGTGCATTTAAACATGCAGGCCTGAAACCCTAACAAAACGTTCGTAAAATAATATTAAATTAAATTTAATATGTTCAAATGTTTAGTTATGTGGTTTTTGATCATGATTATATAGCTTAACCTAAATTTCATAGCTTTTTACTATGTTAAAATTCCAACAGGTCCACTATAAAGCCCATTTAGACATGCACGCCTTAATCCTAACAAAAGATCGTAAAATAATATTAAATCAAAATAAATGAGTTCAAGTATTTGTTATGGGATTTTGAACAATATTATATAGCTTAATCTCAATTTCAAAGCTTTTTACTCGGTTAAAATTATAATGTCTCCATTTTAAAGTCCATTTAGACACGCCCGCCTTAAACCTCAACAAAACATCGGCAAAATAATAATAAATCAAATTAAATGAGTTCAAATATTTGATTATGGGCTTTTGAACATGATTATATAGCTTAACCTCAATTTCATAGTTTTTTACTCAGATAAAATTCCAATATGTCCATTATAATGCCCATTTGATTATGGGTTTTTGAACGAGATCGTGGCTGGTCCAACCTGATTGTTGAATCGGATTCCGCTATAATTGCTAATAAGTTCCACAGCAGGGCACTGATCTATCTACCTTGCAGCCTCTGATTGGCTATGCTAATTCTCTCCTAGCCGATACTGTCAATTTTAGTATACGTTTTGTACCTAGAGGAATGAATGTTGTTTCTCATACTCTTGCCACTAGGGCTCTTCGTTCCATGTCATTCGTTTTAATTGGCACAGATTATCCTGACTATATTCAAATCTTTGTAATTAATGAGATTTCTTCTCATCCATTATAATATACAAGGGTACTCTTTTTCCCCCATAGGTGTTCACTCGGAGCCTTTGGGTAATGACTGACTTTAGAGGGGTTTTCTAACGAGGTCCACTTTTCTTCAAAAAAATACTAACAAGTCCACTATACAGCCCATTTAAACAAGCACCCCATAAACCCTAACAAAAAGGTCAAAAATAAGATTAAATCAAATTTAATGAGTTCAAATTTTTGTTTATGGGCTTTTGAACATGATTATATAATTTAACCTAAATTTTAGTGTTTTTTACTCAGTTTAAAATTCCAATATGTCCACTTTAAAGCCCATTTAGACAAGAACGCCTTAAACTCCAACAAGACGTCCGTGAAATAATATTAAATCAAATTTAAAAGTTAAAAATATTTAATTATGTGCTTTTAAACATGATTATATAGCTTAACGTACATTTCACATCTTTTTACTTGGTTAAAATTCTATCTGGTCCACTGTAAAACTCATTTAGACATGCACGCCTTAAACCCAAACAAAAACACCGCAAAATAAAATTAAATCAAATTAAATGAGTTCAAATATTTGATTATGGGTTTTGAACATTGTTATATAGCTTAACCCCAATTTTAGATTTTTTTACTCGGTTAAAATTCCAATGAATCCATTGTAAAGCCCATTTAGACATCTACGGCTCAAACCTCAACAAAACGTCGACAAAATAATATTAAATCAAATTTAATGATTTCATATGTTTAATTATGGGCTTTTGAATGTGAGTATATAGCTTAACCTCATTTTCATAGCTTTTTACTCGGTTAAAATTTTAATGAGTCCACTATAAAGCTCATTTAGACATGCACGCCTTAAACCCTAACAAAAGGCCAGAAAGTATGATTAAATCAAATTTAATGATTTCAAATATTTTTATGGGCTTTTGAACCTGAGTATATAACTTAACCTAAATTTCAATGCTTTTTACTCGGTTAAAATTCTAATGGTTCCACTATAAAGCCCATTTAGACATGCACGCCTTAAACCATAACAAAACCTTTGCAAAATAATTTTTAATCAAATTAAATGATTTCAAATATTTGATAATACGCTTTTGAATTTGATTATATAGCTTAACCCAAATTTCACAGCTTTTTACTTGGTTAAAATTTCAACGGGTCCACTGGAAAGCCCATTTTGACATGTAGGTCTTAAACCCTAACAAAAAGACCGCAATATAATATTATATCAAATTAAATGAGTTCAAATATTTTATCACGGGCTTTTGAACATGATTATATAGCTTAAACTCAATTTTAGAGCATTTTACTGGGTTAAAATTCCAATATGTCTACTATAAAGCCCATTTAGACATGCATGCCTTAAACCTCAACAAAACGTCCGCAAAATAATATTAAATCAAATTAAATGAGTTCAAAATTTTGATTATGGAATTTTGAGCATGATTATATAGCCTAAACCAAATTTCACAACTTTTTACTTGGTTAAAATTCTAAAGGTCCCACTTTAAAGCCCATTTAGACATGCATGCCTTACCCCCTAACAAAAAGATAGCAATATAATATTATATCAAATTAAATGAGTTAAAATGTTTTATTACAGGTTTTGAACATGTTTATATAGCTTAATCTCAATGTCAGAGCTTTTTACTCGGTGAAATTTCTAATGGGTCCACTATAAAGCCCATTTAGACATGCACATCTTAAACCACAACAAACGCTAGCAAAATAATATTAAATCAAATTTAATGAGTTCAAATATTTTATTATGGGCTTTTGAACTTGATTATATAGCTTAACCTCAATTTCATAGGTTTTTACTCGGTTAAAATTCTAATGGGTCTACTCTAAGGCCCATTTAAAAATGCACGCCTTAAACCCTAAGAAAAAGGCCGAAAAATAATAATAAATGAAATTTAATGAGTTAAAATATTTGTTTATGGGCTTTTGAACATGATTATATAACTTAACTTAAATTTTAGTGCTTTTTACTCGGTTTAAAACACTAATATGACCACTGTAAAGCCCATTTAGACATGAACGCCTTAAACCCCAATAAAACGTCCGTAAAATAATATTAAAAATCAAATTTAACAAGTTCAAATATTTAATTATGTACTTTTGAACATGATTATATAACTTAACCTAAATTTCACAGCTTTTTACATGGTTAAAATTCCATCGAGTTCTCTATAAAGCTCATTTAGACATGCACAGCTTAAACCCGAACAAAAAGACGGAAAAATAATATTAAATAAAATTAAATGAGTTCAAATATTTGATTATGGGCTTTTGAACATTGTTATATAGCTTAACCTCAATTTCAGAGCTTTTAACTCGGTTAAAATTCCAATGTGTCCACTGTAAAGCCCATTTAGACATGCACAGCTTAAACCTCGACAAAACGCCTGCAAAATAATATTAAATGAAATTTAATGAGTTCATATATTTTATTATAGGCTTTTGAACATGATTATATATCTTAACCTCAATTTCATAGCTTTTTACTCGATTAAAATATTAATGGGTCCATTGTAAAGTCTATTTAAACATGCAAGCCTTAAACCCCAACAAAACGTCTGCAATATATTGTTACATCAAATTTAATAAGTTCAAATGTTTAATTATGTGGTTTTTGTCATGATTATATAGCTTAACCTAAATTTCATATCTTTTTACTCTGTTAAAATTTCAACCTGATCATTGAGACGGACTCGGCTGTTGTGGCTAATAAATTAAATTAGCAATGTAATGATCTGTCTACTTTGAGCTCGTTTATTGAGCATGCTCGCCTCGTGCTTGTCGATGTAGGCAATATTAGTGTCAAATTTGTACCTAGGGTGGTGAACTCTATTGTCCATACTCTGGCCACTAGGGCTTTGAGATCTATGTCGTCCACCTATTTTGGTTCTGCTTCTCTTGATTTCCTACAAACAGTTGTAACTAATGAGATTATTTCTCACGCAACTTAATATATTTGGGTACTCTTTTCCCCGAAGGTAGTCACTCGAGGCCTCTTGGCTTTGTTTGATTTTAAAGGGGTTTTTAATGAGGCCGTCTTTCTTCAAAAAAATTCCAACGGGTCTACTATAAAGCCCATTTAGACATGCACGCCTTAAATCCTAACAAAAAAGGCACAAAATAATATTAAATTAAAATAAATGAGTTCAAACATTTTATTATGGGATTTTGAACAATATTCTATAGCTTAACGTCAATTTTAAATCTTTTACTCGATTAAAATTCTAATCTCTCCACTCTAAAGCCCATTTAGACACACACGCCTTAAACCTCAACAAAACGTATGCAAAATAACATTAAATCAATTTAATGAGTTCAAATATTTGATTATGGGCTTTTAAGCATGATTATATAGCTTAACCTCAATTTTAGAGTTTTTTACTTGTCTAAATTTCCAATATGTCCACTATAAAGCCCATTTAGAAATGCACGCCTTAAACCCCAACAAAACGTCCGTAAAATAATATTAAATCAAATTTAATAAGTTAAATATTTAATTATGTGCTTTTGAACATTATTATATGTCTTAACCTAAATTTCACATCTTTTTACTTGGTTAAAATTCTATCGGGTCCATTATAGAGCCTATTTAGACATGCACGCCTTAAACCCTAACAAAAACATCACAAAATAATATTAAATCAAATTAAAAGAGTTCAAAAAGGCTGAAAGTAAGATTAAATCAAATTTAATGAGTTCAAATATTTTTTATGGGCTTTTGAACATGATTATATAACTTAACCTCAATTTCAGTGCTTTCTAATTGGTTAAAATACCAATGGTTCCACTGCAAAACCCATTTAGACATGCACGCCTTAAACCTCAACAAAACGTCTGTAAAATAATATTAAATAAAATTAAATAAGTTCAAATATTTGATAATGAGCTTTTAAACTTGATTATATAGCTTAAACCAAATTTCACAACTTTTTACTTGGTTAAAATTCCAAAGGGTCCACTATAAACTCCATCTAGACATGTACGCCTTAACCCCTAACAAAAAGACCGCAATATAATATTATATCAAATTAAATGAGTTCAAATATTTTATTACGAGATTTAAACATGATTATATAGCTTAAACTCAATTTTGGAGCTTTTTACTCAGTTAAAATTCCAATATGCCTACTATAAAGCCCATTTAGACATGCACGCCTTAAACCTCAACAAAATGTCCGAAAAATAATATTAAATCAAATTAAATGAGTTCAAATATTTGATTATGAGATTTTGAACATGATTATATAGCTTAAACCAAATTTCACAGCTTTTTACTTGGTTCAAATTCTAAAGGGTCAACTTTAAAGCCCATTTAGACATGCACGTCTTAAACCCTAACAAAAAGACCGCAATATAATATTATATCAAATTAAATGAGTTCAAATATTTTATTACTGGATTTTGAACACGATTATATAGGATAACTCAACTTTAGAGCTTTTTACTCAGTTAAAATTCCAATATGTCTACTATAAAGCCCATTTAGACATGCACGCCTTAAACCTCAACAAAACGTTCGCAAAATAATATTAAATCAAATTAAATGAGTTCAAATATTTGATTATGGGATATTGAACATGATTATATAGCTTAAACCAAATTTCACAGCTTCTTACTTGATTCAAATTCTAAAGGGTCTACTTTAAAGCCCATTTAGACATGCACGACTTAAACCCTAACAAAAATACCGTAACATAATATTATATCAAATTAAATTAGTTCAAATATTTTATTTTGGGTTTTGAACATGATTATATAGCTTAACCTGAATTTTAGAGCTTTTTACTCGGTGAAATTTCCAAAGGGTCCAGTATAAAGCCCATTTAGACATGCACAGCTTAAACCTCAACAAAACATCCGTAAAATAATATTAAATCAAATTTAATGAGTTCAAATATTTTATCATGGGCTTTGAACTTGATTATATAGCTTAACCTCAATTTCATAAGTTTTTACTCGGTTAAAATTCTAATGGGTTCACTGTAAAGCCCATTTAAACATGCAAGTCTTAAACCTAAAGAAAAATACCGAAAATTAAGATTAAATCAAATTTAATAAGTTAAAATATTTATTTATGTGCTTTTGAACATGATTATATAACTTAACCTCAATTTTAATATTTTTTACTCGGTTAAAATTCTAATATGTCTCAACTCTCTCTACCCTATCCCCTCTCTTTTTTCTGCTTTCCCCCTCCGCCGCTGCCAGCAATCCCTCCACTGCCGCCAGCAATCTCCCCCATCCTCCCTTTACACCGTGCAACTCCCCTGCCGCTCCCCACACTGCCGGTGTTCGATCACCAATGCTGAGCGCCCAACCACCAAATCTTCACCAATCACCAAGGTATGCACCGTTTGGCACCTTTTCACCAAATCTTCACCAACTCCCCTGAAAAGCAGAATGACGTCCTGAGTACAGGTCCTTGGACCTTCAAGAATGAATGGCTCGCTTTGGCACCTTTTGACCCAAAGCTCACCATAGATGAATATTCATTCACCTCTATGAATATCTGGGTGCGAATCCATAGCATTCCGACTATCCTGATGGAGAAAGAAACAATTGCACATCAAACCGGAAATTCTTTGGGTTCCATTATTGGAATAGTGATCAAAACTGACACAGGAACACGGTTGAATACCTGCGTGTAGGCATCACTATGGACATCACAAAACCGTTGCACCGTTATGTGGCTATAGGATGTGCTGGACCAAATCCGAAAATATGCCCATTACAATATGAAAGGTTACCAACCTTATGCCACGGATGTGGTCTCGTTGGACACTTGGTCGAAGCGTGTCCTACTTTTTCTCTCACTACAAACTCGAAAATACAATACGGAGACTGACTCCGTTTCATACCTCCTAAATCCCAAGGCAGTAACTCTAAAACCAAAGGATCTATCCGATATCACGATAAAGGATCATCCTCAACTTTACCCCATTCCAATAAGAATAAAGGAAAAAATGTACCCATTCCAAAGCTTGATGAAACTATGAAAGACTCTGGTATTTCTTTCCAATTCTTACTACATCCCAATTACATAACTACTCAATTAATAGTCTCTACTATTGCACTTGCCTTATTTACCAAATTTATTTTAATTTCTTTATCCTCTAATTCAATTATTTTTCAATTTTTTCACTTACTTTCCATATTTTTAGATGAAGGAACTCAAATTCCAGAACACAATATTGACAATTTGCCCGATTCTGAATCTTTTACCACTGTTCCCAACCAAGAAATTCTTGCAAGTAAAGATTGTTTGAATTCCATAGTGCCGCCAGCCACGGACGAAGGGACAACAGCACCACTGCCGGCTCGCTGTACAACCGGACAACGTCGTGTCTGTTCTTACGAATGATGCTGCTACCACGTTGCATGCTGGTTCTGCTGCTCCGGTACAAGCTGTCGCCACTCCCTTGTAGGTCCTAGGACCACCCAATGCGGCTGACGCACCAGTAAAGGTAGCAAATGTTGCTGTTATCCGGATCACCCACTCGGTAAAAAGAATTGGTGCCAAGGACAAGACTGGCCCAGAGTTTGAAAAGGAAATGGGTAAGACGTTCCTACCAACATCTGCTATGTTATCCAATTTTGATGAATGGCTGTCTGAACAACCATCACCCGCAGTTGCTACCAACAATGGACCAAGGATGCCAAATCCTCAAGGCACAAAACGACGCTCTCCTTTGACCGAAGAAATAGCAATCAAAAAGGTCCGCCCTTCACCACCTCGCAAGAAAGAAAAAGCTGGGATGAGCAGCAGAAAAAACTCTCCGGCGGAGGTTGACGTTCAACCCCACCGAAGAAAATGATAATCCTATGTTGGAACTGTTAGGGTCTTATTAAAGCCCATGCAGTTCAAGCCTTGAAACAAGTTTGCACCAAGATTAATCTTGATGTTTTATTTCTTTGTGAAACTCGTTTAAATAAATTTTATTGTGAAAGACTTCGTATTTCTCTAAGTGTGTTTGGTTGCTTACCGATTGAATGCAACCTATCTTGTTCTGGTCTACTTTTATTATGGAATAATAAAATAAATATTGATTTGCTTTCGTACTTGAACTATCATATCGACTCTACCATTCATACAAACACAACTCAATTCCATTTTACAGGAATACATGGTTATGCTGAAACAAATCAAAAAATTAAAACTTGGCAACTCATTGATTCTTGAAATTCTTCTTCTCCTCTTCTTTGGGTAATTGGTGGAGATTTAAATGAAATCCTTACTGATAATGAAAAACAAGGCGGTTGTTGTCGAGCTCGCTCGCAAATTAACAACTTTAGGGATTGTCTGTATCAAAATAATTTGTTTGATTGTAAACCGAAATATGGGTGGTTTACTTGGACTAAATCCGGTCCAAACACACCAACCATTCTTGAACGCCTCGATCGCTTTATCTCAATACGGATTGGTTTAATTTAAACCCAATGTATCGCGCCACATATTATTTTCATGCGAAATCTGACCATTGTTTCATTCTCATGGATACTAAATACAACAATACTCAATGCTTTCAAACCCATGACACCCATTTTCGGTTTGAAAACTGTTGGGCAAATAACAAGGATTGTATTTCCATTGTTCAGAAAACTTGGTCAAACATCAATGGCTCAACTATTGAAAAAATTCAAGCAGTAGGCTCTTGTCTAAAGGACTGGTAATCGTGCCAGCGAATCACCTCTACAGGCCGGATTAATGAATTAAATAAGCAAATTAACGCTTATCTCCACCATCACCTTTCTAATAATGAAGAAGAACATTACCTCGTAGCCAAATTAGAACTTAATCGTCTTCTTGACACTCAAGAAGCGTATTGGGCTCAACGGTCTCGTACATCTTGGCTGGCCCACGGAGATAAAAACACATCTTTTTTCCAAGCTCGTGCTAATGGTCGATGCAAGAAAAATAATATCAAAGGCCTTTTAGACAACAAAAATATTTGGCAAGATAATGAGGAGAATATTATGGGAGTTGTTGTTGACTATTTCAAGAATCTTTTCTCTTCTTCCAACCTAGATATCTCACCTCAAATTCTTAATAATATTAACACTACTATTACGCCTACTATGAACGAAGCCTTGACAAGGCCCTTTACCCTGGAAGAAATTACTCATGCTTTCTGTGACATAAATCCAAGAAAAGCTCCTGGTATTGATGGGTTACCCAATGGGTTCTACAGATAACACTGGAACACAGTAGGACACAACATCATTAATCTATGTCTGGATCTTTTCTCTGGGAAAGCAGACATGTCAAAAATTAACCGCGTAGTTTTGGTCTTAATCCCTAAGATCAATGAGCCAACTACAATGAGACAATTACGACCCATTAGTCTTTGTAATTTTGTAAGATTGTTGCCAAAGTGCTCGTAAATCGCATGAAACCATCATTCCATGTTGTATCGGTGATAACCAAGCCGCTTTTGTCAAAGGAAGAAACATCACTAATAATATCTTAATCACCCATGAACTAATACACTCCCTCAACATGAGAGATTCCAACCTTTTTCAAGGTGCGGGCCTTAAACTATACATGGAAAAGGCTTTCGACCGAGTGGAATGGTCTTTCCTTTGACAAGTCATGCTTCGAATGGGTTTTAATCCAAACTGGGTTTCTGTAATCATGCGCTGTATTACAACCGTTTCTTTCACTATTAGGGTGAATAACTCCCTTTCACCAATTTTCCAACCAAAACCCAGTCTACGACAGGGAGACCCTCTTTCTCCTTTTCTATTTCTCTTCTACATACAAAGTCTATCAGCGATTCTCAACGATGAAGATCAGAATGGTCATCTTCCTGGACTATGTGCAAGTCGACATGGGCCCCGAGTAAATCATTTTCTTTTTGCTGATGATTGCATAGTCTTCATCTGAAACAATACTACAAAGAAAACATCTAAAAAATGCTCTTAAAACTTATGCTATTTCCTCTGGACAAGCAGTCAATTTTGAAAATTCAACCATCTTTTTTAATCCACGATCCTCTGTTGAGCATAAACAGGCTATTAATGCTATCCTACAAGTTAGGGAAGTGGATGATCCTGGGACCTACCTTGGCGTACCATTCATAATAGGGAAAAATAAAACTGTAGCCCTTGGGTTCACCCGTGATAAGGTAAACTCGCGCATGTCTTATTGGGACAAACACCTTCTCTTATTCAATTATCGAGAGGTTTTCATCAAAGCCGTTGTCCAATCTCTACCACAATATGTGATGTCATGCTACCTTCTACCACAAAATATTATTGATGATATGACGTCATCCAAATGGCGTTACTGGTGGTTGGGGAAAAACAACAAAAGAGGTTGGCATATGCATCCCTGGACACTATTTGTCAAGCAAAATCTGTTGGAGGCATTGGCTTCTGGGACCTGCATTTTTTCAACATTGCTCTACTTGGAAAACAAATATGGCGTCTCATTTGTGAACCACATAATCTCATTGCTCGGATTTATAAGGCCAAATACTATCCCTCTAGGCATATTCTTGAATCTGAGACTAATTGATGAGCTTCCTTTGCTTGGAAAGGTATTCACCAAGCCTTGCTGCAACTCCATGATGCTTTTCTCAAAGGGCCAAGGATTGACAGTAAAATCTAAATTCACCATGATATTTGGGGTGGCTCTTCTATTGTTCAGCTTTATGGCAAATACAAAATTAGTGATGAACTACATACTCGTTGTCGCGACTTTATGGTTCCGGGTCAACCGAGATGGGTTGCATCAAAGGTTCGAATCTATTTCGATTAGGATGATGCGAACAATATTCTTAGTGTTCCTATCATCAATGACTAACAAGACACGATTTTGTGGAGTAACCATGACTCTAGCATCTACTCTGTTCGCTTCGGATACTCGTTGTTACAAAGGCCTCCGGCACCTATTAATAGACCATATCGTATCTAGAAAGTTATACCCAAACTACTTGTTCTACCAAAAATACGATCCTTTGGTTGGCGATTGGGCTATGACGCTATACCAACTGGTACTAAACTTTAAGCGGCAAACCTTAGCACACGACTATGACCACTGTGTAACGTAACCCAGGAAACTACCTTTCATGCTTTGCATGATTGCCCAGGTGCAAATGAGGCTCTACGGCTGGCTGGTCTGCCCATTTCCATCCTCTCTAGCACCACAGATTCGACATTACATTGGATTGAGGA
This sequence comes from Hibiscus mutabilis, assembly GCA_019671005.1. Classification (NCBI taxonomy): domain Eukaryota; kingdom Viridiplantae; phylum Streptophyta; class Magnoliopsida; order Malvales; family Malvaceae; genus Hibiscus; species Hibiscus mutabilis. The sequence goes on along the minus strand of CM033716.1, from coordinate 58,465,332 downwards.
TGGAGCCACTAGATTACCTCTCCAGTCATTCACTTTATTTATGACAGTCCTCTTGAATATATGGAACAGACGTAACGATTGGATCCATAATCACCACCTACATCCACCTTAGCTTACGGTTCTTAATTCTCAGGGTATTTTACGGGAATATGCAGCGGCGACTTCGACTGCACCTACCCCTCAGCAATTGGAGATGCCTACCCTAGTGCAACCATTGCCAACGCCCCCACAAAGGATCTATAAAGCTTAACACGGATAGGGCATTTGACCCTATCACTAGAGCTGCTGCTGTAGGTGTCATCGTGAGGAACTCCACCGGTGCTATCCTTGGAGGCCTTTCTTATCCTTTGGGTAGCTGTTTGGATGATGCTATGGCCGAAGCTCGTGTTTATTGTAGGAATCATTTTTGCACGTGATCGTGGTTGGTCCAATCTAATCATTGAAATGGATTCGGCTATAGTTGCTAATAAGATCAACCGGCATGGTCTTGATCTATCTAACTTGCGACCTCATATAGAACGCGCTCAATCTCTTCTAGCTGATACTAATAATTTTCGTATATGATTTATACCTAGAGGAATGAAAGTTGTTGCTCATACCCTTGCCACTAGGGCTCTTCATTCCATGTCATCTATTTTATTTGGTACGGATTATCCAGACTATCTTCGTACTTTTGTAACTAATGAGATTTCCTCTCATCCATCATAATATTATATACATGGGTACTCTTTTTTCCCCATAGGTGTTCACTCGGAGCCTTTGAGCAAAGGGTGACTTTAGAGGGGTTTTTAACGAGGCCCACTTTTCTTCAAAAAAAATTCCAATATGTCCATTATAAAGCCCATTTGGACATGAACTCCTTAAACCCCAACGAAACGTCCGTAAAATTATATTACAAATCAAATTTAATACGTTCAAATATTTAATTATGTGCTTTTGAACACGATTATATAGCTTAACCTAAATTTCACAACTTTTTACATGGTTAAAATTCTATCGGGTTTCTATAAAGCCCATTTAGACATGCACGGCTTAAACCCGAACAAAAAGATGGCAAAATAATATTAAATAAAATTAAATGAGTTTAAATATTTGGTTATGGGCTTTTGGACATTGTTATATAGCTTAACCTCAATTCAGAGCTTTTAACTCGGTTAAAATTCCAATGTGTCCATTGTAAAGCTCATTTAGACATGCACCGCTTAAACCTCAACAAAACGTTCACAAAATAATATTAAATGAAATTTAATAAGTTCATATATTTTATTATGGGCTTTTGATCATGATTATATATCTTAACCTCAATTTCATCAAATTGGAAAGATCATATCTTCAAAGCTTATTGATGATCAAGCTATGGTCCGGGTGTTTCAAGGCATATGGAAAAATGAAAAGGTTGAATCCATCACCATCCTGAAAACAAATTATTTTTTAATCAAATTTTTAGATGAATCTAACAGGAACGATATCCTGAAAAGGGGCCCATGGACTTTCAATGACGAATGGTTTGCTTTAGCCCCATTCGATCTGAATTTTAGCATTGATGATTACACTTTCAACGAAATGAACATTTGGGTCCGAATCTATAGCATCACGACCATCCTATTGAGAATGACAAAATTGCCCACCAAACTAGAGGATCTCTTGGATCCATGATAGGAACCGTTCTAAAGACAGACACCCGTCGTATAGACAGTAACATGGTTAACTACCTACGAGTAGGAATCATTCTTGATGTGACCAAACCCGTACAACGTTGTATAGCCATTGGTGGCTCCAGACCTACACCAAAATTATGCCCCCTACAATATGAGAGACTTCCCACACTATGCCATGTATGTGGAATAATTAGCCACTCGGTTAATTTCTGTCCGACCTTCAAACGTACAGAGACAACGAATTTGCAATACAGGGATTGGCTCCGCTACATCCCACCAAAAAAGCAAGAAAACGCCTCACGCTCCGAAGGTCAAATTTGATATCTCGATGTTGGATCATCTGCAACCGAACCACATACCAATACGGGTACTCATATCATCTCTATTATACTATATGCATCTCACTATATAAAATTTCAACCAATATATTTACCTTCTGATAAAGGAAAAATTACGACTAATACAATGCCTGAAAATGCCATGGAGGACAATGGTAATAATTTCCTTTTCTCCAGTTACCACCAATCTATGCTATCTTATTTTTAATATAACTTTATTTCCATTTCCCCTACAAATTTCCATTTCCCCAGTACCTTCCTATTAAAATTTCTTTATTTCCAAAATATCCATTATTTAATTTACCTTGCTAATCTCCACCTTTACAGTCATATCTTTTCAAAATTTATTATCTTCCAAAATTATTATATTTCCACAATAAACTCACCTATTTTATCTCTTCAATTTCTTATAGATGAAGGAGCTTTGTTGCCAAATCAATATGATAACTCCATGGATGCCGAATGATTCACCAACATGCCCATGCACAACTCACCCAATGGTACTGTCGTTGCCGCTGCTCTTTCGCCCACCACGGCTGGTGCGACAGCAGCTGCCCTTCCAGCCAACATAGTGGCTACAATCATTACAGCAGTTGCCACTACTGCTGCTCCAACCAACACTGCCATATCGGCGCTTGCTGTTGTGCGCACTCAGATACCGGTGATGACTGCTGTGCACACACAAATAGTGGCTACCGCTGCTGCTCCGACCAACGCATCCCCACCGGTTCCAGCAACTGCTTCCTAAGAGGGCATTAACACCACCCCACTGTCTATGATGCTGCTGAATGCACAAAATCAACGACAAATGAGACTGTTCCGATTGCTGCAACTCCAATCAGTATTTTTCCAACTAAGGAAATCAAGCCCACGTCCAAAGCTTTTCTTCACCTTGATAAGGATATGGGTAATACGTTCCTACCAACATCATTCTTGTTATCAGAATTTAAGGATTGGTTATCTAAAGACTCACCACCACCTGCAGTTTCTAACAACAAAGGCCCTTCGTCTCCAACCCCTCGAGTTACTAAAAGACTTTCCCCTATGTAAGAGTTTGTCAAGACCAAGAGACCTCGATCTATACCACCTTCCTCAAAGGACAAAGCTGGGATGAGCAGCGGAAAAAACTCTCCGGCGGAGGTTGACATTCACCCCCGCCGAGGAAATGAAAATCCTATGTTGGAACTGCCAAGGACTTGGTAAAGCTCCGGCAGTTCAAGCTTTGAAAAAAGTTGTCACTAAGATAAACCATGATGTTTTAGTTCTTTGTGAAACTCGCCTAAATAAGTATCATTGTGAGAGACTTCGTATTACTTTAAGTATGGTTGGTTGTTTGCCAGTTGAAAGTAACCCTTCTTGTTCGGGCTTAGGTCTATTATGGAATAATAAAATAAAAGTTTATTTGATTTCATACTTGGACCATCATATTGAGTCTATCGTTCAAACATCCACATCCCGATTCCACTTTTCAGGAATTCACGGTTATGGCGAAACAAACCAAAAAACAAAAACTTGGCAACTAATCGGTTCTCTAAATTCTTCATCGCCTCTCCCTTGGCTAATAGGAGGAGATTTAAATGAAATTCTAATCGACAATGAAAAACAAGGTGGTTGTCATCGAGCATGCTCACAAATAAATAATTCTAGGGATTGTCTATCCCGAAACAATTTATTCGATTGCAAACCAAAAAAAGAATGGTTCACTTGGACTAAGTCGAGCCCACACACTTTAACTATCCTTGAACGCCTAGATCTCTTTGTTGCAAACACTAATTGATTTAACTCATACCCAATGCATCGAGCCATATCTGAATTTCAAGCAAAATCTGACCATTGCTTTATCCTCATGGATACTGATTACAACAATACTCAACGTTCTCAACATCATGACCACCAATTTCAGTTTGAAAACTAATGGGCATATAATAAGGATTGTATCTCTATTGTACAAGAAACATGGTTAACCACCAATGGCTCTGCTATAGAAAAAATTCAAGCAGTCAGTTCTTACCTTAAAGACTGACAATCGTACAAGAGAATCACCTCCACAGGTCGTATTATTGAACTAAATAAAAAAATTAACGCATGTCTACGCCATCGCGTCTCAAATACTGAGGAAGAATCTTATCTTGCTGCAAAATCAGAACTTAATCATCTCTTTGACACTCAAGAAGCATATTGGGCTCAACGATCACGTACTGCTTGGCTTGCACACGGGGATAAAAACATATCTTTTTTCCATGCTCGTGCAATTGAAAGGCGTAAGAAAAATACAATAAAATGCCTTTTTGAAAACAACAATATTTGGCAAGAAAATGAGGAAAATACTATGGGAGTTGTGGTAGGCTATTTCCAGAACCTTTTCTCATCTTATAATCCAGAAATTTTGGCCCAAATTTTAAATAACATTAACGCCACTATTACCCTAGCTATGAACGAACCCTTGATAAGACCCTTTACCCTAGAGGAAATAACTCATGCCTTTCTTGACATCAATCCAAGGAAAGCTCCTAGTTTTGATGGGCTACCCAGTGGTTTGTATCGACAACATTGGGACACACTTGGACAAGACATAATTAATCTCTATCTGGATCTCCTCTCCGGGACTACAGATATGTCTGTAATTAACCGTAAAGTTTTGGTCTTAATACCCAAAGTTCACGAACCGACTATGATGAGACAATTATATCCCATTAGTCTTTGTTTGTTCATTTATAAGACTATTTCCAAAGTTCTTGTAAATCGTATGAAAGCCATCATCCCCTATTTATCAGTGATAACCAAGATGCCTTTGTTAAGGGAAGAAACATCACTGATAACATATTGATTGCCCATGAACTAGTTCACTCCCTTCACACAGGAGACTCAAATCTCATTCAAGGTGCAACCCTTAAATTAGACATGGAAAAGGCCTTCGACCGAGTGGAATGGTCTTTCCTTCGACAAGTCATGCTTCGTATGGGTTTTGATACCATCTGGGTTTCTATAATCATGCACTGTATTACAACCTTCTCCTTCATTGCTAAAGTGAATAACTCTCTTTCACTAGTTTTCCAACCCAAACGCGGTCTACGACAGGGAGACCCTCTTTCCCCTTTTCTATTCCTCTTCGGCACACAAGTTCTATCAGCAATTCTAATCGCTGAACAGCAAAATGGTCATCTCCCTGGACTATGTGCAAGTCGATAGGGGTCTCGAGTAAATCATCTTCTTTTTGCGGACAACTTCATGGTCTTCATCAGAAACAATACTACGGAGGCTGAACATTTAAAAAATGCTCTTCAAACCTATGCTCTATCCTCGTGGCAGGCAGTCAATTTTGAAAAATCAACCATCTTTTTTAATCCTCGCTCCACTGTTGAGAATAAACATGCTATTAATGCTATCCTTCAAGTTAGGGAAATGGATGATCCTGGGATCTATCTTGGAGTACCTCTCCTAATAGGGAAAAATAAAACTGCAGCCTTTGGTTTCACAAGTGATAAGGTGAACTCCCATATATCTTATTGGGACAAACACCTTCTCTTGTTCAGTTGTCGAGAGGTTTTCATCAAAGCCGTTATCCAATCTCTACCACAATATGTAATGTCATGCTACCTTCTACCACAAAATATTATTGATGACATGACAACGTCCATACGATGTTACTGGTGGTCCGAGAAAAACAACAAACGATGTTAGCATATGATTCCATAAGACACTATTTGTTAACCAAAATCTGCTGAAGGCATTGGCTTCCGAACTTACATATTTTCAACATTGCACTGCTTGGTAAAAAAATATGGCGTCTCATTTGTGAATCTAATGCTCTGCTTCCGCAGATTTATAAGGGTAAATACTATCCCTCGGGACATATTCTAGAATCTGAGGCTAATCATCGAGCTTTCTTTTCCTGGAAAGGTCTTCACCAAGCCTTGCTGAAACTCTATAGTGGTTTTATCAAAAGGCCAAGGATTGATAGTAAAATTCGAATTCACTATGACTCCTAGGGTGGTTCTTCTGCGGTTCAACTTTATGGCGAATATAAAATCAGTGATGAACTGCATACTCGATGCTGAGACTTTATGGTTCCAGGTCGACCTAGTTGGGATGCTACCAAGGTTCGACACTATTTCGACCATGAAGATGCAAACACTATTCTAAATGTTCCTATCACTAACGACCACCAGGACACAATTTTATGGAGTAACCATGATTCTGGCATCTACTATGTTCGCTCTGAATATTCGTTCTTACAGAGGCCTCCAACATCTATTAATAGACCATCTCGCATATGGAAAATCCTCTCTAAGCTACCTGTTCTACTAAAAATACGATCCTTTGGATGGCGATTAGGCCATAACGCTATACTAGTTGGCACTAAACTTCAAGCGGCAAATCTTGGTACAAGATTATGTCCACTCTGCAACGTGGCATAGGAAATAACTCTTTATGCCCTGTGTGATTGTCCAGGTACAAATATGGCTCTATGGCTAGCTGGTCTTCCTAATTCCATCCTTTTTAGCACCATCGATTTGTCTCTACAATGGCTTGCGGATGGAGCTTCTAAATTACCCCTACATGCCTTCGCTTTGTTTATGACTGTCCTTTGGAACATTTGGAACAGACGTAATGATTGGATCCATAGTCACCACCTACAACCCCGTTGGCTTACGGCTCTTAATACTCAAGGTATTTTACGGGACTATGTAGTGGCTACATTAATTGCACCCTCCCCCTAGCAGTCGGAGCTGCCTTCCCTTGTGCAACCAAGTTGGAAACACCCTCAAGAAGGTTCTCTAAAGCTTAACACGGATGGGGCCTTTGACCCTATCACTAGAGATACTATTGTAGGAGTTGTTGCGAAAAACTCCACCGGTGTTGTCCTTGGCAGCCTTGCTTACCCTTTGGGTAGCTGTTTGGATGCTGCCACGGTCGAAGCACATGCGGTTATCGCAGATATCTTTTTTGCACAAGATCGTGGATGGTCCAACCTGGTCGTTGAAATGGATTCTGATACAATTGCTAATAAGTTCAACGGCAGGACCCTAATCTATCTACCTTGCGGCCTCTGATTGACTATGCTAATTCTCTCCTAGCCGATATTGTCAATTTTAGTATACGTTTTGTACCTAGAGGAATAAATGTTGTTGCTCATACTCTTGCCACTAGGGCTCTTCATTCTATGTCCTCCGTTTTATTTGGCACAAATTATCCTGACTATATTTGAAGCTTTGTAATTAATGAGATTTCTTCTCATCCATTATAATATACAAGGGTACTCTTTTTTCCCCATAGGTGTTCACTCGGAGCCTTTGGGAAATGGGTGACTTTAGAGGGGTTTTTAATAAGGCCTAATTTTCTTCAAAAAAAATACTAATGGGTCCACTGTACAACCCGTTTAAACATGCACGACATAAACCCTAACAAAAAAGCCAAAAAATAAGATTAAATCAAATTTAATGAGTTCAAATTTTTGTTTATGGGGGGTTTGAACATGTTTATATAACTTAACCTTAATTTCAGTGCCTTTTACTAGGTTAAAATTCCAATGAGTCCACCATAAAGTCCATTTAAACATGCACGCCTGAAACCCCAACAAAACGTCCGTAAAATAATATTTAATCAAAATTAATAAGTTCAAATGTTTAATTATGTGGTTTTGATCTTGATTATATAACTTAATCTAAATTTCATAGCTTTTTACTATGTTAAAATTCCAACGGGTCCACTATGAAGCCCATTCAGACATGCACGCCTTAAACCCTAACAAAACCGCAAAAAATATTAAATCAAAATAAATGAGTTCAAATATTTGATTATGGGATTTTTAACAATATTATATAGCTTAACCTCAATTTCAAATCATTTTACTCAGTTAAAATTCCAATGTCTCAACTCTAAAGCCCATTTAGACACGCACGCTTTAAAACCTAAAAAAACGTATGCAAAATAATATTAAATCAAATTCAATGAGTTCAAATATTTGTTTATGGGCTTTTGAACATGATTATATAACTTAACCTAAATTTTAGTGCTTTTTACTTGGTTTAAAATTCCAATATGTCCACTATAAAGCCCATTTAGACATGCACGCCTTAAACCCCAACAAAACATCCGTAAAATAATATTAAATCAAATTTACTAAGTTAAATATTAATTATGTGCTTTTAAACATGATTATATAGCTTAACCTAAATTTCACATCTTTTTACTTGGTTAAAATTCCATCGGGTCCACTGTAAAGCCCATTTAGAAATGCACGCCTTAAACCCTAACAAAAACACCGCAAAATTAAATTAAATTAAATGAGTTCAAATATTTGATTATGAGTTTTGAACATTGTTATATAGCTTAACCCCAATTTCAAAATCTTTTACTCGGTTAAAATTCCAAAGAGTCCATTGTAAAGCCCATTTAGACATGTACGACTCAAACCTCAACAAAACATCCACAAAATAATATTAAATCAAATTTAATGATTTCATATGTTTTGTTATGGGCTTTTTAATATGAGTATATAGATTAACCTCAATTTCATAGCTTTTTACTCTGTTAAAATTTTAATGGGTCCACTGTAAAGCCCATTTAGACATGCATGCCTTGAACCCTAACAAAAAGGTTGGAAAGTAAGATAAATCAAATTTAATGAGTTCAAATATTTTTATGGGCTTTTGAACATGATTATATAACTTCACTTCAATTTCAGTGCTTTTTACTCGGCTAAAATTCCAAAGGTTCCACTATAAAGCCCATTTAGACATGTACGCCTTAAACCTCAACAAAATGTTTGCAAAAAAATATTAAATCAAATTGAATAAGTTTAAATATTTGATAATGGGCTGTTTAACTTGATTATATAGCTTAACCCAAATTTCACAGCTTTGTACATGGTTAAAATTTCAACGGGTTCACTATAAAGCCCATTTAGACATGCACGCCTTAAACTCTAACAAAAAGATCACAATATAATATTATATCAAATTAAATGAGTTCAAATGCTTTTGAACTTGATTATATAGCTTAACTCAAATTTAACAGTTATTTTACTTGGTTAAAATTCCAACGGGTCCACTGTAAAACTCATTTAGACATGCACACCTTAAACCCTAACAAAAAGACCGCAATATAATATTATATCAAATTAAATAAGTTCAAATATTTTATTAAGGACATTTGAACATGATTATATAGTTTGAACTCAATTTTAGAGCTTTTTACTCAGTTAAAATTTGAATATGTCTACTATAAAGCCCATTTAGACATGCACGCTTTAAACCTCAACAAAACGTCCTCAAAATAATATTAAATCAAAATAAATGAGTTCAAATATATGATTAAGGGATTTTGAACATGATTATATAGCTTAAACCAAATTTAACAGCTTTTTACTTGGTTAAAATTCTAAAGGGTCCACTTTAAAGCCCATTTAGACATACACGCCTTAAACCCTAACAAAAAGAACGCAATATAATATTATATCAAATTAAATGTGTTCAAATATTTATTATGGGTTTTGAACAAGATTATACAGATTAACCTCAATTTCAAAGCTTTTTATTCGGTGAAATTTCCAATGGGTCCACTGTAAAGCCCATTTAGACATGTACAGCTTAAACCACAACAAAACATCTGTAAAATAATATTAAATCAAATTTAATGATTTCAAATATTTTATTATGGGCTTTTGAACTTGATTATATAGCTTAACATCAATTTCATTGGTTTTTACTTGGTTAAAATTCTAATGGGTCCACTGTAAAGCCCATTTGAACATCAAAGCCTTAAACCCTAAGAAAAATGCCAAAAAAAAGAATAAATAAAATTTAATGAGTTCAAATATTTGTTTATGTGCTTTTGAACATGATTATATAACTTAACGTAAATTTTAGTGCTTTTTACTCAGTTTAAAATTCCAATATGTCCACTATAAATCCCATTTAGACATTAACGCCTTAAACCCCAACAAAACGTCCGTAAAATTATATTAAAAATCAAATTTTATAAGTTCAAATATTAAATCAAAATAAATGAGTTCAAATATTTGATTATGTGCTTTTGAACATGATTATATAGCTTAGCCTAAATTTCACAGCTTTTTACATGGTTAAAATTCTATCGGGTCCTCTATAAAGCCCATTTAGACATGCACGGCTTAAACCCGAACAAAAATACGGAAAAATAATATTAAATTAAATTAAATGAGTTCAAAATATTTTATTATGGGATTTTGAACATTGTTGTATTGCTTAACATTCCAATGTATCCACTGTAAAGTCCATTTAGACATGCGCGACTTAAACCTCAACAAAACATCTGCAAAATAATATTAAATGAAATTTAATGAGATCATATATTTTATTATGGGCTTTTGAACATGATTATATATCTCAACCTCAATTTCATAGCTTTTTACTCGGTTAAAATTCAAATGAATCCACTATAAAGCCCATTTAATTATGCAGACCTTAAACCCATATAAAAAGGCCAAAAAATAAGAATAAATGAAATTTAATGAGTTCAAGTATTTGTTTATGGGCTTTTGAACATGATTATATAACTTAACCTAAATTTTAGTGCTTTTTACTCGGTTTAAAATTCCAATATGTTCATTATAAAGCCCATTTAGACATGAACACCTTAAACCCCAACAAAACGTCCGTAAAATTATATTAGAAATCAAATTTAATAAGTTCAAAATTTTAATTATGTTCTTTTGAACATGATTATATAGCTTAACTTAAATTTCACAACTGTTTACATAGTTAAAATTCCACCAGGTCCTCTATAAAGCCCATTTAGACATACACGGCTTAAACCTGAACCAAAAGATGGCAAAATAATATTAAATAAAATTAAATGAGTTCAAATATTTGATAATAAGCTTTTGAACATTGTTTTATAGCTTAACCTCAATTGGAGAGCTTTTAACTCGGTTAAAATTTCAATGTGTCCACTGTAAAGCCCATTTAGACATGCACGGCATAAACCTCAACAAAACATCAACAAAATAATATTAAATGAAATTTAATGAGTTCATATATTTTATTATAGGATTTTGAACAGGATAGTATATCTTAACCTCAATTTCATAGCTTTTTACTCGGTTAAAATTCTAATGGGTTCACTGTAAAGCCCATTTAAATATGCATGATTAAACCCTTAGAAAAAGGCCGAAAAATAAGAATAAATTTAATTTAATGAGTTCAAGTATTTTTTACGGGCTTTTGAAATTGATTATATAACTTAACCTAAATTTTAGTGTTTTTTACACGGTTTAAAATTCCAATATGTTCATTATAAAGCCCATTTAGTGCTGAACACCTTAAACCCCAACAAAACGTCCATAAAATTATATTAAAAATCAAATTTAATAATTTCAAATAATTAATTATGTGCTTTTCAACATGATTATATAGCTTAACTTAAATTTCACAACTTTTAACATGGTTAAAATTCCATCGGGTCCTCTATAAAGCCCATTTAGACATGCACTGCTTAAACCCGGACAAAAAGATGGCAAAATAATATTAAACAAAATTAAATGAGTTCAAATATTTGATTATGGGCTTTTGAACATTGTTTTATAGCTTAACCTCAATTTGAGAGCTTTTAACTCTGTTAAAATTCCAATGCGTCCACTGTAAAGCCCATTTAGACATGCACAACATAACAAAATGTCTACAAAATAATATTAAATGAAATTTAAAGAGTTCATATATTTTAATAGGGGCTTTTGAACATGATTATATATCTTAACCTAAATTTCATAGCTTTTTACTCGGTTAAAATTCTAATGGATCCACTGTAAAGCCCATTTAAATATGCACGCCTTAAACCCTTAGAAAAAGGCTGAAAAATAAGAATAAATGAAATTTAATGAGTTCAAGTATTTTTTATGGACTCTTGAACTTGATTATACAACTTAACCTAAATTTTAGTGTTTTTTACTCAGTTTAAAATTCCAATATGTTCACTATAAAGCCCATTTAGACTTGAACACCTTAAACCCCAACAAAACGTTGAAAAAATTATATTAAAAATCAAATTTAATAAGTTAAAATATTTAATTATGTGCTTTTGAACATGATTATATAGCATAACTTAAATTTCACAGCTTTTTACATGGTTTAAATTCCATCGGGTCCTCTATAAAGCCCATTTAGACATGCACGGCTTAAACCCAAACAAAAAGATGGCAAAATAATATTAAATAAATTTAAATGAGTTCAAATATTTGATTACGGGCTTTTGTAAATTGTTTTATAGCTTAACATCAATTTCAGAGCTTTTAACTCAGTTAAAATTTCAATGTGTCCACTATAAAGCCCATTTAGACATGCATGACATAAACCTCAACAAAAAGTCCGCAAAATAATATTAAATGAAATTTAATGAGTTCATATATTTTATTATGGGCTTTTGAACATGATTATATATCTTAACCTCAATTTCATAGCTTTTTACTCGGTTAAAATTCTAATGGATCCACTGTAAATCCTATTTAAATAACCACGCCTTAAACCCTTAGAAAAAGGCTGAAAAATAAGAATAAATGAAATTTAATGAGTTCAACTAATTTTTATGGGCTCTTGAACTTGATTATATAACTTAACCTAAATTTTAGTGTTTTTTACTCGTTTAAAATCCCAATATGTTCACTATAAAGCCCATTTAGACTTGAACGCCTTAAACCTCAACAAAACGCCCGTAAAATTATATTAAAATGAAATTTAATAAGCTCAAATATTTAATTATGTGATTTTGAACATGATTATATAGCGTAAACTTAAATTTATAATGGTTAAAATTCCATCGCCCTTATAAAGCCCATTTACACATGCACGGCTTAAACCCGAATAAAAAGATGGCAAAATAATATTAAATAAAATTAAATGAGTTCAAATATTTGATGATGGGCTTTTGAACATTGTTTTATAGCTTGACCTCAATTTTAGAGCTTTTAACTAGGTTAAAATTCTATTGTGTTCACTGTAAAGCCCATTTAGACATGCACGACATAAACCTCAACAAAAAGTCCGCAAAATAATATTAAATGAAATTTAATGAGTTCATATATTTTATTATGGGCTTTTGAACATGATTATATATCTTAACCTTAATTTCATAGCTTTTTACTCGGTTAAAATTCTAATGGATCCACTGTAAATCCTATTTAAATAAGCACGCCTTAAACCCTTAGAAAAAGGCTGAAAATAAGAATAAATGAAATTTAATGAGTTTGAGTATTTTTTTATGGGCTCTTAACTTGATTATATAACTTAACCTAAATTTTAGTGATTTTTACTCGGTTTAAAATTCCAATATGTTCACTATAAAGCCCATTTAGACTTGAACGCCTTAAACCCCGACAAAACGTCAGTAAAATTATATTACAAATCAAATTTAATAAGTTAAAAAATTGAATTATATGTTTTGAACATGATTATATAGCTTAACTTAAATTTCACAGCTTTTTACATGGTTAAAATTCCATCGGGTCCTCTATAAAGCCCATTTAGACATGCACGGCTTAAACCCAAACAAAAAGATGGCAAAATAATATTAAATAAAATTAAATGAGTTCAAATATTTGATTATGGGCTTTTGAACATTGTTTTATAGCTTAACATCAATTTGAGAGCTTTTAACTCGGTTAAAATTCTAATGTGTCCACTGTAAAGCCCATTTAGACATGCATGACATAAACCTCAACAAAAAGTCCGCAAAATAATATTAAATGAAATTTAATGAGTTCATATATTTTATTATGGGCTTTTGAACATGATTATATATCTTAACCTCAATTTCATAGCTTTTTACTCGGTTAAAATTCTAATGATCCACTGTAAAGCCCATTTAAATATGCACGCCTTAAACCCTTAGAAAATGGCCGAAAAATAAGAATAAATGAAATTTAATGAGTTCAAGTATTTTTTTATGGGTTCTTGAACTTGATTATATAACTTAACCTAAATTTTAGTTTTTTTACTCGGTTTAAAATTCCAATATGTTCACTATAAAGCTCATTTAGACTTGAACGCCTTAAACCCCAACAAAACGCCCGTAAAATTATATTAAAAATGAAATTTAATAAGTTCAAATATTTAATTATGTGATTTTGAACATGATTATATAGCTTAACTTAAATGTCACAGCTTTTTACATGGTTAAAATTCCATCGAGTCCTCTATAAAGCCCATTTTGACATGCACGGCTTAAACCCGAACAAAAAGATGGCAAAATAATATTAAATAAAATTAAATGAGTTCAAATATTTGATTATGGGGTTTTGAACATTTTTTATAGCTTAACCTCAATTTGAGAGCTTTTAACTCGGTTAAAATTCCAATGTGTCCACTGTAAATATCATTTAGACATGCACGAGATAAACCTCGACAAAACGTCTGCAAAATAATATTAAATGAAATTTAATGAGTTCATATATTTTATTATGGGCTTTTGAACATGATTATATATCTTAACCTCAATTTCATAGCTTTTTACTCGGTTAAAATTCTAATGGATCCACTGTAAAGCCTATTTAAATATGCACGCCTTAAACCCTTAGAAAAAGGCTGAAAAATAAGAATAAATGAAATTTAATGAGTTCAAGTATTTTTTATGGGCTTTTGAACTTGATTACATAACTAAACCTAAATTTTAGTGTTTTTTACTCGATTTAAAATTCCAATTGTTCACTATAAAGCTCATTTAGACTTAAACGCCTTAAACCCCAACAAAACGTCCCTAAAGTTATATAAAAAATCAAATTTAATAAGTTCAAACATTTAATTATGTGATTTTAAACATGATTATATAGCTTAACTTAAATTTCACAGCTTTTTACATGGTTAAAATTCTATCGGGTCCTCTATAAAGCCCATTTTGACATGCACGACTAAAACCCGAACAAAAAGATGGCAAAATAATATTAAATAAAATTAAATGAGTTCAAATATTTGATTATGGGCTTTTGAACATTGTTTTATAGCTTAACCTCAATTTGAGAGCTTTTAACTCGGTTAAAATTCTAATGTGTCCACTATAAAGCCCATTTAGACATGCATGACATAAACCTCAACAAAACGTCCGTAAAATAATATTAAATGAAATTTAATGAGTTCATATATTTTATTATGGGCTTTTGAACATGATTATATATCTTAACCTCAATTTCATAGCTTTTTACTCTGTTAAAATTCTAATGGATCCACTGTAAAGCCCATTTAAATATGCACGCCTTAAACCCTTGGAAAAAGCTGAAAAATAAGAATAAATGAAATTTAATGAGTTCAAGTATTTTTTATGGGTTCTTGAACTTGATTATATAACTTAACCTAAATTTTAGTGTTTTTTACTCGGTTTAAAATTCCAATATGTTCACTATAAAGCTCATTTAGACTTGAACGCCTTAAACCCCAACAAAACGTCCGTAAAATTATATTAAAAATAAAATTTAATAAGTTCAAATATTTAATTATGTGATTTTGAACATGATTATATAGCTTAACTTAAATTTCACAGCTTTTTACATGGTTAAAATTCCATCGGGTCCTCTATAAAGCCCATTTTGACATGCACGGCTTAAACACGAGCAAAAATATGGCAAAATAATATTAAATAAAATTAAATGAGTTCAAATATTTGATTATGGGCTTTTGAACATTTTTTATAGCTTAACCTCAAATTGAGAGCTTTTAACTCGGTTAAAATTCCAATGTGTCCACTGTAAATCCCATTTAGACATGCACGACATAAACCTCGACAAAACGTCTGCAAAATAATATTAAATGAAATTTAATGAGTTCATATATTTTATTATGGGCTTTTGAACATGATTATATATCTTAACCTCAATTTCATAGCTTTTTAAGGGGTTAAAATTCTAATGGATCCTCTGTAAAGCCTATTTAAATATGCACGCCTTAAACCCTTAGAAAAGGCTGAAAAACAAGAATAAATGAAATTTAATGAGTTCAAGTATTTTTTATGGGCTTTTGAACTTGATTATATAACTTAACTTAAATTTTAGTGTTTTTTTCTCGGTTTAAAATTCCAATATGTTCACTATAAAGCTCATTTAGACTTGAACGCCTTAAACCCCAACAAAACGCCCGTAAAATTATATTACAAAGGAAAATTAAAAATTTCAAATATTTAATTACATGATTTTGAACCAGATTATATAGCTTAACTTAAATTTCACAGCTTTTTACATGGTTAAAATTCAATCGGGTCCTCTATAAAGCCCATTTTGACATGCACGGCTTAAACCTGAGCAAAAAGATGGCAAAATAATATTAAATAAAATTAAATGAGTTCAAATCTTTGGTTATGGGATTTTGAACATTGTTTTATAGCTTAACCTCAATTTGAGAGCTTTTAACTAGGTTAAAATTCTAATGTGTTCACTGTAAAGCCCATTTAGACATGCACGACATAAACCTCGACAAAAAGTCCGCAAAATAATATTAAATGAAATTTAATGAGTTAATATATTTTATTATGGGGTTTTGAACATGATTATATATCTTAACCTCAATTTCATAGATTTTTACTCGGTTAAAATTCTAATGGATCCATTGTAAAGCCCATTTAAATATGCACGCCTTAAACCCTTGGAAAAATGCCGAAAAATAATAATAAATGAAATTTAATGAGTTCAAGTATTTTTTTTATTGGCTTTTGAACTTGATTATATAACTTAACATAAATTTTAGTGTTTTTTACTCTGTTTAAAATTCCAATATGTTCACTATAAAGCTCATTTAGACTTGAACGCCTTAAACCCCAACAAAACGTAGGTAAAATTATATTAAAATCAAATTTAATAAGTTCAAATATTTAATTATGTGATTTTGAACATGATTACATAGCTTAACTTAAATTTCACAACTTTTTACATGGTTAAAATTCCATAGGGTCCTCTACAAAGCCCATTTTGACATGCACGACTTAAACCCGAACAAAAAGATGGCAAAATAATATTAAATAAAATTAAACGAGTTCAAATATTTGATTATGGGCTTTTGAACATTGTTTTATAGCTTAACCTCAATTTGAGAGCTTTTAACTCGGTTAAAATTCCAATGTATCCACTGTAAAGCCCATTTAGACATGCATGACATAAACCTCGACAAAACGTCCGCAAAATAATATTAAATGAAATTTAATGGGTTCATATATTTTATTATGGGCTTTTGAACATGATTATATATCTTAACCTCAATTTCATAGCTTTTTACTCGGTTAAAATTCTAATGGATCCATTGTAAAGCCCATTTAAATATGCATGCCTTAAACCTTTAGAAAAAGGCCGAAAAATAAGAATAAATGAAATTTAATGAGTTCAAGTATTTTTATGGGCTTTTGAACTTGATTATATAACTTAACCTAAATTTTAGTGTTTTTTACTCGGTTTAAAATTCCAATATGTTGACTATAAAAGCTCATTTAGACTTGAACGCCTTAAACCCCAACAAAACGTCCGTAAAATTATATTATAAATAAAATTTAATATGTTCAAATTTTTAATTATTTTCTATTGAACATGATTATATAGCTTAACTTTAATTTCAAGCTTTTTACATGGTTAAAATTCCATCGGGTCCTCTATAAAGCCCATTTACACATGCACGACTTAAACCCGAATAAAAAGATGGCAAAATAATATTAAATAAAATTAAATGAGTTCAAATATTTGATTATGGGCTTTTGAACTTTGTTTTATAGTTTAACATCAATTTGAGAGCTTTTAACTCGGTTAAAATTCCAATGTGTCCACTATAAAGCCCATTTAGACATACACGACATAAACCTCAACAAAATGTTCGCAAAATAAGATTAAATAAAATTTAACGAGTTCATATGTTTTATTATGGGCTTTTGAACATGATTATATATCTTAACCTAAATTTCATAGCTTTTTAATCGGTTAAAATTCTAATGGATCCATTGTAAAGCCCTTTTAAATATGCACGCCTTAAACCCTTAGAAAAAGGCAAAAAATAAGAATAAATGAAATTTAATGAGTTCAAGCATCTATTTATGGGATTTTTAAAATGATTATATATCTTAACCTAAATTTTAGTGCTTTTTACTCAATTTAAAATTCCAATATGTTCATTATAAAGCCCATTTAGACATGAACGCCTTAAACTTCAATAAAACATCTGTAAAATTATATTAAAAATCAAATTTAATAAGTTAAAATATTTATTTATGTGCTTTTGAACATGATTATGTAGTTAACATAAATTTCACAACTTTTTACATGGTTAAAATTCCATCTGGTCCTCTATAAAAGCCCATTTAAACATGCATGGATTAAACCCGAACAAAAAGATTCAAAATAATATTAAATAAAATTAAATGAGTTCAAATATTTGATTATGGGCTTTTGAACATTGTTTTATAGCTTAACCTCAATTTGAGAGCTTTTAACTCGGTTAAAATTCCAACGTGTCCACTGTAAAGCCCATTTAGACATGCACGACTTAAACCTCAACAAAACGTTCGCAAAATAATATTAAATGAAATTGAACGAGTTCATATATTTTATTATGGGCTTTTGAAAATGATTATATATCTTAACCTCAATTTCATAGCTTTTTACTCTGTTAAAATTCTATTGGGTCCACTGTAAAGCCCATTTAAACATGCACACCATAAACCCTAACAAAAAGGCTCAAAAATAAGATTAAATCAAATTTAATGTGTTGACATATTTGTTTATGGGCTTTTGAACATGATTATATAACTTAACCTTAATTTCAGTGCTTTTTACTCGGTTAATATTCCAATGGGTCCACTGTAAAGTCCGTTTAAGCATGCACTCCTTAAACCCCAATAAAACGTCCGTAATATAATTTTAAATCAAATTTAATAAGTTCAAATGTTTAGTTATGTGGGTTTGATCTTGATTATATAGCTTGACCTAAATTTTATAGATTTTTACTATGCTAAAATTCAAATGGTTCCACTATAAAGCCTATTTAGACATGCACACCTTAATTTATTTTTGAGGAAAAAAGACGGGCCTTATTAAAAACCCCACTAAAACCTACTTAGATCCGAGTGGTCGTCGTGGGCACCTAGGAGGGGAAAAGAGTACCCGAAAAAGATCATTACGAAGAAAAGGATGACATGTCATCGCATACAAAGGTTTTTAATAAGCGCATTCACCTCTTCTGCCTCAGCAACGAGGCTGTGCTTCGAAGCCGACTCAGACATAACATCCACCGTGCGAGACTACAAATCAAAGCCTCAGTGTCAAGAGTCTGAGCTGCGTCAACTACATCTTCACCTATGGCCGTAGTGGAGGGTGCAACGGGAATAGGGAAAGTCGTAGAATGACCATCTTCATGGGATATAAGCCTGCCCCAAGGCCTGGGAGGGCCTTGTCGCTTAGGGCGAGGGGCATAGAGCCATCGCCATATTGCATCTTTGTGTGGACATCCACTTTAACAGTGTGACAATTGGTAGCAAGATGTCCAATAATGCCACGCCCATGGCAAAAGAGGGGGAAACGTTCATACTGTAGAGGACAAAGTTGGGGCTTGTTTCCGGGCCGCCCAAGAGCAACACAATGCCTCAAAGGTTTTAGTGCACTAAACAGAACTCGTACTTGTATAAATTCAATGAGGTTACCTTCTTCCTTGCGAGAGTCGGTCATGACAACCTTTCCAATGCAGGCTCCCAGGGAGCGGGCAAGGTCGACATTGATTAGCTTGAAAGGAATATTATGAATGCGCCAAGACCGACGACCAACAATGTAATACCCCGAAGTGTGGTTTAGAACTATGTTATTGATTATGGTTATAAATTATTTGGTTACAAAATGTTATCATGATTAATTCATGATTTAGGTGATGATACCACTTTTGTTTCCAAGAATATCTTATTACAATGTACATTAAGAAAGTCAATTAAAAGTTTAAAACCGAAATGAAAGGATTGAAAACAAGGTTGATTAAATTATGATGGACTAATATGATTAAAGTCATAAACTTGCATCTTGCATGCCAAAATTCTATAAAGTACAAGGATAGGAACACATGTCTAAAAGGGAGAGAGTACATTTGTGAAGAGTCTCGGTTATAGGGATAAACATCCCTACATTTTTTCCCTTAGAATGCCGAGGCTATAGAGAACAAGTGAGAGAATGAGTGTCTCAAAGCAACCATCTTCTTTACCTGACCGTTCTCCCCACCGAAAGCTTTTTCTCCATATTTGAAGCTCGAGATAGCTTGGATAGACTTGGATGCATCGAAAAACTCCAATTTTTAGTGTATCTCAATTTATGTGGTAAGCCCATTTTATTGTGAAAGGGTGATTGCTTAAATTTCCTTTTGGATTGTAGAGAAATTAAAGGTAGATGTTAGCTCAAAGGAAATGGGAATTTGGTTTCTAGGTAATCAAGTTCTTGAGAGATAAATGATAGATAGATTATCAAGCTTTCCTATTAAATTTATTTCAGATTTTAGAATGAATTCTTTAGCTTTGTTTGGTGTTGGCCGATTGTAATTCAGAGGAGGGATTTTGGGTTAGAAAATTTTCATAAGTGACTGGAATTTAGAATCAAATTCAGTGACTGATTAGATAACTTCTCCTATTGAATTTAGCGTAGGTTTGATCATAAGGGTTTGAGGATTGGCTGAATTATTTAGAGGATATTTAAGTGGATCAATACCCTTTGAATTGGACTGTAAAATGCAATCTAAGCTGCAAATTTAGGTGCTGCCCTGTATTGTTTTAACCTTTTATATGAGAATGTTTTAGGAATGTTTTTAAAGGAAATCCATGAGGACTACTGAATGGCTTTGATAGAATATAGATGTATGCGTGGAAAATAAGGATGTCTTGTTTTGAGTATATAGACACAACTACATATGGTAAAATTAACTTGTTGGTTTATTGCAAAAGTACTAGGCAGTCTTATGAGTTATGTATATACTGAAAATCTGTTTTGTCTAATATTAAAGGCTGCTCGTATCAATTAGGACCGTTTTTGTAGGTGGATAAATGAGTAGAAACTGTCCTATTAGATTTTAAATTGTACTGTTATAAAAGATAATAAAGAGGAGTTTTGAACTGTATAAAACGACAGTTTTAAAGGGGAAAAACCAGTGCAGAATTAGTGCAGTAGTCCAGATTCGAATGAATAATAATAAAACAGTGCATTATGTAGTTAAAATTCTGCAGTTTTACAGCCTAAAACAATGCAGTTTCAATAGTTTAAATTTTGGACAGTCTTGTTAGATAAACAGTGCAGTTTTACATTGTTTAATCAGTACAGTTTAGACAGTTAAATATACGGTTTTGGAGCAGTTTTAGAAGTTCAAAACTGTGCAGATTAATAGACTAAAACTGCCCAGTGTTATAGACTTAAAAAAATAGGGCAGAACGTTGTCCTAAAACTGTGCAGAAAAACAGTTTCGAATAGGGATAAAATATTGCAATTTTGAATAGGTAAAGACTGTGTAGAATTGTTAATTAATCCAGTGTAGTTTGGTGATTTTAGATGCAGATTCGAAGGATAAAAACAAGTTAATATTTTTTTGGACCGTTTTATCAAATATAGGAGTATACATGTTTATCTTGGGCAGATTTGAATAGATATGAAAATATGAGACTGTTTTTGCTTGAATCTAAGTTCTATGGAACTGTTTTGGTATGTTAGTTAAGTACGCGTATCTGTATATCTATAATAGTGTTTGTTTGATAAAGATATGAAAGATAATGAACTAATTGTAAGATCAAACAAATTGATTTGACCCTAAGATTTGCTAATTGATTGAGGTACGTGATTCTATGGATGATTAGAAGAGAGTTGTTGGAAGCTAGGAGGATTTGTGGATCAGGTACCCCATAATGTTGGGGTAACAGGAGAGTGTAGTTATGTTTGACTCGGATAACACGAAGTTATCCCGATGTTTAATTCGTTTTTGTTAAAATTATGTATCGATTGGTTGTGAATGAATTGCATTACATGTACATTGTGTAAAAAGGCTCAAATAGAGCTATTTGAGTATGAGAATACATTCATAGCATGACATTCATGTTTTGACTTGTATGATATTGCAATTATTAAGTTTTAAATGCCTTGTTATTCTTGAATGATTGGCTATAAAATATCCTTGATATTGGAAGGAATTGTGTACTCGATATAAATGCCTGAAATAACTTACTAATCAATGACAATAAGACTTTCAATGAAAGATTAATTAACTAACTCCAAGGAGTTAAGAAGTAAGGAAGCTTGAATGATATTATAAGCTACTGAAATAAAGAAATAAGCAAGGTTACTTGTAACCTAAGAAATCCCTGTTAACTTTAAAAGTAAAGTTACTTGTACAATAAGCAAGTTCCCGAATGACAAAATTAAGATAAAACATATAAGTTGCCTCTGAAAATGGAAGACCTTGGATATATTGGTTGATGACTGAAATGGTTGGACTAAGGTCCCTTGTTATTAAGATTGAATGATCTTTCAGTACCTCTGGTACTCTTGTTTAAGCAATTGCTCAGGCGACGCCCTCTTGATATGTTTCGATATTAGCCCCTGCTACGTGCTCTGAGCTAAGTATCGCCTGAACTAAAGTTATTCATCACCGATAGTGATCCAAGGAAAACCTGTAAAAGATATGAGTTGATATATATATATATATATATATATATATATATATATATATATATATATATAAAAGAAAAGAATTCCAAAAGAGATAAGAGCAAATTTTCTATGTGATAGCTCAAGGTGAGCCCGGTAATTAATAGCTTATGGCAAGCCTTGTAAAGTATAAGCTCATAGTGAACTCTGAAATGAAAGCTCTGAGTAAGCCCTGAATTGAAGACTATTGGTGAGCATTGTAGTGGGTAATGTAACACCCCTCACCCGGGTTAGGAGTAACCCGACCAAGGAGTGTTAAAACAAGCAAACAAGAATTCAAGCCATTTAAAACTTTTGAAATCATCCTATTAGATGAGTTACTTGCCTAACAAGAAAGCCAGCAATCATCAGGATCATGCTTTACAAACATTATAACTCACCCAATATAAGATTAAGTATCCAAGTATTAATTAAGAAGATATAACCTAGTCCCTTATACATGTAGGCAATCAAATACACTCAAGGCAAGACACAAATTCATTTCAAGGTTATTCAAGTATGCGCAACTTTGATCCATTTCAAGACAATGTCAAACATGGTTTCAATGTTATATTCATGTCAAGTTGTAGCGATGTCCGTTTACGCTAAAAAACGATGTTTCGAAGTGTGTTGTTTTTTCAGATATAAAATGTTTATTCCGTGGGGGTTTTAAAATAACCGTATTTTATTTTGAAAATGGAGTCGTCACTGGCCACTTAGGTAGGCCGGACACCATAAAACCAGAGATTTGAAATCTTGTAGGGTTCGGGAGTCGGTTACGGATGAGGAAGGATTAGCAACCCGCACCGCCCAAAACTGGTACTTTAATAATTAACGCTTTATTAAAATTAAACTTTCCGGATTAAAGTGGCGATTAAATT
The DNA here is from genome assembly GCA_019671005.1 of Hibiscus mutabilis. Classification (NCBI taxonomy): domain Eukaryota; kingdom Viridiplantae; phylum Streptophyta; class Magnoliopsida; order Malvales; family Malvaceae; genus Hibiscus; species Hibiscus mutabilis. Next base: position 58,441,823 of record CM033716.1, on the reverse strand, counting down.
AAAGTTTGATTATAAGTGTGAGTAAATTTTAAAGGCTCTGTTATACAAGAGAAAGCGCTCAACCACTATCACTACGCCTGATACTGCCCCCGTTTACGCTCGGACAAAAGGGCACCGCATTGACAATTTATATTCCATTATGCAACCTTAAAAAGTAAAATATAAAACATGCAATTTACATTGTCATGATATTTAAAAACATAAAATATGAATATTACTAAAAAAAATAAATAAAAATTTAAACACATGGACGTAACATATCACAATAACAAAAACAAAGTATGCACATAAACATGAAAAAAAAAGGAAAAAATAGGTTTTCAAAATTAATTAACTAAATAAGACATAATTGAACTTATAAGACATTCATGACATAATTAACCATGACGTTAAACTAGTAAATCAAAGTAACATGCTAGCATAAAAACTTAACACTTGACATTATGACATAAATTACATGCATGGTATAACAACATGATATTAAATGTAACAAATATATAGCCTAATGTGCAAAAAAAGAAGGTTATGCCAGACACATGAACATGAAAAAAGTAAACACAAGTATAACATGAACCTCAAAATAAAACATCATAGCGTGGTAATGTACAAGAAAGAAACAAACATAAAATAACCAAGTTGGACCCGAGGGATATATAAAAACATCAAGGATTAAGAACATACTAATCAATGGTATAGATATGATGTAGGAATTAAACTAGAAAGTAACACCTAAAAACACGTATATAAAACGAACAACAAAACAACTAAATAACGCAAAAAACAAAAAAAAAACACGATACAACTCCAAAAGCACAAATAAACATGAAATCAGAAGCAAATATGAAAACAAAAAAACATGCTGGCAACATATAATAAAAACATACGACCTAAACATTCAAATATGATAAAGGACTGCAATGAAACAAAAGTAAAGCGGAAGACAGAAATCAAATAAAAAGAAAGTAGTTCAGGGACGAGATTACAAGCCAAACGAAACTTAGAAGGACTAGTGTTGTGAAATACCCAAGAGGCAAGCTCGAAATAGAAATTTCAAAAAGCGGTGGGACTTAGGGCAGAATTTCACCATTTAAAATATGAATTCAGTTAATTTAAGGGCGGAAATGAAAGATTTTAAAAAGCAAGAGGGACTAGGATCGCAAATATCCCATGCGGCAGACAGAAATGAAAATCTCAATAACGTGGGGAGATTTATGTCGTTATTTACCCATTTTTTTATTTCCCCCTCTACAAAACAGATAACCGGCCCCTTCTCCCCTTCTTTTCTCATTTTTTCAGCTCAAGAAAGAGAGCTCTCATGCTCTATGTTTTTCCAGGAAACCATCCCCCCCAAAATATAAAACCCTTCAACGCCGCTGTGCTCAGGCAGTCTCAGGCGAGGCTCGACCTTAATGGCCGCCTCGAGCCTTCCCAGACCAGCACTTCAGGCCACCTAGACCACTCCTCTGAACCGAAAACCCCCTCCGATCACACTTTCCTTTTACTCGAAGCCTCTGTTGTAAAGCTAAGATAAACCCTCACTGAAACGGCTTACCCCCAAGGGTTCATCGCCGGCAAGATTTGAACTGACTCAGGTAAAGAAATTTTCCTTTTTATTTTTCTGCTATATCGCTCTTGATTTACGCTTGCATGAGAAAAGGAAAAAAGGATTACCCTGAAAATTTTTGTTTTTATTTCTCCAAAGACTGATACAACTTGTTACTTCCTTTTTTTGTTCTTACAACCTTTCATACATATATTCTCTCTGATCTGGTTGGTAGAAAAATATAATGTAATTTTTTGATTTGGTCTCTGACACCCATCCTTTTTGTGATGTTTTTCATGTCCAGTGGTTGAGGGAGAGCTGTACGGCGGCAACCTGGTGGAGATGTCATCCGGTCAGACTTGTTTCTGGCCGTTGGATCAGATCTGATCCAATGGCTGGGATGCTTTGCTGTATGGAGGGCCAAGATATGATCTTGGGGTGGGAGACCTTGCGAGATGACAACACGTGGCCTCTGGGGAACCCGAGGAGTCTCGCGCGCGTGGGGAGCTGGCAAGCCTGAGCGTGGTCTTCACGAGGCATCTGGATGGGCATCTCCCTTTAATCACGACCGTTGGATCAATGCTTGATCCAACAGTTCTGGATTAGCTACACAAAAATATCCAAAATAATTAGGGTTAGATGTCTGATAGGGCTCAGGGTTTTGGGCCAGATAGGCCTTGTAAACCATGTTATATTTTTTGGGTTTTTGTAACATCATGTGGACTTGGACTGTTAATTAAATGCATGGTTTGAGTCTGTATTTCCATATTTGTTCATAGTACATAATACTAATACTAATAATAATAATGATAAAATACATACGTATACATACGCACATAGGATATACGTACATGCAATCACAAACATTCAAATATAGTACATGCTAGCATGCTCATCTATGCACACGTCTCATTAATATAAACGTACATACATTACTCACGTATATCACACATATTGCATACATTGATAACACATAATATAAACACGTAATATAACCTAAGTGTACATGCCCTAATAACATATTAACAATTACACTAATATATTAACACTGTATTTACAAACCGAATAAAAATGAGTGATTACAGTTGTCCCTCTTTGCTTGTTCTCGTGAAACGAGAACAAAGCAAAGACCAAAAAGCACTCATTTTTATTCGACTTTCCTGTTTGTGGCTTCAGCATCACGTGTTCTTCTGGAACTCTCCGCTTTTCCTCGGCCGGATCTTCAGGCTCGTAAGTTCTTCCTATATAGAACTTCTTTACCTTTGGTTCTTCTTTGAGATTCTGGAGTTAGGGCTCTTCCTATATGGAGCCTTTCACTGGGGGCTCGAAAACGTAGGCTCCTCTTTTATAGAACCTTTGTCTTCGATATTTTTTTTTCTTTTTTTCTCTTTTTTTTCTTTTTTTCCCCTCTTTTTCTGCTCTTTTTTCTTTTCCTTTTTCTCTTCTCCCTTTTTTCTATCCCTTTTTTACGAGGCTGTTGATATCTTTGGACTTATGCTACTAACGCCGTCGCATCATGCCCGAAGGACTTACTGATCGCTCGAAGGACTTATCACCATGCTCGAAAGACTTAACGGTGGCCCGAAGGACTTAACACCGTGCTCGAAGGACTTACCAATGACCCGAAGGATTTAACATCTGGTCTCACACTACTATGGCTGTCGCCATCTGGCCTCACGCTACTAAGGCTACCGCATCACGCCCGAATGACTTATTGATGGCCCGAAGGACTTATCACCATGCTCGAAAGACTTAATGGTGGCACGAAGGACTTAATACCGTGCTTGAAGGACTTACCGATGACCCAAAGGATTTAACAGCTGGGCCTCACACTACTATGGCTGCCGATCTTTCTGGACTCACGCTACTAAGGTTGCCGCATCATGCCCGAAAGACTTATTGATGGCCTGAAGGACTGATCACCATGCTCGAAAGACTTACTGGTGGCCCGAATGACTTAACACCATGCCCAAAGGACTTACCAATGACCCGAAGGATTTAACATATGGGCCTCAAGCTGCTATGGCTGCCGATCTTTCTGGATTCATGCTACTAAGGCTACCGCATCATGCCTAAAGGGCTTACTGATGGCCCGAAGGACTTATCACCATGCTCGAAAGACTTACTGGTGGCCCGAAGGACTTAACACCGTGCCCGTAGGGCTTATCGATGACCCAAAGGATTTAACATCTGGGCCTCACGCCGCTATAGCTGTCGATCTTTCTGGACTCACGCTACTAAGGCTGCCGCATCACGCCCGAAGGACTTATCACCATGCTCAAAAGACTTAATGGTGGCCCGAAGGACTTAACACCGTACCTGAATGACTTACCGATGACCCGAAAAATTTAACATCTGGCCTCACGCCGCTGTGGCTACCGCTATCTTTCCTTTCTTTAGTAAATTCTTTGACAATTCTTCAAATACCTGTCTAGAAATAAGCAAAAATTGACATGTCTCTATCTATATGATGCATGCAATGTCGTGCTTTCTTTTTCTTCTTTTTTCTTTTTTTCTTTTTCTTCTTTCCTTTCTCTCTTTTACCTCTTTATTCTTCTTCTCTTTTTATCATCATTTTTCTGTTCTAAAGTCTTATGCCCTGGAAGGTTATTTCTCAGTTTTCCTTCCTTCTCTTCTGTTGCGGTATGTCCTTTGATCAATTATTTATCTGATTCAAGTCTTTTAACCCTTTCGCGGTATAATTCTCTCCCTCTTTTTTCTTTCTTTTTTCTTTCTCTTTTTATGTTTTAAAATCTTATGCCCTAAAAAGTTATTCTTTAAATTTCTCATTTTCTTTTCTTTTTTGCAGTATGCTCAGTTTTGATCTTCATTTCTATCAATTTTTGTTAAATGAGTACCCGCTTTGGTTGTTTTGCACGAGCACTTGTCTTTCTTCTTCGGGGTCTCTGCCCGCTTCATAAACAAACTCTATATCATGCATGTGCAGAGATTCTTACCATTCTTCATGTTCTGCATTGCCCCACTCGATCATGAGCTCGGCTACCTTTCAACTCCTTTGGCCCAACATTCTGAGTACTTGTTAGTTTCGTCATCGGGGTGAGCAAAATGCTTTTATGTTCTGAACTTAATCTCAATCTTCTTGCTGCCTCTTGACGGGAACCATTTCTCGATCCCTGTTCTTTAATTCTTTGGAGACTCAATGTTTACCTCTTACCGTCCCCCGAATTTTGTAATCTCATTCTCGTCCTGGTTCGTCCTTCATTTTCTTGAACCAACCAAGGCACCATGGCTGAAGCCCGCTCCTTGTTCTTGAGCTGTCTGACACATATGCTCTTGTCATCGTCTTCATCCTATACATTGTGGGGTCGCTTCTGGTTAGGTGCTCCAATAATATCCGCTACCTTGTGTTCTGGATCTTATCTCTGAAGTAATACATGGAAATCTTTGTTGCTTTAACTTGTCAACTTGTTGATTGGCATTCCACTGAAGGGTATCATTTAGGTTAACATACAGGATCTTGAAATCACAAAATAGGAGCTACGGATATCAAGTGCAAGAGCATCTTAGATTCAACCATTTAGTAATTCAAGGCTGTAAAGTCTTCCCTGGTGACTCAGTTCATCCTCATGATTACCGCATTGCTGCAGAATACTACTCTTTCTCAATTCTCATTACCTGCTCTGCCCCAAAAGGGTGGACTTGTATGACCACTCGAGCGTAGAAATATTACTCTAAGAATATAGTTCTAGGTGGTGCGAGTTGTAATTTCATCTATGCTTATCGTTTATTTTTTCTCTTTTTCATTTTCTCTTCCTTTCTTTTCAATTTTCTTTTTCCTCTTTTTCTTCTTTTTTTTTCTTTTTTCTTTTTTTTCCTTTTTTTGAGCTTTTATCATTATTTGAGGAAATCAATTCGTCACAGTCCTTTGTCTTGAGGACAACATGGAGCAAACAACACAGCCCCAAGTTACTCGGCATAGTCACGATTTGAAAATATTACCATCACTCATGAAGCTAAGGTTTCTTGAATTGGATGGTGTATTGCCACCTTATCGCTTCAGCGGGGTGCCCCAAAATTCCCACACTATTATCTGAACAAGCCTATTACCAAGTTTCGAACATAGGAGTGCTTTTTATTATTCTTTTCTCCTTATTTATTTCTTTTTTCTTTCTTTCTTTTTCTTCCATTTTTTCTCTTCTTTTTTTCCTTCAATTCTTTTCTTTTTAATTCTTATTTCTAATTCTTTACTACATAAAAGATTATGCTTAGAGTTTCAATTTCAAGCAACTCTACATGGTTGACATTCAGAGCTTTTTCGTCCTTGAACATCATTGAAAGAGTAGTAATCTTACTTTGCTGACCAGAGTCTGGTAGGGAAGATCACACATCATCGTTGTCACAACATCCATCTAATGTCACATCTTGCAATTGATATCTAGTGCCCTACAATGGCGATAAAATATACATCTATGTGCTTTCAAGAACATTGTATGTTAAGCGAAATGTGTTCTTCATTGGAATAAAGATCAACAAACATGCCCTTTCATAAAAGATCTTTACCACATGTGGGCCACAGGTAGTAAAGTTGAATCCTTGTATTACTTCAAGAAAGTCTTTTAATGTAGAAACATCCCTGGCTTCTTCAACACTATGCAGACTTGCCCTTCATCCTTGGTCCTCCACTGCTTGATCAGCTCTTGTGTCAAGGTCCCATCATTGACCGCTTCTTGTTCTCCTCCAATAAAGGTCTACATTTTCTGATGGGATGCCCCGGTGCCCCCATATAGAATTCGCACGTGCTACTCGGGTCAAAACTATGGGCAGATGGATCAGGTGCAATCTTCATCGGTCTAGGAGCAAGATAGTGACCCCCTACCAAATGAGGTCATATGTCTGAGATAGATGTTCCGAACACTTCCAAATTTGCGCTCGTCTGAGGAATTTTCCTTGATGACCTCAAGGTGTCATTCTGTCTTCTTCTTTTACGGCCACGCGAACACTAGAGATGACACTCATTTACCTCTCTGTCTTTATCTATCTTATCTTCGATTCGGTCCTTGGACTTAAACCCCAATTTCCTTCTTTAATTGCGTATTCTATCCTCTCTCCAATCGTCATGAAATATTCAAATCTGTTTCTCGATTTCTCTAACATCACATCGAAAAAAGGAGAGGGAAGCGTTGCATGGAACATGGGAGTCAACTCTTCTTCTGCTATAGGAGGCTGGACTTGGGTCGCCAAACATTGCCACCTTAGTGCATATTCCCTGAAGCTTTTGTTTGGTCTCATTTTATCATTCTGAAGAAACTGACGACAGGGCGCTAAATCTAAAGCATATCTGTATTGACTCAAGAAGGCATTAGCGAGGTCACCCCATGACCTAACTTGGTTTCTGTTCAAACGGTTATACCACACTGCTGCAGGTCACGTCAGGCTATCGTGGAAGTGGTGGATCAACAACTCTTCATTCTTCATGTATCCCTCCATTTTTCTACAGAACATGGTCAAGTGAATCTTCGGGCAGCTGGTTCCGTCATACTGCGCAAATCTAGGAACCTTGAAATCTGGAGGAATAACCAAATCAGGGACTAGGCAGAGTTCCCTCGTATTGAAAACATTTATCTTTTCTTTTTTCTTCAGCTCTTTCTCGATTCTTTCTTCTAGCTGGTCAAGCCTCGACTCTTTAGTTCGTTCTATTTTCCAACTAATTCTGCCATCGAACCCCAAGTATTAAATGATGAAGTGCCATGCGATGATAAAACTATTAAACAATTCAAAGGATGTGATGCAAATGCAATGCATGAATGCTAGGCATCGATTCCGCAAGTGATTTGTCCCTATAAGACATCTTTCATTCAGACTAAAAGGTTTCATTACATTCGGTATTAGGGGTTTATAGATATCGGTGAGCCCTATCGCCTAATTTCTTGACCTCATTCAATAGTCCTGTCAGCTTTCCTTCGCGGTCCAATGCTGGATCCATATTCTGGCTTATCGGCGCTACTGCATCGGCTAAGTCTGCTACCTGTTGAGCTACTTGTCGGGCCTGAGTCATAACGATCTTCATGTCTCGGTCTTTCTCCCGTATTGTCTGCTCAGCCTTTTGTAGCTTGACGGTCACTGTCTGAGCATGAATATCGCTGGTATGTAAAGAAGTCTTGAGCCTCGATATCTGTTCTTTGAGTACTGTGTTTTCTATTTGAAGGGTTTGTGATTCCTCTCTTTCTTGATGCATACATGATTTTAGGATATCGTCCATGGCCAGACTGTTTTCCAACTCACTTTGGAGGATGTCGCGTTGTCTCTCAGCTTCTTTTAGCTTTTGTGACAATGATTTGACTTTATTCTTACTATTCTTGCATTTCTGCTTCCAACGTTCCAAATCGTTCTTCAGCTGAATCATGCCATTAACCCATTCTTCAGAGGTGTCACCCAGACTGACATTCTTGAATTCAAAGTGCAGCTTCTGGTACTCGTCTTGTATGCTTTTCAATTTCATGTTCAGATCGTGCCTCTCGTGCTCGAGCTGGCTGTACTTGCATGCAAGTTCATCTTCTAAGACACTTTTATTCTCGACTCCTGAATTTATCCCGCTTGAGTGACCCACTTCTGCGTTACCCGAACCTTGGGCTGGGTGTTGACCTTTCTTCGACTTTGCCCCTTGGGCAACAACGGTTCGCTGTAGAATCGGGGTTGTCTATCTTCGAAACCCAAAACTCCCATTCTAATAAGATCTTGAACTCTGTACTTCAGGGCTCTACAATTCTCACTGTGATGAATCGAATTGCCTATGTGGTAGCTGCACCAGACACGACTATTGTAACCCTTCGGATAAGGAGACCTTTTTGGTACAGACTTCACCGATACGATAAGGCTCCTTTTGACAAGCAAGGAAAGTAGCTCGATGTATCTCATGGGTATAGGATAATGCCTTCTGATGTCATTGGATTCTAGAGCTTCCCCTGGTCTTGCCTCTGTTCCCTTGGTATCTACCCCAGATATGCCGCATGTCTGTTTCTTGAGATTGATCACAAAGGGATTCGATTTGTCGTATTTAACGGTGTTGTCTATCTCGGCATTTTGACCCTTCTGTTCCATATTCTGATCCTTTATCAATTCTTCTCTGAGTTCGACAGGCTGCTTGCCCTTCATCATAGCATTAATCTAGTCCATCATCTCGACCATTTGCTTCTTTAATTCTTGTGCTTCATCTCCCTTGTTACCAGAGCTGACACTGCTTACCGAATCTGTTCTGGAGCCCTTGAACAATCCTTCTTCTGCTGTCCCTGGCCTAGTCTCGGGATGGAACTCTAGAACTGGACCCCCTTCCTTCAGGTCAAAGAACCTTTGGTCCATCATGAACAATCTTCTATTATGGGAGAAACCACTTGGGAATCAATTCCCTTTGTAATGCGAATGCGATGATATATGCAAAAACAAAACAAAAAAGGAAACAAGTCAATACCGATTAAAATTAATAAATGCACAATAAAAGGGCAAATTAAATGCGATAAACAAACAAAGCAATCCTATACATCCCGTCTAAGACACCTAGGTTATCCGCATGGCTCTAACAGGGTGGGTTTCTATGTGTTCTCTACATGCAGTGTTGGTGCTAGGAGGTAGCCGAATTGTCCTTGTTGTCCTCAACTAAGAGTAGCAAGGCCCCCGATCATCACCCATTATAGGCTCCTTTCAGCCGGGTTTAACTCAGGGGGATCCATTCGCTTATGCCTGCACGAAGGAACGATATCCTTACGAAAGCATAAGGTACTTGAGCCCCGAATGATACTTGTTAGGGCCTACACGGGAGAACGATATCTCCACGAAAGCATTAGCGTTTTCCCCCACTTAAAAGGACGGGTTTATATGCCAAATTTTAAATGCTTTTAAATAAACGCGCAATTACAACCAAATATTAATTTAGTTGTCTCTTTAATTCGGAATTTCTAATATTATTAAAGCGGTAATTATTTAAAAAGCTTGACTCTCATTTGTTTTTGAAGAAACAAGAATGGTCCCCAGCGAAGTCGCCATCTCTAGCGATGTCCGTTTACGCTAAAAAACGATGTTTCGAGGTGTTTGTTGTTTTTTTCGGATATAAAATGTTTATTCTGTGGGGTTTTAAAAAAACCGTATTTTATTTTGAAAATGGAGTCGCCACCGGCAACTTAGGTAGGCCGGACACCATAAAACCAGAGATTTGAAAACTTGTAGGGTTCGAGAGTCGGTTACGGATGGGGAAGGATTAGTACCCCCACACCACCCAAAATTGGTACTGTAATAATTACCGCTTTATTAAAATTAAACTTTTCAGACTAAAGTGACGATTAAGTTAAAATTTGGATATAAGTTCGAGTAAATTTTAAAGGCCCCGTTATCCGAGAGCAAGCGCCCAACCACTATCACTACTCCTGATACTGGCCCTATTTACTCTCGAATAAAAGGGCACCACATTGACAATTTATATTCCATTATACAACCTTAAAAAGCAAAATATAAAATATGCAATTTACATTTTCATGATATTTAAAAACATAAAATATGAATATTACCAAAATAAATAAATAAATAAAAATTTAAACACATGGACGTAACATATCACAATAACAAAAACAAAGTATGCACATAAACATGAAAAAAGAAAAAAATTAGGTTTTCAAAATTAATTAACTAAATATGACATACTTGAACTTATAAGACAAATGCAAAACATGCATGACATAATTAACCATGACGTTAAACTAATAAATCAAAGTAACATACTAGCATAAAAACTTAACACTTGACATTATGACATAAATTACATGCATGGTATAACAACATGATATTAAATGTAACAAATATATAGCCTAAGGTGCAAAAAAAGAAGGTTATGCCAGACACATGAACATGACAAAAGTAAACACAAGTATAACATGAACTTCAAAATAAAACATCACAGCGTGTTAATGTACAAGAAAGAAACACACATAAAATAACCAAGTTGGATCCGAGGGATGTATAAAAACATCAAGGATTAAGAACATACTAATCAATGGTATAGATATGATGTAGGAATTAAACTAGAAAGTAACACCTAAAAACACGTATATAAAACGAACAACTAAATAACGCAAAAAACAAAAAAAAAACGATACAACTCCAAAAAGCACAAATATATATGAAATCGAAAGCAAATATGAACACAAAAAAAAACATGCTGGCAACATATAATAAAAACATACGACCTAAACATTCAAATATGATAAAGGACTGCAATGAAACAAAAGTAAAGCGGAAGACAAAAATTAAATAAAAAGAAAGCAGTTCAGGGACGAGATTACAAGCCAGACGAAACTTAGAAGGACTAGTGTTGTAAAATACCCAAGGGGCAAGCTCGAAATAGAAATTTCAAAAACGCGGTGGGACTTAGGGCATAATTTCACCATTTAAAATATGAATTTAGTTAATTTAGGGGAAAAAATGAAAGATTTTAAAAAGTAAGAGGGATTGGGATCGCAAATATCCCATGCGGCGAGACAGAAATGAAAATCTCAATAACGCGGGGGGATTTATGTCGTTATTTACCCATTTTTTAATTTCCCCCTCTATAAAATAGATAACCAGCCCCCTCTCCCATTCTTTTCTCATTTTTTTTTCAGCTAAAGAAAGAGAGCTCTCATGCTCTCTGTTTTTCCAGGAAACCATCCCCCACAAAATATAAAACCCTTCAACGCCACCGTGCTCAGGCGGTCTTAGGCAAGGCTCGGCCTTAGCGGCCACCTCGAGCCTTCCCAGACTAGCACTTCAGGCCACCTAGACCATTCCTCTAAACCGAAAATCCCCTCCGAACACACTCCCCTTTTACCCGAAACCTCTGTTTTAAAGCTAAGATAAACCCTCACTGAAATGGCTTACCCCCGAGGGTTAATCACCGGCAAGATTCAAACTGACTCAGGTAAAGAAATTTTCCTTTTTATTTTTCTGCTATATCGCTCTTGATTTACGCATGCATGAGAAAAGGAAAAAAGGATTACCTTGAAAATTTTTGTTTTTATTTCTCCAAAGAGTGATACAACTTATTACTTCATTTTTTTGTTCTTACAACCTTTCATACATATATTCTCTCTGATCTGGTTGGTAGAAAAATATAATGTAATTTTTTGATTTGGTGTCTGACACCCATCATTTTTGTGATGTTTTGTATGTCCGGTGGTTGAGGGAGAGCTGTACGGCGGCATGGTGGAGATGTCATCCGGTCACACTTGTTTCTGGCCGTTGGATCAGATCTGATCCAACGGCTAGGATGCTTTGCTATATGGAGGGCCAGGATCTGATCTTGGGGTGGGAGACCTTGCGAGACGACGACACGTACAAGAGGCATGTTTAAGCATATCAATTCGAGTATGATCACTTTTCAAGTATCATGTAAGCAAGCAATTTCAAGATATCAAGTCAAGTATCATTCAAGCTTTAGGCCATGCATTTCTTTCTTGCTCATTCATTTTAGATTAGGCCTTGGTACATAGTTATGTCAAGGTAATCGAGTCACCAACCAAACTATTGCCAAAACAAGAAACTGATCATATTCCTCTTACTATCGCCAGTGACCATAACACACATCCCTCCTACTGTAGCCAAATAAGGGCCTTGGCCTAGGACCGTAATCCACCCAATCACAATGAGCTCTAGACTTATGGCATGCCATCCCACCTATGACCAACAAGCAACCAAGGCTTTATTTTAATTACTTGTCAATTAAGTAAGTTTCAAGATTTCAAGTTAAGGCAAGTACTCACAACAAGATCATGGCAAGTTAGTAGCTTATTCAAGAATCCCTTTCAAGTGTTTATCTATCAAGATCAAGATAACCCTTAGGCCATTCGAGCCTTAGCTCAATATATCATGCATTCATTATAATTCAAGCAAGTTTGCATTTCAAGTCATCTTAGCATCAAGCAAGATTATGTCTAAGCAAATTTGATTCTTTCGATTAGGTCAATACAAGAAACCATAGAAGATCAATCCATTGTTAAATGATTCATTTGTATTACCAACTCACATATCAAACCTATCTTACTACCAAGTTTCCATTTAAGCCATTATTCCCTTAACTCATTTCCAAGGATAGTTTAGATTCATTTCATAGCATAAACATATCAATGGAATAGTAATTGTGCATATTTGGTTAGGACCTAAGTCCTAACCCTATGTAAAAGCTACACTCACAATACTCCAAGCTAGTTTTGATCCTTGATCCAAATCCCTTTTTGCTTGTTACTAGGTTGCCCAACTCTATCTTCTTCAACAAGATCCACTCCTTATTCTAACATACATCCAATATAATGGAATCAAAATCCACAACCAAACAATACATTTCAAGCAATCCAAGTTCACAAGAAACCAACAATCAAACAATTTAAGCATTTTCATTCATGTTAACTTAGCCATTGTATAACATGGCAAAACAATTTCACCATTTCAATCTTATTAAAACAGTTATGTCCTGCTCTTAAGCTACCCAAAACAGTTCCATTTTAACTATATTCACAATGGTATACAAAACAGTCCCTAACAGTTCTAATTTTTGCTAAAACGGTCCACTACAACAATTTGCAATTACACCCTTCTCTTTGTTCTACAAAACAGTCCAAATTGTGATTATCTCATACAATTCATGTTAAAAAACTTTTAATCAACTTCCCCTATTTTTAAGTCACTATTTCCAGCCCCTAATTCATACCATTCAGTCTCTAGATCAATCTTGGTTTCGATTCTAGTCCCTATTTCACATACATCTCAACAAGCATCTTATAGTAGTCCAATTGATCATTATTCAAGCAATTCAACCCACCAAGCATTTAAATTGACCTTCCCCTGTTTTAAGTTCATAAATTCCAGCCCTCAATTCTGTCAAAACAGTCCAGCATTTATCAATTCTTTCAAAACAGTCCATAGTTAGCCATTTAACAATCAAATGTGACTAGTTTCATCTTTAAGCTAAATTTTCATTATCTAACCATGATCTTTAATTGATTGACATCTCAGTTCAGTATGTTTCTAAATTTCCAGCAAGCTTTTACTCAATTCAAGTCCTAATTCATGGACAATTCGAACTACCTATCAAATTTCATGATCAATAAAACAATGGTCTCATTTATGTACATATACCATTTGGTCAAGCATAGTTTCATCCTATTTTCAATAGCATTTCAACCACATTCAAGCTACAATTCAAGGCAGTTTCAAGCATAAACATCTAACATTCATTTCTATGAATCCAAGTTCAATTTCTATCATCAAACATTCATTCAAACAAGTTGCTAGGGAGGAGGGACTTAGAAATCACTTACAATCTTCCTAGCTTATCCAAGTACATGAAAAATAGGATCACATGCAAGCTTCCAATCTCTACAATGGTGGCTTTTCTTTCCCTAAAGAGTTGAGAGGGTTTCAGCCAAGGAAGGAGAAAGGATGAGTGGAGAAGATGATAGGAAAATGGACACCTATCCAAGTTGTTATCACTTGGATTGACCGAATGCCTCCACATGGCAATTCAAGGGTCTAATTGCTTCATAAATCCTTAGTTATACATCCTATTTGCATGCAAATCAACATTTAAACATTGTTACTATTTGATCCTTCATGATTCGGCCATTAATTATCAAATCCATATAATTTGGTCACTATATTTAACCAATTCTTCTAATTTGTTGATTGTTTGTGCAATTAAGTTCTAATTAGTTTGTGACATGTTACTAGGCCATGATTTAGGGTATTACAATTCTCCCCCTTAAAATAAATTCACCCTCGAATTTACCTAAATTGAACAAGTGAGGATATTGATCTCTAATCGTAGCCTCAGGTTCCCAAGTTGCCTCTTCCATCTTATGATTCCTCCATAATACTTTCACCAAGGGAACATTTTTGTTTCGAGGTCTTCTAAGTTCCTTGTCAAGTATTCGTATTGGCTCTTCTTCATATGATAGGTCAGGATTCAATTCAACTTCTTCAGGTTCTAGAACATGGGATGGATCAGATCGATATTTTCTAAGCATGGAAACATGGAAGACATTATGGATCTTATCAAATTCAATAGGGAGTGCCAATCTATAAGCCACTGGACCAATCCTTATAATGATTTCGAATGGTCCAATGAACCGGGGACTAAACTTTCCTTTTCTTCAAAATCTGAAAAACTTCTTCTAGGGAGACACTTTGAGAAAAACTTTGTCTCCCACGTTGTATTGGATGTCTCTCCTTTTCAAGTCTGCATAGGCTTTCTGCCTATCAAAGGCTTGCTTCAATCGATCATGTATGATTTGAACTTGTTCCTCAGTTTCTCTGAGTAATTGAGGTCCCAACACCTTGTTTTCCCCCAATTCAGACCAACACAAGGGAGTCCTACATTTTTTCCATACAAGGCTTGAAATGGTGCCATTTGAATCGTTCTTTGATAGCTGTTGTTGTAAGCAAACTCTATAAAAGGCAGGGACTTCTCCCAATTCTTCCCGAAGTCTATAACACATGCTCGTAACATGTCTTCAAGTACTTGTATCACCCTTTCTGATTGGCCATCACTTTGTGGATGAAAAACTGTGCTCAAATGCACTTTGGTTCCAAGGGCTTTTTACAAGGATTTCCAAAATCGAGCAGTGAATCTAGGATCTCTATAAGAGATTATTGATGTAGGAATTATGTGCAAACGTACTACTTCACGAATATATAACTCGGCTAAGGCATCCAAGCTTAAGTTCATTCGAATAGGGAGGAAATGAGCCGATTTAGTGTATCTATCCACTATCACCCACACGACATCACTCTTTCTTGGAGTACAAGGAAGACCACCCACAAAGTCCATGGTAATACGATCCCATTTCCATTGAGGTAATTCGATTGGTTGAAGCAATCCCGTAGGGACTCTGTGCTCGGCTTTGACTCTTTGGCAAGTTAGACACTTGGATACAAAATCTGTGATAACTGATTTCATGCCTGGCCACCAATATAGGGGTTTCAGGTCTTTATACATCTTGACTGATCCAGGGTGTATCGAGAAAAAGCTTTGGTGAGCTTCTTTCAAGATTTCCTTCTTCAATTCTTCATTGTTAGGAACACAAACTCTATCCTTAAAATAGAGTAATCCATTCAAATGAATAGAGAAATCAGATTTTGGTTCTGAATCTAGTTTCAACATGATAAATTGAAGATCAGAGTCGATTTGCTGAAGATCTTTGATTCTAGAGATCAAGTTGGATTGAACTTGGAGTTCAGACAAGAGTCTATGCTTTTTGTACACTTGGAAGTGTGCATTGATTGCATGAGAAGCTACAAGGAGAGTTATAGAATTAGGTTCATGGATTCAAGAGGAATTTTCAAGGATATGATTATCTACAAGCTTCCAAATGGCTTACCCAAGTTCGATTTACAACTAAGAGCATCCGCAACTACGTTGGCTTTTCCAGGATGATAATCGATGACCAAGTCATAGTCTTTCAATAATTCTATCCACCTTCTTTGTCTCAAGTTCAAATATTTCTGGGTCAAGAGGTATTTGAGGCTTTTGTGATTGGTGTATGGGTAACACTTCTCACCGTACAAGTAGTGCCTTTATATTTTGAGAGCAAACACGATAGCATCCAATTCTAGATCGTGTATAGGGTAGTTTAATTTGTGAGGCTTCAATTGACGTGATGCATATGCTATAACATTGCCTCCTTGCATCAAGACACATCCTAGTCTCGAATGTCATGAATCACTATACACAGTGAACTCTTTTGCCAATTTTGGTTGTATAAGGACCGGGGCATGGGTCAAGGCTTGCTTAAGCTGGTCAAAACTTCTCTGTTGTTTCTCTGACCATTCGAATGGTTCATCCTTTTGAAGGAGCTTGGTAAAGTGTGTGGCTAAGGTTGAAAATCCCTTGACAAATCATCGATAATACCCTGCTAAACCAAGAAAGCTTTTGGTCTCACCTATATTCCTTGGAAGTCTCCAATCCAAAATAGATTGAATCTTCTTTGGGTCTACTTTGATCCCTTCTGTCGAGATGATATGCCCGAGAAACGAAACTTCTGATAACCAGAATTCACATTTGGAGAACTTTGCAAATAGTTGACATTCTCAGAGAGTTTGTAAAACAATTCGGAGGTGTTCAGCATGCTCTTCCTTGTTTCAAGAATAGACCAAGATATCGTCGATGAATACTACCACGAATTTATCAAGATAGGGCTTGAATACTCGATTCATGAGGCCTATGAATGTAGCTGGGGCATTGGTTAACCCGAATGGCATTACGAGGAATTCATAGTGACCATATCGAGTTCGAAAGGTTGTCTTGGGTACGTCTTCTTCTTTCACCCTCATTTGGTAATATCCAGATCAAAGATCGATATTTGAAAACACTGCAGCATCTTTAAGCTGATCAAATAGATCTTCAATCCTTGGCAAAGGATATCGATTCTTGATAGTGAGCTAGTTCAGTTGTTGATAATCAATTCAAAGTCTTATCGTGCCATCTTTCTTCTTCACGAACAAGACAGTATCACCCCATGGAGATGAACTGGGTCTAATGAAACCCTTGTCTTGTAGCTCTTGAAGTTGCTTTTGGAGTTCTTTCAACTCAACTAGTGCCATCCGATAGGGTGTAATGGACACCAGATTCATTCCAGGCTGGACATCAATCCCAAACTCTACTTCTCTGGTTGGAGGGAGACTAAGGAGTTCCTCGGGATAAACATCAATGAATTCAGATATAATAGGGATACTTGACAATCTAAAATCGTATTCATCTCGTTCAATCATAGCAACAAAGATGGATGTAGATTTCTTATCAATAAGAAGGATGGATTCCTTTCCTAGACCTCAGAGATAAAGTCACCGATTTTGACAATCTACCCAGGCTTGGTGTTTCCCTAACAAATCTAGTCTCAGTACAAGATCGAATTCACAAGATGGCAAGACATATAGATCAATAGGGAAAGTTATATTTCGAATGATTATGGAACATTCCTTGCAAAGGAAGTTATGGACGTTATTCCCCCTATAGGGTTCAAAACTACAAGGCCTTTATCAACAGTTTCAGGTTTCAATTTCAATTTAGCAATCAAGGATGAGCAAACAAAAGAATGGGTAGACCCCGAATCAATTAAAGCATAAGCAGGACTTGAGTTTAATTCAACAGTACCTGCCATGACATCAAGAGACTCTTTGTCTTCTTTTCCTCGAATGTGATAGATTCGAGTAGGGGCTCATGACTCCTGATGTGTAGAAGCCGATTGCTGACCTCTACCCTTGCCTTGATTTCTCGATTAAGCTTGTCTCGGGCCTTTGCTACGATTGAAAGGTGTGGTACTAGCATTTATCGGGGCTCGAGTCAGGAGCTTGTTAAGATTTTGGGGACAATCCTTAATGTAGTAATCTAAGTCTCCACACAAGTAGCACAGGTTGGATTGAGTTCTACACTTACCCGAGTGGAGCTTTTGGCAGAACTTGCAAGTAGGGACTTGAGTAACTTTTTCAGGATTCCCCGTGCTATTAACAGAGATAACCGGGGCTGAGGGCTTGGATACCGATTGAAGTCTCGATATGTAATTACTCTTTTGAGCATGAGTGAAGGTTGAAGAGCTTTCTTTGTGATACTTAGCTTTCTTAGACTGTCAATGAGGCTTGTCATCATGTTTGGATCTCTTATCATTCCAGTGGCTACCACCCATTTGTTTCTCCGAAGCTTTCATCCTTTACTCAGTTGCAATGGCTCGATTAACCAGATTTTGGAAATCTGTAATCCCCATAGCAGTAAAGATGGGACTTAGTTCATCGTTCAGACCATTGATGAACATTCTACACTTGTTTGCATCAGTCTTTATATACTTCGAGTTGTACTTCCAGTGCTTGTAGAAATCACTCACGTATTGCTCAATGGGTCCGCCACCTTGCTTCAAGTACAAGAAACACTTCTGAAGCTCGGGTAGGTATTGTTCGCTGATATATTTCTTCTTAAATTCCTCGACAAAGAATTTCCAAGTAACGGTGTGAGCAGGGGTAGTCAAGGTTGTGGTTTCCCACCAACTTAAGGCTTCATCTGCCAAAAGAGCTACAACACATTCAAGTTTGTGTTCATCAGAACACGAAAGTTGTTTGGTGAGTATTCGGTTAGTAGCCTCTAGCCAGTACTCGGCTACTTCAGGATTGGCTTTATCAGTATCGGTGAAGGTATAGGCCCGATGTTGAGCTAGTTTGTTGATTGAAGCTCTGTTTGGCATAGCAACATGAGACGCAACAGGTTGGTCTCGTTTTAGAGTGGTTACAAGATGATCAACCATCTTCTTCATGGTAAGGGGATATTCTCTTTGAATAGGATGAATAGTAGGGGCTTCCTGCTGAGGTTGAGCTTGTTCTCGAGGTTCAATCTGATCTCAAGGATTCTGTTCCATCCTCACACTATCTCTTTCATTCGAGGAGCGTTCAGGACTTTCATCGTCCTGGCCAAGTCTCGTGTCAGACAATTCTAGTTCAAATAGAACAAGAAGGGTTCAGTTTCAGCAAGAACACAAGCATACTTGACATACAACTCCTATGTGGCATAATTTAATCCTATATGATGCATGATGGCCCGATTTAGTCTGAGAATCGGCTAAACCTTTAGCTCTGATTACCACTTCTGTAACACCCCTCACCCGGGTTAGGAGTAACCCGACCAAAGAGTGTTAAAACAAGCAAATAAGCAAGCACACAAGAATTCAAGCCATTTAAAACTTTTGAACTCATCCTATTAGATGAGTTACTTGCCTAACAAGAAAGCCAACAATCAACAGAATCATGCTTTACAAACATTATAACTCACCCAATATAAACTTAAGTATCCAAGTATCAATTAAGAAGATATAACCTAGTCCCTTATACATGTAGGCAATCGAGTACACTCAAGGCAAAACACAATTTCATTTCAAGTTTATTCAAGTATGCTCAGCTTTGATCCATTTCAAGACAATGTCAAACATGGTTTCAATGTCATATTCATTTCAAGTTAACTAAGCATAATCTTCTAGCATTTTACATTCAAGTCAAGGTTACATATAATGTTGGTTACTAGACATGGTCATCATTGTATTCATTCGAATCCTATCACCATCAACATGCCTTCAAGAAAGATTAACATAATCTAGAAATCATGACTAATTTATCATAACTTTAATTACTTGAACTAGAAGCATCATAATCGACAAGTGATCAATTCGAATAGAGCATTCAAGAGTTAAGCACATAATGTCCCATTGTTAAGCATATTCAAATATAACTAGATCATGTAACCAAGTTTCATTCTCCATAATCAACAAGCCATGCCTAATTCATTCACATAGCATTTGGATATCCTGGCATCAAACCTTGCCAACCAAGTCTTTACAAGCTTCTAAAGGTCAAGGCCATATATATACAAACTTCAAAATGAACAAAATGCATGATCTAGCTTAAATATGTGCATATCTAGGTGCCACCAATTAGGAGAGTTACAAAATAGATTCAAAGTCATACTTCCAGCTCTGCTTGTATCTCGCTTCAAGCTTAAGGAATATAGCTTTAAGATCTCTTTAAACCTGTGGCTTGGGAAAGATGGAAACAAAAGTGATAAGTACATAATGTACTTAGTGAGGTAGAAACTATTTACTAACCAATTATCAAGTTTAGGTAGTCTTAAATCAAGTACAGCCTAACTAAGGTTTGAGCATGTGAAGTTAAGTCTAACATAAAGTTTCAAGTGTTTTAAGACAAGTAGGGAGTCAAGTAGTCATGTATAGCTATTACCATTTATATACATCATCACAAGCACATGAACATATAATTAGGCCTCAATCTCAAGTAATATGCATTAATTCATGCTTCAATACCATTCGAACAACAATTAATAAGAAGGTTGTTTCTATTTCAAGTTGGATCGAGTACTATATCAAGACAAGAGGCATGTTTAAGCATATCAATTCGAGTATGATCACTTTTCAAGTATCATGTAAGCAAGCAATTTCAAGATATCATGTCAATTATCATTCAAGCTTTAGGTCATGCATTTATTTCTTGCTCATTCATTTTAGATTAGGCCTTGGTACATAGTTATGTCAAGGTAATCGAGTCAGCAACCAAACTGTCACCAAAACAAGAAACTGGTCATATTCCTTGTAATACCCCAAAACCTGGCCTAGAATTATGATCCAAATTCGAAAGCTAAATAATTTATTTGGATCTATCATTAATGAATTAATTGGATGGATTAGGAGTTAAATTCAAATAAATAAAAGATAAATAGCTATTGTTAAGAAGGAAATCAAGAAAGTATATAGGATAAGTAAAGGAACCATGGTAGTGATATGTTAATTGGTAAAATGTATCTTCTAATTGTTGAATGTTTTCAATGGACTAAGATACTATGCTTGTAATACCCCAAATAATGGCTTAAAAGTATGTAATAACTTGATTACAAGCTAATTGTAGTGTAATTGTTATCTATTAGGAATCATTAAGTGATTTTGGGTTTACTTGAAAGTAAAGAGCAATTGAAGAGCCATTACAAAAAGGAATAAAATAGAAACAAGTAAAGAACTTAGCATTTGCATGCTAAAGATTTACAAGTCAAAGGACTTGTACATTTGTCACCTTCTTAGAGAAACTTGTTTCAAGGGGGTTGACACTTTGAGGATGGAGATAACCAAAATAATTATCATCTTCTTCTTTCAATTCTTTGCCTCCATGAACCGAAACCAAGGTTGAGAGAAAGAGAGAATTTCATGGCTAATTACTGGGATTTCTTGAAGTGATGATTGTTTTGGTTCTTAAATTGTTGTTTGCATGTGTATGAAAGTAATTTCTCTTGCTAATTCCTATTTTTTTGTTTGTGGTTCTAGAATATAACAAGAGAATGTGTATGGTTGTTGGAAATTAAGAATATGGACTATTTTGCTAGGTGAAAATGTGTAAACATGCTAATTGTATATAAAGCCCCATTTTAAGCACATTGATAAGTGAATTAGACTGACCTAGACATGTAAGAACATGAAAATAAGTTGAATTACAATGTTAGAATCTTGTTTAGATGAGTTATGAAGCTAGAAACTCAACCTAGTGTAATCTGTCCAGAATACCTTATTCTGGGAAGTAACTTTGAAAAATCACCATAAATTGTATAAATGGTATTTCAGGATGAAATTTATATGGATATTTTTATAACATTTCTAAATTCATTCGGAGAAAACAGAACTGAATTATGGATTGTGGAATGAATTGTAGAGAAGAAACACTAGGGACAGTGCAAACTGTCCAGTGTTGTAAATTACCTTGTCTTTAAGCTAAAAGCTGTATTAATTGGAAAAGGACTAAAATGCAAGGCCTATATGGTTAGAAATACAATTAAGTTAGCTTTCCAACGGTGTAAACCCATTGAAATTCCGACGTACGAAATGAAAGTTATGCATGTTTAAGTAAACAGAGTACATGCTGCCTAGTAGTAGCAGTTTAGGTAATTGTACACAATTATGTGACAGTTTTGAAAACTGTTTTGTAAAAAGTTTTGGGACAGTGGTTACTGCCCTGTTTTACATGAATTAAAGTATATACAATTATAGTTATGTGTAGTAAAGAACATATATGAACATGCTGCCAGATTTGTATATGTTGTGTACTAGTAATATTGCCTTGGTTGAATGATTATGTGAACTTGTTTTAATATGTATTTACTTGTGTAATGTGTTAGAACCAGGAGTGAACTTGGTGGAAGACGAAAGGGTGGAACATCCTAAAGCTAAGAACAAAGAAGTGTGGATCCAAGACTAGATAAGCTTAGAGTATTGTGAGTATAGCTTTGGTAGGGTTAGGACTTAGGTCTTAACCAAATATACATGTTTAAATTTCCTGCCATCCTTGTATTGTTTTAAATGGACTTAAAAAAGGCTTTATCATGCATATAAAGGGAAGATTGGCTAAGCTAAACTTATAAGTAAATAAAAGCATGAAAGTTGATTAGATAATAAAAAAGAAAAGTGAAAACAAAAGTGTGAATTATTGTTCTTAAATGTGGCTATTCAAATAGTAGCATATATGTACTTCCATGATATATGATGTGTGATCTTTGTGTCTTGAATGCTATTCATTCGAATGCTTGCTTGATGCCTAAGATAGTGTATGCTAAATGCTTACTTGATGAATAAGATGGTTATGTGAATGCTTGCTTGTATGTTCTCCATGTAATACTTGATAACATGATGTGATTCATGGTTTATAAGGCACTGCTTGATCCCTTGTACCTTGATTGTTATCTACTTGACTTGCTTGATGCCAAACATGGCATGTATTCAAATGGCTAGCTTGAAATCACATGTATACTTGACTTGTTACATGTCGATACTTGAGTGTCATGCTTGAATATGTTGCTTGACTTGTGAAGTATGCATAATGCTTCTACATGTTAAATGACTTGAATTGAGTATGCTAAGCTTGTACTCGAATGCTGGCTTGATAATACTCTATGATGTATATGTTGATAGCATGAATTGAACTATGAAATAAAGACATTGCTTGTTGCCTAAGGGTATATATTTGAATACTTGCTTGAATGTCAAGGTAAAATGTGAATTGAAGAGCTAAGGCTCAACTAGCCTAAGGGCTAAGCATGATATTGCTATAACTTGCTTGAATGTGATTCTTGAATACAATTATCTTGACTTGAACATGAAAGCATAAAACATAAGAAGCAACAACAAGCTTTAAAGTAAAATAAGAATTCTTGTGCCATAAGATACCCTCTAGTGAAAGCTAAAGATTTAAAAGACTTAAGTTGCCTTCAATGGAAGTCCTTGGATACAATGGTATGATGCATGATATTCTTGGGACTACGGTCCATGAGCCATGGCTCGGGGGGATGCCCCATTACATGTAATATGTTATTGGCGACAGTAGGAGGTAACGAGGGAGTTGTACGGAGATTGGCGAAAGTTGGTTGGATAGTGAGAAGTATAGGATTCTTGGACCTTTATGGTCAAACACGGACCAATGCCATCCATAACCAATTGTGATCCAAGGCAAACATGTTAAAAGAAATGAACCTTATTGAGAAATCGAATAAGAAATTCCAAAGAAAATCTTGAACACTTGAATTATATCTTGATATACTTAAATTACTTGACAAGAAACCTTGAACACATGAATTCTTGAAATGCTCGAATTGCTTGACCTGAAATGCTTGATCCTTGACATGAAACTTTTGAAATGATAATTGCCTATGCTTGGACCTTGTATTGTATGATTTATTTCTTGAAATGGCTTATGGCCTCAACTGAGCCGATGTTTACTTGTATACTAGAATTTCTTACTGCATGATTGTTACTTGAAAAAGAGCTAGATCTTACTTGAATTAATGAGTGTTTCTGCCATGTACAACTTGTACATGCAATTAATGATTGTTTTTGTGTGATTAAACTGTGTAACATGAGTAATGTTGTCTTGTCTACTTGTACATGCAATTATGGACTGTTTTGTGATGATAAAATTGTATACACAAGTCTCATGGACTGTTTTGACTATATATGAATTTTATGGACTGTTTTGTGATGATAAAATTGTATACACAAGTCTCATGGACTGTTTTGACTATATATGAATTTTATGGACTGTTTTGTGATGATAAAATTGTATACACAAGTCACATGGACTGTTTTGATAAAATTGTATACACAAGTCACATGGACTGTTTTGACTATATATGAATATTATGGACTGTTTTGTGATGATAAAATGGTACATACAAGTTACATGGACTGTTTTGACTATATATTAATATTATGGACTGTTTTGTGATGATAAAATGGTACATACAAATTACATGGACTGTTTTGACTATACATGAATATTATGGACTGTTTTGTGATGATAAAATGGTACATACAAGTTACATGGACTGTTTTGACTATACATGAATATTATGGACTGTTTGTGATGATAAAAATGTACAAACATGTATAATGGACAGTTAAGTAATAAGGCTTAAAACTAAGGAAAGTAAACAAGAAATAAATAAGGCTTAAGGCTTACATGTTACTTGAATTGTATACTTGTAAACTTGATATAATCTTACATGATATGTAAAGCTTGTTACTTGATATATGAACCATGAAATGCTTGTACTTGATACGTAAGCTATGTAATGTTTGTTACTTGAGATATAAGTCATGTAAGGCTTGTTACTTGTCACGAAAGCAATGAAATACTTGTTGTTTGACATGTAAACTTGGTATACTTGATACATGCTTGTTATGCTTGATCACTATTCGAATGGAACTAGAAATTGGATAACTTGATAACTACTTGGTAAGCTTGTCATGCTACTTGATTTACTTGACAATGTGGTTACTTGACACTTACTTGCTATGCTTGTCTTGATGTTCGAATGCCTTAGGTATGACAATACATGATTTCATGATTTTGCTTGACTTGAAATACTATTAACCTTATTAGGTCTACCTGATTAATTAAGACTTGATTCAAAAATTGGTTAGAATTAGTGCTACCTCACTAAGTACATTTTTGTACTTATCACTCTCGTTTTCTCTCTTCCCAAACCCCAGGTTAAGAGTGCTTCAAGAAGACTACTTGACCTTGAAGCCAGATTCCTTGAGCTTGAAGTAAGACACAAGCAAAAGCACAAGTATGAATCCACACTTGTTGTAATACTCCTAGTAGTTGGTGGCACCTAGCTTGATTTAGTTAACACTAGATCATGCATTTTGGATGTTTGAAATCTTGTATATTTATATGTTCTTGAAATGGGTCTTCCATGTAATCGAACTTGGTTGCTAGAACTTGATATGTAAATACTACGATTTCCATGTATACGAAAGGGTAATGCTGCATATAGGTATAAACGTGAATGGAAATGCTTATGATCTAGCTTACTTATGTTATTCGAATGTCTTGTGTGAAATATGGACACTTGATAGAATGTTACAAATGCTTACATGAACACCTGAATGAATGAAATGAATCCTTGCTATCCATGTATGTTAATCAAACACCTAAAGTGTTTACATGTCTTGCATAAGATATCTTAGAAGATCTTTCCTGGTTAATTTGGTATGTGTATGCCATTGTAAGCATGTTCTAGTCTAAAGATATAATTTGAATGCTAGGCCATTGTATACATGTTATTGTTAATCGTTATGAATTAGTCAAACTTCATGAAATGTTACATGTACTGATTTAAAGGAGAATGAAACGAAATGAATGCTTGTTTCTTATCTATGACATTCGAATGCAATGTGTATATATATGTATGATAACATTGAATGAAATGTAAAATGGAGGTGGCTAATCAAATTATTGTTAAATCTTGGTGCTTATAATGTTAAAATTATGCGAATGCAATAGTGAAGACTTGTTGAATGTTAGAATGGCTTATAGTATGCATGAACTAGTATATTTCCAAATGTGTAAGGAATGAATGAACACGTTCTTGTCTAAGTATGATACATGAATACTATGCACGTTCACATGTTTAAGTAATAAACATCCTTGATTATAGCTTAGAAGTGAAATACAAAGTGGTAACCTATAATGAAAAGAAATATGTCTATGCTTGCATAATTGAAAGTGAATGTTTATGATCCTTGAAATATTCTTGAATGAAAGCATGTTCTGGATATATGATTGATTGTAGATGCCTAGGTTGCTTGCTAGTGTATTTCGTAACGCACCTGAGCCGGTTTACTACTAAACCGGGGTAGGAGGTGTTATATTCTTCCTACTGTCGTCAGTGACCATAACACACATCCATCCTACTGTCGCCAAATAAGGGCCTTGGCCCAGGACCGTAGCCCATCCAATCACAATGAGCTCTAGACTCTATGGCATGCCATCCTACCTATGACCAACTAGCAACCAAGGCTTTATTTGAATTACTTGTCAATTAAGTAAGTTTCAAGATTTCAAGTTAAGGCAAGTACTCACAACAAGATCATGGCAAGTCAGTAGCTTATTCAAGCATCCCTTTCAAGTGTTTATCTATTAAGATCAAGATAGCCCTTAGGCCATTCGAGCCTTAGCTCAATATATCATACATTCATTATAATTCAAGCACGTTTGCATTTCAAGTCATCATAGCATCAAGCAAGATTATGTCTAAGCAAATTTGATTCATTCAATTAGGTCAATACAAGAAACCATAGAAGATCAATCCATTTGCTTTACCAACTCATATATCAAGCCTATCATACTACCAAGTCTCCATTTAAGCCATTCTTCCCTTAACTCATTTCCAAGCATAGTTTTGATTCATTTCATAGCATAACATATCCATGGAATAGTAATTGTGCATATCTGGTTAGGACCTAAGTCCTAACCCTATGTAAAAGCTACACTCACAATACTCTAAGCTAGTTTTGATCCTTGATCCAAATCCCTTTTTGCTTGTTACTAGGTTGCCCAACTCTATATTCTTCAACAAGATCCACTCCTTGTTCTAACATACATCCAATATAATGGAATCGAAATCCACAACCAAACAATACATTTCAAGCAATCCAAGTTCACAAGAAACCAACAATCAAACAATTTAAGCATTTTCATTCATGTTAACTTAGCCATTGTATAACATGGAAAAACAATTTCACCATTTCAATCTTATTAAAACAGTTTTGTCCTGCTTTTAAACTGCCCAAAATAGTCCCATTTTAACTATATTCACAATGTTATACAAAACAGTCCCTAACAGTCCACTACAATTTGCAATTACACCCTTCTCTTTGTTCTACAAAACAGTCCAAATTGTGATTATCTCATACAATTCATGTTAACAAACTTTTAATCAACTTCCTCTGTTTTTAGTCACTATTTCCAGCCCCTAATTCATACAATTCAGTCTCTAGATCATTCATGGTTTCGATTCTAGTCCCTATTTCACACACATCTCAACAAGCATCTTATAGTAGTCCAATTGATCATTATTCAAGAAATTCAATCCAGAAAGCATTTAAATTGACCTTCCCCTATTTTAAGTTCATAAATTCCAGCCCTCAATTCTGTCAAAACAGTCCCTAGTTAGCCATTTAACAATCAAATGTGACTAGTTTCATCTTTAAGCTAAATTTTCATTATCTAACCATGATCTTCAATTGATGAACATCTCAATTCAGTATATTTCTAAATTTCCAGCAAGCTTTTACTAAATTCAAGTCCTAATTCATGGACAATTCAAACTACCAATCAAATTTCATGATCAATCAAACAATGGTCTCATTTATGTACATATACCATTCGGTCAATCATAGTTTCATCCTATTTTCAATAGCATTTCAACCACATTCAATCTACAATTCAAGGTAGTTTCAAGCATCAACATCTAACATTCAATTCTATGAATCCAAGTTCAATTTCTATCATCAAACATTCATTCGAACAAGATGCTAGGGAGGAAGGACTTAGAAATCACTTACAATCTTCCTAGCTTATCCAAGTACATGAAAAATAGGATCACATGCAAGCATTCAATCTCTACAATGGTGGCTTTTCTTTCCCTAAAGAGTTGAGAGGGTTTCGGCCAAGGAAGGAGAAAGGATGAGTGGAGAAGACGATATGAAAATGGACACCTATCCAAGTTGTTATCACTTGGATTGACCAAATGCCTCCACATGGCAATTCAAGGGTATAATTGTTTCATAAATCCTTAGTTATACATCCTAGTTGCATGCAAATCAACATTAAAACATTGTTACTATTTGATCCTTCATGATTCGGCCATTAATTATCAAATCCATCTAATTTGGTCACTGGATTTAATCAATTCTTCTAATTTGTAGATTGTTTGTACAATTAAGTTCTAATTAGTTTGTGAAATATTACTAGGCCATGATTTGGGGTATTACAGATAACTATTGTTGAACATGTTTTACAAGTTATACAAGAAATGAGTAAGTTTCCCCAATTGATTAAGGCAATAAATATTCACTCGAACTATGTTTAAATTAATTGATAAGATATCAAAGAATCTGAAGGATTGTGTGCGTCCTTCAAGTCTCGAGGAGACTTAAATATTATAAGTTGATCTTACTAAGATCAATGTATTTATACAAGAGGGTCTAAGAAGCATTCGAGCTTCATAAAGCTTATAAAAGAAAAGTAAAACACCCTTAATATATGCTAACTATGATTGTAACTTGGTTGTGTGATTCATTGAAAACCGATGCTTATGTACATTACTCTACTTAACGGTCACTACCTCACTTAGGCTATATAAGCCTAATGCATTCCACTTCATACATTGCAATATATATAAAGTCCGTGCAACCCATTTCTATACAAAGGTCAAGTTGCTGCTTGGGACTCCTTTAGATATTAGAAGTTCATATAAAAACTCCTATGATGGTGGCACCGTGTATTTCTGTTATAAAACTAGCTTGAATTTAAGTTTGCATGTAAATAGTAATGTAGAATTATTTGGCATGTTTTGATGTAATCTAAGAGTACCTAAATAACTAATTGTTGAATAATTAGACATTTATACATGTATGATACATGTGATGGTGATTGTTTCGAATGGAAATTTGGAGAAGGAAACATGTATGTAAAGTTATGGATCTATGAATCTTTAGCTATCGAATTATAATTGTATAAATTGGCTCGATTCATTAATAATAAGGGTTGAAGTTATAGTTAAATGATGGACTAAGGCGCGATTGGTTATAAATGAGTCTAAGCAGATGAATTTGAATTTATAATATATATATGACTTGGGAATTTTTAATATATATATATTTGAATTTTTAATATATATTTGAAGGGTTGGGTCGGGGTTGTTTAGGTTTAGACAGATCAGTGGAGGTGGAACTCGTTTTCTAGAGAAGATTGGCAGTTGTCACATGACGAGTACGGCTTGCCACAAGGGTAGACTGTGGCCGTGAGGACATACAAGCATCAAAGTCAGAATAATCCGATGGAGGTTGGCGGGTAGTCGACGTTCGATCATGGGCCAGAGCCAACTTTGGATTATCAGAAGGAACCCGAAGGGTAGTGGAGACATCCTTGGGGTTAGGAAAGGGCCACAAAGGTGGGCTTGCATATTGCCCGACACACGATTTTGAACGTCAGAAACTAGAATCGAGCCCTCTACTATTGCCATGAACAAAATCAGTAGATGATGAACGGGGACATTCATTAACCACTTCAGCCTTAATAGAATTATTAGCCATAATAGCTGCAACTACAGCACGAAAACCATCGTCAACAGTTGTAGCCACAATGTCAGAAACAAGGTCAGATAAGTTAAAAGCCAAAGCATGATCTGCATGTACCACATCCAAAATAGGATCAGATACGAAAGGCGTGCCTGATGCCATATCATTGGCCACTAGGGCATCAACATTCAATTGCTCAGTCTCCTTAGGGAAAAGGCTATCGGTATTAGTTGGACTAAGCAGGCCCTCATGAACATGTGTGCCTATGTTCTTACCTTCTGGAACGCCATCTCAGTTACTCAGTTCTAGGCCCAGCATCCCATCAGCGGCCACATTCGATCCTTCCGTGTCATGTGCATCCAGTTTCTCATGATCTTGCATGCCCATCTCCTCATGGTTAGACACGCCCTTGTCTAGGTTCCCATTAATAGGCGTATTTACCCCTTCTGCCTCAGCAACGAGGTCGTGCTTAGAAGCGTCCGACTCAAACATAACATCCACCTTGCGAGACTAAAAATCAAAGCCTCAGTGTCAAGAGTCTGAGTTGCGTCAACTATATCTTCACCTATGGCCGCAGTGGAGGGTGCAACGGGAATAGGGAAAGCCGTAGAATCACCATCTTCATGGGATATAAGCCTGCCCCAAGGCCTGGAGGGCCTTGTCGCTTAGGGCGAGGGGCATAGAGCCATCGCCATATTGCAGCTTTGTGTGGACATCCACTTTAACAGTGTGACAATCGGTAGCAAGATGTCCAATAATGCCACGCCCATGGCAAAAGAGGGGAAACGTTCATACTGTAGAGGACAAAGTTGGGGCTTGTTTCCGGGCCGCCCAAGAGCAACACAATGCCTCAAAGGTTTCAGTGCACTAAACAGAACTCGTACTTGTAGAAATTCAATGAGGTTACCTTCTTCCTTGCGAGAGTCGGTCATGACAACCTTTCCAATGCAGGCTCCCAGGGAGCGAGCAAGGTCGACATTGATTAGCTTGAAAGGAATATTATGAATGCGCCAAGACCGACTACCAACAATGTAATACCCCGAAGTGTGGTTTAGAACTATGTTATTGATTATGGTTATAAATTATTTGGTTACAAAATGTTATCATGATTAATTCATGATTTAGGTGATGATACCACTTTTGCTTCCAAGAATATCTTATTACAATGTACATTAAGAAAGTCAATTAAAAGTTTAAGACCGAAATGAAAGGATTGAAAACAAGGTTGATTAAATTATGATGGACTAATATGATTAAAGTCATAAACTTGCATCTTGCATGCCAAAATTCTATAAAGTACAAGGATAGGAACACATGTCTAAAAGGGAGAGAGTACATTTGTGAAGAGTCTCGGTTATAGGGATAAACATCCCTACATTTTTTCCCTTACAATGCCGAGGCTATAGAGAACAAGTGAGAGAATGAGTGTCTCAAAGCAACCATCTTCTTTACCTGACCGTTCTCCCCACGGAAAGCTTTTTCTCCATATTTGAAGCTCGTGATAGCTTGGATAGACTTGGATGCATCGAAAAACTCCAATTTTTAGTGTATCTCAATTTATGTGGTAAGCCCATTTTATTGTTAAAGGGTGATTGCTTAAATTTCCTTTTGGATTGTAGAGAAATTAAAGGTAGATGTTAGCTCAAAGGAAATGGGAATTTGGTTTCTAGATAATCAAGTTCTTGAGAGATAAATGATAGATAGATTATCAAGCTTTCCTATTAAATTTATTTCAGATTTTAGAATGATAGAATGTTTTAGGAATGTTTTTAAAGGAAATCCATGAGGACTACTGAATGGCTTTGATAGAATATAGATGTATGCGTGGAAAATAAGGATGTCTTGTTTTGAGTATATAGACACAACTACATATGGTAAAATTAACTTGTTGGTTTATTGCAAAAGTACTAGGCAGTCTTATGAGTTATGTATATACTGAAAAACTGTTTTGTCTAATATTAAAGGCTGCTCGTATCAATTAGGACCGTTTTTGTAGGTGGATAAATGAGTAGAAACTGTCCTATTAGATTTTAAATTGTACTGTTATAAAAGATAATAAAGAGCAGTTTTGAACTGTATAAAACGACAGTTTTAAAGGGGAAAAACCAGTGCAGAATTAGTGCAGTAGTCCAGATTCGAATGAATAATAATAAAACAGTGCATTATGTAGTTAAAATTCTGCAGTTTTACAGCCTAAAACAATGCAGTTTCAATAGTTTAAATTTTGGACAGTCTTGTTAGATAAACAGTGCAGTTTTACATTGTTTAATCAGTACAGTTTAGACAGTTAAATATACGGTTTTGGAGCAGTTTTAGAAGTTCAAAACTGTGCAGATTAATAGACTAAAACTGCCCAGTGTTATAGACTTAAAAAAATAGGGTAGAACGTTGTCCTAAAACAGTGCAGAAAAACAGTTTCGAATAGTGATAAAATATTGCAATTTTGAATAGGTAAAGACTGTTGAATTGTTAATTAGTCCAGTGTAGTTTGGTGATTTTAAATGCAGATTCGAAGGATAAAAACAAGATAATATTTTTTGGACCGTTTTATCAAATATAGGAGTATACATGTTTATCTTGGGCAGATTTGAATAGATATGAAAATATGAGACTGTTTTTGCTTGAATCTAAGTTCTATGGAACTGTTTTGGTATGTTAGTTAAGTACGCGTATCTGTATATCTATAATAGTGTTTGTTTGATAAAGATATGAAAGATAATGAACTAATTGTAAGATCAAACAAATTGATTTGACCCTAAGATTGGCTAATTGATTGAGGTACATGATTCTATGGATGATTAGAAGAGAGTTGTTGGAAACTAGGAGGATTTGTGGATCAGGTACCCCATAATGTTGGGGTAACAGGTGAGTGTAGTTATGTTTGACTCGGATAACACGGAGTTATCCCGATGTTTAATTCGTTTTTGTTAAAATTATGTATCAATAGGTTGTGAGTGAATTGCATTACATGTACATTGTGTAAAAAGGCTCAAATAGAGCTATTTGAGTATGAGAATACATTCATAGCACGACATTCATGTTTTGACTTGTATGATATTGCAATTATTAAGTTTTAAATGCCTTGTTATTCTTGAATGATTGGCTATAGAGTATCCTTGATATTGGAAGGAATTGTGTACTCGATACAAATGCCTGTAATAACTTACTAATCAATGACAATAAGACTTTCAATGAAAGATTAATTAACTAACTCTAAGGAGTTAAGAAGGAAGGAAGCTTGAATGATATTATAAGCTACTGAAATAAAGAAATAAGCAAGGTTACATGTAACCTAAGAAATCCCTGTTAACTTTAAAAGTAAAGTTACTTGTACAATAAGCAAGTTCCCGAATGACAAAATTAAGATAAAACATATAAGTTGCCTCTGAAAATGAAAGACCTTGGATATATTGGTTGATGAGTGAAATGGTTGGACTAAGGTCCCTTGTTATTAAGATCGAATGATCTTTTAGTACCTCTGGTACTCTTGTTTAAGCAATTGCTCAGGCGACACCTTCTTGATATGTTTTGATATTAGCCCCTACTACGTGCTCTGAGCTAAGTATAGCCTGAACTAATGTTATTCATCACCAATAGTGATCCAAGGCAAACCTGTAAAAGATATGAATTGATATATATATATATATATTTATAAAGCAAAGAATTCCAAAAGAGATAACAGCAAATTTTCTATGTGATAGCTCAAGACGAGCTCGGTAATTGATAGCTTATGGTAAGCCTTGTAAAGTATAAGCTCTTAGTGAACTCTGAATTGAAAGCTCGGAGTGAGCCCTGAATTGAAGACTATTGGTGAACATTGTAGTTGATAACTCCTGGTGAGCATGTTTTACAAGTTATACAAGAAATGAATAAGTTTCCCCAATTGATTAAGGCGATAAATATTCACTCGAACTATGTTTAAATGAATTGATAAGATATCAAAGAATCTGAAGGATTGTGTGCGTCCTTCAAGTCTCGAGGAGACTTAAATGTTATAAGTTGATCTTACTAAGATCAATGTATTTATACAAGAGGGTCTAAGAAGCATTCGAGCTTCATAAATCTTATAAAAGAAAAGTAAAACATCCTTAATAGATGCTAACAATGATTGTAACTTGGTTGTGTGATTCATTGAAAACCTATGCTTATGTGCATTACTCTACTTAACGGTCACTACTTCACTTAGGCTATATAAGCCTAATGCATTCCACTTCATACATTGCAGGATACATAAAGTTCCTGCAACCCATTTCTGTGCAAAGGTCAAGTTGCTGCTTGGGACTCCTTTAGATATTAGAAGTTCATATAAAAACTCCTAGGATGGTGGCACCGTGTATTTCTGTTATAAAACTAGTTTGAATTTAAGTTGGCATGTAAATAGTAATGTAGAATTATTTGGCATGTTTTTATGTAATCTAAGAGTACCTAAATAACTAATTGTTGAATAATTAGACATTTATACCAGTAGATTGTGAGAATTGAACACATGTATGATATATGTGATGGTGATTGTTTCGAATGGAAATTTGGAGAAGGAAACATGTATGTAAAGTTATGGATCTATGAATCTTTAGCATTCGAATTATAATTGTATAAATTGGCTCATTCATTAATAATAAGGGTTGAAGTTAAAGTTAAATGATAGACTAAGGCGTGATTGGTTATAAACGAGTCTGAGTAGATGAATTGGAATTTTTAATATATATATATATATATATATATATATATATATGAATTGATTGAGTGTTTAAGAAATTGAGTACTATGCTAACTACGTTAGAGTGTCAAACATGACTTGGGAACTACAATTCATGATAGAGATTTTATGCGGTTGGTTGTTAAATTAAAGCCTAAGTTGCTCTGTATTAATTGTGTTAATCATATATTGGAGGTTTCTTGATATTGAGATTGTGGATTGAATTAAAGGCTATAGTCTAATAATTATGATGAAAGTGATAAGTTTTGCTAATCTTCGAATGTGCAAATGGCAACATGAATTGATATAAGTTGGGAAGCATCGATTTTTTCAAGGAAAATGATCGATCCCCTATAGACCATTTGTTATAAAATCAAGGATTGTATATTGGAAAGGTTTGATAGAAATGCGTATCTGGACCTAAGTGGCTTCATGTAGCTATAATCGAATTACCTACTGTTATAAGTTATTAATACATGTTTGGTGGTTCATGTCTCGATTATGCATGGAAGGTTGATCAATCAAAGGTATAAGGTTCTTGAATGGTTTGTTAATCAAAAAGGGTCTTGATGTTTAGAATTACATGAAGTCTTCCTTGGTTGAATGCTTAGTAAGTGATTTAATTATATATAGTAGTAACCAATGGTTTTATGCATAGTGTTAATTAAAAAATGATTCTATGACATTTGTTTATGTTAGGCTTATTCTTGTACTTGCTTGGCAAATCATCGGTTAGATAATCAAATTTGTTTAAGGTTTAATTATAAGAAACAAGGGACCATACTATTTGTTATGGTTGTGTAAAGAAATTTTGAAATTTTCCAGTTCTCGATTTCGGTTTTCTCTACAGTAACGCTCTTAACTCCGGTTTTCTTCTAAGCCGAGTTGAGGACGTTACAAACAATCCAACGCCGATGGGATATTGGTTGAGGAGGGAGGAGGGAAGAGAGATGGAGCGTAAAGAGGCATTGGAACCCTAATAGACAAGATGACTTAATGGACCGACTTGCTCGTCTTAAACCTGACATGCACGCCTTAAACCCTAACAAAAAGACCGCAAAATAATATTAAATCAAAATAAATGAGTTCAAATAATTGATTATGGGATTTTGAACAATATTATATAGCTTAACCTCAATTTCAAAGCTTTTTACTCAGTTAAAATTCCAATGTCCCCACTTTTAAGCCCATTAAGACATGCACACCTTAAACCTCAACAAAACGTCTGCAAAATAATATTAAATCAAATTCAATTAGTTCAAATATTTGATTATGGGCTTTTGAACATGATTATACAGCTTAACCTCAATTTCATAGTTTTTTACTCGGTTAAAATTCCAATATGTCCATTATAAAGCTCATTTAGACATGCACACCCCAACAAGACATCTGTAAGATAATATTAAATCAAATTTAATAAGTTCAACTATTTAATTATGTGCTTTTGAACAAGATTATATAGCTTAACCTAAATTTGACATCTTTTTACTTGGTTAAAATTTCATCGGGTCTACTATAAAGCCCATTTAGACATGCACGCCTTAAACTCTATCAAAAAGACCGCAAAATAATATTAAATCAAATTAAATGAGTTCAAATATTTGATTATGGGATTCTGAACATTTTTATATAGCTTAACCTTAATTTCAGAGTTTTTTACTCAGTTAAAATTCTAATATGTCCACTATAAAGCCATTTAGATATGCACGCCTTAAACAATAACAAAACGTCCGTAAAATAATAGTAAATCAAATTTAATAACTTAAATATTTAATTATGTGCTTTTGAACATTATTATATAGCTTAGCCTAAATTTCATATCTTTTTACTTGGTTAAAATTTCATCGGGTCCACTGTAAAGCCCATTTAGACATCACGTCTTAAACCCTAAAAATCACCGTAAAATAATATTAAATCAAATTAAATGAGTTCAAATATTTTATTACGGGCTTTTGGACATTGTTATATAGATTAACCTCAATTTTAGAGCTTTTTATTCGGTTAAAACTCTAATGGGTCCACTATAAAGCCCATTTAGACATGCACGCCTTAAACCCTAACAAAAAGGCCGAAAAGTAAGATTAAATCAAATTTAATGAGTTCAAATATTTGTTTATGAGATTTTAAACATGATTATATAACTTATCGTCAATTTTAGTGCTTTTTACTCGGTTAAAATTCCAATGGTTCCACTATAAAGCCCATTTAGACATGCACGCCTTAAACCCCAACAAAACGTCCGTAAAGTAATATTAAATCAAATTTAATAAGTTCAAATATTTAATTATGTGTTTTTGAACATGATTATATAGCTTAGCCTAAATTTCACAGCTTTTTACTTAGTTAAAATTCCAAAGGGTCCACTGTAAAGTCCATTTAGACATGTATGCCTTAAAGCCTAACAAAAAGACCGCAAAATAAAATTAAATCAAAAAATGAGTTCAAATATTTGATTATGAGCTTTTTAACAATATTATATAGGTTTCAATTTGAAATCTTTTTACTCGATTAAAATTCCAATGTGTCCACTCTAAAGCTCAGTTAAACACGCACGCCTGAAACCTCAACAAAACGTCTGCAACATAATATTAAATCAAATTTAATGAGTTCAAATATTTGATTATGAGCTTTTGAACATGATTATATAGCTTAACCCAAATTTCACAGCTTTTTACTTGGATAAAATTCTGACGGTCCACTGTAAAGCCCATTTAGACATGCAATCCTTAAAACCTAAGAAAAAGACTGCAATATAATAATTAATCAAATTAAATAAGTTCAAATATTTTATTACGGGCTTTTGAACATGATTATATAGCGTAACCTAAATTTTAGAGCTTCTTACTCGGTTAAAATTCCAATGGGATCAACAGCGACATGCCTCCTCTCAGCGTATAACTAAGTCGCAACAACAAATTAATGTCTGCTTGCGTCACCGTCTATCAGATGTTGATCTTGATGCCATAACGGTGGCTAAATATGAGTTACGAAATTTCCTTGATGTCAAGGAAGCGTATTGGGTGCAACGTTCTCGCGTTACTTGGCTCTCTCATGGCAACAAGAATACGTCCTTTTTCTATGCTCGCGCTTCAAACCGTCATAAGAAAAATACTATCAAAGGTATCTTTGATTCCAGCAATGTTTGGCAGACTCGTCAGGATGATGTTATGGACATGGTTGTTGATTACTTCTAATCTCTACTCACGACATCTACTCCGACTATGGCACCAATGACTCTTAATAATGTTGTGTCATAAATTACTCATTCCATGAATGAGTCCTTGTCTCGACCTTTCACTGAGGAGGAGATTCTTTTTGCTTTTCGGGATATCAATCCTCAGAAAGCACCGAGCATCGATGGTTTCCCAAGTGGCTTTTATAGGCTGCATTAGGACACAATTGGGCCTGAGGTGGTCCAGCTCTATCTCGATCTTCTGCGGGGAGATGTAGATATGGCATTGGTTAACAAAATGGTGCTTTTCTTCATTCCCAAGGTCTCTGACCCTACCACGGTTTGACAGTTACGACCCATTAGTCTCTGCACTGTGCTCTATAAAATTGTCGCTAAGGTTCTCGTTAACTGAATGAAGTAGGTTCTTTCGTTTTGTATTACCGCCGCTCAAGCTGCCTTTGTAAAAGGCTGGAACATCACTGATAATATTCTGATTGTGTATGAGCTCGTGCACTCTCTCCACTCTATTTGATCGGGCCCCTCTAAGGGTGTTGCTCTTAAACTAGATATGGAGAAAGCACTCTCTCCGCAACGGGGCATCAAGCAGGGGGACCCTTTCCTCTTTCTTGTTCCTCATTTGTTGACCTCTCTCCAAGTCGAGCAGCGAGCTGGCCACATGAAGGGTCTTGGGGCTAGCCGTCATGGGCCCAGGGTCAACCATCTCTTTTTTGCTGATGACAACCTGATCTTCTTCAGAATGACATCGATGAGGTTTCACGGTTGAAAGAGATTCTTTACCTTTATGCGTCCTCCTCTGGCCAAGCAATCAACTATGATAAATCTACTATCTTTTTTGGACCATGAGTGTCTAATGTCTTTAAGCATATTGTTCATCAGGTTCTTGGTGTGCGTGAGGTGGATGACCCTGGTATCCACATAGGAATCCCGCTTCTCGTTGCGAAGAATAGAACGACGACCTTAGGGTTTACTCATGACAAGGTCAACTCCCACATGACTAAGTGGAATAATATTTTGCTATCTTTTAGTGGACGTGAGGTTTTCATTAAGTCCGTCACTCAGTCCCTGCCACAATATGTCATGTCGTGTTACTTGCTACCTCAAAACATTATTCATGATATGACGCGGTCTATTCGACGTTATTGGTGGTCTGGTTGTAATAATAAGTGCGGATGGCCGTTCGTCGCTTGGATGCTGTTTGCGCCCCAAAATCTGTGGGTGGTGTGGGTTTTCGCAACATGCACCACTTTAATGTTGCGTTGTTGGGGAAAAAGCTTTGGCATCTTATCTCGGCTCTAGACTCTCTGGTTTCTCGCATCTTTCGTGCACGTTACTTCCCTTTGTGGAATTTTTTTGATGCTGTAGCAAATCGCAGGGATTCCTTTGCTTGGAGGGGCTTTGCCAAGCCTTGTAGTTGCTTTCTCCTGATTTCTTCTAGCGTCCAGGTATTGATAGTAAGGTTTGTGTGCACTGTGACAATTGGGGCGGGGCTTATGCGCTCACCCTCTATGGAGAGTATTCTGACAATGATGAGATCCTGGTCCACTACCGTGACTTTCTGGTTCGTGGCAGGGCCCAATGGGATGCCAGTAAGGTACGCGATTACTTTGATTGGGAGGATACTGACAATATCCTTCGTATCTCTATCACCATTGAACACCGTGATATAGTGCTTTAGGGTAATCATGACTCTGGGCTTTACACTGTCAGGTCTAGCTACCTTTTTCTGCGCAGACCGCTGCGGCCTATACCTCGTCCTTCGCCCATTTGGAAAATTATATCACGTTCGCCTACGCTTCCCAGGGTAAGCACCTTCGGGTGGCAGACGGGACGTGATGCCCTTCTTACTGGAATCGGCTTGCGGCCGCTGACTTATCACATGGGTCTTATCCCTTATGTCAAACTTCAAAAGCAATTTTGCATGCCCTTCATGACCGTGCGGGGGTTGCAGAAGCCCTTCACGACTGTGCGGGGGTTGCAGAAGCCCTTCGTCTTGCTGGCTTCTCACTTCAGCTTCTCACAAATTTCGCTTCACTGGCGTCTATGTGGTTCGAGGAGAGAGCCTCTCTACTCTCCCACACGGACTTTACCTTCTTTCTTACCGTGTTATGGAACTTATGGAATCACAAGAATGATCTTATCCATAACCGTCAGCTTCAACCTCCGTGGCTCACAGTAATGAACGCTCAGTCTTCTTCGGGACTATGTAGATGCCAACTCGTTGACCCCCTCTCAGCTGGCTATAGCCCCAGCCCTCTCAGATCCTCGATGGACGCTTCTAGCTCCAAGGACGATTAAGATCAACGTTGATGGTGCCTTCCAATAGTCGACAGGTGCGGCTGCCATTAGAGTCCTCACACGTGATAGTACGGGTTCTATTTTTGGTGGTTTGACGCTACACTCAGCTGGTTGCACGGATGCTGCAATGGCTGAATTCTATGTGATTGTCACTGGTGTTCATTTTGGATACGATCGAGGTTGGAGTGACGTGATACTTGAGTTAGATTCCGTCTTTGTGATACACAAGATCCAGCGCCAGTCCCCGGATGCTTCTTTGTTGAGCCCCCATATTGAGCGGGCTCGTCCTTTATTTTCATCTATTCATGCTTTTCAGTTTATGTATGTCCCTCGGTTGGCTAATTTTGTTGCTCACACGCTAGCCTATTGGGCTTTACATTCGGGTTCTTCTGTTTTCTTTGACTCGGGTATGCCCGACTATATTCGCTCTGTTGTAATGGATGACTTTCATCCTTCTTAATTTATTAATGAATTTAGGGCACTCTTTTCCCCTAGGCGGTCACCACTGGGCTTGCCTGGTGCCTGACTATAGCGGGTTTTTTTAATGAGGCCCACCTTCTTCCTTCAAAAAACATTCCAATGGGTCCACTTTAAAAAGCCCATTTAGACATGCACAACTTAAACCTCAACAAAACGTCTGCAAAATAATATTAAATTAAATTTTATGTGTTGAAATATTTTATTATGAACTTTTAAACTTGATTATATAGCTTAACCTCAATTTCATAGCTTTTTCTCGGTTAAAATTCTAATTGGTCCCCTTTAAAGCCCATTTAAATAAGCATGCCTAAACCCTAACAAAAAGGTTGATAAATAAGATTACATCAAATTTAATGAGTTCAAATATTTGTTCATGACCTTTTGAACATGGTTATATAACTTAACCTTAATTTTAGTGTTTTTTACTCGGTTAAAATTCAAATATGTCCACTATAAAGCCCATGTAGACATCCACGCTTTAAACCCCAACAAAATATTCGTAAAATAATGTTAAATCAAATTTATTAAGTTCAAATATTTAATTATATTCTTTTGAAAATGATTATATAGCTTTACCTAAATTTCACAGCTTTTTACTTGGTTAAAAGTCCACCAGGTCCACTGTAAAGCCCATTTAGACATGCATGGCTTAAACCCTAATAAAAAGACCGCAAATAATATTAAATAAAATTAAATGTGTTCAAATATTTGATTATAGGCTTTTGAACATTGTTATATCTCAATTTAAGAGCTTTTTACTTAGTTAAAATTCCAATGGCTCCACTGTAAAGCCCATTTAGACAAGCATGGCGTAAACCTCAACAAAACGTTCGCAAAATAATTTTAAATCAAATTTAATGAGTTCATATATGTTATTATGGGCTTTTGAACATGATTATATAGCTTAACCACAATTTCATAGCTTTTTACTCGGTTAAAATTCTAATGGGTCCAGTGTAAAGCCCATTTGGACATGCTCTCCTTAATCCCTAACAAAAAGGTCGAAAAGTAAGATTAAATCAAATTTAATGAGTTCAAATATTTGTTTATGAGATTTTGAACATGATTATATAACTTAACATCAATTTCAGTGCTTTTTACTCGATTAAAATTCTGATGGACTCAATGTCACAGAGGTACGAGCCTATAGAATAGATGGGGATAGTCACTGATTATTTTTAGAACTTATTTGCCTCATCGTTTCCCCACATGGATACCCTTATCCTTGGTAACATCGTTTCCTCAATCACACTTGAGATGAATTCGGATTTAACCAGGCCTTTCTCTGAAGATGAAGTCACTTTTGCCTTCAGAGATATAAACCCAAGGGAAGCCTCGGGTATTGATGGTTTCCCAAGCAACTTTTATTGGCAACATTGGGATACGATCGGGTCAAATGTGGTAAAGCTCTGTCTGGATCTCCTTAATGGAGATGCGGACATGGCTTCTATAAACCAAACAGTTCTCGTCCTAATTCCTAAAGTGCCTGAGCCTACCACTATGCGACAGCTCCGTCCCATTAGCCTCTGCATTGTCATCTACAAAATAGTTGCAAAAGTTCTAGTTAATCGTATGAAACCTATGATGCCCTTATGCATAAGTGAAAATCCAGTGGCATTCATCAAAGGATGTAGCATCTCAGAAAATATTCTGATTGCGCATGAACTGATACACTCCTTATATTCGAATAGCAATGGCCACTTCCAAGGTGCTACTCTTAAGCTTAACATGGAAAAAACTTTTGACTGGGTCAAATGACCCTTTATTAAGGCAGTTATGTTAAAATTGGGTTTTGCCCAATCCTGGGTGGAAATCATTTGCGATGCATTTCATCTGTATCTTTCAATGCTCGAGTAAATGTAACACTCTCTCCAGTTTTCTTTTGCCAACGGGGTCTACGACAAGGGGATCCCCTTTCCCCATTCCCATTTCTTATCTGTGTGTAAGGTTTTTAGGCCATGCTTTTAGCTGAACAATAGGCAGTGCGTCTTTAGGGGCTATGCGCTAGCCGTAATGGCCCTCGGGTTAACCATCTATTTTTTGCCGACGATAGTATGGTTTTCATCAAAAATAACACTCTAGAAGTTGCTCGTGTTAAGGAAATTTTTTGGCTATATGCTTCCTCCTCTGGCTAGGCTATAAATTTTGACAAGTCTGTAATCTACTTTTGCCCCCGTACTACCGCAGGCCACAAGCTTGAGGTCTATAACACTCTCTATGTCCGTGGGGTGCATGATCCTAGAGTGTATCTTGGCGTTCCTCTATGATCGGCCAAAACAAAATGACTGCTCTAGGGTTTACCAGGGATAAAGTGCACTTACGCCTATCCAGCTTGAACAACCAACTCCTCTCTTTTAGTGGCCGAGAGGTCTATATAAAATTAGTTGTTCAATCTTTGCCTCAATACATTATGTCTTGCTATATGCTGGCTTCTAATTTAGTCGATGATATGTCTAGATCCTTTTGACGCTACTGGTGGTCGGGTCAAAACAATAAAAGGGGTTGGCCTATGATTGATTGGAACTCGGTCTGTTCCCCTAAGAATGCTGGTGGACAGCTCATGTTGCCTTCTTTAAGATTCATTCCTTTAACACCCTCAAAGCCTTCTTTAAGATCGAGTTTATGCTTTCATAGCATAGGTTCATCTATGATATTATTCAAAGATTCAAAAGATTCAAAGATTCATTCCTTTAGCTGGCGGATAGCTCATGTTGCCTTGCCTATATTCCAAAAACTTAATAACGCACACCTGCCTCTGAGTACATGCCCTGATGCACTCCAACTCTCCAATTATAGTTGTTAAGAGAAGCTTTGATTGTCTCGGTCATGAATGCAAGCAAGCCTTGTCCTTCGATTGCTTTCTTAAAGAAATTGAAGAAAGAATGTAAAGATAGAAAAAGGTGCGGAAGTATGGCAGTGTGGGGGTATGAATGAAAGGGATAAAATGATGGAAAGGTGATGTTTAGGGGCTGCTCGGATGGTGGTGAATGGAAGAGATGGATTTGTATTCAAAGTTTCAAAGAAAGAATTTATACTTAGAGTATAAACCCATTTCTTAGGAGAAAGGACTTTGAGGGTGGTGAATAGGGACTTAGATCGATGGTTATAATAACCAAAAACCCAAAGTAACAAGAATGGAAATAGGAAGATGCCACAAACCTTAGAAATGCTTGATAAGTCAAGAAAGTTCTAAAAAGAACAAGATTGAGAGATAAACTCATGAAATGAATTTTATATAATCTGAATTATGTGTTTTACAAATGAAATTCATGTCCTATTTATAGGTTTACAAGGGGTGGTCGAATGGGCATGTGTAACAAGGTTGCCCGTTGAAGGTTTATTAATGGTGGAAATGATGGCTGGAAAATGCTGAAGAAGAATGCTTAAAGTTGCTGGAAACTAAAATAAAAATAAGAACAAGGAAGAATCTATACTATAAAGAGTATAAGCCCAAACCTTATACGTTCAATGCTCGAAGGACTTGGACCCATTGATTAGCGAATCAAGAACCCGAAGTATCTGGTGTAGACAACACAAGCACAATGCTTGAAAAGTCTGAATAGTTCAATGAAGAACCAAATTGAGAGAAATTCTCACAAGAAAAATGATATGTCATAAATGTCTCGATAATACAAAGTTTAAAGGCTATTTATAAGCCTAAGTACAAGAGGGAAATCAGATTGTTTAAAATTCAAAAATAAACTTTGATACGATCCTATTCAGCACCAACCTTCTCCATGATTTGTTCACACCGTTGAAGGGCTTTGAGACTGATTCTAAGGGAGTTCTACCTTAATTTATCTTCTATTACCTCAATTATGCGCATGCTTTTCCATATTGATATGTGATGCGTCATCTTAGTCCACATCTTTATATTTATTTCTAAGTTCATTTTAGCATGTCTAATCATATTGCATATTATGTTTAATTCATGCATCTAATTCCATTATTTATTTCAATTATACAGGGGCATGAGCAAATGACACAATCAATGGTAGCTCAGTTTAGCTCGGGCAATCCAAATTCAGCTCAGATTAGCTCATAGAGTCCAAAGGTAGCTTAAGGACCTAGAGAAGCATGCAAAGGGAGCTCACAAAGCTTAAGGACTAGCTCACCTTGCTAAGGGCAGCTAAAAATAGCTCAAAACAACTTCAACGTTGAGCTAAGAACTTAAGCTAGCTAGCTCAGCTCAATCCAGCTCACACTAGCTCAATTAGCTCATCTTAGCTCTAGCTACCAACCCCAAAAACCGAAGGGCATGTTCCTTCCCAATCGTCATGGTCGATCATCCTTGGAGGGAAATTTGAGTTTGGAACCAAAATGAAGAGTTCCAACC
This sequence comes from Hibiscus mutabilis, assembly GCA_019671005.1. Taxonomy (NCBI): domain Eukaryota; kingdom Viridiplantae; phylum Streptophyta; class Magnoliopsida; order Malvales; family Malvaceae; genus Hibiscus; species Hibiscus mutabilis. The sequence continues at coordinate 58,397,135 of CM033716.1, read as the reverse complement.
AACTCAATGGACATCACTCTGCATTAGGCAGATTCAACAAGTCAGCCAGATTGTTTTCCATTTTTTATCAGGATCCAAGCATAATTGGGTTGTGGAGTCTTCATGAAACTTGTTCTCCCATATCTTAGCTTTCCAACACATGTTGAATTACGTCAATCCAATATCGAGAGCTCGAGATATGTCTAGATTACCGAAGGGAGTGCAGGCTAGAATTTCATACGAGAAGTTGCAACTTTTGAATAGATGCACAAGGCTTTGGAGGGAGGCTCGACTATTTTGGAGGGAGACATGAACATGGACGAATAGCCATATACCCCTTGTATCATGCCCATTCGACCACCCCCTAGAAAAACTATAAATAGGCTTTCATTTTGTCATTTGAAAACACACAATTTTCATTTATAAAATTTCTATCTTTGTGAGATTTTCTCTCAAACTTTTTTCTTTTTAGAACTACTTGACTTATCAAGCCTTTCTAAGGTTTCTGACGTCTCCTATCATCCATGCTTGATACTTCAGATTTTTGGATATCCTTAACTTTCGATCCAAGTCCTTTTACACCCTCGAAGCCTTCTTTAAGATCGAGTTTATGCTTTCATAGCATAGGTTCATCTTTTGAATCTTTGAATACTATCACTTCCATTTTCATTCCTTTTTCATCTATTTCCTTAACCATTTCCATTCACCATTCGAACCACCACTTTCATATCATTAACCATTTCATCCCTTTCATCCAATCCTTCATACACCACGCTTTACATACTTCTGCACCGTACTCTTTCCATCACCATTTCATTCATTTTCAACAAGAGGACATTAGGAGAATCATAGCTTGCTTACATTCACGATCGGGACAATCAAAGCTTCTCTCAACTAAGCCATTTGGAGAGTTGGAGCATATCACGTGGTAATCAAAGGAAAGGAAGAATCAAGTAAGCCTACTCTTTGTGTTTTCAATTCTTGATAAACAAAGCAAATTCGAAATTCCTTCTTCTTCTTCTCAAAGAATTCGAATAGTATAAAAAAGAAAAACAAAAATAAAAAATCAGAAAAAGAAGCAAAAGGTGGTGAAGATAACACAAGACAAAAAAGCAACTGACTCGGAGAAGTTCCTGAAGTTTGATTGTTCATGATCGGTTTGTAAGTATGTTTTGTGGCAATGAATCTGTTTTCTTATCTCTTTTCCATTTCTTCGATTCATTTTCTTTTGTCTTTCATTTCAGCCCCTTAACTTTTTATTACCTTCTATAAACCTTTATATCTTTTCCATTTCCCCACCCTAACCTTATTTTGCAGTCCAAACGCCATAAATTCAAAGAAAGTTTGACAGGTTTAAGTTAGTTCTTTTAAGAACTTGTGTCGAGAGATCGAGTGGTAAAAGGCAAGAGAGTTGTGAGCACAGAAGGGGAAGTAAAATCCTATATTCACAGAGTGAAACACGAGTGAACTGAGTGACACTTTCTTTTTTCCTTAGAGTTAATAGTGAGGATTTTTGTGAGTGTGCTGTGAGGTTTATTTTTCTTTTATTTTCACTAACCATGTCAAAGGATTCTTTCAACATTCCATCAACCACATGAGGACGAGAAAATAAAATCCAAGACGTGCTATATGATCTACAACGTTCAAACATTTTTCAAACACGTTGCCATGTTCAAGGCAAAGTGTGCTTCGTTGTCATAGATGGTGGGAGTTGTACCAATATTGCCAGCACTTTGATTGTCAAGAAACTTGGTTTGAATACAAGTCCATACAAGAGTTAGATGCTTAATGATGATTAAGAGGTCACTATCACTGAACAAGTTGCCATTTCCTTTTCCATTCGAAAATACATGGATGAAGCAATTTGTGATGTGGCATCCATGCATATCAGCCATCTATTATTGGGAAGGCCATGGAAATATGATAGACGAGCAGTCCATGATGGATTCACCAGCCGGTACTCTTTCCCATATAAAGGCAAGAAGATTACATTGACACCTTTATTGTCGTACCAGGTGCTTCAAGATCAAAACCATCTTAAGGAAAGCATTGAAGCCATGAAGGAGAAAATCGAAGAGAGTTCGAATGTAGAATATCATTTTGAAGAAAAACAAACCGTTGAAGTTGAAAATGAAAAGAATGAGATCGGAAAAGAAGAGGAAGAAGAAACACATATTTTATATAACCCTACTTTTTCTATTCCCTCTTTGGTTTTGCAGGATATTCCAAAAGACATATCTTTTCAAATTGACGACTCAAAAAATATGTCATTTGAAGAACCAATGGATGTGACTTGTGGTGATCCACCAGACATGATCATTGACGTTCCAAAAGAAATGTCACTCGAAACTCCAAGAGATGTGTTCGTTGAAATTCCAAGTGCATTTCCAGTGATGAAGATGATCCAACATCATTCATGTTTTAATGAATCAATAAAGTTTTCCATAGAGTACATCAAGCATCAACCATCCATACACATTAATGGGTTTGTTTTCTCTACTCTTTTGAATCTAATTTTTGTTTCTACTAATCTGGTTATGATTGTGGAAAATGAAAGGAGATATAGGTTTGAAAAAGAATTGCATCGAAAGATGCAAGAAGGTGTACCATTTATTGAAGCATTGAAGTCTGATGACATTGCTTTGTTCCTAAATCATTGTTGGAAGGGAAAAGAACAAGGACTCTACATTCGCTCTAAGGCAATCATTTGGAAAGGTACAAAGATTAGGGGAGTTGACATTAACTTTACCAATAATCATGACGATTTCAAAGGTGAGACCCAAAAGACATGTTCCTACACCAAGGGATGTGATATAACAACTCAACACCAAGGAGACATTCAAGGGATTAGTACCTTTTCCAAGAAACATGATGATTCCAAAAGGGAGGTCAAAAGGACAAGTGCCCTTATCAATGGTTGTGTTGATTCAAGCAAAAAGGGAGTCCAAAAGACAAGTCTTTTCACAAGAGGACATGATGAGTCCAAAAGATGTAAAGAAGTCACTCAAGAGGGAAATCAAATTGTTTAAAATTCAAAAATAAACTTTGTTACAATCCTATTCAGCACCAACCTTCTCCATGATTTGTTCACACCGTTGAAGGGCTTTGAGACTGATTCTAAGAGAGTTCTGCCTTAATTTATCTTCTATTACCTCATTTATGCATTATATATTATACGCATGCTTTTCCATATTCAAATGTGATGCGTCATCTTAGTCCACATCTTTATATCTATTTATAAGTTCATTTTAGTGGTAACTCAGTTTAGCTCGTGCAATTCAAATTCAGCTCAGATTAGCTCATAGAGTCCAAAGGTAGCTTAAGGACCTAGAGAAGCATGCAAAGGGAGCTCACAAAGCTTAAGGACTAGCTCACCTTGCTAAGGGCAGCTCAAAATACATCAAAACAACTTCAACTTTGAGCTAAGAACTTCAGCTAGCTAGCTCAGCTTAATCCAGCTCACACCTAGCTCAATTAGCTCATCTCAACTCCAGCTACCAACCCCAACAACCGAAGGGCATGTTCCTTCCCAATCATCATGGTCGGTCATCCTTGGAGGGAAATCTGAGTTTGGAACAAAAATGAAGAGTTCCAACCAACTCAAGGGACATCACTCTGCATTAGGCAGATTCAACAAGTCAGTCAGATTGTTTTCCATTTTTGATCAGGATCCAAGCATAATTGGATTGTGAAGTCTTCATGAAACTTGTTCTCCCATCTCTTAGCTTTCCAACGCACATTGAATTGTGTCAATCCAATATCGAGAGCTCGAGATATGTCTAGATTATCGAAGGGAGTGCAGGCTAGAATTTCATACGAGAAGTTGCAACTTTTCGAATAGATGCACAAGGCTTTGGAGGGAGGCTCGACTATTTTGGAGGGAGACATGAACATGGACGAATAGTCACATACCCCTTGTGTCATGCCCATTCGACCACCCCCTAGAAAAACTATAAATAGGATTTCATTTTGTCATTTGCATACACACAATTTTTATTTGTAAAATTTCTATCTTTGTGAGATTTTCTCTCAAACTTGTTCTCTTTAGAACTCCTTGACTTATCAAGCCTTTCTAAGGTTTGGGGTGCCTCCTATCATCCATCTTTGATACTTCAGATTGTTGGATATCCTTAACCTTCGGTCTAAGTCCCTTTACCACCCTCAAAGCCTTCTTTAAGATCGGGTTTATGCTTTCATAGCATAGGTTCATCTTTTGAATCTTTGAATACTATCACTTCCATTTTCATTCCTTTTTCATCTATTTCCTTAACCATTTCCATTCACCATCCGAACCACCACTTTCATATCCTTAACCATTTTATCCCTTTCATCCAATCCTTCATAAACCATGCTTTACATACTTTCGCACCTTACTCTTTCCATCACCATTTCATTCATTTTCAACAAAAGGACATTCGGAGGATCAAGGCTTGCTTGCATTCATGATCGGGGCAATCAAAGCTTCTCTCAACTAAGCCATTTGGAGAGTTGGAGCGTATCATGTGGTAATCAAAGGAAAGGAAGAATCAAGTTAGCCTACTTTTTTTGTTTTCAATTCTTGATGAAAAAGTAAATTCGAAATTCCTTCTTCTTCTTCTCCTTCTCAAAGAATTCAAATAGTATAAAAAAGAAAAACAAAAAGAAAAAAAAAACAGAAAAGAGGCACAAGGTGGTGAAGATAGCGCAAGGCAAAACAAGCAGCCGACTCGGAGAAGTTCCTGAAGTTTGATTGTTCATGATCGGTTTGTAATTATGTTTTGTGGTAACGTATCTGTTTTCTTATTTCTTTTCCATTTCTTCTATTCATTTTCTTTTTTATTTCATTTCAGTCCCTTAACTTTTTATTACCTTCTATAAACCTTTATATCTTTTCCATTTCCCCACCCTAACCTTATTTTGCAGTCCAAACGCCATAAATTCAAAGAAAGTTTGACAGGTTTAAGTTAGTTCTTTTAAGAACTTGTGTCGAGAGATCGAGTGGTAAAAGGCAAGAGAGTTGTGAGCACAGAAGGGGAAGTAAAATCCTATATTCACAGAGTGAAACACGAGTGAACTGAGTGACACTTTCTTTTTTCCTTAGAGTTAATAGTGAGGATTTTTGTGAGTGTGCTGTGAGGTTTGTTTTTATTTTATTTTCACTAACCATGTCACGGGATTCTTTCAACATTCCAACAACCTTAGGAGGACGAGAAAATAAAATCCAAGACATGCCATATGATCTACAACGTTCAAACATTTTTCAAACACGTTGCCATTTCAAGGCAAAGTGTGCTTCCTTGTCATAGATGGTGGGAGTTGCACTAATATTGCTAGCACTTTGATTTTCAAGAAACTTGGTTTGACAATGATGAATCATCCAAGTCCATACAAGATTTAGTGGTTTAATGATTATGAAGAGGTCACTATCACCGAACAAGTTGGCATTTCCTTTTCCATTGGAAAATACATGGATGAAGCAATTTGTGATGTGGCATCCATGCATACCAGCCATCTATTATTGGGAAGGCCGTGGCAATATGATAGACGATCAGTCCATGATGGATTCACCAACCGGTACTCTTTCCCATATAAAGGCAAGAAGATTACATTGACACCTTTATTGCCATACTAGGTGCTTCAAGATCAAAACCACCTTAAGGAAAGCATTGAAGCCATGAAGGAGAAAATCGAAGAGAGTTCCAATGTAGAAGATCATTTTGAAGAAAAACAAACCGTTGAAGTTGAGAATGAAAAGAATGAGATCGGAATAGAATAGAAGAAAGAAACACAGATTTTATATAACCATACTTTTTCTATTCCCTCTTTGGTTTTGCATGATATTCCAAAAGACATATATTTTCAAATTGATGATTCAAAAAATATGTCCTTTGAAGAACCAATGGATGTGACTTGTGGTGATCCACCAGACATGATCCTTGACATTCCAAAAGAAATGTCACTTGAAGCTCCAAGAGATGTGTTCATTGACATTCCAAGTGCATTTCCAGTGATGAAGATGATCCAGCATCATTCATATTTTAATGAATCAATAAAGTTTTCCATGGAGTACATCAAGCATCAACCATCCATACACATTAATGGGTTTGTTTTCTATACTCTTTTGAATCCAATTTCCGTTTCTACTAATCTGGTTGTGATTGTGGAAAATGAAAGGAGACACAGGTTTGAAAAAGAATTGCACGGAAAGATGCAAGAAGGTGTTCCATTTAATGAAGCATTGAAGTTTGATGAATTTGCTTTGTTCCTAAATCATTGTTGGAAGGAAAAAGAACAAGGACTCTACATTCGCTCTAAGGAAATCATTTGGAAAGGTACAAAGATTAGGGGAGTTGACATTACCTTTACCAATAATCATGACGATTTCAAAGGTGAGACCCAAAAGATATGTTCCTACACCAAGGGACGTGATATTACAACGCAGCACCAAGGAGACGTTTAAGGGATTAGTACCTTTGCCAAGAAACATGATGATTCCAAAAGGGAGGTCAAAAGGACAAGTGCCTTTACCAACGGTTGTGTTGATTCAAGCAAAAAGGGAGTCCAAAAGACAAGTCTTTTCACAAGAGGACATGATGAGCCCAAAAGATGCAAAGAAGCCACTCAAGAGGGAAATCAGATTGTTTAAAATTCAAAAATAAACTTTGATACAATCCTATTCAGCACCAACCTTCTCCATGATTTATTCACACCGTTGAAGGGCTTTGAAACTAATTCTAAGGGAGTTCTACCTTAATTTATCTTCTATTACCTCATTTATGCATTATATATTATACGCATGCTTTTCCATATTCATATGTGATGCGTCATCTTAGTCCACATCTTTATATCTATTTCTAAGTTTATTTCAGCATGTCTAATCATATTGCATCTTATGTTTAATTCATGCATCTAATTTCATTGTTTATTTCAATTATATAGGGGCATGAGCAAAGGACGCAATCAATGGTAGCTCAGTTTAGCTCTTGCAATCCAAATTCAGCTCGGATTAGATCATAGAGTCCAAAGGCAGCTCAATGACCTAGAGAAGCATGCAAAGGGAGCTCATAAAGCTTAAGGACTAGCTCACCTTGCTAAGGGAAGCTCAAAATAGCTCAAAACAACTTCAACTTTGAGCTAAAAACTTCAGCTAGCTAGCTCAGCTCAATCAACTCATCTCAACTCCAGCTACCAACCCCAACAACTGAAGGGCATGTTCCTTCCCAATCATCATGGTCGGTCATCCGTGGAGGGAAACCTGGGTTTGGCACCAAAATGTAGAGTTCCAACCAACTCAAGGGACATCACTCTTTATTAGGCAGATTTAACAAGTCAATCAAATTGTTTTCCGTTTTTGATCAGGATCCAAGCATAATTGGGTTGTGAAGTCTTCATGAAACTTGTTCTCCCACCTCTTAGCTTTCCAGCGCACATTGAATTGCGTCAATCCAATATCGGGAGCTCGAGATATGTCTTGATTACCGAAGGGAGTGCAGGCTAGAATTTTATACGAGAAGTTGCAACTTTTCGAATAGATGCACAAGGCTTTGGAGGGAGGCTCGACTATTTTGGAGCGAGACATGAACATGGACGAATAGCCACATACCCCTTGTATCATTCCCATTCGACCACCACTAGAAAAACTATAAATAGGCTTTCATTTTTTCATTTGAAAACACACAATTTTCATTTATAAAATTTCTATCTTTGTGAGATTTTCTTTCAAACTTGTTCTTTTTAGAACTTCTTGACTTATCAAGCCTTTCTAAGGTTTGTGGCGTCTCCTATCATCCATCTTTGATACTTCAGATTGTTGGATGTCCTTAACCTTCGGTCTAATTCCCTTTACCACCCTCAAAGCCTTCTTTAAGATCGGGTTTATGCTTTCATAGCATAGGTTCATCTTTTGAATCTTTGAATACTATCACTTCCATTTTCATTCCTTTTTCATCTATTTCCTTAACCATTTCCATTCACCATCCGAACCACCATTTTCATATCCTTAACCATTTCATCCCTTTCAACCAATCCTTCATACACCACGCTTTACATACATTCGCACCTTACTCTTTCCATCACCATTTTATTCATTTTCAATAAGAGGACATTAGGAGGATCAAGGCTTGCTTGCATTCTTGATTGGGACAATCAATACTTCTCTCAACTAGGCCATTTGGAGAGTTGGAGCGTATCATGTGGTAATCAAGTAAGATCGGATTTATGCTTTCCTAGCATAGGTTCATCTTTTGAATTTTTGAATACTATCACTTCAATTTTCATTCCCTTTTCATCTATTTCTTTAACCATTTCCATTCACCATCCGAACCGCCACTTTCATATCCTTAACCATTTCATCCCTTCCATCCAATCCTTCATACACCATGCTTTACATACTTCCGCACCCTACTCTTTCCATCTCCATTTCATTCATTTTCAACAAGAGGACATTCAGAGGATCAAGGCTTGCTTGCATTCACGATCAAGACAATCAAAGCTTCTCTCAACAAAGCCATTTGGAGAGTTAGAGAGTATTAAACTTACTAAAAGGCATCTATTGGTGGTTGAATAGGGAGTTAAATTCAAAAGTGATATGATGGTTGCGTTTGAATTAAACAATCTGATTAACATTAAATATTGGTGCCTAAATAAAGAGGGGACACTTGAATTTCAAACAAAATGCACACGGTAATTGTTTGAATTCAAAAATCAAACTTCTTGGCCTTATCCTTGAAAATTCTTCCCATTGCTTTGGGAGAGAGTTCAAATCTGCCACACCCATGCACACACACGTTTCAAGGCTACCATGTGTGGACGCCATGCTTGGGGAGCTTCTGGAGCTTTGCTGGAGCCTTTATCTTGATGCACGTTGCTGTAGGACACTCTTCTAAGTGTAGGTACATGTCCCTCCATGTTTGAGCTACCCTTGGGCTCATTAGTTGGAGTTGAGCTACTAGAGCCAAAGGTGAGCTAAATGAGCTTGAATTGAGCTGATTTGGTGTGTTGGAGCTGAAATGAGCTGAAAAACAATGGTGTGTGCTATTTTGAGCTGATTTGAGCTACACACTTGTTGTTGAGCTTCAATCGAGCTGGTTGGAAAGTCCTTAGCTGCCAAGCTTTATTGTGCTGTTGTAAAAACAAATAAAGGACACATAAATGCTGGAAAAACATAAGGAAAACACACATAACTTAGTAAATAATATGCATATATATATATATAAACTAAGTATAAGTACTTAATATGTCACATATCAGCATGTAACATATTAAATAACTTATTATCTAACGTTGAAACATTGAGAAACAAGTTGGAAACTTGAATGCGTTTAAGTTAAAGAACTTTCCTGAATAACTTATCCTTAGGTCGAGTAATAGGTCATGTTGACATGATCTCTGGATCAGATTTTGATGTGCTAACACCATCCCCCTTCGTTTAAGCGATTTGTCCTCAAATCGGCATCATCTTCAAATAGGAACCGATCAGAAACATTGAGTGTAGCACTTACATTATATTCACCTGGTAAATCCAACTTATAAGCGTTGTCGTTCACTTTCTCCAACACTTGAAAATGACCATCTCCTCGTGGTAACAACTTTGATCTTCGTTGTGCTGGAAATTGTTCCTTTCAAAAATGAACTCAAACCCAATCTCCAACGTCAAAGGTAACACGTTTGCGTCCCTTATTGGCTTGTTATTCATATTGTTGGGTTCTTCACTCGATATTCTCCTTGACTTACTGATGAATTCTTTGTACAAATTCAGCCTTAGCTTTGAATCTTTATTCACAACCTGCTCAAGAGGTAGAGGCAAAAGATCAATAGGAGTCAACGGATTAAATCCATATACCACTTCAAACGGTGAATGCTTTGTTGCTGAATGAACATATTGATTGTAAGAAAACTTGGCGTGAGGCAAGCATTCTTCCCAAGTCTTGATGTTCTTGCGGATAATGGATCTCAGTAGTGTAGACAAAACATGATTCATATCCTCGGTTTGTTCATTAGTCTGTGGATGGCAAGTTGTAGAAAACATCAGCTTTGTTCCTATATTTCCCTAAAGTGTCCTACAAAAACCGCTCAGAAACATGACATCTCGATCAGAAACAATAATCCTCAGAACTCCATGTAGTCAACCACTTTTTTGAAAAACAAATTAGCCACATTTGTTGCATCATCTGTCTTGTGGCAAGCTATGAAATGTGCCATCTTCGAAAATCTATCAACAGCAACAAATATGCTATCTCGTCATGTCTTCGTCCGCGGGAGACCTAGCACAAAATCCATAGAAATATATACCCAAGGTTAACTAGGAATAGGTAAAGACATATACGTACCATGCGGCATAACCTTAGACTTAGCTTTCTTGCACGTGACACATCACTCACATATCCACTCAACATCTCTTCTCATCTTCGGCCAAAAGATATGTTCTTTCAGAATATGCAATGTCTTGGTAACTCCAAAGCGTCCCACAAGTCCACCTTCATGTGCCTCTCTAACTAGAATTTCCCGGATAGATCCTCGAGGAATACAAATTCGTCCTTCCTTGAATAGGTATCCATCATGTCGGTAGTACTTTTCATCTGCACCTTTTTCACGCAAACTAAACTTTTCTCTAGAGTCAAGGTCAGTTTCATAAAGGTCTTTAATATAAGAAAACCAAATTAAATGAGAATTCAGAAAATTAGGAAGTACATACCATCGGGACAAAGCATCTGCCACAACATTATCTTTGCCTTTCTTGTAACGGATGACATAAGGAAAAGATTCCATAAATTCTACCCACTTGGTATGTCGTCTATTAAATTTGTGCTGACTGTAATGTGCTTCATTGTCAATGTGGACGAAAAATTCTTTCGGCAAGAGGTAGTGCTGCCATGTCTCAAGAGCTCAAATAAGTGCATAAATCTCTTTGTCGTATGTCGGGTAATTCAACATAGCTCCACTTAACTTTTCACTGAAATATGCAATAGGTAGCTTTTCTTGTGTTAAGACAGCTCCAATTCCTATACTCGAAGCATCACACTCGATCTCGAACATCTTGTCAAAATTTGGCAAGGCTAACACCATTGCTTTGATCAAACACTCCTTAATTGCAAGAAATGCATCTTCATTTTCCTTACCCCAATTGAAGATGGAATTCTCCTTGATAATCCCGATTAAGGGGGGTAATGGAACTGAAATTTGGCATGAACCATCAATAAAAACTTGCAAGCCCATGGAAACTTCTCACTTGGCTTACTGATGTCGGTCTTGGCCATTCATGAATTGGCTTTATCTTTTCATGGTCAATTTCCACACACTATGAACTAACAATAAAGCCTAAGAAAATAACTTGTTAGTACAAAAGAAACATTTCTAAATATTATCGAAAATTCATTCCCTTCTTAGAGCGCTAAGAACATTTCTCAAATGTTCTTCATGTTCTTGCAATGTCTTGTTGTAAATTAAGCTATCATCAAAATAAACCACACAATACTTACCGATGTAGGGTCGGAGCACATGATTCATCAACCTCATGAATGTATTAGGAGCATTGGTTAAGCGAAAAGGCATTACCAACCATCCGTACAAACCTTGTTTAGTCTTGAATGTTGTCTTCCACTTATCTCTTTCCTTCATTCGGATCTGATGATAGCCACTCTTCAAGCCAATCTTAGAGAAAATACTCACACCACACAACTCATCAAACATGTCATTGAGGCGAGGAATGGGATGTCGGTACTTGATAGTGATCTGATTCATTGCTCGACAATCCACAGACATTCTCCAAGTTCCATCTTTTTTGGCACCAACAAGACTGGCACGGTACAGGGACTTAAACTTTCTCGGATGTAACCCTTCTCCATCAACTCACTGATTTGCTTTTGATGTTCCGTCGTCTCTTCGTGGTTACTTCTATAGCTTGGCCGATTTGGAATAGTATCTCCCGAAATAAAGTCAATCTAATGTTCAATGCCACGAACTGGTGGTAATCCACTCGGTATTTTTTCAAAAGAGTCGAAATAAAAACAAATTCTCTTTATACATCAAAATAAGTAAAGTTTGTTGGGTTGAAAGATGCTTCATGATTTCTTTTCCACTAGTAAAGATGTTCATCTTTTTCTTCTCTTTCATTGCTTCTATAATTTTTTTCAGACAAGCTTGATCTTCATTCACTTGACTTGGTGTCAAAGGTGCCAAAGTGATCTTTTTACCTCCATGTGAGAAAGAATACCGATTGGTGTATCCGCCATGTATTGCTCGCTTATCGAATTGCCACGGTCTCCGAAGTAACAAATGACTTGCATCCATGGACACCACATCGCAAAGAACCTCATCCTTGTATTTTCCAATGGAAAATGGAACCATCACTTGCTTGGTGACCTTAAATTCCCCTCCATCATTCAGCCAATGCAATTTGTAAGTATTTGGGTGCTTTTTCAAACCTAACTTGTCAACCATAAGAGTATTTGCAACATTAGTACAACTTCCTCCATCAATTATAACAATACATACCTTATCATTCACATGACATCTCGTGTGAACGATGTTTTCATGTTGCTACTCTTCTTGTGACATTTGTACATTTAGGCTCCATTTGACTACGCAAATCTCACCATTTGTTGCCAATTTGATCTCCTCTTTTTCTTCCTTAGGAATTTCAGGTTCATCTTCTCCATGATTAGATTCATGTCACCATTATCTAACAAAAGCATAATGTTCCGGTTTGGACATTGGCTCGCTACATGACCTCTCCAAGGCACTTGAAACACTAAATGTCTCTCGTGCGCTCATGAGTAACCACTTGCTTTCCTCTGCCAACATCTACAACGGGTGGTTTCATCTTGCTCAATTATGCCTTTTCTTTAATTTGAATAGGTGCTAACTTCCTGAAATTATTTTGATTGAAACGAGGGTTAGAAAAAATATTGAAAGTATTATTACCTCGGGAAGAAAATTTCTTTCTTTGCTGACGTTCAACTTTGATCGCCATATGCACCATCTCGTCCAATTCAACATAATGTTGTAATTCTACAACATTGGCAATCTCCTGGTTAAGACCGGCTAAGAAACGCGCCATGGTTGCTTCTCTATCCTCCTCAATGTTAGCACGAATCATGGACATCTCCATTTCTTTAAAATAGTTTTCAACGCTCCTATTGCCTTGTTTTAAAGTCTGCAGTTTTTGGAACAAGTCTCGATGATAATGAGACGGTACAAATTGCCTCCGCATGATTCTTTCCATTTCGAGCCATGTTGTGATTGGCCCTTCACATGTTCTTCGTCGTTTACTGATCAATTGATCCCACCAAATTAATGCATAGTCCACAAACTCCATTGCTGCCAATCGCACCTTTTTTGTTCAAAATAGTTGTAACAATCGAACACATGTTCTACTTTGCTTTCCCATGCAAGATATGCATTCGGATCTATTTTTCCTTAAAACGGAGGTATGGTAACACAAATATTGCACAAATTATCATCTAGTTGTGCACGCCCTCCATGGTTTCTTGGGGCATTCTACCTTGGTGATTGGTCCACTTCATCTTCATTGTTGTTTTCAACATTTGTGTTGATTTGGGAACCTTCAAACCTGTCCAATCTTCCATACAATTGTTCGAGTTCAGCCTTTAACAATTTTTGCAATTCTCGAATCATGGCCTACATTTGAAGATTCGGTTGTCCTCCATCTTGATTAATTTCACTAGAACTTATCATTGTTAGTAAAATAAAAATAAAACCTCACTTTCACACTCACAAAAGCCTCACAATTCTCTCCAAGGAAAGTAGATATGGCACTCCACTTACGCTCGTGTTTTCACTCAAGCAAATATTAATATGGCTTTTTTTCTTTCCTCTACTGTTCTCACACGTTCGTTATGTCTTTTCCACTCCTTCTCTCGTGTTTAGTTCTTTAAGGAACTAATGTAGACTTTGTCAAACATGTTCAAGTGTGTCGGCTAAAAAAACAACGGTTAGTAAACAAAGGAAAATAATATAAAGGTAGGCTTAAAATTAGAAAGAAAAGAAAGAAATGGGTGACTTACTACAGAAACGCTTACAACTTCCCTTCACCGAACAATCAAAATTTCATCACGCCTGGTTGATGTTGTAATGTTTGTTGTTGTAGAATACATTGTCATTGCAATTTCTTTCATCTTTTTTTCCAATTCTAGAAGTGCTTTCTTCTTTCTTTTGCTTAAACTTTTCAAAACTGAATTTTCTTTTTTTTTTGAATTTTTATATTTTTTTTGAATTTCAAAATTTCTTTTTTTTTCTTTTGCACTCACAAAGATGATTTCTTACTTTAATCCAACCTAGGCTCTGATTACCCTATGTTACGAGGCTGCCCGTTGAAGAAGACCTCTATTGATTGTGTCGGATCTATGATAGAAGTAAAAATTCCTGCATAAAAGTGTGGCTGCAAAAGAAGATGCTTATGGTAGATTTCATGTTGTTTAAGGGGCTAGAAATATGTTAAAAAGGTTGCTGGAAATTTGGTTTAAAGATGGTGAAATTGATGGTTGGAAATATGAAGGTTTATTAATGGTGGAAATGGTGGCCGGAAAATGGTGAATAAGAAGGCTTAACGTTGTTGGAAACTAAAATAAAAATATGAACAAGGAACAAGGAAGTACCTACAATATAAAGAGTATAAACCTGAAACTTATACGTTCAATGCTCGAAGGACTTCGACCCATTGATTAGCGAATCAAGAACTTGAAGTATCTAGTGTAGACAATACAAGCACAATGCTTGAAAAGTCTGAATAGTTCAATGAAGAACCAAATTGAGAGAAATTCTCACAAGAAAAATGATATGTCATAGATGTCTCGATAATACAAAGTTTAAAGGCTATTTATAAGCCTAAGTACAAGAGGGAAATCAGATTGTTTAAAATTCAAAAATAAACTTCCTAAAAGCATCTAATGGTGGCTGAATAGGGAGTTAAATTCCCAAGTGATATGATGGTTGCATTTGAATTAAACAATCTGATCAGCATTAAAAATGGTGCCTAAATGAAGTGGGAATATTTGAATTTCAAACAAAATGCACATAGCAATTGTTTGAATTCAAAAATCGGACTTCTTGGCCTTATCCTTGAATATTCCGCCCATTGCTTTGAGAGGGAGTTCAAATCTGCCACACACATGCACACCCATGTGTCAAGGCTGCCATGTGTGGACGCCATGCTTGGGGAGCTGCTGATGCTTTGCTAGAGCCTTTAGCTTGATGCACCTTGCTATAGGACACTCTCCTAAGTGTAGGTACATGTCCCTCCATGTTTGAGCTACCCTTGGACTCATTAGCTGGAGTTGAGCTACTAGAGCTGAAGGTGAGCTAAACGAGCTCGAATTGAGTTGATTTAGTGTGTTGGAGCTGAAAAACAATGGTGTGTGTTGTTTTGAGCATATTCGAGCTACACACTTATTATTGAGCTTCAATCGAGCTAGTTGGAAAGTCTTTAGCTGCCAAGCTTTATTGTGTTGTTGTAAAAACAAATAAAACACACATAAATACTGGAAAAACATAACACACTTAACTTAGTAAATAATATGTTTATATATAAAAACTAAGTATAAGTACTTAATATGTCACATATCAGCATATAACACATTAAATAACTTATTATCTAAGGCTGAAACATTGTGAAACAAGTTGGAAGCTTTAATGCATTTAAGTAAAAGAACTTCCCTGAATAACTTAGCCTTAGATTGAGTAATAGGTCATGTTGGCATGATATCCGAATTAGTTGTTGATGTGCTCACATCATCGTGATTCAAGGAGTATGTGGCTATTCGGCCATGCTCATGTCTCCCTCCAAATGGTCGAATGGCATGTAGAGTGCTGGTGATGATTTGGCCAACTCTTCAAGGGCTGGTGATGCTTCATGATGGCGCCAAAGTATGGAGAGGCACCATGGGTTCCCTCCATGGCTAAATGGTTGCCTAGGTGACCCTTCATGCTTAGCTAGCTAGGTAGTGAAGCTAGCTAGCTAGGTGGTGGAGCTAAGAGTGATAGCTTGAGCTAAGTTGAGCTTCACGAGCTGAGCATGAGCTGACTTGAGCTAAGCCAGGTAGCTCAACGAGCTAGCTAAACCTTGCAGCTGATTTGAGCTATTTTGAGCTGCCTTTAGCTAGGTGAACTCTTCTTTTGGTGTCCTTGAGCTTGCCTCGTGCTATTGGAGTTGTTCGGAGCTGAATTGGGGCTATCCTTACGTTGAGTCATTTTCAAGGTGATTTGAGCTAGTTGTGAGCTGATGCCAAGCTGCCCTTTAATCCCTCGTCACGTGCTTTAATGTGTCCTACAAAGAAAACACCAAATATATAAGCAAATATATTGATATTTGATGGCTCCATATTATGAGTATAAGGCCATTTGGAGGGAGACATGAGCATGGCCGAATAGCCACATACTCCTTGAATCATGCTGCTGTGAGCACATCAACATCTGATCCGGAGATCATGCCAACATGACCTATTACTCAATCTAAGGCTAAGTTATTCAAGGAAGTTCTTTCATTTAAATGCATTCAAGCTTCCAACTTGTTTCTCAATGTTTCAGCCTTAGATAATAAGTTATTTAATGTGTTACATGCTGATATATCACATATTAAGTACTTATACGTAGTTTATATATATGCATATTATTTACTAAGTTAAGTGTGTTTTCCTTATGTTTTTCCAGCATTTATGTGTATTTTATTTGTTTTTACAACAGCACAATAAAGATTTGCAGCTAAGGTCATTCCAACTAGCTCGATTGAAGCTCAACAACAAGTGTGTAGCTCGAATCAGCTCAAAACAGCACACACCATTGTTTTTCAGCACATTTTAGGTCCAACACACCAAATCAGATCAATTCAAGCTCATTTAGCTCACTTCAGCTCTAGTAGCCCAACTCCAGCTAATGAGTCAAAGGGTAGCTCAAACATGGAGGGACATGTACCTACATTTAGGAGAGTGTCCTATAGCAAGGTGCATCAAGCTAAAGGCTCTAGCAAAGCTCTAGCAGCTCCCCAAGCATGGCGTCCACACATGGCAGCCTTGACACGTGTGTGGTAGATTTGAACTCTCTCTCAAAGCAATGGGAAGAATTTCCAAGGATAAGGCCAATAAGTTTGATTTTTGAATTCAAACAATTGCCATGTGCGTTTTGTTTGAAATTCAAGTGTTCCCTCTTCATTTAGACGCCAAATTTTAATGCTTATCAGATTGTTTAATTCAAATGCAACCATCAAATCACTTGGGAATTTAACTCCCTCTTCAGCCACCATTAGATGCCTTTTAGGAAGTTTGATACACTCCAACTCTCCAAATGGCTTTGTTGAGAGAAGCTTTGATTGTCCCGATCTTGAATGCAAGCAAGCCTTGATCCTCCGAATGTCCTCTTATTGAAAATGAATGAAATGTTGATGGAAAGAGTAGGGTGCGGAAGTATGTAAAACATGGTATATGATGGATTGGGTGGAAGGGATGAAATGCTTAAGGATATGAAAGTGGTGGCTCGGATGGTGAATGGAAATGGTTAAGGAAATAGATAAAAAGGGAATGAAAATGGAAGTGATAGTATTCAAAGATTCAAAAGATGAACCTATGCTATGAAAGCATAAACCTGATCTTAAAGAAGGCTTTGAGGGTGGTAAAGGGACTCAGACCGAAGATTAAGGATAACCAAAAATCTGATGTATCAAAGATGGATGATAGGAGACGCCACAAACCTTAGAAAGGCTTGATAAGTCAAGAAGTTCTAAAAAGAACAAGTTTGAGAAAAAATCTCACAAAGATGGAAAATTTATAAATGAAAGTTGTGCATTTTCAAATGACAAAATGAAAGCCTATTTATAGTTTTTCTAGGGGGTGGACGAATGGGCATGATACAAGGGGTATGTGGCTATTCGGCCATGTTCATGTCTCCCTCCAAAATGGTTGAGTCTCCCTCCAAAGCCTTGTGCATCTATTCGAAAAGTTGCAACTTCTAGTATGAAATTCTAGCCTGCACTCCTTTCGGTAATCTAGACATATCTCGAGCTCCTGATATTGGATTGGCGTGATTCAACATGCTCTGGAAAGCTAAGAGATAGGAGAACAAGTTTCATGAAGACTTCACAACCCAATTATGCTTGGATCCTGATCAAAAATGGAAAACAAGTTGACTGACGTGATGAATCTACCTAATGAAGAGTGATGTCCCTTGAGTTGGTTGAAACTCTTCATTTTGGCGCCAAACTCATATTTCCCTCCATGGATGACCGGCCATGACGATTGGGATTGAACATGCCCTTCGGTTGTTGAGCTGGGGTTGGTAGCTAGTGCTGAGATGAGCTGATTGAGCTAGGTGTGAGCTGGATTAAGCTGAGCTAGCTAACTGAAGTTCTTAGCTCAAAGTTGAAGTTGTTTTGAGCTATTTTGAGCTTCCCTTTGCAAGGTGAGCTAGTCCTTAAAATTTGTGAGCTCTATTTGCATGCTTCTCTAGGTCCTTGAGTTGTCTTTGGACTTTGTGAGCTAATCCGAGCTTAATTTGGATTGCATGAGCTAAACTGAGCTACCATTGATTGTGTCCTTTACTCATTCCCCTGTATGATTGAAATAAACAATGGAGTTATATGCATGAATTAAACATAAGATGCAATATGATTAGACATGCTGAAATGAACTTAGAAATAGATATAAAGATGTGGACTAAGATGACACATCACATATCAATATGGAAAACATGCGTATAATATATAATGCATAGAGGAGGTAATAGAAGATAAAGTAAGGTAGAACTCTCTTAGAATCTGTCTCAAAGCCTTTCAACGGTATGAACAAATCATTGATAAGGTTGGTGCTGATTAGGATCGTATCATCCCCCTTCTTTTTGGCGATTTGTCCTTAAATCTAAGTTGTTTCTCAATGGATACTTCTTTAATGTTGGGGTGGATGAATCCTCACTTCTCCTTCCAAATGAAATGATTATTCTTCTCGGTTCATCCTACAAAATAAAAGAATGAAATTCTTTGGAAGCTTGATTAGTGTAAGGAACATTGGTCATAGGTTGTGTTAAAAGATGCTTCCTAATCATCTCTCCTTCTGAATAGGTATGTGCCTCTTGAGTGACTTCTTTGCATCTTTTGGACTCATCATGTCCTTTTGTGAAAAGACTTGTCTTTTGGACTCCCTTTTTGCATGAATCAACACAACCGTTGGTAAGGGCATTTGTCCTTTTTACCTCCCTTTTAGAATCATCATGTTGCTTTGCAAAGGTACTAATCCCTTGAACGTCTCCTTGGTGCTGAGTTGTAATATCATGTCCCTTGGTGTAGGAACATGTCTTTTGGGTCTCACCTTTGAAATCGTCATGATTATTGGTAAAGGTTATGTCAACTCCCCTAATCTTTGTACCTTTCCAAATGATTGGCTTAGAGCGAATGGAGAGTCCTTGTTATTTTTCCTTCCAACAATGATTTAGGAACAAAGCAAAGTTATCAAACTTCAATGCTTCAATAAATGGAGCATCTTCTTGCATCTTTCAGTGCAATTCCTTTTTAAACCTATGTCTCCTTTCATTTTCCACAATCACAACTAGATTAGTAGAAAAGAAAATTGGATTCAAAAGAGTAGAGAAAACAAACCCATTAATGTGTATGGATGGTTGATGCTTGATGTACTTCATGGAAAACTTTATTGATTCATTAAAACATGAATGATGCTGGATCATCTTCATCACTGGAAATGCACTTGGAATGTCAACGAACACATCTCTTGGAGCTTCAAGTGATAATTCTTTTGGAACGTCAAGGATCATGTCTGGTGGATCACCACAACTCACATCCATTGGTTCTTCAAAGGACATATTTTTTGAATCATCAATTTAAAAAGATACGTCTTTTGGAATATCCTACACAACAAAAGAGGGAATAGAAAAGTAGGGTTAGATAAAATCTGTGTTTCTTCCTCCTCTTCTTTTTCGATCTCATTCTTTTCATTTTCAACTCTAACGGTTTGTTTTTCTTCAAAATGATCTTCTACATTCAAACGCTCTTCGATTTTCTCCTTCATGGCTTCAATGCTTTCCTTAAGGTGGTTTTGATCATGAAGCACATGGTTTGGCAATAAAGGTTTCAATGTAATCTTCTTGCCTTCATATGGGAAAGAGTACCGGTTGGTGAATCCATCATGGATTGCTCGTCTATCGTATTGCCACGACCTTCCCAATAATAGATGGCTAGTATGCATGGGTGCCACAACACAAATTGCTTCATCCATGCATTTTCCAATGGAAAAGGAAAGGGCAACTTGTTCGGTGATAATGATCTCTTCATCATCATTAAGCCACTGAATCTTTTATAAACTTGGATGCTTCGTCGTTTTCAAACCAAGTTTCTTGACAATCAAAGTGCTGGCAATATTGGTACAACTCCCACCATCTATGACAACGAAGCACACTTTGCCTTGAGCATAGCAACGTGTTTGAAAAATGTTTGAACGTTGTAGATCATCTGGCACGTCTTGATTTTATTTTCTCGTCCTCCTGAGGTTGATGGAATGTTGAAAGAATCCTATGACATGTTTAGTGAAAATAAAAGAAAAATAAACCTCACAGCACACTCACAAAAATCCTCGCTATTCACTCCAAGGAAAAATAAAGTGTCACTCAATTCACTCACGTTTCACTCTGGGAATATAGGCTTTTACTTCCCCTTCTGTGCTCACAACTCTCTTACCTTTTACCACTCGATCTCTCAACACAAGTTCTTAAAAGAACTAACTTAAACCTATCAAACTTTCTTTGAATTTATGGCGTTTGGACTACAAAATAAGGTTAGGGTGGGGAAATGGAAAAGAAATAAAGGTTTAAAGAATGTAATAAAAAGTTAAGGGACTGAAATGAAAGACATAAGAAAATGAATAGAAGAAATGGAAAAGAAATAAAAAAATAGATTCATTACCACAAAACTTACTTACAAACTGATCGTGAACAATCAAACTTGAGGAACTTCTCCGAGTCGGCTACTTGTTTTGTCTTGTGCTATCTTCACCACCTTGTGCTCTTTTCTGGTTTTTTTCTTTTTGTTTTAATTTTTTATACTATTCAAATTCTTTGAGAAGAAGAGGAAGAAGGAATTTCGAATTTGCTTTTTTATTGGGAATTGAAAACACAAAGAGTAGGCATACTTGATTCTTCCTTTGCTCTGATTACCACATGATACGCTCAACCTATCCAAATGGCTTTGTTGAGAGAAGCTTTGATTGTCCCGATCGTGAATACAAGCAAGCCTTGATCCTCCGAATGTCCTCTTGTTGAAAATGAATGAAATGGTGATTGGGAGAGTAGGGTGCGAAAGTATGTAAAGTGTGGTGTATGAAGGATTGGATGAAAGGATGAAATGGTTAAGGATATGAAAGTGGTGGTTCAGATGGTGAATGGAAATGGTTAAGGAAATAGATGAAAAAGGAATGAAAATGGAAGTGATAGTATTGAAAGATTCAAAAGATGAACCTATGTTATGAAAACATAAACCCGGTCTTAAAGAAGGCTTTGAGGGTGGTAAAAGGACTTAGATCGAAGGTTAAGGATAACCAACAATCTGAAGTATCAAATATGGATGATATGAGATGCCACAAACCTTAGAAAGGCTTGATAAGTCAATAAGATCTAAAAAGAACAAGTTTGAGAGAAAATCTCATAAAGATAGAAATTATATAAATGAAAATTATGTGTTTTCAAATGACAAAATGAACACCTATTTATAGTTTTTATAGGGGGTGGCCGAATGGGCATGATAGAAGGGGTATGTGGCTATTCAACCATGTTCATGTCTCCCTCCAAAATGGTTGAGTCTCCCTCTAAAGCCTTGTGCATCTATTCAAAAAGTTGCAACTTCTCGTATGAAATTCTAGCCTGCACTCCCTTTGATAATCTGGACATATATCAAGCTCCCAATATTGGATTGACGCAATTCAATGTGCGTTGGAAAGCTAAGAGATAGGAGAACAAATTTCATGCAGACTTCACAACCCAATTATGCTTGGATCCTGGTCGAAAATTGAAAACAATCTGACTGACGTGATGAATATGCCTAATGAAGAGTGATGTCCCTTGGGCTGGTTGGAACTCTTCATTTTGGCGCCAAACTCATATTCCATCCAAGGATGACCGGCCATGATGATTGGGAAGGAACATGCCCTTCGGTTGTTGAGCTGGGGTTGGTAGCTAGTGCTGAGATGAGCTGATTGAGCTAGGTGTGAGCTGGATTGAGCTGAGCTAGCTAGCTGAAGTTCTTAGCTCAAAGTTGAAGTTTTTTTGAGCTATTTTGAGTTGCCCTTAGCAAGGTGAGCTAGTCCTTAAGCTTTGTGAGCTCCCTTTGCATGCTTCTCTAGGTCCTTGAGCTACCTTTGGGCTCTGTGAGCTAATCCGAGCTGAATTTGGATTGCACGAGCTAAACTGAGCTACCATTGATTGTGTCATTTACTCATGCCTCTATATAATTAAAATAAACAATGGAAATAGATGCATGAATTAAACATAAGATGCAATATGATTCGACATGCTGAAATGAACTTAGAAATAGATATAAAGATGTGAACTAAGATCACATATCAATATGGAAAAGCATACGTATAATATATAATGCATGAATAAGGTAATAGAAGATAAAGTATGGTAGAACTCCCTTAGAATCTGTCTCAAAGCCTTTCAACGGTGTGAACAAATCATGGAGAAGGTTGTTGTTGATTAGGATCTTATCAAAGTTTATTTTTTAATTTTATACAATCTGATTTCCCTCTTGTACTTAGGCTTATAAATATCTTTTAAACTTTGTATTATCGAGACATCTATGACATATCTTTTTTCTTGTGAGAATTTCTCTCAATTTGGTTCTTCATTAAACTATTCATACTTTTCAAGCATTGTGCTTGTGTTGTCTACACCATATACTTCGGGTTCTTGATTCGCTAATCAATGGGTCCAAGTCCTTCGAGCATTGAACGTATAAGGTTCGGGTTTATACTCTTTATAGTATAGATTCTTCCTTGCTCTTTGTTCTTTTTTTATTTTAGTTTCCAGCAACTTTAAGACTTCTTCTTCACCATTTCCCAGCCACCATTTCCACCATTAATAAACCTTCAACCTTCATATTTCCAACCATCAATTTTGCCATCTTTAAACCAAATTTCTAGCAACCTTTTTAACATATTTCTAGCCCCTTAAACAACATGAAATCCACCATAAACATCTTCTTTTGCAGCCACACTTCTATGCATGAATTCTTACTTTTATCCTAGATCCGACATAATCAATGGAGGTCTTCTTCAACAAGTGGCCTCGTAACACATGCCCATTTGGCCACCCCTTGTAAACCTATAAATAGGATATGAATTTCATTTGTAAAACACACAATTCAGATTATATAAAATTCCTTTTGTGAGTTTATCTCTCAAACTTGTTCTTTTTAGAAATTTCTTGACTTATCAAGCATTTCTAAGGTTTGTGGTGTCTTCCTATTTCCATTCTTGTTACTTCAAGTTGTTGGTTATTATAACCATCGGTCTAAGTCCCTATTCACCACCCTCAAAGTCCTTGCTCCTAAGAAACGGGTTTATACTCTAAGTATAAATTCTTTCTTTGAAACTTTGAATACAAATCCATCTCTTCCATTCACCACCATCCGAATAGCCCCTAAACATCACCTTTCCATCATTTTATCCCTTTCATTCATACCCCCACGCTACCATACTTCTGCACCTTATTCTATCTTTACATTCTTTCTTCAATTTCTTTAAGAAAGCAATCAGAGGACAAGGCTTGCTTGCATTCACGGCCAGGACAATCAAACATTCTCTCAACAACTACAATTGGAGAGTTGGAGTGCATCAGGGTATGTACTTAGAGCTAGGTGTGCGTTATTAAGTTTTTGGAACGTAAGCAAGGCATCATGAGCTGCCCGCCAGCTAAAGGAATGAATCTTAGGAATGATTGGCAATTTGGAAAGTGTTTTCCAAATGCGAGAAGGTTGGTTTATCGGCAAAGGCGGCCTTTGTAAGAATAGGTACCCTGAGCAGACAGAGTATATTCCTGAATCATGATTTCTCCAAAGCAAAGTGTCACAATTATCATTGATTATAGGGATACGGAGGATCATTTCAACATCATCCAATTCGAAATACCAATGCAATTTATCCACATACCAGCGAGGTTGACCACGAATCATAAAGTCTTTGCATCGAGTAGGCAGCTCATCAATGGTAGCTCAGTTTGATATAGACCTAATGTATTGAGGCAGATATTGAACAAACAATTTGATATAGACCTCTCGGCCACTGATGGAGAGGAGGTGGTTGTTCAAGCTGGATAGTCGTGAGTGCACTTTATCCCTGGTAAAGCCTAGAGTAGCCGTTTTGTTTTGGCCGATCAGGAGAGGAACACCGAGATACACTCTAGGATCATGCACCTCACGTACACGAAGAGTGTTATAGGCCTCAAGCTTGTGGCCTGTGGTAGTACGGGCGCTAAAGTAGATTACAGACTTATCAAAATTTATAGCCTGGCCAGAGGAGGAAGCATATAGCCCAAGAATTTCCTTAACACGAGCAACTTCTGAAGTGTTATTTTTTATGAAAACCATACTATCGTCGGCAAAAAATAGATGGATAACCCGAGGGCCATTACGGCTAGCGCATAGCCCCTAGAGACACCCTATCTGCTGTTCATCTAAAAGCGTGGGCAAAATACCTTGCATACAAATAAGAAATAGGAATGGGGAAAGGGGGTCCCCTTGTCGTAGACCCTGTTGAGGAAAGAAAACTGGAGAGAGGGTTCCATTTACCTGGGTCTTGAAAGATACAGATGAAATGCATCGCATAATGATGTCCACCTAGGATTGGACGAAATCCAATTTTAACATAACTGCCTTAATAAAGAGCCATTTGACCCGATCAAAAGATTTTTCCATGTCAAGCTTAAGAGCAACACCTTGGAAGTGGCCACTGCTATTTGAATGTAAGGAGTGTACCAGTTCATGCGCAATCATAATATTGTCTGAGATGTTGCATCCTTTGATGAATGTCACTTGATTTTCACTTATGCAAAAGGGCATCACAGGTTTCATATGATTAACTGGCACTTTTGCAACTATTTTGTAGATGACAGTGCAGAGGCTAATGGGACGGAGCTGTCGCATAGTGGTAGGCTCAGGCACTTTAGGAATTAGGAAGAGAACTGATTGGTTTACAGAAGCCATGTCCGCATCTCCCTTAAGGAGATCCAGACAGAGCTTTATCACATCCGGCCCGATTGTATCCCAATGTTGTCGGTAAAAGCTTCTTAGGAAACCATCAATACCCGGGGCTTCCCTTGGGTTTATATTTCTGAAGGCAAAGGTGACTTCATCTTCAGAGAAAGGCCTAGTTAAATCTGAATTCTTCTCAGGTGTGATTGAGGAAAAGATGTTACCAAGGATAAGGGTATCCATGTGGGGAAACGATGAGGCAAATAAGTTCTCAAAATAATCAATGACTATCCCCATCTGTTCTATAGGCTCGTACCTCTGTGACATTGAGTCAATCAGAATTTTAATCGAGTAAAAAGCATTGAAATTGATGTTAAGTTATATAATCATGTTCAAAAGCCCATAAACAAATATTTGAACTCATTAAATTTGATTTAATCTTACTTTTCGGCCTTCTTGTTAGGGATTAAAGAGAGCATGTCTAAATGGGCTTTACACTGGACACATTAGAATTTTAACCGAGTAAAAAGATATGAATTTGAGGTTAAGCTATATAATCATATTCAAAAGCCCATAAAAATATATGAACTCATTAAATTTGATTTAAAATTATTTTGCGAACATTTTGTTGAGGTTTGCGCCATGCTTGTCTAAATAGGCTTTATAGTGGAGCCATTGGAATTTTAACTGAGTAAAAAGCTCTAAAATTGAGATATAACAATTTTCAAAAGCCCATATTCAAATATTTGAACACATTTAATTTTATTTAATATTATTTGCGGTCTTTTTATTAGGGTTTAAGTCATGCATGTCAAAATGGGCTTTACAGTGGACCCGATGGACTTTTAACCAAGTAAAAAGCTGTGAAATTTAGTTTAAGCTATATAATCATTTTTAGAACCACGTAATTGAATATTTGAACTTATTAAATTTGATTTAATATTATTTTACGGACATTTTATTGGGGTTTAAAGCGTACATGTCTACATGGGCTTTATAATGGACATATTTGAAATTTAATCGAGTAAAAAACACTAAAATTGAGGTTAAGTTATATAATCATGTTCAAAAGCTCATGAACAAATATTTGAACTCATTAAATTTGATGTAATCTTATTTATCGGTCTTTTTGTTATGGTTTAACGCGTGCTTATTTAAATGGGCTTTACAGGGGACCCATTATAATTTTAACCGAGTAAAAAGCTATGAAATTGAGGTTCAGTTATATAATCAAGTTTAAAAGTCCATAATAAAATATTTGAACATATAAAATTTGATTTAATATTATTTTGCGAACGTTTTGTTGAGGTTTAAGTTGTGCATGTCTAAATAGGCCTTTTAAAGTGGACCTATTGGTATTTTTTTAAAAGAAAAATGGGTCTCATTAAAAAACCCCTCTAAAGATAGACATTGGCGGAGCAGGTGGTGACCACCTAAGGGGAAAAGAGTGCCCTAGATATCATTAAAGAATTTAAGAAGGACGAAAGTCGCCCAGTACAGCAGAGCGAATAAAATCGGGCATACCCAAGTCAAAGAAAATGGAAGAGTCAGAATGTAAAGCCTAAGTGACTAAGGTATGAGCAATAGAGTTAGCCATTATAGGGGTGTACATAAACCACAAACTAGGAAGAGAGGCAAACAAGGGTCATGCCCTTTCAACGTAGGGGCTCAACAAAGAAGCGTCTGGAATCTGGCGCTGGATCTTGTGAAGCACAACGGTAGAGTCAGATTCCAAAATCAAGTCACTCCAACCCCGATCCTACCCAAGCTGAGCACCAATAACAATCGTATAGAATTCGATAAGTGTAGTATCCGAGAAACCGACCGAGTGAAGCACCAAGCCACTGAGCACAGTACCCATATCGTCGCGGGCGATGACACCCACAGCTACAGCACATGTCAACGGGAGGAAGGAACCATCTATGTTGACCTTGATCGTCCCTTCTGGCAGAGGCGTCCAACGAGGATCTGAGAGGACAGGGGCTATAGACGGCAAACCGGTGGGTGATGCACTGGCATCATCATAGTCGCGAAGGAGACCCTGAGCGTTAATGACTGTGAGCCACGGAGGCTGGAGACGACCATAATGGATGAGATCATTCCTACAATTCCGTAAGTTCCACAACACGATCAGAAAGAAGGCAAAGTCAGAGCGGGGGAGGAGCGAAGCACTCTCCTCAAACCACGTACACATTGCTAAAGTGTGACTCGTGCTAATCTGAGGCAAAAAACTGGCAAGATGAAGGGCCTCCGCAGCTCCAACGCAATCGCGGAGAGCATGCATAGCCGTTTTCAGAGTAACTTGGCAAAAGGGACAAGACTCAGTCGACAAGTCAGCGGCCGCGAGCCGATTTCCAGTAGGAAGGGCATCACGTCCCGCCCACCAACCGAAGGTTCGTACTTGAGTAAAAAGCTATAAAAATTAGGTTAAGCTATATAATCATATTCAAAAGCCCATAATAAAATATTTGAACTTATTTAATTTGATTAAATATTATATTGTGGTATTTTCCTTAGGGTTTAAGGCATGCATGTCTAAATGGGCTTTACAGTGGACCGTCGGAATTTTAACCAAGTAAAAAGTTGTGATATTTGGGTTAAGCTGTATAATCATGTTCAAAAGCCCATAATCAAATATTTGAACTCATTAAATTTGATTTAATAATATGTTGCAGACATTTTGTTGAGGTTTCAGGCGTGCGTGTCTAACTAGGCTTTAGAGTGGACACTTAAGAATAGCTGGCACTTGTGAATAGCTGGACCGATGTTATCTTTGAGTCTGACTCGACTGTTGTGCTAAACAAACTCAACCGTTCTACAGCCGATCTTTCCTTCCTCTATCTTTCCCTTGCTCCATCAAGATACATCTTACGGTCCATGGACCATCACTATCGAGTCTCTTATCTATCGCGTTCTGCGAACTTAGTCGCCCATACCTTAGCTGTTTGGTCCCTTCGATCCCCCTCCCATTTGTTGTTTCACTCGGTTTGTCCCGAGATTATTTCCACCTTTGTATGCGATGACTTGTCATCCTTTTCTTTGTAATGATCTTTTTGGGTACTTTTTTCCCCTCCTAGGTGCCCACGACGACCCCCCGGGTCGAAGTGGGTTTTAGGGGGGTTTTTAATGAAGCCCATCTATTTTTTCCCCAAAAATAAATTAAGGCGTCCATGTCTAAATAGGCTTTATAGTGAACCCATTTGAATTTTAACAGAGTAAAAATCTATAAAATTTAGGTTAAGCTATAAAATCATGATCAAACCCACATAATTCAACATTTGAACTTATAAAATTTGATTTAAAATTATATTACGGACGTTTTATTAGGGTTTAAGGAGTGCATGTTTAAATGGACTTTACAGTGGACCCATTGGAATATTAATCGAGTAAAAAGCACTGAAATTAAGGTTAAGTTATATAATCATGTTCAAAAGCCCATAAACAAATATTTGAACTCGTTAAATTTGATTTAATCTTATTTTTTGGCCTTTTTGTTAGAGATTATGGTGTGCATGTTTAAATGGACTTTACAGTGGGCCCATTAGAATTTTAACCGAGTAAAAAGCTATGAAATTGAGGTTAAGATATATAATCATGTTCAAAAGCCCATAATAAAATATATGAACTCATTCAATTTCATTTAATATTATTTTGCAGACGTTTTGTTGAGGTTTAAGTCGTGCATGTCTAAATGGGCTTTACAGTGGACACATTGGAATTTTAACCGAGTTAAAAGATCTGAAATTGAGGTTAAGCTATACAACAATGTTCAAAAGCCCATAATCAAATATTTGAACTCATTTAATTTTATTTAATATTATTTTGCCATCTTTTTGTTCAGGTTTAAGATGTGCATGTCTAAATGGGCTTTATAGAGGACCCGATGGAATTTTAACCATGTAAAAAGATGTGAAATTTAAGTTAAACTATATAATCATGTTCAAAAGCACATAATTAAATATTTGAACTTATTAAATTTGATTTTTAATATAATTTTACGGACGTTTTGTTGGGTTTTAAGGCGTTCGTATCTAAATGGGCTTTATAGTGAACATATTGGAATTTCAAACTGAGTAAAAAGCACTAAAATTTAGGTTAAGTTATATAATCATGTTCAAAAGCCCATAAACAAATACTTGAACTCATTAAATTTCATTTATTCTTATTTTGTGGCCTTTTTCTAAGGGTTTAAGGCGTGCATATTTAAATGGGCTTTACAGTGAACCCATTAGAATTTTAACCGAGTAAAAAGCTATGAAATTGAGGTTAAGATACATAATCATGTTCAAAAGCCCATAATAAAATATATGAACTCATTAAATTTTATTTAATATTATTTTACGGACGTTTTGTTGAGGTTTAAGTCGTGCATGTCTAAATGGGCTTTACAGTGGACACATTGGAATTTTAACCGAGTTAAAAGATCTGAAATTGAGGTTAAGCTATACAACAATGTTCAAAAGCCCATAATCAAATATTTGAACTCATTTAATTTTATTTAATATTATTTTGCCATCTTTTTGTTCAGGTTTAAGCTGTGCATGTCTAAATGGGCTTTATAGAGGACCCGATGGAATTTTAACCATGTAAAAAACTATGAAATTTAAGTTAAACTATATAATCATGTTCAAAAGTACATAATTAAATATTTGAACTTATTAAATTTGATTTTTAATATAATTTTACGGACGTTTTGTTGGGTTTTAAGGCGTTCATATCTAAGGGTTCTAAGACGATTAAGTTCTAATTTGGCTAAGAGGTAATGTTCTCCTTCATTATTAAAAAGGCAATGACGGAGATAAGCGTTAATTTGTTTATTTAATTCATTAATCTGGCCTGTAGAGGTGATTCGCTGGTACGATTGTCAGTCCTTTAGACAAGAGACTACTACTTGAATTTTTCAATAGTTGAGCCATTGGTGTTTGACCAAGTTTCCTGAACAATAGAAATACAATCCATATTATTTGCCCAACAGTTTTCAAACCGAAAATGGGTGTCTTGGGTTTGAAAGCGTTGAGTATTGTTGTATTCAATATCGATGAGAATGAAACATGGTCAAATTTTGCATGAAAATCATATATGGCGTGATACATTGGGTTTAAATTAAACCAATCCGTATTTTCGATAAAGCGATCGAGGCGTTCAAGAATGGTTGGTGTGTTTGGGCCAGATCTAGTCCAAGTAAACCACCCATTGTTCGGTTTACAATCAAACAAATTATTTCGGGATAGACAATCTCTAAATTTGTTAATTTGCGAGTGAGCTCGATGACAATCGCCTTGTTTTTCATTATCAGCAAGGATTTCATTTAAATATCCACCAATTAGCCAAGAAAGAGGCAAAGAAGAATTTAGAGAATCAATGAGTTGCCCAGTTTTAATTTTTTGACTTGTTTTAGCATAACCATGTATTCCTGTAAAATGGAATTGAGTTGTGTTTGTATGAATGATAGAGTAGATATGATGGTCCAAGTACGAAAGAAAAACAATATTTATTTATTATTCCATAATAAAAGTATACCATAACAAGATAGGTTGCTTTCAATCGATAAGCAACCAAACACACTTAGAGAAATACGAAGTCTTTCACAATAAAATTTATTTAGATGATTTTCACAAAGAAATAAAACATCAGGATTAATCTTGGTGCAAACTCGTTTCAAGGCTTGAACTGTATGGGCTTCACTGAGACCCTGGTAGTTCCAACATAAGATTATCATTTTCCTCGGTGGGGTTGAACGTCAACCTCTACCAAATAGTTTTTTTCGCTGCTCATCCCAGCTTTCTCTTTCTTGTCAGGTGGTAAAGGGCGGGCCTTTTTGGTTGCTATTTCTTCCATCAAAGGAGAGCTCGTTTTGTGCCTCGAGGATTTGGCAAAATTGGTCCATTGTTGGTAGAAACTGCGGGTGATGGTTGTTCAGACAGCCATTCATCAAATTTGGATAACATAGTAGATGCTGGTAGGAACGTCTTACCCATTTCCTTTTGAAGCTCCGGGCCAGTCTTGTTCTTGGCACCAATTCTTTTTACCAAGTGGGCGATCGGGACAACAACAACATTTGCTGCCTTTATTGGTGTGTCAGCCGTATTGGGTGGTCCTAGGACCTGCAAGGGAGTGGCGACAGCTTGTACCGAAGCAGCAGAACTAGCATGCACGGCAACGTGCACCGTGGCAACAGCATCGTTCGTAGGAACAGACACGGCGTTGTCCGGTTGTACAGCGTGGCATGGAGCCGGCAGTGGTGTTTGATAAGTGTTCAAAAGTACTATTTTTCTTACCCTTTTTACTCATATTATTGTTAGACTTAGGTTCATATTAGTTGCATAATTAGTCATTCATGCATTAATCCATGTTTCCTTCCATCGTTAAGCTTGATTACATAACTTGGTAGTTTTTGTGGGAAAAGATGTTGCTTTGGTGTGTTTTGTGTGTATGTGCAGGATCACTTGCCAAAGCAAGGCTAGAGCTAGTTGCCAGGGCAATGCATGAAGGAGATGCCGAGCTAGTTGCCAGGGCAATGCATGAAGGAGACGCCGAGCCAGTTGCCAGGGCAATTGTCGACAAAGAGCAAAGGTGATATGGTAGTCGAAATTGATGACTAGACAAGTCCAAGATGACGTGGAGCAAAGCCCAATCCCAAAGGAATTTGATTTCCATGAAGAGATTAAAGAAGAATTAATTCCAAGAAGATAGGAGAAGTTCTAGTAGGAATATAATTATAATAAAGAATTATATTCTTTAAAGATGATTTAATTCTAACTTAACTCCCTACTCAAAGAAGGACTTTGACCTAGACCTATAAATAAGAGGCCATATCGTCAACTTTAAGGAGAGCACGAAAGGGGAATTTCGAAAACTCCAAGGAGGGCAAGAGGAGAGAATTTTTGACAAGCATCTAGGGCAAGGAGGATTTCGACAAGCCTCCTTCTTCATCCTTTTCTTTCTTGTTCGATTGGGTTCATGCTAGGGATTATTTATCTTGTGTTTCTTTGCAACCTAGCCATGAACTAAATCTATTTGGCTATGGTTATTGTGTTTTGTGGTTGTGAGAAACTATTGGATTTTGTTTAGGTAATAAGAGTTTGCACTTTTCTATTCAAGGTTTATTCATTCTTGGTTCTTATTCTTGTTTGCGAGTGAATTGGGAGAGGATCTCGTAACTTCATCCATTTATCTAATATCGGGAGAGTTAGATTCAAGAAACGAATGAATATGATCTTTATTCAATCTATTGATGGTTAAGATTAATCTGGCTTAGGAATAAGTCAAGGATTTCAACGGCTAAGAGAAGTGCAAGATTGGTTGTTGTTCACCCTTGATTCACACAGGGATGTATTATCAAGGCATGCACAAGTAGCTAGAGTTTCGACTTAGGGATAAAAAAAACCATTGAAGAACGCTCTGCCAAACCTTGAAGGTTGCTGCCCAGACGCCCAACTAGTTGCCCAGGCAACCATCGATTAGTTGCCAAGGCAACCCCGTTGTGCAAGTTGCCACGGCAACTGAGTTGCCCGTGCACTCTTTTACCAAGATGATCCAATCGGCTATCACACCTCAACTCACGATAACCTGGCCTATCTCTCTCTCATTTGATCTCATCTATTCTTTTACTTTATTTCTTTCTATATTAGTTATTAGTTAAACTCCTATAATCATTTATTTGTGTTTTTACTTTTTACAGTGCAAGAGACTAGATTCTTGAAGTGGCACCAATCCCTGTGGAGACGATATCTTTTATACTATAACTTGCAACGTGTATACTTGCACAATTGCGTAGCACTTATTACGCGCAACAGTGTTGTTGTCCCTTCGTCCGTGGCTGGTGCCACTATGGAATTCAGACCATCTTTGCTTGCAACAATTTCTTGGTTGGGAATAGTGGTAAAAGATTCAGAATCGCGCAAATTGTCAATATTGTGTTCCAGAATTTGAGTTCCTTCATCTGAAAATATGGAAAGTAAGTGAAAAAATTGAAAAATAATTGAATTAGAGGATAAAGAAATTAAAATAAATTTGGTAAATAAGGCAAGTGCAATAGTAAAGACTATTAATTGAGTAGTTATGTAATTGGGATGTAGTAAGAATTGGAAAGAAATATCAGAGTCTTTCATAGTTTCATAGTTGAGGATGATCCTTTATCGTGATATCGAATAGATCCTTTGGATTTAGAGTTAATGCCTTGGGATTTAGGAGGTATAAAACGGAGCCAGTCTCCATATTGCAGTTTTGAGTTTGTAGTGAGAGAAAAAGTAGGACACACTTCGACCAAGTATCCAACGAGACCACATCCATGGCATGAGGTAACTTTTCATATTGTATTGGGCATATTTTCGGATTTGGTCCAGCTCCTCCTATAGCCACACAACGGCGCAACGGTTTTGTGATGTCCGGTTTGATGTGCAATTGTTTCTTTCTCCATCAGCATAGTCGGAATGCTATGGATTCGCACCCAAATATTCATAGTGGTGAATGAATATATTCAGTTTTCAACTATGTATTATAGTGCAGTGTAGTGTTGAGTAGGTTTTGGGGATATAAAAGGCAGGGAAATATTATTATTCAATTTGGTAGGAGATATGGGAATCAAAAAGATGATGTTTAGGCGTATAATAGGTTTTATTAATTTAAGAATTAATATATTATGGTTATAATGTGTAACTTTATTATTTTTCGGATAAGTTCCATGTATAATTTGAAATTTTTGGTTAATTTTCGGGCAATAATAATCATGGGTTCGTTAATAATTATTTATTAATTTTCTGAGGGGAAAGGGATTTCCCTTTAAATTGAAAATTGATTTTTTGTTTGAGTTAGGAATTATAATTTCCATGTATAGGGTGGTGAAATTAGAAATAAGTAAGATATTGAACACCGGTTCATATATGAAGCAATTGGCGGCTAGATTAGGAATGTTGTAGTATCCTACAACTAAGGAAGATGCTAAAATCGGATGGTGAATCCGTGCCTTATAATTGAGTTGCCCTTTGTTTGATAATTGTTTAAACGAAGAGTGAAGTATTTCCTTTATATCAATTGTATATAAGGGATGGTAAAAACATGATTTATAAAATATTATTACTTTTTTTGCTATATAAATATTTGGAATGAAATATCTAAAATATGGCATATTTTCTAAAGCTTTATATGGCAATGGAATTATTGTGTAAATAATATTATTTACTGCTTGATTGGTTATTGATTTTGGAATAATTTCGATACATGTATTTGAGATAGGATGAAGTTTAACTTCCGGGGAATTTATACAGATACTATTAAGGTTATAAAATTTATAGATTATGGAGAAATTGTCATAATTGTTTATATAATTTTTGGCAAGTTTGTTTTGGAGAATCGGAGGGTTTAAAGGGAAGGTATAATTAG
Source organism: Hibiscus mutabilis (assembly GCA_019671005.1). NCBI lineage: Eukaryota > Viridiplantae > Streptophyta > Magnoliopsida > Malvales > Malvaceae > Hibiscus > Hibiscus mutabilis. The sequence continues at coordinate 58,362,604 of CM033716.1, read as the reverse complement.
GAATTAGTATGGTAATAGTAAAAGTAATGAATATAATATATTTGGTTATAATTAAATTGTTAATGGTCGTATTATATTCGTAAATTGGAATATTAATATTCGGGCTCAGATTTGAGAAAAATAGGTAAGATTGTATATTTAAATTTAAAATATTCCTTGTAGGAGATATAATTTCCATAAATGTTGAGTTTTGTTTTCAAACTGAAAAAATATAGTAGATTGCAATTTCCGGCCCCTTTGAAATTAGATAAGGAATCTAAATTTAAGGTAGGCAACATACTGAGTGTGATTTTAATTAGATGAATATTTCCGTAAGATTTGTATGGTAAATTTCGAAGTATAAATTCCTTGTAATTAAGGAAACGAATTTGGTTTTAATTAAGGTAAGTTTACAAATGGAGCTGTCGATTTGGTAGTAAGTTTGGAAGTTGGTAACGTTGTAAATATAATGTGATTGTGGATATGGTAAAATTTCATTCATAGTAATGATAGTTATATGAATTTTATGCAAATTTAATTCTAGTGTAATTTGGTGATTATGCCAGATTTGTTGCCAATTTGACAAGGTAATAATTTTAAGGATGTAATTGTTTAATTTTAGGACTATTAGATTTTGGTGATAATGCCAAATTTGTTTCCAAATTGTGAGAATCACTGGGAGAAACGAGAAATATTGTGTCATATCATGCGTTTGCATGTAGATATTGTATGAAAACCAAAGCCATGAAGGCCAGGACAGTTGCCTATAGAAGGCATTAGATAGAGATGCCATGAGGCACCAAGATAAGTCGATCCTATGACTATTGGTATAAGCCAATTTAATAAAATAAATTATTATGGAAAGCATGTAATCTGTAAAAGTATATGGTACAATAAAGATGAAAGAGATCACAATATTAGGCGATGAAACACATGGAGGTGAGAAAGATATAGAACATAAAAGAAAAACATGATTGAGATTGTTTTCCAAGACTGGCCCTAATTAGCCGAGCATCATATTGAAACTAAAGCATACGAAAAAAATATAAGGTAGTAATCCAAAGAAGCAATAGATAATTATGAATAATTAAAAATATGGTAGATACAGTCATTGTTCGAAAAAATAGAAGGAAGTAATCCAAAGAAGAAATTTATAAATATGAATAATTAAAAAACATGGTTTATACAGCCATGGTTGCCGAAAAGGACAAGGGTGTGTTTGAGAAAACTCTCTACTCGAGTACGAGGCAAACGGTGCATACCTTGGTGATTGGTGAAGATTTGGTGGTTGGGCGCTCAGCATTGGTGATCGAACACCGGCAGTGTGGGGAGCGGCAGGGGAGTTGCACGGTGTAAAGGGAGGATGGGGGAGATTGCTGGCGGCAGTGGAGGGATTGCTGGCAGCGGGGGAGGGGGAAAGCAGAAAAAAGAGAGGGGATAGGGTAGAGAGAGTTGAGACATTAGAATTTTAACAGAGTAAAAAGCATTAAAATTGAGGTTAAGTTATATAATCATGTTCAAAAGCGCATAAACAAATATTTTAACTCATTAAATTTGATTTAATCTTATTTTTCGGTCTTTTTCTTTAGGTTTAAGACTTGCATGTTTAAATGGGCTTTACAGTAAACCCATTAGAATTTTAACCGAGTAAAAACTTATGAAATTGAGGTTAAGCTATATAATCAAGTTCAAAGCCCATGATAAAATATTTGAACTCATTAAATTTGATTTAATATTATTTTACGGATGTTTTGTTGAGGTTTAAGCTGTGCATGTCTAAATGGGCTTTACAGTGGACCCATTGGAAATTTTACCGAGTAAAAAGCTCTAAAATTCAGGTTAAGCTATATAATTATGTTCAAAACCCAGAATAAAATATTTGAACTAATTTAATTTGATATATTATTATATTACGGTATTTTTGTTTGGGTTTAAGTCGTGCATGTCTAAATGGGCTTTAAAGTGGACCCTTTAGAATTTGAATCAAGTAAAAAGCTGTGAAATTTGGTTTAAGCTATATAATCATGTTCAATATCCCATAATCAAATATTTGAACTCATTTAATTTGATTTAATATTATTTTGCGAACGTTTTGTTGAGGTTTAAGGCGTGCATGTCTAAATGGGTTTTATAGTAGACATATTGGAATTTTAACTGAGTAAAAAGCTCTAAAGTTGAGTTTAACCTATATAATCGTGTTCAAAATCCAGTAATAAAATATTTGAACTCATTTAATTTGATATAATATTATATTGTGGTCTTTTTGTTAGGGTTTAAGATGTGCATGTCTAAATGGGCTTTAAAGTTGACCCTTTAGAATTTGAACGAAGTAAAAAATTGTGAAATTTGGTTTAAGCTATATAATCATGTTCAAAATCTCATAATCAAATATTTGAACTCATTTAATTTGATTTAATATTATTTTTCGGACATTTTGTTGAGGTTTAAGGCGTGCATGTCTAAATGGGCTTTATAGTAGACATATTGGAATTTTAACTGAGTAAAAAGCTCTAAAATTGAGTTTAAGCTATATAATCATGTTTAAATCTCGTAATAAAATATTTGAACTCATTTAATTTGATCTAATATTATATTGCGGTCTTTTTGTTAGGGGTTAAGGCGTACATGTCTAGATGGAGTTTATAGTGGACCCTTTAGAATTTTAACCAAGTAAAAAGTTGTGAAATTTGGGTTAAGCTATATAATCAAGTTTAAAAGCTCATTATCAAATATTTGAACTTATTTAATATTATTTTACAGACGTTTTGTTGAGGTTTAAGGCGTGCATGTCTAAATGGGTTTTACAATGGAACCATTGGTATTTTAACCAATTAAAAAGCACTGAAATTGAGGTTAAATTATATAATCATGTTCAAAAGCCCATAAAAAATATTTGAACTCATTAAATTTGATTTAATCTTACTTTCAGCCTTTTTGAACTCTTTTAATTTGATGTAATATTATTTTGTGATGTTTTTGTTAGGGTTTAAGGTGTGCATGTCTAAATAGGCTTTATAGTGGACCCGATAGAATTTTAATCAAGTAAAAAGATGTGAAATTTAGGTTAAGATATATAATAATGTTCAAAATCACATAATTAAATATTTAACTTATTAAATTTGATTTAATATTATTTTACGGACGTTTTGCTGGGGTTTAAGGCGCGCATTTCTAAATGGGCTTTATAGTGGACATATTGGAAATTTAGACAAGTAAAAAACTCTAAAATTGAGGTTAAGCTATATAATCATGCTTAAAAGCCCATAATCAAATATTTGAACTCATTAAATTTGATTTAATGTTGTTTTGCATACGTTTTGTTGAGGTTTAAGGCGTGTGTGTCTAAATGGGCTTTAGAGTGGAGAGATTAGAATTTTAATCGAGTAAAAGATTTAAAATTGACGTTAAGCTATATAATATTGTTCAAAATCCCATAATAAAATGTTTGAACTCATTTATTTTAATTTAATATTATTTTGTGCCTTTTTTGTTAGGATTTAAGGAGTGCATGTCTAAATGGACTTTATAGTAGACCCGTTGGAATTTTTTTGAAGAAAGACGACCTCATTAAAAACCCCTTTAAAATCAAACAAAGCCAAGAGGCCTCGAGTGACTACCTTCGGGGAAAAGAGTACCCAAATATATTAAGTTGCGTGAGAAATAATCTCATTAGTTACAACTGTTTGTAGGAAATCAAGAGAAGCCGAACCAAAATAGGTGGACGACATAGATCTCAAAGCCCTAGTGGCCAGAGTATGGACAATAGAGTTCACCACCCTAGGTAAAAATTTGACACTAATATTGCCTACATCGACAAGCACGAGGCGAGCATGCTCAATAAACGAGCTCAAAGTAGACAAATCATTACATTGCTAATTTAATTTATTAGCCACAACAGCCGAGTCCGTCTCAATGATCAGGTTGGAATTTTAACATAGTAAAAAGCTATGAAATTTAGGTTAAGCTATATAATCATGACAAAAACCACATAATTAAACATTTGAACTTATTAAATTTGATGTAACAATATATTGCGGACGTTTTGTTGGGGTTTAAGGCGTTCATGTTTAAATAGACTTTACAATGGACCCATTAGAATTTTAATCGAGTAAAAAGATATGAATTTGAGGTTAAGATATATAATCATGTTCAAAAGCCTATAATAAAATATATGAACTCATTAAATTTCATTTAATATTATTTTGTAGGCGCTTTGTCGAGGTTTAAGCTGTGTATGTCTAAATGGGCTTTACAGTGGACACATTGGAATTTTAACCGAGTTAAAAGCTCTGAAATTGAGGTTAAGCTATATAACAATGTTCAAAATCCCATAATCAAATAGTTGAACTCATTTAATTTTATTTAATATTATTTTTCCGTCTTTTTGTTCGGGTTTAAGCTGCGCGTGTCTAAATGAGCTTTATAGAGAACTCGATGGAATTTTAACCATGTAAAAAGCTGTGAAATTTAGGTTAAGTTATATAATCATGTTCAAAAGTACATAATTAAATATTTGAACTTGTTAAATTTGATTTTTAATATTATTTTACGGATGTTTTATTGGGGTTTAAGGCATTCATGTCTAAATGGGCTTTACAGTGGTCATATTAGAATTTTAAACAGAGTAAAAAGCACTAAAATTTAAGTTAAGTTATATAATCATGTTCAAAAGCCCATAAACAAATATTTGAACTCATTAAATTTCATTTATTCTTATTTTTTGGCCTTTTTCTTAGGGTTTAAGGTGTGCATTTTTAAATGGGCCTTAGAGTAGACCCATTAGAATTTTAACCGAGTAAAAACCTATGAAATTGAGGTTAAGCTATATAATCAAGTTCAAAAGCCCATAATAAAATATTTGAACTCATTAAATTTGATTTAATATTATTTTGCTAGCGTTTGTTGTGGTTTAAGATGTGCATGTCTAAATGTGCTTTATAGTGGACCCATTGGAAATTTCACCGAGTAAAAAGCTCTAACATTGAGGTTAAGCTATCTAAACATGTTCAAAACCCGTAATAAAACATTTGAACTCATTTAATTTGATATAATATTATATTGCTATCTTTTTGTTAGGGGGTAAGGTCTGCATGTCTAAATAGGCTTTAAAGTGGGCCTTTTAGAATTTTAACCAAGTAAAAAGCTGTAAAATTTGGTTTAAGCTATATAATCATGCTCAAAATTCCATAATCAAAATTTTGAACTCATTTAATTTGATTTAATATTATTTTGCGGACGTTTTGTTGAGGTTTAAGGCATGCATGTCTAAATGGGCTTTATAGTAGACATATTGGAATTTTAACCCAGTAAAATGCTCTAAAATTGAGTTTAAGCTATATAATCATGTTCAAAAGCCCGTGATAAAATATTTGAACTCATTTAATTTGATATAATATTATATTTCGGTCTTTTTGTTAGGGTTTAAGACCTGCATGTCAAAATGAGCTTTCTAGTGGACCCGTTGAAATTTTAACCAAGTAAAAAGCTGTGAAATTTGGGTTAAGCTATATAATCAAATTCAAAATCGTATTATCAAATATTTGAAATCATTTTATTTGATTTAAAATTATTTTGCAGAGGTTTTGTTGTGGTTTAAGGCGTGCATGTCTAATTGGGCTTTATAGTTGGAACCATTAGAATTTTAACCGAGAAAAAAGCACTGAAATTGAGGTTAAGTTAATAATCATGTTCAAAAGCCCATAAAAATATTTGAACTCACTAAATTTGATTTAATCTTAGTTTTCGGCCTTTTTGTTAGGGTTTAAGGCATGCATGTCTAAATGCGTTTTATAGTGGACCCATTAAAATTTTAACTGAGTAAAAAGCTATGAAATTGAGGTTATGCTATATACTCATATTCAAAAGCCCATAATAAAACATATGAAATCATTAAGTTTGATTTAATATTATTTTGTGGACGTTTTGTTGAGGTTTGAGCCGTACATGTCTAAATGAGCTTTACAATAGACTCATTGGAATTTTAACCGAGTAAAAAACTATGAAATTGGGGTTAAGCTATATAACAATGCTCAAAAACCATAATCAAATATTTGAACTCGTTTAATTTGATTTAATTTTATTTTGCAATGTTTTTGTTAGGGTTTAAGGGGTGCATGTCTAAACTGGCCTTATAGTGGACCCCGATGGAATTTTAACCAAGTAAAAAGATGTGAAATTTAAGTTTAGCTATATAATCATGTTTAAAAGCACATAATTAAATATTTAACTTATTAAATTTGATTTAATATCATTTTACGGACGTCCTGTTGGGGTTTAAGGTGTTCATGTCTAAATGTGCTTTATAGTGGACATTTTGGAATTTTAAACTGAGTAAAAAGAACTAAAATTTAGGTTAAGTTATATAATCATGTTCAAAAGCCCATAAACAAAAATTTAAACTCATTAAATTTTATTTAATCTTATTTTTTGGCATTTTTGTTAGGATTTATGACATGCATGTTTAAATGGGCTGTATAGTGAACCTATTAGTATTTTTTTGAAGAAAAGTGGGTCTCGTTAAAACCCCCTCTAAAGTCACCCGTTGCCCAAAGGCTTCGAGTGAACACCTATGAGGAAAAAGAGTACCCTTGTATATTATATAGTGGATGAGAAAAAATATCATTAATTACAAAGGTTCGAATATAGTCGGGATAATATGTGCCAAATAAAACGGATGACATGGAACGAAGAGCCTTAGTGGCAAGAGTATGAGCAACAACATTCATTCCTCTAGGTACAAAAGTATACTAAAATTGACAGTATCGGCTAGGAGAGAATTAGCATAGTAAATCAGAGGTCGCAAGGTAGATAGATCAGGGCCCCGTCGGTTGAACTTATTAGCAATTGTAGCAGAATCTGTTTCAACGATCAGGTTGGACCAGCCACGATCTCGTTCAAAAGCCCATCATCAAATGGACATTATATTGGACATATTGAAATTTTAACCGAGTAAAAAAATTTAAATTGAGTTTATGCTATATAATCCTGTTCAAAAGCCCATAATCAAATATTTGAACTCATTTAATTTGATTTATTATTATTATGCAAACTTTTTGTTGAGGTTTAAGGCGGGCGTGTCTAAATGGGCTTTAAAATGGAGACATTGGAATTTTAACCAAGTAAAAAGCTTTGAAATTGAGGTTAAGCTATATGATATTGTTCAAAATCCCATAACCAAATACTTGAACTCATTTATTTTGATTTAATATTATTTTGCAGTCTTTTTGTTAGGGTTTAAGGCATGCATGTCTAAATGGGCTTCATAGTGGACCCGTTGGAATTTTAACATAGTAAAAGCTATTAAATTTAGGTTAAGCTATATAATCATGATCAAAACCACATAACTAAACATTTGAACATATTAAATTTGATTTAATATTATTTTACGGATGTTTTGTTGGTGTTTCAGGTGTGTATGTTTAAATGCACTTTATAGTGGACCCATTAGAATTTTTTTGAAGAAAAGTGAGCCTCGTTAAAAACCCCTCTAAAGTCACCCATTGACCAAAGGCTCCGAGTGAGCACCTATGGGGAAAAAGAGTACCCATATATATTATATTGTATGAGAAGAAATCTCATTTGTTACAAAAGTTCGAATATAATCGGGATAACCCGTACAAAATTGAACGGATGGCATGGAACGAAGAGCCCTACTGGCCAGAGTATGAGCAACAGCATTCACTCCTCTAGGTACAAAACGTATACTAAAATTGACAGTAGCAGCTAGAAGAGATTTAGCATGATCAATCAGAGGTTGCAAAGTAGATAGATTAGGACCCTGCCGCTTGATATTTTTGGCAATTGTAGCCGAATCCATTTCAATTATCAGATTGGACTAGCCACAATCACATGCAAAAATGATGCCTGCAATAATTGCATGAGCTTTGGCCGTGGCAGCATCCAAACAGCTACCCAAAGGATAAGCAAGGCCTCTAAGGACAACATCGTTGGAATTTCTCACGACAACTCTTACAGCAGCAACTCTAGTGATAGGATCAAAAGCCCCATTCATGTTAAGCTTTAGAGATCCTCCTCGGGGGCATTGCAAACATGGTTACGCAAGGGAAGGTAGTTTCGATTGCTGGGGGGAGCGGTTGATGTAGCCTCTGTATAATCCCGTAAAATACCCTGAGAATTAAGAGCTGTAAGCCAAGGGGTTATAGATGGTGATTATGGATCCAATCATTGCGTCTATTCCATATGTTCCAAAGGACAGGCGTAAACAAAACGAAAGATTGGAACGGTAATCTAGCAGCTCCATCCTCTATCCATTGCAAAAACGAATATGTGGTGCTAGAATTGATGGAATTGGGTAGACAAGCCAGTCGTAGTGCCGCACTTGCACCTGGACAATCACGCAGAGTATGAAGAGTTGTTTCCTGGGACACGTTGCAGAGTGGACATAATCTTGTACTAAGATTTGCCGCTTGAAGTTTAGTACCAACTAGTATAGTATCATGGCCTAATCTTCAGCCAAAAGATCATATTTTTGGTGGAACAGGTAGTTTGGATATAACCTTCCAGATACGAGATGATCTATTAATAGGTGCTGGAGGCCTTTGTAAAAACGAATATCCGGAGAGGATAGAGTAGATGCCAGAATCATAGTTATTCCATAAAATCGTGTCTCGGTGGTCGTTAATGATAGGAATATTTAGAATAGTTTTTGCATCTTCCTAATCAAAATAGTTTCGAACCTTTGTTGAATCTCATCTAGGTTGACCTGAAACCATAAATTCGCGACAACGAATATGTAGTTCATCACAAATTTCGTATTCGCCATATAGCTGAACTACATAATAACCACCCCAAGTGTCATGGTGAATTCGGATTTTATTATCAATCCCTGGTCTTTTGAGAAAACCACTGTGGAGTTTCAGAAAGGCTTGGTGAAGACCCTTCCAAGCAAATGAAGCTCGACGATTAGTCTAATATTCAAGAATATGTCCCAAGGGATACTATTTGGCCTTATAAATCTGAGCAGAAAGATTACTCGGTTCACAGATGAGATGCCATATTTGTTTGCCAAGCTGTGCGATGTTGAAAAGGTGCAAGTCCCGAAAGCCAATGCCTCCAGCAGATTTTGGTTGACAAACAGTGTCCCCTGGAATCATATGCCAACCTCGTTTGTTGTTTTTCCCTGACCACCAGTAACATCGTATGAACATTTTTAACTGAGTAAAAAGTAATGAAATTAAGGTTAACTTATAGAATCATGTTCAAAATCCCATAAAAAATATTTGGACTCATTAAATTTGATTAAATCTTATTTTCGGCCTTTTTGTTAGGGTTTATGGCGTGCATGTTTAAATGGGCTTTGCACTAGACCGTTTAGTATTTTAAACGAGTAAAAACCTATGAAATTGAGGTTAAGATATATAATCATGTTCAAATCTCATAAAAAATATATGAACTCATTAAATTTCATTTAATATTATTTTGCAGACGTTTTGTTGAGGTTTAAGTCGTGCATGTCTAAATGGGCTTTACAGTGGACACATTGGAATTTTAACCAAGTTAAAAGCTCTAAAATTGATGTTAAGCTATAAAACAATTTTAAAAAGCCCATAATCAAATATTTGAACTCATTTAATTTTATTTAATATTATTTTGCCATCTTTTTGTTCGGGTTTAAGCCGTGCATGTCTAAATGGGCTTTATAGAGGACCCGATGAAATTTTAACTATGTAAAGAATTGTGAAATTTAGGTTAAGATATATAATCATGTTCAAAAGTAGATAATTAAATATTTAAACTTATTAAATTTTATTTTTAATATTATTTTACAGATATTTTTTGGGGTTTAAGGCGTTCATGTCTAAATGGGCTTTATAGTGGACATATTGGAATTTTAAACCGAGTAAAAAGCACTAAAATTTAGGTTTAATTATATAATCATGTTCAAAATCCCATAAAAAATATTTGAACTCATTAAATTTCATTTGTTCTTATTTTTTTCCCTTTTTCTTAGGGTTTAAGGCGTGTATGTTTAAATGAGCTTTACAGTGGACCCATTATAATTTTAACCGAGTAAAAACCTAAGAAATTGAGGTTAAGCTATATAATCAAGTTCAAAATCCCATAATAAAATATTTGAACTCATTAAATTTGATTTATGATGCGCTCCAACTCTTCAATTGTAGTTGTTGAGAGAAGCTTTGATTGTCCCGCCCGTGAATGCAAGCAAGCCTTGTCCTCCGAATGCTTTCTTGAAGAAATGGAATGAAGAATGTAAAGATAGTATAAGGATGTGGAAGTATGGTAGAATAGGGTGTGAATGAAAGGAATGAAAAGATGAATTTGATTAAGGGTTTAAGGGTTGTTCGGATATGGTGGTGAATGGAAAGTGATGGAAATGAAGTGTATTCAAAGTTTGAAAGAAAGAACTTATACTTAAAGTATAAACCTATTTCTTAGGAGAAAGGACTTTGAGTGTGGTGAATAGGGACTTAGACCGAAGGTTATAATAACTAACAACCTAAAGTATCTAGAATGGAAATAGGAGATGCCACAAACCTTAGAAAGGCTTGATACGTATAAGTTCTAAAAAGAACAAGTTTGAGAGAATAACCCACAAAGGTATTTAATTGATAGAAAATTGTGTGTCTTAGAAATGCAAAATGATCTCCTATTTTTAGTTTTCTAGGGGTAGCAGAATAGGCACAATACAAGGGCGAATGATTAGCCGAATGGGCATGTATAGGGCTCGTGATGGTTCGGCAAGGGGCTAGTGATGTTTCGGCCAAAATGGTGCCTCCCTCCAAGCTTTGCAGCCCATTTCTCCATCCAAAACTTGGCGCCAAGCATCTCCCTCTAAGGCTGGTCGGTTGTGTCCTTTGGGAAGGGACATGACCCTTTAGCTGTTGAGCTAGGAGTGATAGCTTGAGCTGAGATAAGCTTCTTGAGCTGGGCATGAGTTTAGTTGAGGTAAACTAGCTAGTTGGTTGAGCTAGCTAAACTTTGGTGTCGTTTTGAGCTAATTTGAGCTGCCTCTAGCTAGGTGAGCTTTCCTTTTAGTGTCCTTGAGCTTATCTGGAGCTATTAGAGTGATTAGGAGCTGAATTAAAGCTTGCCTTGCCTTGAATCATTTCCAAGCCGATTTGAGCTAGTTGTGAGCTGAATGAGCTGATGCCAAACTGCCCTTTAATCCCTTGTCATGTGTTCAATGTGTCTTACAAAGAAAACATCAAAATATAGTAATCAAACTGATCAAAAAATAAGTATAAAGACTGAAATGCATATATAAGCTAAATGATGTATAAAGTATAAATATAAGGATTGAAATGCATGTTAGACATAATATAAGGACTAGAATGCATACAAACATCAAAGGAAAGATGTGGTTTTCTAATTGTTAAAGCATGCATGTTCTCTACTTAATATATAATATAAATAACATGAAACAAGATAAATAGTGGTAGTCGAATACATGTTGCATGTATCCTGTTTTAATCTTGGGATGAACATATGTATGATAGAAACTATGCGTACGATTAACTATATTGAATATAAATGCATAAATAGAATAAGTATAAAGAAAGTAAACAAAAACTCCCTCTTCTTTCATGCTTGTTAAACAAGATGAAAGCATAGTCATTATGAGCAGAAACATGAATGCATCACCCCCTCTTCTTTAAGGCGATTTGTCCTCAAATCGAAAGGCTTCGTTTTCAGACATTCTCTTACTGTTAGGGTCGCTGAAATCTGTTGTGCATCCTTTCGAAGTTTGCTTTTCTCTTTGTTAACCTGGAAAGAAGAAAAACACAAAGATGCTCGGGTTGGGTTAGCAAAATCAATTTTGATCATAAAGAGTGTTAAAAGGCTTTCCCTAATCATTTCAATGCTGGTGGAAGCATTTGCTTCCTTTGTATCCTTAATTTTTGCCTTGGCTCGTTCTTTCTTCCAAACTTCAACGCTTCTTTTCATCAAATTCTGGTCATCTTGCCCTTGCTTTGGCGTTAAGGGTGTAAGGATGATCTTCTTTCCTTCCTGCTTAAAGGAATAACGATTAGTGTAGCAATCATGCATTGACCTTTTATCATATTGCCATGGTCTCCCAAGTAAAATATGGCTGGCATGCATAGGCACAATGTCACACATAACTTCGTCTTGATAATTACCAATAGAGAAAGGAATTAGAACCTATTTGGTGACTTTCAATTCTTTAGAATCATTCAACCATTGAAGTTTGTATGGTGCGGGGTGCTATAGGGTCTTCAAACCCAAATTGTCCACCATGAGTGTGCTTGCCACATTCGTGCAACACCGTCATCAATGATCATAAGACACACCTTATTGTTCACATGGCACCGGGTGTGAAATATGTTTTCTTGTTAATGTTCTTCTTCCGCCATTTGTGCACTAAGGAGCCTTTTAACCACTAGAAGTTCTCCATCAACGGCAGGTGCTTCTTCTCCTTGCTCCGATTCTTCTTTGATTTCCTCTTCATGGTTGGAAATGACTTCTCCATTGTTCATGAGCAGCATTATATTTTGATTTGGGCATTGATTAGCAATATGGTCATGCCCTAAACACTTGAAGCATTTAATCTCTCTTGAACGAGTCGAGGCTTCCACTTGCTTGCCTCAAACATTTTCCATCACTACCGGTTTTGTCTTGAAGGATTCAGCTTGTTCCTTGATTTGAAAAGGTGTGGCCTTCCGAGTGTTGCTTTGACTCCATTTAGGGGTAGCATTGTTGTTGCTTTTGGTCATGGTCCTCCTACGTTGTTGCCTTTCAACCTTCATGGACATGTGCACCATTTCATCGATTTCAATATAGTGTTGCAACTCCACTACGTCTGCAATTTCTTAGTTAAGTTCTACCAAGAATCTGGCCATTGTTGCTTCTCGGTCCTCGTCTACATTGGCTCAGATCATTGCAATCTCCATTTCTTTGTAGTAATCTTCTATGCTCTGATTGCCTTGCTTAAGATTCTGCAATTTATGAAACAAATCACGATGATAATGAACAAGTATAAATCTTCATCTCATGATACCTTTCATTGCATGCCAAGAGCTAATTGACCTTTCACCATTGCGTCTCCTTGTGCTTGTTAATTGATCCCACCAAATGAGAGCATAGTGCACGAATTCCATGGCTACCAAACAAACCTTCTTTTGTTCTGAATAGTTATGGCACTCAAAAATGTGTTCAATTTTGCTTTCCCACTCCATATAGGCCTCTGGATCAGTCTTTCCTTGAAAAAGAGGTATACTGACTTGAATACTCCTAAGGTTGTCATCTATCTGGGCACGATACCTTGCAACACTTTGAACAGACACTATGTCTTTGTTTTCACTCTCATTCACGATTTCATGTTGTATTTATTGCCTTTGCTAGTTCTGCCTCGGTTGCTCCTATTGTCTCCTTGGAATATTTCTAAACGATCCATTCGTTCATGAATTGGTTCAAGTTCAGCACGCAACAATCGTTGCATTTTTTGGATCAACGCTTGAGTTTGGAGATTAGGGGCTGGTCGTTCTCCTCTATGACCATCTCTTGAATGTTGTGACATGGTTAAAGAAACAAAAAGAATAAAGAAAATTAGACCTTACCAACACACACAAAAATTCTCACGGTCACTCCAAGGAAGAGATGATGTCACTCAGATCACTTGTGTTTCACTCTGTGAATTTAGCCTTTTATTTCCCCTTCCGTGCTCACAACTCTCTTGCCTTTTGCCGATTGATCTCTCGACACAAGTTCTTGAAAGAACTAACTCAAACTTTGTCAATCTTTCTTTGATTTGATGGCGTTTGGGCTGCAAAGTAAGGGTTATGCTAGGAATGGAAAGAAAATAAGGTTAAAGAGAGGAAATAAAAAGGTTAAGGGACTGAAATGAAAGAAATAAGAAAATGAATAGAAGAAATGAAAATAAATAAGAAAACAGATTCGTTACCACAAAACTTACTTACAAACCGATCGTGAACAATCAAACTTGAGGAACTTCTCTGAGTTGGCTGCTTGTTTTATCTTGTGCTATCTTCACCACCTTTTGTTTCTTTTTCTGATTTTTCTCTCTTTTCATATCTTTTTTTGTATTATTTGAATTCCTTAAGAAATGAAGAAGGAATTCTGATTTTTTTTTTTGTAGAATTTCGAAGAATAAGGAATTCTTTCTCTTTTTTAATCAGAAAATGAAATAACAAAAAAGTAGGCTTACTTGATTATTCCTTATTCTCTGATACCACATAATGCGCTCCAACTCTCCAATTGTAGTTGTTGCGAGAAGCTTTGATTGTCCCGACCGTGAATGCAAGCAAGCCTTGTCCTCCGAATGCTTTCTTGACGAAATGGAATGAAAAATGTAAAGATAGTATAAGGATGCATAAGTATGGTAGAATAGGGTGTGAATGAAAGGAATGAAATGATGAATTTGATGAAGGGTTTAGGGACTATTCGGATATGGTGGTGAATGGAAAATGATGGAAATGAAGTGTATTCAAAGTTTCAAAGAAAGAACTTATACTTAAAGTATAAACCCGTTTCTTAGGAGAATAGAGTTTGAGGGTGTGAATAGGGACTTAGATCGAAGGTTATAATAACCAACAACCTAAACTATCAAAAATGGAAATAGGAGACGCCACAAACCTTAGAAAGGCTTGATAAGTCAAGAAAGTTCTAAAAAGATATTTAATTGATAGAAAATTGTGTGTCTTACAAATGCAAAATGATCTCCTATTTATAGTTTTCTAGGGGGTGGCCGAATAGGCACAATACAAGGGTGAATGGTTAGTCGAATGGGCATGTATAGGGCTTGTGATGGTTCGACAAGGGGCTAGTGATGTTTTAGCCAAAGTGGTGCCTCCCTCAAGCTTTGCCGCCTATTTCTCCCTCCAAAACTTGGCGCCGAGCATCTCCCTCCAATACTGGTCGGTTTTGTCCTTTGGGAAGGGACATGACCCTTCAGGTGTTGAGCTATGAGTGATAGCTTGAGCTGGGCATGAGCTGTGTTGAGCTAGGCTAGCTATCTGGTTGAGGTAGCTAAACTTTGGAGTTGTTTTGAGCTAATCCAAGCTACCTCTAGCTAGGCGAGCTTTCTTTTTAGTGTCCTTGAGCTTATCTCAAGCTATTGGAATGATTAGGAGCTGAATTGAAGCTTGCCTTGACTTGAATCATTTCCAAGCCGTTATGAGCTAGTTGTGAGCTGAATGAGCTGATGCCAAGCTGGCCTTTAATCCCTTATTATGTGTTCAATGTGTCCTACAAAGAAAACATCAAAATATAGTAATCAATTTGATCAGAAAATAAGTATATGGACTGAAATGCATATATAAGCTAAATGATGTATCAAGTATAAATATAAGGATTGAAATGCATGTTAAACATAATGTAAGGACTAGAATGCATACGAACATCAAAGGAAAGATGTGGTTTTCTAATAGTTAAAGCATGGATGTTCTTTACTTAATATATAAAATAAATAACATGAAACAAGATACATAGTGATAGTCAAATGCATGTTGCATGTATGTTATTTTAATCATGGGATGAACATATGTATGATAGAAACTATGCGTACGATTAACTATATTGAATATAAATTCATAAATAGAATAAGTATAAAGAAGTTAACAAAAACTCCCTCATCTTCCATGCTTGTTAAACAAGATGAAAGCATAGTTATTATGAGCAGAAATAGGAATGCATCAATTTAATATTATTTTGCAGACGTTTTGTTGTGGTTTAAGATGTGCATGTCTAAATGGGCTTTACAGTGGACCCACTGGAAATTTCACCGAGTAAATAGCTCTGAAATTGAGATTAAGCTGTATAATAATTTTCAAAACCCATAACAAAATATTTGAACTCATTAATTTGATATAATATTATGTTGCGGTCTTTTTGTTAGGGTTTAAGGCGTGCATGTCTAAATGGGCTTTAAAGTGGACCCTTTAGAATTTTAACCAAGTAAAAAAGCTGTGAAATTTGGGTTAAGCTATATAATCATGATCAAAATCCCATAATCAAATATTTGAACTCATTTAATTTGATTTAATATTATTTTGCAGACGTTTTGTTCAGTTTTAAGGCGCGCATGTCTAAATGGGCTTTATAGTAGACATATTAGAATTTTAACCGAGTAAAAAGCTTTAAATTTGAGGTTAAGCTATATAATCATATTCGAAAAACCCGTAATAAAATATTTGAACTCATTTAATTTGATATAATATTATATCATGGTCTTTTTGTTAAGGTTTAAGGTGTGAACGTCTAAATGAGCTTTACAATGGACCCGTTGGAATTTTAACCAAGTAAAAATCTGTGAAATTTGAATTAAGCTATATAATCATCTTCGAAGGCTCATTATGAAAATTTTGAACTCATTTAATTTGATTTAATATTATTTTGCAGATGTTTTGTAGAGGTTTAAGGCGTGCATGTCTAAATGGGCTTTATAGTGGAACCATTGAAATTTTAACCAAGTAAAAAGCACTAAAATTGATGTTAAGTTATATAATCATGTTTGAAAGCCCATAAAAAATATTTGAACTCATTAAATTTGATTTAATCTTACTTTTCGGCCTTTTTGTTAGGGTTTAAGGCATGCATATCTAAATGGGCTTTATAGTGGAGCCATTAGAATTTTAATCGATAAAAAGCTATGAAATTGAGGTTAAGCTATATAATCATATTCAAAAGCCCACAATAAAACATATAAAATCATTAAATTTGATTTAATATTATTTTGTGGACGTTACTTGAATTTTAAGTCGTGTATGTCTAAATGGGCTTTACAATGGACTCATTGGAATTTTAATCAAGTAAAAAACTCTAAAATTAGGGTTAAGATATATAACAATGTTCAATATCCAAAATCAAATATTTGAAATCATTTAATTTGATTTAATATTATTTTGCGGTGTTTTTGTTAGGGTTTAAGGAGTGTATGTCTAAATGGGCTTTACAGTGGACCTGATGGAATTTTAACCAAGTAAAAAGATGTAAAATTTAGGTTAAGCTATATAATCATGTTCAAAATAACATAATTAAATATTTAAATTATTAAATTTGATTTAATATTATTTTACTGACGTTTTGTTTGGGTTTAAGGCGTGCATGTCTAAATGGGCTTTATAGTGGACATATTGGAATTTTAACCAAGTAAAAAACTTGAAATTGAGGTTAAGTTATATAATCATGTTTAAAATCCCATAATCAAACATTTGAACTCATTAAATTTTATTTAATATTATTTTGCAAACGTTTTGTTGAGGTTGAAGGCGGACGTGTCTAAATGGGCTTTAGAATGGAGACATTGAAATTTTAACCGAGGAAAAAGCTTTGAAATTGAGGTTAAGCTATATAAAATTGTTTAAAATCCCATAATAAAATATTTGAACTTATTTATTTTTATTTAATATTATTTTGCGGTACTTTGTTAGGGTTTAAGGTGTGCATGTCTAAATGGGCTTCACAGTGGACCCGTTGGAATTTTAACATAGTAAAAAGCTATGAAATTTAGGTTAAGCTATATAATCATGATCAAAACCACATAACTAAAATGTGAACTTGTTAAATTTGATTTTATATTATTTTACAGGCGTTTTGTTGGGGCTTTAGGCGTGCATGTTTAAATATATTTTACAGTGGACCCATTAGAATTTTAACTGAGTAAAAAGCACTAAAATTAAGGTTAAGTTATATAATCATGTTCAAAAACCCATAAAAAAATATTTGGACTCATTAAATTTGATTTAATCTTATTTTTTGCCTTTTTTGTTTGGGTTTATGATGTGCATATTTAAATAGGCTTTATAGCGTACCCATTAGAATTTTAACCGAGTAAAAAGATATGAAATTGAGTTTAAGATATATAATCATGTTCAAAAGTTCATAATAAAATATATGAACTCATTAAATTTCATTCAATATTATTTTGCGGACTTTTATTGAGGTTTAAGCCGTGCATGTCTAAATGGGCTTTACAGTGGACACACTGAAATTTTAACCGAGTAAAAAACTTTAAAAATTGAGGTTAAGCTATATAATCATGTTCAAAAGCCCATAATCAAATATTTGAACTCATTAAATTTGATTTAATATTATTTTATAGACGTTTTGTTGAGGTTTAAGGCGTGCGTTTCTAAATGGGGCTTTAGAGTGGACACATTGGAATTTTAACAGAGTAAAAAGCTTTTAAATTGATCTTAACCTATATAATATTTTTCAAAAGACCATAATCAAATATTTGAACTTATTTATTTTTATTTAATATTATTTTGTTGTCTTTTTGTTAGGCTTTGAGGCGTGCATGTCTCAACGGGCTTTACAATGGACCCTTTGGAATTTTAACCAAGTAAAAACCTATGAAATTTAGGTTAAGCTATATAATCTTGCTCAAAAGCACATAATTAAATATTTGAACTTATTAAATTTGATTTAATATTATTTTACAGACGTTTTGTTGGGTTTAAGGTGTGCATGTCTAAATGGGCTTTATAGTGGAACCATTGGAATTTTAACTGAGTAAAAAGCACTAAAATTGAGGTTAAGTTATATAATCATGTTTAAAATCCCCTAAACAAATATTTGAACTCATTAAATTTTATTTAATCTTACTTTTTGTCCTTTTTTAGGGTTTAAGGTGTGCATGTCTAAATGCGCTTTACAGTGGACCCATTAGAATTTTAACTGAGTAAAAAACTATGAAATTGCGTTTAAGCTATATAATCATGTTCAAAATCCCATAATCAAATATTTGAACTTATTTATTTTGATTTAATATTATTTTATGGCCTTTTTGTTAGGCTTTAAGACGTGCATGTCTAAATGGGCTTTATAGTGGACCCTTTGGAATTTTAACCAAGTAAAAACCTTTTAAATTAGGTTAAGCTATATAATCATGTTTAAAAGCACATAATTAAATATTTGAACTTATTAAATTTGTTTTAATATTATTTTATGGACGTTTTGTTGGGGTTTAAGGCGTGCATGTCTAAATGGGCTTTATTGTAGAATCATTGGAATCTTAAGCGAGTAAAAAGTACTGAAATTGAGGTTAAGTTATATAATCATGTTCAAAAGCCCCTAAAAATATTTGAACTCATTAAATTTTATTTAATCTTATTCTCAGCCATTTTGTTAGGGTTTATGGCGTGCATGTTTAAATGTTTTTACAGTGGACCCATTAGAATTTTAACTGAGTAAAAAACTATGAACTTGAGGTTAAGCTATATAATTTTGTTCAAAAGCCCATAATAAAACATATGAACTCATTTAATTTGATTTAATATTATTTTGCGGTATTTTTGTTAGGGTTTAAGGCTTGCATGTCTAAATGGGCTTTACAGTGGACTCGATGGAATTTTAACCAAGTAAAAAGATGTGAAATTTAGGTAAACTATATAATCATGTTCAAAACACATAATTAAATATTTTAACTTATTAAATTTTATTTAATATAATTTTACGGAAGTTATGTTGGGGTTTAAGGCGTGCATGTCTAAATAGGCTTTATAGTGGACATATTAGAATTTTAACCGAGTAAAAAACTCTGAAATTGAGGTTAAGCTATGTAATCATGTTCAAAAGCCCATAATCAAATATTTGAACTCATTAAATTTTATTTAATATTATTTTTTCGGATGTTCTGTTGAGGTTTAAGGCGTGTGTTTCTAAATGGGCTTTATAGTGGACACATTGGAATTTTAACCGAGTAAAAAGCTTTCAAATTGAGGTTAACCTATATAATTTTGTTCAAAAGCCCATAATCAAATATTTGAACTTATTTATTCTGATTTAATATTATTTTGTGGCCTTTTTGTTAGGCTTTAAGACGTGCATGTCGAAATGGGCTTTACAGTGGACCCTTTGGAATTTTAACCAAGTAAAAACCTGTTAAATTTAGGCTAAGCTATATAATCATGATTTAATATTATTTTACGGACGTTTTGTTGGGGTTTAAGGTGTGCATGTCTAAATGGGCTTTACTGTAGAACCATTGGAATCTTAAGCGAGTAAAAAGTACGAAATTGAGGTTAAGTTATATAATCATGTTCAAAAGCCCCTAAAAATATTTGAACTCATTAAATTTGATTTAATCTTATTCTTGGTCATTTTGTTAGGGTTTATGGCGTGCATGTTTAAATGGGTTTTACAGTGGATCCATTATAATTTTAACCGAGTAAAAAACTATGAAATTGAGGTTATGATATATATTAATGTTCAAAAGCCCAATAAAATGTATGAACTCATTAAATTTGATTTAATATTATTTTGCTGACGTTTTGTTGAGGTTTAAGCGATGCATGTCAAAATGGGCTTTACAATGGACACACTGGAATTTTAACCGAGTAAAAAATTCTAAAATTGAGGTTAAGCTATATAATCATGTTCAAAAGCCCATATTCAAATATTTGAACTTATTAAATTTGATTTAATATTATTATGTGGATGTTTTGTTGAGGTTTAAGGCATACATGTCTAAATGGGCTTTAGAGTGACACATTGGAATTTTAACCGAGTCAAAAGCTTTCAAATTGAGGTTAACCTATATAATATTGTTTGAAAGCCCATAATCAAATATTTGAGCTCATTTATTTTGATTTAATATTATTTTGCGTTTTTTTTTTTTGGCTTTATGGCGGCCTCATTGGAATTTTGACCAAGTAAAAACCTATGAAATTTAGGTTAAGCTATATAATCATGTTCGAAAGCACATAATTAAACATTTGATCTTATTAAATTTGATTTAATACTATTTTACGGACGTTTTGTTGGGGTTGAAGGCATGCATGTCTAAATGGGCTTTGTAGTGGAACCATTGGAATTTTTTTTGAAGAAAAGTGGGCCTCGTTAAAAATCCAGCTAAAGCAACCCGTCGCCCGAAGGCCCTAAGTGAGCACCTATGGGGAAAAAAGAGTACCCGTATATATATTAAGTTGGATGAGAAGAAATCTCATTAATTACATATGTATGATGATAAGCTTGATAATCTGTACCAAACAAAACAGATGACATGGATCATAGAGCCCTAGTGGCAAGAGTATGAGCAACAATGTTCATACCTCTAGGTACAAAACGTATACTAAAATCAACAGTATCAACTAGAAGAGACTAAGCTTGTTCAATCAGAGGTCACAAAGCAAACAGATCAGGGTCTCCTTGCTGGTTGATTTTATTAGCAACTATAGCCGAATCCGTTTCTATAATCAAGTTGGACTAGCCGCTGTCACGTGCAAAAAGGATGCCAGCAATAACTATATGTGCTTCGGAAAAGGCAACATCCAAACAACTACCCAAAGGGTAGGAAAGGCCTCCAATGACAACATTATTGGAGTTTCTCGCGACAACGCCAACATCAGCAGCTCTAGTGATAGGAACAAAAGCCCTATCCATGTTAAGCTTTAGAGATCCGTCTCGAGGGCGTTGCTAACGCGGTTGCAGAAGGGTAGGCTCATCCGGTTACTAAAGGGCAGTTGCGGTCGAATTAGCCGTTGTGTAGTCCCGTAAAATACCTTGAGAGTTAAGGACCGTAAGCCAAGGTGGTTGAAGGTGGTGATTATGGATCCAATCATTACGTCTATTTCATAAGTTCCAAATTAGTCATAAATAATGTGAAATCTAACAGCGCAATCCTCAATCCATTGTAATGACGAATCTGTGGTGCTAGAGATGGTGGAATTTGGCAGACCAGCCAATCGTAGAGCCTCATTTGCTCCAGGGCAATCACGCAGAGCATGAAGAGTTGTTTCTTGGGCCAAGTTGCATAGTGGACAAAGTCTTGTACAAAGGTTTGTCGCTTGTAGCTTAGTGCCAGTTGGTAGAGCATCATAACTTATGCGCCAACCAAATGATCGAATTTTTGGTAGAACATGTAGCTTGGAAATAATTTTCCATATACAAGATGGTCTAGTAATAGGCGCCAGAGGCCTTTGTAAGAACGAATATCTGAAACGAACAAAGTAAATGTCAGAATCATGGTTACTCCACAAAATCGTGTCTTGATGGTCATTAATGATTGTAATACTAAGAATAGTGTTTGCACAGTCATGATCAAAATAGTTTCGAACCTTTTTGGCATCCCATCTAGGTTGACCCAAGACCATAAAGTCGCGACATTGAATGTGTAGTTCATCATTGATTTCATATTCGCCATAAAGCTGAACTGTAGAAGAACCACCCCAATTATCATGGTGAAGTCGAATTTTACTATCAATCCCTGGCCTTTTAAAAAACCCATTGTGGAGTTGTAATAAAGCTTGGTGAAGACCCTTCCAAGCAAAGAAAGCTCTTCGATGAGTCTCGGATTCAAGAATATGCCCAGAGGGATAGTATTTGGCCTTGTAAATTTGAGCAAGCAGATTATTTAGTTCATAGATGAGACGCCATATTTGTTTTCCAAGTAGTGCAATGTTGAAAAGGTACAAGTCCCGAAAGACAATGCCTCCAGCTAATTTTGGTGTACAAACTGTTTCCCAAGGAATCATATGCCAGCCTCGTTTGTTATTTTTCTCAGACCACCAGTAACGGCGTATGGACGTTGTCATATCGTCAATAATATTCTGTGGTAGAAGGTAACAAGACATCACTTATTATGGTAGAGATTGGATAACTGATTTGATAAAAATTTCTCGACCACTGAATGAGAGAAGATGTTTGTCCCAATGAGACATATGGGAGTTCACCTTATCACGTGTAAACCCAAGGGATGCGGTTTTATTTTTCCTATTAGGAGAGGGACTCTGAGGTAAATACCATGATCATCCACTTCCCTAACATGAAGGATATTATTAATAGCCTGTTTATGTTCAATAGAGGTACATGGATTAAAAAAGATGGTTGATTTTTCAAAGTTGATTGCTTGCCCTGAAGATAAAGCATAAGTTGTAAGGGCATTTTTTAGATGATCAGCATCCATAATATTGTTTCTGATAAAGATCATGCAATCATCTGCAAAAAGAAGATGATTTACCCGGGGGCCATGTCTACTTGCACCTAGTCCTCGAATTTGACCTTCTGTTGTTCAGCATTAAGAATCGTTGATAGTCCTTGTGTGCAAAAAAGGAATAGAAAGGGGAAGAGAGGGTCCCCCTAACGTAATCCACGTTTGGGATGGAAAACTGGTGAAAGAGAGTTATTAACTCTAGCAGTAAAGGAAACGATTGTAATGCAACGCATAATTATAGAAACCCAGTTTGTATTAAACCTCATTCGAAGCATAACCTGCCGAAGGAAAAACAACAAGGTTAAGCTATAAAATTGAGGTTAAGCTATATAATCATGTTCAAAAGCCCATAATAAAACATATGAAATCATTAAACTTGATTTAATATTATTTTGTGGATGTTTTGTTGAGGTTTAAGCCGTGCATGTCTAAATGGGCTTTACAGTGAACTCATGTGAATTTTTTTTGAAGAAAATCTGGGCCTCATTAAAAACCCCTCTAAAGTCAACACCAGCCAGGCTAGCGGTGACCACCTAAGGGGAAAAGAATGCCCCTAAATTGTATTGAAAAATTAAGATGGACGAAAATCATCAAATACAATAGAACGAAGAAAATCGGGCATCACTGAGTCGAAGAAAATAAAAGAACCAGAACGTAAAGCCCAAGTGGCCAAAGTATGAGCAACAAAATTTGCCAATCGAGGTACAAACAGAAGACGCAAGTTAGGCATGGAAGCAAAAAGGGGGGGCACTTGCTCAACATGGGGGGTTAAAAACAAAGCATCCAGAGACGGGCGCTGGAACTTGTTAACCACCATGGCAGAGTCAGATTCTAGAATAATGTCTGTCCACCCACGATCACGTCCAAACTGTGCACCAACAACAACGGCATGGAGCTCTGCCATCATAGCATCCATACAACCAGTCGAGTGAAGAGCCAAACCACCAAGGATGACACCCCTATCGTTGCAGGCGATGACCCTAATGGCAGCAGCACTTGTTGACGACTGGAAGACACCATCAACGTTTATCTTGATTGTTCCCACCAGTGGGGGCCTCCATCCAAGATCCGAGAGGGTAGGTGTTGGGATCGTTGGTGAACCAGAGTGCAACGAGTTGGCGTAGTCGTATTCGCGTAGAAGTCCCTAGACGTTCATGACTGTGAGCCATGGAGGCTGGAGACAATCATTATGGATGAGGCCATTTTGAAGATTCCATAAATTCAAGAGCATGGTTAGAAAAAAAGCAAAATCAGAATAGGAGAAGATCGAAGCACCCTCCTCAAACCACGTAGACATCACCGAAATAGAGCTCGTGCGTAGCCAAACCGAAAACCCAGTAAGACAAAGGGCCTCCACAGCTCTCACACAATTACGGAGCGCATGCATAGCCATCTCAGGAGAGACCTAGAAAAAGGGACAAGTCTCAAGGAATAAGGCAGTCACAACAAGCTGATTCCCTGTAAGAAGAGAATCATGGCCTATACGCCGGTCGAAAATACGCACCTTAGGGAGAGTAGGTGCCCGAGAAATAACTTTCCAAATTGGCGATGGTCGATTAATGGGTCGCGGGGGCCGTTATAAAAAAAGATACCCTGATCGGACAGAATAGGCGTCGGAATCGTCTAGGCCCCAGAGGATAGTATCTCGTCTCTTAGTAGTAATGGCACTTGGAGGATGGCATCAGCATCCTCCCAATCAAAATAAAGTCGCACTTTCGATTCATCCCACTGTGCGCGATTACGCAACATAAAGTCCCGACAACGAGTAGGGACCTCATCAGGATCAGAATACTCCCCATAAAAGATACTAAGGCCCCACCCCATTTATCATGGTGCACACGCACCTTACTATTAATGCCCGACCTCCAAAAGAAACCTGGGTGAAGTAAGTGAATGGCTTGGCAAAGACTCCGCCATGCAAAATAGGCTCTACAGTCAGCCACAGCATCAAGGATATTCCTTGAAGGAAAATATCGTGCAAGAAAAATGCAAGATAACAACGATTCATGTGTAGAAATCATCCGCCAAAGTTGTTTACCTAAAAGGGCGACATTGAAGTGGTGCATATTGTGAAAACCAACATCACTGATAGACTTGAGCGCGCAAACAAAGTCCCAAGCAAGCAACGGCCAACCACACTTGTTTTTGCGCCCAAACCAATAGTATCGACGAATGGACTTAGTCATGTCATCCATGATGTTCTGAGGTAACATATAGCAAGACATGACATACTAAGGCACAGCTTGAGCAACAGACTTAATGAAAACCTCATGCCCACTGAAGGAGAGCAGATGGTTATCCCACTTAGCCATGCAGGAATAAAACTTATCCCGTGAAAACCCTAAAGCTACTATCTGATTCTTCCCAATAAGTAGCGGAACACCTAGGTATATACTCGGATCGTACCTCGCGCATACCTAGAACTTACTGAATATCCTGGTGAAACCCAAGGGAACAACGTGGGCTAAGGAAAGCTGTAGACTTATCAAAATTTATCGTCTGACCTGAGGATGAGGCATAAAGATCCAAAAGTTCTTTGAGGCGTTCAACCTCAACAGCATCATTCCAGAGAAAGATCAGGCTATCGTCTGCAAAAAACAAGTGAGTTACACGCGACCCATGACGACTAGCACAAAGGCTCTGAATGCGACCAGCTCGTTGTTCGGCCTCAAGAGAAGCAGAGAGGCCCTGAGAACATATAAGGAACAAAAAATGCGACAGAGAATCACCCTGTCGGATGTCGCGGTAGGGAAGAACTCCGGGGAAAGCGAACCATTAACTCAAACAGAGAAGGAGATGGAAGAAACACGGCGTAGGATGAGATCCACCCAAGCAGCATCAAACCCAATCCGCAACATAACGTTGTGGAGGAAAGACCATTCAACATGATCAAAAGCCTTTTCCATATCGACCTTAAGAGACGCACCCTGGAAAGACTCGAGCCATTCGAGTGTAGGGAATGCACCAACTTATGGGCAATCAGAATATTATCAGTGATATTCCTCCCGCGCACAAAAGTTGCTTGGGAATCACTAATGTAAAAAGGTAGCACCAATTTCATTCGGTTGACTATTACCTTAGAAACAATCTTATAAAGGACTGTGCAAAGGCTGATAGGCTGAAACTGTCGCATGGAGGTGGGTTCGGGCACCTTAGGAATAAGAATAATGATAGTTCTATTTACCGAGGCCATGTCCGCATCCCCCCATAAGAGATCCAAACAAAGATGAATAACTTCTGATCCAACAGTATCCCAATACTGCCTGTAGAAACTACTCAAAAAACATTGATACCCGAAGCTTTCTGAGGATTGATATTGCGAAAAGCGAAGGTGACCTCCTCCTCTGTAAAAGGTCGTGTTAAAGCGTCATTCATGGCAGGGGTAATAAACGACTCAATGTTGTCCAAAATCTGGGGGGCCATAGAAGGCTCGGATGAGGTGAACATGGTTTAGAAATAATTAGTAGCGATAGCCATAAGATTCGATTTATTAGTACGCCAAACATTGTCTCTATCAAATAAACCCATGATATGGTTCTTCTTGCAGTGGCAGAAGCTCGCGCATGGAAAAAGGACGTGTTCTTATCCCCATGAGATAACCAATTGATTCTGGACCGCTGAGCCCAATACGCCTCTTTGGTATCCATAAGATGATGTAACTCAGACTTGGCCTCTACAAGAACTGGGAAGTCAGAATCCGAGAGCTTGCGATGCAAACAAGAATTTATTTGTCGATGTAACTCTGTGATTTGTTGGGAGGAATAACGACGTTGATCATCTTGTCATTCTTTAATGTGAACCCCAACCATTTGTAACTTATCAACAAGCGAGCCAGAGGCGGCAGACCAAGCTTGTTGAACAGTCGAGACACAAGAAGTGTCTTTGACCCAAAAGGCTTCAAAACGAAAGTGGTCATGACCTTCACTAGGACTAGCAGGCTCATGACGAGTATGTAAGGTGTCCATAAGGATCACACAGTGGTCGGAGTCAGCGGAATAGGTAGAGATATTCCGATGATTTGAGTGTTCTCGTAGCCAAGTTGAATTAGCAACGAAACAATCCAAATGTTCAAAAATAGGCAAAGTGTTAGGTCTCGTCTTTGACCAAGTGAACCAACCAGAAGAGGCTTTGGAATCGAGCAAACTGTTGCGAGACAAGCAGTCTCTAAAGTTTTCGATTTGAGAGAGCGCACGGTGACACCCGCCTTGCTTCTCATCATCAGCAAGGATTTCATTTAAATCTCCTCCAATTAATCAAGCAAGAGGCGAGGCTGGTCGCAAAGAATCAATTAGATCCCAAGTTTTGTATTTTAGATTAGTATCTGCATAACCATAACATCTCGTGAAGCGAAAACAATCGGCATCAAGGCTTAGGACAACATCGATGTAGCAATTAGAGTACGAAAGCAAATCTAGAGTGATTTCATTATTCCACAGAATCATAAGGCCGAGACAATTTTGATCTCTATCCATAGTGATGCAGCCGTACATATTTAAAGAAAATTTTAAATGATCGGAACTGAAATGGTTTAAACGAGTTTCATAAAGAAAAACGACATCAGAACTCAACCTAAAAACAATCCTACCTAAAGATTAAACTGCCTGAGATTTACCAAGGCCTCGGCAGTTCCAACACATGATCTTTATTTTTCTCGACGGGGTTGATGCTCAACCTCCACCGAAGAGTTTTGTACACTGCTCATCCCAGCTTTTACAATCTTGGATTTTTTACCAACAGTATTAGAGCCTTTAACAATATTCTCATCAATAGTAGGTACCACAATAGTGATCCAAAAATCCACAGATAATTGCAATGAAATATCCGATGAGAAAACGTGTGAAAATAATAAGATAGAAGTGGAGATTAAATCCAAACTTAAAAATAATTTAAATTTAATTCAAAGTCCCCATGAATACGGAGACTAGATATCAAATGAAAGACAAAAATCTAAGTTTAAATTTAAATTAAGTTTAAATTTAAATTTAAACTGGAATGACATATCTATATAGATAAAGGTGGAAAAAGAATCCAAACGAATAGATAAGTTAAATTCAGGTTTAAATTTAAATTCAATCCAGAGTCTCCATAAGGAAAATGGACAAAAATCTAAGTTTAGATTTAAGTTTAATTTAAACGCAAACATATCTATGGAGATAAAGGTGGAGATTAAATTCAAACTTAAAAATAACTTAATTTTAGTTTTAAATTAAATCCAGAGTCTCCATGAAAAGAAAACTCCCCCAAGTTTTGCGATTCCACACGATTGTAACATATCCGAATAGAGCATGCCAAAAGCTGACCTACTCCATGACAAAGTCACAGTAGAAAGCATAGGAAAAAGCAACCGAATATATTCAAAAATAGCACAAAAGTAGGGGAGAAGAAGAGTAAGAATTGCATCCAAATGAACCAACATAGTGTCCATATCAATAACAGTCCACAATAACAGAACAATAATGGAACGTTGGAAGGAAAAGAGAAACATAGTATCAAACAGTGGATGCAGCTGCCATATATGCACATCAGAAATAAGGAACAAAACACCGAGCAACTTCACAAGGCCCATTGAGTGCAATAGAGCGAAGGTGAGGACCTCCAAGAGGCCATTCAAGCCTAACCAGCCCCAATGTAGCATAGAGTCGTCCCGTAACAGGATCACATTGCACCTTTGCCACAGACCAATCCTACTCGTGGCTGCAAAAGTCTGTCGAAGCCAACTGCCCAATATAGCATTCGTGTACGGCACCCTATACAAAACCCAAAGCCGAGTAGGCCAGGAGAATGGCAACCATAAAGGGGTTACCAGAACCTTGCCCATACTCATCTTGAAACACATGCCCTGCAACACACAATAAAGGAGAACTAAAACATAGAAATTGTTTATTGTTAAAAGGATGTTATGATTATTTATGTAAAGATACAGACCAATAGAGTCAGAGAACGAATTCGTATTGAGTATAATACATCCAAATGTATCGAAGGAAGAATCTAATAGAAGAGAAAAACAACATATATAAGACAATGCAGGGACCATCTATGACTGTAAACGAAAGAGATAGAGCATACACGAAACTCCCCCCAAACATCAGAGAAAAAGAACCCGAGAGCCATAGCAAGGAATATGCCCAACAAAGAAGCATACGAATAGACAATGGATAAAACTGTGATCATATCCAGAATAAAACAAGGGTAATACATGATATAAAACATAAAATCCTCCCAAATATTAGCATCAAGAGAAAGAGAAAACATGAAATATAAAATAAAATCCTCCAAAGGAGAAATCTCAAAAGACAGAATCAAAATTCTAATAACAGTAACAAGGGTTAAAGCTTGAAGTAAAACTATACCGAAATCTACGAAGTCGGGCCAAAGCTGGGGAGCCAAAGCATCGCAAAGTGCCAGTAGTATTGTCCAACATTGTCGCAAAGAAGCTACATCAAAATGCGTCAGCCACCGCATAAACATCAAACGCACCACCAAATATTGCCAAGGTCGTAAAGACCAGGAATACAAACGCCACAGAAGGGCAATCGAACAAGGTGCCGAAAGGCGACCAAGAAAATTGTTCCCCAATAGGTCAAAACGACGGGAGAAAAGGGGAGAAAGATATGAGACTGTAGCAAAAGAGCCTTCTCCCAAGCCATAAACACCTCGTGGAGCCCACAGAAGAGGACAGCCAACAAAGGTCAGCCCGAGATCCAAACATAGTCGCGTACCCTACAACCATAAGGTTCTCAAAAGTGGCGGAGAAGGACGCTGCCAAAGGATGCTAGCGGTGGCGCGGTGAAGAAAACTCCTGTCGGATAGGTTGAAAGAAAAGAAAGGAGGCAGAGGCGGTGGAAAAGAAAGAGGAGGAAGGTTGAAAGAAAAGGAAGGAGGCGGCAGCAGACGACAAGGAGGAGGAGGTAGCGTAGAGAAAAGAGGAAGGAAAAGGGTTGAAAAAGTGCAGAGAGTTGAGAGCGTTTTGCGTGTCTAAAAGGCTTTACAGTTGACTTATTAAAATTTTAACCGAGTAAAAAGCTTTGAAATTAAGGTTAACCTATATAACAATGTTCAAAAGCCCATAATCAAATGTGAAATTGAGGTTAACCTAAATGAGCTTTATAGTGGACTCATTCAATTTTATTTAATATTATTTTGTGGTCTTTTTGTTAGAGTTTAAGACAAGCATATCTAAATGAGCTTTATAGTGGACCCGATAGAATTTTAACCAAGTAAAAAGATGTTAAATTGAGGATAAGATATATAATCATGTTCAAAAGCACATAATTAAATATTTGAACTTATTGAATTTTATTTAATATTATTTTTGGATGTTTTGTTAGGGACTAAGACGTGTATGTCTAAATGGGTTTTATAGTGGACATATTGAAATTTTAACCTAGTAAAAAACTCTGAAATTGAGGATAAGCTATATAATCAAGTTAAAAGCCCAAAATAAAATAATTCAACTCATTAAATTTGATTTAATATTATTTTGTGAATGTTTTATAGAGGCTTAAGCTGAGCATGTCTAAATGGGATTTACAATGGACCCATTGGAATTTTAACAGAGAAAAAAGCTCTAAAATTGAGGTTAAGCTATATAATCATGTTCAAAAGCCCGTAATAAAACATTTGAACTCATTAAATCCGATTTAATATTATATTGCGGTGTTTTTGTTAGGGTTTAAGGCATGCATGTCTAAATGGGCTTTATAGTGGACCAGTTGGAATTTTAACCAAGTAAAAAGCTGAAAATTTTGGGTTAAGCTATATAATCATATGTTTAGAAGGACATAATCAAATATTTGAAATCATTTAATTTGATTTAATATTATTTTGTTGACGTTTTGTTGAGGCTTAAGGCGTGCATGTCTAAATGAGCTTTACAGTGGACCCATTTGAATTTTAACTCAGTAAAAAGCACTGAAATTGTTGTTAAGTTATATAATCATGTTCAAAAGCCCATAAACAAATATTTTAACTCATTAAATTTGATTTAATCTTACATTTCGACCTTTTTATTAGGGTTTAAGGCGTGCATGTCTAAATGGGCTTTACAGTTGACCCATTAGAATTTTAACCGACTAACAAGCTATGAAATTAAGGCGTGCATGTCTAAATGGTCTTTACAGTGGACCCATTGGAATTTTAACTGAGTAAAAAGCACTGAAATTAAGGTTAAGTTATATAATCATGTTCAAAAGCCCATAAACAAAATTTTGAAATCATTAAATTTGATTTAATCTTATTTTTGGCTTTTTTGTTAGGGTTTATGGCATGCATGTTTAAATAGGCTTTACAGTGGACCCATTAAAATTTTAACCGAGTTAAAAGCTATGAAATTTAGTTTAAGATATATAATCATGTTTAAAATCCCATAATAAAATATATAAACTCATTAAATTTGATTTAATATTATTTTGCGAATGTTTTATTGAGGTTTAAGCCGTGCATGTCAAAATGGGCTTTAGAGTGGACCCATTTGAATTTTAACCGATTAAAAAGCTCTAAAACTGAGGTTAAGCTATATATCAATGTTCAAAATCCATAATAAAATATTTGAATTAATTTAATTTGTTTTAATATTATTTTACGGTCTTTTTGTTAGGCTTCAAGGCGTGCATGTCTAAATGGGCTTTACGGTGCACCCGTTGGAATTTTAACCAAGTAAAAACCTATGAAATTTAGGTTAAGCTATATAATCATATTCAAAAGCACATAATTAAATATTTGAACATATTAAATTTGATTTAACATTATTTTACGGACATTTTGTTGGGATTTAAAGCGAGCATGTCTAAAAAGGGTTTACAGTGGACCCATTGAAATTTTAACCGAGTAAAAAACACTGAAATAGAGGTTAAGTTATATAATCATGTTCAAAAGCCCATAAACAAATATTTTAACTCATTAAATTTAATTTAATCTTACTTTTCGGCCTTTTCGTTAGGGTTTAAGGCGTGCATTGCTAATAGGCTTTACAGTGGACCAATTAGAATTTTAACCGAGTAAAAAGCTATGAAATTGATGTTAAGCTATATAATCATTTCCAAAAGCAGATAATATTTGCACTTATTAAATTTGATTCAATATTATTTTGTAGATGTTTTGTTGGGGTTTAAGTCGTGCATGTCTAAATGGGCTTTATAGTGGAGTCATTGGAATTTTAATCGAGTAAAATACTCCGAAATTGAAGTTAAGCTATATAAAAATGTTCAAAACCCATAATCAAATATTTGAACTCATTTAATTTGATTTAATATTATTTTGTAGTCTTTTAGTTAGGGTTTAAGGCGAGCATGTCTAAATTGGCTTAATAATGGACCCAATGGAATTTTAACCAAGTAAAAACCAGTGAAATTTAGGTTAAGCTATATAATCATGTTCAAAAGCACATAATTAAATATTTGAACTCATTAAATTTGATTTAATATTATTTTATGGCTGTTTTGTTGGGATTAAGGCATGTATGTCTAAATGGGCTTTATAATGGACATATTAGAATTTTAGCTGAGTAAAAAACTATGAAATTCGGGTTAAGCTCTATAATCATGTTCAAAGCCCATAGTAAAATATTTGAACTCATTAAATTTGATTTAGTATTATTTTGCGGATGTTTTGTTGAGGTTTAAGCTGTGCATGTCTAAATGGGCTTTACAATGGACACATTAGAATTTTAACCGAGTAAAAAGCTTCAAAATTGAGGTTAAGCTATATAATATTGTTCAAAATCCCATAATCAAATATTTGAACACATTTTTTTGATTAAATAATATTTTGTGGTCTTTTTGTTAAGGTTTATGGCGTGCATGTCTAAATGGGCTTTATAGCAGACTGGTTGGAATTTTAACTAGGTAAAAAGCTATGAAATTTAGGTTAAGCTATATAATCATGATCAAAAGCACATAATTAAATATTTGAACTTCTTAAATTTGATTTAATATTATTTTTTATAGACGTTTTGTTGGGGTTTAAGTTGTGCATGCCTAAATTGCTTTACAGTGGACTCATTGAATTTTTTTAAGGAAAAATAGGCCTCATTAAAAACCCTTCTAAAGTCACTCGTTGCCTGAAGGCTCCGAGTGAGCACCTATGGGGAAAAAAGAGTACCCATATATATTATATTGTATGAGAAGAAATCTCATTGGTTACAAAAGTTTGTAGATAAGCAGGATAATCTGTACCAAACAAAACGGATGACATGGATCGTAGAGCCCTAGTGGCAAGAGTATGAGCAACAATGTTCATACCTCTAGGTTCAAATAGTATACTAAAATTGACAATATTAGTTAGAAGGGATTGAGCGTGTTCAATCAGAGGTCTCAAAGTAGACAGATCAGGGCCCTGCTAGTTGATTTTATTAGCTACTGTTGTCGAATCTATTTCAATGACCAGATTGGACCAGCCACGATCACGTGCAAAAAGGATGCCAGTAATACCCTCATGTGCTTCGGCAGATGCAGTGTCCAAACAGTTACCTAAAGGGTAAGAAAGACCATAAATGACAGCACCGTTGGAGTTTATCGCAACAACACCTACAGCAGCAGGTTTAGTGATAGGGTCAAAACCCCCATCTGTGTTAATCTTTAGAGATTCGTCTCGGGGGCGCTGCCAACGCGGTTGCATAAGGGTAGGTTCATCCATTGACTGAGGGGCTTGTGCGGTCAAAGTAGTCATTGCGTAGTCCCGTAAAATAGCCTAAGAATTAAGGACCATTGGGTAAGGTGGCTGTAGATGGTGATTATGGATCTGGTTATTATGTATGTTCCATTTGTTCCAAAGAACTGTCATAAATAATGCGAAAGATTAGATTGGTAATCTAGCAGCACCATCCTCAATCCAATGTAATGATGAATTTGTGGTTTTAGAAAAGATGGAATTGGGCATACCGGCAAGACGTAGAGCCTCATTTGCGCCTAGGCAATCACGCAGAGCATGAATAGTTATTTCTGGGGCCACATTGCACAGTGGACAAAGTCTTGTGCTAAGTTTTGCCGCTTGAAGTTTATTGCCAGTGGGTAGAGCATCATGGCCTATGCGCTATCCAAATGATCGAATTTTTGGTAGAATGGTAGCTTGGATATAATTTCCATATACGGGATGGTTTGTTAATTGGTGCCGGGGGCCTCTGTAAGAACGAATATCCAGAGCGAATGGAGTAAATGCCAAAATCATTGTTACTCCACAAAATCTTGTATTGTTGGTCGTTGATTATAGGAATACTAAGTATAGTGTTCGCATCTTCCTGAACAAAATAGTTTCAAACCTTTGAGGCATCCTATCTAGGTTAACCTGGAACCATAAAATTGCGACAGCAAGTATGTAGTTCATCACTAACTTCATACTCGCCATAAAGCTGAACTGCAGAAGCACTACCCCAATTGTCATGGTGAATTCGGATTTTACTATCAATCACTGACCTTTTGAAAAAACCATTAGGGAGTTGCAACAAGGCTTGGTGAAGACCTTTCCAGGCAAAGGAAGCTCGACGATTAGTCTCAGATTCAAGAATATGTCCAGAGGGATAGTATTTGGCCTTATAAATCTGAGCAAGCAGATTATTTGGTTCACATATGAGACGCCATATTTGTTTGCCAAGCAGTGTAATGTTGAAAAGATGCAAGCCCCGAAAGCCATTGCCTCTAACTGATTTTGGTGTACAAATAGTGTCCCATGGAATCATATGCTAGCCACGTTTGTTGTTTTTCTCAGACCACCAGTAACGTCATATGGACGTTGTCATGTCGTCAATAATATTTTGTGGTAGAAGGTAACACGACATCACGTATTGTGGTAGAGATTGGATAACTGATTTGATGAAAACTTATCTACCACTGAACGAGAGAAGATGTTTATCCCAATGAGGCATACGTGAGTTCACCTTATCATGTGTGAACCCAAGGGATGCGGTTTTATTTTTCCCTATTAGGAGAGGGACTCTAAGGTAGATTCCATGATCATCCACTTCCCTAACCCGGAAGATATCATTAATAGTCTATTTATGTTCAACAGAGGTATGTGGATTAAGAAAGATGGTTGATTTTTCAAAATTGACTGCTTGCCCAGAGGATAAAGCATAAGTTGTAAGAGCAGTTTTAAGATGCTCAACATCCGTAATATTGTTCCTGATAAAGATCATGCAGTCATCTACAAAAAGAAGATGATTTACTTAGGGTCCATATCTACTTGCACATAGTCCTAGGATTTGACCATTTTGTTGTTCAACGTTAAGGATCGCTGATAAGCCTTGTATGCAAAAGAGGAATAAAAAGGGGGATAGAGGGTCTCCCTAATGTAGCCCATGTTTGGGTTGGAAGACCAGTGTGAGAGAGTTATTTACTCTAGTAGTAAAGGAAACGGTTGTAATACAATGCATAATTATAGAAACCCAGTTTGTATTAAAGCCCATTCTAAGCATAACCTGCCGAAGGAATGACCATTCCTCTCGATCGAATGCCTTTTCCATGTCTAATTTAAGGGCCACGCCTTGAAAAGGGTTTGAATCTCCCGTGTTGAGGGAGTGTATTAGTTCATGAGAGAGTTATTTACTCTAGTAGAAAAGGAAATGATTGTAATACAACGCATAATTATAGAAACCTAGTTTGTATTAAACACAATTCTAAGCATAACCTGCCGAAGGAATGACCATTCCACTCGATCGAATGCCTTTTCCATGTCTAATTTAAGGGCCACACCTTGAAAAAGGTTTGAATCTCCCGTGTTGAGGGGGTGTATTAGTTCATGGGCAATTAGGATGTTATTAGTGATGTTTCTTCCTCTAACAAAAGTAGCTTGGTTATCACTGATACAACATGGGATGATGGCTTTCATACTATTAACAAGCACTTTGGTAATAGTCTTATAAATTACAGTACAAAGATTGATGGGGCGTAATTGTCTCATTGTAGTTGGCTCATTGATTTTGGGGATTAAGACCAAAATTGTGTGGTTAATCTCTAACATGTCTGCTTTCCCAGAGAGAAGATCCAGACATAGATTAATTACATCATATCCTACTGTGTCCCAGTGTTGTCGGTAGAACCCACTGGATAGCCCATCAATACCAGGAGCTTTCCTTGGATTAATGTCTCGAAAAGCATGAGTGATTTGTTCCGGGGTAAAGGGTCTTATCAAGGTTTCGTTCATAGTAGGGGTAATAGTGGTGTTAATGTTATTAAGAATTTGAGGCAAGATATCTGGGTTGGAAGATGAGAAAAGATTCTGGAAATAGTCTACAACAACTCCCATAATATTTTCCTCGTTATCATGCCAAATATTATTGTTTTCGAAGAGGCCTTTTATTTTATTTTTTTGGCGTCGTCCATTTGCGCGAGCATGGGAAAATGATGTATTTTTATCTCCGTAGGCAAGACAAGATGTACAAGACTGTTATGCCCAATATGCTTCTTGAGTGTCAAGAAGTCGATTAAGTTCTAATTTGGCTGCGAGATAATATTCTTCCTTAGCATTTGAAAGGCGATGGCGTAGACAAGTGTTAATTTGTTTATTTAATTCATTAATATGGCCTGTAGAGGTAATTCGCTGGTACAATTGCTAGTCCTTTAGACAAGAACCGACTGCTTGTATTTTTTCTATAGAGAAGCCATTGGTGGTTGGTCAAGTTTCCTGAACAATGAAGATACAATCCTTGTTGTTTGCCCAACAGTTTCCAAACCAGAATTGGTTGTCATGAGGTTGAAAGCGGTGAGTGTTGTTGTATTCAGTATCCATGAGAATGAAACAATGGTCGGATTTCGCATGAAATTCAAAGGTTGCGCGATACATTGGGTATGAATTAAACCAATCATTGTTTGCAACAAAACGATTGAGGCATTCAAGAATGGTTGGAGTGTTTGGACCTGATTTAGTCCAAGTGAACCATCCATTTTTTAGTTTGCAATCAAATAAATTATTTCGGGATAGGCAATCCCTAAAGTTGTTAATTTGTGAGCGTGCTCGACGATGACCGCCTTGTTTTTCATTGTCAGATAGTATTTCATTTAAATCTCCACCTATTTGCCAAGGGAGAGGCGATAAAGAATTTATAGATTCAATTAGTTGCCAAGTTTTAATTTTTTGATTTGTTTCTGCATAACCATGTATTCCTAAAAAGTGGAATTGGGTTGTGTTTGTATGAATGATAGAATCGATATGATGGTCAGAGTACGAAAGCAAATCAATATTTATTTTATTATTCCATAATAAAACTAGACCAGAGCAAGATGGGCTGCTTTCAACCGGCAAGCAACCAAACATACTTAGAGTAATACGAAGTCTTTCACAATAATACTTATTTAGACGAGTTTCACAAAGAAATAAAACATCAGGATTTATCTTAGTGACAACTCGTTTCAATGCTTGAACTGCCTGGGTTTTACTAAGACCCTGGCAGTTGCAACATAGGATTATAATTTTCCTTGGTGGGTTGAACGTCAATGTATATTAGGGAAAAATATTGTTGAAAGGATAGTTAATTTTGTTAATTTTAATCGAATAGGCCAATGGAACATAGTTGAAAGGATAGTTAATTTTTTTGCCAAAATATTTGTTGAGTGGAAATTTAAGAATGGAATATAATGAAAAAAGGAAACCCTGGAGTGTAGGTAACCGGGGAAGATAGATTGGAAAGAATTTTGAACAATGAATATTAGGGATATGATACCCAACTTAATGTTGGCAAATTTTAATTTAGTAACAAATTCAAAAAAGGGCAAAAGGCCAGGAATAACGATAGAAGAGTTATAAATATAATATGCATGTAAATTTTGTTTTAAAAAATGTATTAAAAAGGGTATTAAGTCCATGATTAATTTGAGATGGCGCATGGCAATCTCATTTATGGTAATAGATCCTATTTTCCAAATTGATGCAATTTTAATTAGGAGTAATTTCATAGTTATGGAAAATAACCAATCTATGTGGTAAGAAATAAAGTGGTATCCTATGGTTGTGGAATGTATATGGAAGGAAATAATTATAGGAGACTAATTAATTAGATAGTTTGAACATAATAGGAAATTATTACGTGTGATTTGGTAAGAGATTTGAAAAGAATAAAAGCAATAGTCAATATCCGGTTTGATTTTAATGAAACATATATTTCTATAGAGATATTATGTTCATTATAGAAAGAAATAGTGGTTATATTTATGAAAATTTCATTGTGCTTTGCATAAATAGTAGTCAGTATCCGTTATTAAAGTTTTATGCTCAATATATTTTTGAAACGAGTAGTTAATAGTAACTATATATGTGATATTAAACGTTCCTTGTAAGAAAAGGTAATTACCATAGTTATGGGAATTATTGGCTCGGTTGTGAAGATTTAAATCCTATATGGGATTCAACTAAATAAATGTTAGGAGAGTGGTAAAAAGTTATAGTGTAGTTAAATAAGGAGATGAATTTTGATTTAGAGAGAGAAATATTCGAATAAATAGAAATAAAAGGGAGATTTGTTTTAATTGAGTCAATAGAGTTGGTAAATATTCCCAATAATGGAGTTTTGATTAATAGATGGTAACCCCAGAACTCATTAATTAATTTATATTTCCAATAGTCAAGAATGGTAACGGAGAATTTAATTAGTATTGGTAATATTTCATGATTGTTTATTGGATTTTTGGTAAGAAATTTGTTTTGGGTATTTTGTTCCCAATATGATAATATTACATAGGAAATTATATGGAATCTCACGTTTATAATGAAACATAAGTTTGGAATAATATTGTGCAAAGGTAATTCATATTTGGTATGGTTGTCGTACTTATTTGGTTTTCAGATTGATAATAAGTCATATGATATTATTCGGAATTCCACGTTTGGGTTAATAAATAATTTTGGAAAGGTGAAGTGCATTTGCAAAACGTAAGTGATTTGGGGATCATACTTATTTTGTTTCCACAATAAATATATCAGAAGAAGTGTGATGTACAGAATTGTGATTGTAATATTAAACAGATATCATGAAATATAATACAAATGTTTGTAAATATTGTTCGAGAACCAAGGCCATGACAAGTGCCTTTGAAGGGCAATAATTTCAGACACCATAGGGCATCCAGTAGACTCTTTCCCGTGATAGGGAAAAATAATCGTATAATAATAATTCGAGTGTAACAACCATGGCCACAAAGACCATGACAAAAGCCTAATGAAGGCAATAAACTCTTTCCTCGAAAGAGCAAAGAGAGTAAAGATGTAGAGACAAAATAATTGAAAATTATTATAGTTTAGCCTAAGTAAAAACTAGAGTGGTTTATTTGTTTACATCTTTTACCTTGTAAAAGGGAGAGATTCTAGTTTAGCCTAAGTAAAAACTATAGTGGTTTTATCTTAGCTAGTAAAAGGTAGGGTTGTAAAGGTTGCATCTTTAGCCTGTTAAAAGGGGAAGAATCCATAGTGAATTGAGAAATCCTTAGTGGTGTGCTAAGGTAGTGGATGTAGACTCAGTTGGGTAGTCGAACCACTCTAAAATCCTTGTGCAATTTGTCTACCTTTCTTTTAGTTTTTAGCTAATTCATCCAAGGACCAAATACAACCTATTTGACGGTTTTGGGAGATCTAGTCAAGCGTGCAACAAGCCTTGCAATTGGTATTAGAGCAAGCTCAATCATGAAGGATTAACATCCTATTGAGGCGATCCTGGCAAGCTCGATCAAGAAACAATCAATCAATGTTCATGGTGCAATCAATAGACAAACCACCATTCTTCAACGGTGAACATTATGCCTATTGGAAGAATAAGATGATGTACTTCATCAAGGCTAAAGACTATCGTCTTTGGGATCTTGTTGAAGATGGACCATTCACTCTTCAAATAAGAAGGGTGGAATGGAATGCAAATGACAAGAAGATGATGAAGCTAAACTCGAAGGTTTTACTCATGCTATTTTGTGCATTAGGACCAGAAGAGTATGCCAAAGTCTCTTCTTGTGAGAGTGCCAAGGAGGTTTGAGCCAAGCTTGAAATGACCCATGAAGGTACAAATGAGGTGAAGAAGACAAAGATTGTTCTACTCAACCTCAACTGCAAAAATTTCAAGAAGAGCCCGTAAGAAGACATTAAGAGTATGTTCGACCATTTTTTCACGATTGCCAACGAGCTAAAAGGATTTTGAGAGATTTCAGAAGATAAACTTGTTCGAAAGTTAATTTATTCACTTCCCGAATCATGGGAGTCAAAGAATACGGCAATCATTGAAGCTAAAAACTTGAAGGAGCTCAAGCTTGATGAGCTCATCGGGTTTTTACGTACCCATGAATTGATGCTCAACCTTTGAGAAAGGAGAAGGAGAAGAAGATCAAAGAGCAAGGAGTAGATATAAACATCATTGCTTTTCAATCTTCCATAAGCCATCAAGAAGATTTAAGTGAGGAGGAAAGTG
Organism: Hibiscus mutabilis; assembly: GCA_019671005.1. Classification (NCBI taxonomy): domain Eukaryota; kingdom Viridiplantae; phylum Streptophyta; class Magnoliopsida; order Malvales; family Malvaceae; genus Hibiscus; species Hibiscus mutabilis. The sequence goes on along the minus strand of CM033716.1, from coordinate 58,322,360 downwards.
AAAATAAAGAGATGGCCTATCTCTTCGAGAAGTTTGCCCGATTCATGAGGAGCAAAATGGTAGATTCCAAGCATGAATCGAAGAAGAAGATGAAGGATCCCCACTAGAGCTTTGAATACAAGAAGCAAGGACACACCAAATACGATTGCCCTTGTTTCAAAAAAAGGATCATCTTCAAAGAAGGCATATGTGGCAACATAGAGTGATGAAGAAGACTCCACCGACAATGAGGTAGCCCACTTATGTCTTATGGCCCTCCAAGTGGGTGAGGTAACTTCTAACTCATCTTGCTCAAATTCATATACTTTTGATGAGTTACAAGAAGCCTATGATGATTTGCTTTTAGAATTCAAGGCTTTATTTTTGAAAAACAAAAAGTTGCTTTTAAAATTGAAAATCGAAAATGAATTACTTTCCAAAACAAATCTCGAACTTGAAGCAAAGTTTGAATCTTTTGAAAAGAAGAATTTGAAATTACAAAATTTGCTTCTAAAAGTTCAAGAGGATCATCAAAAGGAAATTGATGACCTCAAAAAGAAATTAATGACCTCAAAAAGAATTTGTTTAACAAAAATGTTCAAAAATGTGAAGTTGGAAGTAACTCCAAATCAAATTTTGTTAAAATAATTTTTTATCAAAGACAATATAGTGCCTCTAGAATTTTGAACGGTAAATGTTTTAGAAGTATTTGGGTCCCAAAAGGACTAATTACTTCAAATAAAAATGATGAAATTGTTAAATGAATTCATAAGGGGACTAAAATTTGTGCAACTAATGTCATTGGATCCAAAGCAATTTGGATACAAAAAATTACTTGATTGTCTTATTGTAGGTGCGATGGAGCTAGCTCAAAAATGATATGAATTCTTAAAGCTCTATGCACACAAGGAAGAACACTTGAAGAAGGAGTCTTAACATCCTACCTTTGGTTCAAATGGTAAAAAATAGTTGAATTTTATTTATTTATCTTGATTTATTTCTTTTAATTTAACTAGTTATTCATGAATTGTTGGACTAACATCTTGTTTGATTCTTGAGTAAGGGGGAGCCAAATTTTTTAATTAAAAAATCTTTTTACAACCTCCATTGTTATTGAACTTCAAGTTACAAAATTCTTTTTGATATAACAAAAAGGGGGAGAATGGTTTAAAAAATTGAATTTTCAAATGAATAAAGGGGAGCTTTAAACTCTTTTGAATATATTTTCTCTTATTCAAAATTTATTTTACAAAGGGGGAGAATCACAAAAACAATTTTCAAGTTGTTTTTATTATATCAAAAAGGGGGAGACTGTTAGGATATTTTTTTATATAATAATTTGAAAAACATTTGGACTTATTTAAATATTTTGCAAACTTGTATTAAAGTCCAAACAACTTAAAAATATGTTTGAAAATGTTTCGAAGGCTTTTGGCATGTTTTAAAATGATTTTATATAGCCAAACTACCTATTTTCTCAACCCCGTACCGATACGGAACAACACCATACCGATACATTTTAGGGTTTTAGCAATAGGAAAATTCCCGTAGGAAAAACTCGTACCGGTATAGGCTTAGCCGTACCGATACAGAGAGGTTCGTACTGATACGCCTCAATACGTACCATACCCCTATGTTTGAACTGCTCCAACGGCTCTTTCTATTTTAGGATCATACCGAACCTCATGTACTGATATGCCCTACTGCAGAAGTGCATTTATGACTGGAAAAGAAGTCCCCAACAGCTCTAAACAACCCCCAATGGCTAGTAACGGCCATGAAGTTGTTAGAGGGTTTAAAAGACACCTCCAAGCATCTATGGAAGAAAAAGAATCATCAAGTCAACATTTTAATGAATATTAAAAGTGTCTAGTGCTCAATTTGTTGTATTTTTTGTATAAACAAACACTTGTCAACTAAATTGTCAATGTATGCTCAAGTGTATTAGGTTTGGGTGAGAGCTTTAGAGTGCAAACATTCACCTTGTGAGAGGGATTTCAGTTTGCTTTTATTTCTCTTGTAAATAGGGGTTCCCAAGGCTCTGGTATAAGCTTTGGTTGCTAGACTTAGTGGTATAAGTCTAGGTTGTAAAGGTTGCCTCCTAAGCCTTGAAAAGGGGAAGAAATTCTAGTGAATTTGGAAATCCTTAGTGGGGAAGCTAAGGTAGTGGATGTAGGCTTTGGTTAGAAAGCCGAACCACTATAAAATTCTTGTGTCTTATTTTTCTATCTTTTTGCTTCCACCACCATCACCCAAGAAACCGCTTCTCCACCTCTTGGCAAACATTTGGTTGAAGAATTTGAGCTCTACAATAATAATGGTTTGAAAAATTGAATTTTCAAATGAATAAGGGGGAGCTTTTAACTCTTTTTAATCTATTTTCTCTTATTCATTTTTTTACAAAGGGGGGGAATCGAAAAAACAATTTTCAAGTTGTTTTATTATATCAAAAAGGGGGAGATTGTTAGGATATTTGTTTTGATATAATAAACTGAAAAATGTTTTTGGACTTGTTTGAATATTTTGCAAACTTGTATTAAAGTCCAAACAACTTGGAAATATGTTTGAAAATGTTTCTAAGGCTTCTGGCATGTTTAAAAACGATTTTATATAGCCAAACTAGCCATTTTCTCAACCCCGTACCGATACAGAACAACACTGTACCAATACATTTTAAGGTTCCAGCTACATGAAACTTCCAGTAGAAAAATCCCGTACGGGTACAGGCTTAGCCGTACCAATACGGAGAGGGCCTACTGACACGCCTCAATGCGTACTAATACCCTTATTTTTGAACTACTCGAACGACTCTTTCTCTTTCAGGACCGTACCAATACCAGACCTCGTGTACCGATATGCCCTGTTGAAGAAGTGCATTTATGGCTGGAATAAAAGTCCCTAATGGCTCTAAACAACCCCCAACGGCTAGTAACGGCCATGAAGTTGTTAGAGGGTTTAAAAGACACCTCCAAGCATCTATGGAAGAAAAAGAATCATCAACTCAACATTCAATGAATATCAAAAGTGTCTAGTGCTCAATTTGTTGTATGTTTTGTATAGACAAACACTTGTGAGATAAATTGTCAATGTATGCTCAAGTGTATTAGGTTTGGGTGAGAATTTTAGAGTGCAAACATTCACCTTGTGAGAGGGATTTCAGTTTGCTTTTATTTCTCTTGTAAAGAGGGGTTCCCAAGGCTTGGGTATAAGCTTTGGTTGCGAGACTTAGTGGTATAAGTCTAGGTTGTAAAGGTTTCCTCCTAAGCCTTGAAAAATGGAAGAAATTCTAGTGAATTTGGAAATTCTTAGTGCAGAAGCTAAGGTAGTGGGTGTAGGTTTTGGTTGGGTAGTCGAACCACTCTAAAATCCTTGTGCAATTTGTCTACCTTTCTTTCGATTTTTAGCCAATTCATCCAAGGACCAAATACATCCCACTTGACGATTTTCAGAGATCGAGTCGAGCGTGCAACAAGCCTTTCATTGAATTTTATGATTAAATTGGATCAGACCATATTTGAATGCGAATTATCATTAATCGAGTCAGATTTCAGATTCGAATTAAAATTGATGTATGCAAGTCTTATCTATTGCATTAGGAGATGGCTTAACCAAACCTGTAAGCCTAACTAAGCCAGCTCTTAGGAAAACCAACCTTTAAGTCCCCCAACAAATAAAGTCCTGGTTGCATATTTTTCTAATGTGAATGATTTAGTCATTGATGAAATAATTTATTTAACTTGATTTATATATAAATTCCCATTTGATTATCACATGATTAACTCCTTTCAAAGAAAAAGTCAGAGATTTGAAACCCTTGGAACAAATAATTTCAAAGGTATCAAAATCCCAATCTATATCATTTTACGTTTGATTAAATATTAAATTAAACCTGAATCTAAAAGTAAGACGATCCATTTATATCAGCATCTCTTGTTATGTTTTTCTTGTTCCTTGGAGCAAGTTTAATGATTAATCTTTCGTGTTTTGTTAATCCATACAAGTAGACGTTGGTCACAAATTTCAAAAATCGCTTCATATTTAACGTGATTTAAATATTTTTGAACATTCATTGTAAAATATCTATACTTCCCAGACCCCTCCCTATATTCAATGAATTGGAAATTTAAATAAACTTAAACATACAATTCTTTGTCGAAGCAATAATTAGCCAAAGCTTAAAAATTCTTTAAATAAATACATAATTTTTTAAATAAAAATAAATGGGTAAACTACATAAAGGTTCACCGAACTTTTAGGACATTTTTATTTTAGTCACTGAACTTTTAAAACTTGTTTTATAGTTACCGAACTTTTAGATCGCTTTTAGTATGATCCCTCTCGTTACCTTCTATTAGAACCTGCTGATGTGGCACATTAGTTTTCATTTTTGAATAATTTTTTATCGACAAAAGTATGATTTATTAAGAGGAGATCATAGAACCCAACACTACTTAGAAACATTATTGACATTCTTCTAATATTATACAATTAATAAACAAATAGGCTCAATTAATTACATGTCAATAATTCAACACAATTCATGTTCATACAAGTAATCTAGAGGCATGCTTCCTAACAATATGAAACATTAACCAATAAGCACCAAATAGCCAAGACCTCAAACATAGGCTATAGATAACCTAAGAAATAGAAGCACATGACCATATGTATACTTAGCACACAAACAATCAATCTAATCATTATTTAAACTATTTTAAATCATTAGATCATAACCATTAAATGTGCTTTACATTAAATGAAACCATCATCGTACACATTGAATAATGTCATCATCCAACATAATATAAACTCCAACCATATAATCAACCCTTATACAAAATAACATCCCAACGATTAACCCACATTGCCTTATTACAAATAATGATAATACCATAAAACATACTCTTCAGAATGCTTGTCTTGGGATCACTCCTTGCCTCAAACCACAACCCCGCACATGCTTAATTAACTGCATTGACAAAAGAAAAGAAAACGAAAGCATATAATGCTTAGTGAGTGCGCTCAAAAAGTAAAATGTCAATGCATTTTCAAAACCAAAACCTATATTAGAAACCCGTTTCAAACCATTTCAACACTTAATTCTCAAGGAATTTAAATGACCATGCTTGTTCAAAATATGCACATCATGCATTCATCTTAATCTTTTCATTCTCAAAGCATTTAAATAACCCATCAAGCTTTCTTGTAAATCATGCCATTGTACAAAAAAAGTTTCGAATGTAAAAGCCAATGCATTTAATTCTTTCTTTCAAAACATATCATGCATAACAACCATATGCATAAAAGCTTTACCATGTGTTTTTCTTTGCTACCTCATATATTGGCAATTAGTATGACCCATAACAAACTGTTGTTACTTTATAAAATCTTATTGGATACACGAATTTCTCAGTAGTACTACCTCCACCAATTACTCGCCTCCAGCTTGGGTAGGACTACATCTACTAACAAGCCATAGAACCCACCAGCCCGAATAGTACTACCTCTATTCTCAAGGGCTGCGGGGCCATCGACTTATATTATAGTGCACTTTAAACCCTATGTCATGTCAACTATATCCGATACTTTCTTTTTGTGTGTCACATAGCCAATATAATATTTTAAATACATTTACTTATTGTTCTTCCATATGCAATTAACAAAACATTTCCATATGCAAAACCACATTGCCAAAGGCAACAACCACATTTCATTTAGGAACCATTTCTCAATGCTCTTAGGCATTCATAACTTGATAAAACATTGCATATCTTTTAAAATGATGCATAAAGCAGTAAGTAAACCAATCCATGCAAATCAAATCTCATATCAAACTGATATTCAAAGGGCGAAAAGAGGAAAAACTTACTTCCAAGCTTAGCTAAGCTTGCTAGCTTTAACTAAACTCCCAAAGCCATAATTCAATACTCTTTATAATACCAAAACACATTTGCACTAACCAACTTACTATTGTCTTAATGTCAATGCCTCGGTGCATAACTGAAAATCGTCCAAACACTTGCCAACCTCCATCAGAAAATGCAAGAGTTAATATACATAGGACCACACCTAGGCAACTCCTTAATTAAAATACCCCCACTGCAAACGAAGTGGAAAATAACAGTAGCCACACATTGCAAATTTACAAAATGCAAACACCGCTATGTTCCGCCTTGTTTCAGGAGCCACTAAATCTCCCCGTTTACGCTACTGCTATAACCCTTTCAAAATTCCCTGTTTATTTTTTTTTCATTTCCAATTAACCTCCCACGTAATGCTTTATCCTCCTTTTTAATTATCATCATTCTTATAGCTACAATTGGCTTGCCAAAAAGGCAGCAGTAACCCATACGAATGGGATGGACAACAGTAGCGTCCCCTGCCCTGTTTGCGCCACTACCCCTTCGACCTTTTACGAACCTTCCTCCTTTCTTAGCTTAAATCCTTACAAGAAATTCATCGAACATATATGGTGCACTCTAACATGTGATTAAATAATTCACTCAACCATTCTACCAACCACCCCATTCAAGAATCTAAATCTAAACTTAATCAATTCAATTAATTCTGGTAGCAATTTCTTAAAATTGAGTTTCTATTTCATCTAACCCATAAAATTAATTATCAATTCAATTAAAACATCTTGATTTTATCTATCGAATCACAAACAATCTTTTATCATCTAATAAACAAAATAAATCAAATTAAATTCGTTTTAATTCATAAACTCTAATAGAAATAATAGATAATCAATTAAAAACAATTAAAAAAACCTTTAAGAATCAAAACCTTACCCAATTGATAGGAAAAATGAAAGTTGAAAATATCATCCTCCAATTGAACGTGAATTCCAAAAAGATTTGATGAAGACTATTAGTTCTTGTTATATTGTTGATTAAAAATCACTTAGGATATAAAAGAAATGAAAGTTAAGAAGGAAAATTAATGTTCTTTAAATTGTGTTTGGCAAATTCAAGAGAGAAAATGAGAGAAAAACTTAGATATGTTTTTCTCATCTTTGGGAAATAATAACCGTCATCTTCTTTTGTTAAAAATGAGAGGGAAAAGATATATTAATAATTGGTTTAATAATTCCAATAAATATCACTTTAATTCTTTTTACAATGTTGTTATCACTAACATTTTACAAGTATTATAAAATAGCCACTTTTTAATTTAATATTAAATTGACTCATTTAAGAATTACTCAAAATTAAATTTCATCCTTTAATAAAGTCATTAAATATATTTCCAAAAATATTTACCATGATAAATTTATCGGAAACCAATTTAATCAACCTAAATTATTTTCCAGAATTAATTAATTAGCTAAAACCTAATCCAAAATTCCAACTCAATTCTGATAATTCACCGAAATTTTCTAGTTCATTTTCCGGGATGTTACAATATATATATTATTTATAATACTAGATGCAAAATGGGTTATGGTTAACTGAGTAACCATACTAAATAAATCGGTTAACCGTTTAGGTGGTAACCGATTTAAACGAGAGGGTAAGGGTTCACAAAAATATCAAAATTTTCATTCCAGCAATTGTACAAACAATTCATCTTGGTATGATTAACCGCCCATGAACACCCCTAAATAGAATTACTAAGTGTGAACTCTCAATTTTTGACTTTTTAGTTGTTTTTATATTTCTCACAACCAAACAATTATTAAATTTACCATATTACCATATTTGAAATTAATAAGCAAAGTAAAAAAAAATTTATCTAAATCAAATATTCTGGTTAAATGATCAATCGATTATATGATTTGATTGGTACAATATAATATCGAAATTGAATAATTCACATTTACCAATTAATCAAAATATTTTTTAAGGATTAATCGAACTTGATTTACACCCCTAACCATAATAATAAAAAAACACAAATCTAATAGGAATTCCAAGGCTAAAAAAATTCACCAATCATACGTAATCTTTACATGTTTTCACCAACAATTTATCCACTTAATCCTCAATAGATTCTTTTAGGGTTGTATTATATTATACAACTGCGTAAAGTTTGAACAACAACAAAAGTCATTTCTATTCTTTATTGTTTCGAAAGTTGAGTTATTAAATTGAAACTTTTACACTTCAGTGACCAAAATATGAGTGAGAACAAAGTTGATTGATAAATAATATAGTTTACACACTATTATATTCAGGAAAAATAAAAACTAATGTGTTACGTCAGTAGCTTCTAACATAAGATAACGGGAGGGACCATACTAAAATTTTGGTGACTATAATATAAGATTCAAAAGTTTAATGACCAAAATGAAAGTGCCTTAAAGTTCGATAATCATTTATATAGTTCATCCAAAATATATAGTTAGTAACAAATAAAAATATAAATAGGCTAAAATACTCCACATTGATACATGAACTATATCCAATTCATTAGTTTAGTACATTTACTTTTTTCATTCTCAGTTTCATACATGAATTTTTATTATGTCAATAGTTTTATATTTTTCCGTCACGGAAGTTGATGTGTACTGTTAAGACCACTCATATTTTGACACGTGATATTTATTATTTTTAAAAAACTATCTATTTACTTAAGGTACAAATACAAGATTAGTCCTCTTCGTTTTCATGAATTTTCAATTTAGTCCTTAATTTTTAAAATTAAAAAATTAATATTTATTTTGAAAAAAAATATAATAAAAAATGATTGGATCAATCACCGTGTTACATGTGGCATACTATTAAAAACATTTATTATTTTTAAAAAACTATCTATTTACTTAAGGTACAAATACAAGATTAGTCCTCTTCATTTTCATGAATTTTCAATTTAGTCCTTAATTTTTAAAATTAAAAATTTAATATTTATTTTGAAAAAAATATAATAAAAAATGATTGGATCAATCACCGTGTTACATGTGGCATACTATTAAAAATATTTTCAATATTTTCAAGAACAAGAAACTAACATCATTGAGCCTAAAGGTTAACGGTAAAAGAATTGCCCCTCGTAATTTACAACAATTGAGATTAAAAAATGATTTCTTAAACATGATGGAAATATGCAGAGCAATCTTCAGGAAGTTCAAAATGAACTTAAAACCCAGAAGTTTGAGATTGAACTAGAGAGAGATTGAACCAGGGAGAGATTGAACCAAAGAATAAAAATGAACTTAAAAGTTAAAACCCCTACTTTCTATACTTTTTTGCTGAGATTGAACCAGAGAATCAAAATGAAGTTTGAAGGAAAATCCAGAAATTTCTTAGGTGCCAAAAGCCTCAGTCGTTGCCGGTGAAGCCCTTTCCATATTTCAACGAAAACCTCACCGTTCTTCTTCGCTGCCACCATCAACCCATCTCGTCCACCAACCATTCATACCCCTTAACGTGTCTCTTCTTCTCCCTCCCTTTCCCTCCACCGTCCCCTTTCTCTCCTTTCATTTCTCCGACACTAAGCTTCTCACATTTTTTTTTCTAAATCGAGTCTTTCTTCTTCTCCCCAAAGTTCAAAATCTAATTTTTCAAACAAATTTTCATGACAAAATGTTTCAATGCAAGAGATGAAAAAATCGTCGTTGGAAATCTCTTAAGGTGGATCAGATTCAATTTGACACACCGAATTTGGTGTCAGAATCACGTGCCAATGTTTGGAAGAGGAAACGAAGTAGAGATGACAGCGAAAGGGAATACCTTTTTGTTAATGTATCCATGGGTTTTGAGATTTCCACCATTTTGGGGTCAGATTGAACCTACCTGAGGTTTCCAGGGCAACGCCACGACTGCAAGTGCCTTTGAAAATGATGAAAGGGCCATGTAGACCAGAGGAAGAAAATGGTAGATACCATCTAGCGTTGGGTTTAAAGACAGGCTTTGAAATTAGAAGAAGCTTTAAGAGAGGAAGAAAATGAGATTCATTTTTTTGTTACAAATGTAATTCAATCTAACCTAAATTGAAAAGAAGTTATTTTCAAATTTTATTTAAACAAAAAAATCTTCTTATTGTACCCTAAGTAAACATATAATTTTTAAAAAAATAAATATTACGTGTCAAAATATAAGTGATTCCCGTAGTACACATCAGTTTCCGTGATAGACAAGTGTAAAACTATTGACGGAGAAAAAATTCATGTATAAAACTAAAAACAAAAAATTAAATATACTAAACTAATAAATTAAGTATAATTCACGTACCAATAAAATATTTTACCCATATAAATATAAAAAATTAACTATTGTCATCTTATTACATGTGTCAAAATTGCACCCATCAATCTATTGAAAACAAATCACCAAATAGAAAAATATTTGTACTGATAGATTTTAGTTGGTTGGTTGGTTAGGTTGAGTTGAAAAGAACATAAGGACAATGATTCATGGGTTGTGTGTCTCATCTAATTGTGTCCCACTCTTTGTAATGCTATGTCTTTGCAAATTATCTTCTCATAGTTCTTGAGTGGTCCAATGTCTTCTAATAATAGATGGGCCCATCCTTCTAATACTTTCTTACGTCACACATGGGTCAACTTTGTCTAAACTTTCATTGGCCTTTAGTTGTTAGTATATGTGAATATTCAAGTACAGTAAAAAGATTTTGAGTTAATTTAGTTAATGAGTTATTTTATCATTCAAATTTTATTTTGAGTCGAGTCAAAATTATTTGAGTTTCACTTTAAATTTAATCCTAAATGTTTATAATATTATTATACATATTGGATCTAATTTAAATGACTTTCTCTAAACATATATGATACAATAACAAAACGATGCAGTAAAAAGATTAAAATAAATTGATTAAAAATAATTCCTCTTACTTTACGCAACAAGGTGAATGATTGAAAATACAACAAACTAGAGGAGAAGAGATGGTGTAAATGGATCTTGTTGTTTGGATGATGAAGATGACGTGGATTTGGTGTTGTCTTATGACGATCTTGATCGTGATTGATCAAGCAAGCTCCATTATAGGCTTTGTAACACCCCGATCCCGATCTGGAGTACTACATTCGGGTCACCCGAAAATTGACACATCAAATTTCCAATTTAAAACCATAAGTTTCGCCATCACTTAAAAACATTAAACATTCATAAATCCATGAAGGTAAATAAGTATTAAAATTAAGTTTACAAAACATGAGCTCTATGTTTAAAACATGAAATATCAAAAATAATATTTCAAATAGAATTACCGACTCAATAGTAGTAAGGTCCTATGAATGCATTAGCCCAAAATAAAATAACAAGTATTGTACCCTGAAGCGAACGTGGTGTTGAGAAATCCTCATTGATGTGCTCCTCCAAAGGATGACCTATCAACCTATGCACGGAAAAACAACACATCCGCACGCTGAGCTAATAAAGCTCAATGGTACATTTCTACTCTACTACAATTCGCGATTATCATAAAATAAGCATGCAAGATAATATAGTCTAGAGAGAATAGATAATGCTTACTATCTATGAGTTCTCATTAAGCTTACAACATGTCTTACATGTTTCTACAAAGCTTTTCCATACTCGAGGTCACATAACCTATCAAGATACTCAAGCTCATACAGCCCATCGAGTTTATTACATACCGTAACCTGATCACTGAATCATCGGGTATATAAGCCATCATCTATAACATCTACACAACATACATAAATACACCCATACATCATCTACATAATGGCCAACGAAACCTTAGTTTACCCGTGCTCACACAGTTGTCGGGTTACCCGTTCTCACACAACCATTGGGTTAAAATGACTGTATCCAGATCACCATAGCCATAGATACGTCCTAAACATACTTGGATCACATTAGCCACAAATAGTCTTTACCTGAGGTAACTCAACCTATCAAGTTACTCGAGCTCACTCAACCCATTGAGTTAATTACCTTATTCGGATCACCATAGCCACGGATAGGTTTCTAATGGCACCCAGATCACTCAGCCCGTGGGTATGTCAGATGTACTTGTTCACTAACCTGAGCTACGCATCCCCTTATATAAGTATCATAGTACTAACTCTAGGACATCCAGATTCCTTTACCACAATCATAAAATAATACATGCTCACCAAGCATTCAAACACCTCACCAAGAGGTAAGTGGCACCAAGCCAAGCCATTATAAATGCCCTAAGGCATAACATTAGCCAACATGATTATCTTGATTATTTACTTAATGAGTTATTACACGATACACCTATCCATGAGGGTTAAAACTCAGTTTCTCACTTTTACAATTCAATTTATCACATTATAAGCCCATTAGGTCATAATCCTCGAATTATAAGCCCCTCAAAATCAAAATATATTTTTCGAGCAGATTGCCCAATGGGTATCGATACCCACCCTAGTGTACCGATACGCCTTTGTGGGTACCGATACCCACCTTATACGTATCTTTACCCAGCTTCCTACGTGAAGGGGTTTAACCAGCAACACCATACCGGTACACGAGGGCTGTGTACTGATACCTCATCTGTACTGATACGATCACACGTGTATCGGTACACCTTTTTGCTATTGGAAATTCAATGGAACATGGGGTACCAGTACGACCCAAACTTGTACCGATACTTCTGTTCAACTTTGCATTTGTTCATTATTTAAAACACTGGGTATCGGTATAGGCTCCCCGTATACTGATACCGAAGCCCAGAAAGGGCTTCCAAAGCTCGGGAAATCACTTTCTTAGCCCCCAAACATAACCCTTAACCCCTCAACTTAATCTTACATCTTATGGGAGTTCATTAGGGTGGTTTGCTACCATTTTTACACATTATTAATGGTTAGTCCGAATTTCACCATTAAAGGGCTTTAAACTACCAAAACACCCAACTAGTAATCTTAAACCATACAATCAAACAAGGAAATCACTTTATGATCTCCAAGAAGAGTAGGAGTCAGAGATGTACTGACCTTTAGCAACAAATCACAGATTTAAGCTCCCAAGTAACACCCTTCAACTTTCTCTCTTGACCCATGCTTAGGAAAACCCTCAAACATCACCTTCTTACCATACAAACATGAAAACGAGACAATACTTGAGATAATAGCTTAGGGTGGGCTTAGCTACGAAAATACAACCATAAAACCAAGGGAAAGATTCTTACAAGCCTTGAATATCAAAACCCCATAAATTATAAACTCACTTTCTTGAGAAGAGAATACCACTTTCATGAAGCTCTTGGAATGGTGATTAATTTCTCCTTCACTCATAAACCCCAAAACAAACTCTTGGTAAGTAAAGAATTGAGCTTTGGTATGGAAATCCAAGCTTAAAGAAGGAGAAAATGGTGTAGGAGAAAAGAAGGGTAAAGATGAAAGGAAATGGGTGACCTCACCGTGTCCCCTTATTCCCATGTAAAACAAAGGCCATAAAGGTATGATCAACCCTTTATTTTAAAATGGGGTTAAATTACAACATAAGCCCTCAAGGTTTTCCCCTCTTTCTAAAAAGGTCACCTACCAAGACCAAACAACACAATTATCATCCAAACAAGACCAAACTTGGCCCAAAGGGTCTAATTATTCAATCCAACTCGAAGGTCCATAACCCGGGTCAACGCCCATATGTTGACTCAGAAATTTAAGTCATTACATGCTCTAATCGACCCTCTAAGATGCTACTTCTTGGCAACACAAAGTGTGAAGAAGAACCACCAACAAACTCTAAAAGAGATTGAACTCACTTTTGAAATTCACAAGAAGAACTATCTTACAAAAACTTACTCAATGAGTATTTCACTCAAAAACTTGATTCAGAAACTTGGTGCTAAATAGATGAAATGACCATCCATTTTATAGGTTGTTTTGAGAGGCTATTCAGGGGCTTAACCTCATAAAATTTTGCCTAAAATGGTTGATTAGATCCTAATATTTGACTCAAAAGACAAACTTCCTAATATATTCCTCAGAATCTGCTACTAATTACCTTATTTCCTAAAGAAAATGCTATAAATTCTGATTGCTCAAGATAAGTTTTGTATTATCTTAGCTCCTAATTAATTCAAATTAAATAACATAAAAAAGCTAAAAATACCTTATTGGGCTAAATAAATTTTGCCAAATCATTTGGATTTGCTTTTGGGTCAATTTTTTATAGGAAATATTCTAATGGACTTTATAATCCCCGAATAGAAAATTATGCATGTGTTGTCTTCACTAAACTAGTTTTAACATGAGCTCCCGTCGTCGGATTGATGCGTTGGAAAGCTAAAAAATAGATGGTTGTGTTGTATGAATACATGTTAAGCCAAAATTGTCCAAGTCCCATCCAAAAAGTCATCGCAAGTTGATTGATTTTCTAGACATAGAAAACAACTTCAAGTTCTTGTCCAAGATCCATTGTTTCACTCCCTCTCTTGCATGTATCATCCTACATTCCTTAAAAAGATTCACCCTCAAATCTAAATTGGAAAATGAAGGACATGAAATAATGGAGATTGAAAAAGAGTCCATGTCATAGGTGGGGTGATTCAATTGATACCCTCATAATGGATCGACAAATTCTTGTACAAATAAGACAACGCTACAAGAAATTTTGTTATGATTAGTCAAAAAAATCACTCACTTTCTTTTTCTTGTCATTTTCTTCTAGGCTTTATTCGACTTTTATCTCATGTGTGTTTTCACTCAACAAGTTTGGGCCAATAATTTTACTTTTTTTTCACTCTCGGCATCTTTACTCTCAACCTTTTGTAACCTACTTCCCATGTTCCCATAAAAAAAAATTTGAATGTCTTCATAGTACAATGGAAGAGAAAGTGTTTTGAAGTGTTCTGTGAAAAACTTTCTTTCTCAACAAGACTTACAAGTTCCTTCTCACCTGGATCTTCACTATTGTTCTTCTTTTGGTCACAAGGTTACATGTTTTCAGCCTTTTGTGTTTTCTCTTCAATATTATACAATTTGAAATCTGATAAGAATTCTCCTTTTTCTTGGTTGATTCTTGAAAATGCATTTTTGTCTTTCTTATCGATGATTGTAATCTTTTCTTTTTATTGCATCTTGTTTTAATCAAACAAATAGTTTTTATAACTTTGGAAAGATTGAGAAGGTATATACCTTGATTGATTCGTGCATGAGATCTAGATTTCTTGTTGAATTTGATGTTCAATTCAAATTGCTTTTTGTAGGACTTCGTCCAAATCATAAGATCAAAGTTAAATAACATAACAAATTTTCTCTTTCAACCCATCAATAAATCATACTACAATATCTTCTTCATCTTCTTGGGTGTGTGATCTTTGCATCAAATATTCCATGTTCATGAAGTATTCATAAACAGATTGAGTACTCTAAGTAAGATGTTGTATCTTTCTTTGGCAATATTGAGGTGAGATGTTCTTTTCCGCATGATCTACTTCAACTCCTTCCATGAATTGATTTTTGATCCCTTACTCGCGAGTCTACCAACTTAGTGCATAATCAATGAATCCAATTCTAGCCCATTCAATCTTGTCAATATCAAAACATTGGTAGTACTTGAACACAAGTTCTACCTTATCTTCCCAATCGCAATATGCATTTGGTTCAGGCTTTCCTTTGAATTGTGGAATCTTGCACATTGGTTTTGCTAAGGAAGGCCTCTCTCGATTCTTAGAATGATAAGCATCTATTGTCTTTTGTCGTGTTGTATTTTCAAAAAACTCATCATCGTTAGCATCTCTAACACGAGACATCCTCAACAATGACATGAATTTGATACCAAATGGTATAAGAACAAAATGATGCAAAGAAAATATTAGAATATATTGATCAAAATAATTCCTCTTTTTTGACGTAACAAGGTGGAGGAGAAGTGAAAGTGTGAATGGATCTTGTTGTTTGGATTATGAAGATGGCGTGGATTTGGTGTTGTCCTAAGAATGCTCTTGATCATGATTGTTCAAACAAACTTCATTATAGGCTCTAATCTAACCTCTTGATGCGATTGTCTTGGCAACCCGAAGTGTGAAGAAGAACTGCCAGCAAACTTTAAGAGAGATTGAAGTTGACTCACTTCTGAAATTCACAAGAACTATCTTGCAAAAACTCACCTAATGAGCATTTCACTCAAAAACTTGAATAAAAAACTTGGTGTGGAATACATGAAATGACCAGCCATTTTATAGGTTGTTTTGATAGGCTATTCATGGACTTAACCTTCTAAAATTTCTCCTAAATTGGTGGGATAGATCTTAATCTTTGAATCAAATGACAAACTTCCTAATATATTCCTCAGAATCAGCTAATAATTACATTATTTCCTAAAGAAAATGCTCGAAATTCTAATTGCTCAAGATAAGTTTGATATTATTCTAATAGACTTTATAATTCCCGAATAGACATTTTTACATGTGTTATCTTCACTAAGCTGGTTTAACTTGATCTCTTGACATTAGATTGATGTGTTTCAAGATGATTTGGAAAGTTAAGAAATAGATGGTTGTGTTGTATGAAGATATATTAAGCCAGAAATACCTGGATCCCATCTAAAAAGTCGTTGCAAGTTGAATGAGTTTTCAGACTTAGTAAACAATTTCAACTTCTTGTCCAAGATCAATTGTTTCACCCCTCTCATGCATGCATCAATATAAGATAAACATATATATTTATTCATATTCTTTTTCACGCATACAAAGTAAGAATTATAATGTTATTTCATAAATCAAATATCACTTAAAATTATTGATGTGAGTATGAAGGAACAATGAATTGATGAGAATAAACAATTTTTTAAAGAATGATTTTTAGGACAAAATATTGATGACTATAAAGAACAAGGAATTCATGGGAATAAAGAACTTACAGAAAATTTTGTTTAAGGATAAATTTGAATAAATAAAATGCCTAGGGAGTAAATTATAAAAAGAATGAATTTATTGTTAAAAATATGAATTGATTTTATTTAAATATCATATAGTGGTATTAGAGCATGTGGTTCAATTTTTATTAAAAAAATAGATTTAAAACAAAGGAGAAATAAGAAATTTATATAAAGTTAAGTGACTAAATTGTAAAAAAGAAATTATGTTCCAAAAAGAGAAATTAAAAAATGCATGGGTATTTAGAAAGAAATTATGTTCAAATTTGGGTCTAAATTGTAAAACAATAAAAACCAATTTTGACTTGGCAAAATTTGAACGCGTCTCAAACTCGAAAGTCGAATCGATAATTAAAGTTGACTCAAATAAACTAAAAAAAATAGTTTTTTTCAAGTCGAGTTTTGCTCAATATTCAGTTGTGATAAAGAAGGAAAAAAATATTAATCTACCTCCAATACCACTAAACTATTGGTTTGATTCTATGTCATATTGTCAAAAATTGCCCCTAATATTTGTCCAAATAGTAACTTTGGCCCCTATTATTTTTTGAAGCATTTTAAGCCTCAACATTTCATTTTTTGTTGAAATGGCCCCATTGTCATTAAAATTGTTATTCATCTAACGATAAATGGCTTTAAATGACGTGACAAACCTACATGATTATAACGACTTAGATCTCGGGTTAGTCATTTGGATCTTAGATTCGGGTTGGGCATTATACTTTAAGTATGAAATAAAAGAATGAGACCTTGAAAGATTTAAAATTCCAAGAAAGTGATGACTGGTTTGTGAGAGGATCGAAGGTGAAGGGTCTCGAGTGCAATTTACCCATATTTGTTTGAAAGATTATAATTTGAAAGAAATTGGTGAAAATAGGGCAATCAGATTTTGTCTTCTCTTTCCACCCTTTATCTCTTTCCTCAATCATAGATTTATGTTTGATCTACCATCACCGGAGTGTCAGTATTCAAAACTTCCTACACCATTGCACTCATATTGCCGAGACAAGTCCGCCGATACCAGCAACTTCGTCACTAAAGCCGTCGTTAGATGGGTGAGAGAAAAAGAAAATTTGGCTAGTCGGAAGGAAGCTTTTCTAGTGACTAGAACAGAAAATGAAGGCCTCCCCCGTGCTCACTAACATCAAGACAGTCGGACTATAGCTTCGCTATCACTGTAGGCCACCGCACGTGCTCCACTAGCCGTTGCCTACACATGGGCGAGCGCAACTGCAGAGGGTGAGTACATTGGTGCTCCCATACACTGTGCCACATTGAATCCCGCTTACCAGGTGCACGTGCTCCCTGCCGTACCATACCGCTACCTGTATGTGCACCGTAGCTGCCCTATACTACACTGCACCGCATCACCAAAACGTTGACCAACATTGACCAGAGTTGACCCACCATTGACTTTTCCTTGGGGGTCAAAGTTATGAGTTCATTTTTGAAGCCCGTTTCCCCAAATTCAAACCTGACATGATGTTTTTTTCGCGTTTGACCTTGCGAATTAGTTAGTTAATGTGGGAATTAATATATATTGTATTCATATTTAGATGAGGATTGTTCAGGCTCGAATATTGAATCAAAAGGAACGTTGGAGGAGCTTGAGTAAAGATTTATCGGTACTCGATTGAGGTTATTACACCTCAAACTCTAAAATACTTCATAAGATCATAAATATAATTGCATTGCTTGTTAGTGTTTGCAAAATAGGTAGACAAAAAATATGCATGCGTAGAGACTAGTATATTGAGACTTGATATTTATGTGATGCAAGATGACGTTGAGAATATTTTGAGACTCATATGAGCTTTAGAGACCGTGTAGGGTCGTTTGGATATTTCCTATAATTATTTGATGACCGGTTAATTTATATGTTGTGATGTTTGGGTGCTAGTGTATGAAATTTACGTGTTTGATGGAAATTATGTTTGGGAGATTAATATCGGTAAATATTCGCTTAAATGACTATAAAGTCGGTAATTGATATTAAATTATTAAATATGTTAGTAAAAAAATCCTAAGTACTTTCATAAGCTTTAGGGGTCGATTTATGTCTCGTAAACATCACAATTCATTAATATGGTAGAAAATGTGAGTGAGGTATTAGTACGAGCTTTGGTTGTACCGGTACGTTATTCGATGTCGTATGAGTACGGGTCAGCCCTTATCGATACTCAGTGAAGTTAAGGCTTCCAGTAAGAAATTTCTATATCGATACGCGTAAGATTACTGATACCAAGGGTGTCGTGCCCATACTTGTGTTTGAGTACTGGTACCTGTTAAGCTAAATAATCTATAAAGCTAGCTAAAGATGTAAATCGATGTGTATGATTAATAACATGGTTAACACCTAAATAAATGATATAACATGGACTAATGGAGATACCAAATGAGATTAATTATATACTCATCCATAATGTATTAACAACTCAATAATGTAAAATTAATGATGTGTTGACGATTAGAAACAACAGGGAGATCCTTGGGGATCATGATGACTGTGTAGATAACCTATTTTGTGTACCCTTTTTGCTTAACTTTTGCATGTGTTTAAGCTGATGTAGTTGTATTTGGGGTGTAGTTTGCATATAGTTAGAGAGTTACACTACTTGTGCATAAATATTTATATATTGATGCATTTAATGGGGAAGGTAGTGTGTTTTAATGGTGTTTGTGCAGGAAGATGTTAGAGTTGGAGGAACGCTAGAGTAGAAGGATGGCACCCCTCTCGTGTTGAGATGAAAAGGCAATAGAGTTGGAGATGAATCAAACTTTGGCACACATGGATTCTCATTTGATACAGAACTCATTAAATGAACCGGGAAAGCAAGATCTTCCTTAAAGAGGCTTCACATGATTTAAGGTTTATAAACCCTAGCTTTTCTGCCTATATAAATAAGACTTGGGCCACAAACAAAGGGAGCTTGATTTTAGACGGAAACCCTTAATCTTTAGCTATCAGAGAACCACTAGAGTCAAAGTTCTAGAGGATTCTCCATGAAACAAAAGCTATCGAGAGAGGCTTGAGGAGTGCGGGACCTACATCATATTTAGAGAGCTTGGAGGAGAACGTCGAGGAAGCTCGATTCTTTCTTTTTCCTTGCTTGATAAAATGCCATGTTCTTTAATACTTTTGTTATAGATGCTTTAAGATCAAACATGAGCTAAATACTTTTTCTTGTGTTTATTGTTTTAGGATATTATGTTTTGATTATTTCTTTAATGCTATAGTTCTTTTCTTTTATCTAATATGTTCATCGTTCTTCATGCGTAGTTATTGTAAAAGTTATTGAGAAAAGGCCTTTTAAATATTGATATGTGGCTTAATATCGCGAGAGTTAGGTTATACAAACATGAACAATGGGGCTAAGCTGTTAACTTGGTCCTAATCCGGCTTAGACATAAGTTTAGGATTTCAATGACTAATAAGGGGAACTTGAATAGATAATACTTGCTCACCAACTTTCAAGTACGATCACATCGTATTTATTTATCCAATCCCTATGGTTTCAACACTCTATTCTATCACTTTATTACTTGATCGACGAGTATACTTGCTCTAAAGTGCATGTCTATTTCGCAAGCATCAGATCACGTTGCTTGTATGCTAAGTAGAAATTTGATTGGTTTAGTCGAGGATGATGGGTTCCAGATACCTAGAGAGAGAGTTGCAACACCATGGTTAGAGATACCGAGTGGAGGTTATCGATGCTACATGACCTGGGCCTAATTCAAAGATTCTCGAGGGGGATTTCGAGTATGAGTGTATGATCTGATGCTGTGTGACCCGGTCTCACCCAGGGTGTATATTTTGATGCTGTGTGATTCGACCTCACCTAGAGTGTTCGTTCCTAAGGTTGTATGTCACTGATCCTCACTCCATGCTTGTTATTGTTTGATTTGTGTTTTTTAGCCTAGATGTTATGATGAAATCTCGGGTATGGTTAAGCCTTGTGGGTCATGTATATTGATTTGCATGATGTGAGCATATGTTTAGGCAACTAGTGATTGCGCCACATGTTTATTATTCTGCCTTATTGCTCGTACTAGCTTGCATGTTTATATTTATGATTAACATGAATTATAGTAGAGTAGATGTGTACCATTGAGCTTTCTAAGATCAGCGCTCGAAATCATTATTTTCGTGCGTAGGTTGGTAGATCGATCGCGGTATTGAGGAGCACTTTCAGTAGGGGATTCTAACAAGCGGTGTTTACCAAAGTACAATACTTGTATATAGTGAGCCATGTATTCATTGGGTTGTTACAATGGTAGTGCACCTGACATAGCAGTATAATGGAGACAAATGTGCTGACTTGATAGAATTACACATCAATTAAAAAATAATTTTATAAAATCAATAGAATATAAAATTATTTTTTTATGTTGACGTGTCATTCTATCAAGTCATTTCAAGTTGTTTATCGTTAGTTAACTAATAGCTTTCATCCATAAATAGGTCATTTTAACCCGAAATAAAATGTTGAGGGTTAAAGAGCTTCAAAAAGAATGGAGGTCAAAGTGACTATCCAGTCAAACGTGAGAGAGATTTTTTGAAATTATTTCATTTTATTTTGACTATTGAACTATAAATTTTGTTAATTAGACCACTAAACTATTAAAATGGTTTCAATCAAACTATTGAACGTTAAATTTGACGAAATTGTTAACGTGACAGTTAAGTAAATTTATATAATTACACATTTAGTCTTCGTTACTTGCACATTCTATCAATTTGGCCCTAATTTTAATTTATGTAAATTTTATATAATTACATAGTTTACTTATTAATTTAAATTTATCCAATGATCCTAAATCAGTGTAAAACTAAGGATTTTTACACGGTGTAATTAAATTCTACCCTATATATATTGATTATTATATGATACACCGTCAATGGAAAAACTTATTCCACAAGCAATGTTCAAATGTTACTAAGTGTTCAATTACTAATTTTGAATTTTTTTAAATATACTTAAGATTACATTTGACATAATCTAAACACTACTCTTGAAATTATTTTTTCCAATTTTCGGTGTATCAAATAGGAACTCTTTATATACAAAAATGTATAAAAGATTTAAAATAGTGGATTGAATATTAAATCAATTAGTATTGTTATTATTATAGTAATTTAAGTAGTTCGAGCCTAGGGGTGCTTATCGGGTGAGTCAATCGTGAGCTGAGTAGCGCTCGACTCGTGCTCGTTAAAAAATCTCATTGCTCGACTCAACTCGTTGCTTGTTAAGCTTGCAAATTTTTTTACCTTGTTTTCTAAATATATGTAAAATTTAGTGATACTACTCGAGCTTAATATAAACATAAAATTCATAAAAAGTGAGGCTTGAGGAGATAAAAAATGAACTTGTCATGACTGAATTAGGGATGAATTCGATATTCCAGTGTGATACCCTTTTTAATTTCTTAACAATCTTCGATGAACAACAAAGGAGTGAATTGGTTTTTCTACTTTTATACATAAAGTAATAATAAAAGGAAAAGAAAGACTCATTATTATAATTTAATTTTTTATTAATATAAATTAAGTTTTTTAATTCAAGGGAAATAAAAACGTTTTAGAAATTTGAAACCAAAATTTTGTAGGTAAATTACCTAGAAATTCATTGAACTTTTCTAGAGTTTTCAACTATTATTTAAATTTCTTAGAACATAAATTTTTAAGGTAGCCACCAAAAAATCATAAAAGAATTTATAGAAAAATAGCGAACTTATTGAATCGATTTGAGCCTTGCTCGACTTGACTCGCTAAGATCTCGAGTCGAGCATTAACCGAGTTTTGGCCGAGTCAAGCTCGAGTTGTTTGCGAGCTGCTCAACTCAATAAGCGCTAGTTGAGCTGAATGCATTTAAATGAATTTACGAATAATTTAGAACAATATATATTTGTTTTAAAAAAAAACGCACAAGCAGTGGAAACAAAAAGTTTCCATAAATACCTTAGTTTAATGGTTTATATATATATATATATATATATATATATATATGAGTTAGAACAATATATATTTGGATTTATATTCAATACACAAGTGGTGGAAACAAAAAATTTCCACAAATGTCTTAGTTTTAGGGTTTATACATATATGAGATAGGATCCTCTTACACCATGTAAAACTTGAATATTTTACTCCTTTTCTAGACCGTTAGATGAAGGTAAATGGATAGATGAGATTAACAGTAGAAAATGTGAAGATTATCAAAAGAAAGAAAAATAAGGAAATAATCTTAGCCATTTATTACCATCATCCAACGGTCCAAAAAATATAAAAGTAATTAAGTTTTACACAATGTAAGTGGATCCTAACCATATATGTATACATATTTTTGAAGAAAAATGGGATGATTTTAGCTAATCTGAGAGCATTTCTTTGGTCTTGGGATTGTTTTTCATGTTATTCTTCTTTTAGGTTGGATCATGAAAATGGTTGGCTCGACCATAGTTATGGCGAACAATTTTGTCTTTTTAAGATATAAAAGAATTAGGCAGCACAACTTCTTAAAGAGTTGGACAATCACGTTTTCTTTTTAATATGTATGAGAAATTATATGATTATCCAAAATCAATATTATATATATATATATTAAATCCTAATTGAATTGGAATTAAAAAATATTTTAAAAAAGATTTATTTTAAGGATAATAAATATTATTATACTAATGTTGGTCTCCCTAAGATACCCAGATTGTCCGCAATGTGTGCGTGAATTTATTAAGGGCTAAAAATATTACATATACTATTATAAGACTACGTTAAGAATACTAAAATGAGTACTACTTAAGGATCAAATACAAGACTAGTGGATCTATATAAAAAAAAACTGTTTACCACTTTACACATGTTTATTCAAAATGCGACAAAAACTTGTTTATATTTATATAAATTATATTAATTGATTTTGATAATTTGTGTTGAAAAATGATTGAAAATTTTTGACTTGAAATTATTTTTCAAAGTCATGCTTATATTAAATTGGGGTGGATGATGATACTGTTTTGGACATGGCTCATATGTTGGGGTTTTAAATAGGTGCTCTGCTGTTTAAGTATTTCTAGACGCCAGTGGGCACAAATCCGCGTGGTCTAGCAATGTGGGATCCTTTGATACAAAAGTTTTGAACTCGGCTTGCAAGATGGAAGCGTGGATCACTTTTTTTTGCTATGAGGTTGACATTGGTAAACTTGGTGTTATCTTCATTTCCTCTTTATTATATGGGTATATATGCTGTCCCAAAGAGTGTGATTAGCAAAATCGATTGCATTCGGAGGGCATTTTTATGGGTGACACGGATATGAAGCGAAAGATGAGCCATGTGAATTGGAGAGTGCAATTACGCAATATGGTGTTACTTGCGAAATGGGCGTGGTGCTATCCAATAGAGTCGAATTCTTTATGGAGGGCGTTGATTGAGGCAAAATATGGTTCTCAAATTTTACAGTAGCATTTTAACTTAGTAGAAAAAGCAAAATATGGAGGCTTTCTTTAAGTACAAGATGATGAACACGTGGCTCGTTTTATGGGGTATAATTGTTTTTGCTCGCAAGTGGGTCGTGGGTCCTGTGTGTTATTTTGGCATAACTTGTGGTGCCCTTTTGAGCCACTTGCTGTGCTATTTCCGCGGTTATATCGTTTAGCAAGCGATAAGGTGGCGTTCGTTGTAGCGTATGCGAGAGAAAGGTCGTTGGATCATGGGGAATGGCACAGTTTTTTTAGTCGAGAGATGAGAAGTTTTGAAGCTGGGAAGGTTTTCGAATTGAGAGTTGTGCGTAGTTGTGACTTGTATTTGACAAGGAAAGATACACTTGTGTGGTATCCGAATAAGCAAGGAAGATTTTCAGTCCATGATCTTCTCCACTTGATGTCCACTTTTGGCTTTGCAAGTGATGGTTTTGAAGTGTTATTTACTTGGAAATTAGAGATTCCACCGAAGGTGCAATGTTTTGTTTGGTTTGTCTACCTTCGTCGACTCTATACTCTTTCTTTCTTACAAGATAGAGGAGTGCTATTACATGGGGTCACAAATTGTTGTGTATGGTGTAGGGAGGGGAAGATGACTTGGAGTACATCCTTTATTCATGTAGTTTCTTTCTTGCGATATGGACACTGTTTTCAGTTGGTGGGGGCTTGATTTTGTGAGGCCACTTTCGTTGGGGAGTTTATTACACAGGCTTTTCATGGATGCTTCTCGGATGTGACTCAAAGTTTGTGGCTTGTAGGATGTGATGCGGTTCTATAGTCTAAATGGTTAGCAGGGAACGAAATCATGTTCAATAAGAAGAGATTAGAAAGTGATGAAATCTTCTTTATGATTAAGCCACAATCATTCTATTGGGTAAAGGCTTTTGATGAACCTATTTGATTTTGATATAACTTAATGAAAAATGTTTTTAGACTTAAACTAATTTGTAAAACTATTTCAAAAGTCCAGAAACTTGAAAAATATGTTTGAAAAGTTTTCAAAGGGTTCTTGACATGTTTTAAATATTTTTAAACAACCAAAGTGTCAAAAACTGGTCTCGAGTACCAATACGATTTTACTCGTACTGATACCTAGAGGACCCCATATCGATATGATTTTGAGAGTACCGATACGCTCCTTTGCCCCCTTGTTTTGGAAAATTCCAGTAGCCAAAATCAGTACTGGTACAAGCTTGGCTGTACCGATACCGATGGGGCTGTACCGATACCATGTATCATGTACTGGTACCCATGTGTAATAAATGCTCCAACGAATCTTTCTGTTCAAGGCATGTATCGATACCGAAGTCCTAAGTACCGATACCGAAGTGCCTAAAACTGCATTTATGGCTAGAATTTATTTCTCCAACGGCTCTTAACAACCTCCAACAGCCATGAAGTCATCAGAGGGTTTAAAAGACCTCTCCAAGCATCCATGGAACAACAAGAAACAACAAGCCAATATTCCATGATAAATTAAAATGTTTTGTGCTTTTAATTGTCATTTTCTTTGTAAAATACACTTGTGAGCTTAATTGTCATATATTCTCAAGTGTTAGGTTTTGGATGAGAGCTTAATTGTGCAAACATTGTACCGTGTGAGGGTTTTCTACTTTGGTATTTGTTTTTCTCTTGTTAGATAGGGTTTTCTCAAAGCTTTGAGAGTATAAGCTTTGAGGTTGTAAAGGTTTCCTCTTGATCCTAGAAAAAGAGAAGAAATTCATAGTGAATTTTGGGAAATCCTTAGTGGGAAACTAAGGTAGTGGATGTAGAGCTTGATTAGAAGCTTGAACCACTATAAACCCTTGTGTCTAGATTTTATTTTCTATAGCTTCCACTACAAACACCTAAAAACCAATTCACCCCTTGTTGGCTATCTTGGTTGATCGTTCGAGCCTCCCAACAAGTATTATCAGAGCTTCGTCTCTACATCAGATTAACATCCTAGAGTCGGTTCTTGAGGTGCTCAACCATTCTACGTCAACCAGAGTTCATGGCACAATCCATCGATAGGCCACCTTTATTCGATAGGACCAACTCATCCTATTGGAAGAATAGGATGATGTACTCATGAGAGCCAAAGATTATCGTCTTTGGGAAATTATTCTGATGACCCATTCATTCCATAAAGAAGCAAGGCGGAATGGAGTGCTGATGATCACAAGAAGATGGAGCTAAACGTGAAGGCCTTGCACATTCTCTTTTGTGCACTTGGCTCGGAAGAATATGCCAAAGTATCCTCTTGAGAAAGTGCCAAGGAGATTTGGGACAAGCTTGAAGTCACCCATGAAGAAACAAACGAAGTAAAAGAGCCAAGATTAGTCTTCTCAACCTTGAGTATTAGAACTTCAAGATGGACCCGAAAGAAGACATCAAGTTATGTCCGATCAATTCTCCACTATTTTGAATGGACTCAAAGGCTATGGAGAAGTGATCCCAGAAGACAAGTTTGTGAGGAAGTTGATTTACTCACTTCCCAACTCATGGGATTCCAAGAAGACCATTATAGAAGCAAAGAATTTGAAGGAGCTCAAGCTTGACGAGCTTATGAGATCTTTGCTCACCCATGAGATGATCATGTCCAAGGGGAAGAATAAGATAGTAGAGCAAGACATTGAAGACTTGAATGTTGTTGCTCTCAAATCCTCCTGAAAATCTAAGCAGAATCAAGTGACGAAGAGAGTGAAGATGAAGAAGAATAGATGGTCAAGCTCTTCAAGAAATTTGCTCACCCATGAGATGATGATGTCTAAGGGGAAGAGGAAGATAGTAGAGCAAGGCATTGAAGACTTGAATGTTGTTGCTCTCAAATCCTCCTCAAAATCCAAGCAGAATCAAGTGAAGATGAAGAAGAATAGATGGTCAAGCTCTTCAAGAAATTTGCCCGATTCATGAAGTACCATAAGGAAGAATTAAGGCATGAATCGAGAATGAAGAGGAAGGATCCCATCATATGCTTCGATTGCAAGAAGCTGGGGAATACCAAGTACGATTGCCCTCGGTTCAACAAGAAGAGATCAAGCCATAAGAAGAAGGAATTTTTGGCTACATGGAGTGATGAAGAGGACTCTACTAAAAATGAGGTAGCTCACCTATGTCTCATTAAGGGGTAACTTCTAACTCATCTAATTTAAATTCGTATACTTTTGATGAGTTACAAGAAGCCTATGATGAGTTGGTTTTGGAATTCAAGGCTACATTTGCTAAAAACAAAAAGTTGATTTCAAAATTGAAAATTGGAAATGAATTTCTTTCTAAAACCAATCTCGAACTTGAAGCAAGGTTTGAAGCAATTGAGAAAAATAATTTGGATTTACAAAATTTGTTTTTAAAAGTTCAAGAGGATCATCAAAGGGAAATTGATGACCTTAAAAATAATTTGTTTAACAAAGATTTTCAAAAATGTGAAGTTAGAGGTAGCTCCAAAACAAATTTTGTTAAATCAATTTTTTATCAAAGACAATCTACTTCCCCTAGATTTTTAAATAAAAAATATGTTCGAAATATTTGGGTCCCAAAAGGATTCATTGTTTCAAAGAAAAAAGGAAGAAATTGAAAAATAGATTTCTAAGGGGATTAAGTTATTTGGGACTAACTCTATTGGATCTAAAGCAATTTGGATACCAAAAATTACGTGATTGTCTTTTATTTGTGTGCTTGATCCATTGATGATCAAAGTCAAATCTTAAAAGCTCATGACACATAAAGGAGGAAGAACACTTGCAGAAGGAATGCTTATCATCCTAACTTGGTTCAAGTGGTACATTTAATTTCATGCAATTGCTTGATCATGTGTTTTCCATGTCTAAATTTTCTTGTTGATCTAAGGATGTTTGTATGACTCCATTTTGTGCATAATTGCATATAGTTAGGGGGAGTCTCAAATTGCATGACTTACATTTTTTGGCCTTAAACTTGTAACGATTGGTTGAATTTTGTGAAATTCATGCTTTTGTATGCTTAAATGTGTTATATTGAGAAGCATGTGGTTGTTTTGTGGCAAAAATGATCAAAATGCATATCTAAGACTTTATAGAGCCTTTGTATGAACTTGTAATTAAGTTGTAAGGCCTTTAAAGTTGATTTTGCTGCATTTTCACCAGATTTTGTGCCTATCGGTACCGCCCATACCGTACCGATACAGCCATCAACTAGTACCAATACGGATGAATTTGTATCGGTATGCGTTGACAAAAAAGGATAGTTTTGTCTCCTTTTTGTCATGCTTTGTTTGCTTATTGATAAATCTTGTTATATAGCATGTTTAATTAAATTTCTTGGTTTATTTGTTTTATTTATTTAAAATTCAATATCTTTTATCTTGAATTGTTGGACTAACAAATTCCTTGATGCTTGAGTAAGGGGAGCATTTTTAAAATTCTTTTCATGATAATTTTTTTGGTCTCTTTTCTCTAAATGTTATCTTACACTAACAATTGATATCTCGTATCAATTTGTACAAACTTTTCCAACACTTGATGTTTTTGAACTTAAATGTGATTCCAAACTTAGCTTTGAAATTATTTTTGATATAACAAAAAGGGGAGTTTTAAATTTTTAACATTTTTAACATTAAATTCCAAAAGAAAAAGGGGGAGTTAAATTTTTTTCAAAAATATTCTCATTTTCTAAAAATATTTATCAAAGGGGGAGTTTTAAGAAAAACAAATTTTCAACTGGTTTCGTTATATCATAAATGGGGAGATTGATGAACTTATTTAATTTTGACATAACTTAATGAAAAATGTTTTTGGACTTAAACTAATTTACAAAAATATTTCAAAAGTCCATAAACTTGAAAAATATGTTTGAAAAGTTTTCAAAGGGTTCTTGACAAGGTTTAAATATTTTTAAACAACTGAAGTGTCAAAAACTGGTCATGAGTACCTATACGGTTTGACCCGTACCGATACCCAAATGACCCCGTATCGATACAGTTTTGAGAGTGCTGATACGCCCCTTTGTCCACGTGTTTTGGAAAATTCCAATAGCCAAAATCAGTACTGGTACAGGCTTACCATATCGATATCAATGGGTCCGTACCGATACTGTGTATCACGTACCGGTACCACTGTGTAATAAATGCTCCAATGACTCTTTCTATTTAAGGCAGGTACCGATACCGAAGTTCCGAGTACCGATATCGAAGTGCCTAAAACTGCATTTATGGCTGGAATTTTTTTCTTCAACGGTTCTTAACAAACCCCAACGACCATGAAGTCATCAAAGGTTTTAAAAGACCTCTCCAAGCATCCATGAAACAACAAGAAACAACAAGACAACATTCTATGATCAAAATTTTTTTGTGCTTTTAATTGTCATTTTCTTTGCACAACACACTTTTGAGCTTGTAACACCCAAAAAATGGGCTAGAAGATTCAAGTGAAATGTCAGAATCAGGTTGGAATTTTGGGTTAGGCTTTAGCTAATTATTTAATTCTGGAAAATAATTTGGGTAATTAAATTGATTTCCGATAAATTTATCGTGACAAATAATTGCGAAAAATATATTTAATGAATTTAGTAAAGGATGAAATTGAGTTTGGGTAATTTTAAATGGGTTGTTTTAATATTAATTAAATGGTGACTATTTTGCTAAAGGTTAGAAAATATTAGTTATGACAATATTGTAAAACGAACTAAAGTGATGGTTTTATGGGATTATTTGGCACATTTATTAAATAAATCTTTTACCATCTATTTCTAACTAGAAAATGACGACGGTTATTATTATTTTTCAATAAAGAAAACTATGTCTAAACTTATCTCTCTTTTCGTCTCAAGATTCTCCCAAACACTATTTTGATTTTCTTATCTAATTCCTATTCATTTTCTTTCTAAACTATTTCTAATCAATAGCCACTCAAGAAATTTTGATTTCTCTCATCATGTTCAATGGATTTCACGTTGGAAGATTGGAGGAGCAATCTTCATTTTTAATTTCCAATTTATTTGGGAAAACTTTGATTTTCTAATGACCTCCTAATTATTTTGTGTTAATTTTCTATGAATTCTATTGTCTTTTGATGCTAAAATAAATTTTAATGGATTAATTTAATTTCTAGATGTTAAAGAGTGAATCATGATGTGATAAATGAAATCTAATTGTTTTAATTGGATCATGAGTTATTCTTGTGGGTTAGATATAATTTAATCTCAATTTTAAGGAATTAATTTCCGGAATTAATCTAATTGGTTAAATTTAGATTAAAGTTATTGGATTGTGGTATTTGGTAGAGTGTTGATTTAATTATTGGATTAAATATTAGATGCTCCATATGTGTTTGATGAATTTTTTGTAAAAAAAAAATAAAGGTAATCGAATGATGGATCGATCGAAACCGGGGTGAGCAGGGCAGTGCGTGAAATTGCTGCTGCTATTTCCCCCTTAAATGTGCTGCGCAGGCAGCAAAGGAAATGGAGACAAATGCTTGTGCAGCCTGGGCGCAGGGATGCGCATTTGCGTAAAAAAAAAGGGAATTAGATGCCGGGCGGTAGTGTTTTGGGGGAAAGACATTGTTGAGCGAGGGATTTAATTGTGGTGGTGGTATTATAATAAATTGGTTATTTTAGTGTGGTCCAATTTATAGTGATTCTTGTGGAAGATGACGTGTGTTCGAACGTATTTCGGTTAGGCGTCGAAGCATTGGCGTCGAGACGAAAGCAAGTCGGTAAGTGCAATTATAAGTTGGTTCTTCAAATAAAGTTTGAACTAAGGTTTGAGGTTGTGGTTAGAGCCTAGCAAGTTTAACTAAGCTCGAAAGTAAGTTTTCTCTATTTTCGTTTTTAAACATCGGTTTGATATGAGATTTGATTTACATGTTTTGGATTATAAACATGGTTTGTTTTACTTACCTTAAATGCATCGTTTTAGATTAATATGCAATGTTTATTAAAGGATGTGGATGCCTATGAGCATTGAGATTTGTTCCTAAAAGGAATGTGATGTTGCCTTCGGCAATGTGGTTTTGCATATGAAACGGTTTGAGAAATGCATTAAAAATAGTAAGTAATGTATTTAAAAATGATATGTTGGCTATGTGACTTAAATTGAGAAAGTATCGGATATAGTTGGCTAGCCATAGGATTAAAGTGCACTATAAAATATAAAATCGATCGTGTAAAATTCTTCGGTTATATAATAGGGGTAGTTCTATTGTGAAGTGATAGGGGTAGTTCTATTACCGGCCGAAGTGAGTTATGGTGAAGATAGTACCGCCATGAGAAAAGACTTGATGGGGTTAGTGCCATCAAGGGAATCTATTTATCCGAACATGTATGGATAGGGGTAGTGTTATCCGTGGATAGAAGTAAGTCTATCTGGGTCACTCTAAATGCCAATATACGAGAATATATGTGATATATGAGAAAATGCTTGGTTTAATTAAGCATGAGACTTGAGAAAGTGTTTTGATGCATATGGTTGTTATGCATGATTTGTTGGGAAAAAATGAGAAAATGCTTTGATTTGATTAAGCACGAGACTTGTGAAAAGTGTTTTGATGCATGTGGTTGTTATGCATGTTATGTTTTCAAAGAAGTAAGCAAATTGTGTTGGTTTTACACTTATATCCTATTTTACAACGAACGCATGTCTTATGCCGGAAGAAATGATTCTTTTGATTTGGTTAAACATGTTTATTTGCTTTGATACGGTTTTCTAATATCGGTTTTGATTTGGAAATGCATTGATGTTTTACTTTTTGAGCGCACTCACTAGGCATTATATGCTTATGTTCTCTTTTCTTCTGTCAATGCAGTGAATAAAGCAAGTGCGGGGTCTGGTTCGAGGCAAGGTGGGATCCCAAGACAAACAAAAGAAAAAAGTATGTTTGCTGTATTATTATTAATTGTACTAAGGCAATGTGGGTGAAATATTGGGATGAATTGTTTTAGTTAAGAGTTGATAACTTGTTGGATTTTTTTATTACGTTAGATGATGGTTGTATTTAATGATTAAGATTTTGGTTTTATTTTAAAGTCTTGTATATTTGGTGGTTTCGATGTAATGATCTAGAATGGTTGAAATAACAATTGGATGGTTTGATTGTTTCTAAGTGTACATATGATAATTTGCTTTAATTCCTTAATTGATCTATGGCCTACATTGATGTCTTGACCATTTGGTGCTTATTGGATAATACTTTATATTTTTAGGAAGCATGCCTCTAGATTACTTGTATAAATATGAATTGTGTTGAATAATTGGTATGTAATTATTTGAGCCTATATGTTTAAAGGTGTGATATAGGTTTAGAAGCATCTCAATGTTGTTCGTATGTAATTGGATAAATTCGATTTGGGATTTGAATCCTCAAAATGCATCTTACTACCACCCTTGTATCGGTATGGATGGTGATTAATTATGTTAATGGATTTTACCGAGTTTAGATTCTTTGCACTTTGGTCACCGTATGTTGTTGCATCAATTGAATAAGTAAATGATGTTCGTTTGACCTGAGTGTTTGCAAGAATGCTTTTATGGTATCTAATTGCTGTTTGAAACTTTTATAAACCTATTAATCCATGTATTTTGATTGTTTTACGATTTGGTCATTAATCTCGTATTTTGTTGAATTGGATGTTTATTTGTTATCCGTTGAAGCTGAAATTCGACATGTTGGCATGAAATATGATTAATTAACAATTGGTAACCTGAAACTTGTGTAAGTCCCTATAATTCTTCAGATTTCTACTTTGTTCCCTAGAATGCTCGTATTTGTAACTAAGTGCCTTATCGATGTTTGTATCGAATGAAAATTGAATCGTTGCTTGTATGAACGCCTTAGGTCTTAATAATGCATATAGACAAGTTAAAAGTAAAAAATGGACCGTAATTCAAGTAAGATTGTTCGGGTTTACTTCGGCAAATCTAATGTGATCTTCTTGGTTCGAGTCTAACGTCTAGGTCGGGTCAAGGGTTACAAAGCTTAATTGTCATATATTCTCAAATATTAGGTTTTAAGTGAGAGCTTAATTGTGCAAACATTGTACCTTGTGAGGGTTTTCTAGTTTGCTATTTATTTTTCTCTTGTTAGAGAGGGTTTTCTCAAAGCTTTGGGGTATAAGCTTTGAGGTTGTAAAAGTTTCCTCTTGATACTAGAAAAAAGAAAGAAATTCATAGTGAATTTGGGAAAATCCTTAGTGGGAAGCTAAGGTAGTGGATATAGAGCTTGGTTAGAAGCTTGAACCACTATAAATCCTTGTGTCCAAATTTTATTTTTCATAGCTTCCACTACAAACACCTAAAAACCAATTCACCCCCTCTTGGCTATCTCAGTTGATTGTTCGAGCCTCCCAACAACTTCTAATGAGTCACATGTAATTTTCGATGCTTGATGGTGGGATTCTCCGAGGTTGTGTGTTCATCATTCGAGTCAACTGATGCGAGGGGGTTGTTTGGTGTCCACGAGAGACTGGTTGGATTAAGTTTAATGTTGACGAGTCGTCTAGGGGTAAGCCTACACCTGCAGGGTTTGGAGGGGTGCTTCGACTTGGATGGTTAAGTATCGACGTTGTTTGTGGTTCATTTGGGTGAGATGGAGTTTTTAGAAAATGGGCATTAATATTTCAAGAATAATAATAATAATAAATAGTAAAAAATAAATACTGATAATATGATTATAATTATATAGAACATAACAAAAATAATTACAAATAAATATGAAATTAAAAATAGAAAATCAAATAAACTAATAACGAATAAAACCATGCTTTCGAATCTTCTCTCTCGCTACTACCATACTTGAATGTGCTCGCACTATTTCCTTTCCGCCCATGTTTCCTTGTTGTCAAGTATAAGAAAAATTGACAAGAAATTAATAATGAATCAAATAAGAATATTTGAAAGTGTAACATAATTCAATTGCACAGATTCGTTGAGGCCTGTGAAAACACAGTTTCCTTAAGACAGATTCGCCCATTCTTATGGTGCTTGACAAACATTGGATGCCTATCTCCCAGGATGCAACAATGGAATGAGCACAATAGTAGCACACCTGCAGTGATCAACGAACCGTAACCTCGTCTTCCTCTATCACTGAAAACACTTTAAAAATCACATAGTAAAATTAGTTGAAAAATCTCTATGTTTTTTGTTATGATAAACCTAGTAGGTTTACATGGTACATGGTATTTATAGGGGTAAGAGTTTAATTGAAAATAAATATTTTGAATTTTTTGAATTTTATTTATAATAAAAATCATTAATCAAATAACATTATCACAATAATATCTGAATTAAAAGATAATATTTTATCCTTTTAAATTTAGAATATTCAAAAAATTAATATTCAAATTTCAAGATAATATCTTATCATTTATCTTTTTATTTGAGATATTAAAAATGCTATATTTAAGGAAAATTATCTCATAGTGGGTTAAAATATCTGTATGCCCACGGAGTGCCTGATCAGTCCGGACATTCACGTCACCCATATCCTATCAACTTAAGTCATTCAATAACCATCAAGTAGGGTCTTGTATATAAACATATCCCACACTTGGTACCCCATCAATATGGGAGATAAGATTTTCCTTTTTCCTTAACTCAACTCACAAGCCTACTTTGAGCATCAATTCCTTATTCATCACTCACCCATTTTGAGTATATGAGATATCATTGTAAAGGCCTCATAGAGTAGAATATGAAGTCATAATTTCATTATTCGAATCTCCACCTTTACCTATAGAAAATATGCCTCAAAGTCTCCATTTTATCATATTTTCCAACAGTCCCCCACATGAATGAAATTGATTTAATCAAAAACATTTTGACTCGATGTGGTGATAGATTCTACGATCAATAGATGTATAGGATAGGTAGTTGTCCACCCTTGAACCTTCCCTTGTGAAATTATATTTACTTTACTAGATGACCAATAGATGTGATGTCCTTGAACTGTTCCGCCGTTTGTGTAAAGAATGATATACCTCATACAACTATCTCCCTAGAGAGATTTTTAGCTCTCATGGTTATGTCCATATGGCTATGAACATCTCCTTGGTTCTACAAGAGTTTGAGAGAAATTTGCCCCAATAGTCTCCTTGAAGTGGCCCTACTTCACTCTCACATAGCACATTAAATTTTCCTGGGCTTTAGTTACACTCTTTTTGATGTTTACTCAACCTGATCTCGATTGAACACATTGGTTAGCAGATCTGCAACGTTATCATTTGATATTACAAAATCAATAGAGATAACTTCATTTGAGATTAGTTGTCTACTAGTATCATGTCGACGACGCATATGTCTCGACTTACCACTATACATAAAGCTTTGTGCTCTACCAATTGTTGCTTGGTTATCAAAATATATGCATATCGTGGGCACCGGCTTTGGCCATTTAGGAATATCCTTCAAGAACTTCTGAAGCCATTCGGCTTCTTCTCTAGACTTGTCTAGAAATACAAACTCAGATTCCATTATGGATCTAGTTATGACCATTTATATTGAGGATTTTCATCCACTTGTGCCTTTGATACCTTGAATATCAGATATCCAACTAGCATCGAATTAACCTTCTAAACAGTGGGATCTTTAGAATAATGCAATCCATAATCTCGAGTATATCTAAGATATCTCAATACCCTCACAATTGCTTTCAATGATTTTCACTTGGATTGCTTGTGAATCTACTTAAATTGCTCACAATAAAAGTAATCTCTAGTCTAGTGCAGCTCATGAGGTACACTAGACTGCCTATGACCTTTGCATATTGCACTTGGTCAGCATTTTGACCTTTATTCTTGGATAGATCTTGGCTCGTGTCTATTGGAGTTCTGTCTATACTAGAATCATCCTTGCCAAATTTCTCAAGAATTTGTCCACATAGTGTGCTAATTCAATATGAAACCTTCATGTGATCATTTTATTTGGATGCCCAAAATTGTATCGTGAAGTCTCATATTTTTAATGTCAAGTCTTGAATTTAACATGCCATTGATACGTTTTACCATTTCATTGTTGCTTCTAGCAATGAGTATGTCATCAACAGAGAATAATATATCTAATGTTGTTAATTTTTACATATACACATTTGTCACACTCATTAATCTTGAAATCGTTTTACATCATGACACTATCGAACTTCTCATGCCATTGATTTTGGTACTTTCCTAAGTTCATACAATGCCTTTGCCAATCTATAGACTTTTATATCTTGACCGAAAACTACACGACCCTCAGGTTGTTCCATGTAAATTTCTTCAGCAAGATTTCTATTTAGGAAAGTTGCTTTAACATCCATTTGATGTACTTATAGATTCCACAAAATGGCAATTGCAAGTATCATCCTTATGGAGGTTATTCTTAATACATGAGAATATGTATCAAAATAGTCAAGGCCTTCCTTTTGTTGGTAACCTTTTATAACCAATCTGACCTTCCACTTACAATTTCTCCATCTACTTTCACTTTCCATTTCAAAAACCCATTGAGAATTTAATGGTTTAATTCCCTGAGGAAAATCCATTAATTTTCATGTATTATTTTGCATGATAGAATAAATTTCACTCTAAATGTCATCCTTTCATAAGGTGCATTCAGATGAACGTATTTCATCATTATACGTTTGAGGCTCAGCCTCTAGCATAAAGGTTAGAAAATCTGATCAAAAAGATTTTTCTACCATTGCTCATTTATTTATTCGTGACTCTATTTCAAGCTCAACCCTTTGTTGATTATCTGAGCCATCTTCATTGATAGTCCCTAAAGTTTGTTTCGTTGAACTTTGATCAAGTTCCCTAGATTTTCGAGGAATACATTTTCAAAGAAAGATGCATTCTTTGATTCCATTATCACATTCTTGAGAATCTTAGGGTTCTTTAATTCATACACAAGAAATTGAGTTTCTATGATCTAAATAGTCAATAAAATATGATCCATCATTTTGGGATCTATTTTGGTTTGCTTCGGTAACGAGGAACATTATTTAAAAGATAATTAGTTGATAGAGAAGCTTCCCCCACATGTTAGGCACATTTTTTAAGTTTTAGTTCTTTTTAGAAGTCATTTTCGAAATTATAGTACCAACATTACTCACATAGCGCTTTCCCCATCTTAATCTTTTGATTGAATTTGGGTTTCAACATCATGCTTAAAAGAATAATTTCTCTATATCTTCATGTTTTCTTTTAAGCAAATACACATAACACTATTTTGTGCTATCATCAACGAAGGTAATAAATGTATTCCTTCAAACAATAGTTTGCCATGTCAATTGTTATGCCAATAACATTGGCCTCGGTTGGAAGTCTATAGCCCGAAGACATGTTCCCATCATATGGCAATTGAAGTATTTCTCATGAAATTTTGCTTCTTGAACACATCGTCTTTTTGGTTCCAAATAAGCCTTGTATACAGTTTATTTTCTTGAAGTCCTTTTTGACTTCTACTACGTTTTCCCTAGCAATATTTTTCTTAACAATATTTGCCTTAGCAACATTCGAAGGTGGTAACATCACATACTTTATCCTCTCTAACAATAGGAGGACCATATTTCATATATTTGACCAAGTTTATCATGGTCAAATCTGCAACATCTTTTGTTGCCACATTTTGAAATTATTTCCAATAAATTTCACTGGTTTTTCCATTGTGTCACATAGTCACAAAGCAGAAACTGAAGATTATGAATATGTTAAACGTCAGGAATTTAGCCAAAGACTAAAACTAGAAATATAAACATAATTTCCAAATTTTGTTAGATGTCAGGAATTTAGTAAACTAAAAACCATAAACAAAAGTTCACATGGTCAAATGGAAAGAACAACAATGAACAACGCACCAGGTGGATAACTTATGAAAAGAGAGGTGGTGCACTAGGCACGTTTAAATATCAAGTTTTTCAAAGAAACAATCCTAGACATGAAATTTTATATTGTTTTTGAAATATCCATTTATGGGTTTTTTCTATTATCTTTAAAGAAGTTCTTGAAGTCGTTCCAAACAGGGGTTAGCTTTTCAAATGACTAATGCCTGGACAGATTCACTTATAACCATTCTTTTTACGAGAATAATGTGAGTGACCAGATAAAGTCATTTCCTTTGATTCACAACAATTTAGAATCAATCATTACAAAATTAAGATTTTGGTAACTAAGAATTTCTTAGCACTAACATCTTCTATTTTGTACTTACAGTCCAATGACCCTCATAATTCTTTAGCCATTTTTAAACATTGTAGACTTCATAACGTGCTTCATACTAGGCTTTGAGAATGTAATATTGACATAGAAAATAAAGTTCTTCTATGCTTTGATTCAAGACCTCGGTCAGAATCAACGCTCAAGATTATGTCGAACAAAATAGTAACCAATGTTACTTTCGATGACAATTTTTGTTAAAAAAGATTTGTCCACAACAAAATTTGAATAAAACAAATTTATTCAGATTGCCTCTTGTTTGAGAAATGGATCAAGTAAATCATTAAAACGACAAGAATTAAATCCTGAAACGTATTATTTATGAGATCTTGGTTTACAAACCAATAAAGGTTTTCGTTGATTCTTATTTGGAAAAGAATATCCAATAAACCCGTTGAAACAATAGGAATTAAATCTAGGAACAAATTACTTACGATATCTTAGTTTCCAAACAGATTAAGATTTCGTCTGGGTATCATATTCGTCTCTATAAATTTCTCAAAATAAATTATTAGTACAAAGGAAAATAATTCATTGTTTCTGTTAGTACCTATAAACACGTACCGCCACGTGTCGAGCAAGACTACGGACGATACAACACAAGGGGCATTCGACGATGAGCATAACAATGCACACATACCACTACATGTAGAATCACCTACGAATTGTGTGATACCCTTCACGATCTGTGGCGAATAAACAAAACTACTTGCAGCATTGTGTCTCACCCAGAGACCACGTGACTATGCACGTGCCTGCTATGGGTAACAAGGGGAACCTAGGATGATAAGACATAGTCAGTCCAATCAACACGCTGCGATAACCTTGTCATGACACCTGTCCGAGTAGTATAAAATTTGACGAGCAAGAGAGACCCGTGATCTTCCACTCCAGACAGCACTATCCCAAAACAAGAAAAATACACGAGCTTTGACCTAGAACAACCGTCCATTTTGACAATCTACAATTGGTACAGTGAGCATGGTGCCTTCACTTTTCTCAGTCCAATTCTCAAGAAGCAACGTAGAGAGACCCCTAGCAGGAGAAATCATGGAAGAATGTGTGGAGAAGGGAAAAAGCTGGGAAGAAGAAACCACTCATCCTTTTCAGGATAGAAGCGACCAGCTGGCCAACATGCAGGGCAAACTGGAAATTATTAAAGAGTATATCCATACCGCACTAAATTAGCCTAGACAACAAGAATATATTAGAGGACGAATGCAACATTTGGAAGGAGAGCACAATGAGAAAGTTGTGAAAAAATCGGGTAAACGGTGACACACAAATGAGAGGGGACAATTAGAGGAACTTATTAAAGATGAAAAGGGAGTGCACCTGGAAAGAGCACAAGCGAACAACAAAAGAAGCTTGGGTAAGGAATGTAGGGGGACCCTTATGGCCACCTTGCTAAGAATGCGAGAATGTGAGGACTTGTCACCAAACAGAAGCACACCAAACAAGAAAAGGTCCAACCTAACTCGTCAAATTCAACATGCATTTTGCTTTAACCTTTTATGAATGTTTTAATACGAAATTTCACAATAAAGCGTAGTCACATATTTTGTTTTAAACCTGTGTACCCAACATTATATCTAATTACTTTAATCAAATAAATACCTTTTTCTACTAATGTGTTCCCGTCTGAAGTAAAGCAACCCAAAGACAAAAGGCTTGCTAGCCGCTCTCAAAGTGAGTATGCA
The DNA here is from genome assembly GCA_019671005.1 of Hibiscus mutabilis. Classification (NCBI taxonomy): domain Eukaryota; kingdom Viridiplantae; phylum Streptophyta; class Magnoliopsida; order Malvales; family Malvaceae; genus Hibiscus; species Hibiscus mutabilis. Next base: position 58,282,275 of record CM033716.1, on the reverse strand, counting down.
TAGTAAAGCGACCCCAAAGACGAAGGGCTCGCTAGCCGCTCCCAAAGTGAGTGTACATAGTAAAGCGACTCCAAACATGAAAGGCTCGCTAGCTGATCCTAAACTGAGTGTGCATAGTAAAGCGACCCCAAAGATGAAAGGCTTGCTAGTCGCTCCTAAAGTGAGTGTACATAGTAAAGCGACCCCAAAGATGAAAGGCTCGCTAGCCACTCCAAAAGTGAGTGTTCATAATAAAGCGACCCCAAAGACGAAAGGCTCTCTAGCCGCTCCCATAGTGAGTGTGCATAGTAAAGAGACCCCAAAGATGAAAGGCTCGCTAGCCGCTCCCAAAGTGAGTGTGCATAGTAAAATGACCCCAAAGATGAAAGCTCGTTAGCCACTCCGAAAGTAAGTGTGCATAGTAAAGAGAAACACCGCTTCTAAGGAACCAAACATAGCAAATCATTCATATGCGGAGAGCTACTGCCCATTCGGGTATCTAGTTAACCAATGCTTAGTATAGCAATTAGCATGTTGCCGTCCCCATTAAAAAATCCAAGTAAGACTCACCAGATCACTCCACTCACAAAGTTAGTGGGCGTAAAAAATGACCATTTAAGCATTTGCCAGTTTTAAGAAGCATGCATAGAGGAATTAGCTCAACGATTTTTGCTTCCAAAACAAGTGAACTAAAAAATTAAAAAATTATTCAGGGGGAATGAACCCCCAATTACATGTCCATTCAAATAGCTCTACCACAAAGTTGATTGCAAACATATTTAAAATAAGACAAAGAAAACCCAGTCTCTTCGCATATGCCACTTAGCAGACAATGACGAACATTAAATCGTAATATTTTATTGCCTAGGAGTGAAAATTCTCCCGAAAATTAACTAATGACACAAAAATGCAGCCCGTTTCGGGAAGGCGAAGTCGCTCTATGAGAAGCAAAGCAAAACAAACCTCTACAGGAAACCACCTATTCACGCGTAAAAGGGTCCTCTAAATCATTTACACACAACAAGATAATAGGGCGTTAATATCTACCTCCATTGAATAAGTGAGCAATGAATACATTAATAAACGAGTAAGTAAATGTACACCAATAGAGCCTACCTCATTCAGGGGGCAAGAGCCCTTCCAATTCAAAATCTTACAAGTATACCCAATATCGCTCGCCCTAAGAGTGCTATATCAAAAGCAACACCCCGACCAACTCAAGATAGTGATCTTATCAAAAACAAAACAAATGCCAATAGGCACAACATTATAAACCACACAAACGATTGCCACTCTTAAGCACAGATTTGAAAATAATAATATTGCTTCGTATTCCTATAAAATACGATGCTTGGAACATGGCAAGACAATCTCACTCAAGGGCAAAAGTCATCTCAATTACACCCAACTGTGCAAATATACAATACACTTTGAGAAAATAATGTGGTTTCATGAGAAGCACCGCAAAGCAAACTCTCACAAGAATCTAATTAAAAAAGAGACAAGAGCCCATCCTAAAGGAAAATCAACATACCATTATTTTCTAGATTCCTCAAAATCACACAAGTTTAGTACCAGGGAACTCCACCCCAAATCAAGTGAGAAAGTACGATCGTCATTAAGCAATATATGATCCATGGGAGAAAACATATGCACAATTTACTCCAAGAAAGTAACCATCTCCGCGAATATAAATATGGGAATAGGAACATCACAATTGAGAACCATCATACGCGGAAGGGAAATGTTCGTCCATTAAAATGTAATGCATGTACAAATGAATCAATACAAGCCAAATGACAATAATACCTTAATACTGCTAAAAATAAGCTTTCTTACACAAGCAAAATAAATGAAGCATTACAAATGTAGGTTCATATAAGGGAAATAAAGAACTGCTTGAGAACCTTTCTAGAGAACTCGATCAGAAGAGGCCTATAAATTAGCAACAAGCTTCTCTATTGAAAGAGATATGGGCTTCTTAGTGTTACAGGCAGAGTACATGGAGACAACAACCATCTCTACCATTTTCACTTCAGTTCCGCCTTACGAATCATATGGTGCGAACTATTTGTCGCCATGGTTGTCAACACCACAAGCACCTACAACTGGAAAACAAACAACCACCTTGATGACACATATTTTAGAGCCTACAAAAACTAAGCAAACATCAACAACATCAATTTCATGCCCAACAACCACCGCCTCCCTATGTAGTAACAAACACTAATAGACAATAATATACGGAAAAGCCTTGTGCCTAGGATTTTCTGACACTTCTTACTACAGATGGCTAATCTTAGCCTTCATAATACTATTGTTTGACAATGCAAGTAGCCTAATCCGCAAATCTAAGCCCCTCTTAGGATTTACGAAATGCAGTTTCAACTTACACATTCCTACAAGCATATCTTCTTCTCTTCTCCTCAAAACGGCACAAACAAGGCCGTAAAAGAAAACCACACAAGGAGAAAATAAACCACTCATAAATTAGGTTATAAAGATACATACCAAGGGAGCACCATTTATAGTAGACAATGGGAATACAGGCGATGACGTTTCACATACTTATGAAGAGGACCACCAATACGAGCATTTAATTCCCAAACTTTAAAATCTCGAGTAAATAACTAAGAACATAAAACTGTTAAACTTTTAATCAGTAATTGAGCATGTAGGCACGTGCACTTACCACTGCCAGTCACCACCAGTCAGGAGCTCTCTCTTTCATCACAATCCGCTCTAAGCTGTCTAAACCGCTGACAAGGATAATAAATAACAAACATGAAAAACAAAGCCCATGAGTACCAAGTGAAGCACCAAACACAATGTTCTACTTCTTAAAGTAGAAAGCATTCGTATTGTCTTACACAACTATCCACAGTATAAGAACGCTAATAGCATTGTCAAGTCTTCCCAAATGATGCAAGTTACTTTGTTGCGCTAGCGTAACTAGAAACAGAAAAACCTTATCACAAATAAAAGATGAAAAGTTACTAATAGGAAAAATTAGATCGCAACAACAACAGAAATCGCGTGCGCCAAATTAGGTAACTTTCTGCTGCATAACTTCACCAACAAACAAAGTAAACTAAAAGGCACAAAATAACGTATTACAAGCAAAAAAAGTAAGCACATCAATTTTAGATTATTCAAATCATTCTATTCCCTTTTATGACTCGATTTTCAATAAGAAATTTATTTCACAGAAGAAAATTAAGCAATGCATTTTCCAAAAGCAATAAAAGGAGAAGCACCCGAACAAACATAGCATAAGAAAGTAGCACCTCCACTGCTCAATGAGCACACTAGCTGAATTCAACAATGGAGAATAAAAAATGAGAAGTTTCGTTTTTTGACAAAACAAAGTCAAATCTTTCCATAAAGAAGTAAGAGAGGACGAACAAGCCACCTGAATGAATATTTCCATTTCACATAGTAAGGGAATACAGTTACTCTCAACTCTTCTAGAGTTGCGATCTAATTAAATGACAATTAAGTTTTTCAGGCTCTCTACAATAAGAGTTATTCCAAATAGACCATTTCCTATAACAATAACATCAAGATGCACTCTGACCTAAAAAAAATAGCAAAATAACCAAAAACAAACCCCAAAACAAGTTCTTCCCCTATGCAACAAAGCAAAGAAATAAATAACAACAGTTATACACCACTACTAAAATCACCCAAAACACCTCTACCATCTATTCCATCCACAGCACCACTGCGCTGGTTTAGGGAAGATTGCATATTTAAACCAAACGCAAAAGAAGCTACAATTTTTCTATACTTTGCAACAAAGCTTTCCCATGAGGGCCTAAAGGGGTTTCTCATATCAAAATCAGTAGCTAACTCGCAAAAAGTGCCAAAGTCCACACCCCTAACATCAAAAGGACCTCGAACCAACTAAAAACTAAGAATGGCAGCATCTCGAGACCTCTCCACCCCTTTAACCATAAAGGTAGAGGTGGTGTCCGCATCTGCCTTAACTTTCTCCGCCACATCAAGATCATGGGTATCCTTCAGCACCATAATCTCATTCTTGTGCGATTCTTTAAGCTCTCTTAATTTCCTTGTAAAATTTGTAAAGTTTTTATCTACCACGATCTCTACTTGCTCTAAAATTTCTTTAAGAACTCGAATCTCAGCCTTGAAACTCTACTCCGTGGTCCCAAGCAGCTTATTTTTAATCCTAGGAGCACGATTAGTCTCCTTCTGTTTCTCAGCAATCTCCTCTGCATACTTCCCATGCAAGTTCCCTACTTGCGCCCAAACATCCGCCTCACGTTTCTCTTACAGCTCCCTTAACTGAGCAGCATAACCATCGACCTGCGAATGCAGCTTCCCATTTTCCTCAAGTAGACCAGAGTAATCCTCCACACGCGAATGCAACTTTGCATTGTCCTCAAGAAGCACCTTTACTTTTCTTTCCATGTTAAGTTGAACACAACATAATTCCTAAATGAGGCCCCAACCCCCCTCAATAGTCCTCTTAATATCAGTACAAGGTGGAGAAGCACCACAACTATTTGCATACAGCTCAAACCTCTTGGAAATAGATTTAGGATGCAACCAACCATTTGTCTCAAACACTCCCTCCAAGGGTACAACACGCTCTACGAAGTGAAGGGTTCCCTGCAGTCGTACAGAGAAACGTTACCAGACAAGGGAACCAAAGGAGTCACAACATTTGAAAAAGACGCAGGTCTAGCAAGCGCAGCCTTAAGGGGTATATACTCAACAGAACAACGAACAACAACAGAATCAGTAGCAGTCGATCCTACAAACAACCCAATCAAATTTTTTTTCACAAACTAAATAGCAAAAGTACTAAATTAAAAGCAACAACTACATATCACTTAAAACAACTAAAGCCACACAAGCAGTAGACAAACTAGCACCCAAGCTGGCAGGAATAACACCTTCAGTAGCGCCAATTGTAGCCTTGTAAGAAGAATTATGAAGTTTGAATGAAGTAGGTGGAGGATCACGGTGCAGCTCAGGTAAAATATCAAAAATCTCAACCTCAAACACGAGCCTCTTTCTTAGCCTCTTTTCCTCGGCACCCAAAGGACACTCCTTTAAGCCATAACCCTTATTAACCTTGACACACTTTCTGGCGCCATCTCTATGACATCCACTAACACTTCTACATAAGCATTTTGGCTATAAGGGGAAATCCCCACAAAAGGAGCAGAGAGAATCATGTCCACCAAAGACATCGTTGTAATAGTTATTGCTACTGAACATGGCAAACTTACTCCTTCGCTGCTAAAAGAATCTTAGGGAGCCATTGTTACTAAACATTTCTAACCTAATAGATTGTTGCCAGCCACAAAGTGTGGAGTACCTAACACCGCAATACAGTCCCTTATTTTATCAGCAATGGCTCGTAGAGGAGAAATCATAGCCCCTAGAAAACATAAAAATAATAAATAATAAATAAACGGGGAAGATAGAAAGAAAGGATCCATGAACCACAACACGCATATAATTAGAAAGAATTCATTTTCCTTCAAAGCCTTTGCAAACTATTACCAGTATCCATTCGCCTCTTCGACCTACGTTCCAAACGTAGGAAGCTTCTTTCATCTTCTGAGTCAGAAACAACAAGTGAAGTTGAAACTACCTATTTCTTTTCCTCTTTGCTGCGATTAGAGTCGGATGGACTCACATTAACACAACCACTGGGAGCAATAGGAGCGGCTCCCTCATTAACCCATCTTAGTGGGGCATCTTCTTCATGATATCTCTATGGGCAAGTACAAACACCAATATGCTCTGAAAGTAAGTTTTTTGGTTCATCCTCGTCACCTAGAAGAACCCTCACAACTCGTCCATCGCCCCTTCACCAAAGGGTTAAGCCTCCACATACATAGGCACATTCGACAATGAGCCATCTGGAAACACATTAAAATCTTCTTCATCCCAACCATTGGGACTTTTCCCCTCAAAGAAGTACACCCAAACACTTCTAAGGGTGCATACCTCCTCAAAATAATAGGGTGGATCACTTTCTAGCCTCCTGATAAGCTTAAGCTCAACAGGCGACATTTTCCCAATGTTAGGCGGGAAAACCCTATCATTTTTTTCTGGTTCCATACAATAGGGAACAGATAACTTCCAACAATACATTCCACTTTGATGTACTTCGTCTTGTCAATACGAAGATTATCAATACGGTTACGCATCAACGACCTTTTCCCCCTGCGATGACAAATAGTCACAAAGCCTTTCATATTATTGTCATGGCCAACCATCACATTATAAAAGTAACAGAATACATCGATAGAAGGTTCGTCCCCATGAATCTTACAATTCAAAACATAAGTCACGAAAGTCCACCAACTAGTTTCACTTAATTGATCCGGCGCTGCATAAAACCAATTTAACCAGTCTAAAAAGAAGGGATGCAGCAACAAATGGAACCTAGCTTCAAAAGAAAAAAAAGAAGGATCAAAAACTATGACCTTCCCTCATTAGAACATGTACTCAAGCGAAATGTTCCAATTGGCACATTGAACCGGTAACAGAAATGTCTAACAACAAGAAGACCCCAACACTCCAATGTTGTTAGCAACTCATCTGGCCCGGTAGTACAATAAACCTCATCGCTCACCACAACAGACGACTCATCCATCAAGATAGGAAAGATTATATTTCCCTTCCAAAGCTTTTCTTTACTCTTCTAAAAAAACTCAAAAACAACAAATAAGATAGATAAAGTAAAACCCAAGAATGTTAACTAAAGTTTATTTACAACAAAGAACCATGTCTTCCTCGACACACTTCGCTACTCAAGAGATTCATCATGTGACGTTTCACATACAACAGATTACTCCCAAAGAAAACTGACCGATTCGTCAATAAATTCCTTTACACGACGATTCGTAAAACATTCACAACTCCCCAAAAAAACCAATATGTTGAGCCCTCTTTAGCTCCCATAGGTTCGTCAAGATCACTTTATAACATTATCTCACCTGGGGGCAATTGTTAGTACCTATAAACACGTACCACTACATGCCGAACCAGAATGAGCAATACTGCAGATGATGCAACACAAGGGGCATTCGAAGATGAGCATAACAACGCACACGAGCCGCTACACGTAGAATCACCCGCAAACTGTGCGATATCTTACACAACCTGTGGCGAATAGACAAAACTACTCGTAACATCACGTCTCACCCGGTGGCCACATGACTACTCACGTGCCCGCTACGAGTAACTAGGGAAACCTAGGACGTCAAGTCATAGCCAGTCCAATCAACACGCCATGACAACCCTGTCATGACACCTGTCCAGGTACTATAAAACTGGACATGTAGCAAGAGAGAACTGAGATCTTCCACTCCAGACACCACTATCACCCAAAACAAGAATAATACACGAGCTATAATCTGAAACAGCCTTCTCGACCACCGTCGGACCACCATCTCAGGTCCCTGTCCATTTTGACAATCAATAGTTTCCAAAAAACACTAACGATAATAATTATCACATTTAATAATAATCAAGACCAAAATTATAGAACACAATATTCCTTATTCATGTGGCAAAATTTTACCATGATAATAACATAATAATATTACCATATATAATACTCCATATTAAAAGTTCAAATTATTAAGGCCAAAATATTATAAATTACCTTTAGAATGGAATATTACATGTCTCTCTCTTTAGTAGAACTTGCGTTGCTCGTGGCCAAAATTCCACAATGTCGTGGAAGAGATTGGAGTCACTTCTTGTAGCTTCTAGAGCATGCAACCCTTCCCTTTTTACTTCCTTTTAATTCTTCCTTATAACTTAACCTTCAACTTTTCTCTCAATATGAACCCTAGCCAACATGCACTCTCAAGGTCATCGTTGTTGCTTTGATGAGTTCCGTAGGTCACCGTCAACACCAAACGATTTCTCATGTTCCCCTCTTCTTCCTTCTAGGTTTCATTTCACTGAAAACATCCCCAATCATCAATAAAATGCCTCAAGACCGTTAACCTTCATTATCGTCAATCTACATCGTCACTCGTCAGATCGGTGTGCTTTTGAAGTATGATGCTCTCCTCGTCGAGACGACCCTCTCCACCGTTGGGATCTTCCATCGGAAGCCTCGGCCGCCGAAGACCACCTCGGCCAAATGGGTAATTTTCTCCTTTTAGATCAATTTGTTAGGGTTTGATTGAGAAAAAACATTGAAAAAAATCTCCTTTTAACTTTTTCAAAACATTTTGAAATCCCTTGATTTTTGATTTGAAAGAAAAATAAAATAACCCTAATTTCTATTTCAAATCTCAAAGAAGAAGATACTTAGAAAATATTTTTCTTTTTCTTGAATTTATATCAATCTCGGCAAAATCTGAGTTGAAAAATCCACTTGGAAAATTAACGCATGGAAATTTAGATCAACAATTTATATTTCCAAGCCAACATTAGTATAGCATGAATATTTCATAAGAAATAAAAATAACGATAAACGGTCGTAGTATTAATGTTACTCTATTTGTCTTGGATAAAAATTTCGAGTCTATCTTAAGATCGTTAGAAAATGGGCGTTTATAATCCAAGAACAACAATAATAATAATAATATTATTATAATATTATTATATCAAACAGACAAAAATAATTACAAATAAATATGAATTTAAAAATAGAAAATCAAATAAACTAGTAACTAATAAAATAATGCATTCGAATCATCTCTCTCGCTACTGCCAGACTTGAATGTGCTCGCACTATTTCCTTTCCGCACATGTTTCCTTGCTATCAAGTATAAGAAAAGTTGACAAGAAATTAATAACGAGTCAGATAAGAATATTTTAAACTGTAACGTAATTCAATTGAACATATTCGTTGAGCTCTATGAAAACAAAGTTTTCTTAAGATAGATTCGCCTGCTTCTATGGTACTTGAGAAATGTTGGACGTCTATCTCTCAAGATACAACAACAAAATGAGCACAACAGTAGCACGTCTGTAGTGATCAGCGAACCGTAACCTCGTCTTCCTCTATCATCGAAAACACTTTGAAAATCACAACGTAAAAATAGTTGAAAAATCTCTATGTTTTTGTTATGTTGAACCTAGTACGTTTACATGGTATTTATAGGGGTAAGTGTTTCATTGAAAATAAAATTTGTTAATTATCTGAATTTTATTTGAAATAAAATTCATTAATCAGATAGCATTTTATCACAATAATAACTAAATTAAAAGATAATATCTTATCCTTTTAATTTTAGAATATTCAAAAAAATTGATATCTAAATTTAAAGATAATATCTTATCAATTTTTTTATTTGAGATATTAAAAATACTATATTTAAGGAAAAATTATCTCAGAGTTGGTTACAATATTCACAAGCCCAGTCTATTGGCGCAGTTCGTTTCGCTAAATTCGAACTTGGTAAGCTAATTTTACATATTTGACCCTTTGAATTCCTTAAAGTATTTGATTAATTGATACTTATGGTATTAATTGATATACGAGGATTATTTGAGATCAGATATCGGATCAAGTGGAATATTCGGGAAGCTCAGATGAGGATTTTAGCGATAACTGCTTAAGGTTAGTATACATCGAACTCTTATTGCTTCATGAGCATCATAAATGTGATTGTCTTGCGTCTTGGTGCTGGCAAAATAGGTAGATGATTAATAAGCATGATTAGAGACCGATATTATGAGACTTGATATTTATGAGATGTATGATGATGTTATGGATATGATGGGACTCATGGAGACTTTAGAGACCATGTAGGGTTATTTGAGATGCTCGTATGGTTAATTGATGATTGTTTGATTGAGTAAATAATAGTGATGCTTTGTATGTTTGTTCAAATAGATTGATGAGATTTGACGGGAATCATGCTTAAGGGTTAAATATTTGAATAAATTGTCATGAAGCTGGTAATTAATATTAACTAATTAAATGTGTTAGTAAATAAACCCTAATGACTTTCATAAGCTCTAGGGAGCGAGTAAGCGTTGTAAAATTGTAATTCAAGGAAATTATGTGAACTCGTGTTTAGGGTATCTATACGAGCTTTGGCTATACCGGTACGCGATTAGGGATCGTATTGATATGGGTCGAACCGTATCGATGCTTGTGGAAATTTAGGACTTCCAGTAAGCAATATTCGTATCGGTACGCGTGTGAGTATCTGTACCTAGGGGTACCATATCGATACTCGTGTTCGAGTATCGGTACCCATTAAGCAAAATAATTTCTAATTCTAATAAAAATATGGAAATTGGCGTGGGATATTAATGAGATAATTATCGCGGCCATTTTTAAACCGTGATGTGAAAATAGTCTAACGATTTATTTTGAAAAATAGGGTTTTGACCCTTTTTATTCATTTTATCTTAAAAACTTAGTTTTCATGTTAAATCAAGTTTTTTTTCATTTAAATTACCATGACAATTTGATTTTTCTTTCATTTAATCTTAAAAAAACATTTGGAGTCATCATCGGTCACTTTGGTAGACCGGACACCATAAAATAACCAAAGATTCAATTTTTTAGAATTTTGGTTCGGGAGTCAGTTACCTGTGGGGAACGATTAACACCCCCACACACGGCCGTTATCGGTACCTTTTTAATTTTACGTGGTATTTTGGCATTTCATATAATAATTTGATTTAATTTAACCATTATTATTGAATGGATATTAATTCCAAATGGAGATGTCCTTTTATAAGGAAATATATTTTTGGAACGAATATGAAATTAGATGCACCCATTTACTTTAGGGAACCTCAATTCATATTCAAAAATATATCCCAACATAAAAGGTTTGAATGCAAGTCCGGTTATTGTCTTGTCAATTTTGAGTTCTAATTTAAAGGGCTTTAAATAATTAAATTGTTTAAAAACTATGAATATTATTAAACTTAGGTTATTTATGAAATAACAACCAATTGCTTGAGTACTATTCATATTAGAATCCTAAATTGAACAATATTCCTAATTTAATCGGTGAATCTAATTATTTAATTTCTAACCCTAATTAAGGCTCTAATTTAATTAACTAAGTTAATTTCATGTTCTAAATTAAAATCAGTACCAAATATTCTACTTAAAAGCCCCCTTGAATAACATCTCATTACAATGAGACACTATTCAAATTAGAACTTAAAAGTTTCACTTTTAATACTCACTTATTTACTACAATGACCTCACTTATTTAAATTATTTAATCCTTAATTAAAGAACTTAATATCTATGGCTCTAACAATTATATCTAGTGAATTTAATTATCTAACAATATACTACATGCCATATTTGAAACCATGCATTAATCAAAGTATTAACATGGTAAATTAGTGACCAAATTGAATTAATATCATAATTGAAGAGCCAATTTACAAAGGAAAAGTGACTAAATTGAAAATAATCAAAATATAGGAGCAGGATTATAAGAAGAATGAAAGAAATGCGCGGACCTTATCCGGGCACTCGCGAGGATTCGTGGCCCTCTGAGCCTGTAGATTACGCCTATAAAAGGCCTTTTTCAAATATCCATTTTTTCGATTTCACTCTCTCTCCTCTCTTATCTCTCTCTCAAATCCTCTGCCCACAAACACTTATAACCCAGAAAACACACCTATTTCGATCAAAAACACACATTTTGGATGGTGTTCATCCTTGTTCATGATGAACACCAACATTTTTGGCATAGCTCCGCATCCACACCGACGCCTGATCTTGGGCCACCAAACTCTAATCACACTCTAGTGTTTGCTGGACATCGGGATTCGAATCCCGGCTGCCATAGGAGACGCTGGCCACCGCGAGGTGATTTCCAACAGCCGCGAGGCAATTTCCACCCGCCATAACTTTACCGCAACCGAAACCCTAAAACTTCCAAAATTTCCTAATTACTCTTAACCTAAATCTCACCTTAATCCGGTAGGATTTCCAGCTTTCCCAGCCTAGATCTACCCAAACCATACTCATTTTTGACTCTGACAACCTCTAACTTTCTCCGACCACCTCGAATAACCGCACATCACACTTGTAATTTTTTTTTTCTATTTATTATGGCCACTGTTTTTGTTGTTTAAAACTTAAATCTAACATTTTTATGTACTTGTTTGCAGGAGATAAAATCAGAGGAAAAAAATCTATCTTCTAATAAACTCCGGCGGTGGCATGGTGACTCTGATCATCTTCTCTGGCGGAGCGCTTCCAATTCCAAGTGACCTTTCAATTTCGATGAGTTTCTCTCTCTCCTCTATAATAATGGTCGTAATAATTGTGCAATAATTATTGTATGACTTTTCTCTCTCTTCCTTTATACAGGATCTCACATGCATGACGTCAGCAGCCAGGAAAACCATTATCAGCGTGATGAGATTCTAGACCAATGGGTGCCTGCCACATGGCGGTTTTAGGTAGGTAAAAATGGATATTGGGCCAATTTGTGTTTCTTTAAGATGGTTTTATTCAATTTGGGTGGGAATGGATTATAGAAACTGATGTAATAGGCTTGTAACGGGCTTTCAAGTTTTGTATATGTAAATGGACTTTTGAGTATGTATATGGACATTTTATTGTATAAATGGACTTATTTTTTGGATTTATTTATTTATACTACCTATTTATTTATATATTTATTCATTTTATATATTATATATGTATAGGCCCAGACTAAATTCAGGTATTACAATAATATGGATTAATAGAGATGATTAATGTATACTTCGATAATGAGTAATAACTTGGTAAATGTTGGGTGACTTGTTTGTAATAGCAAACCATAGGGATCCTTGGTGGATCGCGTGTTGTTACGTGCCAAGTATGGGCACTTGTAGGGTTTGGGTCACTTTGTTGATGGGATCTGAATACCCAAAGAAAGAGTGTTACAACAACATGGTTAGAGATGTCAGATTTATGTTGCCGATGATGTGCAAGACCAGGCCTCATCCGATGATACTCGAGGAGAGATGCTGAGTATGGGTGTACGTTCTCGAGGTTGTGACACTAGACCTCACCCAAAGAGAAAGTGCACATTCTCGAGGCTGTGTTACACCAGACCTCACTCCAGGTTTGTGGTATGACTTTGTGTGATTTTGCTCGGTTCATTTTGTGAGATGCCGCGTATGGTTGGGTCTTGTGTGCCATGTATGATGTGCTGTTATGTTGAGATCCTGTGTTTAGGCGACTAGTGGTAGCGCCGCATGTTTATTTATCTATCATTATTGCTCGTACTAGTTTGCATGTTTATGTTTATGATTAGCATGAAGTATAGTATAGTAGATTTGTACCACTGAGCTTTGTAAGCTCAACGCTCAGAATTGTTATTTTTGTGCATACATTAATCATCAGATCGTGGGTTTGAGGAGCACTATCAGTATGAGATTCTAGCATATAAACGTTTTTAGAGTACGATACTTGTGTTTAGTGGGCTATGTATTCATAGGACCTTACGTGGTCGAGTTTGTAATTCTTACTTTTGAAATTATATTAATCAAGTCGAATGTTTAAATGTTTTAAATTAAAGTAGAGTACATTTGTAATGATTTAAATTGTTTATCTATGTTTTCAACTATTGGATCTAAACGTTTTGGAAAATACCTTGTTTGGGTTAAACCCAATTTGAGAAATTTGTGGCTTTGGTTTGGCCATGAGGCTCAAATGTAACATTTGGGTTAAGGGTGTTGTAGGCTACTTTCCCAACTGTTAGAGGAAGGTTGGTACACTTCCAACTCCTTTTATTCCATGTATATCCTAAGGATGATGCGTTCTATGTTTAATTTGGTGATTTGGGTGTTAAATACTTGAGAATGCTTGTTAATGGTAAATCTTGGTTTTGATGTTAATAACTTGTAAAAATGGTAATAAACCACTTGAAATGAATCTTATAAACTATAGGATCATCTTAAGGGGTTGTTGGGTTTGAGTTGGAGGCTTTGGGGATGATTTCTTGACCTTAAGAAGCCATTTTTGGGCTTCGGTACTGGTACACAAGGAGCCCGTACTGGTACCCTAGTGTTATGAGAATAATAACATTATTCTATTGAAAAATAGACAAGAAAATGGTACATGTATGGTGTTCCACCAGTACTGGTATACCATGTAAATTTCGTATCAGAATGGGTCAACTAGTATTAGCACGCTAAGGCTCAAGAAAGTCTAGTGAGCTAGTTTGGTATCGGTATACTATGAGTATCGGTACCCAAGGGTACTGTACCGGTACGTGTGGGCTGTACCAATGCCCACTAGCATTCTCCTCGAAAAAGTGAGTTTGAGCTTGGGGGCTGAAAAATTATAATGTTTGATTGAATAGACTCGTAATGGTGTAAAATGAATTGTAAAACTAAGAAAAGGATTTTGATCAGTTATATGATCATAATGAGGAAAAACATGAGTTAAGGTTAGTTGACTCGATAAAGGTAATTGTTATGATGTTTTGATGCGTGCTGTGTGAGCAATTATGTGGTAGAGTCACTCATTTGATGAGATCTGGATGCCCGAGACATGTTGGAACACCATGGTTAGAGATACCGAATGAAGGTTACTGATGTTGTGTGGCCTAGGCCTCATTCGAAGGTACTCAAGGGGGGATTCCAAGTTTGGGTGTATGTTCCAATGCTATGTGACCCAGCCTCACCCTGAGTGTATGTTGTGATGTTGTGTGAGGCCTCACCCATAGAGTGTACGTTCCTGATACTGTATGACACATGCCTCACTCCAGTGTTGTTGTTGCTGGTATGTGCGCTTTGCCTAGATGATCTATTTAAATCTCGGGTATGGTTGGGCCTTGAGTGCAATGTATGATGACTATTATGATGTTGGCATGTGTTTAGGCGACTAGTGGTAGCGCCATGCATTTTTATACTGACATGTCATCTTTTCTAGCTAGATGCTTATACTTATGATTTGCATGAAGCATAGTAGAGTATACGTGTATCCACTGAGCTTTATTAACTCAACATTCGCAACCGTTGTTTCCTTTTATAGGTTTTTAGGTTGTTGTGTTGCATCGAAAGAGCCCAATTCGAGTAGGATTTCAGCTCATTGAAGTGTTCAAGAGTACAATACTTAGATTTGTCGGGCAGTGTATTCATAGGACCCTTGATTTTATGTCTTTAACTATTATTTTGGATTTATTTGATCATGTCAAATGTTTTTAATTATTTTTTAAAATAGAGCTCCCATTGTAAACAATTTAACTATTTTCTATCGCTCTATTTGAAACGTTGACGAATTTATGAAAATTGATGTGGATTGGGCTAAGCTAGGTCAAAAATTTTATACTTGTGGTTTGGGCTTGAGGCCCGAATGTGACGTGGGCTTAGGGCGTTACATTTAGTGGTTTCAGAGCCTAGGTTTAGCTGGTTTTAGGAAAGCCCTGGGGTAATGGCGAGTCATAAAAAGGTGTCTAGTGGCTACATGTCAATAAATCAAAGTCGTACTCGTTTAAAGTTGAATATCTGGTGGAGTAATCTTTTTTGTTTACTTGTACAAAATTTAATCATGCATAGAGGAGCGTGTGATCATGACGAAAGTTGAGGCTCTCGTGAGGAGAGCTACGATGAGGACTATGTTCTTGACACCAATGAAATGTTAAAGGACGAGAGGGGTGGAGGGGCCAATTACTTCACCCTTCTGCATCAGGCCCTTCACCGCATAGTAAAGGTCATTCTTAGGCCTTCAGCCACCCCACGTGAGGCTCCGATTGAGAGTCTTCACTGTCATGGTGCAACATATTTCCCTGGGACAAGATAATACAACTTGGTTAAGGTAGACCAGTAGCTGAAGGATACTCGCTAGATCTTGCGATAGATGGGGTTGGAACCCAAAGATAAGCCGAAGTGCATCATTTAGTTGTTAAATGAGAATGTTAGGGAATGAAGGGAAATTATGGAGTTAAGATGGTATCCTAACTGACCCACTTAGGATGATTTCTTGGATGAATTCGAAAGGAAGTATGTGGGTGAAGCCCACATGGATAGTTTGAGGGATCGGTTCACACACCTAGTTCAAGGGAACCAGTTTGTCTTCAAGTATGAGCAAGAGTTCCTATAGTTGAGTAGGTATGCCCCAAAGTTAGTTGCTACAGAGAAGATGAGCAATAAGAAGTTTCGGAGGGGATTGGGGAAAGAGATCCATATGTACTTGACGGTCAACCCACCGAAAGTGTTTTCTAACTTGACCATTAGTGCCAAGTCTTTTGAGCAAGTGCAAGGATTGACCTATAGGCAGACAAGAGGTCATAGAGGTTTGAGTGAAGAGAATTATTCCCACTCTAATCAATCGCAGTCTCATTCTAAGAGGTATATAGGTTATTGGAATCAAGATAGAGGAGCATCGAATCAGTCTACAAGGTCAGACTGTAGGTCTGAGTTCGTGGTCATCTGAGGCCTAATCCCACCTTTTAAGAGAAGTGATTCTAAAGGACAAGCTTATGAGGAAGTTGATTTACTCACTTCCCAATTCATGAGATTCTAAGAAGACCACAATCATTGAAGCAAATAACTTGAAGGAGCTCAAGCATGACGAGCTTATGGGGTCCTTGCTAACCCATGAAATGATGATGTCAAAAGGGAAGAATAAATAAGAACAAGGCATTTAAGATTTGAATGTTACTCTTAAATCCTGCACAAGCTAACAAGAAGATTCAAGTGGAGAGGATAGTGAAGAAGAAGAAGAGATGTCCAAGCTTTTCAAGAAGTTCACCAGATTCATGACGAAGAAAAGAAGAATCAAGACATGAATCGAGGATGAAGAGAAGGGATCCCATCATAAGCTTCGAATGCAAGAATCCGAGACACACCAAGTATGATTGTCCAATGATGAAGAATAAGGGATCAAGCCATGAAAAAGGCATTTGTGGCTACATGGAGCGATGAAGAGGACTCCACCCATGATGCGGTAGCCACCCTTTGTCTCATGGTCATCGAAGAAGATTCAAGGGTAACTTCTAATTCATCTTCTTCAATTTCATATACATTTGATGAATTATAAGATGACTATGATGATTTGGTTTTAAAGTTTAAAAATCACATTTTGTAAAACTAGAAATTGGTTTCAAATTTAAAAGTTTAAATTGATTTGATTTCTAAAATCAAAATGAACTTGAAGCAAAGCTCAAGAACTTTGAGCAAAAGAATTTTGATTTACAAAAATTGCTTCAGAAAGTTTGTAAAGATCATCAAAGAGAGTTAGATGATCTTAAAAGAGAAAAAGATTTGATTTACAAAAGTTTTGAAACGAAAAATTAAGATTGCACCAAAAATAATTTTATGAAATCAAATTTTTATGTTAGAAAATCTAGTTCCCCTATATTTTTAAATGGTAAAATGGTGAAGAATGTTTGGGTCCCTAAGGGACTAATTTCTTCAAACAAAAAGGAAGACATTGAAAAATAGATTCCTAAGGGGACTAAGTTATTTGGGACTAATGTCATTGGATCCAAAGCAATTTGGATACACAAAATTACTCGATTGTCTACTTGTAGGTGTGCTTGAGCATTAATGAGCAAAGTCAAATTTTGGGAGCTCTTAACATACAAGGGAGAAGGACACTTGAAAAAAGAGAGGCTTAACATCCTACCTTGGTTCAAGTGGTAAATTTAAGTTTCATGCAATTGTTTGATCATGTTTTCCATGTTTATTTTTTTCATAATGATCTAAGCATGTTTGTATGACTTCATGTTGTTCCTACTTGGATATAGTTTGAGGGAGTCTCAATTGCATGAGTTATATGTTTTGGCCTAGTATGCTTATATTTATGTTTTTTGCTTCAACTTGTAATGTTTGGTTGAATCTTGGTGAAACCATGTTTTAGTTGATTAAATGTTGTATTTTGAGAAGCATGTTTTTAATATGTGGCAAAAATATCAAAATGTGTGTCTAGGACTTAATAGAGCCTTTGTATGAACTTAAAATTAAGTTGTAAGGCTATTTGAGTTGATTTTGCTGCATTCTCACCATTTTCACGCCTTCGGTATCGGTACAGCCCATACCGTACCGATATGGCCTTCAACCAAGTTTTGATACGATCTCTTTTGTATCGGTAGGCACTATCAAAAAGGGACTATTTTTGTCTCTTTTTGTCATGCTTTGTGTACATAATGATATTTATATATATAGAACGTTTAATTTAATTTCTTGTATTTATTTGAAATTCAATTTATTTCTCTTAATTTATTGGACTAACAATTTTATTAATGCATGATTAAGGGGGAGCCATTTTTAATTCTTTCATGGTAAATCTTTGATCTTTTCTCCATTGTTATTTTGCACCAACAATTGGTATTTTCTATGAATTGGTTTCAATCTTTCAACATTTGGTGTCTTAAGCTTTAATGTGATTTCAAACTTAGTTTTGAAATTATTTTTAATATAACAAAAAACGGGGAGAGATAGGTTTGAAAAATTAACTTTCAAAAAGAAAAAGAGGGAGATTTAAATATTTTCTAAAACTATTATCTTTTCCTAAAATTATTTTCTAAGGGGGAGATTTTCAAAAAACATTTTTTCAAGTGGTTTCGTTATATCAAAAAGGGGGAGATTGTTGAGATATTTGATTTTGATATAACTCAAATGAAAAATGTTTTTGGACATAAAATAATTTGCAAAAAAATTTTAAAAGTCCATTAACTTGAAAAATATGTTTAAAAGGCTTTACAAAGCATTTTTTACTTAACCGAATATTTCCAAAGTGGTTTTAGTCAAAAATATGCCTTGCGTACCGATACCCTCGGTATTGATACCTAGTTAGCCTACTGGTACCCATTTTACTCGTATCGATATACCCTTTTGTTTCCCCAAAATACCAACTTCTAGTAGCCAAAATGAGTATCTATATGGCTTCAACTGTACTGATACCTCGGGGCTCGAACCGATATGCATGTATCGTGTATCAATACCCAGTGTAAAAATACCCAACGACTCTTTCTATTTAAAGCAGATGTACCGATACCAGTGGTCGTGTACCAATACCGACGAGCCTAGAACTGCATTTAATGTTGGAAATAAAATTCCCAATGGCTAGTAACGTCCAAAAACTCCTTAGAGGGTTTAAAAGACCTCTCCAAGCATCCATGGAACAAGCAGAAACAACTTGCCAACATTCATGTATTGAGAAATCAAGTTTTGTGCTTAAATTGTCATATTTCTTGTAGAAAACACCAGTGAACGAAATTGTCACATTTGCAAAAGTATTTATGATTTTGGGTGAGAGCTTAAACTGCAAACTCATTTGCCTTGTAAGGGTTTTCATTGCTTGCTTGTTTGTTTTCTCTTTGCAAGAGAGTGTTTTCAAGACATTGGGGTATAAGTCTTGGTTGTAAGTGTTATCTCATTGAGCCCAAAAACCGAAAAGACAAATTTGTGAATTTGTGAAGAATCCTTAGTGTGGATAGCTAAGGTAGTGGAGGTAGAATTTAGTTAGAAATTCGAATCACTATAAATCACCATGTCATATTTTTATTGCTTAGCTTTTCATCCAC
Source organism: Hibiscus mutabilis (assembly GCA_019671005.1). Taxonomy (NCBI): domain Eukaryota; kingdom Viridiplantae; phylum Streptophyta; class Magnoliopsida; order Malvales; family Malvaceae; genus Hibiscus; species Hibiscus mutabilis. The sequence continues at coordinate 58,262,830 of CM033716.1, read as the reverse complement.
CAAAGAAAAAAATCCAATTCACCCTCTCTTGGCTATTTCAGTTGATCATTCAAGCCTCAAAAATCGGTATCAGACCTTTTTCTCTACGCAAAATTAACATCCTAATGTCAATCCTTGAAGTGCTTAATCTTTCTACATCAACCAGAGATCATGATACAATCCATCGACAAGCCTCCTCCCTTCAACGGTGTCAACTACTCCTATTGGAAGAATAGGATGATGTTTTTCATCAAATCCATTGACTATCATCTTTGAGATGTTTTTCTTGATGGTCTGTTCATCCCACAAAGAAGCAAGGTAGAATGTAATGTGAAAGATCGAAAAAAGATGCAACTCAATGATAAAGCAATGCACATCTTATTTTTTGCTCTTGGACCCGATGAGAATGCAAAAACATCTTATTGCTTGAGTTCCAAGGAGATTTTGAGACAAGCTTGAAGTCACTCATGAAGGAACAAATAAAGTAAAGGAGATGAAGATTGGCCTTCTCAACCTTGAGTACGAGAACTTCAAGATGGAACCAATGGAAGACATCAAAGCTATGTCCAATCGGTTCTCCACAGTTGTGAATGGACTTAAAGGCTATAGAGAAGTGATCTCGGAGGACAAGCTTGTGACGAAGTTGATTTACTTACTTCCAAATTCATGGGATTCCAAGAAGATTGCAATCATTGAAGGAAAGTACTTGAAGGAGCTCAAGTTTGGCGAGCTTATGAGATATTTGCTAACCCATATAATGATGATTTCAAAGGGGAAGAATATATAAGAACAAAACATTTAAGATTTGAATATTTCTCTTAAATCCTCCACAAGCCAACAAGAAGATTCAAGTGGAGAGGATAGTGAAGAAGAAGAAGAGATGACCAAGCTCTTCAAGAAGTTCACCCAATTTATGAAGCAATAAAAGGAAGAATCAAGACATGAATTGAGGATGAAGAGGAGGGATCCTGTAACACCCTCAACCCGATTTAGTAGAAAACCGAAATCGAAGATGTTACTGCAAGGAAAATAAGAAAAACATGAACCCATTTTTTTAACCGCTTGACTCATTAACACCTCAAAAGCAATCTTAATTGCTAATACTATTATCAAACTTATGACTGTCTTTAAACCTTATTTACAACTATGATTACTTGCTTCTTGTAACCAAAACTCAAACAGATGTAATCTACACTTTGACAAGTTTATTGTATTATCAATTCGTAACGAAATGAATAGTTAAACATGCATACTTCAAAATTGAACCATATTATCATCATTCCATTAAAGTCTGAACTACAAGCAAGAGTTTGACATACACATATACAGGAATTTATAATTCTTACTCCATTAGATTCATGACACCACCAAACTTGTAATCTATATAGCAATGACTCGAATATATCCAACATGCCTTGTCAGACAAGGATTCACTCTAGACATATACTTAAAGCATGAGATTTGATTAATAAGACATTAAGGAAGCCTAAGAGAAGCCCATTTAGACTAAACAATTCCATTTGTGGATTTGGATCCTATTTTCTTAGCTCATTATTCTGAAACATACACATATCATAAGATACATAAACCTTATCGTTACTTATGAATTTTAATTAGTCATGTGCGGGTCTTAAATCCAATTTAGAGTATAATTTATATCAATCATTAGAGTCAAGGGATAGGTCAAGATTGATTACGGATATACAAACAAGGAGTTAACTTAATGTACAAGTTAACGTTTGCTCGATTTACAACCTATCAAAGTTACATTCTTTTATTAAGTTCTAAACTCTAATTAATCATGAATCTTAACATTATATTCAAATCATCAGTTTTAATCATGAATGATCTAACTTGTTATTTAAGCAAGTGTTCGAAAACATTGGCTCATAACTTAGGTCACAAGTTGTTATTTGATTCATATACAAGCCAAATTCTCATTATTGGTATGCTTTTATACATATACATTTCAATTGAGCATTAAACCTAACTCAATGATCTACAATAACATAATGCCCAATACTACACGTTTAGTCATGAACCCTAATGCTTCAAACGATTCTCAAATACACCACATGCCATACTCGAATATCCCATAACCCATACATACATCTATAGTGAACTAGAGACATAAATAATATCTTCTATATCAAACAAAGCAACCAAATTCTCCAAACATAATAGGTAGTCAATTACACACAACAAAATGTACTTATAAGTTATACATGTCTAAAAATGAAGATAAACTATATGCACAATCTTTAACAATATGCCACCATTATCGGAGTTCAACTAAGCAGACCTAAATCTACTTGGATCTTTAGACAATGACTTGCAATCTTTCAACACGGCTAATCCAAGGAGAAATCATAAGAATCTGCATATGCATGAAAATGAATGTATTAGGATTATATAGCCTAAGTGAGGTAGTGACATCAATTGACAGATCATACACATCGAAATATATACAATCATAGGTTAGCATTTGTTATTTGTGTCTTGATTTAAGTTTTATAGGTTTTATGGTAAATAGCTTAATCAAGCTTCATTATATTTATATCGATCTTACCAGAGATCGACTTATCACGTTGAAGTCTTCTTGAGACTTGACGAATACTCATCATAGCTTTTGAATTTCTTATTAACTTATCAAAATATTTGTCAATGTTTCATTTCAATGTTTGTTGCCTTGTATAAGGAGCACATATTCTTTTCTTGTGAAACTCATATCATAGAGGGGCATTTTCCACCTCCTATTACAATGCCACCAAGGCTTTTTATTCATAACTTATCACATTTTCTATTTATTCAAGCCTTTTACTTTGTTTGTCTTGGATCACTTTTGGTCATGAGTAACAATGGATCATAATTGACCGTAATGGTCTAAGAGATACTTAGCCCCAAAGCACATAGCAATGGCTAGTATCGCAAACATATAAATCCTATCTCCTTAACTATCCAACAAACTATCGCCAATCTCCGTACATCTCCCCCGTTACCTCATATTGTCGCCAATATACATATCACATATAAATGGGGCGTCCCCCGAGCCGTAGCTCATGGACCGTAGTCCTTGAAACATATAACGTTGTACCATGCCAAATTGTCCAAGGTCTTCCGTTATTCAGGAAACTTACGTATCTTATTCTTTGAAGTTTGGAGGGTATCTTATATCACGTGTAAACTTATTTGCTTTTTTTGTTAACATCTTATAATATAAGATGAGCCTTTAGTTCCTTAAGGCTTTAGAATTCAAGAACTTTTAACATTGGAGTCCAATTCCATTATTAAAGCTTATGACATTATAGATCAGAAGTTAGCTTCAAGCTTTAATTAAAGATAACTTATCCTCACTGTCATACATCATAACATAGCAAACTAAAAGTGCATATGAAATGCAACATTAAACAAAGACTTACAGAGATGCCATGCCATGAATGTATGTTTTTCCCCCAATGTGCTATACTTGAGCTTTATGCAAAAAGGTATACATTTAAAACATAACAATCAATTAAACAAAGATTAGGATGACACCTTGTCATCCCGAATGCATAACTACACTCACCTCTTATCCCAAAGTTACGGGATACCCGAGTCCATAATTATTCCTAGCTTCCAATGACTCTTTTCTTTTATAGTTCCTTATTATAATGTGTATCTCAACCAGAAATAAGAAGCCATCATAATCGGTTCAACTCACAAAATAGTCTCTTTAATCCTTATATAATACAGAACAACACAAATTTAAATATACATACTCGAAGCCATTCCCTATGTTTTCCATAATTTAAAAGCAGCCTCCCATTCTTAGGTATACATTTTTATATCGTAAAATAGTCCCCTATCTTTGAATAATTAGAAACAGTCTACAGATTTTCAAACATGCTTGTAAATAGTCCTATTTACACGCATATGTACATACATATACTCACAACAATCTACTTGATTTCACACATACATAAATTAGCCCTTTACACGCATATTTTACATATAGATTTACAAAACAATCCAAATATCTCATGTACACATGTATATGAATTAAATAGTCCCTTACAAAGTTCTTTGTTACAAAATAGTTTCAGTTATGGTCTTATTTATTCAAACAATTCATACATCTATATTTATAACTTACACCTGATAACAGTTTATTCTTAATATCAAAACAGTTTTCTTAGCCTTTGGATTACTAAGTCAACCCTTGAATAAACTCTTATATTATCAAGATAGCTTCCCCCATATTGTATTCACATTTAATGTCTCAATACAATTCCTAGGTTGTCCTTTAGTATCTAAAACAGTTTCATCCACTTATAAACATGTCCACACATAGAAACAGTCCATCTTATAATTTATACAACACAAAACAATTTTTAGTTACTTAATAATCATTCAAGTCAGTTTGCTTATCATTTGTATACATTTAGGTGAATACAATTTAGTCCCTAAGGTTCTTATACAAGTCAAGCAGTCCACTATGCTTTCATTAATACCACACAATCGAACTCACACTTACCTACTTACATACATACTCAAACAATATAGTTTTGAGTTGTAAAACAATTTCTCTATTAAGCTTACAAATTGCCTCCCTTATGACTAGAAAAACAATTCATTTTAGTGCTAAGAACAGACCCTAAACTTGTTAAATATCCCTTCAATTCAGATTCATAAAATTGCACTTAAAATTACAAAAACAGTTTCAAGATTTCACTAAGACAGTCCAAAGTAGGGTAGAGTTACACGTTCATACACTTCTATAGGCCAAGACAGTTCACAAATCTTGCATTTACATATGTATATGCACATGACAACCTATTAACATACTTCATCAAGAATTATAACCCAATTTACATATACGTATATATTCATACATTCATATAAACATCCATTTAAGGGCTTATTAATTCTCCCTAAAGCAGGGCAATATCATTTCAATTACAATCCAAATCAAGCATTTTACAAATCCATTAAAACAACATAAGTATAAGTTAGATTAAGTGAAGACTGATTCATGACGTGAGTCAAAATTAAACATTTCTAACAAGGATCATATGATCTAAGCACAATTCAAACATTCATGCTCTATAATTATCTATATAATAATTTTCAAATAATTGAATCCATCTATCAATGCACAAGATTTCCTATTCAAAGACTCATACACACATCAATTGATTCACAATTTCATAGATGATCAAATCAATTTAGCATGCAAGAGTAATAGGAAGGCTATCTTACCTTCCTTACGTTGTTTAACAAAATAGGCTTCAAGAATCTATCAAGTTTCTGCCTAGTCCTTCAGTAATCGAGAGTTTTCTCCTTCCTTCTATGGTGTTTCGGCCTCTATCGGAAGGAAGAAGATGAAGGAAGGTTTATCCTACAAATGTCGATTCTTTTATAGACATGTTCATTCTCCCTCATAGACAAGTGTTCTTGTCCATAAAATTTACCAATCTCCTTTCTATCATTTCTATTATTTTGGTCCTAGGTTATTAATTTAGTTTCTTATTGCATGTTAGTTTAAATTTCTTAGGACTCAAAGATGGTAACAATCTTCTGGTCCTAATGTTGGGGGTATTACAAATCCCATCATATACTTCGAATGTAAGAAGTCAGGACACATCAAGTACGATTGTCCAAAGATGAAGAAGAATGGATCAAGCTAGAAGAAGAAGGTATTTGTGGCTACAAAGGGTGATGAAGAGGACTCTATCTATGATAATGTAGCCAACCTTTGTCTCATGGCCATCGAAGAAGATTCAAGGGTAACTTTTAATTCATCTACTTCAATTTCATATTCATTTGATGAATTACAAGATGTCTATGATGATTTGGTTTTAGAGTTTAAAAATTATATTTTGAAAAGCAAGAAATTGGTTTCAAATTTATAAATTCAAAATGATTTGATTTATAAAACAAAAAATAAACTTGAAGCAAAGCTCAAAGACTTTGAGCAAAAGAATTTTGATTTAAAAAAATTGCTTCAAAAAGTTCATTAATATAATCAAAGATAGATAGATGATTTTAAAGAGAAATATTTGATTTACAAAAGTTTTGAAAAGAAAAATAGAGATTGCTCCAAAAATAATTTTGTAAAATAATGTTTTTTATGTTAGACAATTGTTAAATCCTCAAAAGTACTATTTTTCCTACATATTTTGTCATGCTTTTGCTTGCCTTTGAGTCTATGTTCATGCATTTAGTTAGTAAAATCATGTAGTTGCATTAAGGGGTTAAGGAACATTTCTTTTGCCAGAGTAAAGTTGTATATCTTTACTATGGTGTGTAGGGCATGTCAGAAGTAAGAGCAAGACATGAGCAGTTGGTAGGTAGAGAAAAAGTAAGATGAGGATTGCCAAGTTCAGTTGGCAAAAGAATAAAGGGTGATGACGTCAGCCCTAGTCAAAACCAAATCAGCTCAAATTCAAAAGAGGATAAGAAGATAACGCGCCTATCCTATCATGATGCATAACAAACTTTTAAATCAAAACCCAATCTAGAGTTTCCACGAGTGCCTATTTAAGGAAGAGATTGATCAATGAAAAGGGACGACGGTGGTGAAGAATGAAGGTAGAGGGCATATCATGGTTTGACTAGGCTAAGACTGAGAGGTTTGGATACATTGAAGAGTTGCATCGACGAATCTCCTTCTTTGTCAATTTCTCTTTATTTTAATTTTGGTTTATGATGGTTTTAATTGAAAACGATATGGTGTTGTTGGTTCCCCCAACCATGAACTAATTTTCTTAAGTTGGTTGGGGATGTTTTTGTGATGAACACTCAATTATTCTTTAGTTTTTAATAATTGAATGCTTTGGCCTTTTTGTCTATCTTTCTAGTGCTCATTTTGCTTCAATTGTTTGCCGTACGACAGTTGGCATTACATGCATATTATCTCTTAATATCTTAACAAACTTAGGAGATAACGATTAATTTCCAGGTACTAATGTGAGAAACTTCGACTGAAGATGTTCAAGTAGATGAGCTTACCTTGGGAATGAATCTACCCCTTAGGAGAAAAGATTAAAACTTTAAATCCAAGCATCTATTGCCAACGCTTAACCATTCATCTGAATACATCTATTTGCCAAACTGCCTGATTTTTCATTACATTTTTCTTTAGCCATTTTTCTTAATCCAAAATCTAGTTCCAATCACTAACTCATTTATTTCATTTCACAAGCAATTATTATGGCATTGAATTCCTATGGATATGATAATCAGCTTAATGTTGTATTACTTGCTAACCATGTATACTTGCATGCAAAAGGACCTAAACTTGGCATTATTTACTAACATATTTACAATCATTCATCGATTATTTGCCAAGCATTAGTTAGTCGACAAGTTTTTGGCATCGTTACCAGGGATTGCAGTGGACTTTATTGTTTTGTTTTTTGCTTATTTTTGTTTATTTTTATTTACTTTTCTTGTTTGGTGTATGACTAGGAGTCGCGTCGCAGAAGAAGATTGGTCATACGACCTAGAGATTGAACAAACCCTGCGCATGTTGAAAAGAAAACTTTCAAAGAAGGCTCTGAATGGAAATGATAGAGTAGATGGTGTCGTAAAAAATAAAGAGAATCCAGAAATACATAATGTGATAGCATCAGCACCTGTTGTTGCTGCTAAGAATCCAGAAGAGAGACCTATCCAACAATATTTGGCACCAAATATGGACAATTTGATGTCAGGCTTAATTGGTCCTGAGATAAATACAGTTAATTTTGAACTTAAACTGGTAATGATTCAGACTTTATTGAATGTAGGACAATTTGATGGATCACCTACTGGAGACCCAAGGTAACACCTGAAGCAATTCATGGAGGTGTGCCAACTATTTCAGCAACCGGATGTAGTTGAAGAGACAGCGAAGTTGAGGCTTTTCTCATTTTCTCTAAGAGATAGAGAAAAATCGTGGCTAAGTTCTTTGCCACCTAGTTCAGCTACTTCATGGGCATAATTATGCTAGAAGTTCTTTATGAGATTCCAGCCTCATATACTTAATGCCAAGCTACAGAGTGATATCATTACTTTTAGGCAAGTTGATAATGAAGTTTTATATGATGTCTGGGAGAGTTTTATGGACCTGTGGAGTAGGAGACCTATGCATGGATTCCTTTCTTGAATACAAATAGAGACCTTTTATAACAGGCTCAATGTTCATGTCAGGACTATGGTTGATACTTCATCAAATGGCTCGTTGCTAGACAAAAATTAGACGGAGACGTTGATTTGAATCATAAGAAGGACTAGAATGACTTGGATAATTTGGAACTACTTATGCTTTTAATTTCTTTGCAACTTGTAACACGTTATGTCGTGTCTTCTTAGTTAACTTTGTGAGTTAGTGAAGATATGTAGCAGAAAGTTGTCTAATTCGACGTACGCAATTTTTGCTATTGTTGTGATCTAATTTGGATTGTCAGGAATTTCTCATCTTTTATTTGTGATAAAGTTTTTTATTGTTCGTTGCGCTGACACATCGGGCTAGCTTGTGCCGCTTGGGTGGCATCAGTTATGCTACTAGTGTTCCTATAATGTTATGTTTAACTATATTTTTCCTAGACCAAAAAGACTAAAATTATCTTATTTACTCACGCCTTCTTTTGGATACCGGCGTACGTGAGGGGCTTTGATATGGGTCTAGGGGATTGGTATTGTGGATAGTTGTGTAGGACAAGACAGGTGCTTGTTACTTTAAGAATGCGAATATTGCATGTGGCTTCTTCTCTTATTCCTTATTGGATTAATTTGCGACGCTTGGTATCTATTGGTTTTTTGCAAAAATTTAGACAATTTAGGGCAGGTTATGATGAAAGTGAGAGCATCTAACTGTTGGTGATAGGTGCATGTGCATCCCTGCACAATTATTGATCAGAATTTTGAAAGTTGCGTGATTTTAGTTATTTACTTGGGATTTTGGGGTCTGGGAATTAAATGTTTATATCAGTGGGCCTTCACATAGGTATATGAAATGTCGTCGTTTGGTATTTCGTTGCCTACTATAAATAGGGCTCTTTTGGGTATGCATCTTCATAACCAAATTTATGAGTGGTTTACTTTTTTCTTATGCGATTTTCTTTTTACGGTTTTTCTTGTGCCATTGTGAGAAGATGAAAAAATATATGTTTTGTGGTGAAGAGTGGTTTTCAAAAATTGTGTTTGATAGATTCTAAGGGAGTGCTAGTGTTGCGGTTTGGGTTATTTGTATCATTAGACAATAGTATTCGAAAGGATATGATTAGCCATTTGTAGTAAGGAGTGCCAACAAACAATGTACTCAGAAAATCTTAAGCGTAAAGTTCTCAGAATACTATTGTTTGTTTGTGTTTGTAGCTACAGTGAGGGAAGGAGGTCGAGTCAGAGGCATATTATTAAGGTGGTTGATTTGTGTTGTGATTTGACCGTTCTACCCTTGATGTAGAGCAATAGTTGTTGGAGTCAAAAATAAGAGAGACTTTTGTCATCTCGATGTACTATGTCTGCTACATTAAGAAGCATGCTCTTATCTCAAGCGGAACGGGATAACTCATTCATAGCAGATTGATAGTGCGATTGGTTTGCATTTAAGTTTGACTGTTTCCCCTTGATTATCATGGCGTATGCTCATTTGGTAGTTGTGGTGCTAGGTACCGTGACGATAAACAAATGCAACTCAAGCCAAATATTTGGAGCAATGAGACTCTACATGCAAATTTAGGTGTTTTGGACTAATATCAAGAAGGCTTTGGTAGTTAAGATTAAAGTAGTGATCTAGATAACGAAATTTTGTACGTTCGCGGTTTTGTGTTGTACTGGCTTGTTAATTTTTCTTAGGGTGGGTTTTTTCACCTAGTTAATAAGAGATTTGTGGGTTTTTGCTCCCTTTTGAATCATGTGTTAATGACGATCATTGTTTCTCACTTGATTTGGAAATGTTGCTGCTATTTTGTGTTTTTTTGTATGTTTGCGTATCTATCTTCCCCTGGGTGAGGTGGTTCTGATTGCTATTGTATTAATATGTGTTTTCTATATTTTGGTATACGAATAATATGACTCCACTCTTATGAGCCATACATTTGGGAACCGTTGGATGACTTTATTCATACGTTGCCCCTTTTCATGCGTAAATAGGTTTTTTCTTGTGGGAGTTTGTTTTGCTTTGTTTCTCATAGAAAGACATCGCTTTCTCAAAGCAAGTTACGTTTCTGTGCCGTTATTTAATTTTGGAAGGATTTTTACTCCTAGGCAATAAAATATTATATTTTAATTTTCATCGCTTTCGAGTGGCATATGTGGAGAGACTGGAATTTCCTTGTCTCTTTCTTTCAAATATGTTCACAATCAATCATTGTAGTAGACCTACTTAAATGGTTATGCAAAGAATTTGGTTGCATGTATCTACTTCCAATATTGAGAGCTTGTGATACACAAAGGTGGCGATCTGCCTTTTTTGTGTGCTCACTTATTGCTTTAGGATTAAAGGATTTCGTTGCTTTTAAAAGTCGAATGTACTGTGTAGCATATTGTGGATTGGGGGGTTCATGCCCCTTGAATGAGATTTATTTTTGCTTGCCATGATCGTTGAGTTGATTCCTCTATGCACACTTCTTAAAAGTGGCGGACGCTCGGATGATCCTTTGTTTATTTTTTGCTTGCTTGCTTTGGAAACGGCGATCGTTGAGTTGATTCCTTTATGCACACTTCTTAAAAGTAACGGACGCTCAATCCTTTGTTTGTTTTTTCGATTTCTTTGGAAGCAACGATCGTTGAGCTTATTCCTCTATGCATACTTCTTAAAAGTGGCGGGCGCTCAGACGATCCTTTGTTTATTTTTTGCTCAATTACATTGGAAGCTGCAATCGTTGAGCTGATTTCTCTATGCACACTTCTTAAAAGTGGCAGACGCATAGACGATCCTTTGTTTATTTTTTTCTTCACTTGCTTTAGAGCGACATGTTTCAATCAATGGTATTTTGTATCTGAAGGGGAGAAACAAATCCTTACTTGCTACTTCGGGGAATGATTAACTAGACTTAGAGAGCCTGTAGGTTGCTGTCATATAAGAGGGTTTGTACAAAATAAGAGTAGTAACAAAGAACTTGCAGTGGTAATTTCTCATAGCCCAGTTTTAGAAAGGCTTGCTAGAAATCTACACTTTCTTGAGTTTGCTATGTACAAAATGTGCTGGACTACATAATATAGGCATATGATATCTCAATGTGCACAATAGACTCGAAAGGAAAAAAATATAAGTAGGGGGTGGAGAAACGGACCTTGAGTGAGGTGCCAAGTATCACTAGGTCTGAGAATCCTTCCATCCTAATAATTCTTTACTTTTCTCAATGTCTTGTAGCAAACTCGTCAGCTCCCTTCTATTATGTTCGTTTAACCCTTCTCCGAGGTTTAGGTTGTTGATGGTCATTACGGTTTTGCTTAATATGTTAACCTTGAGTCCTTTTTGTTGGGGTGGAGCCTTTTTAGTAGCACTATCACGACCCCCTCGCTTCTGTTGCAGCTGGAGTGGGAGGATGTGGCACTGCCTTGCTGTCTTTTGATCAACTTTCATGAAGCCTTCTCTCTTGGGCATGGGGAACTTGACTTTTAGGTAGAAAGGGGATGACATCATTCTAGCTTTTTTCATCAAAGGTCTCCCGCATATAGCACTAAACGCAGACGAGTTGTCGATGACTAGAAAATTGGTCATGTGCTCTTGCTATCACCATCTCCTAATGTTACAGGAAGTCGGATGGATTCTTTCACCTCAATAGGTTGATTACTTAACCCATACACAGGGCTGGCCGGCTTTAGTTTCAAATTTGGGATTCCCATTTGATTGAACGCGTTCCAGTTCAATACTTCCACGACACTACCTGTATCTACCAGAATTTGCTTCACGGTGAATCCTACTATCCCTACTGAAATGAAGATAGGGTCGTTGCCTTCTTCGTCGAGAATGTTGTCCTCCTCTTTCTTTGAGAACGAGACTCGCTATGAGTCTCTACATTTCATTTTTTTCATTATTCCTGTTGAAACTGACATTACTCCCTGCATGTCCGCCTTGCGCTTGGAGCTTGACTGGTTCCATTTTTTGTCTATACCAAATATCATATGTATGGTTCCCCTATTATCTTGGTTATTTCTTCTATTATCATGTGGTCGCGGCTGATGAGCCTCCCTATTATCCTTAACCTGTCTGTAGCAGGAAACCAAAAATCTCTCCAACTGCCCCCTTCTTACTACAAATTGAATCATATTCTTCAAATGTACACTCCCTACGCTCACTCTGTCTCATCGGCAATAGCGGCCTTAAGATTATAGTGTGTTCAATCTGGTGCAGTATCCGCAAAGGTGCTTCCGTTAATTCGTGATAAGTTCTATATGCGGACAACCTTTCCTGGGCCATCTCGCATTGTTGGCCTTCCTACGTATGCCGCTATGGGGCCTGCTGCGTCTGGGACCGCGATCATCTTGTCTCTGGCTCTCGGGCTGTGAATCATGCGCTATCACTCTCATGTTGTTCGTCTTCTCATTTTCAGTGTACAATTGAACCTTCTCGTATAATTTCAATAATGTCGATGGTGGTCGATCTAGAAAATTATATTTGAGATGTTGGTGCGAAGTACCGTTGATAAAAGTGGAAATAACAAATTCGTTGAGGCTTCTTTGGTTTCCCAGCAACCTTTTTTATACCTTATTTTCTAAAAAGCGGCTCATGAATAGCTATGGCAGTTGATCGAAACTAGAAATGAGTTTGCCGGGCGATGGAGATACTAGGGCTGGGCTGCATTCTTAAGGGTCATTGAGAATGTTCAACATTTGACTTGGTCAGAAGCGCCAAATAAATCCATATGGCTCAAGAAGTGTGACTTGTTATCTTGAGGGTCGCCTCTTCCATTAAACATTAGCATTGAGACCTTAAAAGATGCGGACATATGATGCTCTAAAATGTCCACATATAAGGATTCCTTTTTTTACCTTCAGGGGTTTCGAGAAGGGTTGTCCTTCTTAAGGCTTTGGATGCTCTAAAAATTCCTCTCCAGTTGCTCAATCTTTTCCCTCAATGCTTGATGTTCGCCGTCCTCCATGGGAATATAGTCTATGTCCTCTGAATCTTCATATTCCTCCAGCTTCTGAGGTTGTTCTCTTTCAGTGTCTTGTTGGGGGGTTGTTCCTCTTGGATAGCTTTGTCTTTGGCCTTTCTAGCTAATTGCCTAATTAGTCTTTTACTATTTTCTTCTGCGACTCTATGCTGCTTAGCACGCTCTTGCATGGACTTTTTCTGCTGCTCAAACTGTTGTTTTAAGAGCAACAAAGCTTCCTCCATGCTCTTCATCCTTTCTTGCATTTCCAAAAATTGTCGGTTACTTCCCTCTGATGGTGAGACTCCTCTTGCTTGCTGTGCACCCTACCTTGTAATAATTCATGGGGCTACTCCCAAAGCTGTTGTCAAAAACTCTGTTGGAATTGATGTAGCTATTGAATGGCCGTTGTCATCAGTTGTCCCGCTGAGACATCGCCCTCTGTTTCTTTTCACCGATCGTAGCTGCCGGTTGGGCTGGCAAGACATCTGTATAACCTAAGTTTGATTTTGATATTACAAATTATTTGAGGATTTGATTGCAAAAGAAAATAAATTTTTAAGTACATTAAAGTCTCACAATTAAAAGAAATTTTAAACCTAAAAATTATTTCTAAGTCAAAACTTAAACCCCATAAATCTTTCTAAGTTTTTTCAAGTGTTTTCATAGCAAAATTGAACAATTTCGCCCAGTTGTTACGATATGGCCTTGACGTATAAGGTCACTATAAGAATCTGTTTCGATACAGGTGAGCCTGTTTCGATACGGGTGTTTCGATACGGTTCCATCTATTTCGATACGACCTTTATCTGGGCCTAAGGTTTAAGAGTAGCGTACCGATACTGATACAACCATATCGATACGGGGTTAAGATTTTTCAAATCTTCACATTTATTATTTTACCTTTGCCTTGTCAGTTATGGGGAATCAACATTTTTGAAAAGTGGTTAAACCTGTATCGATATGCCTTCGATGCGTACCAAAACAGGTATTGACAGTTTCCCAAGTGAGCAAAATAGTATCGATACGGCCATGTCCATTTCGACACACATTTCTTACTATGTTTCGATACGCCTTCCTACATATCAATACGCCCTTTGCTATTTTAGCACAACGGCTCTTTCTATTTTGGAACAAGTATCGATACGGATCCCGTGTGCTGATACGGTCGATTGTAGTTGAGCATTTATTGCAAGAAACATGCAGCCCAACGGCTATATTGATGATGCCAACCAACCAAACGATTAGAAATCAATGATGTGATATAAAAGCAAGCCTCCAAAGCTACAACAACAACTAATGATCAAGTGAAAATCGTCAAAGAAAAAATCCAACCTTTTTGTGCTTTATAAAGTCAAATCTATTGTACCCACTTGTGTTATTCCATTGTATCCATTTTATTTCAAGTTGGGTTGAGTGATCTTGTAATTTTGGGCAAAATATCTACCTTTGAGAGGCTATTCTCTATTTTTCATCTTTCTTGTACAAAAGAGTGTTCTTGATTAAGCTTTGGGTAGAAAGTTTAATCAGTTTGTAAGGTTTCCTCCTAATTCAAGAAAAGGGGAAGAGTTTCTAGTCAAATTGGTTCAAAATCCTTTGTGGGAGCTAAGGTAGTGGATGTAGAGCTTGTTTGAAGCTTGAACCACTAAAAATCATTTGTCTTTTCATTCTTATCATTTAAATTTCCTCCCTCCAAATTTTTATTACCAATTCACCCCCTCTTGGCTAATTGTCATCGGTTGATCAACACAACAATTGGTATCAGAGCCTAACTCTTTCAGGGATTAAAATCTACAAGAGGCAATCCTGGAAGTGTTTCAATTGACCATCATTCAAGCCATGGCTTCTACCTCGGGCAACAACATGTATGAGAGCCAATCCATCTCCAAACCACCATTCTTCAATGGGGAATACTACCCATATTGGAAGAACTGGATGAGGCTATTCATCAAGTGATTTCCTGGTGGTTGCTTGCTTGGGCCTTTAATTATTTCCTGGTGGTTGCTTGCTTTATGTGATTTAATAGTTAGTGAGATTGAGTAATTGCTTAATAGCTAAGCTATGCTAGGGATAAATTCAAATGATGATTGATGAATATGTTAGAAGAGTTATAATGCTTGTATGTGTTAAGATTACAAATGATTAGTAGGTCACCCTATAATCCGAATGTTGTTAAAGGTTAAACGAAATGATTGATATGTAAGAACTAAAGAGAAATATGTATGCCCTTACGTATTCTTGTGTCTTTCTAGATTTGGATAGGTTGAGGTAGCTCAAGTGTTTAGTCTTATTAACTAATTGAGTGATATATTTATAAACTCACACATGTTGTATTATGCAATTGAGTTTGATGTTAACAATTATAAAGGATAGAATCTAGCCCTGATCAATACCTTGAAACTAAGATTAGAAACTTGGTAATGCCTAAGTAGACATTATTTGGTTTGAATGATTAATAACCCAAGAGTTAGGGCCTTAAACATTGGTTTGAAAATAACTATGTAGATCAAATAAATCTTTTCTATGTGTTTAAGTGCTTCTCATATCTGTGAGATGATTGACTACAAGTTCATGAGGATACAACCCTTGATATGTTTAATTTGAATAGTTTTGTGATTTAAGTTGTAAACCTTGGTTCTTTTGAGATGAAGATGCATACCATAAACGACAAGTGTTCGTAAATGATAGAGTTTATAGGCATGCTACGAAATAGTTGAAGTTTGTTGTTTTATTGTATGATCGTTCGTTTGCATAGGAATTAAAGTGATAATAGACATATGAATAATCTAAAAGTTTTAAACTACTATGAGTTTTAAAGGAATGGCATTCATGTTCAGCTGATTGAACTAAATTATTCAAGATTCTTGGTTGTGTTTGCTTTTAAAACACTTCCTAATTACAGTTTACTCCTAAGCTGGGTTAGGGGCATTACAACTTAGATCGACAATCGGCCTTTCTTTTAAAAATCTTTACACTTTTAATTCAAAAAGAGCTTGCTGGTTTGAATGTTGTTATGATTTAAAGTTGGGAGGAAGGATCAGCTTGTAGCATATTCGGCTTCCTATGAACACACTTAGCGACGGATTCGCTAAGGGAAATTAAGGTCGAATTAGATTATCATTGAGACAACATGATCCCGGTCAGGCTTTTCTAAACCATAACTACATTGGCGCTAGCAACGATAGTGGGGCTAGTCCAAGTAAGAGCCGAAATCCAAAGATTGCTTTTGGATTGTTCGTTACAAAAGTGAAAAGTAAGTTACAAGGGCTGGGCCTTGTAGACTATAATCAGTATGTATCGATGAAAAGTAAGTTTGGACATTAGTTGATAGGCCTAGTAATAAATCTACTATAGGAACTAAATGGGTTTATAGAAACAAACTACATGAGACTGGTAACATAGTGAGAAACAATGCTAGACTTGTTGCTCAAGGTTACACTCAAGAATAGGGAAATTGATTTTGATGAAACCTATGCACCCGTAGCTAGGATGGAAGCTATTAGGATGCTTCTTGCATTTGCATGTTTTCATGAATTCAAGATCTTTCAAATGGATGTCAAAAGTGCATTTTTAAATGGTTTTATTAATGAAGAAGTGTATGTAGAACAACCACTCGGTTTTGAAGATCCAAAATACCTAAACCATATTTTCAAACTTTCAAAAGCTTTATATGGTTTGAAACAAGCTCCTAGAGCTTGGTATGAAAGATTATCAAGTTTTTTAATTGAAAAAGGTTTTGATAAAGGAAAGGTGGATACTACACTCTTCATTAAAAGAAAAGGCAAAGACATTTTAGTAGTTCAAATCTATGTTGATGGTATCATTTTTGGTTCTACTAATGAATTGTTTTTCCAATATTTTGCTAAGTTGATGCAAGGTGAGTTTGAGATGAGTATGATGGGGAGCTTTCATTTTTCTTGGGACTCCAAATCAAGAAATTGAAGGATGGCATCTTCATAAATCAACCTAAGTACATCAAGGATATGCTCAAGAACATTGGCTTGGAGAGTATGAAGCCTCAAGCCATACCAATGAGCTCTTCTACAAAGCTTGACAAAGATGAAGGAGGTAAGTGTGTTGATTTAAAGCTTTATCGCTCTATGATTGGATCATTGCTTTATCTCACCGCTAGTAGACTCGACATTAGTTTAGTGTTTTCTTGTGTGTAGATTTCAAGCTTGTCCTAGACAATCACACCTTATAGCCGTTAAGAGAATCTTTAGATGCCTTAGAGACACACCTTGTTTAGGTCTTTGGTATCATAAAGATTCCTCCTTTAATCTACATGCTTACTCTAATGCAGATTATGGGTGATGTAAAATAGATAGAAAAAGTACTTTTGGCGCTTGCCAATTCCTAGGTAGTATGCTCATATCATGGTTCTCTAAGAAACAAAATAGTGTAGACTTATCTACCACCGAAGCATAATATATATCAGCCGGAAGTTGTTGTGCTCAAGTCCTTTGGATGAAGTAACAACTTTTAGATTATGGAATTGATGTAGGTATCATAGCCCTTAAGTGTGACAATGCTAGTGCCATATGTCTTACTAAGAATCCCATCCAACATTCTAGAACCAAAAACATAGAGATAAGACATCATTTCATTAGAGATCGTGTCTTGAAAAATGATGCAGTTCTAGAATATGTAAACACCTTGAACCAATTAGCGGATATATTTACCAAACCATTGGATAAGGAATGCTTTTGGACTCTTAGTAGAGAGTTAGGTATTACTAGCCTATCTTGAACCTTTAGAGCCCTTTTTAGTTCAAAACTTGCTTGAATTTGATTGATAGCCATGCTTTTGTAATTTTGTTCCTTTATGCATCTATTCTTGTTGCTAGGGGGAATATGTATCTATTTGTTTATATACATGTTGCTCATATGTCTTATACATGCATTTAGATTTGATCAAAATTGAATTTTTGAGTACCTTGTGCCCAAAATGCAGTTTCTGGCACAAGGGTGTCAAAACGGCTCTAGGCGTTTCGATACGTGTTCATGAACAGGTTTCGGTATAGGAAACCATGTACTAGTATGATGATATATGTGCTCAAAATGTAGTTTTTGACACAAGCGTATCGAAACGGTTCCATGCGTTTTGATACGTGTTCTTGAACGGGTTTTGGTACAAACAACTCTATACCAGTACGATCTCATGTTTCAGTACTGTTTCGAAAGCGTTCTGATACACCTATTTCGATACGCCACTTGTATCGTTTCGCGCTACCGTCTGCCTATTAATGTGTCTTTAAAGGGTTTTTATCTTTACCTAATTTTTCTCTCCAAAACCCTAGCCGATTTTACCTAAAAAAACTCATCAAATCCCTTAGTTTTTCACATAAATTCTTCAAATCATTTGAGGGTTCTTGCTCTTCTCATCAAATCAAAGCTATTTCATCAAGCTAGTGTATCATATCATCCTCATTCATACATAATCTATTATCAAGGTATAAAATTCTTTTTCCTTTCTTTTTTTCTAATTCGTTCTGAATTCTTTTCTGTTTTTAGTTCGAATTTATGTTTTTAGTACATATATTTTATGGGTTTTAAAGTTTTTGTAAGTTTTTTTTCAAACTAAACATTATTTGATTCGAATATAAAATTATATTGTATCTTTTTCTATACTGTTTTTCAAAATTCTTTTTAACAAAATTTTTTTTATATTTATATATGTTTTTAAACTATATTATATAAGTTTTTTTAATTATACCTTGAATTCTTGGATTGAATATTGGATTGAATTTGATGAATTATGCATACATCATTTTTGTGCCTTGTTTTTTGAATTTTAGGTTTTTATTATGACACCTAGAAAAAGACCAAGATCAGGTGAAGTTGGAGAATCATCCAATAATAATGATGCCACTAGTCCTAACCTCACCCTTATCTATCGAAAGAGTTTTACCAATTCGTCGGCTATGGCTCACTTCAAACAATACCAAAATTATCTAATTCGTCGTGAGCGTGTCATCTTTATCCCATTTTTGAATTCCGAGCGTTTTCAATTCAGTTATCTTCTTTTATTGCGATGTTGGAATCTCATGGAATTTTTTGCCATACCCGGTATTTTGTATCGCAACCTTGTTCTCATATTTTTGCTAATGCCCTGTGTATTTTTAGTCACGATCAAAGTACGGTTATTGCTATTGAGTCTTATTTAATGGGAAAGAAGATTGAGATAAATCCAACTATTTTAACCAATGTTTTTGGGTTTGAGAATGATGGTATAGATGATGAAGACTCTTTAGGGCATGTTCTTACTGGCTCCGTGACTGTTCTTGACGCCCATGATCGTATCCTTCACTTGTTGATCATTTGGTGGTTCCGTCCATTTGGTAGAAAATTTTCAACGATCTGACAAGTCGATGACTTTTGGATATGATGCTTTTGTAAAGAAAAACAACCGAACCTTGCTCAAATTATGTTTACAGAGCGTGTTTATCTTGTTCAACATTGCCACACTCCTCTTGTCTCATATTTTACTTATGGCACCGCTTTGAGTCACTTGTTCTCAGAGTTGGAAATTGATTGCTCACACGATCTTGCCGAGGCTCTCACTGATCCTATTGATGAACGTTTTCTCCACCGTTCAAAGTTCCAATATCACAATGGAGAATGGCTTCATATCAGGGATCTTCCTCAAAGAGTTGCACCCGAACCTGAAGTGCCTCCTTAAGCAGCCCCTTAAACTCCGGTCGCCCAACCATCGATGGATGCTCTTATAGCCTACCTCAATGAGCAATTCACTTTATTGCATACCACTATGAATTCAGGGTTTGTTGCCATTGACACTCGGTTCACTTCCTTGGAGGAGAGAGTTACCTCCATTAAAAGTCAACAATCTTCTATGGATATTTCTCTCACGGCCTTTCATGGAGAATGAAGACAATCCTAAGGAAATCAAACCAATGATGAAGATGAAGATAGTGAAAATGATGAAGATGCTCCTTAGTTTTGCATTGCACATCATGGCATATCATCTTAGGATTTCTTATTTTGCACCTATGTTTATTGTTTCATGAACTTATGCTTTGAATATCTATGTTTTTAGGAATTAAGTTTGGATTTTAATGTTGCTTTGAATCTTTATGCTTAACGGTATTTTAATTGTTTGCTTTATCTTGCTTATATTCTATTGCTGTAGCGATGTCCCTTTTTTTCTCATCGCTATTCAAAACGAGGCTTTTTCGAAGTGTAATTAGACCAAGGGGAGAACGATATCCTTACGAAAGCATAAGGTACTCGAGCCCCGAAGGTACTTGCTAGGCCCATACGAGAGAACGATATCTCCACGAAAGCATTAGCGTTTTCCCCCCACTTAGAAAGACGGGTTTATATGCCATATTTTAAATGCGATAAAATAAACGCGCAATTATGACCGAATGTTAATTTAATAGTCACTTTAATCCGGAATTTCTAATATTAGTAAAGCAGTAATTATTTTAAAAAGCTTGACTCTCATTTGTTTTTTTTAGAAAACAAAAATGTCCCCAGCGGAGTCGCCATCTGTAGCGATGTCCCTTTTTTTCTCATCGCTATTCAAAACGAAGCTTTTTCGAAGTGTTTTTGAAAGGTGTTTGTGATTTAAAATATTTATTCCGTGGGTTTTTTTTAAAAAAAAAAATCGAATTTTTAAAAAAAATGGAGTCGCCACCGGCCACTTAGGTAGGCCGGACACCATAAAACCAGAGATTCAAAAAGATTGGGTTCGGGAATCGGTTACGGATGGGGAAGGATTAGCACCCCCACACCGCCCAAAATTGGTACTTTAATAATTACCGCTTTATTAATATTGGATTTTCCGGATTAAAGTGACGATTATTTTAAAATTCAGTCATAATTGCGAATAAATTTTAAGGGCCCCGTTATCCGAGAGTAAACGCCCAACCACTATCACTACGCCTGATACTGGCCCCGTTTACGCTCGGATAAAAAGGCACCGCATTAACAATTTATATATCATATGCAATCTTAGTGACAAAAATATAAAACATGGCAAAATATTTAAATGCAATAAGTATTGACATAACAGAATACTAATCTAACATAAATAAGATACTAAACTAACATATATATACATGTAAACTTAAAATACAAGGCATGTACAAGGGATATATAATAGGACAAAAGGCTACATCAACATACACGATTATAATACGAACATAAATATTTACATGGAAACAGGACTGAAATGAAAAGAAATAAACATCAGTGACAGAAATTAAAGGATAATAATATGCAATTTAAGGACGAAAATGCAATCATGACCAAACTTGAAAGGATCAAAATCAGATTAGACCAAGGGGCGGACCCAAAATGAAAAATTCAAAAATGCGGGATGGTTAAGGGGTAATTTTACCTTTTAAAATCTGAATTCGCTAATTTAGTGATCAAATCGAAATAAAATGGAAAAGAAAAAGGACCGAATCGTGATTAACCCATGCGGCAAACTCAAAACGAAAATATAGGGGACAAGGGAGGATTTATGATGTAATTAGACCATTTTTATTTTATTTTGGGTCTATAAGACCCGATAATCGACCCTCGCCATTTTTCCTTTCATTTTTTTAAGAGCAATATAGCTCTCGTTTCCTCTCTATTATACGAGAAAAACCCAAGCCCCAAAACCTTCAAATTACCCATGGTTCTCGAGGCCGGCGATGGTCCGGCTACTCCGGCCACCACCCTCCACACTCTATCAGTTCTAAGACCTAACCTAGACCCCTCTTCGAGAACAAAAACTCCATTTTTGAAACGATCGAACCCCAAAACCCTCACAGAAACTGTAACGCTCTCTGAGCGCGGTGGTTGAGCTGGCAGTACGGCAGAGTGGTGTCGGCATGGGGAAGTCATGGTGGTGGTGTTTTCTGCCAGATCCACTCACGACCCTTGGATCAGATCTGTTCCAACGGCTGTGATTACATGGGGGATGAGCGGCCTAGATCGAGCCTTGAAATGCGTGGTGTTTGCTGGAGATGACGACACGTGGCAGAGGATCGAACGGCCCAGAAGTACGTTTCACGCGCGCTGGACAGCTCTCCCAAGGCTGATCGTGGCCGTTTGATCTGGATTTGATCCAATGGCCCTCCTTCAACTGCTGCAAAAAAAAATATGATATTAGATATCATATAGGGTTTTAGGGTTAATTAGATGGGATTGGGCTGGCCGAAAATGGGCCTTGTAAATTACATATATATTTTGTAATAATATGGACTTGGACTGTTATTATAATATTTGGGTTTTATATTTTAGATTTTATTTTACATTAGTCCAATAATAATAATAATAACAATAATAATAACAATAATAATAATAATAATAATACGACGTTTACATATATACGTACACGTGCACACCCATATAAGTGTAACATACGAATACACATGCAAACATTAATGTAACATACTAACATAACATCTACACACATTAAACAAATACGCTCGTACTCTATAGATACATACGCAACACACATACACCATTAATACGTATACATACATAGCATATAATATACACACACACCACACCTTATATATACTAGTAATACTCATGCAAATAATAAACATATAATATAATAAGTATACATGCAATACTAATATGTATTTACAGGTAAAAATGAGTGATTACAGTTGCCCCTCTTTGCTTGTTCTCATGGAATGGGAAACAAAGCAAAGATTCATAAGCACTCATTTTTATCAGACTTCCTTGTTTGTAGCTTTGGAAAAACGTGTTCTTTTGGACATCTCCGCTCTTTCTTGGCTGAATCTTCAGGCTCGTAAGTTCTTCCTATATAGAGCTTCGTCACCTTCCGATCTTGGAGCTACAGGCTCTTCCTATATAGAACCCTTCGCTCTGAAGCCTCGAGTTATGAGTCATTCCTATATAGAACCTTTCACTTCGAGACTGTAAAGCTTGGAGTCCTTCCTATATAGAACTCTTCGTCTTCAATGCTGGTTTCTCCTATATAAAACCTTTTGCGCAGCTGATGGATTCTTCCGACTGGGAGTTCCTCCTATATAGAACTGCTAGTCTTCAAACCCTGGAGCCGTCAATCCTTCCTATATAGAACTTTTGGCGTCTGAAATCTCAGAGCTACAGGTTCTTCATATATAGAACCTTTCACTCTAAGACAATGAAGCTCGGAACCTTTCCTATATAAGACTCTTCACAAAAGGTTTCCTATATAACCTTGTGTCATAGGTGAATTCCTCCGACTGGGAGTTCTTTTTGAGATTCTGGGTTTAGAGTTCTCTCTATGGAACCTTTTACTGGGGCTTGAAAATGCAGTTTTTTTTTACGAGGCTGTTGCCATTTTTGGACCTACGCTACTAAGACTGCCGCATCATGCCCGAAGGACTTACTGATGGCCCGAAGGACTTATCATCATGCTCGAAAGACTTACTAATGGCGCAAGGGACTTAACATCGTGCCCGAAGGACTTACGATGACCCGAAGGATTTAACATCTGGATCTGACGCCGATATGGCTATTGTTCTATGGGGACTCACGCTGATATGCTGCCGCATCATGCCCGAAGGACTTACTGATGACCCGAAGGATTTAACACCATGCTCGAAAGACTTACTGATGGCCCGAAGGACTTAACATCGTGCCCGAAGGACTTACCGATGACCCAAAGGGTTTAATATCTGGATCTGACGCCGACATGGCTATTGTTCTATGGGGACTCACGCTGATATGCTGCCGCATCATGCCCGAAGGACTTACTGATGACCCGAAGGATTTAACACCATGCTCGAAAGACTTACTGATGGCCCGAAGGACTTAACATCGTGCCCGAAGGACTTACCGATGACCCGAAGGATTTAATATCTGGATCTGACGCCGATATGGCTATTGTTCTATGGGGACTCACGCCGATATGCTGCCGCATCATGCCCGGCGGACTTACCGATGACCCGGCGGATTTAACACCATGCTCGAAAGACTTATTGATGGCCCGAAGGACTTAACATCGTGCCCGGGACTTACCGATGACCCGAAGGATTTAATATTTGGATCCGACGCCGACATGGCTGTTGTTCTATGGGGACTCACGCCGATATCTTTGCCACATCATGCCCGGCGGACTTACCGATGACCCGAAGGATTTAACACCACGCTCGAAAGACTTACTGATGGCCCGAAGGACTTAACATCGTGCCCGAAGGACTTACCGATGACCCGAAGGATTTAATATCTAGATCTGACGCCGACATGGCTGTTGTTCTATGGGGACTCACGCTGATATGCTGCCACATCATGCCCGAAGGACTTACTGATGACCCGAAGGATTTAACACCATGCTCGAAAGACTTACTGATGGCCCGAAGGACTTAACATCGTGCCCGAAGGACTTACCGATGACTTGAAGGATTTAATATCTGGATCTGACGCCGACATGGCTATTGTTTTATGGGGACTCACGCTGATATGCTGCCACATCATGCCCGAAGGACTTACTGATGACCCGAAGGATTTAACACCACGCTCGAAAGACTTACTGATGGCCCGAAGGACTTAACATCGTGCCCGAAGGACTTATCGATGACCTGAAGGATTTAATATCTGGATTTAATATCTGGACAGCTCTCCCAAGGCTGATCGTGGCCGTTGGAACTAGATTTATTCCAATGGCCCTCCTTCAACTGCTGCAAAAAAAATATGATATTAGATATCATATAGGGTTTTAGGGTTAATTAGATGGGATTGGGCTGGCCGAAAATGGGCCTTGTAAATTACATATATATTTTGTAATAATATGGACTTGGACTGTTATTATAATATTTGGGTTTTATATTTTAGATTTTATTTTACATTAGTCCAATAATAATAATAATAACAATAATAATAATAATAATACGACGTTTACATATATACGTACACGTGCACACCCATATAAGTGTAACATACGAATACACATGCAAACATTAATGTAACATACTAACATAACATCTACACACATTAAACAAATACGCTCGTACTCTATAGATACATACGCAACACACATACACCATTAATACGTATACATACATAGCTTATAATATACACACACACCACACCTTATATATACTAGTAATACTCATGCAAATAATAAACATATAATATAATAAGTATACATGCAATACTAATATTTATTTACAGGTAAAAATGAGTGATTACAATTGCCTTTGAATTATTTCATTGATTTTGATCTAGCAAAAAGGGGGAGAAGTAAAGTAAAGAGCCAAAATAAAAATCTATCTCAAAGTAAGGGGGAGTTTTTCAAACTACTTAAAAATTTAACTTTGGTTTTGTTATATCAAAAAGTTGAGAGATTGTAAAATCTAAGTTTGATATTGATATAACAAATTGTTTGAGGATTTAATTGTAAAAGAAAATAAATTTTTAAGTACTTTAAAGTCTCACAATTGACAAGGATTTTAAACCTAAAAATTATTTATAAGTCAAAACTTAAACCCCATATATCTTTCTAAGCATTTTCAAGTGTTTTCAAAGCAAAATCGAACAATTTGGCCCAGGCGTTTCTATACGCCTCTCAGGTGTTTCGATACGCCCTTGACGTATAAAGCCACTGTAAGAATCCATTTTGATATAGGTGAGCCTATTTCGATACAGGTGTTTTGATATGGTTCTATCTATTTCGATACGACCTTCATCTAGGCTTAAGGTTTAAGAGTAGCGTACCGATACTGATACAACGATATCGATTCGGGGTTAAGATTTTTCAAATCTTCACATTTATTATTTTATCGTTGCCTTGTTAGTTATGAGGAATCAACATTTTTGAAAAAAGGTTAAACTCGTACCGATACGCCTTTGATGCATACTGAAACAGGTTTTGACAGTTTCCCAAGTGAGCAAAACAGTATCAATACGGCCATGTCCGTTTCGATACAACCTTCTTACTGTGTTTCGATATACTTTCCCGCGTATCGATACGCCCTTTGTTATTTTAGCACAATGGCTCTTTCAATTTTAGAACAGGTATTGACATGACCTCCCGTGTACCAATAAGTCAGCTGCAGTTGAGCATTTATTACAGGAAAAATGCAACCCAACGACTATATTGATGATGTCAACCAACCAAACGGCTAGAAATCAATGAAGGGGTATAAAAGCAAGCCTCCAAAGCTACAACAACAACTAATGATCAAGTGAAAACCATCAAAGAAAAAATCCAACCTCTTTGTGCTTTTTAGAGTCAAATCCATTGTACCCACTTGTGTTATTTCATTGTATCTATTTTATTTCAAGTTGGGTTAT
Source organism: Hibiscus mutabilis (assembly GCA_019671005.1). NCBI lineage: Eukaryota > Viridiplantae > Streptophyta > Magnoliopsida > Malvales > Malvaceae > Hibiscus > Hibiscus mutabilis. The sequence continues at coordinate 58,236,519 of CM033716.1, read as the reverse complement.
CTACCTTTGAGAGGCTATTTTCTATTTGTCATATTTCTTATACAAAAGAGTGTTCTTGATTAAGCTTTGGGTAGAAAGCTTAATTGATTTGTAAGGTTTCCTCCTAATCCGAGAAAAGGGAAAGAATTTCTAGTGAAATTGGTTCAAAATCCTTAGTGGGAGCTAAGATAATGGTTGTAGAGCTTGTTCGAAGCTTGAACAACTATAAATCATTTGTCTTTTCATTCTTATCATTTAAATTTCTTCCCTCCAAATTTTTATTTCCAATTCACCCTCTCTTGGCTAGTTGTCATCGATTGATCAACATAACAATCGTCCCATGTTACTTTTTCATCTAGGTGCTCTTAGTTGTCTCCACCCATCCTTAAGGATTTTCGGGCTTACCGATAGATCTGAAGGTCCTGTGTTTGGTCCACACTCGCTGCACCAATTGTTGATTGTCAAAATAGACAGTGACCAGAGATAGTGGCTAATAATGGTTGAGACGGTCGTCCCAGGTCAGAGCTCGCGTGTGGCTTTTGGTTTTGGGTGGTAATGGTACTTGGAATGAAAGATTTGGGTTCTCTTCCGCTAAATATCTAGTTTTATACTACTGGGATACGGTTATGATAAGTTTGCTGTGGCGCGTTGATTGGACTGGCTATGACTTGACGACCTAGGTTCCCCTCATCATCCATAGTGGGCATGTGTGTAGCCACATGGCCGCTGAATGAGACAAGATATTGCTCGTAGTCTTGCATGTTCACCATATGTTGTGAAGGTTATCGCACAGTTTGTTGGTGACCCTATACGTTGTGATCCGTGTGCGTTGTTACGCTCATCGTCGGATGCCCCTTGTGTTACATCATCCGCAGTCTTACTCATTCTGGTTTCGACACATGGCGGTAGTTGTTTATAGGTACTAACAAGATGTATCCACTAAGCTTTAGGAGCTCAGCTTTCAGAATCGTTGTATTCGTTTGCAAGTTTTTAGGTTGTTGTGTTGCATCGACTGAGCCCCATCGGAGTAGGACTTCAGCTCATCGATGTGTTCAAGAGTACAATACTTAGATTTGTCGAGTAATGTATTCATAGGACCCTTGATTTTATGTCTGTAACACTTATATTGGATTTATTTGATCATGTCGAATATTTTTAATTATATTTGAAACATTGATGGGTTTATGAAATTTAACTATTTTCCTATTGTTCTATTTGAAACATTGATGGGTTTATGAAATTTAACGTGGATTGGGTTAAACTAGGTCAAAAATTTTATACTTGTGGTTTGGGTTAGTGGCCCAAATGTGACATTGGGTTTAGGGCGTTACAAATCGACTATTAAAATCACGTTGTTTTTGTGTCTTCTTAACTAAGTAATTTGACTGTTTTGTGATTTAATTTTTAATTTCCTTATTCTTTCAATTCATCCTTTGTTTTAAGTCTACTTTGACCAACTCTCGAGCACTTTAGAATACATGTGTTACTTCAAAGTTGAATATACAACAAATTGTTCCTTTCGCAATTAGTCTCTTAACTTTTCATTTTATTCAATTTAATCTTTCGACCAAATCTCTTTACAAATTTTTTATTCTTATCAAATTTTTTAACTCTTTTGTACTCCCATCAAAACTTTTTTCTCAAAAATATATTTTTTAAAAATAGCATAATAAATATATTATATGGTATTTGATTTATTAAATAACATTACAAATCTTATTTGTACATGGGAAAAATAACTTGGAAAAATAAATATGTATATTGTATATGATTAGAGAGAGTTTAAATTGAAACCAATCAACATCATAACTACAATTAAATTTAAATAAAAAATTAAATAAATATATTCAATTCGACTCAAATTTCATAAACTTATTTTTTTAAAAATAAATAATAAAATACTAATAGTTACTTGTTCAAAATTTTTCGCTCAACGTTGGTAGTCTCGTGGTGAAGAAAATAGGATGCCCCTTTTTATATTTACTACATATTATGTTGCGATATTTTACATTGCCACATGAGATTTTAACGTCATAATCATATTTTAATTAAAAAGAAATTATTAAAAAAAATTGATGTGGGATCTCTATATATGTTTGTTCTGTTATTGTTATCTAGACTCTAGAGAGGTAGAGTGTCACGGACTAAACTTCTCCAAGCTATCCATGCGGCGTTAGCACTCCTGAACTATGCTAACAAGCCTTGATTCACACAAACGCAATGGCTAGTAAAAGAGAACTAGAAAAGGAAAGAAGGATTTTGAAGGGGAAAAGAAAGGAACTTGTATTAAGCTTTGAGAGAGAGCTTTACAAGACTTAGGAATGCTTGTATTCTTGAGTGTGTTGCAAATGAAGGGGGTGGCCCTATTTATAGGCCTTCACCTTCTTAAGGGATGATTCTTGATCATCCTAGACATGTACAAGTGTAGAGGATACTAGATAATTCTACAAGTATCTACATATGTCCCTAAGTGTCTAAAAGGTTCTAGAGAGTTCCAAAGACTTTCAGACTCGTCCCGATCCTTCCAAAGTCTTCAAGGGTCTTGTAAGGCCTTTCGAATGTGTCTAGACTTGGGTAGAACCACTTGGAACCTCCTAGAATGTTGTGGCATTGTTTAAAGATGGATGTATGCCACTCTAGGCCATTCTAGAAGTTTCATTGGTGCATTATTGCCTTAAAAACGCCCAAGAAGTTAAATTTGCCTTTGTGAGTGTTGGCGGGTTATGGCATTCTCCCCCACCTAAGCTCGTGATGCCCTCATCGCGCCTTTATTGAACTGCTGGAGTTGGTTCTTGAATTGCCAAAGTGCCTCCTCGGACTCCCAACTTGCTTCTGTGTGGGGCAGACCCTTACATTTGATGAAGTACTCTTTATAGCTTTGTATGTCCCTCCTTTGAACTACTTGGTCCGCTAGCACTTCCTCCACTTTTTTGTCGAATGAAGTGACTACGACTATAGGAGCTCTCTTGGAAACCCCTCGTGAGGGATCATCCATGTCTCCATGATATGGCTTCAACAAACTCACATGGACGACATGATGAATCTTAAGTCTTGGTGGAAGTTGAAGCTTGTAAGATACTCTGCCCACTCGCTTGATGACCAGAAACGGTCATTCGTACTTGCGTACTAGGCCCTTATGGACCTTCCGAAAGGTCTTGAATTGTTGGGGCAAGAGTTTTAACAAGACGAGATTGCCGTCCTTAAACTCCAAGTGCCTTCTCTTGTCTGCCCATTTCTTCATTCTTTTGGCATCCTTGTGTAGTGTCGCTCGAGCTAACTCATTTTGCTCATGCCACAACTTAGCAAACTTGAAGGTTGTTGGGCTCCTCCCTTCATAGCGTTTGGCAAAGGAGAGTAGAGTGGTCGGTTGTCGTCCCATGATGATCTCGAAGAGACTTCGGTTGGTGGCCTCGCTTTGTTGCAAGTTATAAGAAAATTGTGCCACGTCCAAAAACTTAGCCTAATCTCGTTGGTTGGCACTTACATAGTGGCTCAAGTAAAGCTCTAAGAGGGCATTGACACGCTCCGTTTGCCCATCACTTTAAGGGTGAAAGCTTGCCGAAAAGTTTAGGTCAGACCCGAGCATCTTGAATAATTCGATCCAAAACCTCCCAGTGAAGCGTGGATCGCGATCACTAATGATACTGGTTGGAATGCCCCATAACTTGACCACATTGCGGAGAAAGAGCCTTGCTTCCTCCTCTGTAGTGCTGTTGGTTGGAGCGGCAATGAAGGTAGCATATTTGCTATATCGATCCACCACAACTATAGTGCTTCCGAGGCCCTCGGACTTTGGTAAGAAAGTAATGAAGTCCATAGAGACGTTTTCCCAAAGCTTCTCTGCTATTGGCAATGGATCTAGGAGCCCACTTGGCTGATGTTGGACCATCTTGTCTTGTTGACACACAAGACATGTCCACACATATTCCTCCACTGCATCGTGCATTTGAGGCCAATAATATGTAGAGTTCAAGAGTGCGAGGGTTCATCGCATACCTGGGTGGCCTGCCCACAAGGAGTCATGACACTCTTTGATTAACTCCTTTTTCAAGTTGCCCCACTTCAGTACATAAAGACAGTTACCCTTGGTGTAGAGTAGGCCATTGGTTAACCAAAACCATCTTGTCTTACCTTCATTTACCAAGGTAATAATACTTCAGGCAAGTGGCTCTTGTTGCAAGCCTTCTTTGATCTTCTGGGTTGGTGACTTGGCTAAAGTTTGCAAGCTCTGCCTTTCGACTTAGCATATCGGCGACCATATTTTCCTTGCCGGACTTATATTGCATGACATAGTCAAATTTGGCTAAGAAATCTTGCCACTAAACCTGCTTTGGACTTAGCTTTTTCTGGGTCTAACTTGTGGCCACATTGTCTATCATGATCAAGAACTTAGACCCAAGGAGGTAATGTCGTCACACTCTAAGGCAATGAATGATGGAACTCATCTCATTTTCTTGAACGGTATAGCTCATCTAGGTATTGTTAGGCTTTCGACTTTCATAAGCAATCAGATGCCCATCTTGCATAAGAACTCCTCCAATAGCAAAGTCTGAAGCATCAATGTGCACTTCATAGGTCTTATTGTGGTCGGGTAGGCTAAGTACCATCTCTTTGCAAATGGCCCTTTTCAAATCCTCAAAGGCTTCTTGACAATTTGGTGTCTATACTCATGGCTTGTTATTCTTTAAGAGATCTGTTAGTGGTGAAGCTCTCACTAAATATCCTTTGATGAAGCGGCGATAATAGTTCACCAACCCCAAAAAAGATCTTAGCTTATGTTCTTTGGTAGGCAGCTCCCATTCTTAGTTGGTACGCATCTTGGCATCTTCCATCATGAGTTTTCCATCCCTAATCATATACCCTAAGAACATTACCTCAGGCTTGGCGAATGAACACTTTTACTTCTTGATGTATAGCTGGTTCTCCCATAGAACCTTGAGCACTTCCTTTAGGTGCTCAACATGCTCCCTCAAGGTGTTGCTATACACTACAAAGTCGTCAAGGTAGACGACCACAAATTGATTGAGATAGGGATGGAATAACTTGTTCATCAAATTACAAAATGTTGCTGGTGCATTTGTCAGTCCAAAAGGCATGACTAGGAATTCATAAGAACCGTACCTCGTGACACATGTTATTTTCGACTCGTCACCTTCCGCTATGCGCACTTGGTAGTACCCCAAGTGAAGGTCTAATTTTGAGAAGTAACGTGCAAGGCCGAGTTGATTGAAGAGATCCGAAATCAAAGGAATCATATACTTGTTCTTGATGGTGATCTTGTTGAGTGCTCAATAGTCGATGCATATCTGTAGTGACCCGTCCTTCTTCTTTATGAATAGGACTGGTGCCCCAAAAGGACCTTTGGATGGTCGGATGAACCTTGGATCGAGTAGTTCTTTGAGTTGATTCTTAAGTTCCTCCAACTCAGGTGGTGCAGTACGACAGGCACTCATGGCTGGTGGCTTTGTGCCTAGTTCTAATTCGATCTTGTGGTCCACCTCTCTTCTTGGTGGTAACCTTTTTGGTAACTCTGGAGGTGCGACGTCTTTAAATTCTTCTAGTACTTGGGCTACCTTCTTTGGTAGATCTTCGTCGGGCTTTGTGCCATACGACGTCTTTAAGTGACTAAATTGTCTAAACAATTATACTGCATACTTTCAAATTGCATCAAGCAAATAATTGGTTATAATTAAAATAAATAAAGCAATTAAAAAAATTAATTGAAAAAAGCATATTTAAATTTTGATTTTATTTAAACAAGGGACTAAATTGAATACAACCAAAACCTGAAGCCCAAATTACAAGTGCCCCAAAAGAAGCAAACGAGTATGATATCCGACCCAAACCCTCACGCGCGGATCCCCTTGGCCCGGCCCGTTTGACACGCGCGGATTATTTCAACTTGACACCAAAATAGTGTCGTATTGACTCACCTATAAAAGGCTCGAGTCTGAGCCAACTCGGCCATAACACCCATCCTGTCTCACTCTTCCCTCTCTCTCCCCACAAATGCTCTGAAGAAAAACACTCCAAACCCAGAATTAAATCTCGGAATGGATCAAAATCCCATATTTTGGGATGGTGTTTATCCGAGTTTAAGATGAACACGACGAACACCAAACATTTTGGTGTTCTTCCGCCTCATGTTCTGCCACCAAATCCAGTTTTGGCCTACTTTCGACCACTACTCAATGTTCGCTGGCAACCGAGATTCGAATCTTGGCTGCCATAGGCGACATAGGCTACTACGAGGAAATTTTCGGCTACCATCTCCCGTCGTGAACGAAATTCTAAAGTTCAAAATTCCCAAATTTTGAGCCCTAAAATCCTAATCTAAATCCCAGCTCGACTAAGCCACCTAACTCCAACCACCTAAGGCCTAAACTACCCATACCACTCTTATTTTCAACTCCGTCATAAACTCTCGATATACTCAAGCCACTGATTCAAGATAAGCACTAACCGAAACTCATTTTTTATACTTTATGTTTCTATTTTCTACTTTTTTGTTTCGATCTAATGCTTTTCATGTTTGTTTTGTAGGAAAAATGAAATGGAGAAAAAGTTACCTTCATGGCAGTGTAATCATGATGCGGTTTCATTTCTCTGTGACATTCCGACCACCTCGAACAGTTCGACTTCTATAATGCCAGGTGAAATTCCCTTACTGCCCTTTCTCTCTCCTTAATTTATTACTATATTTATTACTTATTATTATTCTTATTAATAATTATTATTATTAGCACTTAATGATCTGACAAAAATCCTTTCTATCATATTTATAGAGTTGACCAAGTTGATGTCACGGCTGATGCCAAAAGAAGCACAATCTGACTAAAGGGGAAATGGACCAATCGAGATCTGCCACGTGTCCCTTGGAAGACAAATTTGGGCGAGAAAGGAAGTTATCCAGTTTTTTGTTTGTTGGATATTAAAATAAGCGAGAAAAAGTTATAACTGTTGTAATGGGCTTAAAATTGGGCTTTTTGAATTGCAAAAGGAATTTATATATGTAAATGGACATTTTGATATTATTTATGTATTATTAGAATTATTTATTATTTTTTGGGTTTTATTATATCTATCTATTTATTTTTGTTTGCTAGGAGAAATATGTATTTATATATATACCCATACCCGGCGTAAAATTAGGGTATTACAAGTTTGACGAACTAGAAACGTAGAGTTCATTTCAGCTACTGCGGGCATGGCACAATTTGAATATGCACATAAGACAAACGATTACAAGGGAAAAGTAAGTCAAATGACATAGGCATGGGAAACGCCAAGAAGGGTGAACCCTTATCAAGAGTTGGAAGTCATGCCGAGATACAAAGAATGGAAGGTTCAGAGGGTTAATGATAACATACTCTAGAGAAGCCAATGAGACAGTGGCTCATCTTATGAATCTGCTAGGAATGCGCCATCAGCATTGGAGAAATTAAAGCACAATCAAGAATTGGATTTGAAGGGGTATGAGAAAAGAATTAGTGATGTCACAAGTGAGTTGACCATGACGAAGTTGCAAGTGAATGTTCATGAAGGAAAGGAAAAAGATCTCAGAGAATATAATAGGAAAACCAGTCAAGACTTGAAGGACTTACAAGAAATTCATGCTGAGTGTAAAACTAAACAAAAAAAAAGGAACAAGCAAGATGATTAAGGACCTGTCTGAACAACTAAATGAAATGACAAAGGGAAAGAATAATTACAAGAAGATGTATGAGAAAAAGGCCCAAGAATTGAGAGAGTCAAGAAACAAAGCCAAGGAGAAGTTAAATACATAAATAATATCCAACACATTATCTCACATTTGGGATTAGTCTTTGAGACCTCCACTCTACGTTTCTGGTCCGTTGCTCTAAAGCTCTCTTTTTAGTTTTTAGGTTTTTACTTTTTTTTTCTCATTTTCTCAAGGTGCCTTTTCAGGTTTTCACCTCGGTTGTTCTTTTCTTCTTTTTGTTTTCTTTTTCTTTCTTTTTTCCTTTTACCCCTTTTCTTTTTTTGAAAGAAACTTGACCAGGCCAATCACGTCACTAAAGAAGTGGACCTTGACCAGTCAACAACCATTCATGTTTACATAACATTTTAACCACCCAAAAACTTGGTAATTAAAAGGTTCGAAACAAGCCTACTCTTGAACAGTGTTAAAGTTTTGCCAAATCCAAGAGCCTTTACAAAATGATGGTTCAAATTTTCTTTTTTAATAGAAGAACATGGAGCTGCAGACATTCTCATTCAATTAGGAAGTTGAGGGACGACAATGACTCCAGGTGCAGTAACACTACTGTGGCCCAATCAATGTCTCAAAAGCATCCCCAATCTTCATAAATTGTCCCAATTGAGATACTAATCCAAGAGCGTATGATAATGTGTTGGCATTGTGACTCCAATTAGCCCAGCATGAGCACAAAGATAAAAATCATTGTTCTTTAGGCAGCAGACTTTATTGCCAATAATAGTTCCAGGTTGCACATTGTCCGAGGACCCCTAAAGCCTCTATACCTAATCTAGTGCTTCATCAGTCTTACATTTCTGTGTATTTGTTGGTGTGAGGTTCAACATTATCTTTACTTTATACACCCTTCTTCAATATCCACGAGTGCTAAATTTCACTTGTATCTTTCAAAACATAGTAATACCAAGAAATCTTCTGCTTTTAATGAATTATACTAATTTACTTGCAAGATACTTCAAAAATAAAAGAGAGCTCGGAAGAGAATTCATGAATTTATTGAGGCTTATAGGCAGGAATACAATGAGATTTGAAAAAATTCATGGCAAACTGAAATAACAAAATCAAGAAACAAAGTTAGCTCCCCAAGTATTCACTACATGAGGGATTCCGCAACCCCATTAACTGAACATAGCTTTAAGTTCAAATCCTTATCCAACAGACTTCTAATGTTGTAAAGATGTCTACATATATGAAATCCCTTCCAAAATACCAAGTGTCTGAGAGGTTTAAATTGTCGGATGCCTATTCTCAACACATCTGAGCTGCCCTTTACGGGTTTTCAACCCAGATTCTCCTTTGGTTTCAAGATGCTCTTTGTGAGTTTCATCTTGAACCCTCATTTTCTTTTTCACTTCATTCTTCTTTTTCTAATATCTATAGTGCCCTTTTGGGTTTTCACCTCAAATTTATTCATTTTGTGAAGTGCCATTTTCGGGTTTTCACTTCATTTTTTCTTTATTTTTCTTCTTTTCAATCTCTTTTTACTCTTCAAATATAATATTTCTTGACTGAATCAGAGTTCACTAGTTTGTGTAACTCTTTATCATCTATCTTAGTTAGAATCAACGCTCCTCCAGAGAAAGCCTTTTTGACAACATAAGGCCCTTCCTAGTTAGGCATCCATTTTCCACAGAGATCTTGGTATATTGGCAAGTTCTTTTTCAGCACTAGATCACCTTCTTGGAACTCTCTCGGCTGCACCTTCTTACTGTAAGCCCGCATCATTCTTTTCTGGTACATTTGATTGTGGCATATAGCCTTTAGCCTTTTCTCCTCGATAAGATTCAGCTGGTCAAATCAATCTCGTTCCCATTCCATTTCATCCAATTTTACCTCGGATAGAACTCAAAGAGATGAATTTCAACTTCAATTGAAAGTACAACTTTTTTCCCATAGACCAAAGAGTAAGGGGTTGCCCCTGTGGAAGTTTGTACTAAAGTCTGATATGTGAACAAAGCAAAGGGTAGCTTCTCATGCCAATCTTTGTAAGTCTTTTTCATATTTGATATAATTTTCTTGATGTTCTTGTTTGCTGCCTCCAATGCCCCATTCATCTTAGAGTGGTAAGTTACATAATTGTGGTGCATAATTTTGAATTGCTCACACGCTTCTACTATTAATTTATTGTTGAAATTGGTAGCATTATCAGTGATAATTCTATCTGGTAAGCCATACCGACAGATGATTTTTTTTCTTTAAAAACTTACAAACCGTGGATCTTGTGATATTGGCATATGAGGCAGCTTCCACCCATTTGGTGAAGTAATCGATAACCACAAGGATGAAGTGATGTCCATTAGAAGCTTTGGGATGAACCTGGTCGATGACATCCATACCCAGACAGCAAAGGGCCAAGGCGAATTCATTGTATGAAGAGGTATCGGCAGCAATTTAATATTGTTAGTGTATATCTGGCACTTGTGACATTTTTAGCATACTCGATGCAATCTCCTTCCATTGTTGACCATGAATAACCATATCTCATTATCTTCCTGGCCATTGCAAAAGCCATTTGCATGTGTCCCACATATTCCATCATGCACTTCTGCTAAAATATCTCTTGCTTCTATGGAATGGACGCATCTTAGCAAGATCTGATCTTTGCCCCTTTATACAGGATTTCGCCATCAAGCAGATATCCTGGAGACATCCTTCTAATAGTTATTTTGTCATTATCATTCATAGGATAAGTCTAGAATTTGATGTATTGCAAGATATCAAAATACCATGGATTTCCATCTGCCTCTTCTTCTATGCTGTAATAATGAGCATAGGTATCATAACTCTGCATTTGAATTGGCATCATATCCTCAGGTTTATTTGCTAAAAAAACCGAAGTTAGTGTAGCTAAGGCATCCACCATTTGATACTCAATCAACTTTGCATCTTTTGTTTCCCACTCTCCACGGAGCTAGTAAAAAAATAATGCTGCATCCCCGTGTACTTTTAAAATTTCTATCTTTCTTTCAATAGTAGCTTGCAAGCCCATGACACAAGCTTCATATTTTTTCATGTTATTGGTGCAATGAAATTCCAATTTGCTTGTGAAAGGATAATGTTCGTTATTTGGGGAGATGAACACTGGTCCAATTCCACGTCCTAGGGCATTGACTCCCCTATCAAAATACAATTTCCAAGTTTCATTCTTTGAAGTTTCATTTCCTTTCGTGGAGATATTCATTACATCATCATCTGGAAAATCAAAGTTCAGGGGCTCATAATCTTCTGAAACACGACTAGCCAAAAATCTGCTATGGCACTTCCTTTTATTGCTTTTTGATTTACATACATGATGTGAAATTCTAACAGCAACATTTTCCAACGATCTAATCTTCTAGTCAACGCTGGTGATTCCATCAAAAACTTCAATGGATCGAGTCAGCATATCAACCTAGTAGTGTGGTATAGCAAGTACTGTCTGAGTCTGTGAGTTACCCAGACTAAAGGACAACACAATTTTTGGATTGGAGGATACCGTACTGCACACTCTTTGAACTTCTTGCTCAAGTAATAAATGGCTCTTTCTTTCTTTCCTGTATCATCATGTTACCCCAGGATGCATCCCATCGAGTTCTCATAGACTGTCAAATAGAGAATGAGTGGTCTATCTGGAATTGAAGCCACTAAGATCAGAGCTTTTGTCAAATATTTCTTAATTTGGTCGAGTGTCTCTTGGCATTCATTGTCCCACACTCATGGATTATTCTTTTGAACCAGTCTAAAGATTGGATCACATTTATCGGTCAATTGGGAAATGAACTCAGAAATATAATTCAACCTTCCAAGGAAACCTCAAACTTCTTTCTATGAGCTTGGGAGTGAAAGTTTTAGAATTGCTTTCACCTTTTCTAGATCAATCTCAATTCCTCTCCAACTGACAACAAAACCCAAGAGTTTCCTTGATGTAACCCCAAAAGTACACTTATTCGGACTGAGTTTCGGTTGGTACTTCCTTAATCTTTGGAATAATTTCCTCAGGTTCTGAATATGCTCCTCCTCAATCTGGGACTTGGTGATCATGTCATCCACGTATACCTCAATCTCTTTTTGCATCAAGTCATAGAAAAGGGTTACCATGGCTCGCTGATATGTTACCCCAGTATTCTTCAGTCTGAAAGGTATCACTTTATAACAATATGTGCCCCACACGGTTGTGAAGGTTGTCTTTTCCATATCTTCAAGATTTATTTTTATCTTATTGTATCCCAAGAAGCCATCCATGAAAGAGAACCATGAATGCCCCGATGTATTATCAACCATAATATCAATGTGAGGTAGCAACAAATTATCTTTTGGGCTTGCTCTGTTCAAGTCTTTGTAGTCCACACACATGCGTACCTTTCCATCTTTCTTCGGCATTGGGACTATATTAGCTACCCATTCTAGATATTTGGCCACTTTGATAAACCCGACCTTAATCTGTTTCTATACCTATTCTTTGATTTTTAATATTATTTTTGGTCTCAATCTTCTAAGCTTCTGTTGAACCAGTTTGTATTTTGGCCTTATGGGTAGTTTGTGTACCACTATGTCCGTTTCCAATCCTGGCATATCCTAATCAGACCAAGAGAAGACATCTTTAAACTCTTGTAATAGATCAACCAATTCTTGTCTTGTTTTGTTGAGAAAATGGTACCGATCTTCACCTCTCTTTTAACTTTATTTGTGTCCAGATTCAAGATTTATATCTCTTCTTTATGAGGTAAGATCTGTTTGTCTTCTTTTCTACTATCCTTAGTAATTCGTCAGGGATTTCATATTCTATTTCATCTTTACACTAATTCACTTCCATTAGAAAAACGGGCTGCTCAAGATCTATTTCAATATCGGATTCAGAATCATTCATGTAATTAATGCTTGATGACCTGCAATGGAAAGTAATAATATATCTGGAATGGAATGCAAAAAACAAGAAACATGTTTGCCATTTGAGAATCAATATGAAAGGATCTTTATTGAAGTAGAACTTGTATAATAGCCCTTTACAAAAAATCCCTTGTACTCACGGCCAGAAGTACAAGGTGGTTCTAGGAATTACTCTGTTTAAAAAAAAAGGGAGATCATTTGACATCCAATCATTTAGTGGTTCACCAGGGAAGCATGGACGGATCCTTTCTAGAAATTTGCCAGGCTAAGATCTTTCATATATTCCATTGACATACAATGATCTCACCGAAAATATCATCTTCCTGTAGCCTCACAGTTTTCATGTTGTCCTTCTCAAGTTGCTTTTCAACGTTTTCAAACCCGTGAGACTTGAAGATGCAAGTCAAGTCCAGGAAAGTCATGTATTTACTAGAAGCTTATTCTCCCAAAAACCGACCCCTTCTTCTATCTTCTCTTTGCTTCAAATCTCCTTCCTTGGCTAGATGTTCGGCTTAAATCCGAGTTCGAAACGATCTTTCTTTATGAGAATAGGTTTTGGGCATAGGCCCTGTAGATTCTTCCCAAATCCTTTTCCTATCTTTGCTCTTCTACCAAGGGTTTCACGAACAATCATCTCTGTATAGTTTGACAGGTATCGGCCTCTCTTCTGCAACAAAGGTTGCATTTATAAACTCAAGGGCTCTAAACGAACATTCTAGAACATTCTCATCTACCTCGATGTATGGGGCGTTAGTGGATAAAGAGGCTATAATGTCTTTCTCTGCACCATTACTGATCAACTTTTTTCTATTACAAATTTCAGCTTCTAATGCAAGGATGACAGTACCGCTCCGGTAGAATGAATCCAAGGCCTACCCAATAAGAAATTATAGGTTGGTTTGATGTTCATTACCAAAAAGTCAACATTGTAAACCACAGGTCCGATCAACAGCGGGACCTCAATCTTTCCCAACACATCTCAGGTTGTTCCATCAAAAGCTCTCACAATATACTTATATGTTTTCATATGCGAATCAGCAATTGGTAGCCTTTGTAATGTATCCATCGAGAGAATATTTAATGCTGACCCATTGTCGATTAACACTCTAGAAAAACATACCCTTTGCAGTGGGTTGTTATATTCATAGCCTTAACGTATCCTATTCCTCCTTCTGGAATCTCATCATTAGTAAAAGGTGATTTAGTTGTCTGCAGTAATGTGGTTCACAATTCTATCTAGTTTGTTCACCGATATATTGTTCGAGACAAATGTTTGATTAAGCACCTTGATCAGAGCGTTCATGTGCCGTTCTGAGCTTAGTAATAGTTCAAGGACATATATTCTTTCTTGTTGTCTCTTTAGCTATTCAACTATGTTGTACTCGCTGTGTTTCAAAAACCTCAGAAACTCTTGGGCCTACTCCTCAGTAACAAGATCATTTATCTTTGGAGGAGGCTCTTCCCCAAAATTCTCTCTAGCACTATAGCAGCCTTCCCTTTCACCTTTTTAGCTTCTTTAGACTTCTCTGGTGAGTAACATCTTCCACTTCTAGTGAAGTGCCCGATCTCATTTGCTATTTCAATATCAAGCTTTTCGCTTGTTTTTTCTTCAGGCATCGTCTTTTCTTCATCCAACGGTTTTACCTCTTACTGTGGCTTTGATCCCTCTGGTATGGTTATGTTAGCTGCATAATTCCAAGGAAACTTGTGAGTATCTTTAAAACGGAAGGGTATCGGGGCAGAAATCACCATCCTTGGAGTTACTATCGATTTGTTTTCATTAGATGAACTTCTAGCCTTTGGCCTGCAAAAATGACCAATGGCTTGTTTACCCTATACCTGACTTCAAAATTTTAAGAGGTACGCACTACTGCTTCCTTCTTCTCTCCCGTCTTTTGAAGAATCAATCTGCTTATTATCCATCAGTTTCTAGATCAAACACCTGAATTTAGAGCAGTGTTGAATCTCATGACCATCTTTTTGACGGTATTCACACTATAAACCTGATTCTATGTCCTTTTCAATCTTCATGTCTATATGTATCATCTCAACATTGTATAATTGTTTAAACACCTGTTTCAAAGGAGATCCGACCTCAGATACATCAGTCTTTAATCGCTTGGCCTCATCATCTTCTTCTATAGCATTTATTTCCCTTCCTCCATGGTTGGACAGAGGATTGGCCTCAATATTGGGTTCATCAAACTTCAAAACCCCAATATTAATCAAATTTTAAACCATATTCTTGAAAGTAGTGCAAATTTTGATTGTATGCTCCGAAATCCCATCATGGAACTCGCAGTGAGCGTCTGGATTATACCATGGAGGGTATGGAGTTTGTAGAGGAGTAAGATAATACGACATCACTAAGTCTGCCTCATACAGCGTGGATATAATTCGGAATACGACACTGGTATGGGTCTAAAGTTCATCTTGTCTTTCCATGCACCTCGAGAATCCTTCTTGCTTGAATTCTGTAAATTTCTAATGCAGCACTAGGTGGTGTGATAGTGATATTTTTCGGAGGCTCATAAGTACTCACATTGTTTACATCACTATCCTTTCTCTTGTAATTCTTACGATAGCCATCTCTACATTCAATCCTTCATTTTTTTTAATTGTCGTTTTAATCAGCTCTCTAGTCATCACTATATCGGCAAATTTTTTGCGTAGCATTACTAATCAGCCTCTCAAAAAGTGGACCCCTTTAAAGTCTGTACAAACATGTGGGCGACCTCATTTTCCATCGGTAGTGATTGCACCTGCGCTGCCACATCTCTCCACCGTTGAGCATATTGGCAGAGTGTTTCATTAGATCGTTGCTCCATCCTTTACATAATAACATGGCTAGGAATCATCTCAGTTACATGTTTTCAATGCTCTACGAAAGCACCATATAAATCCTTCCACAATCGGTATTTACTCGGTTCAATTGCATGTACCAACACATCGTCGAGCCCGTCAGACTATCTTGGAAACAATGGATCAACAACTTTTTATCTTTTAGATATGCGGCCATCTTACGGCAATACATTGTAACATGGGCCGATGGACAAGTTGTTCCATCGAACTTCTCAAAATTTGATACTTTGAACTTAGGAGGAAGAATGTTCGACTGTGAGAATGCATGGAAAAACGGGTAGAAAATGTATTGAAAATGTATAAAACAATGCCAAGATTTAGTCTTTTGCGTGCAAGTATACACGGTCGACAAGTAATACACCAATAAGTTGAGTATCGATCCCACAAGGATTGACCAGGAATTTGACTGCTTTTATTGTTACTTGTCAAAGGAAAACATGTTGTTTTAGTTGAAATTGGTTTCGAAAACAATTTAAAAGAAAAGAAATAAAAATAAAACAACATTGGTAAGGAGAGTGTTTAAAATGAATAATGAGCGTTGGCAAGGGATGCCTGATTTTCACACTATTCATGCCATGTCAGGCTTTAATGCAATGTTTTGGCATTATTTAACGAGTAGATTCAAAATTAGCACTACCTCTCTCGATGGTAATGCCCTAAATTAACCATGTAAAACCCCTATATTTCTATAGTGATGTTTTTTTTCATAAATCAATTTGATTAAGTCCCAACATATACTCTTAAGGGGTAGATTCACTTCAAAAGTAAGCTCATCTACTTGAACATCTTTCATAGCATCTCGCCTTAGTATTTGGCAAAAAATTGTTGCCCCCTAAGTCTGTTAAGATATTAAGGTTCAATAAGCCAACAATGCCAGCTTTTACTTGACACAGTTTTGATAAAACATTGTAGAACATGCCAGATAGGGAAAATAATGCCGAACCATTTTCATTATTAAAAACTAAACATAAAAATAGCGTTCAACGCAAACATCCCTCACCAACTATTAAATTAGTTCATGGTGAGGTATCAACCAAAAAACCTTCAACATTTTGCAAACACATCATCATTTAAAAGAAAATAAAAACAACTAAACAAAGAGAATGGGCAAGAAGGGGTCTCTTGATGCAGCCCTTCAAGGTCCAGGCTCTCGGACAAGCTGGTCGAACCACATTTCCTTGGTCCAGCCAGTTGTTGATCACTCAAAAAAATCTCTCTAAAAATATCTAAATATCTTCTCCAATTGCTTGCTCGCTCGTTCTTTAAATAGGCGTGCAAAGAAGACTTACGATAAGCTCTTGAGTTTGAATTTTGAATGCTCAAGGGATAAGGGATGTGATCATCTTATCCAAAGTTTGAATGTGAGCTGATCAGGTTAGGGATGACGTCATATGTCGTCATTGCTTCGCCACCAAGCTCGGCATCATTCTGCCAACCAAGCTTGGCACTATTTTTCTGCTATTTTTTTTAGAGTTTTGTCCAATTGCTATTTTCTTGCCGCCTGATCTGGTCCTATTTTTTCGGGTTCAATAGCTACTTGGCATGGCATCAAATTCTTTTTCTCTGCTAATTGAATTTTTAGCATTATTTAGTCCATTTGTGCCAACAACATCTTGGTATTCTCTCTAGAATTCCTTCATGCGCTGCCTTGCTCTACTCTGCTCTGCCAACTACTATGCCAAGCCTGCAATATTGCCAAGAAAACAACCTTTCACACTAGCATAGACACAAATCCGAACTCCTTATGTAAATGCATGAATTTAACAACTAAATGTACTTAAAGGCAAGCAAAATCAATGTAAAATAAGCATAAAAACAACACTTTTAAGGAGGTAACAAAGAACCAAGTCAGCAATCAAGCTCAGGTTAACTGCACTAGACCTTTGCTCGTTTACCTTTTGTATTTTGAGTAAACATTTTTCCAACGCTTTACAACATTCCTCATACGTTTTTTTGATTTCGGCTCGGATCTTCTCAATTTCATTAATGGTATTCAAGTCTAGAACTTCGTCACCACTTTCGAAATTTGCTACAACATGAACAGGATGATTAGCAGTAGCTCCAGCCAAATTAATTTGAACCTTCTTCGTAGGAGGTGGCCTCTCAGGTTGTTCCCTCATGTGAGATGTAATGTCAGCTTGGTCATTCATGTCATTTCATGCGCCTTCATGTGCTTTTCCCTTTCCAGGCTCCTTCGATCCCAAAAGAGCCATCAACTGAGTGATTAAATCCCGCCGCGCTTGAGCAAAATAGTCCTTCATAGATTGTTCCATTCTATCAAAATGGTTCTGTGTCTCCACTTGATCATTCTCCAAACTAGTGATTTTGTCTTCTATCGCCATAGTTTTGGAGTCTAACCGTGTTTCGTATAAGTGCGGCATGATTGCAGTTTGTAAATCAAACTTCTATAAAACTTTTTTGTATTAAAAAAAAGTTTTGAATTTTGTAAAATACGATGCAATACATAGATGCATGAATATGTGCATGCAAAAGGCATCGAATTCAGGAATTAGTCTTTAGGAAACATTCATTAGTTAACAGGTCCAAGTACAAAGAAAAGATAATTTTTCCTACAAGAAACAACTAGCCCTAACTCCTAGGTTGATCACTTCATTCAATATCCTGATCAGAGCTTGTCCAAGTTCAGTGTCAACATTAATGTTGGGGCATCATAGCAATCCTACAACTTCTTCAGACAATATCAGCACGTATTGGGTGATCTCTTCTACCTGGTTCTTAAAGCTAATCATCTCATGATTTTGTTTATGGATTATGTACTTAGCTACTTCAAGTTTTCCCTTCAATGACTTATCTCCCTGGTGTAGTGCTCCCTCATAACCTGTGAGCTGATCCCTCAAGCCTTGTACCACACTTTCCAACTCTATCATCCTCTTCTCCAGTCCTTCATTATATTGCTCCATCTTAACTTTGTCTTCATTGTAGTACTTTGTAATCATTTGTTCCAATTATGACACTTGAGTCATTAGTTAAAAATTTTGGGTTTGTTTTTTTTAACTTCTCCTTGGCTTTGTTGTTTGACTCTCTCAATTCTCGGGCCTTTTTCTCGTACATCTTCTTGTAATTATTCTTTCCCTTCGTCATTTCATTTAGTTGTTCAGACAGGACCTTAATCATCTTGCTTGTTCCTTCTGTTTGCTTTGTTTTACACTCAACATGAATTTCCTGTAAGTCCTTCAAGTCTTGACTGATTTTCCTATTCTGTTCTCTGAGATCTTTTTCCTTTCCTTCATGAACATTCACTTGCAACTTCGTCATGGTCAACTCACTTGTGAGATCACTAATTCTTTTCTCATACCCCTTCAAATTTAATTCTCGATCGTGCTTTAATTTCTCCAACACTGATGGCGCATTCCTAGCAGGTTCATTAGATGAGCCAGTGTCTCATTGGCTTCTCCGGAGTATGTTATCATTAACCCTTTGAACCTTCCATTCTTCGTATCCCGACATGACTTCCAACTCTTGATAAGGGTTCACCTTTCTTGGTGTTTCCCATGCCTTTTCCATTTGACTTACTATAACACCCCATTCTTGGCCTGGTCGAGAACCGGGTCGGAAAGTGCTCCCAGTGAACAAAACGATGATTGGTGCAATAAGATTTGTATAAATACTTGTCATTCGATTGATTTTATACTTTTCAAACGTTACCAGTATAGGCTTAGCACGATTTATCCAATGTGAACCAATAATTCATTAATTAGGACCAATTTCAATCTTTGACAAGTTTTAGGGACTAAATTATAAATCTAATAATTTATAAGTCATTTCTTGTAATTTACTATGCAATAATGAAATTCAATTCATTAACATTAAGCTTGTAAATATTTATGTCATTCTGATATCATTTACCTATTCAATTAGACTATACAATAATCAGTGACCATTCTGTAAACTATTCAAACTGTGTTTAATGTCTTTTAACAGAATTAACTACCATCGTACCGAAACACCTTGGTGCCTTATCGATATGAGTGTACATGAATTGAACTCCAAATGAAACAATCTAAACACTTATCGATACAGTCGAGAGCCGTATCATACCGCATGCAAGGGTGAGAACCCAATTCCCAACAATTCAAGAACTCGTATCAGTATAGCTTGACCTGTATCGATATGGGTTGACTAACATTGACTTTGACCATAACCCATTTTGATACACCCCAAGACTGTATCGATGCATTTAAGTGCCAAAACTTTACTGCCAAAACCTGTATCGATACACTTTAGACCTGTATCGATACGCTATGGTAAACTCATACTTACACAGGCCAAATATGCAAGGCCGTATCGAAAGAGCTTGACATGTATCGGTACGCCCTGCACTGTAATGTCAATTTTTGGTTTTAGTCCATTTGGCCTAGCAATCAATGTCCAAATGCAATGAAACATTACCAACAATATTCCAATGCTATAATATATTTGCATACCAAATTTAGGATTATTCAAATCCATTTACTAGGTTTTTACCTTTTAGTGCCAAATATGCATATTTAGCCCCTTTTAGACCATTTCAAAAGGTCACTTAGAGCCTTTATGGCTTCCACAAGTCATGCATATTACACACATATCAAGAGGGTTATACATGACTAGTACAACCACTTTGCCACCATACTAAGAGTTCATTAAGGCAAAACATATTAGTTGGGGCCTGTAGTGACTTGTCAACAACGTCGATTCTTCGATCTTCAATAGTAGAATCCTTAACTTAAAATGTATGGAATGAAATGCTTTAGGTATACATTGCCTAGTGAGGTAGTCACAACTAAACACTTTATCGATGAAATGCATTCCAAATCACATCTTGACAATAGCAATGCAATGATTCAATAGTAGCAATGCAATGATCTAGTTCAATAACCATAAGTCCATAATTCAACAATAACCCTTGGATCGATTCAGAATAATGGATACACGAATTCCTACGCCTCGCCAAATCAATGAATGGTCTAGTCCCTCCGCCTTGCCAATATGACCAATATCACAATACATCCCTCATCCTCGCCGAATCAATATAGGCCCTAGCCCAAAGATCGTAGTCCACCTGTACACTAAGCTCATGAATTCTATGGCATGCCAATTGTGTATCCAATGTCCTTTCGAATCCAAGGTCAAGTGGCAATATCAATAATCAATGTTCAATAGCAATAGCTATGTCCAATTTCTTATCAGTAATCATTGTTCCAATGTCCATGTTCAATAGCAATATCAATAACAATGGCAATATTCAATGATCTCAATGACAATAACAATGGTCGATGCTTCATTTACAATGTTTCGATGATAATAACTTTGTCGATATCAATATACAATGACAACGGCAATAGAAATGACTATGCTCTATGTCCAATATTCATTGCTCCAATAATTCAATGACAATATCGATGGCGAATTCAATGACAATGAGCGATGACAGTGACTATAGCAATATCAATAGTTGATATTCAATGCAATGACTTTCCTTAACTTACCAATGGAATCCACTTAAGTGGTTGAATGCAATAATCCTTGATAGTAGTGTTAGCCATACTATAATCAATGATAATGAAACCGAGAAAGGCACCTAGCCTAATCCTGAGACTCTAACTACACTCACCTTGATAATTCGAAGCTTCTACGGCTCACGGATAGCCATCCCCTTGTTCCTAGCTTTCGATGAAGATAATGGGTGCTTTCTTTCACTTTCTTGAGGTAGGTAAACAATAAGATTGTGTTAGAATCAATATTACGATATCGAAATCACTATAACGACATCAAAATCAATATTGAAGCTTAAAATAGCTTTTAGCTATCAAATTCCATGGATGACTAAAACTCTAGCTTAAAATATTATTTAATGATTGTTTGGGGATTATAGCATACCCGATTGATAGTAATGATTTGATATTGATAAATCGAAGAAAACTCAAGCTTTTGTACCCTCAACAATGGAGGTGCTTGCTTGAAGGAAGATGAAGGTAGGTGCTTGCTTGATACACAATCGGGTAAGTTTCTTTACTCTGGATATTCTCTTGTTTAATGGAATAGATTTCCTTCATATAAAGGAAACTCATCAGATTAACCCACATATGGGTAATTATAAATTGAGGAGGGGCTAATCACGAGGTTAGTCCCTCAACTCTCAATTCTCTATTCTTGTACCCCCAAACTTTCAATTTCTATAGTTTAGTCACTAAATGGGTTTTTGATACTTTTAATAAGGCCATTAGACAATAATTCAACTCAATTAGAGTCCAATATCGATACAATTGACCTTGCGGTCAATGTCAGTGTAATATTTGAACAATTTTGATGTAGGGTTTCTGATTGCCAGAACCCATTTTTGACTAGGCCGAATTTCAGGGTGTTACACTTACCTTTCCCTTGTAATCGTTCGTCTTATGTGCATATTCAAATCTTGTCAATAAAGGGTAATACACTGTTCCTCCCCAGATTCCTAGTAATAGGACCTAATCTCTATCTCCGCATCGCTACAGATAAGTTGTTCCCTATTTAACCACGGTGCTCTTCATACAACATCGATATCTTTCATGTCCTTAAAGTATTCTTTCCATTGGTCTTCTTTCCTCTTTTCTTTCGGGCAACTAGTAATGTGTTCTTCTATCGGCGAGTAGGTACTGAGATACCTAATAGTTTTATAAGTTGTATTCCATCTTTTCCAATGATCTATAAGTCTCAAAGGACACAAGGTGGAGAGCCTCACGTCGAATCATGTCTCGCTTCCACTTAAGGTTGAAAAAGCCCGAGTAGAAGGTATCCATGAATGACAGTTTATATCACATACAAAAGCTACCTCTATTCTTTCTAAAAAATCCATCCAATAGTTATTGGAGAAATTAAATTCAATTTACCATTCTAAATTCCATAATGCCACATAAAATTAATTAATTAGGCCTGACTCTTAATTTTCTCCTCAGTAGAGTCGCCAAGCTGTCGTGACTACTTTTAACCGAGGTGTGAAAATAGCCTAACAATTTATTTTGCAAAATAGGGCTTTGACCCCTTTTAATTCATTTAATCTTGAAAATTTAGTTTTCTTATTAAATTAGGTTTTTCATTTAATTAGCCACAAAAATTTGATTTTTCTTAAAAAGATTTGGAGTCACCACCGATCACTTTGATAGACACATCCCGAAAACCAGCTTAGTCAGAAGTAGGTTCTGGTGATCGAAAATTTTCAATCCGATGTGTTAAACGTTTGCAATGATTAACCTTTATACCCCTCTTATTTAATGAAGTTACATTTTGTTCCTATTTGAGCGAATGAACTTCCTTGTACGAAATTCAAAGCCAAAATACAAATTCTGAGCTAGGCATATCGATACGGTCAAGCCAGTATCGATACGGTCCAATTGCCAATAACTAACTCACCTATTTTAACATGAGCGTATCGATACGACCACGAGTGTATCGATACGGGTTTCCTATTTTGAATCTGTTTGAAGCCCAAATTAATGCAAATTGAAGCAAGGTTCTTACTCACCTCCTTGCTTGTCTTTCCCCACGTGAAAGTCATCAGAAAAGACGACTAATTGTCATTCAATTGATAATTGAATGAAAGGAAGAAAAGTAATTAAATTGGGTTAAGCAAACCCTCAAGGATAGGAAAGCTTCCTATCGGTCTATACGTTGGTGGGACAATGATTAAGGGTGGTGTAGTTTTAAATCAAAATCAAAGGTTTCTCCTTTGTCTTTGAATCCTCCGAAAGCAAATTCACCCTTTTCATCTTTATCTTTAACTTTTAAGCTAGCACCTCCATTTCCATCTTCAAGCTCAAGTTTAAGCAAGCACCTTGGTTCTATCTTTGTCTTTTGTTCAACCTCGATACTTCGTTCGAAAGCTCGATACTTCATTCGAAAGCCTATGAATCGGTGAGTAAAACCCCTATATCAATTTGTTGATTCCATCATTCGTTGAGGTTTAATTTCGAAACTAGGTTTTTAATGTTCAAGGAAAGCCCATGATTTAGGAAGTTAATCTCGATATTCCGGTGTTGCATAAAAGTTTTAGTAAGTTTGAAATATGTTTCTGAATCCTTAAATCGAATTCTAATGCAACTCCTAATTTTGTGCTAGCTCGAATAGTGGAGAGGACCCCTTGTGAACTCCAAAGGAAGCTAGGCACAACGTAATTGTAATCCAAGAATCCTGTAATCAAGGTGAGTGTAGTCGTGTCAAGGGATAGGCTAGGTGCCATCCCATTGCATTTGATTTGTGATTTTCATGTTAATATGTATCCTGCTATAGGCCCAAGAAGCGTAATGCTTGTATGGATGCTTATGGTGAGCATGGTAAGTTCGAAATTGATATTTCAAAGGTACGATTTGTCATGTATAACTTGTGAATACGTTATGGTATAATACGATCAAGCTATAATAAGTTATATGAAATTTGATATGAGAATGCTATGCTATGTTATATGTGAGCTAATGCTCAAATCTGATTTTGATATGTTATGATATGACACGTATATGATATAATCCATTATATGGAGCTAAGTCTCAATTATGATTCCGATATGCTATAGCCAACAAGTATAAAGGTAAGTTATATTATGAGATATGTGTAACCTTGGACATTTGTGAGTTTTTGAGACAATTGGCATGCCATAGGGTTATTTGAGCTCGTATAAGTAATGGATTGGACTACGGTCTGAGGCTACGGCCTATATGCGGGGGAGATAAGGATGGATTATGCAAGGGACTATCCAGAGCTATGGCTTAAGGCCACAACCTATTTTCTATTATATGTGGCTACGACCTACTTTTCGATATATGTGTGGTGTAAAGGGGAATCCGCGTATCCACTTGTCATATTGTCCAAGGGAATTTGATTGTGTACAAGCTTCATTATGATTATGTGAAATTATAATAAATGGCCTAAGCATGATACCTTGTGATTAAAAGAATACGATTATGATAATTAAGTATGCCAATATGCCATTGATGTTCATAGCATGCCATTTATGTATTGTCATTGCTTATGTTGTTATGACTACCTCACTAGGCTATGTAAGCCTAACATATGTGTCTCACGTATTTTAGGGTCTTGAGATTTTCGAACTCCAATTGTGTAATCTCCCGATTATAAGTCACTTCTGCAAGCTGTATGTATGTTTACTTTTGTTTTCGAACTCCTAGTTAGGTGGCATAAGGTTTAGATGTGTTGTAATAACTTATTTTGATGTGGTTGTGTAATCGTAATAGTGACTAGGTATGGTATGAGTATAATGGTATGTTTGGAAATGGCTAAATGTACTAAAATAAGCTTATAGGCTCTAATTGGGAAAATCATAGTAAGTAGATTCGAATCACCTTAAAATTTGAAATGCTATTAGAGTTACTATCTATTAGTTTGCTGGTAAAATTTGGTAATGTTTGGACAATGGTTGCTAGGTTAATTCGAATAAAAACCAGTAAAAATCTGACATTACAAGTTTGGGGTATCGATACAGTTGATGGCGTATCAATACGACCCTTGCATAAATGGTCTGGTCAACATTGGTCAAAAAGGATGTATCGATACAGTTTGGGCGTATTGGTACGGTTTTTGGTCACTAGAATTTGGTTTGAAAAATGGTATCGATACGGTCTTATAACGTATCGATACAGGGTCAATGCAGTTAACTAGTATCGATACGGGCTTAGCTATATTCGTACGGGCTTGACATCCTTCGAATATGGAAATCTAAAATTAGGCTTATCGTATCGATACTACCCTTAAGATATCGATACGGTGTTAGTTAATTATGTTATAATGAATAAAGAGAAGTGTTCGACAGTTTACAAAGTGGTCACTAAAGTCATATAGTTTAATTGATTAGGTAGATGATATCTGATAGAAGCGAAACTTCACAAGTTATTAATTGGTGGGTTTAATTACAAGTTGGTAATAAATAATTTGGATTAGGATTTCTAATTTATGAAATTTGCAATTTAGTCCCTAAGTTTGTAAAAGTTTGAAAATGACCCCATATTGAGTCGATAATTGATAATTAGGTTCAGTAAGCGTTAGATAAGAATATTAGAATATCCGAATAAGTTTCTGAATTTGATTAAGCTTTCAATTTTTGAATATGTTTTTTGATAATGCTTTTCGACCCGGTTCTCTACCAGACCGAGAAAGGGGTGTTTCATTTGTGGTAACAGAGCCAAGTTTAGTCGATTCTAAGACTAAACTAAAGCCCGTTACGAGTCTGTATGTACTTATGACACCTAGGAGTTATTTGTATATGTTATATGTGACTTGCAGCTTACACGATTCAATCTTTCTACATGATTAATTCTGAAAATGTCAGGTCCTTCTGATAGATGCGCTGTTAATGAACCAACCCCCGGTTCCTCTTCGACTCAAGGGGATAATTTGAGGCCGAAGCCAGGCCTGAACAAGTTGGGCAAAATGACCCACCTCATCCTCCTCTAATGCCTATAGCTCAGCAGGAGTACCGTATGTCAATGGTCGACATGATCAAGCAAGTGGTTGTGTCACTTCGACAATAACCACTCCCTCAGCCTGTTGAAGCACCTCTGCCTGTATCGAGAGCTCCTATTGATAAGCTTAAGCAGTATCCGGTTTATACTTTCACTGGCCAGGACTTGGATAATCCCGAAATCGCAAAATACTGGCTGGAGAATACTTTGAAAGTGCTGAATAAATAGATGAAGTGCCCCGAGGAGCACAAGCTAGAATATGCCTTGGCCTTGATTGCTGAGGAGGCTCGGAGCTGGTAGGATACTGTGATCCTCACCATGACCGAACACCGAGTTACGTGGGACTTTTTCCTTTAAGAGTTTCGCAAGAAGTACATCAGTGACCATTATATTGCTAAAAGGCGTAAGAGATTCCTCCATTTAAGATAAGGGGGAAAACCCATGAATAGTACATTCACGACTTCTACAAATACACAAGATATGGTACTAAGATCATCTGCATAGAGAAAGAGGAGTGTCAGATGTTCATAGACGGCATGTGTGATGAATTACGTCTTCCCCTTGTTGCTTTGGAGATAGAGGACTTTCAGAGTCTGGTCAACCGCGCCATCGCTACTGAAGCCTCCTAGAAGGCTTATGAAAGAAGAAAGGGGAACCAAGCCCAGCCTGAAGAGAGATTTCGAGATGATTCCAAACCTTCTATGCCTCAGAAGAAGGGTAGACAGTGGGATCAGAAGACTGCTACCTTCCATCAGCTACCTAGGTCAGGTTATGTGCCACAGTTCCAGTCTGTGAGAACATATGTTGCTCATACGGCTTCCATCGACAATATGGGAGATTCTACGAAGGGTTCCCAGATTCCTTTATACAACTTTTGTTAGAGGAGGCACCCTGGGCAGTGACGTAGACAATCTGGATCGTGCTATCTCTATAATGAATCTGGCCACTTCATCAAACAATGTCCGTAGAATCCAAATGCCCCTACTACCGTGGCTTATTAGAATATTCATAGTAAGGGAAGAGGAGCAAAATAGATGTCATCTGGATCCACGGGGAGACCTCGCAACACCAGTACCCCTTCAGTTGGCCGTGATCCTCAAACTTCAACTTAGATGTATCATGTAGGAGGTCGAGAACAAGAGAATGATCCTGATATGATTACAGGTATGGTGGAATTATGTTCTATTCTTGTTTATTCTTTAATAGATCCCGGCTCCACGCATTCTTTCATTAGTGAACCTTTGATTGCTAAGTATGCTTTAGAATCTGAACTTGTTACTTCCGAGGTGGCTGTCTCTAATCTGTTAGGAGATAATATGGTTATTTGGTGGATTTGTAAAGCTTGTCCTTTGAGGATCCAAGGAATCCTGTTTTCGGCTAATTTGATGGCCTTGCCCTTTCGAGAGTTTGATCTCATATTAGGAATCGATTGGCTAGCCGAACATCAAGCGTGAGTTGATTGTTCGAAGAAGAAGTTGTATCTTCGTGGACTCGATAAGGAGAGTATAACCTTGATAAAATCTGAACCTGAGCCTAAGAAGACTCTTATGTGTGCCATGGGATCTAAAAAAGATCCAAAGCTCAAGAATGTGCCTGTAGTTAAAGAGTTTTCTGATGTGTTCCCCGATGAGCTTCCGGGATTCCCTCCCACTCGAGAAGTTGAATTTGGGATAGAAGTGCAACCTAGGACTACTTTGGTCTCTATCACTTCATATAGAATGGCCCTGGTAGAGTTAATAGAGCAAAAGGCCTAGATCCAAGACCTTTTGGACAAATGATTCATCCGACTGAGTTCCTCACCTTGGGGATCACCGGTTTTGTTTGTTAAAAGGAAAGATGGATCGATGCGCTTATGCATTAACTATTGTTAGTTGAACAAGGTGACAATCAAGAATAAGTATTCGTTATCGAGAATCGATGATCTTTTCGATCAATTGAAAGATGCTTCTGTCTTTTTAAATATAGACCTTTGATTCGGGTACTATCAAATGCTAGTAAAGGAGTCTGATGCTCCAAAGACTGCCTTCCGAATTAGGTATGGCCACTATGAATTCTTAGTAATGCCATTTGGGCTTACGAATGCACTTGCAACCTTCATAGATTTTATGAACCGCATGTTTCGACCCTACTTTGACAAGTTCGAGGTTGTCTTTGTAGGTGACATCTTGATCTATTCCCAAGATGCTGCTACTCATGAAGAACATCTCTAGATTGTGTTTTAGACTCTCCGAGAGAAACAACTATATGCTAAATTCAGCAAATGTGAATTCTAGCTATCCGAAGTGTCATTTCTTGGCCATGTAATCTCTTATGCGAAAATCCAAGTTGACCCAAAGAATATCCAATCAATCCTTGATTGGATCACTCCGAAGAATGTTGGAGAAGTTCGTAGTTTTCTGGGCCTTGCAAACTACTATCATAGATTCGTTAAAGGGTTCTCATTGATTGCTGCACCCTTCACGAAGCTTCTCCATAAGGAGACTCCCTTTGTATGGATAGTGGATTAGCAAATGAGTTTTGATCTGCTTAAGCAATTTCTGACCCATGCCCCTATTTTGGTGCAACCCGAGTCGGAAAGACTTCACTGTGTACAGTGATGCATCTCACCTGGGATTAGGCATATACTGATGCAAGAAGGAAAAGTCATAGCTTATGCCTCGCGTCAGCTCAAACTATACGAGCTGAACTATCCGACACATGATTTGGAATTGGTTGCCGTTGTGTTTGCCTTGAAGATCTAGAGGCACCACCTTTATGTTGAGAAGTGTTATTTGTACACTAATCACAAAAGTTTGAAGTATCTTCTGAATCAGAAAAGGTTGAACCTCCGTCAACGTTGGTGGATGGAGCTTTTGAAAGACTATGATTTGGTTATTGATTACCATCCTAGTAAGGCCAATGTTGTGGCTGACGCTTTAAGTCGGAAGTCCACTCCCTCTTCGAGATGTTTGAATGTTCATTTTCAACTGAAGAAGCATGGAAGTTTGTTGGCCGAACTGAGAGTTCAATCAACTATTGTGTCTTGAATTAAATCACTCTAAGAAACCAATGAGGAATTGCAACCTCTCATTGCTAAGATCAAGGATAACACAAATCCTAACTTTTTAATGAATTCTGAAGGCTTGTTGTGTTTCTGCAACTGTATATGTGTTCCTGATGATGATGATCTTCGGAATCAAATTCTTAGTGAAGCTCATTCTAGCCCTTCCTCTATTTATCCGGGAGCTATCAAGATGCACAAAGATCTAAAAGAGCCATATTGGTGGTCCGGTATGAAGAATGAGATCACAGACTTTGTGGCTAAGTGCTTGACTTGCCAATGAGTCAAAGCCGAGCACAAGGTGCCTACTAACCTTCTACAGCCTATCGAGCTTCAACAGTGGAAATATGAGCATATTACGATAGACTTTGTAAGTGGTTTTCCAATGACTTCGAAGAAGAATGATGCTATCTGGGTTGTGGTGCACCGATTCACCAAATCTGTTCATTTCCTTCCGGTGAGAATGGATTTTAGTTTGCCTAAGCTCACGGAGTTGTACATCTGTGATGTCATTTGTTTACACGGAGTCAAAGTATCCATTATCTAAAATTGTGACCCTCGGTTTGCATCAAGTTTTAGAGGACCTTACGCAAGTCTTTGGGAATGCGAGTGCACCTAAGCACTGCATTTCATCCTCAAATTGATGGCCAATCAAAAAGGGTTATACAGATTCTGGAAGATATGCTCCGAGCTTGTATTATCCACTTTGGGGATACGTGGGAGAAATCCTTACCCTTAGTCAACTTCGCATACAGTAACAGTTATCAAGCCTCGATTCAAATGGCTCCATATGAAGCTTTTTATGGAAGAAGATGTAGAACTCCCCTTTGTTGGACTGAACTCGGTGAAGGCAAGATGTTAGGCCCTGATTTACTTTGGGAAACCGAAGAAAGGGTGACCATTATCCGTGATCGGCTTAAAGTAGCGTTCGACCAACAAAAGTCCTATGCTGATCTAAAGAGAAGAGATATTCAATATGAGGCCAGTGAGAAAGCGTTCCTCAAAGTTTCTATGGGGAAGAAGGTCTTTCGTTTTGGCAAAAAAGGGAAACTAAGCCCCCATTTTATCGGCCCATTCGAAATGATTGAAAGATTTGGACTTGTGGCATACTGATTAGCTCTTCCAAGGAGTTAAGTCAGATTCATAATGTCTTCCATGTATCTATGTTACGGAAGTACCATTAAGATCCTTCCCATATAATCGATCCGGAATCTGTGGAAATTCAATCCAATCTGACATACGAGGAAGAACCTATTCATATCCTCGCACGAGAAGTCAAAAGGCTTTGTAACAAGTCCGTGCCTTTATGAAATTTCTTTGAAGAAGCCACTTGGCTGAAGAGGAAACATAGGAACCTGAAGAAACCATGCAAAAGCAGTTTCCTCACCTCTTTACTTGATGTGAAAATATGAGGATGAATTTTCTTAAGGATGAGAGTTGTCACATCTCAAAAATTGGCCTAGTCAGAAGTAGGTTATGGTGATCGAAAATTTTGAATCCGATGTGTTGAACATTTGCGATGATTAACCTTTGTACCCACCTTGTATAATGAAGTTACATTTTGGTCCTATTTGAGTGAATGAACTTCCTTGTACAAAATTCAAAGCGAAAATGCAAATTCTGAGCTAGGCGTATCGATACGGTCAAACTATTATCGATATGGTCCAACTGCCAATAACTAACTCACTTGTTTTAGTATGAGCGTATCGATACGGCCACGAGTGTATTGATACGGGTTCCCTATTTCGAACCTGTTTGAAGCCCAAATTAAAGGAAATTGAAGCAAGGTTCTTACTCACCTCCTTGCTTGGCATTCCCCATGTGAAAGTCATCAGAAAAGATAACTAATTGTCATTCAATTAACAATTGAATGAAAGGAAGAAAAGTAATTGAATTGGGTTAAGCAAACCCTCAAGGATAGAAAAGCTTCCTATTCGTTTATATGTTGGTGGAACAATGATTAAGGGTGGTGTAGTTTTAAATTAGAAACAAAGGCTTTCTCCTTTGTCTTTGAATCCTCCGAAAGCAAATTCACCCTTTTCATCTTCATCTTTAACTTTTAAGCTAGCACCTCCATTTCCATCTTCAAGCTCAAGCTTAAGCAAGCACCTCAGTTCCATCTTTGTCCTTTGTTCAACCTCGATACTTCATTTGAAAGCCTACAACTCGATGAGTAAAACACCTATATCAATTTGTTGATTCCATCATTCGTTGAGGTTTAATTTCGAAAGTAGGTTTTTAAAGTTCAAGGAAAACCCATGATTTAGGAAGTTAATCTCGATATTCCGGTGTTGCCTACAAGTTTTAGTAAGTTTGAAATATGTTTTTGAATCCTTAATTCAAATTCTAATGCAACTCATAATTTTGTGCTAGCTCGAATAGTGGAGAAGGACCCCTTATCATCTGCAAAGGAAGCTAGGCACAACGGAATTGTAATCCAAGAATCTCGTAATCAAGGTGAGTGTAGTCGTGTCAAGGGATAGGCTTGGTGCCATCTGTTGCATTTGATTTGTGATTTTCATGTTAATATGTATCTTGCTAAAGGCTCAAGAAGAGCAATGCTTGTGTGGATGCTTACAGTGAGCATGGTAAGTTCGAAATTGATATTCAAAAGGTACGATTTGTCATGGATAACTTGTGAATATGTTATGGTATAATACGATCAAGCTATAATATGCTATGTGAAATTTGATATGAGAATGCTATGATATGTTATATGTGAGCTAATGCTCAATTCCGATTCCGATATGCTATGGCATACGGGCATAAAGGTAAGTTATATTATGAGATATGTGTAACCTTGGACATTTGTCAGTTTTGAATACAATTGGCATGCCATAGGGTTATTTGAGCTCGTATAAGTAAGGGATTGGACTACGGTCCAGCGCTACGTCCTATATGTGGGGGAAATAAGGATGGATTGTGTAAGGGACTATCCGGAGCTACGGCTCAAGGCCACGACCTATTTTCCATTATGTGTGGCTATGACCTACTTTTTGATATATGCGTGCTGTAAAGGGGAATCCGCGTATCCACTTGTCACATTGTCCAAGGGAATTTGATTGTGTAAAAGCTTCATTATGATTATGTGAAATTATGATAAATGGCCTAAGCATGAGACCTTGTGATTAAAGGAATACGATTATGATAATTAAGTATGCCAATATGCCATTCATGTTCATAGCATGCCACACTAGGCTATGTAAGCCTAACATATGTGTGTCTCATGCATTTAGGTTCTTGAGATTTCTGAACTCCGATCATGTAATCTCCTAGTTGCAAGCCACTTCCGCTAGCTGTATGTATGTTTACTTTTATTTCTGAACTCCTAGTAAGATGGCATAAGGTTTAGATGTGTTGTAATAACTTATTTTGATGTGGTTCTGTAAGCTTAATAGTGACTAGGTATGGTATGAGTATAATGGTATGTTTGGAAATGGCTAAATGTACTAAAATAAGCTTATAGGCCCTAATTGGTAAAATCATAGTAAGTAGATTCAAATCGCCTTAAAATTTGACATGCTATTAGAGTTACTATTTATTAGTTTGCTGGTAAACTTTGGTAATGTTTGGACAATGTTTGCTAGGTTAATTCGAATAAAAACCAGTAAAAATCTGTCATTACAGGTCATGGGGTATCAATCAGCTGATGGAGTATTGATACGACCCTTGCATAAATGGTCTGGTCAACATTGTTCAAACAGGGTGTATCGATATGATTTGGGCGTATCGATACGGATTTTGGTCACTAGAATTTGGTTTGAAAAATAGTATCGATATGGTCTTATAGTGTATTGATACGGGGTCAACGTAGTCAACTAGTATCGATACAGGCTTAGTTGTATCGGTACAGGCTTGAAGTCCTTCAAATCTGGAAATCTAAAATTAGGCTTAGCGTATCGATACTGCCCTTAAGGTATCAATACGATGTTAGTTAATTTTGTTATAATGAATAAAGAGAAGTGTTGGACAATTTACAAAATGCTCACTAAAGTCATATAGTTTAATTGATTAGGTAGATGATATCCGATAGTAACGAAACTTCACATATTATTAATTAGTAGGTTTAATTACGAGTTGGTAATAAAGAATTTGGATTAGGATCACTAATTTATAAATTTTGCAATTTAGTCCCTAAGTTTGTAGAAGTTTGAAAGTGACCCCATATTGAGTCTGTAATTGATAATTATGTTCACTAAGCATTAGATAAGAATATTAGAACTTCCGAATAAGCTTCCGACTCTGATTAAGCTTCTGACTCGGTTCTCTACTAGACCGGGAAGGGGGTGTTACAGACCAGATACCATAAAAAACAACCAAAGATTCATTTCTTTAAAATTTAGGTTTGGGAGTCAGTTACGTGTGGGGAAGGATTAGCACTCCCACAAATGCCCGTTATCGATACCTTTTAATTTTACATGGCATTTTAGCATTTCAAATAACATTTTGAATTTAATTAATTCATAATTATTAATTAGATTTTAATTCCAAATGGAGAAATCATTTTATAAGAAAATATATTTTTATTCGAATATGAGATCAAAAGCACCAGGTTACTTTAGGACACTTCGATTCGTATTCAAAAATATATCCCAATAGAAAAGGTTTTAATGCATGACTAATTATTTTCTTGTTAATTTTAAGTTCTAAATTAAAAGGCTCTAATTAATTAAAATTTTAAAACTATGAATATTATTAAATTTAAGGTATTTATGAGATAACACTCAATTGCTTGAGCATTATTCATATTAAAACCCTAAATTGAATAATATTCCTAATTTAATTAGTGAGTCTAATTATTTAAAGTGATATTCTTAATTAAAGCTCTAATCTAATTAAACATGTCAATTTGTCATTTTCTAAGTTTAGATGGGCATTAAATGTTCTACTTAAAAGTTCTCTTGAATAACATCTCATTGCAACGAGACACTATCCAACTTAGAACTTCAAATCTTTCCTTTTAATACTCATTTATTTCCTACAATTATCTCTCCTAATTTAATTATTTAATTCTTATTAAGGAACCTGAAGACTAAGGCTCTAAATAATTAATTATCTAAGTGATTAAATTGTCTAAACAATTATAGTACATTATTTAAAAACACATCAAGCGAATAATTGACTACAATTAAAACAAATAAAGCAATTAAAAAACTTAATTGAAAGAAAACATATTTAAATTTTAATTTTATTTAAACAAGGGACTAAATTGAATACAACCAAAACCTGAAGCCCAAATTACAAGTTCCCCAAAGGAATCAAACGGGTCTGATATCCGACCCAAACCCTCACATGTGAATCCCCTTGACCCAGCCCATTTGACAAGCGCAAATTATTTCAACCCAGCACCAAAACGATGTCGTATTGACTCGCCTATAAAAGGCTCGAGTTCGAGCCAACTCGGCCATAACACCCATGCTTTCTCACTCTTCCCACAAATGCTCTGAAGAAAAACACTCCAAACCTAGAATTAAATATGGGAGTGGATCAAAATCCCATACTTTGGATGGTGTTCATCCAAGTTCAAGATGAACACTAAACATTCTGGTATTCTTTCGCCCCATGTTCTGCCACCAGATCCAGTTTTGACCTACTTCCGACCACTATTCAATGTTCGCTGGCAACCGAGATTCGAATCCTGGCCACCATAGATGACGCTGGCCGCCGTGAAATAATTTTCATCCGCCATCTCCCACTTTGAACAGAACCCTAAAATTCAAAGTTCCCAAATTTCGAGCCCTAAAATCCTAATCTAAATTCTGGCTCGACTAAGCCACCCAACTCCGACCACCTAAGGCCTAAACTACCCGCACCACTTTCATTTTCAACTCTGTCATAAACTCTCAAATATACTCCGGCCACCGATTCAAGATAAGCACTAACTGAAACTCATTTTTTTATACTTTATGTTTCTGTTTTCTCTTTTTGTTTCGATATAATGCTTTTTGTGTATGTTTTGCAGGAAAAATTAAATGGAAAAAAGTTACCTTTATTGCAGCGTAATCACGACGATGGCTGTATTTCCCGGAGACACTCTGACCAACTTAAACGATTCAGCTTCCATAATGGCAGGTAAAATTCCCCGCTGCCCTTTCTCTCTCCTCAATTTATTACTATATTTATTACTTATTATTATTAGCACTTAATGATCTGACAAAAATCTTCTCTCTCCTATTTATAGAGTTGACCAAGCTGAAGTCACGGCTGATGTCATGGTGATGATGTCATGCCAGTTGGTGCCAAAAGAAGCACAATCCGAATGAAGGGAAAATGGATCAACTGAGAGCTGCCACATGTCCATTGGAAGACAGAAGGAAGTTATCCGGGGTTTTTTGTGTTTGTTGGATATTAAAATGAGCGGGAAAGTGTTATAACTGCTGCAATAGGCTTAAAATTGAGCTTTTTAAATTACAAAAGGAATTTATATATGTAAATGGACATTTTGATATTATTTATGTATTATTTAAACTATTGAAATTTGTTGATGAAAGGGTTATAACCTGGCACATGTATAAACAACAATCAATCCCTCAAAAAATAATTTACAAATCTGCCGACCCAAAGTTAAACTTTTGAAATTTTCCTTTTAACCCACTTTCATCAAATTAAAAAAAAAAATCAAATTAAAAAAATTTAATGAATGATAAATTAATAAAATGGTTTTCAACGAGAATTGAAAAAAATTCCATGTTAGAATTGAAGCCGAAATTAAACATAGAAGGCTGAATCCAATAAGGTGTTTTCAATGATGTTTTAAATGTTGTTAAGACCGAGTTTGAGCTTGCATCCACTTTGAACAATTAATAATAATAATAATAATAATAATAATAATAATAATAATACTTTGGTTTTAGTCCTTCCTTCTGGTATTCTTAAAATTTGGTAATTAAGCATTTATTTTAATTTGACATAATTAATCCTTTTAGTTGTATAATGTTTTTTAGATCTAAATTAACAACATAGCTAGTTGCTACTATTAATCCTTTTAACGATAGTTGACGATATTGACGACTAGAGAATTTCAATTCAATGAGACGTCGCCTTCAATGATCAGATTCCATTAATTTTCCATGCCTATTCTCCCTGCCTCCAGCTTGATTGCCCCACACCTCCAGCTTCCGCCAACGCATCGATCAATATCAAGATCTTTGCAATTTTAATTCTAGTAATTTTTAACTAAATCAGGTTTTGGTGTTAATGGGAAATCATTAGCTAGATTTAAGGTTAGTGTTAAGGTTTGATTTCATGGATTTTTGAGTCACAATATTCGATCGACAACTTGAATCCACAAGAAAGAAATATGGACAATAGCCGCAACGACCGACAATGTTGGACCATTTCCGTGGGTAATTTGTCGAATCAAATTTATTGAAAAGGTGAGTGAAATTTGTTCGATCGCCATGGGCACGTGGTTGATGTATTTTGATGAGTGCATAAAGAACCTATATTGTAGACCCTTTTACTTAGCATATTGTATGTGCTCGAAAGCATATAGGTGCATTTAAGAGTAGTTTGTATATAGTTATGAAGTTATGGTGCTTGAGCTTAATGTTTATCTATATTGGTGCTATTAATGGGAATGGTAGTGGTTTTTAGTGTTGCTTGTGCAAGAAGTAACGGAGCAGTGGAGTGCTAGAGTATTGAAGTAACATTCTCCTAATGTTACAACATTCATTGCGACATTGGAGACAAATCTGGGATCCTTTAATGTGATTTACTGCATGGTCCCCTTTCCTTTATTGAGTCATTAATGACATAGAAAAACAAAGATCCTCTTTAATGGGTCACATGACACTTTATTAAAAGCATGTGAAATATATTTTTTATTAGCATTTAATGAACCAAAAAGTAGGAAACCTAGGGGTTTCTACTTATTATAAAAGGCAAGAGAATATCACAAGAAAGAGGAGGCTGCACTAAATGCACAAACACACAAAGAAGCTTTTATTTAAGGAAGAACAACCCTTTGACTTCTTCATCGGAGAACCACCATTGTTCAACATTAAGTGGAGTTTCCAAACGACAACAAGATGTCGAGAGAGGCTTTAGTATTTTGGAGCGCTGCAACAATAGTTCGAGGGCACGAAGAAAAAATCTCAGGATGCTTTGATTCTCTTTCTCTCTTGCTTTATCGGCTGCCATGTTTTTTATTGTTATTATTATGAATGTTATTTTCTCATACATAAGCTAAATACTTTTTGTTGGGTTTTATTGGTTTAGGATTCTATGTTTTAATTACTTTTTCAATGTTATAGCTTTTTCCTTTATCTATCTTGTTCATTGTTCTTCATGTATAATTATTGTAAGAGCTATCGAGAGAGGCCTTTTAATTATTGATCTGTGGCTTAATATCGAGAGAGTTAAGTTAGACAAACATGAACACTGGAGCTTAAATGTTAAATTAGGTTCTAATCCGGCTTAGACATAAGTTTAGGATTTCAACGACTAATATGGGGAACTCGAATAAACAATAAGTTGTTAGGGTTCATGCAGACATGTATTACCATAGCTTCTTATTGTTACTTATAAGTATCGAGAGAGTATAGAAGTTATTAGAAAACTCTGTCAGATAGATGAAGGTCTAATTGGTTTACATAGACATGTATTGCCAACTGTTATAACATTCGAATGGTAATTAGCATAGTTCCTAAGCAATAAACCCATCATCCACAATTATCTGAATCTTTGCTACAACATATGTTTGTCCTT
This sequence comes from Hibiscus mutabilis, assembly GCA_019671005.1. Taxonomy (NCBI): domain Eukaryota; kingdom Viridiplantae; phylum Streptophyta; class Magnoliopsida; order Malvales; family Malvaceae; genus Hibiscus; species Hibiscus mutabilis. The sequence continues at coordinate 58,198,880 of CM033716.1, read as the reverse complement.
TGATCAGTTCTTTATCTTTATTTTTTATCGCAATTAGTTTATAGTTTTTATCATCATATCATCTTATCAGTATTTCACTAATTTTTAAGTGTGATTGCTTTGAGTTTATCACTCCAATCCATATGGGTTCGACACTAGATACTTATCAGTTTATTACTTGTGCGACGAGTATACTTGCTCTAATTGCACATACTATATTTCACGTATCAAGTTTTTGGCGCCGTTGCCGGGGATTGTCTATTGATAGTATCTTAGTACTTGTAATTAATTTTTAGTTTAATTCTAACTTTTATTCTTTTATTTTTTTCAGTGTGTTACAAGTTGAAGGAACATCAACATGAATAAAAGTAAAGGTCGATCTATTCAAGAGTATCTTACACCCACCATCGGCCACCTATACCAACCACTAGAGCTCTTAGAGAGAGAAGAATAGATAATTTTTATGGAGATGATGCTTTTCCATGTCTCTCAACACAAGCTGCAACATTGAGCAGCACGATCACATCAATGCAAATCTGGGAGCAACCCAAAGAATTCATGATGTAGCAAATTTTTGTGGGGGACACCATTTGTGGGAAAATTGCCTATACAACCCTGATGCATATTGCTACAAGGAGGACCGTAAAATGAGTTTCAAAGACCATATCGAAGCCTACAACCAACGGTGTAACCAACAACAAAATTTTCTGTGGTAAGATCAATGAGCTAAAAAAATTTATGACGATAATGGCTTTGCTGCTGCAACACACATGTCTTGGAAAAGTTGTCTTCATCAGCAACCAAGTTTCTTATGGAATGCTTAAGAGGGTGACAATTTATATACACCTTATAACCATGTTGCATCACCAACATTCAATCCAATGCCACGACAAAGAAGTAATCATCAAGAGTAATTAAATTCCATGAAAGCTATGGAAGCTTGGATGGATGTTGAACTTCAAAGTTTTGCTGAAACATTGAGAAATATTGAAAATCACACAACAGAGATTTTGAATATCTTGAGTATCATGCCACAACAACCAATTCAAGGGGATATTGAAATCCCAAGTAAAGAGTACTAGGAGCAATAGGAAGAGATCTCCACAATGTGTGGGGAACAACTAGAACCTCCGAGTCAAGAGCATGAGAAAGAATGCCAACAATGAATGAGCATGAACAACGAGTTGCTACAACAAAGCTTTCAACAAAGCTTGAGGAGCCTAAATATAGCAATGATGTAACAACACTTGATGAGGTTGAAAAGAGGAATGCTACAACAATGCTTGAGGAATCTGATACTCAGACTTCCATAACAACTTTGATGCTAGAGCAACAATATGTAGACTACTCTTATCCACAATGTCAAGGCCACATGAAAGAGTTAATACCATCAAAGCTAGGGTATGCTCTATTGGGAGATGACACTTTATCCATGGTGATTCCCTTCGATCTTGGTGCTGCTCCAAAATCTCTACTAATGGAGATGTTTAAATAGCTTAAAGAAAGTGGTGGTTGGATACTTGAGAACTTCGAAAGAATTGATCCTTCACTTGACTTACACAAGATCATGATAGAGGATTGCCATTGAAATTGGCTAGAACAACAATTGCCACGGCAACAAAGGCTACACCCGATGATGGAGGAAGTCGATGAGAATGAAGTAATCAAATGGTTGGGTGTTGGTATAACAATTTCCATCAACGAATTAATGCATCCAAGAACAATAGCTAGGTAGAGGGTATGCATGGACTACAAATGAACAAGAAAAAAGATATATCCACCAAGGTTCCACAAGGGGGAATAGTTTCAAGCACCTTGGCTCATCCCTTTTTTGGGAAGAATTGTCACTCGATAGAGGGTGCAGATGGACTATAAGATGCATAGGAAACGACCCTCATCCCAGCACAACAAGATTCTTAAACCACCTCTTTTATTGTGCATTGTTTATATTTTTTATTTGTCTTATTTTGAACATTAATTTCGTTTTTGATGCTTCAAGATTTTAATTCGTTATTTCATTTCGGATCATATGCGACAGCATGGCGTTAATTTTTGTTATATTTATTTTGTTTTTTGTTTCTTTATTTTGTAGCTGTAACACATGGACGAGAATCAAATTTTTCTTGGATTTGGAGAAAAGTTGATTTTTGGCAGTATTGGTCCATAATTATTTTAGGGTATTTGGGCGGTTAAAAGATAAAAAGGAAGATAATATGTTGCATTTAATGACAAATAATTTCTTTTCTCTTCACTAGTCATTAAAACCCTACCTCATCTCTCTTACTTTTTAGGATTTCCTTTCCCCACTTTCCATAAACCCCACATTAATTACTTTTCTTCCAAAATCTCTCACCTTTTCACCCTTCACATAAAAACCATATTTTCCATCTTCATCTCATCCAAAAACCCTAAAAGCTAAAGAGAATTTTTTAAGCCAAACTTGCTTCTTCTTCATCTTCTTCCTCCTTGTCCAAACGATGACTCAAATTTCTTGTGCCTTAATCTTCATCTTCTCCAACAAAACATCTATGGAGAGAATTAAGCGCACAATACTGTCGAGGTTGAAGACATATGAGAGGAAATGCCCATTTATTGCACCACAAGCTGTTGAAAAGCTAGAACCATCTATGCCCACACCGGTACACGTTTCAAACGTACGACGCCCAAGACCGCACCTTCCTGCTCCCACTTAAACTCCAATTAGTTTTTATTTTTCTTTTTCATTGTATTTTCATGTTTTTCTTTCTTTTTGAATTGGGTACAGTGTTTTCTCTCAAGCTTGGGGGAGTATTATCATATGTACATATTAGGTCAAATTTATTTCAAATTTTAATTTTTTTATTAGCATTGAAAATAGCCTAGATAGTTTTTTAGGTTTCCTTTGCTATAGTTCTATTGTACTAAAATTGTTGATGCATTGATAATGATATTCCTGTGATGAATTTGCGCTTAAATGTGTTTTTGCAGTGTGTTAATAGCTCTAGTGATTTGAACTTAGGGTTGAAACTGTTGTAGCTTATATTTCACACGTTGCATGCTCTCTAAAAGCTTAAGAAGCCTTAGGGAAATTCTAGGTCGACTCTCTGATGCCTTAGCATAAATTGTTGATAATGAACTAAATGCTCAATGTAGCGTAAAAGGCTTAAATTAAACTCCCAGAAAACCGAGAAAAAAAATATAGTTCAAATTAAAGTGTTAAACTCGATGCCAAAGGTAAACTGTTGAGGGACACTCTAATATGCTTATCTAGCTTAGTACACTAGGTTAGTCGTGTTTGCTCCATTTAACTTTCACTGGTAGGAACAATAGTATTAGCATAAGAGTGAATGAAAGTCTTCACGGGATGACTCTACTCGTAGGACTCGAGGATGTGCTGTTTGCTCCACTCCATCTTCAGGTCTGAAGAGTAGATGTGATAAGTAAAGCCCCAAGGATACAATTTAATGAAGTTAAAAATAATTAAGGAAGTAAAATAATGTGCTTAAAAGAAAAAGAAAATGCCAGGCAACAATAGAGAGCAATCCTTGAAATTTTCTAAGGCCATTAAGTACTAATTGCACGTGACACGACACACACTTCACTTATAGTGGAATTAACCCTACTAACGTATATGCGAGCTCTGTTATATTGCATACTTATCTTTATTTTTATAAGGATTGAATTAAAACTACATCATGTATTGGAACCTTAGAAACCATAGCTTAGTTGGAACCTTGGAAATGATAGGTTATATTCTTAGATTTTAGTTTTTGCATGCTATTGCTTGAGGACAAGAAACAACTTAATTTTGGGGGTATTTGATGAGTGCATAAAGAACCTATATTTTAGACCCTTTTACTTAGCATAGTGTATGAGTCCGGAAGCATATCGTTGTATTTTGGAGTAGTTTGCATATAGTTATGGAGTTATAGTGCTTGAGCTTAATGTTTATCTATATTGGTGTTATTAATGGGAATGGTAGTGGTTTTTAGTGTTGCTTGCGCATGAAGTAACATAGCAGTGAAGCGTTGGAGTATTGAAGCAGCATTCTCTCATGCTGGACTGGATGCTACAACATCCGTTGTGACGTTGGAGACAAATCTTGGATCATTTAATGTGATTTAATGCATGGTTCCCTCTTATTTATTGAGTCATTAATGATGTGGAAAAAGAAAAGATCATCTTTAATGGGTCAAATGACACTTTAATAAAAGCATGTGACAAGATTTTTTTATTAGTGTAATCACTCATTTTTATCCAGGTTGTATAATATAGGAGTGTAAAAATGCGATTAAAAAATAATAACTATAATAATAAAAATATATAAAAATGATGAAAAAAAATCAAAACACAAAAGAAAAAAGAAAATGAATTGCAAAAAATGTAAAAAATAAAAAATAAAAATGGTGTGGTTTGGGGATGACCACGTCACCCTTAAATCCCAACAATTGCCTATAAAAGGCGCATGTGAGGCCAAATTGAAGACAAGAATCGACAGTGGCAAGCCCCTAATAAGAGAGCTTGGCTCTCGGGTAGCCAACTGCCCTTGGTCCTAACCGGTTTGATCGGGGTCTTATTTTGGATCCGATTTAGTTAATATTTTTGGAGAGGTCGTGGTAGATCTCGGTGGGGTTTGGTCGGGGTTCGCCATTCGAGCTCTTAGTTAGGTATATTTTCTTTCCTTTTTTATTTGTGTTATAATTTTTATAATTTAATGAAGTGGTAGTTAATTTAAAATTGTGTTTTTTAGTTGGTATGTTTATTTATGTTTTAGATTAGTATTTATTATGTTTTATATTAATATTTTATTTATGTTAAATTTGTTTTTATTTATGTGTTAGAATAATATTTATTTGTGTTTTAGATTAATGTTTTATTTATGTTAGATTTGTTTTTATGTGTTAGATTAATATTTATGTATGTATGTTTCGGATTAGTATTTTATTTATGTTAGATTAGTATTTTATTATGATAGTATTTATTCATATTTTTATCGCTTTGTATTTATTTATGTTTGCCATGTCTTAAGTTGCATTTTGAGATATTAATTGTCAATGCGGTGCCCTTTTATCCGAGCGTAAACGGGGTCAGTATCAGGCGTAGTGATGGTGGTTGGGCGTTTACTCTCGGATAACGGGGCTTTTAAAATTTACCTGCACTTATAACCAAATTTTAAATTAATCATCATTTTAATCCGGAAAGTTTAATATTAATAAAGCGGTAATTACTAAAGTACCAATTTTGGGCAGCGTGGGGGTGCTAATCCTTCCCCATCCATAACCGACTCTCGAACCCAACAGTTTTCAAATCTCTGGTTTTATGGTGTCCGACCTATCTAAGTGGCCGGTGGCGACTCCATTTTCAAAATAAAATACGGTTTTTACAAAATCCCACGAAAGACTTTTTTCAAAACAATAAATAAAAAAAACTCATTTTTTAGCATAAACGGACATCGCTACAGATGGCGACTCCGCTGGGGACATTTTTTTTTGTTTTTTCAAACAAAATAAAGTGAGTCGAGCTTTTTAAATAATTACCGCTGTATTAATATTAGAAATTCTAGATTAAAGTGAGTATTAAACTAACATTCGGTTATAATTGCGCGTTTATTTTAACGCATTTAAAATATGGCATATAAGCCTGTTTTTAAGTGGGGGGAAACACTAATGCTTTCGTGGAGATATCGTTCTCCGTGTAGGCTTAGCAAGTACCTTCGGGGCTCGAGTACCTTATGCTTTCGTAAGGGTATCATTCCTTCGTGCAGGCATAAGGGAATGGGTCCCTCTAAATTGAACTCGGTTGAAAGGAGCTTATAATGGGTGATGATCGGGGGCCTTGCTACTCTTAGTAGAGGACAGCGGGGACAATTCGGGAACCTCCTAGAACCAAAACTGCATGTAGAGAACATATAGAAACCCACACCTTTAGAGCCATGCAGATAACCTTAGGTGTTTTAGACGGGATAAATAAGGTTGTTTTCTTTGTTTACCTTATTTAATTTGTCCTTTTATTTATGTATTTATTATTTTTATCCGGTACTAACTCATTTCTTTTTGTGTTTTATTTTTATTTTTATTTTACACATACTTTTGTTGCATTATCATTGCATCCACATTACATATAGGCGTTGATTCAAGTGGTTTGCCCGATTAGAAAATCTTTCATCATGGAAAAAAGGTGTCTTAAGAAGGACGACATCGATCCAGTTGTGCGACATTGGTCAGAGATTAATCAACAGATCCGAGGTAACAATTTATCGAGCAAGCGTGTAGTGCCAAAGTATACACAGGAGAACCTGATGGTGGACATACAACGAGTTGCAAGGCGTGTGAATGACTTAGCTACCGAAGCCGCGGCTCTCCAACCTTTCGTAACCCCGGACATGGAAGAAGCACCAAGGTTTATCAACTTGCTCAGAGCTATCGAGGAGCTAGGAGGTAGAGCTAGGGCTTATGTGTAGAACTTTGTTTTGTAATTAAGACTTTTTGTAATAGGGACTCCTTTTGTAATGTGGACCCTTTTTGTAATCTGGACCCTTTAGTTCCCATGGAAGTCGTTCGAAAGGGTGATTACCCGCGGAATCAATGCCTTTATTTGCATTCATGTTGCATATCGTGACATGGTGTTGGTTCAAGAACAGTTCATTAAAAGGCTTTCAAAATAAAAAAAAAAGTTTGCTTTGCTGGAAATGATAATATTACAGTATCAAGTTAGGCCGAGCAAAGACCAATCGAGAAAGAGGACGGTATGATAGTAAGGCACATGTGACGCAGAAGATTTAGTCAGGGCCGCAGAACCCCAATTTTAAATCTTCACATTTAACCCTTTTGTAAAAATCTAAAAGATTTTAATTTAACTCCTTTAAAAAATTTGAAAATATTATTATTTTGCTTTGAATCTTTTTCCCTCCTAAAACTTTTAGAGTAATAATAATAACAAAAAGAAACCTAAAAGTTTTATTTTTTTAAGTAAGTTAAAACTTTTTGATAATAAAAAGGGGAAAATTTTTAAACCAAATGATCCTTGAGAATTTTAATTTATACCCCAAAAAGTTTTAAAGTACTCCCTTAGGATCGATAGAATCCACCCATGTTTAGGCATATTATTCGTTTGCACGCAGATCTACATAAGAAAAGATATTGTCTTCATTATGCATGTACTTGTTGATGTCCATTTCAGAAGCCACAAAAATAAAGATCATGACGTCATGAGTCCATGGAATAGAATAAGAGGAGAAGACGAAGTCATCCATCATCCTGAAGATGATGTCGAGACGTGGAGCACATGTTTTGCTTTCTGAAGTCAAGGTCTCCAGAATAAGTCCAACTGTTACCTGTAATTCATTATTAATTTCTTGCAAACAGACATTTTCTCTATTGAAAGTTTTTTAAAGGTTGTTCGAGAACCAACACCGCATTTGCATGCATTCTCGCATTTATAGGGTATTGATTCCCGAAGTGGTTTCTCAAATATCAAAAGTCGTTCATAATTGGCAAAGGGTCTTCTGGTCAGATATTAGAGGGCACGGATCCAGGGTTTTGTCTCAGAACAAGATCGGAGATAATAGAAGAGGAACCATCTGAAAACTTCAGGTCAAACACGGTAAGGAGACACGATACTGGTAATGAGCAAAGTAAAGTGAAAGAGTTGAAAGAGGCAGAGGGAAGAAGTGATGAATCAGATGAATACTTTGACGAAAGGTAAGCGATCCATCGAACCGAAAGAAGAATCGATTAAGGATAAGAATAAAGAGCGAGATAGTCAAAATTCTACCTCCATGCCAGCCAAATACGACAAATTGAACCCTATTGTGATCTGCATAAATAAACAGGCGGAAGGTATGTCTGAGTTGGGCTTTCAAAAAGTAGAGCTCAGTCCAGAAGAAACCCGAGAAGCAAGTAATGAAAAGAAGTACATCTCAATTCATGTGAGGTACACCGAACTACTCCTAATGTTCATCGAGAAGAGCCTTACTACCTCGGTGAAGTCTCTAGCTAAGAGACCATCTTATCCGAGAGATTACGACACACGTGCTAGAGGCAGTTACCGTTTAGGAAGTTTGGGTCACAATATTGAGGATTGCGGGGCCCTGAGGAACAAGTTCAAGATCTTATCGAGATGAGAATTTTGGGTTTCTAAGACAAAGTTCCCCAATTCTATAGCGATCTAACAATCACACGAGGGGTAAAGTCGAGGAAGAATCGATATCCATGACAGAGTTCGAGTAATACCGAAGTAGGTCACTCAAGCGAGTTAAATTTGAAGATTGAAGATAGGGGCATCCTAGGAGAGGGATATTCTTTCGAGTTTAGCCAGCTCAGAAAAGAGAGAGATAACTTGGATAAAATTGAATTTGCAGAATGATCACCATAAGCTTTACTGAGTGTTTAAGAATATCAGATTGGGTCACCTTTAAAGAATAGATTAACAGAGTTGTTCAGTTGAAGGGCGACTTAGAATATTGGAAGAAGAGAAACTAGTCAAGCGTGAATCAAGTCATGCTGTTATCAGGTAAGTTTGAGGAAATTGGGAATAGGTACGATAGTCTGTAGAGATGAGCTACATAATAACTTAGCCATTAACAAGAGTTTTGGAAACAAGTTTACGATAGAGCAATGACAATCCAACACTCTTCAGATGGAAATGACAACTTCCAAGCTGCGAAAGACTAAGTAGGGGATAGATGAAGACCCAAAGATCGATATTATCGGAGCAAGTAAGGTGGCTCAACAAAGAGGTAGGCTTAGTCAGAACATGGACCAAGTGTTTGATCACAGAGGCAAGCTGACCGGACTACTGGATGAAGTTAAGAAAGTAGGCGCTGAAGCTTATCAGTAACTGTAAATATCTAATATCTGATATAATGAAACCTCTTGGCCTCAATGAACGTCGTTCTTTGGGGATCACTTTTGGAATCAATACCTTACTGCATTCATGTTTATATTTTAGGATTGCATTGCATTACATTGTACAGTCATGGCATATTTTACATAACATTATCATTACCTTGCATAAAATTTTTGGGGGCAATCCAAAGAACAATTAGAGTTTTATCGTGAATAAAAGAATTGAACACACTCAAAAATAAAGATTCGAGCAGTTAGAAGATGGACTCGAAAGAAAAAGAGAGAAAAAAAAAGAAGTTTAATGCCTTTGTTGCAAGAAAGCTCTGTTTGAACCCTAATTTGGTCATTCCTCCAGATTCCAAAGATTCCCAAATTTGCGCATGATAACGGAACAAGATGCCCCAAGATTCACGTGACCATATTCTACAAAAAGATGAAGGGCTGTATTGAAAAATTGCTGATCCACTACTTCCCCGACAGTCTAGCAGGACCTACCGTGATATGATATACTTTGGACCTAGCACCAAGTCGTCAGTATCTCTAGGGTACAAAGATGAAACCTGATGAAAGCTTCAAGGAATGTGCTTTGAGGTGTCTGTGTTTAGCGACCCAGGTGCAACCTCCCGTAGATGAAGAGGAAAGTGACTTCCATGCCACCTTTCTTATTTCTTCTTCGATAAGGTGCTCGAGAAAATGAAAGCCAGCTTTGAGGACTTCATGACAGTCGGAGAGAGAATCGAACATTCACTCCAGAACCTAAGTTTAAAAGACCAGACATGCTTAGGAGCAGAAGGAAAGAAAGAGATAAATGGGTACCACTTTCGAAGGTTCTCGTGATCGTAAAGAAGAAGATATGCAGATTCCTCCGAATCACCAAGAAAAATTCCTCGAACAAGTACATATTTAGAGATATTCGGAGTATTCCATCTTGTACATATGGCCTCATCTGGTCAACGGTTAGTACCTTACCTCCAGGTCGATAAAGATTACGCCCAGATCATATGCCCACAGTTTTGATCCATACAGTGCATGTGAGTTCTAGATTAAGGCACAGGGGCATGACACCAAGAAATTTGGGGTCGTTAATAGAAGAAATAAAAAAATCAAGAAGCTGGTTGACGAGGGAGTCATGACAAGAATTGACCTAGTAAGGAAAAACAAGAGAAGTGGCACAAGCCTACACTATAAAGGACCGGAATGAGTTAGTACTTGGGAGGTAGTCCGGAGGTCCCTAGGGTTTTCCCATCAGTTCACAAAGAAATTATCAATGCTTTGAAAAAAAGCTCTCAAACAGATATTTTTTAGAATTAAAATCACATTTCCATTTAGAAAGCATTTTTACATTCTTGATTCTTTAAACATTTTATTTTTATGGGGTAGTTTTTGTTCTCCTATATGCATATACACGCATTTTTGAATGGACATATATATATATATATATCATTTCTATACCAGGTCCTCGAATTTTGAAAGAAACGGTACATTTGCTTTAGTTCCAAAGATCAACTCTAAGTTGCATATATTTAGAAGAGATTGAATGTTGTAAGGATACTGTAAATGTGAGTATTTGCTAGTTTACTTAGGCCAACAGAGGAACAAAGCGAGTGTTTAGACAATGGGCAGTTCCCATTTTAGGAATTTATCTTCTCAGCCACTTGTCGTTTAAGATCCTTGAAACGAGAGTTGACCCTAAACCTCTACCCCCTGAAGACTTTCTCAGGACATCTGTGAATGTGGCGACAAATGATATTCTTTTACTTTACCAAAAGACAGAGACGAGACCAGACATATTGGATACGAAGATCAGAAAATCATTAGAAGAAAGTGGTTGGAAACAAGGATATGTCCAAACGAAAAACCAAAGAAAAGAAGAGAAATGACAATCAGAAGGCCGAAGCAATCCAGATCGAGTAAATATCAGAAGAGCTGTAGAGAGGCAATTAACTTCGAGCACAAGATAGCATCAATACCTAGTATAGATACGTGTTGATTCGAGGATACATTTATAGACTCGAATAAGAAGAAAAAGATTCAAGGCTAAAACCCCAAAATGGGAAGTCTAAAACAAAAAAAACAAAACAAAACAAAAAAGAGAAGAAAAAAATAAATAAAAAAAGAAAAAGAAAAAGAGAGAGAGAAAAAAGGAAGAAAAAAAAAAGAAAAAGGGAAAAAAGAAAAAGAAAGAAAGAATATTGTATATGCTTCACACACAGATCAAACAATACAAGAACGAGACTTCAACTATGAGCAAGAGACACAAGGAATCCACATTTCAAGTAAATATCAGTTTTTGAAAATTAGTATAGAAGCTCGAATTGAAACCAAGTCAAGACAAGTTGGCCTGAAGATTGCCAATTTCAAAAAAAGAAAGGACCTCTAGGGTGAAAACCCAAAAATGAGCAGTCTAGAGTGATCCTGAAAATGAAGAAAAATAGTAGTCTGCCTGAGCATGCTGACATCAATATCCAACCAAAATACACTGATATGAACGTACAGAAGAAGGAAGTGACATCTAGGGTGAAAACCCAAAAATGGGCAGTCTAGAGCAATCCAAGAGAAAAAGTGAAAAAAAGAAAAGAAAAAAAGAAGAGAAAGGAAGAAAAAAAGAATAACATTTCATCTGGGCGTGCCAATCACAAGAATTCCCAGAAATGTATTCATAGTCCTTCATTCAAGAAATCTCAGTTTCGAGGAGTTTTTGAGGATTAAACATTCTTGAATAGAAAACGAACATCAGTACATAGCCAGAAAGTAAGGCAGCTTACAGTAAAAAAGAAAGGAAATGAACTCTAGGGTGAAAACCCGAAAACGGGCAGTCTAGAGTGATCCAAAAAAGGGGAAGTAATAATGGGCATATCCAAGTTACACAAGTACAGAAATATTGTTTCACTTAACCATAAACCAAAGGCCTACATTACAAGCCCCCAAAGACCATTATGATCATTCATAGATATCCAAGTTGAATGAGAATGTCTTCAGATTTCATTCCACCTATAAGGGTTAACTTTGCTTCAAGGAACGTCAAACTTCGAAGTGCTTGATCGACACCCAAATGAGGGATGGATGGGCATGGTGAGAGAGTGAGATTAAGAGAGCCACCTTAAACGGGGTAGAAACTAGGTAGGGTTGTTCCTCTCAAAAGCCTATTAGACCAGAAGAAACTATACATTTGCATATATCTCCAAAATGGTCAAGATCTTCTAAATATGCGCTTCGTTAGAATTGATATCTGGCAATTTGAAGAAGATGTGCTATGGTGTTTGATATTTTGGGGGCAAACATGTTTTAAAAGGTTTTACATTTTCTTCCAAAGTTTTGATGTTTACCACTTCCCCTAAACATTAGTTTTTAAAATGTTTGGCAATATACTTTGAATTTTATTTACCATTCTCCAATCATTATTTTTTTTTAAAAATGTTTAGTCCTTAAAAAAAGATGTTTACCATTTGTTCCAAACAATGTTTTCAAAATGTTTGGTATCCCCTCCAAGTTGTGATTTTCAAAATGACTGTTATCTTTTCAAACAATCATTATTTTTTTGAAATATACACAAGTAAATTGCCTTTTGCATTACTTTAAAAATGAATGATGATGAGATTTAAAGCATAGGGACAGAGAGTTAGTTCCCGTCGAAGTGCCACGAGAAGATCATGGATGAGCTCAGGGGATGGAAGCATTTTGGCTCACCCCGATGACTAGAAATAGATCAAGGCTCTGTATGATGGGTCAAAAAATTCAAAGCAGTGGAGCCCGTGGTTGAATGGGGCAACGCCAAGCGAAGAAGATGACAAGGGTTCTTATAAGAATAATATAAGAACCAGAAGATCATTTATGAAGACGGGTGATAACCCTGAAGGCAAGAAAGTATTCCGCACAAAAGGTTTGAAAGCATGTTAATCTAGATTCAAAGTGATTGATCAAATGAGGATTCAAGAGCATACAGTGAAGAAGTAAAGAGATGAAGAAATCTGAGGAACGACCTTTCAGGGTGTAAGACTTTAGAACAAAAAAGGGCTGAAAAAAAAAGAGAAAAAAAAAGAAAAAGAAAGAAAGAAAGAGAAAAAGAAGAAAAAAGAAAAGTAAAAGAAAAAATAAGAAGAAATTGAAGGAAAAAAAAGAAAAAAGAAAGAAAAGAAAAAGAAAAAGAGAAGAGAGAAAAGACAAAAAAGAGGAGAAAGAAAGCATTACATTGCATGTATCATATAGATAGGGGCATGTCAATTTTTGCTTGTTTTGGACAGGTACTTGAAGAATTATCAAAAAGTATCAAGAAGTGGATTTCATTAAAGAAAGAAAGTTCGGCAGCCATAGTAGCGTGAGTCCAGGAAGATCGGTGGCCATTTTCGGCGTGAATCCCAAAATTTAAAGAAAGTTCGGCATCCATGGTAGCGTAAGTCCAGAAAGATCGGTGGTCATTTTCGGCGTGAATCCCTAATTTTGAAGAAAGTTTGGCAGCCATAGTAGCGTGAGTCCAGAAAGATAGCTGGCCATTTTCGGCATGAATCCCCAAATTTGAATAAATTTCGGCAGCCTTAGTAGCGTGAGTCCAGAAAGTTCGGCAGCCATAGTAGCGTGAGTCTAGAAAGATCGGTGGCCATTTTCAGTGTGAATCCCCAAATTTGAAGAAAGTTCGGCAGCCATAGTAGTGTGAGTCCAGAAAGATCGGTGGCCATTTTTGGCGTGAATCCCCAAATTTGAAGAAAGTTCAGCAGCCATAGTAGCATGAGTCCCGAAAGTTCGGAAGCCATTTTCGATATGAATCCCCAAATTTGAAGAAAGTTCAGCAGCCTTAGCAGTATGAGTCCAGAAAGATCGGTAGCCATTTTCGATGTGAAACCCCAAATTTGAAGAAAGATTTCGGCAGCCTTAGAAGCGCGAGTCCAGAAAGATTGGTAGCCATTTTCAGCGTGAATCCCCTAATTAAAGAAAGATTTCGCCAGCCTTAGTAGCGTAAGGCCAGAACGTTTGGCAGCTATAGTAGCGTGAGTCCAGAAATATTGGTAGCCATTTTCGGCGTGAATCCCCAAATTTTTAGAAAGATCGGTAGTCATTTTTGGCGTGAATCCCTAAATTTTCAGAAAGATCGGTAGCCATTGTCGGCGTGAATCCCCACAATTGAAGAAAATTTCGGCAGCTATAGTAGCGTGAGTCCAAAAAGATAGGTGGCCATTTTTTGCATGAATCCCCAAATTTGAAGAAAGTTCGGCAGCTATAGTAGCGTGAGTCCAGAAAGATCGGTAGCCATTTTCGGCGTGAATCCCCAAATTTTCAGAAAGATAGGTGGCCATTTTTGGTGTGAATCCCCAAATTTGAAGAAAGTGCGACAACTATAGTAGCATGAGTCCAGAAAGATCGGTAGCCATTTTCAGCGTGAATCCCTAAATTTTCAGAAAGATTGGCAACCATTGTTGGCGTGAATCCCCAAATTTGAAGAAAGTTTGGCAGCTATAGTAGCGTGAGTCCAGAAAGATCGGTAGCCATTTTCGACATGAATCCCCAAATTTGGAGAAAGTTCGGCAGTCTCAGTAACGTAAGGCCAAAAAGTTCGGCAGCCTCAGTAGCGTGAGTCCAGAAAGATCGACAACCGTAGTAGCGTGAGTCCAGATAGATCGGCAGCCTTAGTAGCGTAAGTCCAAAAAGATCGACAGCCTTAGTAGCGTGAGTCTAGAAAGATCGGCAACCATAGTAGCATGAGTCTAGAAAGGCCGGTAGCCATTTTGGCGTGAATCCCAAATATGAAGATAAAGGTTATATATAGGAAGGGCCTATATTTTCAAGTGCCCACAGCAAGGGGTTCTATATAGGAAGAATCCGCCGCTCCGAGGCTTCAATAGCTGAAAGTTTTATATAGGAAAGGCTTGCGGCTCCAGGGTGAAGACTAGCAGTTCTATATAGGAAGAACTCCCAGCCAAAGGAATTCACCCATGACGCAGAAGGTTTTATATAGGAAAAACCCGCGTTGAAGGCGAAGAGTTCTATATAGGAAGGACTCCAAGCTTTACCATCTCAGAGTGAAAAGTTCTATATAGGAGGGACTCGTAACTCAAGGCTCCAGAATGAGAGGTTCTATATAGGAGGGACCTGTAGTTCCAAGATTGGAAGGTGAAGAAGTTATATATAGGAAGAACTTACGAGCCTAAAGATTCATCCGAGGAAAAACAGAGAGTTCCAGAAGAACACGTGTTTCCAAAGCTACAAACAAGGTAGTCGGATAAAACTGAGTGCTTATAATCTTTGCTTTGTTCTCGGTCCACGAGAACAAGCAAAGAGGGGTAACTGTAATCACTCATTTTTAGTCTGGTTGTATAATACAGGGGTGTAAAAATGCAATTAAAAAATAATAACTATAATAATAAAAATATATAAAAATGATGAAAAAAATCAAAACTCAAAAGAAAAAAGAAAATGAATTGCAAAAAAAGCAAAAAAATAATAAAAAAGGGTGTGGTTTTGGGATGACCACGTCACCCTTAAATCCCCACAATTGCCTATAAAAGGCACATGTGAGGCCAAATTGAAGACAAGAATCGGCAGTGGCAAGCCCCTAATAAGAGAGCTTAGCTCTCAGGTAGCCAAGGACCAAGGGCACTACCCTCGGTCCTAACCGGTTTGATCGGGGTCCTATTTTTTATCTGATCTGGTTAATATTTTTGGAGAGGTCGTGGTAGATCTCGGTGGGGTTCGGTCGGGGTTCGTCATTCGAGCTCCTAGTTAGGTATATTTTCTTTCCTTTTTATTTGTGTTGTAATTTTTATAATTTAATGAAGTGGTAGTTAATTTAAAATTGTGCTTTTTAGTTTGTATGTTTATTTATGTTTTAGATTAGTATTTATTATGTTTTATATTAATATTTTATTTATGTTAAATTTGTTTTTATTTATGTGTTAGATTAATATTTATTTGTGTTTTAGATTAATGCTTTATTTATGTTAGATTCGTTTTTATGTGTTAGATTAATATTTATGTATGTATGTTTCGGATTAGTATTTTATTTATGTTAGATTAGTATTTTATTATGTTAGTATTTATTCATATTTTTATCGCTTTGTATTTATTTATGTTTGCCATGTCTTCAGTTGCATTTTGAGATATTAATTATCAATGTAGTGCCCTTTTATCCGAGCGTAAACGGGGCCAGTATCAGGCGTAGTGATGGTGGTTGGGCGTTTATTCTCGGATAACGGGGCTTTTAAAATTTACCCGCACTTATAACCAAATTTTAAATTAATCGTCATTTTAATCCGAAAAGTTTAATATTAATAAAGCAGTAATTACTAAAGTACCAATTTTGGGCCGTGTGGGGGTGCTAATCCTTCCCCATCCGTAACCAACTCCTGAACCCAACAGTTTTCAAATCTTTGGTTTTATGGTGTTCGACCTACCTAAGTGGCCGGTGGCGACTCCATTTTCAAAATAAAATACAGTTTTTACAAAATCCCACGGAAGACATTTTTCAAAACAATAAATAAAAAACTCGTTCTTTTAGAGTAAACGGACATCGCTACAATTAGCATTTAGTGAACTAAAAAGTAGGAAACCCTAGGGTTTCTACTTATTATAAAAGGTAAAGGAATATCACAAGAAAAATGAGGTTGCCCCTTAACGCACTAATACTCAAAGAAGCTTTTATCAAGGAAGAACAACCCTTTATCTTCTTCATCGAAGAACCACTATTGTCGAAGGTTAAGAGGAGTCTCCAAATGACGAAAAGTTGTCAAAAGATGCTTTAGGAATTCATAGTGTTGTAGCAATAGTTCGAGGGCACAAAGAAGAAATTATGACGCTTTGATTTTCTTTCTCTATTGCTTTATTGACTGCCATGTTTTTAATTGTTTTTATTATGGATGTTATTTTCTCAGACATGAGCTAAATACTTTTTGTTGGGTTTTATTGTTTAAGGATTCCATGTTTTAATTACTTGTTCAATCTCATAGTGTAATAACTCAGATTTTGGAAACCAAAGGTCGGATTAACCCAAAGTGTGGGCTTCGCATTTGGGTTGAGATGTTGGGCTTTGAGATTCTTTGAGGGCTTTTGGTTAGTGGTTGGGTTTGGGCCTTAGATGGGTAGATAAGTTAGGATGGTGTGGGGAGGGTATTGTGGTAATTTGCCTACTTTTGAAGAGTGGGGGAAGAGTCTTTAATTTTTCTATGCAGAAAATAGGATGGTGATATCACCATTGTCCCCTTGTCTTCTTCCCTTAGCCATCCTCCATTTTCCCAACTCCCACACCCAATTAAAGGTTGAAACTTTGTAGTTTTGAGTTAGATTTTTAGATTTTGAGTCAAGGGTGTTAGAATCTCCATTCAAGGATCTACATTTTGAGGTAAGAATCACCAAGTTTGGTGGGGAAGAGTTTTTGGTGGGGGTTGAAGAAAAAGAACGAGAATGGGGGTCTTGCCTCCATTCCTTTAATAAAGTCCTCCCTTTAGTCTCTTTTAATCTTCCAACAATGTTGTAACTCGTTTACAACGCTTCCTTGTAGTTAAATAAGCGGGGAATTCTTCCAAGGGTCTTGGGAAGAAGAAAGCTTGAAGGGCTTTGGTTGAAGGCTTCCTTTTTAACTTTAGGATCAAGGTTAGTACATTACTAGCTCATTTGTGTTCCTGGAAATCATGAATTCGATTTCCTTTGTTGCTTAGTTGATAAATTGGTTGTTTGAGTGTTTAAGGCCCATAAAATGGCTAATTCAAAAATTGGTGTTAATATGGCTTAAAAATGGAAGGAAACCACTTAAACCACCTTCCATAAATTGTAGGTTTGATTTGGGGTCTTTCTTTTGGATTTTAGGGGCTTGGGGGATAATTCTCAAACTCTAGAAAAATAAGTTCTAGGTTCGAGTATTGATACGGGTTGAACACGTATCGGTACCCCGTGTGAAATATGATGAAATCAAGCCAAATTGTAAGAGCATATTGATACGCCTAAAAGGGGTATCGGTATCTCTGATCCATCAAATTCTAGTAGCCAAAAAATAGGTATCGATACCCTCGAGAGCGTATCGATACACCTGGGGTATCGATACAAGGCCCCATG
The DNA here is from genome assembly GCA_019671005.1 of Hibiscus mutabilis. Lineage (NCBI taxonomy): Eukaryota > Viridiplantae > Streptophyta > Magnoliopsida > Malvales > Malvaceae > Hibiscus > Hibiscus mutabilis. Next base: position 58,181,040 of record CM033716.1, on the reverse strand, counting down.
TATTAGTATGGGGTTTTGAGTTAAACCCCTTCTAAAGGCAAGCTTGGTATCGATAACCGTAAGTGGGCATCGGTACCTACTAGAGCGTATTGATACTCTTAAGTGAGTATCGGTACTCAATGGGCAATCTTCCTGAAAAGTATGTTTTGAGTTTGGGGACCTATAATTCAAGGACTAAGGCCCAATGGGTTTCTAAAGTGGTAAAATAAATAGTAAAATTGAGAAATTGATATTTAAACCTCATGTACGAGCTTAATGGGTAATAACTTGATTTAAAACCTTAGGTGACTTGTATTGTTGTTTTAATAAAGATCCTTGGTGGATCAAATGAGGAATGTATGCCATGTAAGGGCATTATTGTGGTTGAGTCACCTTCTTTGATGGGATTTCGAATACCCATGTGAAAAGAGAGTGTTGCAACACCATGGTTAGAGATTTTTGAATGTATGGACATGATGCTTAGTGGGACTGGGACTTATTCGAAGATGCTCGATTAGATATTCCGAGTATGATTGTATGAACTTGATGATTAGTGGAACCAAGCCTCACTTCGAGTGTGCGTACCCGATGCTTAGTGGAACCAGGCCTTACTCCAAGTTTGTTGGTATCATACGCATGGTTGCTATGTGAGACTATTTACATTCTTATTGTTGATATATGTGTTTAGGCGGCTAGAGGTAGCACCCCATTGATATGATGTTTTTGCCATGTTATCATATTTAGCTACATGCTCTTATTTATGATTTTCATGAAGCATGGTTGAGTGGAAGTGTATCCACTGAGCTTCATTAGCTCAGCGTTCAGAATTATTATTTTTGTTTCCAGGTTAGTAGGTTGACGTGCATCATTGGGTGCCATCGGAGTAGGACTTCAGCATCGACTTGTTGTCCGAGTACATTACTTAGATTATTTGGGCTATGTATTTGTAGGACCCTATGATTGTGTTGTAACTCATATTTTGGATTTTAACTTAAGTGTTGAATGCTTTTAACTATGTATTTTAAATAGAACTCCCCATGCAATGTTTTAACTATTATTTATACTTGAACTATTTGAACTTAAGTGTTGAATGCTTTTAACTATGTATTCGTAGGACCCTATGATTGTATTGAAATGGATGTGGTTTGGGCTAAACTAGGTTGGAAATTTTATGGTTATAGTTTGGGCTTGAGGCCCAAATGTGACATCCAGGTCGAGGGTGCTACATATAGCTTTTTTTATTTATCTACCATGTTTATTGTTCTTCATGCATAATTATTGTAAGGGCTATCGATAGAGGCTTTTTAATTATTAATCTGTGGCTTAATATCGAGAGAGTTAAGTTAGACAAACATGAACGGTGGGTTTCAATAAACAATAAGTTTAGGATTTGAACGACTAATAAGGGGAACTTCAATAAACAATAAGTTGTTAGGGTTCACGCAGACATGTATTACCATAGCTTATTGTTGTTATTTCTAGGTACCCATAGAGTCTAGGAGTTATTAGAAAATCATGTCGGATAGATGAAGATCTAATTGGTTTACGCAGACATGTATTGCCGACTATTATAACATTCGAATGATAATTAGCATATTTCTCAAGCAATAAACCCAACATCCATAATTATCTGAATCTTTGCTACAACATCTATTTGTCCTTGGATCATTGCTTCATATTTATTTTTTATCACATTTAGATTATAGTTTTTATCACCAAATCATCTTATCATTATTTCACAAACTCTTAAGTGCGATTGCTATGAGTTTATCACTCCAATTCCCCCAGGTTTGAAACTCTATACTTATCACTTTATTACTTATGCGGTGGGTATATTTGCTCTAATTGTGCATGTTATATTTTACGCATCATATTTGTCCCGATTAAATGAGAAAGAGATGGAGTTAGAGTTGGGTTTGTTCGAATTACATCATAGGAAGAGGCTTGGCGGGCAATCGAACGATTGAATGGTAAATGGATTTATGGATCGAGAATTTGAGTTGAATGAACACGGGGAATATCACGTGATCATTTTTGGAATCGGAAGGTCAATTTAGAAACATGTATGAAGGAGTCGATAAAAGGAAATGAAGATGCACAGATGAGAAAACCATTTAGATCAATACAAGGCATCCTTGATGAGGATAAATTAGGGGTGCCTCAATGCTGCACAATAGTGTGGTGTTGGCTCCTATTGGAAAATAACGCCTTAGCAAGAGAATTAAAAGAGGTAGCGCTTGATGGCTTACAAAAAGAGGAAGAGCTTGATGATGCAGATTGTGGGTTCTAGGATTTTCTTGATGTTCTCAAGTGTCAAAACTAGGGGGAGAGTCCTTGAGAACACAATGTGGAGCAAATTATTTACAAAAAATACGTAATTGCGAGCCTGAGTTTGATATGGGCAATCGTAGAGTATGGTTATCAATTAGTAGGTTGCTGTTACATGGATGGTCACCAGGAACTTTTAATAAGTTGGTCGAGATTTGGGGAATGATGATTAGATGTGATAATATGAACCTCGAGTCACACTCTTTTGAAAGGGGCAAATCCTATTTGAAACATCCAAATTGAAAAACATTGATGAAATTGTATAGGTACATGTAAATAGACTGTCATTTAGGATTCATGCGGTTGAGGTGGAACCAACGATAGAACAACAATTGTGCTCAAGCTCTAAGAGAATGTGTGATTCTGAGAAGGGGAGCGATGAATAAGCATCACAATCGAATGAGAGTAAAGATGGGCACTCGCAACCAAATATACAAGGGGCTGAGAAGAATGTGAGGAGCAAACACATGGCTATTAGTGAAGGAGAATTGGCAGGGGAGAAATCCAATATTGGTAACCAGGAGATTCAATAGCTACAACGAGTTAGGCGAACAACAATAATGGAGTAGGAAAACCATATGTGGATTGAACAAAGTTAAGTTGAATAGCAGCTGGTGAGAAGCCAGTAATATCTAGTGATAGTGTTACAGATGAGGAAGTGGGATGGTGTCATGCTTTGAGTCGAGTGTTCAAGGGCTGGTGTAACCCCTTTGACCCGACCTAGGTGCTAGGCCGAACCGAGCGAGCTATAATAGGTTCACCATAGAAAACCTGAACTGAATATCTTGAATTAGGTCCATTTTTTCTTTTTATCTTATTTAGATGCATCATTATAACCTAAGGTGTGCATACTTGTAGCGGATAAAATCTCCATTGAATAAGGCGTTGCATTGACATCCAATTGTACGTTCTTGCAAATTAAGGACCAAATTGTAAATCTCAAAAATTATGAGGGCTTACTTATAATTGCGGTTACCAATCCTCAATTAGTCAGGTTACATGAAAGTGTGTTTGTTTCCAACTAAAACGAATCATTAATATTCATTCAATTAGCATACATGCGAAACAAGTACCAAAATAGAAGAATCTAAATTTCAACACCCAAATAACTGACATAACAACCTTCGATGTCGGTACACAGGGTGTTGTACCAATACCATGCTTCATATACAAGGGTCATACTTGTACAGAAGTACGCATACTGATACGCAGGTCATGTTACCCGAGGCTCGAACTAATACACTCTCTCGAGTATCAGTACCGATACGACTCACCCCGTACTAATACCCCGACCATTTTCTCACTACCCAGACATGAATCAAACCCCGAGTATCGATAAAATCTTACCTATACCGATACTAGAGACTTGTAATGCCCTTTTTTATCTATTTTTTACCTCATAAACCACTCATACTTGTCCCAAACATCCTAGCATGCTTACTAAACATACTTAGCATAAAAGGGTAACATTCACAACACACCAAACCATCAAATATTCATTATCAAACACAAAAGCGTAAAGTACAAGCATGCTTCCTAATCATATCAACCAACAAACTCAGAATAGAAACAAAACATGAATTCATTAAACCATAAACCAAATCTAAGTAGCAACCCATTAACCAACATGGTACAACCTTTAGAAGCAAAATAAATCAAAATACAAATTCTCAAACTTGGACAAAACATTGCCTTATTCACGAAAGCTTTAAACTAAAACCATAATCGAAGCTAAAAGATGTCTTAGGATCTCCCCGCTCCAATGCTCCCGTAATCCTCAATTCTATGCAAAGAAGAATGAGAGCATAAGCAAACATATGCTTAGTGGTGCCACTGTGACATCCCAAAAATAGGCCTAGAAGTATTTTACTAATACAATAAGTAAGTGATAATTAAATTCTATGATTTGAAGGATTGATTAAGAACTTTTGACCAAATGAGAAGAAAGAGACATATTAATTTTGGAATTCAATGTTGTGCATCATGATTTAACTATCTATATGGCTAATTAAGTTGAAGGGGACTAAATTGATGAAAAGGAAAATTTTCTATCTCAATTGTGAAGACTTAGCCGAAAGCCGATAAAAACAATAAGGTTGCATGTTAAATTCCTAAGCTTTGAAGGACATATCCACTTGTCCAAATTCAAGGATTACATGTGTGGGGAGAATGAGAACTTGCCTCGGCTTTGTGAGGGAGAGGTTACCAAAAATGCCATCTTCATTTTGTCTTTTTTCTTGGTTTAAGCCGAAAGATTAAGAGAGTGGTGTGAGAAAGGAATGCAATCGAAAGAGGAGTGGCAAATTGAGAATCTTTTGGGTTCAAAAATCGTGGAAAGGTAACCATCTTTGCTCTTGATTCCCTTCATGTGAAAAATTCAGTTAATATTCGATGCTTATGTTATGAAAAAGATATTGCATGTAAATGGTGAAGCTTGGATGTAGGTTCTGTTCTTTTAGAAATTCTAGTTCCAAGTATAATAGATTAAGTGATACATTTATATGCTTAAATAACCCTCATGATCTATTTTGAATTAATGTGCTAATTAAAATTGAAGTTGTAAGTTGAGGAATAGAAATTGTTTCAGGTGTGCTCTTAATTTGATAATACAAGTATGGTTTGATTTCGAATTAAGAATGTGGTTGCTGCCATTTCTATGGTGAAGGTTGCCTTTATGAGTATGTGATCATGTATACTCTAAATGTCTAATGGATGTACACATAAATGGAGTGATTTTAGTAGCTTAAAAATAGGGAAACCTGATTTGTTGTTAAGGATGACTTATCTTGTTCACTATATGTTTCCGATTTGATCTAGTTTCTTTGTAAGTTGTTTGGTAACACGTTCTACGCCGGTCTTTCTCCTAGGACGGGTAGAGAGTGTTACATTTTGGTATCAGAGCTTATGTTTAGCCAATTCTTGGACTAAACCGAAACTCATTGTATCATCATTAGTTACATGTGCCACCTAGGAATGCATTTAACATAATACTTGTGATCTGTGGTGAAAACGAGCTCCTTTGTATGTTATAGTTTGGAGTGAATGTTAAAATTGTATCTAGGTAGGAATAATGAGAATCCGACCGGTACCTTCAGTGAATGAGGCATTGATAGTGAAACATCTGAGTATGCCCCACATAATTTTAATCTAACTCCTTATCTTTATCTTAAATGTGGGAAACTATGTTGGGTTTGGAAACTCGTCTAGATAGATTAATGATGCTGCATTGCTTTCCAAGGTTGATCTCTGATTAGATTCTTGTTAGATAAAAGTTAAGGAAATTGATGTGCGACAGATCACGTTTAAGACTCGGTATGATCGTTGACTAGTTTCTACCCCTTAAACTGGCAAATGTCCTTGTCACATTTGTGGACCAAATGAATCGAAATTGTCATATCTTATATAAGTAAGTTATAGTAGTCTTCATTGAGGACAGTCCTGTTTACTCCAAATATAGAGAGGAAATTGAAACATCATCGAATCATGCTATAAACTCTTAGAAGACATCCAATCTATGTGGAGCCCAACGAGTATGAATTTTTGTTAACCAAAGTACCTGCTTTGGTTATAAAACAAATCCAAAGAAGGGATTAGAATAAATCCCAAGATGACTTAATATATGGTGAATAGAAAATTTTAAGGAATGTTAGTCAAGTTTGGAGTTGTTGAGGATAGTTAGTTACTATCAAAAATTCGTTAAGAAAGGCCATCTAACATAGTCACCTCTCTAGCCAAGCTTTTTGAATAGATTGCCCTTCTGCTCAGTTGTGAAACTAGTAGTGAAGAGTTGATTGGCTGAAGACAAAGTTCTTCATAGTACTTAAAGAAACCGCAAGATTAGAGATACCATTTGAGTTGAAGGATTGGAACTTAATCCGGATCTGTTAGTTCAAATTGTAGATCATAAAGTTGGAAAATTTCATATCGAACCTTTATAGCATGGGCAAATTTAGGTCTAAGCAGACAATTTAAGAGCCTGGGAATAATATAAAGAATCCGTTTTTCTTTATAGCATCCCAAGAAAATTCGAGGATGAATTTTCTTTTAAAGGGGAGTAGAATTGTGACATCCCAAAAATGGGCCTGGAAGTATTTTACTAATACAATAAGTAAGTGATAATTAAATTCTGTGATTTGAAGGATTGATTAAGAACTTTGGACCAATTGAGAAGAAAGAGACATATTAATTTTGGAATTCAATGTTGTGTATCATGATTTAACTATCTATATGGCTAATTAAGTGGAAGGGACTAAATTGATGAAAAGGAAAATTTTCTATCTCAATTGTGAGGACTTAGCCGAAAGCCACTAAAAACCATAAGGCTGCATATTAAATTCCTAAGCTTTGAAGGACATATCCACTTGTTCAAATTCAAGGATTACATGTGTGGGGAGAATGAGAGCTTGCCTTGGCTTTGTGAGAGAGAGGCTACCAAAAATGTCATCTTCATTTTGTCTTCCTTCTTGGTTTAAGCCGAAGGATTAAGAGAGTGGTGTGAGAAAGGAATGAAATTGAAAAAGGAGTGGTAAATTGAGAATCTCTTGGGTTCAAAAATTGTGGAAAGGTAACCATCTTTGCTCATGATTCCCTTCATATGAAAATTTCAATTAATATTCGTTGGTTATGTTATGAAAAAGGTATTGCATGTAAATGGTGAAGCTTGGATGTAGGTTCTGTTCTTTTAGAAATTCTAGTTTCAAGTAGAATAGATTGACTGATACATTTATATGCTTAAATAACCCTCGTGATCTGTTCTGAATTAATGTGCTAATTAAAATTGAAGTTGTAAGTTGAGGAATAAAGATTGTTTCGGGTGTGCTCTTAATTTGATAATACAAGTATGGTTTGATTTTGAATTAAGAATATGGTTGCTGCCATTTCTATGGTGAAGGTTTCCTTTATGAGTATTTGATCATGTATACTCTAAATGTCTAATGGATGTACACATATATGGAGTGATTTTAGTAGCTTAAAAATAGGGGAAACCTGATTTGTTGATAAGAATGACTTATCTTGTTCACTATATGTTTCATATTTGATCTAGTTTCTTTGTAAGTTGTCTGATAACACGTTCTATTCCGGTCTTTCTCCTAGGCCGTGTAGAGAGTGTTACAGCCAGTCTACCACATTCATCAATGCATTAAAACATGAGTATAAAGCCAACACCCTTGAAATCTCTTTGTCAAAACATGATATGCATATCAACCAAATGTTAATATAATTCCACTTATTTCGCATATATTGGAAATTAATGTGACCATTTGATACATCATTGTTTTATTAAAACCACATTGGATACATGGATTTCTCGGTGGTCTTACCTCCACCAACTCACACCTTGCCTAGTTAAACCGCAAGGTACCATCAACTTGGGCTGCCTAGTTAAACCGCAACCCACAAGTGATGCCCAACAACCGGAGTAGCATAGTTAAACTACTTTCCTCATGGACTGTTGTGCAGTCAACTTTACATATTCTAGTGCACTTTAAACCCTATGACATGCCAACTATATGTGATACTATATTTTCATTTGTCACATAGCCAATATACATTTTTAACACATTTACTTACTATTATTTCCTAAGCATTTATCAAACCGTTTACATATGCAAAACTCATTGCCCATGAAAACAACACATTCCATTTAGGAACCATTTCTAAATGCACTTAAGCATTCTCTCAATTGATAAATCATTGCATATCTTTAAAAGATGTGTAATACAATAAGTAAATCAATCCATGCTTTTAAACCAAAATATGCCAAACAAGTCGCATATCAAACTGATATTCAAAGGTGAATTTAGGAGAACTTATTTTTGAGCTTAGTTAAGCTTTCCAGGCTTAAACTAAACTCCCAACTCCTTACTCAAACCTTTACGAGTGTCCGAAACACAACTACACTCACCGATGTTGTAACATCCAAAAATATGGTTTAGAAGTGTGTTACCATTTTCGATTGCTAAATTAATCTCTTTAGTGTGACAATTGATGGACTAGGTAAGTGATCTAGGACAATTCTTGAAATATAAGAAATGTGAGTGGCCATTTTGGAAGGGTCTAAACCGTAAACTATAATCAATTGTTGATTGCATGCCAAATGAATAATTGGGGAAGGGCATGCACACTTGTCATTTAGGAGGATGGCTTGATGGAAAGGGGTTTGGCTTTGGATGGGACAACCCCATTATCTCCTTCCTTCCTTAGGAGAAAACTGAATCCCTTAGGAGAGAAAAATTGAGAGATTCGGCCATGGATATATGAAGATAAAGCTTTGTTATCAATTCTTTTGAGTTCTTGGTTCCCTTGTTGGAGAAAGAAGGTAATTATACTCTTTGTTTCTTGTTAGAAAGCTTACATTCGAATAGATGATTACAAAAATTTTATTAAGCATGTGGTTGTTGGGTTAATTGGCAAGAACAATTCATTACTCTGTAAAACTAGGTTCATTCGAAGTATATATGTACATATGTGATGATCTTGTTATAATTGTTAATGGAATGGTTACATTGATTGAATATGAAGTTGAATTTAGTCATATTGCTTAATAACATCAAAGGTGAACTATTTTAAATGGTTAGAAAGGAGGGCTGAAATATGAAATTGAAATGAGGGTTGGAATGATAATTTGGGTCTGTTTCGGTTAATTGTATGGGCTGCTTATAAAGCTGGAAATAAAGAAAACTGTTTCGTAAAGAAAAGAGACTTATTTGTAAGGAAATTTTCTGTGTTGGCAAAATTAGGGGCTGCTTTGAGTGGTTAAAACATGGGATTACTATATGAAGTTTACAGGGATTATTTGCTATGAATTCAAATCAGAGTGGACTGGTTTAACTTGTGTAAACAAGAATATATAAGATTGGGATAGTTTGGGCTTATAGAAAATTTTATAGACTGTTTTGGAACGATACAAAACAAGTGAGGGGCTGTTAATGCTCCTTTGGGACTGTTTTGGATGTGTACGAATCTATAGTAAGGACTGTTATGATACGTTTAAGTATATATGCCGATGTAGGGAATGTGTTACATTGATAAGGAGGCTAGTGGACTATTTTGGTGGTTATATGTGAGAAAACATATGTTAAAGACTGTTTTGTATTGTTAAGAAAGTCAACATGCTGTTTTGTAAACATATATGTATATATATTATACAAAGACCATTTTGTGTTGGTATAGATAATAGTGGGCTGTTTTATATGAAAATATGTATATATATGTAAATGATTTTGGGCAGATTGGTTGAATACATATGTGTGTGTATATATAATTAAGTTGTTAATCATGTAAATGGTTGACAAATTAGGTTCTAATTCATGAATGTATGTTTTGCTATATATAGACCCTAAAGGAACCGAGGGTGGAAAAGAAAAAGTAGACCAACTAGCTAGCCCAGAATGAACTGTAAGTGTAGTTAAAGTTTCGGGAATGGCTTGAAGCCTTCCCGAGCATCCTTGTTGTTTTAATTTTACTATCATAAACTTGTGCCTATGCAATGCTTAGTGAGCTTGGATTGTGCTAAGCACCTAAATGGTGAGAATTTTGATAAGATCTGCATTGCTTGGTTCTGAAGATATTTTTGAAGTGAAAACAAGTTAAGCTCGTATATGCTTGATAATAGTTTGTATTGTGTCACTATTTGAATAGGATAAATGATGTATTTGAGAATTTACATGATTTGATTATGTGCCTAATATGAAAGGACAATAAGTTATGTTACATGTGGTGATACATGGTTGGTACGAGAAGTCATAAGACTTATGTATGCATAAGAAATTTGAAACTATGCTTACCTTTGAAATAAATAAAAAAATGATGTTCACTTAATATATCCTTATTCGAATGAAATAAGTGGATGAGCTTGTGATGTGATATGAAATAAGCCTCGGTGGCAATGTTAATAACGATATGGAACAATGCTCATAAATAATGAGAAATTCACATGAGGTGAATAAATGCCTAATATGAAAGGCAAAAAGCTTTGTGACATGATATTTGATGAGGAGTTATGCTCAATTTGTCTCTAATAAGATAAGATAAATGTGAAAGCCTTGGTCTCGAGTCAGCCTTAGGCATAGTTGGCATGCCATAGAGTCTATAGAGCTCGTGTTTGGGGTGGACTATGATCCTGGACTACAGTCCTTATTTGGCAACAGTAGGAGGGAAGTTATGTGGTTACTTGGCGAGAGTAGGAGGGATTGATCGGTATTGCGAGTACTATTTTATAGGTGACAGTTTATTGGGGATTCGTGTACCTAGGATGAAGTTCGATTTTCAGTTATATGTTAATTAGAATGTATGAAATTATAAGTTAAATTAATGAAGAGTTGTAATAACTTGTTTGATAAGTAACATGATTCTAATGAAATTGAGTATTTCTCTAATTTGTGAATTTGCTTCGAATGAAAGTCTATGTTAATAAGGAAGTATGAGATTATAAGTTAAAATGATGCATAGTTGTGATACTTACTTGACAAGTAATATGATTCTAATGAAATTTGTAAACCAAGTTTAAGAATTATCTAAACACCTTGTGATAAAAAAATCAATGTTTATGTTATGCTATGTTGTTATCTTCTATGACAAGTAACTTGTGTTTATGAGATGATATGCCTTGTACCTTTGGTGATAAGAAATCCATGTCTATGTTATGTTATGCTTGCTACCTTATATGACAAGTGACACATGTTTATGTTATGAATTGTGCTTCGGTGATAAGTAAATTCATGCCTACCAAATGTCATGCTTGATAACTTACATGATAAGTAGCACCTATATATATATATATGTATGAAGTGCTATATTCGAAAGATAAAGGATGTTTCGAATGAGTATAAGTAATTACGATACTGTTTTGAACACTTATGTTTATATACAAGATTTAAAGGCTGTTTCAAATGAGTATAAGTAATTACGAGACTGTTTTGAACTCTTATGTTTATATACAAGATTTAAAGGCTGTTTTGAATGAGCATAAGTAATTGCGGGACTGTTTTGAACTCTTATGTTTATATACAAGATTTAAAGGTTGTTTCTAATGAGTATAAGTAATTTCGGGACTGTTTTGAACCCTTATGTTTATATACAAGATTTAAAAGCTGTTTTGAATGAGTATAAGTAATTGCGGGACTGTTTTGAACTCTTACATTTATATACAAGATTTAAGGCTGTTTTGAATGAGTATAAGTATTTACGGGACTGTTTTGAACTCATATGTTTAAATACAAGATTTAAAGGTTGTTACTTGATTTTCAAGGCCATGTTAATGATAAAATAATGAAATTTACATTTCTACCAAATAAGCTATCCTAGCAAATTATAAGATAATACCACATGCCTTTGATATGTTATATTTGAGGATTTACTTACCAAGAAACTTGTATTATAGTAATATGTTTGATGGCTTGCATGGCAAGAAACTTATGTATTGATAAGCAATATTAAAAGAGAAATGAAGAAAGTTTACAAGTTAATTCAATGAGTTATTGAAATGCCTTGCATATCAAGAAATTTCATTGTGCTGGTTATTGATTATTTTATTAGGAGAATAGTTATGCCATTTTTGGATGCATATTCTAGCACTTATGTGAGCATTATGCTTCATTTGATTTCTTATGTAAATATGTATACAAGCCATGCCTATTCGAACACTTATGTGAATATGATATGTTATACTTCATTCGAGTACTTATGTGGGAATGTACATGCTATGCTTAATTCGAATTTCTATTGTATGCACTATCGGGTTTGAATTGCTCATGTTTATGTATAATTGCTTGATAGAATGTCTTGTTTTAAGAAAAGGCTATCTTTATGTCCAAGCTTAGAATCATATGCATATGATCAATAGATCTAGGTGAAATGATGGAATACTGAATCACGCTTTAGTAGCTTTAAACTACCTCACTAAGTTGTCATGCTTATTCATCCTTTCACTATCTTTCAGGTTAAGTTTGCTTCTGATTAGCCTTTTGAGCTTGGACAAGATCACTGGAAGTCGAGATAGTATTTTTAGTACTTCCTTGAAGAACTCCTAGATGGTGACACATAATCGTTAGTTTTGCATAATGCATTTAATTGTTCTTTGATTTCATATGTGTATAAGTTCCTTAATTAGCCATAGCTATTTTTCATGGCCATTTATGCTTTTTGGTTGGTTGTTGGTTAAGTTTTGCTTAGTATGGTGATTAAATAAGTTGCTTAATAGTTAAGCCATGCTAGAGATAAATTTGAATGCCTGCTTAATGAATAAGTTATGATAGTTATATAGTTGGAATGAATTAAAATCGTGAATGAATAAGTAGGAATCTTATATGGTTCAAATAAGGGTTAAAGTTTGTAGACAAAACATTGGTTATGGTAAAAGAAAATTGATTAATTAGTCACCTCCGTAGAAGCTGTTTTTGCTTTTCAAGCCACCTTAGTAAGGTCAATCCTTAGGCGGTGGTTAAATTGCTTGATTTCTAAGTATCTTACTATGTATTACTTGTTTGGTTCAAATGTTGAATAGTTGCAAAGTTTTCGTTGAGTATAATACGTTGGAAGTCAAAGAATGAGTCTCAAAGGTTAAAGACCTCGAATGAATTATTCATGTTAGATAAATGAATGTTTTAATAATCTAGAAATAATTCAATGGGATTAGATAATGTTTATAGTGTCTCCAAATTGTCGACTTAAACTAAAGGAAATGACTTATGAGTTTTCGATGTTCTTATGTGCTAGTTTGAAAATATGGTATTGGATATCAATGATGTAGTTAGTTGTTAAGGGTGTTAAATGTCTCATTAATGAATGAATTGGTTTAAAATCTAGTTGGTTAAATTTGTTATAAACCTTTAAAGATTATAATCGAGGTCTAAGCCACCTTTGTAAAGAATAGTTAAATGTTTTTGAAAAGTAAAACAGTTTTGAATGTTTGTTAGATGAAAGATCTTATTTTGATGCTTGATAAACAAGTTAAGTGTAACACCCCAAACTAAGGCCTATAAGTTTTAGTCACCTTATGTGTTAAAAGTAAAATTCTTAATTGTAAAATTAGATTCAAAGATTTATTTGCTTAGGACCTTTAAACAAAGAATTAAAATTCTTGCCTCTGTGTGAGAGGACTAAATCGAAGGGGCATAAAATATGGGAGTTGCATGCAACGTTGAAAGTTAGAAAAAAGCTCTAATTAGGTGTCATCTTAATATCTAAACAAATGGCAAGGGGAGAGACACTATTTGGCCAAGGGGAGGAAAAATTGAATTCATTCCTCCATTATTCACTCTCTTGGCCGAATGTTAGAGAGGAAAAAAATTAGAGAAAAGGAAACTCTTTTGGGGAGTAGATGATTATCTTGGATTTGGTTGTTTTCACTTCAAATTTCTCTTGTTTGATTGTTAAGCAAAGATGTAAGCCTTCTCCCTTACTCTTCTTGATTTAAAGTTAATGAAATTGTAATGCTATGTATGTCCAGATTAGTGGTTTAGTGAAATGTTCTTATAACTGCATTGTTAGCTTGCTTGTAAATGGAATTGAAAATATTTGGCTTTCGGCTATAGTGATTCAAAATTGTAAATGATTTTTCTCTGCTTGATTAATTGTAAACGAAATTAAGTATTGTGGCGAGGATTAATATGAATGAAAGGTATGGCCGAAATGTTAGCAGTGGGATTGATCTGCACATTTGTCAAGCTCGGGGACTATTTTTAGTTGTGTAAAAATAGGGAAATTGATAATTAGGGGCTGTTATATTCGGAAATGTTGATTTGGAGGCTGTTATATATGTACATGAGGTTGGGACTGTTTTTGGAATCAAATTGATATGTTAATTAAAAGCAAAATATATATAGAAATGATGCTGCCCTGTTTTTAGTTTAGGTTGAACATGATGGACTGATTTTGTAAAGTAATCTATGTTTGTGCCTAAGATATAGAAATCTGAATTATAAACATTGAACCATAGAAATGATTCTAATCCAAGGTTGTAACACCTTGCTATGTATAGACCGAGAAAGAATTGTGGAGGAAGGGACTAAAGTAGATTGTATTGTAGATAATCAGAAGGGGATAGCAATCTAGGAGCAGAACTAGCATGGAAAAATTAGTGAGTGTAAATTTAATAGCTCGAGATAAGTTTATGATTGTCCTAGCAATTTAGCATACTTAAATAAATTCCTTTCTTAACTTGATGAATTGGTACACATATGCTATGAATGGTTGCTTGAAATTGGTAAGAATACTAAGGTAAGTATTCAGATTCATATTTTCTTGATTGTAGGAGAGGTTATGCTTATATGTATATGTTCTAACTTTATGGAAATGTGATGAAAACTTGTCCTTGTTATGAGATCTTTTTTTTATTTGAATTCATGATCAATGACTATGAAATAGTATAACCTTTGACAAGTTTGTATAGACATTGAAATCAATTTAATGATTGAAGCAAGAAACTAATGGAAAGCCTTGGTTCAAGTGGGTTGTAGATATAGTTGGCATGCCATATGATCCTTTGAGCTCGTGATAGGGTGGACTACGGTCGTGGATGTAACATCCTCAACCCGGTTTAGTAGAAAACTGGAGTCTAAGATGTTACTTAAAAGAAAAACCAAGGACACAACTAGTACTACAAGATATTTCTTGTCGATTAAGCAAGCCAACAAAAAAATTTCATGACTTTATAAACAAGCAAGACAATTTAACAAAAAAATTATTATCGAGTAATTATAAATACTCATTTGAATTTACTATCATTAATATATGTATGCACATGGTTTCCCTTAGGAGTATCAATTTCAAAACTTCCTTAACACACTAGTTACTTCACATCACGCACAAACACATTATACTAGACTTATAACATTTCAATTTATAAGTTGTTTAGGCTTAAATAATTTCTTCAGGACTAGCTATTCTTATAGATCATTCACTATAAACCTTTAAGGATCTAATTATTACAACTAGTGATCTTAAAGGATCAATTCCTCACTTAAGGGGATCAATCCTTACCATTTTATATCCTGAGTACATTTTAGAAATATAGAAATATTCAATGCCTCAATAGTTTACAAATATTAGTGAATAATGCTCTTGATCTAGGTTCACATTTCAATGATTGTTCAATTCTTCTAGTAGCATAACTAAAACATAAACTTCCAAATTAGAGAATCAAGAAAAGATCAAGCACCATACCACCATGTTTCAATTTTGATCCCATATTGGCTAGATCACAACCTCTTAAAAGATTCTAACATTAATTATCATACATGGATTTATTCCAGTCGAATCTTATCATAATTATCAACTTAATATCCATATTATCATTCCATGACAAAGTATATACATAGCTACTTATCATCAATTTGCCATATTGACACTCAAACCACAAACCATGATTTAGGCTGCAATCTAATGTAACTTGGTGACTAAGAAACCATTCAAATTCCTAACTACATAATTCTCTTATCAATTGAACCTCTAGCCATTATATTTGAGAACATTCATCAATTTCTATGCGAATATCCTACTAACAATCATGGACATTTAAACTATCAATTGAATCATTACTTCCTATGAGCCTTTATCTTCTATATAAATCATTAGAACATATCAGACATTCACAACCAAACTAGGTTAAACCTAGATAACATTCTTCCTTGTGCCCGATCAATTATAAACTCCTAAGTAACCATGTTAGGAGTTTGTTTAAAGAACAAGACATTAAACAAGGTCTTGAAGTATAACTGGTCACCCTTGTGCCTGATCAATTATCAATTCCTAAGTAACCTGCAATGCATGAATAATGAATGCATTAGGCTTATATAGACTTAGTGAGGTAGTAATGTTAAGATAACAGACATTAACACATCCATGGGCATCAATAACATTTAAGCCAATCAAGCATATAAATACACCAAAATTATCATACATTTTTAGTTAATCAAGAATCTGCTTGTTGGAACTTAATTATGTATTTTGGTCTTTCAAAGTTCATTCATAAATTCTTCCGGAATTTAGCTTTTAACAATCTTTGCTCACCAAGAGCTCAAAGTCTTGTATGCTCATCAAGAGCTCATTTTCTTGTATGCTCACCAAGAGCTCATTTCTTCATGTGCTCACCAAGAGCTCAACGTCTCGTATGCTCATCAAGAGCTCATTATTTCATATCTTATTCAATATTCTCTTGACTTCATTATTAGATTCTATACATTTTATGTCTTTTAACAATTTTCCTTGGATCACAATTGAATGATGATTAACATTGGTCTGTATTTGACCGTATAGGTCCAAGCGATACTTAGCTCAGAGCACATAGCAATGGCTAATATCGAAACATATCAATCCTAACTTCACATCTATCCAACCAAACTACCTCCAATCTCCGTACAACTCCCCCGTTACCTCCTACTGTCGCCAATAACATATCACATATCAATGGGGCGTCCCTCGAGCCGTAGCTCATAGACCTTAGTCCCAATATACCAAGCATCAAACCAATGTATCCAAGGACTTCCATTGAAAAAAAAACAAGTTAAATATCTTAACTTACTTTTAAAGTTAATGGAGGTTTCTTAAGTTACAAGAAACTTTGCTTGTTTCTTCCTTTCAATAGCTTATTGCATAAGTTGAGCTTTCTTGCTTCTTAAGTCTTTAAAATTTAAGGTACTTATAACATTAGCTTTCAATCTTTTATAAGAATCTTATTGTTTTATTGGTCAATAAGCAATTTCAAACTTTATCACAAAGTATTCAAGATCACCATCACAGGTACATCATAGCAAGGCATGCAATGTTCATGTAATACATACATAATTAGATGCTCATCAAAGATGCCATGCTATGCATGCTTCACATGTCTCGCTCTAATGGAGCCATATGCATATGCTCAAATCAGATCACAACATATCAATAAACAATAATCGGAATGACACCATGTCACCCGAGACAAACACAACTACACTCACCTGTTATTCCAATGTTATGGAATCTTGTTCCACTATGCACAATTTACTTCTCGATCTACTTCCTTCCTTAGCCATTCATAAATAATGTATGTACCTCGAAAAAATTTACCACATATTATCAACCTTGTTATAAAGAATAGTTTATACAACCAAGTTATGCACACACACATACATATATATTTTCATACATGTTAAGACATTTTAGCACACTCTAATACACAAGACAGCTTATTTTAAACATATGAAATTGCTCATTTTAGACACACAAACTGCTCATTTTCAATCATACGAAACTGCACTGTTTCAAACATACCAAAATTGCATACATAAACTATTTTTTAAAACTGTTTTTCTACATTTTAACATTCTGCACAGTTTTACTTACTTAACTACATAGTTATATACTAAATTGCAATATTTTTCTGCATTTAATAATAAAACTATTTTATCAATATTCAAAACTGTTTCACTACACAGTTTTATACCATTTTACTGCATAGTTTTTATACCACCATAAAATTCTTAAACATTCCCTAACAAGTAAAACAATCCTCATATTCATTCTTAAAGCTCACATACTATTTTGATTATTGAAAACAGTCCACTAGACTTCATAACAATGCACTATAGCCTTAATCATACATTTTTATCACATATAAGCACACAAAACAATTCATTAATTTTCTCATCCAAGCAAGGCAGTCAACACACTTCATTTTCCATCCAAATCAGTCAATTTTCATTGTATAATTGTTTAAATCATTCAATTAATCCAGCATGTTTTCTATGTGTTTTAAACAGTCCCTGCTATTCATTTATTCATTCAAAATACTTCATTTTTATGAGTATCCATTCACCTACTCATCAAACAGCCTCTAGTACTCATTTATTTATTCAAAACACTTCAATTTCAAGTTCAAATGCACAAAATAGTCCACTTAATTCATAAAGCATGATGTGAGCACATCAACACCATCTAATCCGGAGGTCATGCCAACATGACCTATTACTCGATCTAAGGCTAAGTTATTCAGGGAGCTTCTTTCACTTAAATGCATTGAAGCTTCCAACTTATTTTTCAATGTTTTAGCCTTAGATAATAAGTTCTTCAATGTGTTACATGCTAATATGTGACATATTAGGTACTTATACTTGGTATATATTTATATGCATATTATTTACTAAGTTAAGTGTATTTATATTATGTTTTCTAGTATTTATATGTGTTTATTTTGTTTTTACAATAGCACAATAAAACGTGGCACCTAAGGACTTTCCAACAAGCTCAATTGAAGCTCATCAATATATGTGTAGCTCAACTCAGCTCAAAATAGCCCACAAGCATGTTTTTTAGCTCGTTTCAGCTTCAACACTCTAAATCAGCTCAATTCTGCTCAACTCAAGCTCAACTAGCTCACCTTCAGCTCTAGTAACTCAACTCTAGCTAATGAGTCCAAGGGTAGCTCAAACTTGGAGGGACATGTGCCTTCACCTAGGAGAGTGTCCTACAACAAGGTGCATCAAGCTAGAAGCTCCAGCAAGCCTCCCCACACATGGCAGCCTTGGCACACATGTGTGTGCATGCTTGGCAGATTTGAACTCCTTTTCCCTCATTTTCTACATGGCCAACCAACTATGGATAAGAACAAGAGGTTTCTTGTTTGAATTTTGAACATTTCACATATGCACAATGTTCAAAATTCAGATTTCCCTCTGCCTTAGGCACCACATTAAAGGATGATATGATTTTGATTTTTAAACGCTTCAAAAATTAGCCTTTAGATCATTTTAAATTATCAACTTCCTATCTGCCACCCTTAGATTAGAATAGGTAGTTTCTATTTGAATTTTAAAGAATTATGATTTCCCTCTTGTATTTCTTTATATACATACATCAGAAAACAATGTAAAAAACGAGCATTACATGAATTCAAATTGCATTGTGAGAAATTCTCTCAACTTAGTTCTTTATCGAACTTTTTAGACTTCTTCAAGTCTTGTGCTTGTGTTGTCTACAATCAGATACTTTGGGTTCCTGGTTTTCTAATCAATGGGTCCAAGTCATTTGAGCATTGAACATATAAGGTTCGGGTTTATACACTTTATTGTATAGGTTCTTCTTTGTTACTTGTTCTTGTTTTTATTTCATTTTCCAGCAACTGAAACCCTTTCTTCTTCACTGAAATTTCCAGCAACCAAATTCCACCGTTGTCATCTTCTTCAAGCCTTCATCTTCAACCTTTTCCTTCAACCGAATTTCCAGTCATTATTTACCCTTTTTCATCCTACTAAAAACATCAAATTCCAGTCCCTTAAACACCATGAATTCTACTATCAGCATCTTCTTTTGCAGCCATACTTCTACGCATGAAATCTTACTTCGATCCTACATCCGACACAATCAATGAAGGCCTTCTTCAACGGGCAGCCTCGTAACATATGGTAATAAGAGCTTTGGTTGGATTCAAGTAAGAAATAATCTTTGCGAGTGCAAAATCAAAAAAAAGAAATTCAAAAAAAATAAAAAATCCAAAAAGAAAAAAGAAAATTCAGTTTTGAAAAGTTTAAACAAAAAGAAAGAAGAAAAGAAAATAGTTGAAAGAAATTGAAATGGCAATGTGTTTTACAACAGCGAACATTACAACATCAACCGGGCGTGATGAAAATTTGATTGTTCGGTGAAGGAAAGTTGTAAGCGTTCCTGTGTAGTAAGTCACCCATTTCTTTCTTTTATTTCCAATTCTAAGCCTACCTTTACATTAATTTCCTTTTGTTTACTAACCGTTGTTTTTTTAAGCCGGCATACTTGACAGGTTTGACTAAGTCTACATTAGTTCCTTAAAGAACTAATCACAAGAGAAGGAGTGGAAAAAGGCATAATGAGCGTGTGAGAACAGTAGGGAAAAAAGCCATAATAATATTTTCCCGAGTGAAAACGAGCGTAGAGTGGAGTGCCATATCTATTTTTCCTTGGAGTGAATTGTAAGACTTTTGTGAGTGTGCAAGTGAGGTTTTCTTTGTTTTTTTACTAACAATGACAGGTACAAGTGATGTATATCATGATGGAGGACAATCAAATCTTCAAATGCAAGCCATGATTCGAGAATTGTAAAAATTGTTAAAGGCTGAACTTGAACCATTGCATGGAAGATTGGACAGACTTGAAGGTTCCCAAATCAATACAAATGATGAAAACGATGATGAAGATGAAGTGGACCAATCACCAAGGCTGAATGCCCCTAGAAACCATGGAGGGCGTGCACAACCAGATGACAATTTGAACAATAGTAATTGCCATACCCCTTTTCAAGGAAAAATAGATCCAGATGCATATCTTGCATGGGAAAGCAAAGTAGAACATGCGTTCGATTGTTATAACTATTCCGAACAAAGAAAGGTGCGATTGGCAGCAATGGAGTTCATGGATTATGCATTAATTTGGTGGGATCAATTAATGAGTACACGAAGAAGAACATGTGAAGGGCCAATCACAACATGGCTCGAAATGAAAAGAACCATACGAAGGCAATTTGTACCGTCTCATTACCACGGAGACTTGTTCTAGAAGTTGCAAACTTTAAAACAAGGCAATAGGAGTGTTGAAGACTATTTTAAATGAATGGAGATGTCCACGATTCGTGCAAACATCGAGGAGGACAGAGAAGCAACCATGACAATTTTCTTAGCCGGACTTAACCAGGAGATTGCCAATGATGTAGAATTGCAACATTATGTTGAATTAGACGAGATGGTGCATATGGCCATCAAAGTTGAACGTCAGCAAAGGAAGAAATCTTCTTCCCGAGGTAATAGTTCATTTAATAATTTTTCTAACCCTCGTTTCAATCAAAATAATTTCAAGAAGTCAGCACCTCTTCAAATTAAAGAAAAGGTAAAATTGAGCAAAATGAAGCCACCCGTTGTAGACGTTGGTATAGGAAAGCAAGTTGTTACTCATGAACGCACAAGGGACATTTAGTGTTTCAAGTGCCTTGGAAGAGGACACGTAGCAAGCCAATGTCCAAACCGGAACACGATGCTTTTGTTAGATAATGGTGACATCGAATATGATAATGGAGAAGATGAACCAGAAATTCCTAAGGAAGAAGAAGAGGAAGAGATCGAATTGGAAGCAAATGGTGAGATTCTTGTTGTCAAACGGAGTCTAAATGCGCAAATGTCACAAGAAGAGCAGCAACGTGAAAACATCTTTCATATGATATGTCATGTGAATGATAAGGTATGTATTGTTATAATTTATGGAGGAAGTTGTACTAATGTTGCAAGTACTCTTATGGTTGACAGGTTAGGTTTGAAAATGACAAAGCACCCTAATCCTTACAAATTACAGTGGCTGAATGATGGAGGTGAATTGAATGTCACCAAGCAAGTGATTGTACCATTTTCCATTGAAAAATACAAGGATGAGGTTCTTTGTGATGTGGTGTCCATGGATGCAAGCCATTTGTTACTTGGACGACCGTGGCAGTTCAATAAGCGGGTGATACATGACGGATACACCAATCGATATTCTTTCTCGCATGGAGGTAAGAAGTTCACTTTGGCACCTTTGACACCAAGCCAAGTGAATGATGATCAAGCTTGTTTGAAAAAGAGCATAGAAGCAATGAAAGGAAAGAAAAAGATGATCGTCTTTGCAAGTGGAAAAGAAATCAGGAAACATCTTTCCTCTCAGCAAACTTTGCTTATTTTGATGTATAAAGAAAATTGCTTGTTGACTAAAATTCCTGATGATTTACCTGCTTTAATTTTGACACTTTTGCAGGAATTTGAAGATGTCTTTTCAGAGGAGACGCCTAGTGGATTACCGCCGATTCGTGGCATTGAACATCAGATTTACTTTATTCTAGGAGCCACCATTCTGAATAAACCAGCATATCGAAGTAATCCTGAAGAAATGAAGGAACTTCAAAAGCAAATTAGTGAGTTGATGGAGAAAGGTTACATTCGAGAAAGCTTGAGTCCATGTGCTATACCAGTCTTGTCGGTGCCTAAGAAGGACGAAACTTGGAGAATCTGTGTGGATTGTCGATCAGTGAATTAGATTACTATCAAGTATCGGCATCCCATTCCTCACCTTGATGACATGTTAGATGAGTTGTGTGGTGCGACTATCTTCTCTAAAGTTGACATAAAGAGCGAATATCATCATATTTGAATGAAGGAAGAAGACGAGTGGAAGACAACATTCAAGACCAAACAAGGTTTGTACAAATGGTTGGTAATGCCTTTTGGCTTAACTAATGCACCTAGTACATTCACGAGGTTGATGAATCATGTGCTCCGACCCTATATTGGTAAGTATTGTGTTGTTTATTTTGATGATATCTTAATTTATAGCAAGACATTGCAGGAACATGAAGAACATTTGAGAAATGTTCTTATCACTTTGAGAAGGGAACGACTATTTGGTAATCTTCAGAAATGTGTATTTTGTACTAACAAGCTTACCTTTTTAGGCTTTATTTTTAGTTTGCAGGGTGTGGAAGTTGATCCTGAAAAGATAAGGGCAATTCAAGAATGGCCAAGGCCGACATCAGTAAGCCAAGTGAGAGGTTTCCATGGGCTTGTGAGTTTTTATTGATGATTTGTGCCAAACTTCAGTTCCATCACCGCCCCTTAACCAGGATTATTAAGAAGAATTCCATCTTCAATTGGGGTAAGGAACAAGAAGATGCCTTTCTTGCCATTAAGGAGTGTTTGATCAAAGCACCAGTGTTAGCTTTGCCAAACTTTGACAAGATGTTCGAGATTGAGTGTGATGCTTCGGGTATTGGAATTGGAGTTGTTTTAACACAAGAAAAGTGACCATTTGCATATTTCAGTGAGAAGTTAAGTGGAGATACATTAAATTACCTGACATGTGACAAAGAGATGTATGCACTTATTCCAGCTCTTGAGATATGGAAGCACTACCTTTTGCCGAAAGAGTTTGTCATCCACACTGACCATGAAGCATTGAAGCACATTACCGGTCATCACAAGTTGAATAGGCGATATGCCGAGTGGGTAGAATTTCTGGAATCCTTTCCTTATGTCATTCGTTACAAGAAAGGCAAGGATAATGTTATGGCAGATGCTTTGTCCCGAAGGTATGTACTTCTTAATTTTCTAAATTCTCATTTAATTGGGTTTTGTTTTATTAAAGACCTTTATGCAACTGACCTTGACTTTGGAGAAAAGTTTAGTTTGTGTGAAAAAGGTGCAGATAAAAAGTACTACCGACATGATGCATACCTTTTCAATGAATGACAAATCTGTATTCCTCGAGGATCTATCCGAGAAATTCTAGTTCGAGAAGTACATAAAGGTGGACTTATGGGAACTTTAGAGTTACCACGACCTTACATATTTTAAAGGAACACTTGTTTTGGCCGAAGATGAGAAGAGACGTTGAACGAATATGCGAGTGATGTGTAACATGCAAGAAAGCTAAGTCTAAGGTTATGCCGCATGGTATGTATATGCCTTTACCTATTCCTAGTTCACCTTGGGTAGATATTTGCTAGGTCTTCCTAGGACAAAGACATGACGAGATAGCATATTTGTTGTTGTTGATCGATTTTCGAAGATGGCACATTTCATTTCTTTTCACAAGACAAATGATGCAACAAATGTGGCTAATTTGTTTTTCAAAGAAGTGGTTAGACTACATGGAGTTCCGAGGATGATTGTTTGTGATCGAGATGTTAAGTTTTTGAGCCACTTTTGGAGGACACTTTGGAGCAAGATAGGAACAAAGTTGATGTTTTCTACAACTTACCACCCACAGACTGATGGAAAAACCGAGGTTGTGAACTGAGTTTTGTCTACCGTACTGAGATTTATTATCCGTAAGAACATCAAGACTTGGGAAAAATGCTTGCCTCACGACGAGTTTTCTTACAACCATTCTGTTCATTCAGCAACCAAGCATTCACCATTTGAAGTGGTGTATGGATTTAATTCTTTAACTCCTATTGATCTTTTGCCTTTGCCTTTTGAACAAGTTGTGAATAAAGATGGCAAAGCCAAGGCTGAATTGGTACAAAGACTTCATCAGCAAGTCAAGGAGAATATCTAGCGAATAACTCAGCAATATGAACAACAAGCCAATGAGGGACACAAACGTGTTACCTTTGACGTTGGAGATTGGGTTTGGGTTCATTTCTGAAAGGAACAATTTCTAGCACAAACGAATATCGAAGATGTTACCACGAGGAGATGGTCTATTTCAAGTATTGGAGAAAGTGAACGATAATGCTTATAAGTTGGATTTACCGGGTGAATATAATGTAAGTGCTACTTTCAATGTTTCAGATCTATCCCCATTTGAAGATGATGTTGATTTGAGGACAAATAGCTTAAAAGAAGGGGGATGATGTGAGCACATCAACACCATCTGATTTGGAGGTCATGCCAACAAGATCTATTACTCAATCTAAGGCTAAGTTATTCAGGGAAGTTCTCTCACTTAAATGCATTGAAGCTTCCATCTTATTTCTCAATGTTTTAGCCTTAGATAATAAGTTCTTCAATGTGTTGCATGCTGATATGTGACATATTAAGTACTTATACTTATTATATATTTATATGCATATTATTTAGTAAGTTAAGTGTGTTTATATTATGTTTTCCAGTATTTATATGTGTTTATTTTGTTTTTACAATAGCAAAATAAAACGTGGTAGCTAAGGACTTTCCAACAAGCTTGATTGAAGGTCATCAATAAGTGTGTAGCTCAACTCAGCTCAAAACAGCCCACAAGCATGTTTTTCAGCTCGTTTTAGCTCCAACACTCCAAATCAACTCAATTCTGCTCAACTCAAGCTCAACTAGCTCACCTTCAGCTCCAATAGCTCAACTGCAGCTAATGAGTCCAAGGGTAGCTCAAACTTGGAGGGACATGTGCCTACACCTAGGAGAGTGTCTTACAGCAAGGTGCATCAAGCTAGAAGCTTCAGCAAGCTCCAACAAGCTTCCCCACACATGGTAGCCTTGGCACACATGTGTGTGCATGCTTGGCAGATTTGAAATCCTTTTCCCTCATTTTCTACATGGCTAGCTAACTATGGATAAGAACAAGAGGTTTCTTGTTTGAATTTTGAACATTTCACATGTGCACAATGTTCAAAATTCAGATTTCCCTTTCCCTTGGGTGCCACTTTAAAGGTTGATCTGATTTTGAATTTTAAACACTTCAAAAATTAGCCTTTAGATCATTTTAAATTATCAACTTCCTATCTGCCACCCTTAGATTAGAATAGGTAGTTTCTATTTGAATTTTAAAGAATTATGATTTCCCTCTTGTATTTCTTTATATATATACTTCATAAAACGATGTAAAAACGAGCATTACATGAATTCAAATTACATTGTGAGAATTTCTCTCAACTTAGTTCTTCATTGAACTTTTTAGACTTCTTCAAGTCTTGTGCTTGTGTTGTTTACAATCAGATACTTTGGGTTCTTGGTTTTCTAATCAATGGGTCCAAGTCCTTCGAGCATTGAACGTATAAGGTTTGGGTTTATACACTTTATTGTATAGGTTCTTCCTTGTTCCTTGTTATTGTTTTTATTTCATTTTCCAGCAACTGAAACCCTTTCTTCTCCACCGAAATTTCCAGCAACCAAATTCCACCATTGTCATCTCCTTCAAGCCTTCATCTTCAACCTTTTCCTTCAACAGAATTTCCAGCTATCATTTACCCTCTTTCATCCTACATAAAAACATCAAATTACAGTCCCTTAAACACCATGAATTCTACTATCAACATCTTCTTTTGCAGCCACACTTCTACTCAGGGAATCTTACTTCGATCCTAGATCCGACACAATCAATGGAGGCCTTCTTCAACGGGCAGCCTCGTAACAAAGCAAAACTGCCCCTGTTCTAGTTTTACAAATCTATCCATAGTAAATTTTCAAAACTTTAGTCCAACATACTTTTATATACATATGAATCAGCCCAGCTTTAAGCTATAAATCTATCCTATATTTAAGCTTACACAGCATATCCTAGACTCTACAAAATAGTTCTTCAATCAGGTTTATAAAACTACATTTTAAAGCTACAAAAATAGTCCCAAATTTGTTCACTTAACAAAACAGTCCAGCCACATGTACACATGTTCTTTCTTTATACAACAAGACTCCTTAATACATTTACATGGTTGCAAAACAGTTCTTTTCCTCATTATCACACAAATACACATTTCAAAACCATCCATATTTGTTCAAGTAATCAAAAGACTACCTTGTTTTCACACATATACATATATCCAATTCCAAACTTTAAAACATCCCTCCAGAGTTTGTATAAACAAAATTTTGTCCTATTTCCATATATAATCAAATTCATGTTCTTAAAAATTGCTACTTCTTTGATATAATCAATCCAACTTGAAATATCAAAACTACGACTTTTCAATTATCTCCTACTCACTATTTCAATTGTATATATGTTACAATTATAAACATGCATTTTGAGCCTTCACCATTATTCACATTTTCAAGCATTCAAATACCAATTTCTTAATTCATAACTCAATGATCTTCTAAGAGAAAATTCTCACTACAAACAAGCCTCTATCTAGCAATCACAAGCACGTAAAGCATGCACACAAATATTTCCTATATAATTTTTTGATTA
Organism: Hibiscus mutabilis; assembly: GCA_019671005.1. Taxonomy (NCBI): domain Eukaryota; kingdom Viridiplantae; phylum Streptophyta; class Magnoliopsida; order Malvales; family Malvaceae; genus Hibiscus; species Hibiscus mutabilis. The sequence continues at coordinate 58,154,145 of CM033716.1, read as the reverse complement.
AGCACAAAATAAGGAGAGAAACAAAGGCTCTTACTCATTCCCCTTGGTAGTTCGAGCAAGCTAGAAATCATCAATCCCTTTCGTTTCCAACCTTTTATCCCCAAAGCAAATATTGTTTTTGTCATTCTTTCCCATACAACCTTCAGTCATCAAGGGAAAGTGAGGTGATTCCTTGAATTCATCCCCCCTCTAAGTGGCCAATTATTGGCTCATGGCACCTTAATTTCATGACATGTGTTCTAGTCCCATTAGAACAATTAAATTCATCATGCAATTTCCATGCTTTCTTTATTGTCTATTTTAGTCCCATTATGCTTGGGCATATTTGTTTTATAATCCTACTATAAGGTCCTTTGATTCAAAGCTATATAATCCTATTTTTTTTCAATAAAGCCCCACTCTTTAGCTAGCAAACAAATTATTGGGGTACCATTAGTCAAATTAAGTTGCCATTAATATATCATACTACCAAGCCGTGTATCAAGATGTTACACTGGAGTACGATCCTGGACTACGGTCCCTTGTTTAATATCAATTGGTTGTGGAAAATAATTGGTACGTGGTACCCTTGTATTGCATCGGTTGTGGAAAATAATTGGTACTTGGTACCCTTGTTTGGTGTTAATTGGTTGGTGGATTCGTATATCTAGACCACTTGTGGATCAAGGCTACGCTGTAAAATAATTAACTCTTATACACTTGATTTCACCCAAGTTAGTTGATCTTTTGTAAAAATCTAAATTCATTCTTAATATATGTGAGCATGATTTATAAATTTCCTCTAGAAGTATGTTATGTCGTGAAGTTGTAATGATGTTCTCTCTTGATATAATGTTGGGATTGAAATTAAATGATAGTATGCTAAGCTTAAGAGCAAATGTTTGTGGAATGATAAACCTTCTTGATTTTATTAACATCCCACTTAATGGTTAAGTATGCTTTGGTGTTAATCATTTATGTTCCTATGTATCTTAATTGATTTCATTGACCTTTAAGACTATCTTACTTATTGCTCACCTTGTATCTTTTCAAGATAGGTCAATTTTGGTTAAAACTGGGAGGCTAAACAAGATCTCAAGAAACTTGTAAAGTATGTTTTGTATATGTTTTTCCTAGAACTCCTAGAAGGTGGCACAAATGTACATATTGATGCATATAATATTTTGTTTACCCCTTCGAGTCTTGTAAATGCATATTTATGAAGTTTAAGCAGTTATGATGGTATGGATGACATGTTTTCTCGTACTGTTTTGGATTGGTTTGATTTGTAATGATCATGGATGCACAAAGTTGATAGCTTTTACATATGTATATACCCAATTGATTCTTGACTTGTTTGGATGTTTCTTAGTGCAACAAATTGTATGTTTAGGTTCTCTGATGCTTATTATTTAGGTTAACGTTTAATACATGAAGGACTTAGTATAATTTTGTGATGTAATATGATCTTAAATGGTGATGTGTGGATTTCTAAAGGTGTATAACCTAGAATAGTTGAATGATTGCCTTATAGCTATAATAAATTATACTAATGATAGATGGTTGTTATTCAAATTCTAGGAAAAGAAAGGAAACTCTAGGGGCATACTTTGCAAGTGTATCTCTTATAAACACGATAATATGAATGTCTTTTGAAATTGCAAATATTGTAAATGACTTGTATTTGTAATCTTATTTGAATTCATGAAATGTCAATCTGTTTAAGTAATTAGCTTACTAGTTTCAGTTAGTGGCATGAACAATTGATAATTCAAATAAATTGACCATGTCTTATTCCTTGTATTGAATTGGTTGGGGGCTTGTTTCATGATAGATTTTTTTATCGTTATCTTGTTCTCTTTGATGTGCCTTGTGTAAATCGAATACTAACCTGCTTAACAAGTTAGTTTTGTTTTTTCTTTTAGTTAGGCTCGATTTTTCTTCTAGGTCGGGTATAGGGTATTTCAATTGGTATTCAGAGCTCAAGCTTAGTCGATCTTAGGACTAAACCAGGCTTAGATTGCATCATAAGCTACTTGTGTGCCACCTAGGAGTTGAACTTAATCTATACTTGTGATCTTGTTTGCTAAAAGTCTCCCCCTGAATGTTATCAACTTTTAAGATGTCAGGAACTCATATGGGTCGGGAGAATGAGAGCTCAGTTGGCTCCTCCAATAATAGAGGAAGTGTGAGGATGGGGCAATAGTAGCAGAATCCTCAAAAGGCTGCTGAACAACAGCCTGAAGCTCCTCAAATCCATCTTGTACGAAGGGAATGTTTCCTCAGTATGACGAAAATGTTCAATCAGTTCGTTGACTCCCAAAAACAAAATTCTTCCCATGCACCTATAGTAGTACACTCTAGGGCACCAATTGACAAATTATCTCAACATTGGGCTTATACCTTTTCGGGAATTGATGATGAAAACTCCGAAGTTGCAGAATACTGGTTAGAAACCACTATCATAATCTTGACAAAACAGTTACAATGTTCTGATGAACATAAGCTCGAATGTGCTTTGGGAATTCTTCCTTAAAGAATTCCGTAAGAAGTACGTCAACGAACAATATTTGGCAGAGTGTAGGAAACACTTCTTGTATCTGAAGCAAGGAGGTAAGCCCATAGAACAATATGTCAGCGATTTCTACAAGTATTGCAAGTACATGTCTAAATACATTAAGAATGAGGAAGATAAATGTCGAATGTTTATCGATGGAGTCAATGATGAATTAAGCCCTATGTTTACGGCTCTCGGGATCTCTAATTTTTATGAATTAGTGAATCGAGCAATAGCCACTGAAGCCAAGTTGAAAGCAGCCGAAAAAAGTAAAGAAAAATATTCTTAGAAAGATAAAAGACAAAGGAGTGATAATAAACCTCCCTGGCCATCTAAGAAATCAAGAATTTCGAGGAAACTCATGGAATCAATTATCCCTTTGGAGAAAAAGAAACTCTTTTGGGGAGTAGATGATTAGCTTGGGTTTGGTTGTTTTCACTTCAAATTTCTATTGTTTGATTGTTAAGAAAAAGATGTAAGCCTTTTCCCTTACTCTTCTTGATTTAAAGTTAATGAAATTGTAATGTTATGTATGTCCAGATTAGTGGTTTAGTGAAATGTTCTTATAATTGCATTGTTAGCTTGCTTGTAAATGGAATTGAAATATATTTGTCTTTCGCTATAATGATTCAAGATTGTAAGTGATTTTCTTTTCTTGATTAATTGTAAAAGAAAATAAGTATTGTGGTGAGGATTAATAAGAATTGATGGTAAGGCCGAAATGTTAGTAATGGGATTGATCTACTCATTTGTTAAGCTTGGGGACTGTTTTTAGTTGTGTAAAAATAGGGAAATTGATAATTAGGTGTTGTTATATTCGGAAATGTTGATTTGGAGGTTGTTATATATCTACATGAGGTTCAGACTATTTTGGAATCAAATTGATATGTTAATTAAAAGCCAAATATATATAGAAATGATGTTGCACTATTTTTAGTTTAGGTTGAACATGATGGACTAATTTTGTAAAGTAATCTATGTTTGTGCCTAAGATATAGAAATCTGAATTGTAAACATTGAACCATAGAAATGATTCTAATCCAAGGTCGTAACCCTTGCTATGCATAGACCGAGAAGGCATTATGGAGGAAGGGACTATAGTAGATCGTATTGTAGATAATCAGAAGGAGATAGCAATCCACAAGTAGAACTAGCGTGGAAAAATTAGTGAGTGTAAATTTAATAGCTCGGGATAAGTTTATAATTGTCCTAGCAATTTAGCATACTTAAGTAAATCCGTTTCTTAACTTGATGAATTGGTACACATATGTTATGAATGGTTGCTTGAAATCGGTAAGAATGCTAAGGTAAGTATTCGGATGCACATTTGCTTAATTGCAGGAAAGGTTATCCTTATATGTATATGTTCAAACTTTATGGAAATGTGATCAAAACTTGTCCTTGTTATGAGATCTTTTTTTATTTGAATTTATGATCAATGACTATGAAATAGTATAACCTTTGACAAGTTTGTATAGACATTGTAATCAATTTAATGATTAAAGCAAGAAACTAATGGAAATCCTTGGTTCGAGTGGGTCATAGATATAGTTGGCATGCCATAGGATCCTTTGAGCTCATGATAGGGTGGACTACGGTCCCTTGTTTAATATCAATCAGTTGTGGAAAATAATTGATACGTGGTACCCTTGTATTGAATCAGTTGTGGAAAATAATTGGTACTTGGTACCCTTGTTTGGTGTTAATTGGTTGGTGGATTTGTATATCTAGACCACTTGTGGATCAAGGCTACATTGTAAAATAATTGACTCTTATACACTTGATTTCACCCAAGTTAGTTGATCTTTGGTAAAAATCTAAATTCATTCTTAATATATGTGAGCATGATTTATAAATTTCCTCTAGAAGTATGTTATGTCGTGAAGTTGTAATGATGTTCTCTCTTGATATAATGTTGGGATTGAAATTAAATGATAGTATGCTAAGCTTAAGAGCAAATGTTTGTGGAATGATAAACCTTCTTGATTTTATTAACATCCCACTTAATGGTTAAGTATGCTTTGGTGTTAATCATTTATGTTCCTATGTATCTTAATTGATTTCATTGACCTTTAAGACTATCTTACTTATTGCTCATCTTGTATCTTTTTAAGATAGGTCAATTTTGGTTAAAACTGGGAGGCTAAACAAGATCTCAAGAAACTTGTAAAGTATGTTTTGTATATGTTTTTCCTAGAACTCCTAGAAGGTGGCACAAATGTACATATTGATGCATATAATATTTTGTTTACCCCTTCGAGTCTTGTAAATGCATATTTATGAAGTTTAAGCAGTTATGATGGTATGGATGACATGTTTTCTCGTACTGTTTTGGATTGGTTTGATTTGTAATGATCATGGATGCACAAAGTTGATAGCTTTTACATATGTATATACCCAATTGATTCTTGACTTGTTTGGATGTTTCTTAGTGCAACAAATTGTATGTTTAGGTTCTCTGATGCTTATTATTTAGGTTAACGTTTAATACATGAAGGGACTTTGTATAATTTTGTGATGTAATATGATCTTAAATGGTGATGTGTGGATTTCTAAAGGTGTATAACCTAGAATAGTTGAATGATTGCCTTATAGCTATAATAAATTATACTAATGATAGATGGTTTTATTCAAATTCTAGGAAAAGAAAGGAAACTCTAGGGGCATACTTTGCAAGTTTATCTCTTATAAACATGATAATATGAATGTCTTTTGAAATTGCAAATATTGTAAATGACTTTATTTGTAATCTTATTTGAATTCATGAAATGTCAATCTGTTTAAGTAATTAGCTTACTAGTTTCAGTTAGTGGCATGAACAATTGATAATTCAAATAAATTGACCATGTCTTATTCCTTGTATTGAATTGGTTGGGGGCTTGTTTCATGATAGATTTTTTTATCGTTATCTTGTTCTCTTTGATGTGCCTTGTGTAAATCGAATACTAACCTGCTTAACAAGTTAGTTTTGTTTTTTCTTTTAGTTAGGCTCGATTTTTCTTCTAGGTCGGGTATAGGGTATTTCAATTGGTATTCAGAGCTCAAGCTTAGTCGATCTTAGGACTAAACCAGGCTTAGATTGCATCATAAGCTACTTGTGTGCCACCTAGGAGTTGAACTTAATCTATACTTGTGATCTTGTTTGCTAAAAGTCTCCCCCTGAATGTTATCAACTTTTAAGATGTCAGGAACTCATATGGGTCGGGAGAATGAGAGCTCAGTTGGCTCCTCCAATAATAGAGGAAGTGTGAGGATGGGGCAATAGTAGCAGAATCCTCAAAAGGCCTGCTGAACAACAGCCTGAAGCTCCTCAAATCCATCTTGTACGAAGGGAATGTTTCCTCAGTATGACGAAAATGTTCAATCAGTTCGTTGACTCCCAAAAACAAAATTCTTCCCATGCACCTATAGTAGTACACTCTAGGGCACCAATTGACAAATTATCTCAACATTGGGCTTATACCTTTTCGGAATTGATGATGAAAACTCGAAGTTGCGAATCACCGTTAGAAACCACTATCATAATCTTGACAAAAACAGTTACAATGTTCGATGAACATAAGCTCGAATGTGCTTTGGGAATTCTTCCTAAAAGAATTCCGTAAAAGTACGTCAACGAACAATATTTGGCAGAGTGTAGGAAACACTTCTTGTATCTGAAGCAAGGAGGTAAGCCCATAGAACAATATGTCAGCGATTTCTACAAGTATTGCAAGTACATGTCTAAATACATTAAGAATGAGGAAGATAAATGTCGAATGTTTATCGATGGAGTCAATGATGAATTAAGCCCTATGTTTACGGCTCTCGGGATCTCTAATTTTTATGAATTAGTGAATCGAGCAATAGCCACTGAAGCCAAGTTGAAAGCAGCCGAAAAAAGTAAAGAAAAATATTCTTAGAAAGATAAAAGACAAAGGAGTGATAATAAACCTCCCTGGCCATCTAAGAAATCGAAGAATTTCTGAGGAAACTCATGGAATCAATTATCCCCTTTGGAGAAAAAGAAACTCTTTTGGGGAGTAGATGATTAGCTTGGGTTTGGTTGTTTTCACTTCAAATTTCTATTGTTTGATTGTTAAGAAAAGATGTAAGCCTTTTCCCTTACTCTTCTTGATTTAAAGTTAATGAAATTGTAATGTTATGTATGTCCAGATTAGTGGTTTAGTGAAATGTTCTTATAATTGCATTGTTAGCTTGCTTGTAAATGGAATTGAAATATATTTGTCTTTCGCTATAATGATTCAAGATTGTAAGTGATTTTCTTTTCTTGATTAATTGTAAAAGAAAATAAGTATTGTGGTGAGGATTAATAAGAATTGATGGTAAGGCCGAAATGTTAGTAATGGGATTGATCTACTCATTTGTTAAGCTTGGGGACTGTTTTTAGTTGTGTAAAAATAGGGAAATTGATAATTAGGTGTTGTTATATTCGGAAATGTTGATTTGGAGGTTGTTATATATCTACATGAGGTTCAGACTATTTTGGAATCAAATTGATATGTTAATTAAAAGCCAAATATATATAGAAATGATGTTGCACTATTTTTAGTTTAGGTTGAACATGATGGACTAATTTTGTAAAGTAATCTATGTTTGTGCCTAAGATATAGAAATCTGAATTGTAAACATTGAACCATAGAAATGATTCTAATCCAAGGTCGTAACCCCTTGCTATGCATAGACCGAGAAGGCATTATGGAGGAAGGGACTATAGTAGATCGTATTGTAGATAATCAGAAGGAGATAGCAATCCACAAGTAGAACTAGCGTGGAAAAATTAGTGAGTGTAAATTTAATAGCTCGGGATAAGTTTATAATTGTCCTAGCAATTTAGCATACTTAAGTAAATCCGTTTCTTAACTTGATGAATTGGTACACATATGTTATGAATGGTTGCTTGAAATCGGTAAGAATGCTAAGGTAAGTATTCGGATGCACATTTGCTTAATTGCAGGAAAGGTTATCCTTATATGTATATGTTCAAACTTTATGGAAATGTGATCAAAACTTGTCCTTGTTATGAGATCTTTTTTTATTTGAATTTATGATCAATGACTATGAAATAGTATAACCTTTGACAAGTTTGTATAGACATTGTAATCAATTTAATGATTAAAGCAAGAAACTAATGGAAATCCTTGGTTCGAGTGGGTCATAGATATAGTTGGCATGCCATAGGATCCTTTGAGCTCATGATAGGGTGGACTACGGTCCCTTGTTTAATATCAATCAGTTGTGGAAAATAATTGATACGTGGTACCCTTGTATTGAATCAGTTGTGGAAAATAATTGGTACTTGGTACCCTTGTTTGGTGTTAATTGGTTGGTGGATTTGTATATCTAGACCACTTGTGGATCAAGGCTACATTGTAAAATAATTGACTCTTATACACTTGATTTCACCCAAGTTAGTTGATCTTTGGTAAAAATCTAAATTCATTCTTAATATATATGAGCATGATTTATAAATTTCCTCTAGAAGTATGCTATGTCGTGAAGTTGTAATGATGTTCTCTCTTGATATAATGCTGGGATTGAGATAAAATGATAGTATGCTAAGCTTAAGAGCAAATGTTTGTGGAATGGTAGACCTTCTTGATTTTATTAGCATCCCACTTAATGGTTAAGTATGCTTTGGTGTTAATCATTTATGTTCCTATGTATCTTAATTGATTTCATTGACCTTTAATACTATCTTACTTATTGCTCATCTTGTAGTTGTTTAGGATAGGTCAATTTTGGTTAAAACTGGGAGGCTAAACTAGATCTCATGAAGCTTGTAAAGTATGTTCTGTATATGTTTTCCGAGAAATCCTAGAAGGTGGCACAAATGTACATATTGATGCATATAATATTTTGTTTACCCTTTCGAGTCTTGTAAATGCATATTTATGAAGTTTAAGTAGTTATGATGGTATGGATGACATGTTTTCTCATACTGTTTTGGATTGGTTTGATTTGGAATGATCATGGATGCGCAAAGTTGATAGCTTTTACATATGTATATACCCAATTGATGCTTGACTTGTTTGGATGTTTCTTAGTGCAACAAATTGTATGTTTAGGTTCTCTGATGCTTACTATTTAGGTGAACGTTTAATACTTGATGGACTTTGTATAATTTTGTGATGTAATATGATCTTAAAATGGTGATGTGTGGATTTCTAAAGGTGTCTAACCTAGACTAGTTGAATGATTGCTTTATAACTATAATAAGTTATACTAATGATAGGTGGTTTTATTCGAATTCTAAGAAAAGAAAGGAAACTCTACGGGCATACTTTGCAAGTTTATCTCTTATAAACATGATAATATGAATGTCTTTTGAAATTGCAATTATTGTATATGACTTTTATTTGTAATCTTATTTGAATTCATGAAATGTCAATCTGTTTAAGTAGTTAGCTTACTAGTTTCAATTAGTGGCATGAACAATTGATAGTTCAAATTAATTGACCATGTCTTATTCCTTGTATTGAATCGGTTGGGGGCTTGTTTCATGATAGATTTTTTTATAGTTATCTTGTTCTCTTTGATGTGCCTTGTGTAAATTGAATACTAACTTGCTTAACAAGTTAGTTTTGTTTTTTTCTTTTAGTTAGGCTCGATTGTTCTTCTATTCCGGGTATAGGGTATTACATTAAGTACTTGAATCCTTATATGGTAAATTGAGTTAGGTTTTAAATTGTTGCTAAAATTGGGTAAATTGTAGTATAACCTTGTCTTTGTTTTACCTTTGATGTTTCGAAAACAATACTTTCATGTGCCAAGTTATTCCTTGTTTTGTTCTTTAACACTTTCTAGTTTGGTTTACTCCTAAACCGGGTTAAGGGTGTTACATTTATTGGTCTTATAGCCTAGATTAAGTCGATTCTTAGGCTAAATCGGGACTCGTTGCATCATCATTTGTTATATATGCCATCTAGGAGATAAATTTGATAAGTACTTGTGATCGACGTCTGATAAAAGCTCTCTTTTATGCATTTTTAGCCTAGAAATATATGAGACGTGTAACATAGCAAAGTAAGAATGAACTAAGAACGACAAAATTCTCTAAATGTTGCTAGCAGTAGCAAGAAGCTCCTTCAGCTTATTCCTCTATGTGAGATGCCCTCGTTCAGAAATTCTTGAAATCTAAGACAACTATATTAGAGCCTTATCCTTATCCGCTCACCTTAGGAAAATTTGAGGATGAATTTTCCTTTAGGGGAGGAGAATTGTAACATAGCAAAATATGGCTTAGAAGTGTGTTACCATTTCGATTGCTAAATTAATCTCTTTAATGTGTCAATTGATGGATTAGATAAGTGATCTAGGACTATTGTTGAAATATAAGAAATATGAGTGGCCATTTTGGAAGGGACTAAATCGTAAACTATAATTAATTGTTGATTGCATGCCGAATGAAGAATTGGGCAAGGCCATGCACACTTGTCGTTTAGGAGGATGGCTTGATGGAAAAGGGGTTTGGCTTTGGATGGGATGACCCCATTATATCCTTCCTTCCTTAGAAGAAAATCGAGTCCCTTATGAGAGAAAAATTGAGAGAATCGGCCATGGATGTATGAAGATCAAGCTTTGTGATCAATTCTTTTGAGTTCTTGGTTGCCTTGCGGGAGAAAGAAGGTAATTATACTCTTTGTTTCTTGTTAGCAAGCTTACATTCGAATAGATGATTACAAAAGTTTTGTTAAGCATGTGCTTGTTGGGTTAATTGGCAAGAACAATTCATTACTGTGGAAAACTAGGTTCATTCAAAGTATATATGTACATATGTGATGATCTTATTATAATTGCTAATGGAATAGTTACATTGATTGAATATGAAGTTGAATTTAGTCATATCGCATAATAACATCAAAGGTGAATTGTTTTAAATGGTTAGAAAGGATGGCTAAAATATGGAATTGAAATGAGGGCTGGAATGATAATTTGGGACTGTTTCGGTTAATTGTATGAGTTGCTTATAAAGCTGGAAATAAGGAAAACTGTTTCGTAAAGAAAAGAGAATGATTTGTAAGGAAATTTTATGTGTTGGCAGAATTAGGGGATGCTTTTAGTGATTAAAACATGGGATTACTATATGAAGTTTATATGGATTATTTGCTATAGATTTAAATGAGAGTAGACTGATTTAACTTGTGTAAACAATAATATATAAGATTGGGATTGTTTAGGCTTATAGAAAATTTTATGGACAGTTTTAGAATGATACAAAATAGGGGAGGGGTTGTTAATGCTCCTTTGGGACTGTTTTGGATGTGTACGAATCTATAGTAAGGAATGTTATGATACGTTTAAGTATATATGCCGATGTAGGGAATGTGTTACATTGATAAGGAGGCTAGTGGACTGTTTTGGTGGTTATATGTGAGAAAAAACATATGTTAAAGAGTGTTTTGTATTGTTATGAAAGTCAATGTATTGTTTTGTAAACATATATGTATATATAATTTACGAAGACTCTTTTGTGTTGGTATAGATAATAGTGGGCTGTTTTGTATGAAAATATGTAAATATATGCAAATTATTTTGGGTAGATTGGGTTGAATACATATGTGTGTGTATATATAATTGAGTTGTTAATCATCTAAATGGTTGATAAATTAGGTTCTAATACATGCATGTATGTTTTGCTATATATAGATCCTAAAGGAACCGAAGGTGGAAAAGCAAAAGTAGACCAACTAGCTAGCCCGAAATGAACTATGAGTGCAGTTAAAGTCTCGGGAATGGCTTGAAGCCTTTCCCAACATATTTGTTGTTTTAATTTTACTATCTTATACTTGTGCCTATGCAATGCTTAGTGAGCTTGGATTGAGGTAAGCACCTAAATGGTGAGAATTTTGATAAGATGTGCGTTGCTTGGTTCTGAAGATATTCTTGAAGTGAAAACAAGTTAAGCTCGTATATGCTTGATAATAGTTTGTATTGTGTCACAATTTGAATAGGATAAAGGATGTATTTGATAATTTACATGATTTAATTATGTGCCTAATATGAAAGAACAATAAGTTATGTTTCAAGTGGTGATACATGGTTGGTAGGAGAAGTCATAAGACTTATGTATGCATAAGAAATTTGAAACTATGCTTACCTTTGAAATAAAAAAAAAGTTCACTTAATATATCCTTATTCGAATGAAATAAGTGGATGAGCTTGTGATGTGATATGAAATAAGCCTCGGTGGCAATGTTAATAACGATATAGAGCAATGCTCATATATAATGAGAAATTCACATGAGGTGAATAAATGCCTAATATGAAAGCCAAAAAGCTTTGTGACATGATATTTGATTAGGAGCTATGCTCAATTTGTCTCTAATAAGATAAGATAAATGTGGAAGCCTTGGTCTCGAGTCAGCCTTAGGTATAGTTGGCATGCCATGGAGTCTATAGACCTAGTGTTTGGGGTGGACTACGATCCTGGACTACAGTCCTTATTTGGCAACAGTAGGAGGGAAGTTATGTGGTTACTTGGCGAGAGTAGGAGGGAAGTTATGTGGTTACTTGGCGGGAGTAGGAGGGGTTGATCGGTATTGCGAGTAATATGTTTGATGGCTTGCATGGCAAGAAACTGAACCATGGTGAAAGGATAATTATTCCATTTTGATTGATCGTTACTATAAGTTCAATAGATCTAGGTGAAAGGATGGAATACTGAATCATGCTTTAGTTACTCTAAACTACCTCACTAAGTAGTCAAACTTATTAATCCTTTCAATATCTTTCAGGATAAGTTTGCTTTTGATTGGATTTTTTAGCTTGGACAAGATCACTGGAAGTTGAGATAGTATGTTTAGAACTTTCTTGAAGAACTCCGAGATGGTGGCACATAATTGTTGGTTTTGCATAATGAATTTAATTATTCATTGATTTCATATTTGTATAAGTTCTTTAATTAGCCATAGCTATTTGTCATGGCCATTTATGCTTTTTGGTTGGTTGTTGGATAAGTTCTTTTTAGTATGGTGATCAAATAAGTTGATTAATAGTTAAGCCACGCTAGAGATAAATTTGAATGCCTGCTTAATAAATAAGTTATGATAGTTATATAGTTCAAATGAATTAAAAATCATGAATGAATAAGAAGGACTCATTTATGGTTCGGATAAGGGCTAAAGGTTTTAGACAAAACATTGGTTATGGTATAAGAAGATTGATTAATTAGTCACGTCCATAGAAGTTGTTTATGCTTTTCAAACCACCTTAGTAAGGTTGATCCTTAGGTGGTGGTTAAAATGGTTGATTTCTAAGTATCTTACTATGTATTACTTGTTTGGTTCAAATGTTGAATAGTTGCAAAGTTTTCATTGAGTATAATACGTTGGAAGTCAAAGAATGAGTCTCAAGGGTTAAAGACCTCGAATGAATTATTCATGTTAGATAAATGAATGTTTTAATAATCTATAAATAATTCAATGGGATTATATAATGTTTATAGTGTCTCCAAATTGTCGATTTAACCTAAAGGAAATGACTTATGAGTTTTCGATGTTCTTATGTGCTAGTTTGAAAAGATAGTATTGGATATCAAAGATGTAGTTAATTGTTAAGGGTGTTAAATGTCTCATTAACGAATGAATTGGTTTAAAATCTAGTTGGTTAAATTTGTTATAAACCTTTAAAGATTATAATCGAGGTCTAAGCCACCTTTGTAAAGAATAGTTGAATGCTTTTGAAAAGTAAAAGAGTTTTGAATGCATGTTAGATGAAAGATCTTATTTCGATGCTTGATAAACAAGTTAAGTACTTGAATCCTTATATGGTAAATTGAGTTAGGGTTTTAAATTGTTTCTAAAATTGGGTAAATTGTAGTACAACCTTATCTTTTGTTTTACCTTTGGTGTTTCGGAAACAAGACTTTCATGTGCTAAGTTATACCTTGTTTGGTTCTATAACACTTTCTAGTTCGGTTTACTCCTAAATCGAGTTAGGGTGTTACACGCAAAACTTTCCTTGTTGTTGCATTCCAAGCTTTCAAAATGAGTTGCTTTGCCAAAATGAGCTAGGCTTGGTCCTCCCCTATTTTGGCAACACAAAACTAAAGGCAAAATGCATTAAATGCATTCTAACACCAACCTACAATCTTCCCCTTCAACCTCCACAAAATTGCATCCAAAAACCATATTAAAACACCAAAAACCACTCTAAACAACAATCCAAACAATCTCCAGGCACAACCTAACAAACATCAATTAGAACCCAAACACTAGGTAATATCATTAAAGAACCTTTGTTTTTTAAGAGAGAAATATAAAATTACCTTGAAGTTTTTCCACCATAATTTGACGTAAACTTTCTTTGTTGAATAAAGTGGAATTTAGAGAAATATTTTAGGAATCTTTGACAACGTTTTGCAAAGCCATGTGAGAGGAATCTACTGAAGCAATCCCCATTGAAAACCAATCAAAACTCAGAAATCGTGTGGAGAGAAAATGGTAAGTGATAGAAAATTTTGGAAGAAAAATTTGAGAAACTAGAAAATAAGGGAAAATAATTTTAACAAAACAATTAACCGTCAATTTGTTTTGTTAATCATGGTAGAAAACCCAATTAATGTTTTTAGGAAAATTAGCTCTCTAAAGATTTTTACTTTTACCCTATTTTACAATTTAGTCATTAAAAATAGTTTTGCATTTATTACATTTTCGTCACTAAATCTAAAATGACATCTCAATTAGTTAAATCGATTTCCAGTTTCAACCCAAAATGCTTAATATACTTATTAAACATTTTTAAAACTTTAACCCTTTGAAATTGCCATTTCAAAAATATTTATTTCTCAAAACGTATTTTAATCGTTAAACCTGGTTCCCTGGTCCAAACCTAAACCACCCAAACTCCTAAGACCATTTTCAAGGCATTACATGTAATACCCTAAATTATACCCTAGAAGTATTAAACCTTGATACTTAATTTGGTAAATCAATTTAGACATAATCCTAAGTTAATTAAGGTAGCTAGTGACTTAAATAAGAAGGAAATGGAAACTAGTGGTTCAATTAAGATGACTAAAGTGAATGAAATAATAAGTACAAGGTAATGCATGTAAAATCCTAGATAATTTAATACCTTGCCACATGTTAAATTATTAGAGATAACATGTATCTCTTAAAATTGCCACTGGTAAGCTTGAATCCCAAAGATGACAACTTGTTGTCATCTTCTTCATATATCCTTCACCATTGTTACCCGAACTCAAGAGAAATAGAGAGAAAGAGAGAAATTTTAGAGAGAGGGGAAGATAATTCAGCTATGAAATTGATAAGTCAAGCTTGGAGTAATCTTGATAGGATCCTTGATAGCAATGTAAGTTATTCTCTCACCATTCCATTCGAATAGCTAGATTAAGATTCAATATGAAATTGTTGATATTGTAATGGTATTAAAGGAGCTTTCGAAAGAACATGCATCTAGATTCATTATTTTTAACTTGAATACTAATGAATTGGATTAGTGCTTAACTAGAAATAATGCTTAGGATGCTGGAAATTGAATTAATAGTGAAACTAGTCACCTAGATGATGTAATTGGCTAATAGGGACTGTTTTGATTGAATTAAGGAATTCAGGATTGAATTGGATAAAATTAAGAGCTGGTAATGTTAGCTAAAAATAGGGGAAGACCTAGAATAAATGTTCAATAAGTTGTATGGCTCAATTAGTAAAGAATTGATACCTTTTAAGTGATGAATTGGCATGATAGTGAAATCTGGACTAATCTGTAAAATTGGTTAAATTATGGACTGAATTGGACTGTTTAGGGACCTATCCTAACTTGAAAGATCAGGTAAGGGTTAGATTGAATGACTGGATAAACGAATTGTATGAATTGTAGCTAAAATTGACTGTCTAAACATATAAATGTGCAGATTATTGAATAGGGGACTATTGTGGAAAATCTGTAAATTTAAGGACTTAGATAAACAAATTAAGGACTAAGATGGACTTGAAAAGTCAGGGGAAAAAAGGGGAAACTAAGGTAAAAAGAGACTGAATTGAACCTGTATGAATCATAGGTTAATTAGCTCACTAAAGTGGACCTAGATACAATCTAGCAGTTTCAAAACTGTAAAATTGACCCGACTTTAACTAATAAACTGTATTGATCTAGAAAGGATAAAAATATGATCCACACATGGATGAATAGGTAATTGAATTATATTTTTAACGGTATAAACTAATCGAAATTCCAACTTATAGATTAAAAGATATAAATAGAATAGTAACTAGTGTGCAAACTGCTAGGCAGTGGCAGATTTGTTACTTGTAACAAATCAAGTGTTTGAATGCTTGCATGAATTGAGTTTGGTATGGTTCTAATGCATGATTGTGTTATGTGAATGCTAGATTAAGATAATGGTGGAAATAATGGATAGGTATCTGGATGTAAATGAGGAATCGGGTATCCCGTAACTTCGGGATACAAGGTGAGTGTAGCTTTACTTAGGGTTAGGACTTAGGTCCTAACCAATTGCAATTGTTTACATAGTTGATATGGAATTGACATGAAATGAACATAATTTCTATTTGGTAAATGTATAAGGGAAGGATGCTTAATTGGAAACTTGACGGTGGTTACATGTATGCTTGCTTTCTTGATAACCAATCGAATTATAGTGGAATGTACTTGCTTGGATTGTCTTGTTTGAGATTTGATATGTATACTCATGTGTGATTGAGTTGTTTCTTCCTTGGGTGTAAATTGACACTTGTTTATGTGTGATAACTATTCGAATAATGCTACACTATAATGAACTTGCTTGATAAGTGATAAACACTTGATTGATGGTTTAATTGGTATTGCTTAATGCTTGAATCGTTGAATGCTTGATTGATGATGGTTCGAATGACTTGTTTGAAACTAGCATGCGTTCTTGAACTTACAATATGTAAGCATAAAATGTAAGAAAAAATTACAAGTTTTAAAGTAAGATAAGACTTCTTATGCCATAAGATACTTCCCTAATGAAGATTAAAGATTTAAAAGGTTTAAGTTGCCTACAATGGAAGTTCTTGGATCAATGACATGATGCATGGTATAGTTGGGACTACGGTCCATGAGCCACGGCTCGGGGGGACGTCCCATTACATGTAATAAGTTATTGGAGACAGTTGGAGGTAACGGGGGAGTTGTACGGGTGGAGATAGTTGGTTGGATAGTGAGAAGTTTAGGAAATCTCTTGGACCTTTATGTTCAAACATTAACCAATTTCATTCATGACCAATTGTGATCAAAGGCGAACTTGTTAAAAAGTTATGAACCTTGTTGAGAAATTGAATAAGCAATTCAAGAGAGAATCTCGAACACATGAATTATGTCTTGAAAACGCATAAATGATCCGACAAGAAATCTTGAATACTTGAATCGTTTGACTTGAATCCTTGAAATAACCAAATTGCTTGACATGTAATGTTTAATTCTTAACATGATTGGTACTTTGTGTACTCTAATATGTGGTGTAGAAGACACCTTCTTGTTCAAGTACTTTGTGTACTCTAATACGTAGTGTAGAAGACACCTTAACATGATCCGGTACTTTTGTACCTTAACACGTGATTCAATTACCTAGTCCTACTAACTACCAAGGCAAAACAAATTTCTAAACTTGTAATAAGACATGATACATGGCTAATAAATGAGCAAATTGATACATGTTGTTGAGCTTCTAGTAAAATGCAAGCATACGAATAAGATGAGATAGATACTATCTTGATTGGCTCATTGTTTGAAAGATAAATTACATTGGAAGTGTCCCTATTCAAAGAAGGGGATTTGTGGTCATTGTGCTTATTGTATGATTCTTGATATAATATTTCTTGTTTGATTGCTTGAGTTTGAGATTGTCTAATTGCTTGATGAGTTGCTTATTGCTTAAGGATTCATTCCTTGCTTGATTGTTGTGGTGAAAATGCTTGAATTGATGATCTTGATTATGTGAACAAGCTTGTCATGGTTTTGATAATGGATGTTTGATGCTAGACTTGTAAGTTAAATGAATTTGAATGTAATCTTGACCTAGTTGTGTTTGAGTATTGCTTACTAGTCTTGCTTAACAATGAATTTTTAGGTATCTTAAACCTAGCTCACTATCTGATTGGTATATGTTTGAATGGACATCATAGGTAATCGAGATTAGAATTTAAACAAGACTAAGTCTTGCCTTGTATATATGCAACGTGATTGTTTATAAGGTTTCTTACTTGATAAGTAAGTTGTTCAAAGGACTCTATAGTCTCAAATGTTTGGTCTAATTCAACCGAAAAATATTTAAGTGTCTAGTCTAATTAGAATCAAACTAATTAAGGTCGAATTAAGAACATGTTTGAACTGGAAATGGATAGAGTCTTTATATGATGATGGTATTCGAATGAACAAGTAAAATTGGGGTTGCCTATATTAGTATATGGATAACATGGTTAAGTGGTATTTAAAATGAGAATAAACCTTTTGAAATAAGCTGAAAAATGATGAGCTTACAAGAATAGGATAATGAACTTAATAACTTGAGCTAGTTTATACTTAATTGATAAAATGTAATAAAAGGCTTCCTACGCGAATGACATGTTAGATACAAAGTTGGACTAAATTAAACTTGTAATAAAGGGCTATAAACTAAATACCATGTTAGAGTCATGTCCTAATGAATTAAGAAGTTTAAAATGCAACCTAGTGTAATCTGCCCAGGAAATTCTGTTATGGGCAGCAACTTCGAAAAATCACCATAAATTATGTAGGTCGAACTAAGGGCTGAAATTTATATGGAATGAACCTTAGTATGTCTATTTTCATTAGGAGAAAACATAATTGAATTCTGATTTGTGAGCTGGAATCTGGAAATGAAAACCTCTAGACAACGCAAACTGTCCAAAAATGTAATTGCCCTATCTTTGAATTAAAAAATTGTATTAATTGGAAAAGCATTAAAATGAAAGGTCTAAACGGTTGTAAATAGGGTTAAATAAGCTTTCTAATGATATAAATGGTTTGAGATTCTCACGTACGGAATGAAAGTTGTAAGCATTTAAGTGACCAATGCTTATGCTGCTGGCAGCAGCAGTATTGGTGTCCTAGACAGTTTGTGAACTGTTTTGAAAATAGTTTTGGGACAATGGTTACTGCCTTGTTATACATGAATGAAAGTGTGCTCTTGATCTTGTTAATGAAGTGGCTAATCAATGGAATTAAATGATGAAAATGAATGCTTGGATTGTTTATCCCTTGAGAAATAAAATACATGAAAATGATTATTCCTCTTGTTCGAATGGAAATGATTGTATGCATGCTTGATTGGCCTTGTTCTTGTATGAGTTGTTTCTTGATTGATTCATGGTGGTAATCTATGAATTGAGTTTCTTGATTGAATAACATGAATGCTTAATTATGCTTGGATAAAACTAGCTAAATCTTTTAAGATTGTCTAAAGCCTAGATAGGTGTTTCTTGAAATAAAGGACACATAACTTGACAAGATTGATAACTTGAAAATCTTGCTAAACTTTAGATGCTACCTCACTAGGTAAATTATGTACTTACCACTCTTGTTTGCATTCTTCCAAAACCTCAGGTAAAACCATCCCGATCGTTACCTTGACATCGAAGTTAGCTTCCTGGATTTGAAGCAACGCATACAAAACATGAAATATAACTTTGTATTTACATTGATGTACTCCTAGAGGGTGGCATACTAGAATTGTGTATAAATCATATATAAGTCATGCATTTGGATTGTATATAAAACATGTATATAAATCTTGAGTAAATGGTTTGTAAAGCTTAAATGGTACTTGTTGGAATGTATATAAGCATATTTGGATATGAACATGTAAACACTATGGTTGTGTCTAAGGAAAGAATGAACATGAACTTGTCTAGCTAAGGTATTTGAATTAGTATATATGACCTAGTGAAATGAATGTGTTAAAATGAACCTAGAATTGTCTAGTTTATAATACCCCATTCGAATGGAATTTGAATGTTTAAGTTAGTTCTTGATTCATTATATGTCTTGAAGTCTAGACTAAGCTAATGGATAGATGATGTTAATTCAATGAATCTAATTGGTACGAATGTTGCGCATATAGGTAAGGTTATATTGAGAACTTGATTCTAGATAACAAACGAAATAGAATGTTAATAGGAAAAGAATGAAACTAGATAAATGGATAAATTAATTAATGGGTAGTGTTTGAATAGTGGCGGATTCCTTAAGTAAATGAGTGAGTTTGATTCTAGTGGTTGAATGAACTAAATTGCCTATAGGTAAGTTAAATGGAAAATTTTTAATTGGCCCTGAATTTCACGATTGTCTCGTCTAGTTTTCTCGTCAAAACACTTCTCGCTCCTAACTCGGGCGAGAGGTTTTACATTACAATCCTCCCCCTCTTTAGAAATTTTGTCCCCAAAATTTACTTGAAGGAAAAGATGGGGAACTGTTTCTTCGTGTCCTCTTTTGTCTCCCATGTGGCTTCCTCGACTCCTCTATGACACCACAATACTTTGACCAACTCAATGGTCTTACCGCAAAGAACCTTCGTACTAGTATCCAATACCCTTATAGGTTCCTCATCATAAGAAAAATCTGGACACAACTCAATTTCCTCAATTGGCACAACATTCGACGGATTTGATTGATACCTTCAAAGCATAGACACTTGGAATACATCATGTATCTTCTCCAATTCACCTGCTAACTTTAATTTATAAGAAATTGGGCTAACATACTCACCTTAAATGGCCCATTGAACCTGGGACTTAACTTACCCTTATGCCCAAACATCATAACCTTTTTCCAAGGAGAAACCTTCAAAAACACTTTATCACCCATGACAAACTCAATCTCCCTTCACTTCAAATCCACATAAGACTTCCAATGATTCGAAAATGCTTTTAAACGATCACTAATAAGCTTCACTTTTGCATTCTTACCTCTAAGCAAATCAGGTCCGATGATATGCTTCTCTCATGTCTCTGCCCAACAAAGTAACGCCCGACATCTACGTCCATAAAAAGCTTCACAGGGAGCCATTTGTACACTTGCCTGATAACTGTTATTATAAGCAAACTCCACCAATGGAAGTTGCTTATCCCAAGTCTCTTGAAACTCAATGATACAACACCATAACATGTCCTCCAAAATCTAAATAACACGCTCAAACTGTCCATCCATCTGAGGATGATACGAGGTGCTAAAATTAAGCTTGGTTCCCAAAGCCGTCTATAATCTTTTCCAAAACCTTGACGTGAAGCAAGAATCTGTAGCCGATATAATAGACATTGGAACCATATGCAACTTCACAATCTCCGATATACATTTCTGCCAACCTATCCAAAGTATATGTTATATGCACAACCAGGAAATGTGCACACTTCATAAAACAATCAACAATCACCCATATAGTATCGTTTTTGGACAACGTTAATGGTTACCCCATCACAGAATCTATAGTGATCATTTCCTATTTCTATTCCATAATCTGTATAGGTTGTAACAACCTAACAAGAAACTAACGTTCAGCCTTAACTCGCTAACATACCAAACAAAGAGAAACATACTCTACTACATCCTTTTTCAAATCAATCCAGTAGTACTCTTCCTTTAAATCACGGTACATCTTGGTACTACCAGGGTGCATATAAAAAGGACTAGAATGTGTTTTGATCAGAATAGTGCGCCTTAACTCTAAATATTTTGGCACAACTATTCGACCCTTAAAACACAAGATATCATTATCATTAAAATGAAAATCTCCCGGATTACCATCCAAAAATATCCTTAACATGCGGAACCAATGCATCATCATAAGGTTGCCTTGATTTTATCATTTGAGACAATGTAGGCTTAACTTGCAACTGTGCAAGCAAACCACTATCTCGTGTCACACTTAACAGAGCAAACATTGCTCTAAGCTCTACGGCTCAACACATCCGCTACAACATTAGCCTTTATAGGATGATATTTGATTGTTAAATCATAACCACTAAGATACTCAACCCATCTTTGTTGAATAAGATTTAACTCCTTTTGGGACATCAAATACTTCAAACTCTTGTGATTAGTTCAAACGATACACCTCTCACCATAGAGATAGTTTCTCCAATCTTTAAAGCAAAAATCACTGCAGCAAGCTCTAAATCATGCATAGGGTAATTGTGCTCGTGTACCTTTAACTGTCTCGATGCATAAGCCACAACTTTCCCGTCCTACATCAATATAGAATCCAATCCAACATATGATGTGTCGTTATACACAACAAACTCCTTACGCGCTTCTAGTTGAATCAACACGAGTGTGTGTCAAAACCTCATTTAACTTCTCAAAAGTTCGCTGACGATCCTCTATCCAAACAAACGAAACATTCTTCTGCAATAGTCTTGTCAGTAGAGCAACAATACTAGAAAAACCATCCACAAAGTGACAGTAGTAACAGGCCAAACCAAGGGAACTATGGACTTCTGACATTGTCTTAGGTTGCTTCCAATTAAGGATAGCCTCAATCTTCTGTGGATCCACACAAATACCTTCCGCCGATACAACATGACCAAGAAACATCACCTCTTTAAGCCAAAAGCTCACAATTACTCAACTTAGCAAACAACCGATTCTTCTTCAACACTTGCAACATTATCCGAAGATATTGATCATTCTCTTCCTCGGTAATGGGAGTACACAAAGATATCATCAATGTACACAACCATAAATCGATCCAAAAACTCATGAAACACTATATTCATTATATCCATGAAAGTAGCTGGGAGTTTGTTGAACAAAATTACATCACCAAAAACTCATAATGCCATACCTTGTGTGAAACACAGTCTTTGACACATGCACTTCTTTAACCTTCAACTGGTAGTACTGAGACCTTAGATTAATCTTTGAGAACACGACTAGGCCTTGGAATTGATTAAACAAATCACCAATCTACAGTAACGAATACTTATTCTTAATCATCAATTTGTTCAACTACCGATAATTAATGCACATTCGCATAGTTTCATCATTATTTTTTACAAACGACACTTATGCACCCCAAGGCAAAACACTTGGATATATGAAACCCTGACCCAACAACTACTGAAGTTTAGTTTTCAACTCCTTTGGTGCCATGCAATAGGCAGCAATAGACATTATAGTTTTGCTAGAGTACATTTCAGTGCCGAACTCAACTTCTCTATTCGGTGGCAATCCGTGCAATTCTTCTAGAAACACTTATAGAAAATCACATACTGTTCAAATCTCTTGTACTCAACTCCTTTGGTACTCGGAGTCATTACAAAATCTAGAAAGGCTTGACACCCCAAAATCATCAACTTCCCAACTTGTAATGCCGAAATGACAACTCTATTAAATTAACATCAAACACGTGACCTTGAACAACTAACAAACATCTCTTATACATCCATCTAACTGTAATGGTCTCCCCAAGAGAACTAGTTACTAGGACACCCACATTCAAAATTTTAACAAGAATATCTAATAATTGTTCATGTTCACTCAGAATGTATGAATACGTGGAACATGAATCAACCTAAGAAAATAATGACAAAGACTGCAAGGTAAAAGTATTGCAATCACATTGGTGTCATTACGACCCTCATGATGTGCATACACCCTTGCTTGCCCCCCGTTCTCTAGCTAAATAGCCATAGTATGAGCAACAGTCCTCTGACCCTCGTCATGCCTCAAAAAATTAACCATGCCATGGGCTCGGCTCCTAGCAGGTGCGACCACAACGGTTGCCTTATTTGGTGCATCTCCAACCAATTTTGGACAATCACGATTCTGATGCTCTTTTGAACCATATTCCCAACAAGCTCCAAGTGTTCCCCAACACTTCCCTGAGTGGCGTCTTCCGTAACGCTCACAATCAACCGCAACAAGCACTAAAGGTTGAGCATTCTGACCGTGTCTACCACTACCACCACCTCAATTGCAATCCAACTTGAAGCGTTTGTTCGTTGATCTATTGTTTTGACTACCAAAAAAAGTCAGACTCAACAACTCTCTTTCTCGAACTAACATTCCCTAACTCGGAAGTTAGACCCAAGGACTATTCAATATCATTGGACCTATTGACCAACACATCAAAATTAGTGTAGTTAGTTGCAAGCAAAAATGTCTTGATGTCCTTCATAAGGCCATAACGAAACTTATCGCAATGCTGATAATCATCCAAATCCAGTTTATGAGCATACTGCCTCAAATAGACAAATTTCACCTCATACTCAGCCATAGACATCTGTCCCTAAACTCTATCTTTTTCACATCCTAATAATGCAGACCAAGGTACTTCCTCTTGAAAGCCCTTCGAAAGAACTCCCAAGTGACATCAACCTCCGGTACTCCAGCTATAGTAGTTACCCACCAATGATATGAATCACCATGTAGCAAAGACACAATGCAACCAAGCTTTCGTACATTTGTACACTCAATCTAACCAAGTATACGCTCAATGCTCTCAAGGGTGGACTTATCCCGTTTTACCCAGATATGCTGGGGTAATCAGCTTCGGCAACTCCTTTAGTATTCTTTTCAATTACCACGACAATCCCTACTTGCCACGACAATCATGTACAAAATAAAGCACAACAATAGCGAATTTCCCATGAAAACCAACCAAAATGCAATACCAAACTCAATAACAAAGGAGGCTAGGAAATTATTCCTGAATGCCTACCAATGCAACTAAAATGAGCCTAAGTTTAAAAATAACATGAGTAAAAAGGGTAAGAAAAGCAGTACTTTTACACACTTATCAACTATGTTATGGGTTCTCCACAATAATATCTTCGCACATGTAACACTCCTTACCCGGTCTAGGAGATAAACCGGTTTCGGACGTGTTACTAACAAACAAAGACAAACAAATTTCAAACAGTGATGCACTTTTGAGCAAAAATTGAACAATATCAAGACCATGCTTTATAGTTTCTAGGACCAATTTTTTTTATTTGATCACAATATAACATTAAACTAGCTTCTAAACTCCAACTGGATTTGAAGGAAGCTATACCATTCCAATTAAGCTTAGTCTATTCAAGAAAAGACACTTTAAGACCTTAATTTATTAAATATCTTTCCTTTTTATAAAACCAATTTTAAGATTATTTGAACTAGTTTTTAAACAAAGAAGATCATAGAAATGAGAAAGAACACTTTAGTTAATCATCATTACTACACACTTGCAACTTATGTCATAATAGAATTAGAACAACCAATTGACCCCTTATTCAGATTTTAAACTAATATTTCAATTTAGTGAATCAAATTAATTCTTTTGAACTTACTAACATATGGACACTACCCGAACAATACTAAATTAACATAACATGTTTCAAATCACACCTCAAGCATTTCTTAGTTTCATTCAAATTAACCTATTAAAAATTTAACAGCCACAAGCAAACAAATGACCATTCTAGATTAAGCAAGTTTCTCATGCCTACTTCATTTCATTAGACCTAATCGATCATCATATTCATACACATAATACCATATCCAATGTCTATCAATACTTATCTCATTCACATATTGGATTCATAAACATAACCATAGTTCTTCAATCATTTAACAATCATGATCATCGAGGCATCCATTCAAATAGCTTAATACATATTAGGATCCTAACACAATGATAAATGGCACGACTTAGGCAATGAAAAACTGCACGAACATGTTTCTATCATACCCTAACTATAAATTAACTAACTAGTTACCATGTTATCTTATACTTTTATCCATTAATCTTTTTATCCAGCAATCCAGTCATGTGAACTATATCACTGTGTTAGGGTTTTAAACATGGTAATAGATATTTTTAAGTCCTTAAATACAGTTACCAACAAGATTATCTATTACTCAAAGCAAAAATAGATTATCTAAACTACCATCTCATAACCACCACATAACTTAAACAACAAGCAACCATAAAGAAATAATTAAGGGCCCGTTACACAACTTTATAAACATGTAAGGCTTATATACATAATAAGCCATAAAGAAAGATCTAAATGCACAATGCGTACTTATCAACTATATGGCACCATCTTGGAGTATTTAAGAGATTACATAACGTACTTCTTGTCACTTGTGATCTTGTCCAAGCTTGATAGATAAATAAAAGCATTGATACCCTAAAATGGTAATGAAAGAATAAGGTAACCTAACGCTTAGTGAGATTGTACTATAATTCAAATACAACATCTTAAACCTTACATAGTCTATTCCTTATTCCTACATCAAGGATAATCAAGTTCCATAATGGTACCAATATGATCGAATGATCACATAACCTAGTATAAGGTTTCATTCATAGCATTTCAGACTGATTTATTTTAGTATCCCATAAGCAAGTAATGCTTGACGCATAAGATATCTTAACAAAGTTTATCATAATAAGGCATGTCGTAATAATTAGCTACTTTTCATATAAGTTATCAAGGTAGTTTTTTATTTTATTTTGGAATTTTGTTATTTCAACTTTTACAAGACTTATGAAAAACCTATTGCACTAACACATATCTTATTTAAATCATCCATAAAACCTTTAATTCATGAGTATTCATTTACATTTTCAAAACAGACCATGTACAAATGTATTTTATTTCTACATTGTCTATAAAGCAAGTATATATATGTATTTATACATTCAAAATAGTCCTTGTATAATGGTTTTATAATCAAAATTGTCCCCAAAAATCATGTTTATACATTTATACATTCAAAAGAGTCCTTGTATAATTGTTTTATAATCAAAATTGTCCGCAAATCATGTATATACATTTTTACATTCAAAACAGTCCTTGTATAATTGTTTTATAATAAAACTGTCCCCAAATAATGTATATACATTTTTACATTCAAAACAGTCCCTGTATAATTGTTCTATAATCAAAACTATCTCAAAATCATGTATATACACTTTTACTTTCAAAACAGTCCCTGTATATAATAAAAATTGTCCCCAAATCATGTATATACATTTTTACTTTCAAAACAGTCCTCGTATAATTGTTTTATAATCAAAACTGTCCCCAAAACATGTTTATACATTTATACAATCAAAATAGTCCTTGTATAATTGTTTTATAATCAAATATGTCCTCAAATCATGTATATACATTTTTACATTCAAAACAGTCCATGGCATGATCAATCCTAGTCAAAACAGTCCACTTAATATGTATATACAATCATACATTCAAAAACAGCCCATGGCATGATCAATCCTAGTCAAAACAGTCCACTTAATATGTATATACAATCATAGATTCAAAACAGCTCATGGCATGATCAATCCTAGTCAAAACAGTCCACTTAATATGTATATACAATCATACATTCAAAAACAGCCCATGGAATGATCAAACCTAGTCAAAAGTGTCCACTTAATATGTATCTACAATCATACATTCAAAATAGCCCAAGGCATGATCAATCCTAATCAAAACAGTCCATCATACATTCAAAACAGCCCATGGCATCTCATATACATATGTTACCTAACATATAAATTATCAAGCATAGCATGTTACATGGCTTACTTATCAAATAAGTTACCATACATAGCACATTGTAATCATGATTTACTTGTCTTAAAAGTTATCAAAATAATTCATTAGTTTGAGTTGCAATCTTATATTTTGTCTTTAACATAGCCTTTCATAAAACATGCATTGCTTATCAGATACATATATTTCTTGTCACATAAATCACCAATCATAGTATACCATAGTTATATTATTCTTAGCATATAAAATATTAAGCTAATTTCCTAATTTGATAAGCAATTTTCATTGATATCTTTTATCATAGCCTTGAGAATCGAATAACAACCTAGGTACACGAATCCCCAACAAAACTGTCGCCAATAAATGGTAGTCACGGTACCGATCAATCCCTCCTACTGTCACCAAATAAGGACCGTATTCCACCCCAAACTTGAGCTCTATGGACTCTATGACATGCCAACTATACCTAAGGCTGACTCGAGACCAAGGCTTTCACATTTAGCATATTTTCTTAGAAACCGAGTGAGCATAGCTCCTTATCACATTTTCATATGAATAACTCATTACCTTTTTCACTTTGGGTACATACTCACCTCATGTGAACTTCTTATTTTGAATGAGCATTACTCCATATTCTTATCATTATGCCATCAAGGCTTATTTCATAGTACATGACAATCAATCTCAATCACATATAACTTTCAAACATGTATTTATAACATATATTGATTAATTAGGGATGAGTATAACTTCATGTTCATATAATTCCCAAACAAATTTTATAACCTATCATATTAAACATACAAGATCTTATGTATATCTTAAACATATATCATGCCTTTATCAAGTATTTCATATTATAAGGTACTTTTATTAAAGTACTATCCTCGAATCCAAGCTTACACGCGCAACACCACTTAATTTAACAAACAATCAATGTAATTTAAAACAAATAAAGGTGCTTGGGATAGTTTTCAATCTATCCCGAGACTTTAAACTGCACTCACTTCTTATCCTGAAGTTACAGGATACCAGAATCCTTAATCAAATCGTGCTACTCATCCAAATCCCTTTCCTAGCTTCTTCTTGGTCTAATATCATAAAATTTTATTCATGCATTAGAACCTATCTTAATAACTATTCAAATTCCTCAAGTATACATTTATTTCCACACAAACAATCCATTGTATTCCTATCAATGCAAAACAACCTCTAATGATACATATTTTCGCATAACATTCACTTAACAATCCATTACATATATCTCATGGAAAAATAGTCCCACATTCTTTTATTCCTATCAATGCAAAACAACCTATAATGTATACATATATTCACATAACATTCACTTAACAATCCATTACACCATTACATATATCTCATTGCAAAATAGTCCCAAATTCTTTTATTCCTATCAATGCAAAATAGTACTATACACATAATCACACATATACCTATTCAAAACAGTCTCCTAAGGTTCCTATAAATGCAATTCTGCCCTGATTCCTTTTTGTACAATTACAAGAATTCTTATATATCTCAAAACTGAAAATGTCCAAAGCAGAATCTGCTTCCAAAATTTTTGCACTACCTTCACTTAAAAATTCATATCTTCTGATTCAGAAATCAAAATCAATCACCGTTTGTTATAGACAAAACTTGACTCATACAGTGTACTATACATGTAAAATCCATCCTCTAACTCAGCATATTCAATTTTCTATGAATTTCTAAACTCACTGCCAGAACATAGCTTTTTTAGGCAGATTGCATAACAATTGCTTTTAACTAATTTAAATGCTCTAACTCAATCATAATTCCATCATTCATGTAAACCAAATTATCATATAATACACCCACATACATTTCAAAACATCAAGCATAACTACTCAAGAATAAGAAGGAAATCAAGATTGTTACCTTTCTAACAAGCATTCATGCGTATGAAATCCACTAGTGTGAGCTAAACTAATCAAATTTGAGCTCTCTCTCTCAACACTCTTAGGTTCGGTTTAGTCTTGCAAGAGAGAAGAAGATGAAGTTTTTGATGAGTCATTTCCTCCCAAATCACAAGTGCTTGTTCAAACTTTGCTCCCCTCCACACATGCCTTCAAAAAAGCATGACGTGTGTTCATACCCTTTAATTGTTATCATTTTTTCATGCAATCCACTAAGTTTTACCATGATATCTTATGAGTCCTTTTTAATATAGAACACTAATTTGTTACAATTCCTATTGAGTCCTAAAACTCTTAATTAATTTATTTTAATAAACACCTTAATTAATTTGAACTAAAATTGAATCATATCAAATAACCTAGGTCACATTTAGAGTGTTACAATTCCCTCCCCCTTAAAGAAATTCCTCCTCAAATTTCCTTTGAACTTGATTCAGAGGGTTTCTTGTCTAACAAGAATATGGAGGCTTCCCCTAATCCATGAAGAATGATATTTCCTTATAATAATCTACCCATACATAATGCTTACTTAATCAGCAGCATTTAGGAGATTTTGTCATTCCCGATTCATTCTTACACTATATCCTTTCAATGGAAGAGCGAACCAGGATCTCGTTATCTCAGACCAAAAGTTCTCCAAACGTTCCTACTAACTATTAGCACATAAGAGAGCTTTTACTAGACATAGATCACAAGCACTTATCAACTTTAACTCCTAGGTGGCACATGTAACAAATGATGATGCAACGAGTTTTGGTTTATTCCGAGAATCAGCTAAACCTAAGCTCTGCTACCAAACTGTAACACCCCTTACCCGGTCTAGGAGATAAACCGGTTTAGGAAGTGTTACTAACAAACAAAGACAAACAAATTTCAAACAGTGATGGACTTTTGAGCAAAAATTGAACAATATCAAGACCATGCTTTATAGTATCTGTTACCTCTCCAGAAGTATTGTTTTTAATGTCAATATTACAATGTTTTTGCTTGTTTTTAGGTACATTTAGTTGCATTAGGATGATAGAATCATGCATTTACACAAGGAGTTAGAAATTTTGTCTATGCCAGTATGAAAGGTTGTTTTGTTGGCAATTTTGCGGGTTTGGAATAGTATTTGGCACAAAAAAGCAACGCATGAAGGAATGCTAAGGAGAATGCCAAGTTCTATCCGCACAGAAGGACCAGATAGTGCCAAGCAATTGTTGGCAGAGAAGTGACCCTAATGCCATGCCAAGATGCTGTTGAACCTCGAAAAAATAGGTCATGGTCAGGCTCCTAAAATATCGCAAATGGATCAACTTCTGAAAAAATAGCATATAAGGTGATGCCAAACTATGTTGGTAAGGACATGCCAAGCTTGTGTGCCAAGGCAACATGGGCATGATGACGTCAGGCCTAGCCTGATCATCGCATCACCTTATCAGCTTATCACCTGATCAACCTTGCACTCCAAACAAAGGATAAAGTGATTGCAAGCCTTATCCCTTGTGCATTCAAATTCAAAATGCCAAGGCTTATCCTAGGGGTTTTGCACAAGCCTATTTAAAGAAGAGATCGATCATCATTGAAAACGAATTGGAGAAGGAGAAAAAGATGATGAAAATGATGAAGGATTGAACTTGAGAAGCGGTCTACAACAATGGAGAATGAGGAATCAGAGACAACAAGATCAAAGGCTTGAAGATTCCATGAGACATCAGGAATCCATTGGAGGGCTACATCGAGATACCTCCTTCCTTGCTTTAGTTCTTTGTTGATTTTCTTATTTCTTTCTTGTGTTTAAGAATGATTTCAAACTATTATTTGCTGCATTTTATGTTTAATTGTTAATAATTCAATTACCTTGTCATTGTTTTGTTTGTTCTATCTGGCATACTTTGCTATTTCCTAAATATTGTGCCAAGCGAGAGCTGGCATATTTGGCCTATTGCACGTCAATATCTTAATAGACTTGGGTGCAACGATTGAGTTGTTGGGTACTAAGGCGAGATGCTTCGAGTGAAGATGTTCAAGTAGATGAACTTACTTCGGGAGTGAAATCTACCCCTTAGGAATATAGATTGGATCTTAGTCAAATCGGTTTATGAAAAATCATGCACTACAAAGATATAGGGGTTTTTACATGGTCGATTTAGGGCAATGACCATCGAGAGAGGCTTTGCCAATTTGAATCTACTCGGCAATCAAAGTCAAGGTAGGATATTATTACTAGTCGGCATTGCTAGCATAAAATTCAGACATTCTATGTCAAATCTTTGTTATCATTCTTGCACCCATTGCTTGCTAGACTATTATCATTTCATCACTGTCTTCACTTTACTTCAATTCTTTTTATCATCTTCATTTCTTTATTTCTTTTATTTTACTCATTTCTTCAATGAATTGCCATCACTTTTATTTTCTAGTTCACAAGTATTAAGTGTAACAATTAATTCCCCTAGGCAATCCCCGTGGAGAAGATACTCAACTCACTACTATATTACTTGCTGACCGTGTATACTTGCACGTAAAAGGCGTATTCTTGGAATTATTTTTACTTGCTTATTTACATTGAATACTTAATATGTTTCCATGCAATATTACATCAACAAGTTTTTGGCGTCGCTGTCGGGGATTGCAACGGAATTGATTGTTTTGATTTTTACTTGTTTTTATTTTTTTGTTTAATCTATTTTGTTTGGTATATGTACAGGAGTAGCACTGCAGAAGAGGATTTACAAGATGACCCAACCCTGCGCATGTTAAAAGGAGAACATCGAGAAAAGGCTCGTGATGGCAATGTGAGCTAGATAATGCCAGAATCAATGCCAACAACCAGGAGATGCTGGCAATACCTACAGTGATGCCGCCACCTTCTGCTATTGCTGCTTAGATACCTAAAGAACGATCTATAAGAGAATATCTAGCACCCAGCATAGATGATTTGATGCCAGCATTGATCATGCTAGAGGTAAATATGGCTTACTTTAAGCTTAAACCGATAATGATTCAATTGATAATTGATGTAGGTCAATTTGATGGATCACCTAATAGAGACCCAATAAAGCATTTGAAGCAGTTCATGGAAGTATGCCAACTATTCTGCCAGCAGGATGTGACTAAAGAGACAATAAAGCTAAAGATCTTTTCATTTTCCTTGCGAGATAGGGAAAAATTGTGGCTAAATTCCTTGCCATCATGATCAGTTACTTTGTGGGCAGAGTTATGCCAGAAGTTCCTTGTGAGATTTTAGTCACCTAGACTTAATGCCAAGCTGCGAAGTGAAATCATTACCTTTATGCAAGCTGATGATGAGACTTTCTATGGTACCTGGGAGCGATTCAAAGACTTGTTGAGAAGATGTCCCATGCATGGATACCCTACTTAGACTTAGATGGAGATTTTTTACACCAAACTCAATGCCCATGCTAGGACCTTTGTAGATGCTTTGGCAAACGGTTCATTGCTAGACAAGAAATACACAGAGGCATATGACATCCTTGAAAGGATTACTGCCAATGATTTTCAGTATCCTACTACTAAACTAGGAACAGGGACAAGAACCGATGGAAAATTGGAGCTTGATGCACTAACATCCATCAATGATTAGATTTCTAATCTCACTAGCATTGTGAAAAGTTTGAAAAAAAGTAACGAATCCCGAGAAGCCAAGGCATTAGAACCATTTTGCACTATTTGTGGAGAGGAACATCATGTGGATGAATGCCCATCCAATCCTAAATCGGTAAATTTTGTTTGTAATTTCAATCAAAATTTTAATCCTCATTCCAATACTTACAATGCAGGTTGGAAGCATCACCAAAATTTTGCTTGGGAAAACCACGACAATAACCAATTCAATGCCCAGCGACAGTACAACAATGCAATGCCAAGTTTCAAGCAGAATGTCATGTCACAAAGAGCCCAAAATAATCTACTACCAGCGCAAGGAACTTCCAATGAGAACACCCTGATGGATTATATGGAGCATAACGATGCCACAGTCTAGAGTCTGGCAGTGTCCATGAGGAACTTGGAAGTTCAGATTGGACAGATTTCCAACGCACTCAATGCCAAACCTCTAGAGACTTTGCCAAGTGATACAGAGGATGCTCGACAAAAAGGAGAGAACAAAGACAAGTTGTCACCCTTCGAAGTGGCAAACCAATTGAGAATAAAATGCCTCCCAAGCAGCTAGTTGTTCGCCAAGAAGAGAAATCACTGCCAACAGTTGAAACCAAGGAAGCTGAGAAAGGGGAAACAAGCACCAATAATGCCAGATCTCAATCTGATGCCAGCACCACCTCAGTAGAACCAGTGGAGCCAATATTTGCCTACTCTACCTTGGTAAAACAAGTATGTGTTACTGTTGACATTTTCAAAGATCTTAATTGTGTAGATGAACCTGAGGAATGCCAAGCTGTCGAGATCATGGAATCTATCTTCGATGAGGACATGACACAGCTTTGCCAAGGCACTGATGATGATGCTAGATAACTGGATGGTGAGATGACCTTGCTGGAGGATGGCATACGTTATTTTGATAGATCTAAGCCACTTGAGTTGGCTGACAGAGAGATCAGAGCACCATAGACATCTAGTGAGGAGCCGCCGAACTTGGAACTGAAACAATTGCCAAGTCACCTCAACCATGCCTCAGCATCAATGGAGAAAAGAGCAGCAGAGCCTAAGCACTACTGGGTGCTGAGTTCAATCAAAGGTTCTCAAGCCTACAATAAAGAGATATTTCAGTTTTCTAAGGTGGTTATTCAAATCCGCCGTGGCAAAATATTCTCTTTTATTGTGAGATCAAGGGTTTGACATACTCAAAGATAAGTAGTTCTTCAGCTTTCTACGTTGGTTATTTAAACAAAAGATTGCCATAGCCTACCATTCACCAATTAATGACTAGCGCCTAAAAAACTATTTGGAAGGTAGTCAAAGCAATGCCAAGGGAGGCTGTCCTCTTGGCAGAGGTACCGTAACATTGCCAGCAGGTTTCAATCTTTATAAATATTAGGTTAGACTTTTTTCTTTGTTTTTAGGTTTTAGTATTTTTAGTAGTTTCTATTTCTTTTATTTTTTATTACTATTTATTTGATGCGTTGAAAGCTTTTTTTTGAGTATGTGCAGATTCAAGGTTAATGCCAAGGAAGGATTTGGCATGAGACGACTGTGATCCAGACATGAGCAGTGTTGTGGTAGGACAAATGCCAAGGTATCCATTGGTAATGCCAAAGCAGCTTGCCATGCGGCGGACTAAAAAATTGGGAGAAGAGATTAACCTTAGCTTGATTAAAATCAGACCATTAAATGAAAGAGATTATTTTTCTTTAAACCTTAACCCTAGCTGCCCAAAAATTAGGTTAAAATTTAAATTTAACCTAATCACCTATGACTCCAATCTTTAACTTGTCATATCATATTCAACCGTATCACCTCATCCTTATCACTTTACACCTTTTTCAAATCAAACCTTTTTATTCTTTTTTCATCATTATCTCCATTTAATCGGCTACCATTATTATACCCTATTAAAAACTCAACCTCTTTACCTTCTACTTACTTGAGCCGATTTAAAGAACCAAACTCTTTTTCACTTCTTTTTATCAAGCAAGAACCAAGATCCATATTTTCTCCTCTTCTGGTTGTTCAAACCGTTCCAAGCTCTTTTCTTTTCAATGGCTTCCTTATCTACCCCATTCAACCGGTTTTTCAATGAAGAAATATGAAAGATATTTAAAGCAAGCTTTGCTTCAAGATCTTTTTGTTTTTAGAAGCATTTTGATTTCAAGGCTTACGCCACCATTGGATTTCCTGACGAGTTTATGGCCATAATCGACATGCACAAGTGGAATAAGTTTTGTCAACAAAAATGGGAGGTCTACGCCACAATTGTTCGAGAATTATATGCCCATCTTAAGACAAAAGATTCGCCATTCTTGATGATTAGAGGTGAATGTGTGCATTTCGATGAAGGGTATATTAACTCAATGTTTGCATTGAATGGTATAGAGGATGAATACTTTGACTATGTGGAATCAATGATTGCTGCCAAACAAAAGAAACTACTGGCAGACTTTTGTGAGTCTGGCACGGTTTGGATAGTTTCATCGACAGACCACCAAAAGGTGAAAAGGTTGTCATTGAAGCCACAAATGAGAGTTTGGAATCACTTTATCAAGGCAAATATGATGCCCATATCTCATAACGAGACTATCTCGGAAGAAAGATTGCTTTTATTGCACTCTATCATTAAGGGCTCAAAATCAACATTGGCAAGATCATTATCGAGGAAACCTATAAATTTACAGCAAGAGGTAAACATAGCTTGTTTTTCCCTTTTCTTATTTCTAACATTCGCATGCGCCATGATGTGCCTAGGCTTGATGGCGAAAGAAGCCAGATAATCACGGAAACTACAATCACTGCTGCCATATAGAAAAACCTCACTGCTACCGAGATCTCTGCCAGTGGTAATGCCAGTCTAACCAGTCCAACTATGCCAGCCAGTCACGCATCTGATGCTACAGTTCCACTATCTCCAGTTTAGGTCGATTCTGCCAATACGAATTCCTCATCTGAATTAGAGGAAACCATAGTCAAAACACCCAGAGTTGAGCCATCTACACTGCCAGTTGAACCTATTAAGACAAAAGAGGATGTTGGAGCCTCCACTGCAGCATCAAAACTGAGCATGAAAGGAAGGAAACAAATGGTCCATGATCGTGGAAGCTTTGTGAAAAGAAAGACTCGCGTCACATGAGAAGAAGCCTCTGAAGGGAGTCCCCTTCTTCCTAAACTCCTTTGCATTACATTTCATTTCATTTACACGATCATGCATTTTAATTTTTCTGTTTTAATTTTATGTATGTGTTTTTTTTCATGCATTGAGGACAATGCACATCTTGGGTTTGGGGGTGCGCATTTCCTCACATTTATGAAATGTCATGTATTTCATGTTTAAATTTTGGTTGCCATGCCATGTAGGTCATATAGATTAGATGCATACCGAACCGCTAAAAAAGAAAAAGAAAATTTTGTCTTGACCGAATTTTGAAGAATGAACACTTGTTAGGCAAGTTTAATTTGCTCTAGGTGTCTGTTCGATGAAGAAAATTTAATCTTCAGTTACAATGCCCTGCCAGCAGTAGTATACCAGGTTAGCTTGGCAATTAATCTCTAGTTTAGGGAATTGAATTTACATTTAACACGTGATATATGTTGCGCGTGTTGAGTGATTTGCAATTTGTGCAAGTGTACACGTCGCAAGTTATAGTATAGAATAGATATCGTCTCCACAGATATTGGTGCTACTTCTAGATTCTAACTTCTCGCACTGAAAGTAAAACACACAAATTGGTGATTGTAGGAGTTCTAATTAACAAGAAAATAAAAGAGCAATTAAATAAAAGAAAGATGTAATCAAATAAGAGAGAGTATGTCAGGTTATCGTGAGTCGTGGTGTGATAGTTGAATGGACTGTCATGGTAATTGAATGCTAGAGTAGCTCAATTGCTCTTAAATTGAATCCAGTCGGATTGCCTGGGCAATTGGGAATGGAGCGATTGCCTGGGCAATTGGGTGATAACCTTCAAAGTTTGGCAAAGCGTTCTTCAATGGTTCCTCGTTATCCCTAACTTGAAACACTGTTAATTGTGCATGCCTTGATAATATGTCCCTATGTGAACTAAGGGTGGACAATAACCTATCATGCGCTCCTTTTAGCCGTTCAAATTCACAACTTATCCCTAAGTCGAATTAGTCTTCACCATCAATTGATTGAATAAAGACCATGCTCATTCGTTTCTTGAATCTAACTCTCCCATGATTAGATAAATGGATGAATTCACGAGATCCTCTCCCAATTCACTCGCAAAATTAAGAACCAAGAATGAACAAACTTTGAATTAAAATTGCAAACTCAAATACCTAAACAAATATAATCATTCTCACAACCACAAAAACACAATAACCCAAGCCAAATAAAATTAGTTCATGGTCAGGTGCAAAATAAATACAAGATAAAAATTCCCTAGCATGAATCTAATCGAACAAAGAGGAAGAAAAAAATTTGAACAACCCTTTCTTTTTCTCTCCCAAATCGCACATCCTTGAAGTTGGCGACTAGGGCTTGTATTTATAGGAGATGGATAGGTCAAAGTCTTTCTTGAGGATGAAGTTAAGTTTGAATTAAATAGAATAAAAGAAATAAATTTCTTTTATTATTATATATTTATTCCTCCAAAAACTCCTCATAAAGCTCTTAGAATTTATTCTCCTTTTGATCTTTGCATGGAACTTCAACTCCTTTGCTTCACTCCATTTATCTCGAACCTGTTGGATTTATTCAGTCATCACATCGGCTGCCACTTCATCTTATCCTCAATTGCCTCGGTAATTTCTCGATTGCTTGGGTAATTAGTTCCTGCGCACAAAAGCACACCAAAGCGGTATCTTTTTCCTCAAAACACACCAGACTATGTAATCAAGCTTAACAATGAAAAAAAAACATGAGTTAATGTATGAATGACTAATTATGCAGCTAATATGAGTAAAAAGGGTAATAAAAATAGTACTTTTGAACACTTAACACACCCCAAAACTCGAACTATTGCTTGTCCTCAAGCAATGCAAAACTAACAATTACCTACCAAGACTTTAATCATCAAAGACATGCTTTAAACATGAATTCAAACCTCAAAATCGTGGCTCAAAGTATGATCACCTTTTAATTTTTTGGATAGCACAAAAATTTCCCAGAACCAAACTATAATGCTCGTGACAATGTGTGTGCGTTGTTGTATACAAGTTTATTTTCAAGATTCTATGTGAACAATAGGCTTTTTATGAATTTAATTACTAGGGTATTTATTCATCTTTTTACTAGAGCCAATTTCGGGCACCTCTAGTAAAGCAAGCACTTTCGCCTTTTAATTAATTTAATTTTTTTGTCGACTAGAGCCAATTTTGGGCACCTCTAGCGATATCTTTAATCTGCAGCTATTAGAGCTAGTTTCGGACACCTCTAGCAAGAAATTAACTTTTAATTTTCAATTTAAATTTACCCAAATTTTAAGCAACCTAAGTTCACTAAGTTTCTTTGAATCAACAAGCCACAACCGTGTTCATAATATTTAGCATCATAGTCAAATTCTAAGTTCTTATCATGCAATCCTAAAATTCAAAGGTTCTTCCAATTAAGTGCAGTGGCAATAATTCATCATTGGGTATTCAACAAGTCTTAAGCAATTAAATCCAATCAAAGGCATGACAAGTAACATATGCAACCTATATTCGATTACTAAAGATAAATCCAACTAATCATGAAACTAACTAGAAACAAACACCCCCCAAACTCAAGAGAAGCATTGTCCTCAATGCGTGCAAGTACAAAAATTAAAATTAAAATGCAAATGAGTTAGTTGGAAAGGTTGTCACCTTGAATGATGAATTTCTTTTAGGTCGTTTGCTTGATTCTTTTTCAGTAGCGCGGTGGTTGGATGCAGGTGGCTAGTGGTGCGGCTTGAACCTTTGCAATTTCCTTGCGTGCTTCACTCTCATCATCAGTCTCTTCAATGATCAAAGCTCTTCGCTTTGGCTTTGGCGGTGCGACCGATTGTGTTGCTATAGGTTCGGAGATGGACTCATCTAAATCGGGAAAGGCACGATGTTGTCGGGGTACTTCTCGAGGATCACTCATGCGATGGCAACGTTATGGTCCCTTATGTACCTCATGAATTGCAATTGTTGGGCCTCCATTCCCCCTAATCGGTCGGATAGGGGGCAGAACATCTCTTAAATTCGATCCATGTTCACCAAAGTAGGGTCAGTTGCCTAGGCATCAGGACTTGCCGAGGCATCGAGAATTGCCGAGGTAATGTTGGTTGCCCGGGCAATTTTCCGTGTTGGGCTTTCTTTGGCAATTCTTGTTCTTTAGCTGGTTTTTCACCCATAATCTTCAAGTATTGAGCTTGGTTCTTCGGATGAACTTGGGTGAGGAGTGGTCTTGATGTTTTTGGCCATGGATTTTGAGAGTTCGAGAGTAGAAGAAAGATGATGGAGTTTGAAAGTTTAATGGTGAAGTAGTAAGGATGATGGTGATTTTTGGCTAATGGTAGGAAAGAAAAGAAAGTGGGCTTGAATGATGAAAATAAAATATGATGAGGGGATTGTTTGGGGTGGGCGGCAAGATAGATTGGAGGAAGGGGAGGGGTTATGCGGCTAGGGTAGTTTTATGGGGAGAAAATTAAGGTAAAATCAATATAATCTAGGCTTTTATAAGCCTTCAAAATCAGCCCATTATTTCCTCCTAAGGTTTAACTTCAATCTTCAATCCAATTCTTCCTTATCTTGAACTCTTTACCTAAAATTCACACAAAAGAAAAAGATAAACATTAAATAGATAAAATTAAATAATTAAATAGAAAGATAAATAAGATAAACTAGAAATTCTAAAAGATAACGATCCTGAAAAAATGTGGAAATATAATAATAAAAAGATTGTAAATTAAACTAAAAACAAACTTTTATCCTAAAAATCAAAAATAAAAATAAATTCAAAAATAAAATAAGTCCAAAATTAAAAATAAACTGAGAATAAATAATAAATACTAAAGGAGAGCATGATCACGCATCTCCTAAAGTAACTACTTCCTTGTCGCACTCAACATGGTTGCCGGCATAGTGCTTTAATCTTTGTCCGTTAACTTTGAACTCATATCTGTCAATGTTGGACTTGATTATCACAGGACCATTGGAGAAGGGCTTGACGACTTTAAATGGCCCGGACCATCTCGATTTTAGTTTTCTTGAAAAGGTTTTAACCAATAATTGAAGAGAAGAACTAATTGTCCGGGCAAAAATTGCGGCGACAATAACTTCTTGTCATGCCAAAGCTTCGTTTTCTCCTTGTAGATTCTCGCGTTTTCGTAAGCTAAGGCACAAAATTCTTCGATCTCATTGAGGTCCAATAATCACTTTTGTCCAGCACTCTCCCAATCCATGTTGACAGTTTTGACCGCCCAATAAGCCTTATGTTCGATCTCCATTAGAAGGTGGCAAGTCTTGCCGTAGACAA
This sequence comes from Hibiscus mutabilis, assembly GCA_019671005.1. Lineage (NCBI taxonomy): Eukaryota > Viridiplantae > Streptophyta > Magnoliopsida > Malvales > Malvaceae > Hibiscus > Hibiscus mutabilis. The sequence continues at coordinate 58,114,074 of CM033716.1, read as the reverse complement.
GTCTGTAAGGTGACATGCCTAAAGGCATCTTGAATGCTGTTCGATATGCCCATAGTGCTCCATCAATTCTTGTAGGCCAATCCTTTCGAGAAGGATTGGCGACTTTTCCAAGAATTACCTTCAATTCATGATTGGAAATTTTGGCTTGCCCATTTGTCTATGGATGATATGCCGTGGCAATTTTGTGTGTCACTCCAAATCGCTCCAACATTTTAGCAATTTGCCTATTGTCGAAGTGTGTGAATATGTTTTTCTGCAAGAATTTCTACACGGTCTTCGAATTGTTGCTAGGAACTGTAGCTGCCTCTACCCATTTGGACACGTATTCCACGACAAGTAGGATATACAAATTGCCAAATGAGGATGGGAAGGGTCCTATGAAGTTGATCCCCCACACGTCAAACAACTCAACCTCAAATATATTCTACAGTGGCACTCGTGTCGGCATGAAATATTCCTCATTCGTTAACATCGATCACGCCTCTTGTAGAATTCTTGAGCATCTTTGTAAAGAGTGGGCTAATACAAGCCGGATTGTAAGACTTTTTCCGCTGTGCAAGTTCCTCCAAAATGGCCTCCATAGGGTGAAGAATGACATTGTCGAAGCACATTGTCATACTCCTCCTCGGGAACACATCGTCTTATCACCTGATCTACACACTGTTTAAACAAAAGAGGCTTGTCCCAATAATAATGCTTAACATCATTTTAGAATCGCTTTTTTTCTTGGTGAGTAAGGTCATAAAGTAAAATACCACTAACCAAGAAATTAACCAAATCGGCATACCAGGGAGTTGCCGAGGCAACTAACAACTGCTCATCCAAGAATGTGTCATGGATCTCCAAAGAGTCTGGATCTTCATTGCCTTTTTCCAACCTTGATAAGTGATTGGCAACTTGGTTCTCTGTTCCTTTCCTGTCCCTAATTCCGATGTCAAACTCTTGTAAAAGTAAAATCCAACGAATTAAACGAGGTTTGGCATCTTTCTTAGTAAATAGGTACTTAATTGCTGAGTGATCAATATAAACGATTACCTTAGTACCAATCAAGTAGGAACGAAACTTATCGAATGCAAAAACTACTGCTAGTAATTCTTTCTCTGTCGTGGTGTAATTTGATTGTGCACCATTTAGAGTTTTACTAGCGTAGTAAATCACATGAAAAGTATTACCTGTGCGCTGCCCAAAAGCGAATCCTACCGCGAAATCACTTGGGTCACACATGAGTTCAAAAGGTAAGGTCCAATTGGGCGGAATGACAATAGGTGCTGAGGCAAGTGCCTTCTTCAAGGCTTCGAATGCTTGGATGTATGAGGCATCAAAATTGAACGTTTTGTCATGTTCAAGCAAGTTGCAGAAAGGTTTAGAGATTTTGGAAAAATTATAAATAAACCTTCTGTAAGAACCTGCATGATCGAGAAAACTTTGAATTCCGTTGACCGAATTTGGTGGTGGAAATTTTTCGATCGCTTCCACCTTGGCTCTATCGACTTCAATTCCTTTGGAGGATATCCTGTGACCGAGCACTATACCTTCATCTACCATAAAGTGGCACTTCTCCCAATTGAGCACTAGATCGGATTCTTCACATCTTGTTAGCACTTTCTCCAAATTGCCAAGGCAATTGTTGAAGTTGTCTCCGAATACCGAAAAATTATCCATGAAGATTTCCAGAAAATCTTCCACCATGTCGGATAAAATTGCCATCATACATCTCTAAAAGGTTACCGGATAAAATCTTGCGGTAATCCAAACAAACCCTCCAACCTGTCACAGTTCTAGTTGGGATTAGTTCATTGCTTTCATTGTTTACCACAATTATACCTCCCTTTTTCAGTACACATTGTACCGAGCTTACCCATGTACAATCAGAGATAGGATATATGATACCGACATCAAGCCATTTGATGATTTCCTTCCTCATGACTTCCTTTATAGCAGGATTAAGCCTCCTTTGTGCCTAATTGTCAATTTATAATCATCCTCTAATAGGATTTTGTGCATACACACTTCTGGGCTAATCCCCTTCAAGTCGGCAATTGTCCATCCTATTGCCTTTTTGTGCAATGCCAACATATCAATCAACCTCTTTTCCTATTCAGGCTGCAACTTAGAAGAAATAATTACGGGCAATGTGTTTACGGTTCCTAAATAAGCATATTTTAATTTCCCTAACAATGGTTTCAATTCTAAAATAAGAGGTTGCTCAATAGAGGGTTTTTCGATTTTACCTTCCTTACCTAAATAGTCCAATAGTTCAAAATACTTACCCGGACAACTTGCTATCCAATTCGCTTCATACTGTTCTTCATCGTTTGGCTCTTCTAGTTCCTCATGTTCGGCAATACAATTGCCGAGGCAATTGTCGAGACAATCTTCCTCCATGTTGAAATTGAATTCAGTTGTGGCTTGGATGACTTAGCACTCATCTGGATCACCGGCATGCTTAAGGGTTTGGAAAACATTAAGCTTCACTTGCTGTTTGTTTACCCTCATGGTGAGTTCACCTTTCTCGACATCGATCAAGGTCTTTTCCGTTGCTAAAAATGGTCTTCCAAGAATGATGGGTGCGAACTCATCTGCTTTACAATCCAAAATAATGAAATCATTGAGAAAAATAAATTTATCAACTCTTACCAGGATATCCTTGATTTTTCTCTATGGATGCACATAGGATCTGTCCGCAAGTTGTAGCATCACTGTTATTGACCTTGCCTTCCCTATTCCCAATTTCTGGAAAACAGATTTCGGCATGAGGTTCATGCTTGCTCCAAGATCGCATAATGCTTTTCCGACATAGTGATTTCCAATTGAACATGGTATAGTGAAAATTTCGGGATCCTTAAGTTTGGGTGGCATCCTGTTGTGTAACATGGCCATGCATTCTTTCGTCACAACAATGGTTTCAAATTCTCCCATCCTCGTTCTCTTAGAGACAGTGTCTTTAAGGAACTTAGCGTAGTTCGACATTTGCTCTATAGCCTCAACCAACGGTAAGTTGATGTGAACTTATTTCAAAATATCAATGTAATATCCTAAAAACTAGTATAAATGAAGTTACTACAATGCCTTCATTTGATCCCTAATTGATTGAAAACCAGATACTAGGTCTAGTTAATAAGGACTAGAATGCTATAATTAAAAAAGTGGTAACCTAATGTATAAGTGACCAAACCGAAACAAACAACAAAATGAGGGAATGCATGGTAAATTTCTATATTCCTAAATGCCCCTACACATGTCATTAATTAGTGGTTAATCAAGGGCAAATTAGTCATTTTTGGAGGAGATAATTGATGATCCATTACCATCTTCTTCTCCCTATTGCCGAGTGGATGAACAAAGAAGAGAAAAAGGGAATTGAGTGAGAAAACTCTATTTTCATAGATTCAATATTGAATTTGGAGGAATTGGAGTTGCTAGCATTCATATTATCTTGATACGAAGGTAAAATCTCTTCCTTAATGCATTATAGATTCAAATGATGCATGTAGATTTTAAGTTCTTGCTTGAATTACATGAATTGGATGATTAGTTAGTGAATTGATGCTATGAACTAGTTATGAAGTTCAATTGATTGATCAATCCATGAAATTGGTAGTGCCATTCGAATGAGTAGGAGAAATTGATGTTGTCAATAACCAAATTGATGGTGAAATGCTATGCTAGTTGCTGGAAAAATTTGGATGATGATTAGAATGGATGATTAATATGTGAATTGAAATTCTGGTTGCTGGAAATTCTAGTGAAATTATGTCCTATTGAATCAATTCGAAAATATTGCTCAATTGCCCTGTTTTTATAGGTTTGACACATAATTGGATTGACCTAGACATGTATGAATAAGTATATATGTTGAACAATCATGTTAGAACCCTTGTCTAAGTGATTAATGAAGCTAGAATCTAGCTAAAGGAAAGCTGTCCAGAATACTCTATTTTGGGCAGTGAGTTTAAGAATTTTTAGAAAATCACATAGGCCAAATTATGGAATAAATCTTATAGTTACAGAATCATGTGTATTTCTAGTTTCATATGCAACAAACGGAATCAAATTCCGAGTTATAAAATAGTTTGTAGAGACTAATCTCTAAGGACAGTGCAAACTGTCCAATGGCATAATTTGGCATACCTTTAAATAAAAAACTGTATTAGTTCACAATGAATAAAAATGTAAGGCCTATATGGTTATAAGGACAATTAAGTAAACAGTTCAAAATTCTGACGTACGAAATAAAAGATATGAACATTTAAGCAAGTAGTGCACATGCTGCCAAGCAGCAACAGCCATGATGTTTTGAATTGAATGCTTGAGTGTATGGAGTCACATAATGACTCAAATGGTTGCTGGATTTTACCTAATACACTATGCATTGTATGAATGGTAGATCAAGTGGAAGGTGAGGAAAAGGGGCTCACATAGATCCGTAAGCTAGTAGAGGGAAAGGGATTTCAATCCGGGATCGACAATAGCTCATAAAATTCCTATGAGTGTAGTTTAAAGTTTGGAGAGGGCGGTAACCTCTCCAAGTCCAATTCAAATTTGAATTTCTTATTGATTCTTAGTATAAATTTAATAAGTTTTCTATGGAGCATTAGCAAGGTAAGTGCTCTTTTGAGTGGTTACTTGATTGAGAAGCATGCTTGAATGACAATCGATTGCCATGATATGCTTCTTGCCTAATTAAACTATATTGAAATGAATCATGTTGTTATAGTTAGAAGTAACTCAATTCATTTTTTACTGACATATTGATTGATATACCTTCATTGACTATTGGAATATTGATATTGGTATTGGCTTTGAAACCTATTCAATTGAAAGGGGATATTGACACAAAATGTGCACATTGAATTGAATCATGCTTCTAATTTAATGAAAGTGATAACTATTGTAAGCCTTGGTCTCGAGTCGGTCTTAGATATAGTTGGCATGCCATAGAGTCTATAAAGCTCATTATCAGGATGGACTACAGTCTGGGACATTGGTCCCTAATTGGTGACAGTAAGAGGGAAGTATTGTTATTGGTCATTGGCGACAGTAGGAGGGATTTGACCGGTACTTTGTACCATATTGACTATTGATATTGGCAACAGTTTGGTTAGGGACTCGAGTATCTAGACTGAGTAATCGATTCTAAAGGCTATATTTAAAATGAACTTATACCTCATGTACATTGAATTTATTGCTACATTGCATTGCATTGATTGATAGTAAAGGGAAATTGAATGCCATGAACTATTGATATTGAGACATTGCTTGAACACTGCTTATATGAGATTGCTTAAGTTTGAGACATTGATTGTGCTCAATTGACATGTTATGCCTAATGTTATTCGAATTGGATGATTGAGCATGTCTAAACTTTCAAGCCTTTTATTGATTTTGGATTGCAAATGCATCTAGTTTTGTTTATAGTGTTTCGAATGGTTCCTTAACGATGGGGGAACCATACCATCTTTTAGATGGTTCATAGTTGAGACTTTATGTATTGATTGTCTTGAAACTTGAACTCACTCACTAAGCTTTGCTTATTCAAGTCTCTTTTCTATGATTCAAGTTGATATTGGATTCTATCTCGAGGTTTAGGCTCATACAAGTCATATTTTGCTTGAAATAGTATGATTCCATCTTGTTATAGTTCTCCTAGGATGATGGCACCTAAGGCATGTATATTCATGATCACTTAGTAATGATTTGTATATATTAACTTCATCCATGATCTATAAAGAGTATGGTATGTATATTTGAGCATGTATGCACTTTATTGAACTTAAATGCTTGTTAGCCTAATGTTAGATTTCCCATGGTTGAATTATGCATGTAATGGTTGAATAGATCTATTGAAGTTGGCTAGTTAACAATAAGTAAATGTAGTAATATACATGTTTATACATGAACCACTTTGATCATTTAAGGTACTAGCCGAATGGTGTATAGAATATTGCAAGCATGTATATTTGATTAAGGTAACTTAAGTAAATGATGTAAATCACCTATTGGTATGCATAATAGCTACATTGAATGTTGAAACCTTCTATCGTTATCCATCTAGTTTAAATGGTTACTTGAAGAACAAGTAAGTCCTAAATGGTATTGATTATGATAATAAATTGCATTATGGAACCTCACCTATTCAAATTGTTTTTTGATGTGCATGAAAGGCTTAAAACGAATTGGACTCACTAGCTTTAATTGAATGGATTATTAATTGTAAATGTGGTAACTTACCTAATCCTACTAGGGTGATTAGAGTATGTTACAAAATGGTAATCAGAGCTTTAAGGTTGCTTGATTCTAGGGTCTATTACATGAATAGACTATTGTCGTTGATCATTTAGGTGCCACCTAGGAGTTACTTGAATATTGATTCAATAGTGACTTGAGCTTGACTTCTCTTATTCCTTATATATAGAATGTCTGAAACAAGATTGGGCAAGGATAATGAAAGCCCGACTGGCTCCTCTAATGGGGGAGGGAGCATAAGGATGAACCAGGATGCCCAGAAGCCTGCTGAACCTCAACAAGTTCAGCAGGAAGTTCACGTGATTCATTCTATTCAACGAGAATGCTTCTCCAGTTTGAAGGAGATTTTTGATCAAATGATTGTCTCTATGAGTCGAAATCCTCTAATTCTTCCTGACCCTCCGGTAGCAAAACTGGCAAGAGCTCCAATTGACAAGTTAGCTCAACACCGATTTTACACTTTCACTAGAACAAGTGAAGCCAAGCCAGAAGAAGCAGAGTACTGGCTGGAGAATATGGCAAGAATCTTTTCTAAGCAACTACAGTGCTTAGATGAACACAAACTGGAGTGTGCAGTAGCTTTATTGGCCGAGGAGGCACTGAATTGGTGGGAGACTACTACCTTGGCAGCACCTGAAGAAGCTGTCACTTGGGAATTCTTCCTTAAAGAATTCAAAAAGAAGTATATTAGTGATCAGTAGCTTGCTGATCACAAAAAGAAGTTCTTGTACCTGAAGCAACGAGGGAAATCGATCGAGCAGTATGTTAGCGAGTTTTGTAAATACTGCAAATATGGCTCAGAATTCATAAGGAAAGAAGAGGACAAGTGTAGAATGTTCATAGATGGACTCAATGATGAGTTAGGCCCCATGTTCACTGATTTGGGGATTATTGACTTTCAAGAATTTGTCAACCGAGTCATAGCTATCGAAGCCAAGATGAAGACTTCGGCAAAACAATTGGAGAATCAGTCCCGAGATAACAAAAGATTGAGGGATGATTATTAGTATCATTGGCACAATAAGAAACAAAAGCACCAAGGAGGAAATTCTTCCAATCAGGGAAATTTTTCTAAGGGTAGCTATATACCCAAGCCACAAGCTATGTCCAGAGCCTCAACACCTATTGTGTCCTTGGATAGCATCGGGAAAATCGGGAGGGAGACCCAAATCCCTGCTTGCACGACTTGTCAAAAGAACCATGCCGAAGTTTGTAGAAAGCGCACTAATGCTTGTTACTTGTGCGGAGACACGACGCACTATGTTAAATATTACCCCCAAAATCTGAACAAGTTGCCTTCTCATGTTTCTCACAAATCGAATCAAGCTCCTTCACCCAGGGGAAAGGGTTCGAAGCAAGCTAACTCAGGCAACTACAGGAAGAGCAAAGGCCAAGGGTCTAATGCTACATATCAAGAGTCACAGACACCTACTCGAGTCTATCATATCCGTGGTCAAGAGGAGGAAGAATCTTCTGACGTAATTGTAGGTACAATCTACCTCGATACTTACCCTATTTATGCTTTATTTGATACGGGATCAACCCAATCATTCATAAGATCTCCTTTAATTTAAAAGCTTCAATTGAAGCCTGAATATGTTAGTTGTGGCTTAATTGCTACCAATCCTTTAGGACACAATGTAATAGTGAACCAAATATGTAAGGATTGCCCTTTGTTTATTCAAGGCATCCCTTTCCTAGCCAACCTATTGTTATTCCCTTTTGTTGAATTCGATATTATTCTGGGATTAAATTGGTTAAGAAGGCATCAAGCTTGGGTAGATTGTCAAAAAAGAAAGTTGTTTCTCCGTGGTCTAGGAGAAAAATCCATTACCTTGATCGATAAGAAACCTATTAGCATCTTTGATGCTATGATTAAAAATGATGAAATTGAATTCGGTGCGACTTCCTTCCCTGTTGTTTCTGACTTCCCTGATGTTTTTCTGAGGAATTGCCAGGATTACCCCCTATTCAGTAAGTCGAATTCAAGATTGAAGTTCAACTCGGGAATGATCCAGTGTCTATCACTCCATATCGAATGGCCCCTTTGAACTCAAAGAGCTTAAGCAACAATTGCAAGAGCTTCAAGACAAGGGCTTCATCCGACCCAGCTCTTCACCCTCGGGAGCACCCGTATTGTTCGTTAAGAAGAAGGACGGGTCGATGAGGCTATATATCGATTATCGTCAGCTAAACCAGTTCACTATCAAGAACAAGTATCCATTGTCGAGGATTGAGGACTTTTTCGATCAATTCAAGGATGCCAAAGTCTTATCCAAGATTGATTTGAGATCGGGGTACTATCAGATGAGAATACAAGACTCAGATGTACCCAAAACGGCTTTCAGGACTCGTTATGGTCACTACAAATTCCTAGTTATGCCACTCGGGCTAACTAATGCTCCAGCGGCTTTCATGGACTTAATGAACCGATTGTTCAAACCCTATTTGGACAAATTTGTGGTTGTCTTTATCGACAATATTCTCGTCTTCTCGAAGGACAAGGAGGAACATGATAATCAACTTCGAATTGTACTCCAAACACTGAGAGAGAATCGGCTATATGCCAAATTGAGCAAATGCGAGTTCTGGCTCTCGAAAGTATCCTTCCTTGGCCATGTTATCTTGGCTTAAGGGATAAGGTTGATCCTAAGAAGATTCAAACCGTCATCGAATAGAGACCTCCAAGAAATGTTAGCGAGGTTAGGAGTTTTCTCGGTTTAGCTGAGTATTACCAAAGTTTCATGAAAGGTTTCTCGATTCTTCCTACCCCATTGACTCGACTCCTTCGAAAGAATACTCCATTTAAATGGTCTAAGGACCAGTAGAGGAGCTTCGATCAATAGAAGCAAGTTCTAACTCAAACTCCTATTCTAATCAAACCTGAACCGGGGAAAGATAAGTCTTCAGTGATGCTTCCCACCTCAATTTAGGGTGTGTATTGATGCAAGACGACAAGGTCATTGCCTATGCTTCTCGGCAACTTAAGTCACATGAATTGAACTATCTAACGCACGACTTGGAACTAGCTGCAGTCGTATTTGCTTTAATGATCTTGAGATATTACCTGTATGGAGAGAAATGTCAATTATTTACAGATCATCAGTGTTTAAAAATACATCATAACTCAGAAGGAATTAAATATTCGACAACGATGATTCGTGGAACTACTAAAAGACTATGACCTAATCATTGATTACCATCGTGGCAAGGCAAATGGTGTGGCTGATACCCTTAGTCGCAAACATTCAATTGGCAAGATCAAATGCAAATTTCCTATATTTTTTATCCTTCTATTCGAATGGATAATATGAAATCCACTAATCGAAAACCTTTAATTGTAGCTTCAACTACCTTCAATGCCTATTTTAAACTCCTAAAGAACCAAAGATATGTGGTAGAACTTCAAGTTCAATTTGACTTGAATTCGAGGATCAAAGAGCTTCAACAAAATGATGCTGAACTTCAGAAGATATTGAAAGAGATTGATTCCAAACTGAGCACCGAATTCTCACTTCAATCGAATAGTGTGCTCTACTTCACGAATCGGGTTTGTATACCCAATGATCCAATCCTTAAAAGGGAAATGCTTCAAGAAGTACATAGTAGTTTTTTTCAATACATCCGGGAGTGATCAAGATGTATAAGGACTTAAAGGAAGTCTATTGGTGGCCATGATTGAAGGCCGATATTGTTGACTTCGTATCAAGGTGCTTCACTTGCCAGAAGGTGAAGGCTGAACACCAACTACCTACTAGACTCCTAAAACCCATTGAATTCTCTCAATCGAAATGTGAATGAATAACAATGGACTTCGTATCAGGATTCCTTTATCGCTGAGGAAAAATGATGCTATTTGGGTGGTCGTTGATAGGTTCACAAAATCAGTTCACTTCCTACCTATTCGAATGAACATGAGCCTCAAACAGCTAGCTGAAATGTACTTGAAAGAAGTGATCAGACTTTACGATGTTCCTAGATATATTATATCATATCGGGACTCTCGTTTTACTTCTCGATTCTTGAGGGCACTTCAACAAACTATGAGAACTAAGATTAATCATAGCACTGCCTTCCATCCACAAACCAATGGACAATCTGAAAGGGTAATCCTTGTGCTTGAAGACATGCTTTGAGCTTGTATTTTCGACTTCGGTTAAGACTGGGAGAAATCTCTACCATTAGCAGGATATGTAGAACTCCCCCATGATGGTCTGAATTGGGGAAAACAAGGTCTTAGGACCTAAATTGCTTCGTGAAACCAAAAATCAAGTTCGGATGATCCATAGTAGACTGAAAGAGGCCTTTGATAGGCAAAAGGCTTATGCCAACCTCAAGAGAAGAAACATTGAATATCAAGTGAGAGATTACGTATTCTTGAAGTTATCTCCTTGGAGGAAAATCCTCAGATTCGGGAAGAGGGGTAAACTAAGCCCTCGATTCATCAGACCCTTTGAAGTCTTAGAAAATATCAGTTCAATTGCTTACAAGCTAGCACTCCCTGCTGAATTCAATAGGATCCACAACATCTTCCATGTATTGATGTTGAGGAAATATCAATCAGATCCATCACATGTTCTAGAACCTGATGAGGTGGAACTTAATCCTGATCTATCGTATGATGAAGAACCAATTCAAATACTTGATAAAGAAGTGAAGAGACTTCGCAATAAGATTGTGCCATTGGTGAAAGTTCTACGGAAGAACCACAATGTAAAAGAAGCCACTTGGTAACCAAAGCAACGATGAGAAAGCAGTACCCTCATCTGTTCCCCTCAGGTAAATTCGAGGACGAATTTCTTTAAGGGGGAGGGAATTGTAATATCCTCAAAACTAGTTTAAAAGAAGTTACTACAATGCCTTCATTTGATCCCTAATTGATTAAAAACAAGATACTAGGTCTAGTTAATAAGGACTAGAATGCTATAATTGAAAAAGTGGTAACCTTATTTATAAGTGACAAACCGAAACAAACAACAACATGAGGGAATGCATGCTAAACTGCTAAATTCCTAAATGCCCCTACACATGTCATTAATTAGTGGTTAATCAAGGGCAAATTAGTCATTTTGGGAGGAGATAATTGATGATCCATTATCATCTTCTTCTCCCTATTGCCAAGTAGATGAACAAAGAAGAGAAAAAGGGAATTGAGTGAGAAAACTCTATTTTCATAGATTCAAGATTGAATTTGGAGGAATTGGAGTTGCTAGCATTCATATTATCTTGATACGAAGGTAAAATATCTTCCTTAATGCATTATAGATTCAAATGATGCATGTAGATTTTAATTTCTTGCTTGAATTACATGAATTGGATGATTAGTTAGTGAATTGATGCTATGAACTAGTTATGAAGCTCAATTGATTGATCAATCCATGAAATTGGTAGTGCCAATCGAATGAGTAGGAGAAATTGATGTTGTCAATAACCAAATTGATGGTGAAATGCTATGCTAGTTCTGGAAAAATTTGGATGATGATTAGAATGGATGATTGATATGTGAATTGAAATTCTGGTTGCTGGAAATTCTAGTGAAATGATGTCCTATTGAATCAATTCGAAAATATTGCTCAATTGCCCTATTTTTATAGGTTTGACACATAATTGGACTGACCTAGACATGTATGAATGAGTATATATGTTGAACAATCATGTTAGAACCCTTGTCTAAGTGATTAATGAAGCTAGAATCTAGCTAAAGGAAAGCTGTCCAGAATACTCTGTTTTGGCAGTGAGTTTAAGAATTTGTAGAAAATCACATAAACCAAATTAGGGAATAAATCTTATATTTACAGAATCATGTGTATGTCTATTTTCATATGCAACAAACGGAATCGAATTCCGAGTTATAAAATCGTTTGTAGAGACTAATCTCTAAGGATAGTGCAAACTGTCATGTGGCATAATTTGGCTTGCCTTCAAATAAAAAACTGTATTAATTCACAATGAATAAAAATGTAAGGCCTATATGGTTAGAAGGAAAATTAAGCTAGCTTTCTAACGGTGTAAACGGTTCGAAATTCCGACGTACGGAATAAAAGAGTTGAACTTTTAAGCAAGTAGTGCACATGCTGCCAGACAGCAATAGTCTTGATTTTTTGAATTGAATGCTTGAGTGTATGGTGTCACATAATGACTCAAATGGTTGCTGGATTTTACCTAATATACTATGCATTGTATGAATGATAGATCAAGTGGAAATTGTGGAAAAAGGGGCTCACGTAGACCAGCAAGCTAGTAGAGGGAAAGGGATTTCAATCCGAGATCGACAATAGCTTGAAAAATTCCTGTGAGTGTAGTTTAAAGTTTGGAGAGAGCAATAACCTCTCCAAGTCCAATTCTGATTTGAATTCCTTACTGATTCTTAGTATAAATTGTGTAATGAGTTTGCTATGGAGCATTATCAAGGTAAATGCTCTTTTGAGTGGTTACTTGATTGAGAAGCATGCTTGAATTACAATCGATTGCCAGGATATGCTTCTTGCCTAATTGAACTATATTGAAATGAAGCATGTTGTTATAGTTAGAAGTAACTCAATTCATTGTTTAATGACATATTTATTGATATACCTTCATTGGCTGTTGGAATATTGATATTGGTATTGGCCTTGAACCCTATTTGATTGAAAGGGATATTGACACAAAATGTGCACATTGAATTGAATCATGCTTCTAATTGAATGAAAGTGATAACTATTGTAAACCTTGGTCTCAAGTCGGTCTTAGATATAGTTGGCATGCCATAGAGTCTATAGAGCTCAGTATCAGGGTGGACTATGATCTGGGACGTTGGTCCCTAATTGGAGACAGTAGGAGGGAAGTATTGTTATTGGTCATTGGTGACAGTAGGAGGGATTTGACCGGTACTTTGTACCATATTGACTATTGATATTGGCGATAGTTTGGTTGGGGACTTGAGTATCTAGACTGAGTAATAGATTCTCAAGGCTATGCTTAAAATGAACTTATACCTCATGTACATTGAATCTATTGCTACATTGCATTGTATTGATTGATAGTAAATGGAAATTGAATTCCATGAACTATAAATATTGAGACATTGCTTATATGAGATTGCTTGAGTTTGAGACATTGATTGTATTCAAATGACATGTTATGCCTAAAGTTATTCTAATTGGATGATTGAGCATATCTAAACTTTCAAGCCTTGTATTGAAATTGGATTATAAATTAAGCAAATGCATCTAGTTTTGTTTATAGTGTTTCGAATGGTTCCTTAATGATTAGGGAACCATACCATCTTTTAGATGGTTCGTAGTTGAGACTTTATGTATTAATTGTCTTGAAACTTGAACTCACTCACTAAGTTTTTCTTATTGAAGTCTTTTTTCTACGATTAAGGTTGATATTGGATTCTATCCAGAAGTCTAGGCTCGTAGAAGTCATATTTTGCTTGAAAGAGTATGTTTCCATCTTGTTATAGTTCTCCTAGGATGGTGGCACATAAGGAATGCATATTCATGATCACTTAGTAATGGTTTGTAAATATTAACTTCATCCATGATCTATAAAGAGTATGGTATGTATATATGAGCATGTATGCACTTTATTGAACTTAAATGCTTGTTAGCCTAATGTTAGATTTCCCATGGTTGAATTATGCATGTAATGGTTGAATAGATCTATTGAAGTTGGCTAGTTAACAATAAGTAAATGTAGTAATCAACATGTTTAGACATGAAGCACTTAGATCACTTAAGGTACTAGCTGAATGGTGTATATAATATTGGAAGCATGTATGTTTGATTAAGGTAACTTAAGTAAATGATGTAAATCACCTATTGGTATGCATAATCGCTACATTGAATGTTGAAACCTTCTATCGTTATCCATCTAGTTCGAATGGTTACTTGAAGAACAAGTAAGTCTTAAATGGTATTGATTATGATAACAAATTGCATTATGGGTCCTCACCTATTCGAATTGTTTCTTGATGTGCAAGAAAGGCTTAAAATGAATTGAACTCACTAGCTTTAATTGAATGGATTATGGATTGTAAATATGGTAACTTACCTAATCCTATTATGGTGGTTAGAGTATGTTACAATCAAGGAATTTCTTGAATTGATACTCTTGATTTTTCCGCTTCAATCTTAGTGGGAATGGTGGTGGAATTCGGATCTCTTCATCTTCTTGGATTTTCATATGCAATTGCCTAGGCAATCTCTGCTTTACCAATTTTAGATGAGGGATTCTCGCTGATTACTACTTTTTCAGCAACGGGTTGCTCTGCTGGTCGGTTTATTGGCTGGGCAGGTGCATCATTAAGCTTTCGTCTAGTGATGACCTTACACTGCTCATGGCCTATTCCTTTGGCGACCTCAGTATCGCTAGGTAAACTACATGGTGGTCTCATATTCAAGTTCTGGGCGAATTGTCCAACTTGTGTCTCCATGGATTTCAATGCTGCCTCTTGATTTTGCAATCTCATCTCCGTCATGTTCGTAAAAGCATCAGTCTTTTTCATGAAATTATTATTCTCAACCATATAAGATTCAGTTTTTAACATAAAAGCATTGAGATAATTTTCAAAAGAACTAGCTAGTGTCGATTGTTGTTGTGGCATCTGTTGTCGTGGCATGTTCTGCTGAAACCCCGATGCTTGTGTATTCTGACTATTCTGATTAATGGCGTTGTTTGGGTTGCTCCATGAAAAATTAGGGTGCTTCCTCCAGGCTATAAATCACAAATTGGATGTACTACCTTGATCTCCTGTGTGTTGCTAGGTCGCTGCATGTTCTTAACCATATTGGTTAAAGTGGCCAATTGTGCAGAAATAGATCCTGATGAATCAAGCTCATTTATCATGGCATTGCGTCTGACTATTCCCCTTCAGGTGGTTGGGAACTGATAATCATTCTTGGCAAGACGGTTCAGAATCTCTATCGCTTCCTCAAGTGACTTGTCGAGGAATATGCCATTTGTCGAGGCATCTAGCATCATCCTTGTTGGTGTGTTCACTGAGTTGTAGAACATCATCACTTGCATCCACACTAGGAATCTGTGCATGGGACATTTGTGTAAAAGCTCTCTGTATCGCTCCTAAGCCTAGTACATGGATTCATCATCTGCCTACCGAAAAGAAGTGATATCATTATGCAACTTATTAGTCATATTTGTAGAACTAAATCTAGCAATGAAATCATGATTAAATCTGTCCAAGATCCTATAGATCCGAAAGGAATACTGTTTAACCACGCTTTTTCCCTATCCCTTAGTGAATAGGGAAATAATTTCAGCCTTAGGATATCTTCATGGACTCCTTGTAGCTTGAATGAAGTGCAAATCTCCAGGAATGATTTGAGATGTTGCCTGACATCTTCAGTTGCTGAGCCACCAAATTGACCAATTGTGTTGATCATATTGAACATCGCAGGTTTTAATCAAAGTGGGCGGCTTCTATCTTAGGTGCGACAACTCCTGGATTGAGATCGTTGAGATCTTCCTCAAAGTAGTCTCGAATGGGTCTGTTACGAACATGTTGTACGACTTGATCTCCTTCTCCTCTTATTATGATGTTCTGGTTACCATTGGCATTCAGATTACCGACTGGGTTATCAGGTTGTTCTGCCATTGCTGATCGTTGTCCTTGTCTTCTTCTATGAAGAACTCATTCTATCTCGGGTTCAAGTGGGTAGTCTTGTGTTGTTGGTCTCGCGCTGGTCATACATAGATGCAAAGCCAAAGTTGTAAGTCCCTTGAAAATCAATTAGAAATAAAACAAAAATTAAAAGAAATAAAGGTGCAAGAAATTGAAAACAAAGTTGCTATTGCCAATCCCCGACAATGGTGCCAAAAACTTGTTGCATATTGAGTGCTTCACAATTGGTGCAAGTGTACACGACGCAAGTTATAGTACAAAATAGATATCATCTCCACAGGGATTTGTGCTACTTCTGGATTCTAACTTCTCGCGTTGAAAGTAAAAACACAATTTGGTGATTGAAGGAGTTCTAATTAACAAGAAAATAAAAGAGCAATTAAATAAAAGAAAGATGTAATCAAATAAAAGGGAGTAGGTCGGGTTATCGTGAGTTGTGGCGTGATAGTTGAATGGACTGTCATGGTAATTGAGTGCTAGAGTAGCTCAATTGATCTTCAATTGAATCCAGTCGGATTGCCTGGGCAATTCTGCGATTGCCTGGGCAATTGGGCGACAACCTTCAAAGTTCAGTGAAGCATTCTTCAATGGTTTCTCGTTATCCCTAACTCAAAACACTGTTAATTGTACATACCTTGATAATACATCCCTGCGTGAACCAAGGGTGGACAACAACCTATCTTGCGCTCCTTTTAGCCGTTGAAATTTGCAACTTATCCCTAAGTCGAATTAGTCTTCATCATAGATTGATTGAATAAAACCATGCTCATTCCTTTCTTGAATCTAACTCTCCCGATATTAGATAAATGGATGAATTCATGAGATCCTCTCCCAACTCACTTGCAAAATTAAGAACCAAGAATGGACAAAATTTGAATTAAAATTGCAAAATCAAATGCCTAAACAAATCCAATCGTTCTCACAACCACAAAAACACAATAACCCAAGATAAATAAAATTAGTTCATGGTCGGGTGCAAAATAAACACAAGATAAAAATTCCCTAGCATGAATCTAATTTAACAAAGAGGAAGAAAAAGAATTCGAACAACCCTCTATTTTTCTCTCCCAAATCGCACATCCTTGAAGTTGGCAGCTAGGGCTTGTATTTATAGGAGATGGATAGGTCAAAGTCTTTCTTGAGGAGGAAGTTAAGTTGAAATTAAATAGAATAAAAGAAATAAATTTCTTTTATTATTATATTTTTATTCCTCCAAAAACTCCTCATAAAACTCTTAGAATTTAATCTCCTTTTGATCTTTGCATGGAACTCCTACTCCTTTGCTTCACGCTATTTATTGCGAACATATTTGATTTATCCAGTCATCACATCGGCTGCCACTTCATCTTATCCTCAATTGCCTCGGTAATTTCATAATTGCTTGGGCAATTAGTTCCTACGCACAAAAGCACACCAAAGCAGTATCTTTTTCCACAAAAACCACCAAACTATGTAATCAAGCTTAACGGTGAAAAGAAACATGAATTAATGTATGAATGACTAATTATGCAGCTAATATGAGCCTAAGTCTAACAATAATATGAGTAAAAAGGTTAATAAAAATAGTACTTTTGAACACTTAACAATATGTATCTAGTTCCCTAGCAAACTTAGACTCTTTGAAACTATGCTCAAATTGAAAAAAAATTGAAAATGATGTTAGGGTAAAAAGAAACTAATGAGGCAACAATGTTCTGCCAAGGCAATAAAAAAATAGAACTCTCCTCATAATAAGTTACTTGGGGCTTCGTGGTTTGCTCCCTCTTAGTTCTCAAGTCCAAAACCCTATGGTATGAGTTGAAGAGAATGCCTAGTGATGTCTGGATTAAGGTGGGGATTCGTGGTATGCTCCCTCTTATCACTCACGCTAAATAGTGTCACGAAGCAAGCTTAAATTAATACCAACAGAACCCTCGGCAAGAAAGAAAAAGAAAGAAAAAAATATGAAAATAAAAATCTGAGTTTAGGTAGTAAAATTGGCTAAGGGAGTGAAAGGATATTGGATGCATATTTCCTACAGATCATGTACACTTCATGAACTTAGACTAGAGTTATATTGTTACACTTAATTATTACCTGCTTGGCATTATTGCACTGCGATACTGAAGACAGAAATAGAGCCAACTTATGCTTGCCATCCTTTGTTGGCATTCCAACCAAAATTTTGTCGAGGTAGCTTTTTTCACTATTTATATTATTTTATTTATTTGCATTACTTAAGGACAAGAAAGGAGTAAGGTTTTGGGGTGTGTTACCTCTCCAAAAGTACTATTTTTAATGCCAATCTTACAATGTTTTTGCTTGTTTTTAGATACATTTAGTTGCATTAGGATGATAAAATTATGCATTTACATAAGGAGTTAGGAATTTTGTCTATGCCAATATAAAAGGTTGTTTTGTTGGCAATTTTACAGGTTTGGCATAGTATTTGGCACAGAAAATCAAGGACCAGATAGTGCCAAGCACTTGTTGACAGGGAAGTAACCTTCATGCCATGCCAAGAGGAACCCCGAAAAAATAGGATATGGCCAGGCTCCTAAAAGATCGCAAATGGATCAACTTCTGAAAAAATAGTAGATAAGGTGATGCCAAACTATGTGCATTCAAATTCAAAATGCCAAGGCTTATCCTAGGGCTTCTGCATAAGCCTATTTATAGAGGAGATCGATCATCACTGAAAACAAATTGGAGAAGGAGAAAAAGACAATGAAGACGATGAAGTCCTGAACTTGAGATGCGGTCTGCAACAATGGAGAATGAGGAATCGGAGACAAAAAGATAAAAGGCTTGAAGATTCCATGAGTCATCGGGAATCCATTAAAGGGCTACATCGAGAGACCTCCTTCCTTGCTTTAGTTCTTTGTTGATTTTCGTATTTCTTTCCTGTGTTTAAGAATGATTTCAAACTATTATTTGCTGCGTTTTATGTTTAGTTGTTAATGATTCAATTTCCTTGGTGTTGTTTGTTCTATCTGGCATACTCTACTATTTTCTAAATACTATGCCAAGCGAGAACTGGCATAGTTGGCCTATTGCACCTAAATATCTTAACAGACTTGGGTGGCAACAATCAAGTTGTTGGGTACTAAGGCGAGATGTTTTGAGAGAAGATGTTCAAGTAGATGAACTTACTTCGGGAGTGAAATCTACCCCTTAGGAATATAGGTTGGATCTTAATCAAATCGGTTTATGAAAAATCATGCACTATAGAGATATAGGGGTTTTTACATGGTCTATTTAGGGCAATGACCATCGACAGAGGCTTTGCCAATTTGAATCTACTCGGCAATCAATGCCAAGGCAGGAAATTATTACTAGCCAGCATTGCTAGCATAAAATTCAACCATTCTATGCCAAATCTTTGTTATCATTCTTGCACGCATTGCTTGCCAGACTATTATCATTCCATTTCTATAATCTTCACTTTACTTCAATTCTTTTTATCATCTTTATTTCTTTAATTCTTTTATTTTATTCATTCCTTCAACAAATTGCCATCACTTTTATTTTCTAGTTCACAAGTATTAATCGTAACAATTAATTCTCCCAGGCAATCCCTGTTGAGACGATACTCAACTCACTACTATATTACTTGCTGACCGTGTATACTTGCACGTAAAAGGCGTATTCTTGGCATTATTTTTACTTGCTTGTTTACATTGAACACTTAATCTTTTACCATGCAATATTACGTCAACAGTTTCTAGGACCAATTTTTTTTATTTGATCACAAGATGACATTAAACTAGCTTCTAAACTCCAACTGGATTTGAAGGAAGCTATACCATTCCAATTAAGCTTAGTCTATTCATCAAAAGAAACTTTAAAACCTTAATTTATAACTATATTTCCTTTTTATAAAACCAATTTCAAGATTATTTTAACTAGTGTTTAAACAAAGAAGATCATAGAAATGAGAAAGAACACTTTAGTTATTCATCCTTACTACACACTTGCAACTTATGTCATACTATAATTAGAACAAGCAATTTACCCCTTATTCAGATTTTAAACTAATATTTCAATTTAGTGAATAAAATTAATTCTTCTGAACTTATTAACATATGGACACTACTCGAACATGACTAAATTGGCATAACATGTTTCATATCACACCTCAAGAATTTCTTAGTTTCATTCAAATTAACCTATTAAAAATTTAACAGTCACAAGCAAACAAATGACCATTCTAGATTAGGCAAGTTTCTCATGTCTACTTCATTTTATTAGACCTAATCGATCATCACATTTATACATATAATACCATATCCAAGGTCTATCAATTCTTATCTCATTCAAATATCAGAATCATTAACATAACCATAGTTCTTCTATCATTTAACAATCCTGATCATCGAGGCATCCATTCAAATAGCTTAATACACATTAGGATCCTAACACAATGACACATGGCATGACTTAGGCAACGAACAAGTAATATCAATTAACTAACTAGTTACCATATTATCTTATACTTTTATCCATTACTCTTTTTATCCATCAATCCAGTCATGTGAACTATATCATTGTATTAGGGTTTTAAACATGATAATAGATATGTTTAAGTCCTTAAATACAGTTACCAACAAGATTATCTATTACTCAAAGCAAAAATAGATTATTTAAACTACCATATCATAACCACCATATAACTTAATAGCAAGCAACCATAAAGAAATAATTAAGGGCCCATTACACAACTTTACAAACATATAAGGCTTATATACATAATAAGCCACAAAGAAAAATCTAAATGCATAATGCATACTTATCAACAATGTGCCACAATCTAGGAGTATTTAAGAGATTACAACACGTACTTCTTGTCACTTGTGATCCTGTCCAAGCTCGATAGATAAACAGAAGCATTGATACCCTGAAAGAATAAGGTAAGCTAACGCTTATTGAGGTAGTACTATAATTCAAATACAATATCATAGACCTTACATAGTCTATTTCTTATTCATACATCAAAGCTAATCAAGTTCCATGATGGTACCAATATGATCGAATGATCACTTAACCTAGTTATAAGGTTTCATTTAGCATTTCAGACTGATTTATTTTAGTATCCCATAAGAAAGTAATGCTTGACACATAACATATCTTAACAAAGTTTATCATAACAAGGCATGTCGTAATAATTAACTACTTTTCATATAAGTTAGCAAGGTAGATTTTATTTTATTTTGGAATTTCTTTATTTAAACTTTTACAAGACTTATGAATCAATTAACCTATTGCACTAACACATCTCTTATTTAAATCATCAATAAAACCTTTAATTCATGAGTATTGCATTAACACATGTATTTCACATTTAGCATATTTTCTTAGAAACCGAGTGAGCATAGCTCCTTATCACATTATCATATGAATAGCTCATTACCCTTTTTCACGTTGGGTACATATTCACCTCATGTGAACTTCTTATTTTTAATGAGCATTACTCCATATTCTTATCATTATGCCATCAAGGCTTATTTCACAGTACATATCAATCAATCTCAATCACATATAACTTTCGAACATGTATTTATAACATATATTGATTAATTAGAGATGAGTATAACTTCATGTTCATATAATTCCAAACAAAGTTTATAACCTATCATATTAAACATACAAGATCTTATGTATATCTCAAACATATATCATGCCTTTATCAAGTATTTCATATTATAATGTACTTTTATTAAAGTACTCACCTCGAATCCAAGCTTACACGAGCAACATCACTTAATTTAACAAACAAGCACTGTGATTTAAAACAAATATAGGTTCTTGGGATAGTTTTCAATCTATCCTGAGACTTTAAACTACACTCACCTCTTATCCCGAAGTTATAGATACCAAAATCCTTAATCAAATCTTGCTACTCGTCTAAATCCCTTTCCTACCTTCTTCTTGGTCTAATATCATAAAATTTTATTCATGTATTAGAACCAATCTTAATAACTATTCAAATTCCTATACATTTATTTCTACACAAACAGTCCATTGTATACCTACCAATGCAAAAAACCTCTAATGTATACATATATTCACATAACATTCACTTAACAATCCATTACATATATCTCATGGAAAAATAGTCCCACATTCTTTTATTCCTATCAATGCAAAACAACCTCTAATGTATACATATATTCACATAACATTCACTTAACAATCCATTACATATATCTCATGGCAAAACATTCCCACATTCTTTTATTCCTACCAATGCAAAACAGTACTATACACATAATCACACATATACGTACTCAAAACAGCCTCCTAAGGTTCCTATAAATGCAATTCTGCCGTGATTCCTTTTTGTACAATTACAAGAATTCTTATATATCTCAAAACCTAAATTGTCCAAAGCAGAATCTGTTTCCAGAATTTTTGCACTACCTTCACTTAAAAATTCATATTTTCTGATTCAAAAGTCAAAATCAATCACCGTTTGTTGGAGACAAAAGTAGACTCACACTTGGTTCTATACATGTAAAATCCATCCTCTAACTTAACATATTCAATTTTCTATGAATTTCTAAACTCACTACCAGAACAGAGCTTTTCTAGGCAGATTGCATAACAATTGCTTTCAACTAATTTGAATGCTCTAACAAAATCATAATTCCATCATTCATGTAAACCAAGTTCTCATATAATACACCCACATACATTTCAAAACATCAAGCATAAATACTCAAGAATAGCAAGGAAATCAAGATTTTACCTTTTTAACAAGCATTCATGCGTATGAAATCCACTAGTGTGAGCTAAGCTAGTCAAATTTGAGCTCTTTCTCTATCAACACTCTTAGGTTCAGTTTAGTCTTGCAAGAGAGAAGAAGATGAAGTTTTTTTTGATGAGTTATTTCCTCCCAAATCACAAGTGATGGTTCAAACTTTGCTCCCCTCCAAACATGCCTTCAACAAAGAATGACATGTGTTCATACCGTTCAATTGTTATCATTTTTGCATGCAATCCACTAAGTTTTACAATGATTTCTTATGAGTCCGTTTTAATATAGCACACTAATTTGTTACAATTCCTATTGAGTCCTAAAACTCTTAATTAATTATTTTAATAAACACATCAATTAATTTGAACTACAATCGAATCATAACAAATAACGTAGGTCACATTTTAGGGTGTTACAGCACATTTTGGAGTTCCACGAGCTATCATCTATGATGAAGGGACTTATTTTGATGACAAGCTTATTTCCAAGGCATTGTAGTGATATGGGTGAAACATCAAATTGCTACAACATATCATTCACAGACTAATGGCAAAGTTGAGATCTCTAACCGCAAAATCAAGCAAATTTTGGAGAAGTTGGTTAACCTAAAATGCAAGGACTGGTCTCCCAAATTGGATAAAGCTTTATGGGTATATCGTACAACATACAAAACTCCCCTTGAAATGTCTCCATTTTGACCCATTTATGGAAAAGCTTGGCATCTTCTAGTGGAGTTAGAGCATAATGCATTTTGGGCGATTAAAAAGGTTAATTTGGATGCCTTGTTGGTTTAAGAGAAACGAATGCTGGAGATTAATGAATTGGATGATTTTCACACTCAACCCTATGACAATGACCAGATTTACAAGGAAAAAACCATGAAATGGCATGACAATAGGATAATGTCGTGACATTACGCAGAAGGACAATAAGTTCTCTTGCACAACTCTAGGCTCAAGTTGTTTCCAGGGAAGCTGAAATCTCGTTGGCCTAGTCCATTTGAAGTGGTAAAAGTCTACCCCTATGGGTTTTTTGATATCAAAGATCTTAAAGATAGACCAGTCTTTAAAGTTAATGTTTGTCGACTAACTAACTTTTGACAAATAAATTATGGGTTAAGGTAAATGTGCTGGAAAATAATACCAAGTTTAGGTCTTTTGCGTGCAAGTATACAAAGTCAGCAAGTAATACAACAATAAGTTGAGTATCGTACCCACATGGATTGTCTAGGAATTAAATGTCATGTTATTTTTCTTATGAATATGAACAAATAGGTTGAATTGGATTTTAGATTTTGATTAAGAAAATGAATAAGGAACGTGCAGTGAAAATGCAAACATATTGGCAAACAAATGTATTCAAATGGATGGTAGGCATTGGAAAGGGGTGCTTGGATTTCCCGTTTAGCATATATAGCAAGTCAATAACTTTCAGCCTTGGTTTATTTGCTGACTAGATTTTAAAGATAGTATTGCCTCTATTGATGGAAATTCCCTAAGTTAATCACTTTAAAACACTTATATGTCTATAGTGTTGTTTCAAATAATTAACATGGCAAAGTTTTAATCTTTACTCCTAAGGGGTAGATTCACTTCTGAAGTAAGCTCATCTACTTGAACATCTTCTGTCAAAGTTTCTCACCTTAGCACTTGGCAATTAACCATTATCTCCTATTTTTGTTAAGATATTATGGGATAATAGGCATGTAATGCCAACTGTCGTTTGGCAACAAATTTAAGGAAAATAAGCATTAGCATAATAGACAAAAATGCCAAGGCAATCAATTATTAAAAACTAAAAAACAACTAAGCATTCATCGCAAGCATCCCAGCCAACTTAAGAAAATTAGTTCATGGTTGGGGAAACCATCAACACATCATCGTTGGTAAACACCAGCATCACAAATGAAATTAAAAAACTAAGTGAAATGGACAAAGAAGGAGATCTGTCAATGTATCCCTTCAATGGATCTAGACCTCTCGATCATGGCCTGGTTGAACCATAATTTGCCCTCTAATCTTTTTCTTCATCACAGTGTTGCCCCTCATTTGCTCAATCAATCTTCCTTTTATATGCACTCGTAGAAACCCTAGATTGGGTTTGATTTTGAAAGTTTGTTATGCCCCATGTTAGGCGCGTTATCTTCTTATCCTCTTTTTGAATTTCAAGGCTGACATGATCTTTGACTAACGGCTAACTAACCAACATCAACCGTCCTTCTTTTACCAATCGAGCTTGGAAATCCTCGCCCTACTTTTGCCAATGGCACTCAACATTTCTCTTCTGCTCTGCCAAACCTATCCTGCCTACCACAGCAAGGAAATAATCCTTCACTATAACAAAGAAAATACTTCATAACTTCTATATGCAAATGCATGATTCTACTAGCCAAATGCACAAATATGTACCCAAAGTCAAACAAAATCATGGCAATATATACATGAAAAGTAGTACTTTTGAGTAGTTAACACTCCCTCAAACCTAGCTCATTGCTTGTCCTCAAGTAATGCAACTAAAAATTATAAAAAGAAAAAAGAAAAATACCTCGGCAAATTTCTGATGACATACAACACAAGCTAGCAAGCAAAATCTGGTCCTAGTTCTGTCCTCAAATATCCCCGAGCAATAATGCTAACAGATCAAAAAATTCAGGTGCAGTTATATAACTCTATCATGGGCTCATGAAGTGTAGGTAATTTGCATCAAGTATCCTTCAACCCCCTAGCAAATCTTTACTATACAAACTCAAGAATACATTTTTTATTTATTTGCCAAGGGTTTCTTTCTGTTGGCATTAAATTAAGGTTCGGGTCATGACGCTGTTTGGCATGAGAAATAAAAGGGAGCATACCACGAATCCCCACGTTAATCTAGACTACACCACTAAGCTAACCCATTACACTCATACCCTAAAGTTTTGTTGGCTTAAGAACTAAGAGGGAGCAAACTACGAAGCCCCAAGTTACTTATTGTCTGTAAGGAAGAGGAGTGTTCTAATCATTTTTCTTGACTTAGGGAAAATATTGTTGCCTTATTCTTTACTTTAAGCCTGACATTGTTTCATCATTTTTTTATATTTTTTATTCTGAGTTCAGTTTCAATAATCCTAAGTTTGTCTTGGGCACTAGATGCATACTACGTGTTTAAGTGAGACTAAATTTCCCTGGCATTACTAATTTGCTGGATCATGCTAACTAAAGATTCTAATTTCATCATCAGACAGGGATACTAGTGCAAATTCTAACTAAGATAGCAAAAGTGTTGGCAAAATTATTAGGTTAAAAGCATGTTGTGGCAATAAAAAATTTAACGATTTGGTATGCATGATTATACCTAATCTATATGGATATAAAATGCAAACAGAAACATAAAAATGAATGAATATCAAGGTAATAAATGTGAGGCAACACATACCCTCAAACTAAAGATGTGTATTGTCCTCAATGCATGAAAACACATATATACAAAATTAAATGCATGATTAAAATGAAAAGTACGAAATTAAGGAGTTAAGGGGAAGAAGACTCCCCTTCGAAATGTTCCAGCCGAGAAACGCGAGTCTTTCTCTTGATGAAACTCACTCGACTTGTAGCCACGTGCTTCTTTCATTTCAGCTGGGGTTTTGATGCAGCAATAGAGGCCTTCACATCATGGAGTACCTCATCTATTATCGTCATCGGCTTAGAGGTAACGAGGGATACATGAGTGGATAAATAAACAACTGCAATTGGTGGAACATCGATTATGGCAGATACTTCCTCATCAGACTCCTACAGAGTTTTAGTTTTGGCAGATTCTACTTAGATAGGCGAAACATGTACTGTGGCAGCTAATTGTTGGATCAGATTGTGAACATATTGGGGGTTGTCTCATTCCTCCAGGCATAAAAAGATCTAGTGGGAACTCTGGAAATGTTAGCAAAGGAGTGGTAGTGATGCCCTCAAGATTCATTTTTAGGGATCGATCCTTGGCTCTAAAAAATTGCCAAAGCACCAAATTTTGCTCCTCATCCTCTTCCAATTTTTGCAGGATGAGTTCTTGTTGTAGATAAATCTATGAAAAGTAATGCCAAGGCGTCAGCAGGCATCAATGTGACAGGTTCTGTCTTTGGCATCTTAGCAGCAGACACCGACTCAATAGCCTTTCCCTTTCTCTTCTCCTTTGCCTACCTGTCAATCAATTGGCTCCACAGAGCAGGAGTGATGGTTCCCTTGCATTTTTGGTGTTATTTGAGTCAAGCTTTGGCACTTTATGAAGACTGTAAATTTTAGAGATTAGTGAAGGAAAAACCAAACTGTCACTTCCCTTACCGGTACACTTGTAAGTTTCATCAATGATCAGACGTCCCATGTTGATTTTCCTCCCCATAATGATTGAATGCAAAAGAACCAGTCACTCCTCTGAAACGGTTTCATTGTGTGTGGTCGACATAAGATTTTCCTTCAAGAATTGTTTCCACGCCCTTGTTTGTGGTTTTAATGTTAGCCGTTTCATGGTTCTCTTGCCTTTAGAAAAGATGTTCCACTTTGTTCATGATTCACACAAGTCCTTCAGTAAAGATTGTCTCTTGGCAACAACCATGGACTCAAAAAATGCCAAATGTTCTTCACTGCACCATCCAACTTAAACAACCCATTAATGTATCCTTCATCGAATTGAACAAACATACCTCGTACAAACAGAAAAGGTGAATTCGTGGTAGTAAAGTGGTCATAGGATTCATGAACAATGGTGGAATCAACCTCCCCTGGTTGCTAGAAAAAAGATTTCCCAATTTTACTTCTTGACAATGGCAACCACTTCCGGTGAGAATATAACGCCCACTTCCCAACCTAGTAGAAAATTAGGTCGAAGAGTTCTACCGGAGACAGATTCAGAGTTCAGAGACTTTGATCGGAGATTGAAATCTTATTCAGCATGTCTTTTTAATCTTTCTTTACGAGTTATCGAACTAACTCATAATTAGCTTACTCGATATGAGGTCAATTTTAAACTTTTATGAATTTAGGGACCAAATCATAAATTTACAAATTGAGGGACTTAATCAGAATTTCCTTTTTACCAATCCTCAATTAAACTTACCAATTATCACCCTGTGAAGTTTCATTACTAATGGAGATCGTTTACCTATCCAATTAGGCTATACAAGTTTTTAAGTGACCATTTTATAAACTTTTAAAACTGTGTTTTAAGCCATTTAACAAAATTAACTAACTTTGTACCGATATACTTAGGGCTGTATCAGTACACTAAGCCAAATTTCATTTTTCAGATTCAAGAATAACAAGTCCGTATCGATACCCCTAAACCTGTATCGATACGCGTTGACCTAAAGACCGTTCCGATACAATTTATTTTCCAAACCTTACTATCCAACTTCGTATCAAAACACCCACTATGTGTATCGGTACGCCCTATTTTATCAATTCCAATTATGCAAGGCAGTACCGATACAGCGTGACCCATATCGATACGTCTGCCTTGTAATGATAGATTTTATCTGGTTTTTATTCGAATTAACCTATTGAACGTTGTCCAAATTTTACCAGCAAGTCCAATATCCATATTTTCAATAGCATACAAAATTTTAGAGTGTTCTAAATCCATTTATCTAGTTTTCACCTTTTAGGGCTTTTAGGCTCATTTTACTAGTTTAACTAACTCACAATCATGCCATAGTAACCATTAAGCATTTGGTCACCTTTAGGCTATTACACATACATAGTAAAGCACATTTATAACATGTTTAGGCTATATGCCACCTTACTAGGAGTTCAAAGCAAAAGTTAAGCATACTCGGTTAACAATTTACATAACATCAATCATAGCAAAACATATTAATAGCCATTAGTCATGATTTCATATAACAAATCTAGATCATATAAGCATAAAATTTCCTTGGACATGGTAACCAATGGATACGCAGATTCCCCTGTACACCACACATATCGAAAATAGGTCGTAGCCTTGAGTCGTAGCTCTGGATAATGTCTCTTACACAATCCATCCTTTTCTCCCCCACATATAGGCCGTAGCCCCGGACCGTGGTCCAATCCCTTACTTGGTGAGCTCGAATAACCCTATGGCATACCAATTGCATCCAATGTCCACGAGTGTCCAAGTCACTAATTTTATCAGAATTCTTACTTTTCAAATCACATCATATCGAATAGCAAATTGAGTCTTAGATCCATAGTTCATATCATAACACATCCATATCAAAATACACATGTAGCATATTTCACATATCACATAGGAACTTATAACATATCAAATAACATTGGGGACTTACCATGCTTTCCATTAGCATCCACACATGTTTGCTTTATGTGCGCCCTTAAACAAAAATGCAATCATAACACAAAACAAATGCAACGGGATGGCTCCGTGTCAATCCCTTGACACGACAACACTCACCAAGTATTCAGAGACTTCAAGGTTCTCGGATTTCGATTCCTTTTCTCCTAGGCTTGTTTGGAGATTACCGGTTGTTTCCTTCCAATTTTTGAGCTAGGAAGAAACACAAGGGATCAATATAATCAATATAACGATATTGTGCTCATTTCAAATATTAGGCTCAATAATTCGACTTGAATTTAAACTTCAACCATCCATGGATTTTGAAAATTGATTGAGGTCTTTTACTTATCGAGATATAAGCTTTCAAATGCTATATCGAAATCAAGCAAAGGTTGATGATTGGATTGAGGTGCTTGCTTATCTCGAGGTTGAAGACAACAATGGTGGTGCTTGCTTATTTAAGGAAAAAGGTGAGTTTTGCTTTCGGGGAATTCAAAGATAAGGAAGAAAGCCTTTACTCCTACTCCTGATTATAAAACCATTTGAAATTCTTAATCACTCTCCCACCTCACTATGGACCAATATAATACTTTTTTATCCTTGAGGGTTTGCTAAACCTAATTCCATCACATTTTACCTTTCTTTCAATATGACTATTTGATGACAATTAATCTTTCCTGAGATGTTTCACGTGGGAGGGGCAAGCAAGGTGGTGACTCATCACATATTCCATTGTATCTTTCAATTTAATATTCAAAGCAGATTTCTACAGAGACTCGTATCGATACACCTTGTGGTTGTATCGATACGGCCAAGCTAAAATGGTTAAGTTTGTTATAGAACTTAGGTCATACCGATACATGTCTTACAATATCGAAATGCCGAGCCAAAATTGTACCAATACCAATCCAACCCGTACCAATACGCCTAGTTCAAAATTAGCATTTCAGCTTTGAATTTCTTACAAAAAGGTCCATAGATCAATTTAATGCCCCACAACTTTCATTGGTTACAAAGTTGGATACAAGGATTGAGAAACTACACATTCGGGCATATTCGATACAAAATTTTTGGTCACCGGGACCTAATTCTGACTAGGCCAATTTTAGGGATGTGACAACTCTTCCCCTTAAGAAAATTCATCCTCAAATTTTCACTTTAGTTGAATAAATGGGGGTACTGCTTCTGCATCGTCTCCTCTGATTCCCACGTGACGTATTCCACCGAATGACTTCTCCATAAAACTTTCACTAAGGGCACAGACTTGTTTCGAAGCCTCTTGACTTCTCGTACGAGGATCTGCATAGGTTCTTCCTCATACGTCAGATTGGGTTGAATCTCCACAAGCTCCAGCTTGATCATATGGGAAGGGTTCGACCGATACTTCCGTAGCATAGACACATAGAAGACATTATGGATTCGACTTAACTCTTTAGGGAGAGCTAGTCGGTATGCAACAGGTCCAACTCTTTTGATCACTTTGAATAGGCCAATGAAACGAGGACTTAGCTTCCCCTTCTTGCCAAATCGAAGGATCTTCTTCCACAGAGATACTTAAGAAAGGCTTTCTCACCAAATTCGTACTGAATGTCCCTCATTCTCAAATCAACATAGGCTTTCTGTAGGTCAAACGCAGCTTTGAGCAAATCACAGATGATGGTTACCCTTTCTTCGATTTCCTAAAGTAAGTTAGGGCCTAACACCTTGCCTTCTCCAAGCTCGGTCCAACAGAGAGGGGTTTTGCATCTCCTCCCGTAAAGAGCCTCAGAGGGTGCCATCTAAATTGAGGCTTGGTAGCTACTGTTGTAAGAAAATTCCACCAAAGACAGGGATTTCTCCCACGTATTCCCGAAGTCAATGACACGGGCTCAGAGCATATCTTATAGAAACTACAAAGAAGAATCATAATTCTTGTAGATTACTTATACACACGAATCGAAGGAAGATAAAAGGTTACCTGAACAACCCTTTCGGATTGGCCATCGGTCTGATGATGGAAAGCAGTGCTTAGATGTACTCGAGTTCCCAAAGCCTCATGTAGGGTTCTCTAAAACTATGATGCAAAGCGCGGATCATGATCAGAAATGATGGACATAGGAACTCCGTACAAACAGATCACTTCTCAGATGTATAACTCAGCTAGCTTAGGCAAACTGAAGTCTATTCTCACCGGAATGAAATAAGAAGATTTGGTAAATCGGTCCACTATGACCCAAACAGTGGCGTGCTTCTTCGGTGTTAGTGGTCAGCCATTTACGAAGTCCATCGTAATACGTTTCCATTTTCATTGTGGAAGTTCAATGGGTTGTAGAAGACCAGTAGGCACTTTGTGCTCAGCCTTAACCTGTTGGCAAGTCAAGCACCTAGCCACAAAGTCTGTGATCTCCCTTTTCATGCCAGACCACCAATACAACTCCTTCAGGTGTTTATACATCTTAATAGCTCCGAGATTAATAGAGAACAGACTCAAATGAGCTTCATTTAGTATTTGATCCCAAAGATCATCATCATCTGGGACACAGACATGATTCTGAAAACACATCAAACCTTTAGAGTTCATATCAAAATTAGGATCTGGCTTATCCTTGATCTTTTTAATAAG
The DNA here is from genome assembly GCA_019671005.1 of Hibiscus mutabilis. Lineage (NCBI taxonomy): Eukaryota > Viridiplantae > Streptophyta > Magnoliopsida > Malvales > Malvaceae > Hibiscus > Hibiscus mutabilis. Next base: position 58,082,565 of record CM033716.1, on the reverse strand, counting down.
AGTTCACAACTCCTCATCAGATTCTTGAAGTGCTTTGATTCAGGACACAATGGCTGATTGAATAATCATCCTCTTGCTCTAGACCTCGAGCATGATACATCTAGGGTTAGGTCTACGGATCACGTCCAACTAAGGAAGTGTTAGTGTTGCGAGGTCTCCCCGCTGATCTATTCGGCACTGCTTTGTTCTCTTCCCTTGTTTGGATTATTCTGAGAAGGCATAGTGGTAGGGGCATTTGGGTTCTGCGGTCTGCCGCACTGTCCAGGGTGCCTCTTTTGATAAAAGTTGCATAACAAAATCTGAGAACCTTTTGCAGAACCACCCGTACTGTCGACTGAGGCTGTACGACCAACAGATGTTCCTAGGGATTGAGATTGTGGTGCATATCCTATTCTTGGCAGCTATTGATAGGTGGCAGACTTCTGATCCCGCTATTGATAGCGGGCTCTTGCTTAATCCTCAGCATTTTTTGGATAGAATTGCCGTTTGAGTTCCCTTTTAAAGTCATAGAAGGTAGCGACAGCGCACGTACCATTTTCGATGTCTAGGCGCCTTGTCCTCCACCAAAGCATGGCGGTGTTAGTGAAATAAGATGTTGTGGTTTGAATCTTGGAGGCCTCCACCATGATGCCAACCGTTGCAAGGTATTGCTCTAGGCCATACAAGAAGTTGTCTACTTCTTTTGCGTTGCGTGACCCCGCAAAGGTCTTAGGCTTTGGCACCTCGACCTTCCTAGTCTCAACCGTGGTGCTAGGCTCTACGGCCATGGCGCGCTTGCACAATGCAGTGCAGCCTTGTAATGCCCCTAGTTGGGCATGAGTATTAGCAAGCTCACTTTAGAAGGATTCACGTACCTTTGAGAGCTCCGCAATGAGTAGGTCGCGGATCTCACCTGTCTCCGCTCGCAAGGTCTCCTCTAGCTTGATCCTCATGGCCTTCACGACCGTGTAGATCTCAGCGTCCTCTGCCTCAAGGCCTTCGACCGATGGTGAAGGTCGTCCACTTGGGCACATATGCCTCCGACGTTCTCCTCAAGGTGAGTAATACATGACTTCCAGCTAGAGATTAGATCCTTGGACTTGGCTCGTGGCCTTGCCACACTAGGATCAACTGTCAGCTCGCACCCACATTGCTCATGCGTGATCTCCGTCTCAGACGAGCTAACCACTTGGTTCTTCTCGGTCTTCGACTTATCTCGAACTTGGCTCGGATACCAACTGTCACAAACTTAACTTCTCCAAACTTATCCGTGTGGCGTTAGCACTCCTGACTCAACGCTAACAAGCCTTGATTCAGACAAATGCTATGGCCAAAGAAAAAACTTGAGAAAGGGAAGCTTTTATTAAGCCATGAAAGAAAACTTACAAGGTTTGGATGCTTAGATTGCTTGATTCTCTTGGATTCTTGGGATGGTTTACAAATAAGGGGGTGGATGGTCCTATTTATAGGCCTTACAAGTTCCTTAAGGATTATTATAGATAATCCTAGTATATGTACATGCCTCGAGAATTCTAGATAACTCTACATATATCTAGTTATATCTCTAAGTATCTATATATATCCTAGAACTTTCTAGAATGGTCTATTCTTAGAGAAATCTCCATAACCTTCTAGAACATTCCATAACCTTCTATCATATTCTGGAACCTTCCAGCATATTCTGAATCATTCTAGAATGTTCCAGAACCTTCTTGAATTTTCTAGAATCTTCTAGTGCCTTCCATGGTTTTGTAGAACATTCTAAAGTGTTCTAGATTATTCTAGACAGTTCTAGAGACTTCCAGACTTGTCCCAACATTTCCAAAGTCTTCCAGGGTCTTCTAAGGCCTTGTGGATGTGTGTAGACTTGGGCAGCTCATCCTGGAACCTCCTAGAACGTTGTGGGAACCTTTCAAGATGGATGTAGGCCATTCTAGATGCTTTATTGGTGCTTGATTGCTACAAAACGCCCAAGGATGATGGAATTGCATCGGTTCACCTTGGTGAATGTTGGCAGGGCGTGACATTAAGCCACCAACATTCCTCTTATTTTGAATGCTAGGATCAAGTTGTTCCAAAGATTAGATCAATAATATCCAAATACATATATCATTTGCATCACACAACTAATCATGCCATCATAATCAAAATACCATAGTTCAATAGACAAGCAAACATGAAACATAGTACGACCTTTTTACAAGACAACAACTACTTTATAATTTACAAGTCCATAAGACAAAATAGTCATCTAAATGCATTATGCATATATATACAAAACTATGTGCCACAAACTAGAAGTACTTAAAGGAAGCTTACAAAGCATACATCCTTGTACTTGTGATCTAATCTAAGCTCCAAAAGCAATCACAAGCAAAGCTTCACCCTGCAATGTAGTTAACGAATAGAGTAAGTATACACTTAGTGAGGTAGTTCAAAGTAACTAAAAGCATAAATCAAGCAATCTATCCTTTCACCACAATTCTTTTAAGTCATGTATGATTTAGGGCTTGGACAAGGAACTATTCATTTTAGGCTAAAGCATTCGAACGAACATGTAACTTAATCCAAAAGTGTACTCAATAATCATTTAGATGCACATTACTTATCATGCAAGTTATTAGGGTAATTCATTAATTAAACTTAAAATTTTCATTGTTAATCTTTAACATAACCTTGGGGATCAAGTAGCCTAGGTATGCAAATCCCTAACCAACTGTCGCCAAGTATACTACTCAAAGTACTCGTTCAATCCCTCCTACTATCGCCGAGTGACCAAAACACATCCATCCTATTGTCGCCTCACAAAGACCGTAGTCCACCCTAAACACGAGCTCTATGGACTTTATGGCATGCCAACTATACCTATGACTGACTCGAAACCCAGGCTTTTCATTTAAATCTTATCATATTAGAATCATAGTTGAGCTTAGCTCCAAAATTAGATGATCACATGAACATATCTTATTCTTTAACTTATCAAGTGTGTATAAGCTTGTATAGGTCACAAATTGAGCTTAAAACCAAATCAAGTATTGCATTTCATAGAATACCTAACCTTTAGGTACTTACCTCGAATCCAAGCTTATGTATACGGGCATAGCTTAATTTAATGACTAAGCAATGTAAAATAAAACAATTAAGGATGCTCGAGATGGTTTCAATCCTATCGTGAGACTTTAAAATACACTCATAGTTGTTCCAAGCTATATTTACCCCCTAATTGCAATTCCCTTTTGCTTTTCTACAACTTGATCTACTTAGACCTTACTTCTTCAAGTCCTCCTTGGTCTAAGTATAACAAAGAACTACAACTACATATTAGAATCACATTCAAACAAGTCTTAATGTACCTCAAATTTCATATTAAAACAATCCCTAAACAACTTTTTATTTGCCAAACAGTCCAAATGCACAGATATACATATATATGTACAAAATAGTCCAATATATATTCATATATACACCAAGCAATTCATTTATACATATATACATATTTATACATCCAAAATGCCCCACCATGTGTTCATGTATACACTAAACAGTCCAGTTATACATATATACATATATGTACATCAAAACAGTCCACTTTGTATTTATTTATACTCAAAACAGTCTAGTTATACATGTATACATATATATACATCAAAACAATCCACCTTGTATTTATATATACTCAAAGCAGTCCAATTATACATGTATACATATATATATATACATCTAAACAATACACCTTGTATTTATATATACTCAAAACAGTCCAATTATACATGTATACATATATATACGTCAAAATAGTCCACTTTGCATTTATATATATACTCAAAATAGTCCAATTATACATGTATACATATATACATCAAAACAGTCTTTAAATTCATTCATTTCATCACAACATCCCCTAATTAGATACTTAGCAACCAATGTAACTACATTCAACTCAAACAAAACTACACAATCCAACAATGATCCATTTAATAACTCAATCTATCTCAACAGCTTTAAGACTCAATATTAAGCAACTTAGCATCTTAAGCTACATTACAAATTCACAAAAACATAGCAATTTGACATGTATATCGTTCGAAATAATCAAAAGAATTCCTAGCATAAGTTTGATTTTCTAACAAATCTAATAGCTACATAACACATAAAGACATTGTAATCAAATTCACAAATTAGATCTTAGATCAAAAGAATGGAAGAGAATTCTTACCCTCTTTCTCAAGTTACTCAAACAATAACTCCAAGAAAACCACAATAAAGCTTCAATCCATAATTTTCATGGCAAAATCTCCACTCTCACTCAACATTTGGTGTTTCGCTCAATTGGGGAAGAAGATGATAGTGTTTAGATTATCATCCCCAAGTCCAAGACCCTCCGCACATGCCTTTACCCATTTTTGACATGTGTACAAGTCCCCTTTGCATGTTTCATTTAGCATGCAATCCCTTGTTTTCACCTAGAATTCAGTTTAGTCCCTTTGCTAAATAGCTATTAACTTTTTCTTTGTTTCAACATGGTCCTAGGCTCACTTAGTTAATTTAATAGGTAAATAAATAACATAAATTTATAGCAAGATAGCTAATGATCACTTGGTATATGGTCCTAGGATATTGTTTGGGCTATTACAATTCCCCCTAAAAGAAATTCATCCTCGAATTTACCTGAGGTGAACATATGAGGATATTGATCTCTCATAGTAGACTTAGGTTCCCAGGCTGCTTTTTAAGTCTTGTGATTTCTCCATAATACCTTTATGAGGGGAACAAATTTGTTACGAAGTCTTTTGACTTCACGATCTAGAATTTGTACTGGTTCTTCTTCGTAAGACAAATTTGGATTGAGTTTTACATCTTCAGGATCAAGTATATGAGAGGGATATGATTGGTATTTGTGAGCACAGAAACATAGAAAACATTGTGAATCTTGTTGAGTTCATTAGGAAGAGCCAAACGATAAGCCACATGGCCAATTCTTTCAATAATCTCAAAAGGTCCAATAAAACAAGGACTAAGTTTCCCCTTATTTCTGTATCTGAATACTTTCTTCCATGGAGAGACTTTTAAAAACACCTAATCTCCCACTGCATATTGAATATCTCTTCTTTTAAAAACAAGGAGTAAGGTTCTTTTATTCTACCGTGAATAACATGTATTGTTCCTTTGAGAAGTCCAGGCCCTAAAGCCTTGTTTTCACCCAATTTTGACCAACATAAGGGGTCTGTATTTTCTCCCATATAAATCTTCAAACGGGGCCATTTGAATGGATGCTTAATAATTATTATTGTAGGCAAACTTAGCCAAAGGTAAGGATTTCTCTCAATTCTTTCTAAAATCGACTATGCAAGCCTGAAGCATATCTTCTAGAATTTGGATCACCCTCTCCGATTGTCCATTAGTTTGAGGGTGACACGTCGTGCTAAGATTAGTCTTGGTTCCTAAATCCTTCTGTAAGGAACTCCAAAATCTTGAGTTGAGTCGAGGGTCTCGATTTGAGATTATAGAGGTAGGGACACCGTGTAAATGTATCACTTCTAGGATATATAGTTCAGCCAATTTATCTAAACTCAAGTTCATTTGAATATGTATAAAATGAGCTGATTTAGAAAATCTATGATTATCACCCAAATTGCATCATTCTTTTTTGGGGATAAGGGTAAGCGACTTACAAAGTCCATAGCTATACGATCCCATTTCCATTGGGGTAGCTCAATAGGTTGCAAAAGTCCCGTAGGGACTTGGTGTTCAGCTTTAACTTTCTGGCAAGTTAAATACTTAGAAACAAACTTCGTAATAATAGACTTCATTCCTGACCACCAATACAACTCCTTCAAATCCTTGTACATTTTAATATCTCCTTGATGGATTAAAAATGGACTATTATGAGTTTCTTGAAGCATTTCTCTCTTAAGGACTTCATCATTTGGCATACATACTTTATTTCGAAAGTAGAGTAACCCATTAGGGTTCAGAGAAAATTCTGGATTAGGTTCCTCGTTTAGCTTAAGTATTATGTTTTGAAGTTTTGGGTCTAATTTTTGGAGGACTTTGATTCTTAAAATCAAATCAGATTGGACTTGAACTTCAGCTAAAAGCTTTTGATTCTTTTGAAGTCTAAAGTGAGCATTGATTGCAGTAGGGGCTACAATATAACGAGACATCTTTAGATAAGGGAATCTGGAATTCAATTAAGGCTAAACATATCTTAATTAAAGTCTTACCGATTGAATGTTTGCTACTAAGTGCATCATCCACTACATTGGCCTTCCCTGGATGTTAATATATGGCTAAATATTAGTCTTTAAGTAGCTCCATCAATCTTCTTTGCCTAAGGTTCAGCTCCTTTTGAGTCAGGAGATATTTTAGGCTTTTGTGGTATGTAAACAGATGACATTTGTCTCCAAAAAGGTAATGTCTCCAAATTTTTAAAGAAAAAATAGCAGTAGCTAATTCGAGATCATGAGTTGGATAATTCAATTCATGAGGTTTCAATTTTTGAGAACCATAGGTCACCACTTTTCCTTCTTGCATAAGTGCACATCCTGGTCCAAGATGAGATGCATCACTGAAGACTGTAAAATCCTTTCCTAATTCAGGTTGTTTCAAAGCTGGAGCATGTGTAAGAACTTGCTTTAGCTAATCAAAACTTTTATGTTGACTTTCTACCTAAACAGAAGGTACATCCTTACAAATTAGTTTGGTTAAAGAGGTAGCAAAGACAGATAATCCTTTAACGAGTCTCTGATAATATCCAGCTAATCCCAGAAAACTTCTAATTTCACCAACATTTTTTGAAGGTATCCAATCAACAATCGATTAGCTAAAGGAATGACACCTCTGATAGCCAAAATTCACATTTGTTATACTTTTCATAAAGCTGGTTGTCTCGGAGAGTTTGTAGAACAACTCAAAGGTGTTTCGAATGTTCATCCTTATCTTTGGAATATATGAGAATATCGTTGATGTAGACTACTACAAACTTCTCCATATAAGATTTAAAAACTCGATTCATAAGGTCTATGGATGCGGCAAGAGCATTCGTTAAGCCAAAAGGCATTACAAGAAATTCATAGTGACCGTATCGAGTCTTGAATGCAATTTTAGGGACATCAGATTCCTTGACCTTCATTTGATAGTATATTGATCGAAGATCAATCTTGGAGAATATTGTAGTATCTTTAAGCTGGTCAAACAAATCTTTGATTCTCAGTAAAGGGTACTTGTTCTTGATGGGGAGCTTGTTCAGTTGTCGATAATCGATGCAAAGCCTCATTGATCCATATTTCTTCTTTACAAACAACACAGGGGCTCTCCAAGGAGATGAACTAGGCCTGATAAAAACTTTATCTTGTAGGTCTTGCAATTGATTCTTGAGTTCCTTAAGCTTAATTGGAGCCGTACGACAAGGAGCGATGGAAACTAGATTGGGTCTTGGTTGAACACCAATTCCAAATTCCACTTCCCGAGTTGGTGGTATTCTCAGAAGTTTCTTGGGAAAAATGTCAGGAAATTTAGATACAGTTATGATAGATTCAAGGGTAAGTTTAGTCTTACCAACTTCATGTATAACGGCAAATATAGAACTTGATTCAAAACGTTTCTTATCTAACAAGAGTATGTATTCTTTCTCTAATCCTTGAAGAAAAAGTCTTTTCTTATTACAATATACCCATGCTTGGTGTTTTCCTGACAAATCTAAACCCAAAATAAGATCAAATTCCTTGAATGGTAGGGCTAACGGATCAGTAGCAAAAAGAATGCCTATTATAAACAAAGAATAGTTCTTACATATTCGATTCACAACAATTCTATCTCTTTATAGATTCGAAGCAAGAAAATTACAGTTTGTGGGTTCAAAACTCAAACTAAAATTTTCAATTAGGCTAGAGCAAATAAAGGAATGAGTTGAGCCGGAATAAAATAAAGCATAAACAAGATTTTTGTACAATTCGATTATACTTGCAATGACATTAGGGGAGTCTTCTTCTTCCTGGCCTCGAACATGATATACCCGAGCAGGGGACTAAGATTCCTGATGCATAGCATTAGATGATTGATCCCAATTTCTTCTAGAATTCCCAAACTGAGCTTGCTTAGGCCCTTTTCCCTGAGGTGATTGAACAAGGTTTGAATTCTTCGGTATATGAGTTAGAAGCTTGTTTGGATTCTGAGGACAATCCTTGATATTGTGATCTAATCCTCCACACATGAAATAGGCATTTGCTTGCCTCCTACATTGGCATGAATGTTTCTTCTGACAAAAATTATAGGTAGGGGCTTGTCAATCTCTGCCCGGATTTCCCATGCTATTTACAGAGACTGAAGGTGTAGAAGACTTAACCACAGTTTGGGGCTTAGGCAAGAAATTACTCTTCGGAGAAGAGTTGAAATTCGAAGAACTGCCTCCTTGATTCTTGGATGGCCATGGAGAGTTATCATTCCGAGAGTGAATCCCTTTCCTCTTTTAAGATGCTTTCATCTTAGATTCTATAGCAATTGCTTGATTCACCATGTCTTGAAAGTTAGTGATCCTTAAAGTTGTGAATATAGGGCCTAATTCATCGTTGAGTCCATCAATAAACATTTGGCATTTGTCTTCCTCATTCTTGATAAATTCATACTCGTATTTGTAATATTTATAGAAATCACTAACATATTATTCTATTGGCTTGCCTCCTTGCTTTAGCTACAAGAATCGTCTTCTACATTATGCAAGATATTGCTCACTTATGTAATTCTTCCGAAACTCTTCAAGAAAGAATCCCACATAAGAGTAATATTAGGAGCAATAAGGATCGTAGTTTCCCACCAACTTTAGACCTCATCAGCTAAAAGGGCTAGGGCGCACTCAAGTTTATGTTCATTTCAGCATTGTAGTTGTTTGGTCAAGATCCTAGTAGTGGTCTCCAACTAATACTCAGCTATTTTGGGTTTTCATCATCAGCACCCGTGAGCATATAAGCTCTATGTTCAGATAATTTATTGATTAGAGCTCTTGTCAACACCACTATAGTAAGAGTGGTAGGAGTTCGAGGATTTTGCCTCAATGAGGTAACTAATTGATCATACATCACCTTCGTACTGAGGAGACACTTCCGTAGAATAGGATGAATAAAAGGAGCTTCATGTTGAGGTCCAACAGTCTTTTAAGGATCTTGACGCTCATGGTTCATTCTTATGCTTCCTCCATCATTGAAAGAGCCAGCCAAGCTCTAATTATCCCGACCCAACCATGCCTTAGATATTCTATAGGCTAATCATGTAAAAAAGAGCTTTTATCAAACATAGATCACATGTACTTATCAAATTTAACTCTTAGGTGGCACATACAACAAATGATTATGCAACAAGACTAGTTTAGTCCTAGAATCAACTAAACATTGGCTCTGATACGAATAAATGTAACACACCTAACCCAATTTAGGAGTAAACTAAACTAGGAAGTGCTACATGACAAACAAGGATAGGCTTAACACAAGTAAGCCCTTAATTTGAATCCTAAAAGTAATTCAAATTCAAGATTATACTATAATTTACTGAAGTTTTAGCTACAATTTTAAGCCTTAAACTCAAGTTGTCATATAAAGTTTTAAGAACTTAACTTCGTTCTTCAAGAATTGATTTAAGACCTTTCATTTCAATTGCAAATTCGAAATCCTTTGTCTTCTAATAACATGTAACCATTATAAGCCTTTTTATGTCCTAACCTTAATTCCTAGCTTTCATTTGCTCATTTTATACCTTGTTTAAATATCAAAGTTCAGAGTAAGGTTCGGCTAGGGAAAACAGTAACAAGGTTCGGCCATGTTAACAAATTTTAAAGATCAAATGAATTCATTAAAGTATGATATCAATCTATTTAAGCAACCTTAAGACACCAACATTCTTCTCAGTTTGAATACTATGATCAAGTTGTTTCAAAGATTAGATCAACCATATCCAAATACATATATCATTTGCATCACCCAACTAATCATGTCATCATAAACAAACTACCATAGTTTAATGGACAAGCAAACATGAAACATATTAAAGCATTTTTACAAGACAATAACTACCTTATAATTTACAAGTCCATAAGACAAAATAGTGATCTAAATGAATTATGCATATATATACAAAACTATGTACCACCAACTAGGATTACTTAAAGGAAGCTTATAGAACATACATCCTTGTACTTGTGATCTAATCCAAGCTCCAAAAGCAACCACAAGCAAAGCTTTACCTTGAAATGTAGTGAAGGGATAGAGTAAGTATACACTTAGTGAGGTAGTTCAAAGTAACTAAAAGCATAAATCAAGCAATCTATCCTTTCACCATAATTCTTTTAAGTCATGTATGATTTAAGGCTTGGACAAGGAACTATTCATTTTGGACTAAAGCATTTGAACAAACATGTAACTTCATCCAAAAGTATACTCAAGAATCATTCAGATGCACATTACTTATCATGCAAGTTATTAAGGTAATTCATTAATTAAACTTAAAATTTTCATTGTTAATCTTTAACATGCTCGAGATGGTTTCAATCCTATCCTGAGACTTTAAACTACACTCATAGTTGTTCCAAGCTATATTTGCTCCCGAATCACAATCCCCTTTTGCTTTTCTACAACTTGATCTACCTTGGACCTTGCTTCTTCAAGTCCTCCTTGGTCTAAGTATAACAAAGAATTACAACTACATATTTGTAACATACTCAAACCCCTTAGTAGGATTAGGCATGTTACTACACAATACATATAGGTACCAACAAGAACAATTAGATTAGGACAAGCAAGTTCAATGAGATTCAAGTTTACTTAAATATCAAGTAACAAGTTTCAAAATTACTTGCTAAGCAAGTAAGTCTATCGAATAAGGAAGAGGGATGATGCATTTGATTTTAACCTACTCATATTAAGTCATTAGCTTACACTTAAGTGGTTATCAATCTATGTTTGGAAGGACATGATCAATTATGCATACTTCAATGTTATATGAACATTTCAAACTAGAACCTAAGGTGACGAATAAGCTTTATGCATATTTAGGAGAATTTCCATTATACCTATTGAAGTTTAGTCATCTTACACTATGTTGGATGGAAGCATAGCAAGCACATGAGATAGTCAAGGTTCAATTTCTAATCATCAAGCATAATAGTCAAACATGTGCATACATGCTCAAAACGCAAACATTACACCTTAAGGGTTCTAATTTAAGTTAAGTTATACAAACCATACTAGATAATCATATATTTACAAGCCTTAGGTGCCACCATCCTAGGAGTGCTATAACAAATTGAATACATACTTTTCAAGCAAAATGTGACTTGAATGATCCTTGACTTCAAGATAGAATCTGATATTAAACTATATCGTAGCAAGGAGAGTTGATAAGCAAATCTTAGTAAGTGAGTTTAAATAATACAAGCAACCGTACAAACAAGTCTCAACTACGAACCATCTAATAGATGGTATGGTTCCCCCATCAATAAGGAACCCTTCGAACAATCAATAAAACAATGACCATATATGCAATTTCAATCATAACCAATGTGAGGTTTATACTATAAGCATGTATCAATCATCAATTGCATAATAAAGAGTACAATACGCCATTCGAATAACATCAATGGGTCAATCATATAGCATTTACCAATACAATTCCTTTATTTCTTTTATGGATTCAATAGATGTGGTGTATGTCTTTCATTTTAAGTATAGCCTTGAAAATCAATTACTCAGTCTAGATACTTGAGTCCCCTACCAAACTGTCGCCGAAACAATAATCAATATGGTACAAGTACTAGTCAATAATCCCTCCTACTGTCGCCAATGACCAATAACAATTCTTCCCTCCTACTGTCGCCAAATAAGGACGAATGTCCTAGACCGTAGTCCACCCTGACATTGACCTCTATGGACTCTATGGCATGCCAACTATATCTATGACCGATTCGAGACCAAGGCTTACAATAACATCATTTTAACCATTTCAATATATAGTTTGAATCAATATGCACATCTAGTGCCTATAGCCCTTTTTTGAATAGGGTTCAATGCCAATTCCAATATCAATAGTCAAGTAATCAATATTCCAATAGTCAATGAGGGTATGTCAATCAATATGTCATTAAACAATGAATTGAGTTACTTCTAATTATAACAAACATGCTTCATTTCAATATTCCAATAGCCAACTATATCTATGACTGAAGATGCTAGGTGTAAAGGCAAATGAGCAATGTAAAGTAGTAACTCTTTGGAGTGGAAAGCAGTGTGAAGCAGAGATGGCTGTCAAGCCATCCGTTCAATGCCAAACTAACAGAACAATGCCATCAGAGGATGCCAATGAAGCAGAACAAGGAGTAAACGATGCCAGACCACATTCAGATTATAATCTTTCTACATACGCTAGAGCATAAGCTGATGCCGAGCAGTAGAATGATGTCGGGTAGAAATCTATTGGTAGCACTTCTTTGGCAAAGCCAGCACAACCAGTTGTAGTTTATCTGCCACCACCTTTTTCGGCTAACCTTCAAAAACACAAGCAAGATCAGTAGTTTAAGCATTTTTTGGAAGTACTTAAGCAGCTGCAAATCAACCTTCCCCTAGTGGAAGCTCTTGAGCAGATTCCTAACTATGTGAAGTTCATGAAAGACATCCTAACCAAAAAATGGCAGTTAGGAGATTTTGAGACAATAGCCCTTACAGAAGGATGCAGTGCAATGATTCGCAACCGCTTACCACCAAAGTTGAAAGATCCAAAGAGTTTTACTATTCCTTGTACCATTGGCAATAAATTTATTGGAAAGGCATTATGCGATTTAGGTATCAATATTAACTTGATGCTGCTATCTATTTTTAGGGAACTTGGCATTGAAGCGAGGTCGACAACAGTAACACTTCAGGTGGCAGATCGATCATACGCACATCCCAATGGTAAGATTGAGGATGTGCTGGTAAAGCTAGACAATTTTATTTTTCCTACCGATTTTAACATATTGGATTATGAAGCTAATGTAAAATGTACCAATCATCTTAGGCAGACATTTTCTTGCCACGGGTAAAACTCTTATCGATGTTCAGAAAGGGGAATTAACAATGCGTATAAATGACCAGCAGGTTACATTTAACGCGTTTCAAGCTTTGAAATATGCAGATGAACTTGAGGAATACCAAACAGAGGAAACAATGGAGTCTATCTATAAGCTGGACTTGGCACAAATATGCTATCATCAGTCTGATGCTAGCATGATTGAAGGCAATGCTGAACTGTTTGAAGAACCTAATGAAACAGTCTTAGAGGCTGAAAACATGAACTATTTTGAACAACTAGAGCCACTTGAGTTGGCTAGAAGAGAGATTGTGGCAACTAAACCACCCGTTGAGGAGCCACAAACATTGGAGCTGAAAATATTGCCAAAGAACCTAAAGTACGCTTATTTAGGTAAATAGTCCACTCTGCCTGTAATCATTGTTGGTGATCTCACTAATTATTAGGAGGAAAGATTATTGGGAATACTATCAACATATAAACAAGCTTTGGGGTGGACCTTGGCAGACATTCGAGGTATCATCCCAACTATTTGCATGCATAAGATCCTACTTAAGGAATATCATGGTAAGATTGTTGAAGGACAAAGACGGTTAAACCCTAGTATGAAAGAGGTTGTAAAGAAAGACATCATTAAATTGTTAGATGTTGGGATCATTTATCCCATTTCTGACATCTCATGGGTTAGCCCAGTACAATGTGTGCCAAAGAAGGGTGGCATGACTATAGCCCAGAATAGAAAAGATAAATTGATTCCCTCTAGGACTATCACAGGATGGAGGGTGTGCATGGATTACCAGAGACTGAATAGTGTCATAAGGAATGACCACTTCCCATTGCCTTTCATTGACCAGATGTTAGATAGGCTACTAGGTAAAGCCTTTTATTGTTTTTAGATGGCTATTCTGGATATAACTAGATTTCCATTGCTCCTAATGATCAAGAGAAGACCACCTTTACCTGCCCTTACGGGACGTTTTCCTTCAGAAGGATGTTATTTGGGTTGTGTAATGCATCGACAATGTTTCAACGGTGCATGATGTCTATTTTTTTCAACATGATTGAGCATAATCTAGAAGTGTTTATAGATGATTTCTTAGTCTTTGGCAAAACATTTGTGGAATGTCTTTTGAGTTTAGAGCAAGTCCTGAAAAGATGCATAGAGACGAACCTAGTGTTGAACTGGGAAAAATGCCACTTCATGGTAAATGAGGGCATTGTTCTCGGTCTCAAGGTTAGCAAGAGATGTTTGGAAGTCAATCAAGAAAAAGTTGAGGTAATTAAGTAGCTATCTCCACCTACCAACGTGAAAGTTATAAGAAGTTTTTTAGGTAATGCTGGTTTTTATCACCGATTCATTAAAGAATATCGCCGATTCATTAAAGACATTTCAAAAATTTCTAAGCATTTGTGTTCACTATTAGAGAATAATACAACTTTTGCTTTTGACAATTCTTGTTTAAGAGATTTTTAGGAACTGAAGGAGAAATTAATTAACGCCCCTATAGTCGTGGCCCATGATCAGAATGAGCCATTTGAGCTCATGTGCGATGCCAGCGACTATGCCGTAGGAGCAGTCCTAGGGCAATGAAATGGCAAGGTTTTTCATGCCATCTATTTTGCCAGCCAAACACTGAATAGAGCGCAACTTAACTACTCTACAATTGAGAAAGAGTTTCTTGCTGTTATCTTTGCCTTTTAAAAAATTAGATTTTATCTTATTGGTAATAAATTTGTGGTTTTTACAGATCATTTAGCTCTGAAATACCTCTTGAAAAAAAAGATGCCAAACTAAGACTGATATGATAGACACTCTTACTGCAAGAATTTGACCTTGAAATTAGAGATAAGAAGGGAAGTGAAAATACAGTAGTCGACCACCTATCACGCCTAGAACATCATTTGGAAGATGGTAAGTATGATGCCATAAGGGATGAATTTCCTGACGAGTCCCTACTTGCAGTCAGTGCTATGCCATGGTACGTTGACATTGTCAACTACCTGGTAAGTAATGTGATGCCATCAGACTTGGTATATAACTCGCAGAAGCATTTCTTGAGAGAAGCTCGGCATTACTATTGGGATCAACCCATACTATTTAAGCAATGCGCCGACCAGGTAATCCGTCGGTGTGTGCTACAAGAGGAACAACATAGTATTTTGCAACTATGCTGCACAACACCATACAAAGGTCATTTTGCTGGGATGAAGACTGCTATCAAGGTGTTGTAGTCTAGTTTCTTTTGGCCGACACTATACCAAGATGCTCACAATTTTGCCAAGGTGTGTGATCGATGCCAACGAACAGGGAACATTTCTGGCAGGCACCAAATGCCACTTCAAAACATAAAGCCTGTAGATTTATTTGATGTTTGGGGATAGACTTCATGGGCCCATTCACTCCTTCATTTGGAAAATTTTATATATTAGTGGCGGTTGATTATGTTTCTAAATGGTTTAAGGCCATGGCCTTGCCAACCAACGATGCCAAGGCTGTTGCTAATTTTTTACACAAAAATATTTTTACTAGATTTGGTGCCCCAAGAGCTATTATACATGATGAGGGTACTCATTTTAAATGTCGTTTAATACCTAGGGATTTGTGCAGGCACAGAATTCAGCAACGGATTGCAACAGCATACCACCCTCAAACGAATGATCAAGTTGAGATATCGAATAGGGAGATCAAAAACATTCTGGAAAAAACTGTGAACCCCACAAGGAAGGATTGGTCCCAACAGATAGATGAATCTTTGTGGGCATACAGGACTGCCTTTAAGACTCCTCTAGGATGTTCTCCTTTTTTACTCATTTTTGGGAAGTCATGCCATTTGCTAGTAGAAATGGAACATAAAGCCTATTGGGCAATTCAGAAACTTGACATGACATGGAGAAATGCTGGAGACAAAAGGTTATTAGACCTCAACGAGTTGAAGGAATTAAGATTGCAAGCTTATGAGAATGCTAGACTCTACAAGGAAAGGGCAAAGCGCTGGCATGACAGATGAATTCTGCCAAGGCAGTTTATGGTAGGTCAACATGTTCTTCTGTTTAACTCGCGGATTAAAATTTTTCCAGGGAAGCTCAAGTCAAGATGGTCAGGACCATTTGAAGTTGTTCAACCTTATGCTCATGGAGCAGTCGATATTCTATATTTGAAGAACGGGACAATTATCAAAGTAAATGGTCAGAGACTTAAGCATTATGTGGAAGGTACTCCAAAGGATTCCAAGGAGGTTATCCTTTTAGAAGAAATATAGCAATTTCCATAATGGTTTGACTTAATTGTAAATATTAGGATTAGTGTTTTTCTTACACTATTTTATGTTTTGTTTATTTTCTTTTTTTATTCCATCTTGAAAGGGTTCTTTGAGTGAATGTAGGATTTTTCTTGTCGGACTATTTTTGGATCGCCAGCAGCATTTTAATGCCAACGACAAACCAAAGAGAGGCTAGCATGGTTGATAAAAAAACTATTATTGGTTTGGATAAGATAAAACCCTAGCCGCCCTAGGGTAAATCAAAATTCAAACTTTCCCTCCTTATCCTTTTGCATTGCCCACCGATTCACCTCCCATCATCATTACCTTTTCACACATCCAATCAAATTCAAAATCTTTCATCATTATCCCCCATTAAATAGGCTAGCTGATTAAAACACTTCAACTTTTCCTCTTTCTTTCCTACTAGAACATCTAGCCAATTTTCTTTCTTTACTCAAAACTTTCTCTCTTTTTCTCTAAAGAACCAAGAACCCTAAAAACCGTCCTCACTCATCATCTTTTCACCTTTTTTTCTTTCAATAATCAATGGCGCCTTCATCCCTTCCATTCAAACGATTCTTTACCACTGAAATCAAGAAGAGGCATGATGAAAATTTTGCTTCGAGAAACTTCTGCTATGAGAAGAGATTCGAGTTGAAGGATGAGACAAATTTTGGCTATACCATAGAGTTCGTCGAGATTGTAAAGAAGCATGGTTGGGAAAAGTTTTGCCAACAAACCAGTGACATCAATAGCACGATTGTCTGAGAATTTTATGCCCACTTGACCAACAAAGATTTGTCTTTTCTTATGATTCGTGGTAAGTTTGTTCGATTTGATGATAAATATATTAACGACTTGTTTTCTTTGGATGGCGAGCAGGAATAACACTTAGCGTTCGCTGACTCACTTGATGATTCAAAGAGGAGACTAATTTTGAAGGACCTATGTCAAACCGATACAAAATGGAACATCTCCACCAAGGAGAGCCAGAAGGTGAAGTGCTTGGCTTTGAAGGTACATCTGCGAGGATGAAACCACTTCCTCAAATCCAACTTGATGCCCACGACACACAATGAAACTATCTCTGAGGAAAGAATGGCGCTTCTCCACTCCATTATGACCGGGAGAAATATTGATGTTGGCAGAACTATAGTGGATGAGACATATAAGTGCGCAGGTAAACCAAAAGGTAGTTTAATTTTTCCATTACTGATCTAGAATGTTTGTGCGCAGCACAATGTCCCTGCCCTAGATACCGATAGCATCCAGCACAACAAGGGATCCACCATCTTTCCTGCTTCGTGGAGACAATTAACAACCATTGAAACCAAATAGAAGAGAAAGCAATCGATCGCAACACCAAAGGCCAAACCATCTAAGGTTGCCACTGCAACTTTTCGTGCCTGCATCAGTCGTGGCCACATTGTCCTCGATCATCAAATAACTTGAGTTGATCATTACCAAAATTGAGGACAAAGAGAAGAAAAATGCTCTGCTTTGGCAATATATTCAGACCAGGGACAAGGTGTTGAAACAGGCACTTGATGAAGTAGCTACGCTCTCGGTGCCCGCTTTTCCTGAGTTTTCTACCAGTCTCCTTGGCAAAGGGATAGCACTGGCAAGCCCACATTCTTCTCAAGTGAAAACTCGACAATCAGAATATACGGTCCTGATTTCCTCTACTCCAATCTCTCCTGTCCCAACATCGCTGGTACATGTTAAAACCGCTAGCTCTGATTCCCCCATGAATTTGAAGATGAAGGAAACCAAGCAGCCGCCACACCTACTACACCAAAATATTCTCCTGAAATGTCAAGCATCGACAAGTCGATCGAATAAGTCCTACGGACTTTAAAGGCCGCTACAACAGAACCAAAGAAGAGCCTCAAGCACAAGAAGCATATGGCCCCTAATAGGGGCAGTTTTGTCTAGAGAAAGATGAGCATTTCTAGGCCAAAACCTTCAACCGAAGGGGAGACTTCTTCCCTTTAAACTCTTTTACTGCATTTCATTTTGCTTTTCATAATCATGCCTTATTTGTTTTTGTATATATATGTTGTTTTTCATGCATCGATGGCTATGCACCTGTTTAGGTTTGGGGTGTGTAGTGTTCTTATTTCTATCATGCATTCGTAACCATGCATCATTCATGTTTAATTTGCAAATTTTTTGCTATGCATAGCAAACCCTTAAAAAATTCATTTTTGTATCTCAGTTGATTTGTGAATACTTTGCCAGCATGTTGTTAGTATGCCTGAACTTGTAACTAGTTAACTTGTCCGACGATGAACTTGTCCTATGAAATTGTATGCCAGCATGACTTCAATGCTCAGGTTGCTTTGGCAGTAAATTCTAGTCTTTGGAACTTTAGTCTCACTTTACACGTGACATGTATCTAGTTTACTGAAATGAACGTAGGACTTCTTGAAGCTGAACTCAATGAAAATAAATGAAAAAAAGAAAAAAATTAGTGTCAAGGTATATAAAAAAGGGAAGAAAGAAAAATAAGGCAACAATGTTCTGCCAATAGCTGGAAAAAATAAGTACTCCTCTTCTTTAGGGATAATAGGTTACTTGGGGCTTCGTGGTATGCTCCCTCTTAGTACTCAAGTCAAAAACCCTAGAATACGAGTGTAAATGGGTTAGCTTAGTGATGTAGTCTGGACTAATGTGGGCATTCGTGGTATGCTCCCTCTTATGACTCATGCCAAACAGTGCATGACACGACCCCACTTTTATGCTAGCATTAGAATGCCCTTGGCAGTAAAAAATCAAAAAAAAAATTTGAGTTTAGACATTAAGGAACCTTAAGGGAATTGATGTGAGCTTGATGCATGTTGCCCGCACCTATGCACAATTTAGAACCTTAGACTAGGCCTTTATTTGTTGCACTTGAATTATTAAAATGTTGGCATTGGTACACTAGATTCTGAGGAAAGACCTAGAGTCAATTTCAGCTTGCTGGCATTGTTGGGAAGTCATTCGTTTCTGCTGAGGTACCTTTTTACAGTTTTCTTTTGCATTACTTGAGGACAAGCAATGATCTAGGTTTGGGGGAGTGATAACTCCTCAAAAGTAATACATTTGCATCTATTTTACAATGTTTTTTGCTAGTTTTCGAGTACGCATGTTTGCATTTAGTTTTAGTTTCATGCATTTTGCATAAAAAGGAGTTTAGCAGATGCCCTTTTACGATTTAAAGGGTTTTTATTACTTTTGGCGTAGGTTCTATGCCAGATGGCATGGCAAAGGCATAAGGGAAAGCAAAAGTCACAATGCCAGGGAAGATTATTGAGGCGCGGCTAGCAGTGCAATATAGATGTACCAGCAGTTGTATGCCAAGCTCCTTGACAATAATGGACAGCCCAGAAAAATAAGGAAGGATAAGGTTCTGAAAAACATGCGAATGGACTTAATCCGAAAAATTAGGAGTGGCTAATCGGTAGGGGTTTTCTGCCATGACCATTGGCATCACAGTGGTGACTGTTGACATCAGCCCTAGACCATCACATGTCAGCCCTACTCGGTGATAAGCTGATAAGGAGATCAAGCACTTATCAAGGAGCTTTAGCCGAAATTTAAAATTTGAATTTCTCCTGGGGCTTTTTCCTCACTCATCTATATAAAGAGATCATTTCCAAGCATGATGGGTGTCATGCACCTGAAGCGAGCTAGCTTAGGATCATCTCCGATCACTTCCACCATCGACTGGAGCAGCCACGCCGAGGAGGGCTGGAGCAAGAGAGGTTGTGTCGACCAACCCCTTTCTTCCCTTTTTCCTTTGGTTTATTTTAATTTTGAAGATGATGTTTGCATAAATGTTATTTGTTTCTTTACTTTTATTAATTTAATAGTTAGTTCAGGTCCAGGTTAGTTTCAATATATCTCCGTAGAACAAGTTCCAAACTTTGAAGGTATTCCTCGGAACTTTTTCCAAAAATAGAGAACTCATCCATGAAAACTTCTAAGTTGTTCTCAATCATATCCGAGAAAATCAACATCATGCAACGCTAAAATGTTAATAGGGTGTTATGCAGTCCAAAAGGCATTCTTCTAAAAGTGAGTGTCTCATATGGACAAGTGAATGTAGTTTTCTCTTGATCTTTTGGAGCGATGGCAATCTGATTATAGCCCAAGTAGCCGTCCAAGAAGTAATAAACCTTACCTGCCAACTTGTCTAACATCTTATCAATGAACGGTAGTGGAAAGTGATCCTTCCGAGTCACATTATTTAGGGTCTATCCCAAGGCTTTCTTGAGATTGCCTAGTGCCTCCAACAATCTTTCCTCCTGGTCATCAGTCAAATCAGCAACAATGATTACTGGCAAAGTGGAGTCATCACCCAAGTAAGCATATTTGAGGTGGCTTGGCAAAGAGTTCAATTCTTGTTCTGATGACCCCTCAATAGATGGTTTGGGTACCTTGATTTATCTTCCATCTAATTCAAGTGGCTCAGGCCTCCCGAAATACCTCATCATCCCTTTCAACATGGTCAATTCTTCAGAGTCTTCACTCATCATATCTTCATCATCCAGCTCCATGGCATCACCATCTGAGTCCTGGCAAAACTTTGTTAGCTCCACATTGAAAATAAACTTTATCATCTCAACAGCATGGTCTTCTCAAGATGATAGGGACATTAACATCAGCCTCATATTCTAAAATAATAAAATCAACTGGAATATAAATTGATCTACCTTTACCAACACATCCACAATCTTACCCTTTGGATGTGCATAAGATCGATCAATCAGCTGGAGTGTTAATGTGATAGGCCTTGCTTCAATACCGAGTTTCTTGAAAGCTAACATTGGCATAAGATTGATGTTGGCTACTAAGTCGCATAGTTCATTACCCATGAATCTATTGCCAATCATGTAGGGAATGGTGAAACTTTTTGAATCTTTCAATTTTGGTGGCAATCTATTGGTTATCATTGCACTACATCCTTTAGTAAGAGCGATTGTCTTGAACTAACCCAGCTTCCTCTTTTTGGACAAGATGTCCTTTATGAATTTGACATAGTTTGGCATTTGCTCAAGAGCTTCCATTAATGGAATGTTGATCTGTAGTTGTTTAAGGACTTCTATGAAGCGCTTAAACTATTGGTCTTGCTTATGTTTCTGGAGCCTTTGTGGAAAAGGTGGTGGTAGGTAAGTGAATGTTGGTTCTGTTGGTTTTTCCAAAGTGGTGTTGGCATTAGAATGAGGTATGGCATCATTAGTGCTTACCTTCTTCTTCTTTGTTTCCTTGGATTCGTCTACTAGCACCAACTTCTCGTCCTAGCAAATAATTGGTTGTTTGACAGGCGTTTTATTCTCGCATTATTTTCCACTATGAAGAGTGATTGCTTTGCATTGTTCTCTTCCATTTTCTGAGCACCCTCTGTATCGCTTGGCAAATTTCCCTGGGGTCTATTACTGAGTGCATTGGCAATCTTTCCTAGCTGGACCCCCAAGTTTCGCATAGATGCTGTTAAACTCTAGATAGTTGCATCATTTTGCTCCATATACTCCATTAAGGTATTCCTCTGGGTAGATCTCTACCTTGGATGGAAATTATTATGTGCTCTTTGTTGCATCACATTCTAGTTAAAACCTGGCAGTGCATTGTCGTTCTAACGTTGGCCATTAAATTGGTTACCTCCATGATTTGCCCATGGAAAGTTTGAATCCCGCTTCCAACCTACATTATATGCATTGGAATATGCATTAAAATTACGATTGAAATTACCAACAAAATTTATCGATTCAGGGTTTGATAAGCATTCTTCCACATTACGATCCTCTCTACAAATTGTACAGAATGATTCTAGTGCATTCACTTCTCGGACATTGGTAGGCTTTTGCATTGTTTTCACTATATTAATGAGGTTGGAAATTTGAACATTGATAGATGACAATGAATCAAGCTCTAATTCTCCAGCGACTTTTGTTCTGGTTCTTACTCTAGCAGTAGGATATTGGAGATCATTGGTGGCAATCCTTTCAAGGATGTCAAATGCTCCATGTAATTCTTGTCTAGCAACAATCCGTTTGCCGAAGCATCAACCACAGTCTTGGAATGAGCATTGAGTCCATTATAAAATGTCTCCATCTAGGTCTAAGCAGGGAATCCATGCATGGGGCATCTTCGCAACAGATCCTTGAAACGCTCCCAAGCATCATATAAAGTGTCATCATTAGTCTGCCTAAATGTAATGATTTCACTCTGTAGCTTCGCGTTAAGTTTAGGTGGTTGGAATCTCAGAAAGAATTTATGGCATAATTCTACCCACGAAGTAACTAAACTAGGTGGCAAAGAACTTAGCCACGTTTTTTCTCTATCTCTCAAAGAAAATGAGAATAGTCTCAACTTCACTTTCTCTTCAGCTACACCAACTTGCTGAAATAATTGGCAAACCTCCATGAATTGCTTCAGTGTTACCTTGGGTCTCCAGTAGGTGATCCATCAAATTGACCTATATTCAATAGCATCTAAATCATTATCAGTTTAAGTTCATAATTAGTCGTATTTACCTTTGGACCAATCATGTATGGCATCAAATCATCCATGTTTGGTGCCAAGTGTTATGTAATAGGTTGTTCTTCTTCCACAACTATAGTAGGAGTGGGCGGTATTTCCTCATGTATTGTCGGATTCTCCTCATTATTTATGACACCATCTAATCCACCATTTTCGTTACGAGCCATTTCTCGTAGTTTTCTTCTTAATCCGTGTATGGTTCTTTCAATTTCTATGTCGTATAAAATCTTCCTTCGTAGTGCGGCTCCTAGTCATACACCAAACAAAACGAAATAAGAAAAATAAACAAAAACAAGTAAAAAATCAAAACAATCAACTCCATTGCAATCCTCGGTAACGGCGCCAAAAGCTTGTCGACTGACTAATGCTTGACAAATAAATGATAAATTAAGGTAAATGTGTTAGAAAATAATGCAAAGTTTAGGTCTTTTTGCATGCAAGTATACGCGGTCAACAAGTAATACAACAGTACACTGAGTATCGTGTCCACAGGGATTGTCCAGAAATTAAATGTCACGATATTTTACTTGTGAATGGGAACAAATGAGTTGAATTGGATTTCAAATTTTTATTAAGAAAATGACTAAGGAACTTGCAGTGAAAATGGATGGTAGGCGTTGGCAAGGGGTGCTTGGATTTCACGCTTAGCGTAGATAACAAGTTAATAACTTTTAGCCTTGGTTTATTTGTCGAGCATGTAACATCTCAGAAAACAGGCTAGAAGATTCAGGTGAATTATCAGAATCGGGTTGTAATTTTCTGTTAGGATTTAGCTAATTAATTAATTCTAAAAAATAATTTGGGTGATTAAATTTGTTTTTCGATAAATTTATCGTGACAAATATTTGTGAAAATATTTTAAATGAGTTTGCCAAAGGAAGTAATTGAACCTGGGTAATTTTAAATGGGTTGATTTCATATTAAATTAAATACTGGCTATATTACAAGAATTGCAAAATTTTATTAATGACAATTTTGTAAATAGATATTAAAGTGATATTTTTATTAGAATTATTAAATCAAATAAAGAAATGTATTTTCCCTCTTGTTTTTAACAAAAAGAAGTTGGTGGTTATATTTTCTAGAAGATGAGAAAGACATTTCTAAGTTTCTCTTATTTTCTTCCAAACAAAACTTAGGGATTTCTTGATTTCTTAATTATTTCTACTTCAATTTCTTCTCCATTTATTTCTAAAGAATTATGGATTAAGGATTTTGATTTCTACATCATCTTCACTATTTTCCTGGGGAAATCAAGAAGGGTTCATCTTCAAGTTGGTTTTTCATCAAGCAAGGTGAAAAAATGTTCTTTAATTGTTTTCAACATAATTTTGATTCTTAATCTATGATTTCTCAAGCTTTGAGATAATTAAAACGAATTTCTAATGTAATTATTAAATTTTAATGGGTTTTCCCATAAATCTTGATTAAATTATAGTAATCTAATGATTTTTATGGAGTTCTAATGTTTTGTACATGAATAATAATAATCTAAAGTTGATTTTGTGATTCAATTTCCAGAATTAATCTAATTGGTTTAATTTGATTTGAGTTCTTAGATGAGGTGATATATAAAATGGTTGATTGAATTAATGGGTCAAATATGTGTTTGATAGAACTCTTGTAAGGGAATATAAAAAAGGGAAATAAGGGCATTTGATTGAATGTTCGAAGGAAGCAAGGGTGTGCAGGGGAAAGGACGCGAGGACAGAACCGTGGCTGCGCGCACAGCTGCACCTTTCCATTCGTGGGTTTCAAGGGCTTGGAGGTGTTCCTGCGTGAAAAAATAATAATATTAATAAAAGAAGGGGAATTAAGAATTTAAATAGTATGCGTGGAAATAGATAAAAAAGGGAGAAAACTTGGAAACTGGAAACTATTGCATTGTGAAGCGATGGTGTTATTATAAATTTGTTACATTGGTGGGGTCCTATTTATATTGACCCTTGTATTTTTTTGTCGAAGATGGCAAGTGTTCGGATGTTTTTCCGCTAGGCGTGAGACATTGGCCTCGAGGCGATATCAAGTTGGTGACTGCAAATGTGTTTTGGTACTATAAAGAGGTTTGATTTATGTGTTTGGGAATTTAGTTAAAGCCTATCAAGCTTAGCTAAGCTTGGAAGTAAGTTTTCCCTATTTTGCCTTTTCAGTATCGGTCTGATATGAGTATTGATTTAAATGTTTTGGTTTAAAAGCATAGATTGATTTACTTATTGTTTTATGCATCTTTTAAATGATGTACAGTGATTTATTAAGTATATGGATGCCTACGAGCATTGAGAAATGGTATCTAATTGGAATGTGGTTGTTGCCTTTGGCAATGTGATTTTGCATGTGGAAATATTTTGTTAAATGCTTATGAAAAACAATAAGTAAATGTGTTTAAAAGTGTATATTGGCTAGTGACAGCGAAATAAATGTTATCGGATAAAGTTGGCATGCCATAGGGTTTAAAGTGCACTATGATAAGTCGTCTCATGGTCGTTAAGGGGTTGTGATTGTACCGTATTTCTCCGACCATTGAGAACCACAACCGTTGAGGGGTTACTCCGGTTGGTGGATAAAAGGTGTGTTTAAAGGTACCACCAAGTATAAAGGTGTGTTTAAATGTACCACCAGGGAAATCTCAGTATCCAATGTGTTTTCCTAAAAATGTTATGATATGGTTTTGCTCACTCTAATGCCAATATATGAGATAATGTATCATGATGTGCTGAAAGGTTTGCATATTGTGATATATATTTATGATGCTCGTTAAGCTTTGCAAATGAAATGAGCATGCATAAGGAAGCTTAAATTAAGGTTTTGTATATGAAATTCTGCTCGCAATCTATGATACATGATTATGCATTTGATGTAATATGTTTTGAGGCTTCTGTGTAAATGATTTGAAAAGTTTTAGCAAATGATCATCTAATTCCAAAGATTTGTTTTATACATTTGTTTAAATGCTTTGGAAATTGAGAATTTGAAATACTTTAATATGAGTTTCTAATATTGGTTTTGGTTTTGAAAATGCATTGATGTGTTACTCTTTTTTATCATACTCACTAGGCATTACATGCTTACGCCCTCTTTTCTTCCGTCAATGCAGTGAATTAGGCAAGTGTGAGGTTGTGGTTTGAGGGAATGAGTGATCCAAAGACAAGTGCTTTAACGAGTATGTTTTATGGAGTTATCCTTATTTGTAATAAGGGAATGTGGGTTAATCGTTGGGATGCTATTTTGTATATGGCTTTATTATATAGTTTGAAGTTTATATTATGTTGGATGATGGTATTAGTTAATGTGTACGATGTTGGTTTTATTTAATGTGAAGCACATTTAATGGTTACGATCTAATGATTTAAAATAATTTAAATAATGATCAGTTGAATTGATTGCGTGCTAGGTGTACATATGGTCATGTGCTTCTATTCCTTAATTTGATCTATAGCATATGGTTGAGGTCTTGACCATGTGGTGCATATTGGATATTGCTTTATGCTATTAGAAACTATGCCTCTAGTTTCCATGTTGAATATGATTTGTGTTATAGCGTATGATTAATGGTGTGAATATGTATTAATGTTTGGTGATTTTAGAATCATGTCTCAGATGTTTTTATGTGATTTGGATATGTTGGGTTGGGATTCAAATCCCCAAAATGCATTTTTGTGTAGCCCATATCGGTTCGCTTAGTGATAGTACCGGTACGCGAGGTCGTTCCAGTGATCAGCTTTGTATGTGGGTAACAGTAGGCGTGTTTGTGTTTCAGTACGCGTGATCGAGTACTGATACGTCTAGTAGCGTATCAATTTCAATATTTGCTTCGATGTTTGCTCGTACCGGTATAGTGTCTCGTGTATCGGTACGGCTGATAGTTTATTCGGTTAATGAGATTTACCAAGATTAGATTCTTTGTATTTTGGTCACCTTATGTTCATGCATCAATTGAATAAGTAAATGACGTTCATTTGACCTAAATTTTTTCAAACATTCTTATAATGTATCTAATTATTGTTAGAAGCTTTTATAAATGTGTTAGTCCATGTGTTTTAGCAATTTTGCAATTTAGTCCTTAGATTTGTATTTTGTTGAATTGGATGCTTATTTGTTATCGATGGATCTGAAATTTGACATGCTTGCATGAAATATGATTAATCAAGTATTGGTAACCTAAAATTTGTATAAGTCCCTACAATTATTCAAAGTTGCATTTTGGTCCCTAAAATGCTTGTCTATGCAATTGAGTGCCTTATCGATGTTTGAGTCGAGTGAAAATTGAATTGTTGCCTGTGTTAACAACATAAGTCTTAATAATGCATCTAGACTAGTTAAAAGAAAAAAATGGACCGTAATTCGAGAAAGATTGTTCAGGTTCACAACATCGGACGAATAGAGTTTAATCTGGTTATTTTGAGAAAATGAAAAATATATTTGTATGTGTTCATGATGTTAATTGCTTATGTTGGGGATAATCGGGGACACCTTGCCTACTACAAATATTTTTGAAATGGTTTTTGTAGGCTAGTCTTGGATCACTTGACGAGCCTATGCCCCAACTGTCAGGTTTAAACACCCGTAATTAATTTGATTTTAAATGAAAAATGATTTATTCAGTAATTACTTCTGAGCTTAGTAAGCGTTGTCTGGGTTATCGATAGTATAATAAAAGTGGTTTTTGATCTTGTAACACCTTGGGCCTATGAGTTTCTAGGTTGATTAGACTCTCCTGTGGATCGGGATTAGAGATTGGAGTCAGATTCAGGATAAAAATTAGAACAAATGTTTTTGTGTGAAAAAATATATGGGGAAAATATCTTAAAATCATTATTTAATCTACGAATATTTTTGGTAAAGTCAATTTTGGAAAATAGAATTTGGAAATTGGATATTTTGGCTAGTGACCAAAATGTAAATAGTGAAAATTATTTTTAGTGACTATTTTAAAAAAGGGTCAAATCTTAGAATCTTTAAGGAGCTAATTTACCAAATGTTTTAATCTGATTTTTCTCTCAACTTGGATTACTTTAATGAGTTTTAATTAGTGAATTAAAGGGGACTTAATTAAGGAAAGGTAGTTATTTTTCTAAAACCACTTTTGACGTAACTATTTTCTCTAAAACTCTTCTCTCAAAGTTTAATCAGTCAAACACTCTCTTTTGCATCAAACATTTGAGGTAATGCTCTTGATTTCTTAAATTATTGATTTTTAATGGATTCTTCAATCTTGTTTTCCAAAATCTCATTGTTTTCCTTTGTTTTTCAAGAGTAAAACATCCAATTGAGAGGATATTCACTCATTAGAGATAAGATTCGTTCTTCTCCTTTAATGAATGGTTCTTTACTAAAATTCCCAAGTACTTGATCCTAGTTTAATGTTTTCTAATGAGTTCTAATGATTTAATTATGGAAATTGGTGAAATCAATGTTTAATTGATGAGATTAAGTGATTTCTGTTTTGTTAAGTTCATGATTGGTTCTAATCATAATTTTGATGCTTAATAATGTTAGTAAGTTGGTTTTAACATTGAAATCCCGAAACTAAGTGAATCTCTAATTTCCTAGGTTGTTAGTGTTGTATTTTTGGTGAGTTATGGGTGTTTTATGAATACTGGATGTATAAGGATGATGTTAGGTTGTTTTTGGATGTTAATTGAAAGTAACCAATGGATTAAACCTTTAGGTTTTGGTTGGGTTAAGTTTGGAAGGTGTTTGATGTTGATTTCGGTTGTTGAGGAAGGGTTTTTTGTTAGAGTTCCTCTGGGTTAATGTTGCTGAGTCTTCAAATGCATTTAGATGCATTAAATCCCCTATTTTTTGTGTGGTTAAATCAGGGGTGATTCATCATCAAGCTTGTGGCACCATTTTAGAAGCTTTGGAAGAGTAGTTCGCATCGGTGGATAAAGTTTTGCGTAGTCGGTGAGTGAGAAAGTGGATTTCAGATTTTAAATGGTTTAAAGGTAATTTTGGGAGTTTAAATTAATCTTGCAACATTGGTTTAAAGTCAGAAGTAAGTATGATGAGATTTCTCCCTCGTTCGTGCTTTGGTGAAATTGATTTTACGCACTTGTTGTTGAATTACATAGTACCTACTATTTAAGCATGTTTTAAGTATGTTTATAATGATTTATGATCATATATTGATGATGGATGCATTGGGAAAATGATCTATGTAAGTATGAGGAATACTTGTAAATGCATGGTTTAATGCATTGGAAATGGCTTTGAATGTTGCATATAAAATCAATGAGGTACATGGTTAATAATGAACTATATTGTCAAGTGATGTTGTTAAAAATGTTATCAGATATAGTTGGTCGGCCATAGGATTGATAATGCACTATAATAAGTCACCTCAGGTGTTGAAGAATTTATGTGTACCGAATACTCCACCACGAGTACCCTAACAGTTGAGGGGTTATATGGTGCCGAAAACCCCCATTAGTAGATTATACATCTAACCGGTGATTGGGTTGTGATGGTACCCGATTGTGATCGTCCCTTAATTCTAGTTGAGATTGTATGAAGTGTTGAGAGGACACTTGTTGAATCTGTGTATCCGATGTAATATTTTGTAAAGTGGAACTTGGTTTATGATCACTTGAAAGCCAATATAATTGATAATGTTCATGTTGATGGATTATGTTGTATAATGTTGGTTTATACATGTTTACTCTTTAAGCCTTGCATATGGGTTGTTATGCATGGGAAAGCTTAAATTGAGGGATTGCAAATTGGATTTTGCTATTGTTCCATGATACATGTTGCATATGGTTTAATATACATATTTTTGAAAATGTTAAGTGCATGGTTTGCAAGTCATGTTTTGAAAGATGTTTTAATGAGATTTTCAAGTGGTTTTTATAACCGATTTTAATTGCATTGATGGTAGCTATTTTTGAGCACTCCTCACTAAGCCTAGTGTGCTTACGCTCTCTTTGTCCATCAATGCAGAGAATTAAAGGTTGGAGGCAGCAAGCAAGCGAAGGGAAATCTAAGGACATGAACTATTTGAAAGTATGGTTTTTGAACAAGACTAGTAGTAATACAGGCAATGGGGTTCGTTGTTGTTTGGGAGGATTATTTGCTAAACTCCCATTATGTGCAAGTTTAAATTGATGTTGTTGAGTTGTGTCAGGCTTTATATGTTGTTTTTGATGTGGTTTATGTTTCAAGCATTGGATGGATTAATTTTTAGGAAGCATGCCTCTAGACATATGATTGAAGTATGTTGCTTTGGTTTGATCACGTTTCTTTGATATTCTGGCATGGTTTGATCTTTAGTTTGTGGTATACATGTTTATGGATTGTTAAGGCATGTTCGAATCCATGTTTGTATGAAAAACCAGCAAAATTGGATATTTTAGGTCATAGCGTACCGACACGTAGGGCTTCATATCGTTACGTGTAAGCTGAGAATAGGCCTAGGGATCGGTACACAAAAGTGCGTATTAGTACGGGTTTTAGCTACTGGAATCCAAGATTTTGCAAATGTGCCCGCGTACCGATACGTCTTGGTCATGTACCGATACGAACCTATTGGATGGATGCCTCGTATCGGTATAGGTGAACGCATACTGATACCAGCTGCCATTAATTCAGTTAAAGTGTAATCCAAGGTTTTTGATTCTTTCATTTTGGTCCCTAATGTTCTTGAATGCAATTGTATGAGTTTGGAATATCATTTTTAGACGAAATTTGGCAAGCAAGCATTTAATCTAATTAATTGAGAGTTGGTGACACAAATTTTAACTAAGTCCTTGTAATTTTCTAGATTTATATTTTAGTCCCTAAAATGCGAATATGTGTAATCGGTTGCCTTTTTGATTCTCGTTTCCTTTGAAAATTCACCCTCTGCCAGCATGCATGCCTTAGGACCTAATGTCGCATCTAGACAAGATAAACGAAAAAAATGGACCTAAGTTTAGTTAATTGATTCGGGTTTGTTTCGACAAACCCAATGTAGCTCACTCGATTTGCCGGGTCGAGAGGGTTACAAATCTTGAGTTGACTTCATCCTCGATCGAGAATAGTTAAAAATGGTCTTCGAGTTTGGGTGACTGTTGCGCATATTAAGTGCTTCGCAATTGGTGCAAGTGTACACGTTGCAAGTTAAAGTATAGTATAGATATCGTCTCCACAGGGATTGGTGCTACTTCGGGAATCTAACTTCTCACACTGAAAGTAAAAACACAAATTGGTGATTGTAGGACTTCTAATTAACAAGAAAATAAAAGAGCAATTAAATAAAAGAAAGATGTAATCGAATAAGAGAGAGTAGGCTGGGTTATCATGAGTCGTGGTGTGATAGTTGAATGGACCTTCGTGGTAATTGGGTGCTAGAGTAGCTGAATTGCTTTTCAATTGAATCCTGTGAGATTGCTTGGGCAATTGGAAATGGAGCGATTTCCTGGGCAATTGGGTGACAACCTTAAAAGTTCGGCGAAGCATTCTTCAATGGTTTCTCATTATCCCTAACTCGAAACACTGTTAATTGTATATGTCTTGATAATACACCCCTGCATGAACCAAGGGTGGACAACAGCCTATCTTGTGCTTCTTTTAGCCGTTGAGATTCGTAACTTATCCCTAAGTCGAATTAGTCTGCACCGTTGATTGATTGAATAACGACCATGCTCATTCGTTTCTTGAATCTAACTCTCCGGATATTATATAGATGGACGAATTCACGAGATCATCTCCCAATTCACTCGCAAAATTAAGAACCGAGAATGAACAAACTTTGAATTAAAATTGCAAACTCAAATACCTAAACAAATCCAATTGTTCTCACAACCACAAAAACACAATAACCCAAGCCAAATAAAATTAGCTCATGGTCAAGTGCAAAATAAACACAAGATAAAAATTCCCTAACATGAATCTAATCGAACCAAAAAAGAAGAAGATGATGTCGAGCATCCCTTTATTTTTCTCTCCCAAATCGTACATCTCCTTGAACTAGACGGCTAGGTCTTTTGTTTATAGGAGATGGATATGTCAAAGTCTTTCTTAAGGAGGAAGTTAAGTTGGAATTAAATAGAATAAAAGAAATAAATTTCTTTTATTATTATATTTTTATTCCTCCAAAAACTCCTCATAAAACTCTTAGAATTTAATCTAATTTTCTCTGAATAGAACTCCAACTCCTTTGCTTCATGTCATTTATCTCGAACATTTTGGATTTATCCAGTCATGAAATCGGCTGCCACTTCATCTTATCCTCAATTGCCTCGGCAATTTCCCGATTGCTTGGGCAATTAGTTCCTGCGCACAAAAGCACACCAAAGGAGTATCTTTTTCCACAAAAACACCAAACTATGTAATCAAGCTTAATGGTGAAAAGAAACATTAATTAATGTATGAATGACTAATTATGCAGCTAATATGAGCCTAAGTTTAACAATGATATGAGTAAAAAGGGTAATAAAAATAGTACTTTTGAACACTTAACACACCCCCAAACTCAAACTATTGCTTGTCCTCAAGCAATGCGAACTAACAATTATCTGTCAAGACTTTAATTATCAAAGACATGCTTTAAACTTGAATTCAAACCTCAGAACCGTGGCACAAAGTATGACCATCTTTTCATTTTTCGGATAGCACAAAAATTACCCAGAATCAAACTATAATGCTCGTGAGTGTGTGCGGAGTTGTGTACAAGTTGATTTTTCGAATCCCATGTGAACAATAGACATTCAAATTAATTCCTTGGGTTTTTTATTATGCTTTTACTAGAGCCAATTTCGGGCACCTCTAGCAATGTAATTCATTTCTTATCTTGATTTTTAGTCGACTAGAGCCAGTTTTTGGGCACCTCTTGCGATTCTTTTTATGCACAATACTAGAACTGGTTTCAGGCACCTCTAATTTTCAATTTTTCTTTTTTTTATTTACCCAATTTTTAAGAATTAACCTAAGTTCACTAAGTCTCCTTCAATCAATCAAGCCACAACTGTGTAAAAAAAGTTTTCAACATCATAGTAAAATTTTAAGTTCTTTTCATGCAATCTTAAAATTTATGGTTTTTTCAATTAGGTGTAGTGGCAAAAATTCATCGTTGGACATTCAACAAGTTCAAGCAATTAAATCCAATCAAAGGCATAACAAGTAACATATGCAACCTACATGCTATTACAAAAGATTAATGCAACTAATCATGAAACTAACTAGAAACAAACACCCCCCCTAAACTCGAGAGAAGCATTGTCCTCAATGCATGCAATTATAGAAAAGTAAAAATATAAACTAAAATGCAAATGGGTTAGTTGGAAAGGTCGTCACCTTGAATAATGAGTTTTTTTCGGGCCGTTTGCTTGATTCTTTTTTCGGAGCACGGTGGTTTGATGCGGGTGGCTGGTGGTGTAGTTGGATCCTTTTCAACTTCACCGCGTGCTTCACTTTCTTCATCGGTCTATTTAGCATATGCAGTAGTTGCCAAGGCATCTTCGTTTATCGAGGTATCTTCGGGTGCAGTGGATTGTTTTGTTGTTTTTAGCCATGGATGATCTTGTGGTTATGGTTGGAAACAAAAACAAAAATAAAAGAATCCTAAAACCAAAATAATAAATAAAAAAATTGTCCGAATTAAAAATAAAATAAAAGGGAAATAATAAAAATTACTAAAGGATAGCATATTTATGTATCTCCTAAAGTGACCACTTCTTTGTCGCGCTCAACATGGGTGCCGACATAGTGCTTTAATCTTTGTCCGTTACTTTGAATTCATGTCCGTCAATGGTGGACTTGATTATCGCAGCACCATGGGAGAAGGGTTTGACTACTTCAAACGGCCAGGGCCATCTCGATTTTAGTTTTCCCGAAAAGAGATTTAACCGAGAATTGAAGAGAATAACTACTTGCCACGGAAAAAATTGCCGCAGCAATAACATCTTGTCATGGCAACGCTTCGTTTTCTCCTTGTAGATTCTCGCGTTGTCCTAAGCTAAGGCACGAAACTCCTCTATTTCATTAAGGTCCAATAGGCGTTTTTGTTTGGCACTTTCCCAATCCATGTTCACAGTTTTGATTGCCCAATATGTCTTATGTTCGATCTCTACCGGAAGGTGGCAAGTCTTGCCGTAGATAAGTCTATAAGGCGACATGCCTAAAGGTGTCTTGAATGTTATTCGATAGGCCCATAGTGCTTCATCAATTCTTGCAGACCAATCCTTTCGAGAAGGATTGACAACTTTTTCAAGGATAACCTTCAATTCGTGATTGGTAATTTCGGCTTGCCCGTTCGTTTGTGGATGATATGCCGTGGCAAATTTGTGTGTCAATCCAAATCGCTCCAACATCGTGGCAATCAGCCAATTATTGAAGTAGGTGCCTCCATCGCTGATAATTGCCTTTAGTGTCCCGAATCGTGTGAATATATTTTTCTGCAAGAATTTTTGCACGGTCTTCGAATCATTGTTGGGAACTGCAGCTGCCTCTACCCATTTGGACACATAGTCCACGACAAGTATGATATACAAATTGCCAAATGAGGATGGGAAGGGTACCATGAAATCAATCCCCCACAGGTCAAACAACTTGACCTCAAGGATATTCTATAGTGGCATCTCGTGTTGGCGTGAAATATTCCCCGATCGCTGACATCGATCACACCTTTTGTAGAATTCTTGAGCATCTTTGTAAAGAGTGGGCTAATACAAACTGGATTGTAAGACTTTGGCCGCGGTGCGAGTTCCTCCAAAATGGTCTCCATATGGTGAAGAATGGCATTGTCGAAGCACATTGTCCTGCTCCTCCTCTGGAACACGTCGTCTTATCACTTGATCTGCACATTGTTTAAACAAAAGAGGCTTGTCCCAATAATAATGCTTAGCATCATGTCGGAATCTCTTATTTCCTTGGTGAGTAAGGTTATAAGGTAAAATACCACTAACCAAAAAATTAACCAAATCAGCATACCAGGGAGTTGCCAAGGCAACTAACAACTGCTCATCTGGGAATGCATCGCATATCTCCACATCCGCTTCATCTTCATTGCCGTGTTCCAATCATGACAAATGGTTGGCAACTTGATTTTCTATTCCTTTTGTGTCCTTAATTTCGATGTCAAACTCTTGTAAAAGTAAAATCCAATGAATTAAATGAGGTTTGGCATCTTTTTTAGTAAATAGGTACTTAATTGCTGAGTGGTCAATATAATCGATTACCTTAGTACCAATCAAGTTGGAACGAAACTTATCGAATGCGAAAACTATTGCTAGTAATTCTTTCTCTCTCGTGGTGTAATTTGATTGTGCACCATTTTGAGTTTTACTAGCGTAGTAACTCACATAAAAATTCTTACCTGTGTGCTGCCCTAAAACGGCTCCTACCATGAAATCACTTGCGTCACACATGAGTTCAAAAGGTAAGGTCTAACCGGGCGGAACGACAATAGGTGCCGAGGCAAGTTGCTTCTTCAAGGCTTCGAATGTTTGCATGCATGAGTCATCAAAATTAAAAGCTTTGTCTTGTTCAAGCAAATTACACAAAGGTTTAGAAATTTTAGAAAAAATATAAATAAACCTTCTATAAAAACCTGCATGATCGAGAAAGCTTCGAATCCCTTTGACCAAATTTGGTGGTGGTATTTTTTCGATCACTTCCACCTTGGCTCTGTCGACTTCAATTTCCATGGAGGAGATCTTGTGACTGAGCACTATGTCTTCATCTACCATAAAGTGGCACTTCTCCCAATTGAGCACTAGATCGGATTCTTCACATCGTCTTAGCACTTTCTCCAAATTGTCGAGGCAATTGTCGGAGTTGTCTTTGAATAACGAAAAATCATCCATGAAGATTTCCAGGAAATCTTCCACCATGCTGGAGAAAATTGCCATCATACATCTCTAGAAAGTTGCCAGAGCATTGCATAATCCAAACGGCATACTTCAGAAACCATAGGTACCATACGGGCATGTGAAAGTGGTCTTTACCTGATCATCTAGTGCTATGAAAATTTGGTTATAACCTGAGTAGCCATCAAGAAAACAGTAAAAAGACTTACCTGCAAGTCGGTCAAGCATTTGGTCAATAAATGGAAAAGGAAAGTGATATTTCCTAGTTGTTTTATTTAGCTTCCGGTAATCCATACAAACCCTCCAACCGGTCACAGTTCTAGTTGGGATAAGTTCATTGCTTTCGTTGCTTTCCACGGTTATACCTCCCTTTTCAGTACACATTGTACCGGGCTTACCCATGTACTATTAGAGATAGGATATATTATATCGGCATCAAGCCATTTGATGATTTCCTTTCTCATGACTTCCTTCATAGCAGGGTTAAGCCTTCTTTGTCACTCAATTGTCGGTCTATGATCATCTTCCAATAGAATTTTGTGCATACACATTGTCAGGCTAATTCCTTTCAAGTCGGCAATTGTCCATCTTATTGCCTTTTTATGCAATGCCAACATGTCGATCAACCTCTTTTCCTGTTCAGGCTGCAACTTAGAAGAAATTATCACAGGCAAAGTGTTATCAGTTCCCAAATAAGCATATTTCAATTACCTTGGCAATGGTTTCAATTCAAGAATAGGAGGTTGCTCAATAAAAGGTTTTTCGGTCTTACCTTCCTTGCCTGAGTAATCTAATGGTTCAAAATACTTACTTGGACAACTTGCTATCCAATTGGATTTATCCTGCTCTTCATCGTTCGGCTCTTCTAGTTCCTCAGGTTTGGTAATACAATTGTCGAGGCAATTGTTAAGGCAATCTTCCTCCATGTCGAAATTGAAATTAGTTGCAGCTTGGATAACTTGACACTCTTCTAGATTGTCGGCATGCTTAAGGGTTTGGAAAACATTAAGCTTCACTTGCTAGTCGTTTACCCTCATAGTGAGTTCTCCTTTCTCTACATCGATCAAGGTCCTTCTCGTTGCTAAAAACGGTCTCCCAAGAATAATGGGTGCGAACTCATCTGCTTCACAATCCAAAACAATGAAATCTGTGGAAAAAAACTTATCAACTCTTACCAAGATATCCTCGATTTTCCCCCTGGATACACATAGGATTTGTCTGTAAGTTGTAGCATCATTGTTGTTAGCCTTGCCTTCCCTATTCCTAATCTCTGGAAAATAGATTTCGATATGAGGCTTATGCTTGCTCCAAGATCACATAATGCCTTCCCGGCATAGTGATTTCTGATTGCACAAGGTATAGTGAAACTACCGGGATCCTTAAGTTTAGGTGGCATGTGGTTGTGCAACATGGCCATGCATCCTTCTGTCACAGCAGTTGTTTCAAATTCTCCTAGCCTAGTCCTCTTAGAGACGATGTCTTTAAGGAATTTAGCATAGTTCGACATTTGTTCTATTGCTTCAACCAATGGCAATTTGATGTGGACTTGCTTCAAGATGTTAAGAAGCTTCTTGAACTGGTATTCTTGCTTTTGTCGTTTCAACCTCTGTGGGAATGGTGGTGGCATTGGATGTCTTCAATCTTTTCATTGGTTTGGAACTTGATGGAAGGAGTTTCCAATGCATTATGACTTGTCGAAGCATGTGCAGTTGCCAAGGTATGTGGAATTGTCGTGGCATTCTCTGATTCATCAATTTTGGTAGAGGTTTTGTTGCTGGACTCGTCTTTTTGGACAAGGGGCTACTCCCTTGGTTGAGTGTTCTTTGTTGAGTGAGCTTGGGTTTCCTTAAGTTGTCGGCTACTCTGAGTGGTGATTGCTTTGCACTGCTCATGGTTTGCTCCTTTTGCAACTTCAGTATCGCTTGGTAAACCGCCCATTGGTCTTGTGTTCAAGTTCTAAGCAAATTGCCCGACTTTTGTCTCTAATGACTTTAGGGTCGGCTCTTAGTTTTGCAATCTCATCTCAATCCTATTGATAAAGGCATCAGCTCTTTTCATGAAATTACTATTCTCAGCCATATATGATTCAGTTTTTAACATAAAAGCATTGAGATAATTTTCCAAAGAACTGGATGGTGTCGATTGTTGCTGCGGCATTTGTTGTCGTGGCAAGTTATGCTAGAATCATGTTGTTTGTGCATTTTGACTGCTCTGGTTGAGGGCATTGTTGGGATTACTTCATGATAAATTGGGGTGCTTCCTCCAAGCTGGATTATAAGTGTTGGACATTACATTGTTGTTCCGGTTGTAGTTTCTAACATAAAAGCTAGATTATGGGTTCTGCGGACACTCAGAAGAATCATGGTTACCATTACATAAAGCACAAATTGAATCTACTACCTTGATCTCCTATGTGTTGCTAGGTTGCTGCATGTTCTTAACCATATTGGTTAAATAGGCCAATTGTGCAAAAATAGATCCTGATGAATCGAGAAGGTTTATCGTGGAATTGCGTCTGACTATTCCCCTTCGAATGGTTGGGAACTGATAGTCGTTTTGGCAAGACGGTTCAAAATCTCTATAACTTCCTCAGGTGATTTGTCGAGGAGTATGCCATTTGCCAAGGCATCTAGCATCATCCTTGTCGGCATGTTCACTGAGTTGTAGAACATCATCACTTGCGTCCACAATGGGAATCCATGCACGGGACATTTGTATAAAAGCTCTTTGTATTGCTCCAAAGCCTTGTACATGGATTCATCGTCTGCCTGCCGAAAAGAAGTAATATCATTACGCAACTTATCAGTCATATTTGTATAACTAAATCTAGCAATAAAATCACGACACAAATCCGTCCAAGATCCTATAGATCCGGATGGAATACTATTCAACCATATTTTTCCCTATCCTTCAATGAATATGGAAATAATTTAAGCCGTATGATATCCTCATAGACTCCTTGTAGTTTGAATGAATTGCAAATCTCTAGGAATAATTTGAGATGTTGTCTAGCATCTTCAGTTGCCGAGCCGCCAAATTGACCAATTGTATTATTCATGTTGAAAATCATAGGTTTTAATTCAAAGTGGGCGGCTTCTATCTCAGGTGCGAAACCTCCTGATTGAGACCGTTGAGATCTTCCTCTAAGTAGTCTCGGATAGGTCTATTCCTGACATGAACAGGTTGTACGACTTGATCTCCTCCTTCTCTTGCTACAACATTCTAGATGCCATTGGCATTTAGATTGTCAACTAGGTTATCAGGTTGCTCTGCCATTGTTGCTCGTTGTTCTCGTCTTCTTCTATGAAGAACTCGTTCTATCTCGGGTTCAAGTGGGTAGTATTATGTTGTTGGTCTCGCCCTGGTCATGCACAGATGCAAACCAAAGTTGTAAGTCCCTTGAAACCGATTAGAAATAAATCAAAAATAAAAAGAAACAAAGGTGCAAGAAATTAGAAACAAAGTCTATGTTGCCAATCCCCAGCAATGGCGTCAAAAACTTGTTGCACGTATTAAGTGCTTCACAATTGATGCAAGTGTACACGTTGCAAGTTATAGTATAGTATAGTATAGATATCGTCTCCATGGGGATTGGTGCTACTTCGGGAATCTAACTTCTCGCACTGAAAGTAAAAACACAAATTGGTGATTGTAGGAGTTCTAATTAACAAGAAAATAAAAGATCAATTAAATAAAAGAAAGATGTAATCTAATAAGAGAGAGTAGGTCAAGTTATCGTGAGTCGTGGTGTGATAGTTGAATGGACCGTCGTTGTAATTGAGTGCTAGAGTAGCTCAATTGCTTTTCAATTTAATCCAGTCGGATTGCCTGAGCAGTTGGGATTGGAGCGATTGCCTGGGCAACTGGGCGACAACCTTCAAAGTTCGGCGAAGCATTCTTCAATGGTTTCTCATTATTCCTAACTGGAAACACTATTAATTGTGCATGCCTTGATAATACATCCTTACGTAAACCAAGGGTGGAGAATAAACTATCTTGCGCTTCTTTTAGCCATTGAAATTTGCAACTTATCCCTAAGTCGAATTAGTCTTCACGATCGATTGATTGAATAAAGACCATGTTCATTCGTTTCTTGAATCTAATTCTCCTGATATTAGATAAATGGATGAGTTCATGAGATCCTCTCCCAATTCACTCGCAAAATTAAGAAGCAAGAATGAACAAACTTTGAATTAAAATTGAAAACTCAAATACCTAAACAAATACAATCGTTATCGTAACCACAAAAACACAATAACCCAAGCCAAATAAAATTAGTTCATGGCCAGGTGCAAAATAAACAGAGGATAAAAATTCCCTAACATGAATCTAATCGAACAAAAAAGGAAGAAGATGATGTCGAGCATCCCTCTATTTTTCTCTCCCAAATTGTACATCTTCTTGAAGTTGGCGGCAAGGTCTTCTACTTATAGGAGATGGATAGGTCAAAGTCTTTCTTGAGGAGGAAGTTAAGTTGGAATTGAATATTATTATATTTTTATTCCTCCAAAAACTCCTTATAAAACTCTTAGAATTTTATCTCCATTTGATCACTACATAGAACTCAAACTCCTTTGCTTCACGTCATTTATCTCGAACATGTTGGATTTATCCACTCATCAAATCGGCTGCCACTTCATCTTATCCTCAATTGCCTTGGCAATTTCCTGATTGCTTGGGCAATTAGTTCCTGTGCACAAAAGCACGCCAAAGCATTATCTTTTTCCACAAAAACCACCAAACTATGTAATCAGACTTAACGATGAAAAGAAACATGAATTAATGTATGAATGACTAATTATGAAGCTAATATGAGCCTAAGTTTAACAATAATATGAGTAAAAAGGGTAATAAAATAGTACTTTTTAACACTTAACAATGATGTTAATGACATGAATTTTGAAGACTAGAAGTTAGTGAAGTGATTTAAATATAAATGAGTACAACGTAAGGTGCCGTATGCTTGATAGTAATATTATTTTTCATAAAGTATGCCTGATGAAGCTTCGATCGAGATTCTAAAAAAGATTTTGGAGTGGTTGAGATGATAAGGTTATTATGCACGCATTGTGCAAGAAAGTTGATGTTCAAGATTGAAACCTGACCAATGATGTTGATTTTTATAGAGAACTTGATAGTGTCTCTAACATCATTTCCATGATAATGATGTTAAATTTTATCTTCAAAAATCAAAGTGTGTAGCGGAATCATGGAATTTGTATGTTGATCAAGGAAAGGTCGTGTAATCTGTTTTTCATTTCCTATTGCATCTTTTGGTGGATTCTAGTTTCATGCAATTGAGCATATTAATTTCAGGTAGTTGTTTGAGTGTGTTGAAGTTTTGAAGATTGGACTTGATTTTTTGATGATGTTTGTCCAAGGTTAGATCGAATTATGTTTGATGAGTTTTGGGTTATGTGGTAGTCCTAGATTTAATGATGTTCAGGTTTTGAATGTTTGTGTTGTTCATGAATTCTTTTGTAGAGTGCTTTTGAGGGAGTTTTTCTGTGTCGACCTATGTTTGTGAAGTTGAGTTTGGTATAAAGATGTTCTTTGGTACGACTCCCGAATCCTTTTTGTGTCGTGTGGAAGAGCATTAAGGAAATATATGAGTTGAGAACGTAATTATGATAATGGTTGGTTTGTGGATATGTTTGATCGGAAGTTCTCTTTTCTAAGGCACCATGGTGGTTGTTAACGAGAATGATGCTTGAGATCGTTTGGTTGGTATGAGTTTATAGTTATGTCATTAGACGGCGAATACACTAGTGGCATTCGAGGTTGCGGTGAGTTGAGTATTCTATGAATACTTAATTTCGTGATTAGCAAGAGTAATGATGTTATCTTTTGTAATAGTACCAAGAAGAATCTTGATCGACAACCAAGATCTGTTTGGTAGGTTTTGTAATGGTTTTAAGAAAGTTATGGTTAGGTTGTTGCAAATCTAATATTTCCTAATGGTACTAATGGATCTTTGTGGTTAATATTAATCTAAAATCAGTTTTGTAAGCTTGATCCCAGAATTAGTTTAACTGATTAATGGAGATAGTTGTTCTCCCTGAATTATGGTTGATGTGTGGTTAAGAGGAACTTTTGTTGTTAGCTATTATGGTTGGGAGTTGTTTGATGATTGTTGTGATGGTTTAAGTTAAGATTCAGTTGGAAGAGTTGATTGGATTTTAGAACGGTTTGGTGTAAGCTAAAAGTTGTTCTTGGTGATTTAGCATTGTTCGGGATGAGAAATTAGATAAGCTTTGTATGAATTGAGACAACGAGAAACCGGATATTGTATGGGTGGCTGAGTTTTTCTCGTCGTTTCTCCATGGATAAAGGGTGTAAAGAATAGTTCGTAATGGTGGGTTGAATCAAGTCTTAATAGACAATATATAGATAAATGAGAAGACCGATTTTGTGACATGATGTGCCAAGATGGTTTTGAGTTCAAATGTACATTTGATGAGTTGCCTACGTTTATATGTCGAGGTTGATTGACCCTTGGTTTATTGTCCTTGTAATGAGGAAGTAGTTGGATGAAGGAAGGTTTATATTTGTTTTGTTCCCTTCACGTAAATTTTGAGGATGAAATTTCTTTTAGAGGGGGAAAGTTGTAACATCTTGGAAAACGAGCTAGAAGATTCGAGTGAATTATCAGAATCAGGTTGGAATTTTTTGTTTGGCTTTAGCTAATTAATTAATGCTAGAAAATAATTTGGGTTGATTAAATTACTTTTCGATAAATTTATCGTGGCAAATATTTGTGAGAATATTTTTAATAAGTTTGTCAAAGGACGAAATTGGACTTGGGTAATTTTAAATGTGTTGATTTAATATTAAATTAAATAGTGGCTATATTACAAGAATTGCAAAATTTTATTAATGGAAATTTTGTGAAAAGAGATTAAAGTGGCATTTTTATTGAAATTATTAAATCAAATAAAAAATATCTTTTCCCTCTTATTTTTAACAAAAATAAGTTTCTTTCATTTTCTTCCAAACAAAACTTAGGGATTTCTTAATTCCTTAATTATTTCAATTTCAATTTCTTCTCCATTTATTTCTAAACAACTATAGATTAATGATTTTGATTTCTAAATCATCTCCACTATTTTTCTTGTGGAAATCAAGAAGAGGGTTCATCTTCAAGTTGGTTTTTCAACAAGCAATGTGAGAAAATGTTCTTTAATAATTTTCTACATGATTTTGATTCTTAATCTACGATTCTCATGCTTTGTGACAATTAAAACGAATTTCTAATGGAATTATTGGATTTTAATGAATTTTCTCATAAATCTTGATTAGATTATAGTAATATAATGATTTCTATTGAGTTCTAATGTTTTGTGCATGAGTAATAATAATCTAAAGTTGATTTTGTGATTTAATTCCCGGAATTAATCTAATCGGTTGAATTTGAATTTGAGTTGTTAAATGGGGTGATATATATTGATTGAATTAATGAGTCAAATATGAATATGCATCATATGTGTTTGATGAAATTTTCTGTAAGGAAATATAAAAAGGGAAATAAGGGAATTTGATTGAATGTTCGAAGGAAGCAGGGGTGTGCAGGGGAAAGGACGCGAGGACAGAACCGTGGCTGTGCGGACAGCTGTCCCTTTTCTATTCGTGGCTTTCAAGGGCTGGAGGTGTTCTTGCGTGAAAAATAATAATAATAATAATAATAAAAGAAGGGGAATTAAGAATTTAAACATTATGCGTGGAAATAGATAATTAAAAAAAGAGGGAATTTGGAAATTGGAAACTATTGCGTTGTGAAGCGATGATGTTGTTATAAATCGGTTACTTTGGTATGGTCCTATTTATGATAACCTTTGAAATTTTTTGTAGAAGATAACAAATGTTCGGACATTTTTCGATTAGGTGTTGAGGCATTGGCGTCAAGACGTTGGCATCAAGGCAATGTGTAAATGTGTTTTGGTACTATAAAGAGGTTTGATTTATGTGTTTGGGAATTTAGTTAAAGCCTAACAAGCTTAGCTAAGCTCGGAAGTAAGTTTACCCTATTTTGCCTTTTGAATATCGATTTGATATGGGTATTGATTTACATGTTTCGGTTTAAAGGCATGAATTGCTTTACTTATTGCTTTATGTTATTAGGAAGTATACCTCTAGTTTCCATATTGAATACGATTTGTGTTATAGCGTATGATTAATGGTGTGAATATGTATTAATGTTTGGTGGTTTTAGAATCAAGTCTCAATTGTTTGTAGGTGATTTTGATATGTTGGGTTGGGATTTGAATCTCCGAAATGCATTTTGTGCAGCTTGTATCGGTACGCTTAGTGTCAGTACTGGTACGCAACGTCGTTCCATTGATCAACTTTGTATATGGGTACCGTTACGCGTGTTTGGGTTTTAGTACGTGTGACCGAGTACCTATACACCCTATAGCGTGTCATTTCCAATATTTGCTTCGATATTTTCCTATACCGATACGGTGTCCCGTGTATCGGTACGACTGGTAGTTTATTCGGTTAATGAGTTTTACCAAGTTTAGATTCTTTGTATTTTGGTCACCTTATGTTCATGCATCAATTGAATAAGTAATTGATGTCCGTTTGACCTGAGATTTTGCAAGCATAATTATAATGTATCTAATTGTTGTAAGAAGATTTTATAAACATGTTAGTCCCTGTGTTTTGGTAGTTTTGTGATTCAGTGTTTAGTTTCGTATTTTGCTGAACTGAATGCTTATTTGTTATCTGTTGGAGCTGAAATTTAACGCACTTGCATGAAATATGATTAATTAAGTATTGGTAACCTAAAACATGTATAAGTCCCTTTAATTATTAGGATTTGCATTTTGGTTTCTAAAATGCTTGTATCTGCAATTGAGTGC
Source organism: Hibiscus mutabilis (assembly GCA_019671005.1). Taxonomy (NCBI): domain Eukaryota; kingdom Viridiplantae; phylum Streptophyta; class Magnoliopsida; order Malvales; family Malvaceae; genus Hibiscus; species Hibiscus mutabilis. Next base: position 58,038,102 of record CM033716.1, on the reverse strand, counting down.
CTTATCGATGTTTGAGTCGAATGAAAATAGCACCGCTACCTATGTGAACACCATAGGTCTTAATAATCCATCTAGAAAAGTTAAAAGAAAAAAATGGACCATAATTCAAGTAAGATTTTTTGGGTTTGCGTTTGCAAACCTAATGTGATCTTCATGGTTCTGGTATTACGAATAGGCCTAGTCAAAGGGGTTACAGAGCAAATTTTAAAGATAGTATTGCCTCTGTCAATGGAAATACTCTAAGTTAATGACTTTAAAACACCTATATGTTTATAGTGTTATTTTAAATAATTAACCTGACAAAGTTTTAATCTTTACTCCTAAGGGGTAGATTCACTTCTGAAGTAAGCTCATCTACTTGAACATCTTCTGTCGAAGTTTGTCACCTTGGTACTTGGCAATTAATCGTTATCTTCTAAGTCTGTTAAGATATTAAGAGATAATAGGCATGCAATGCCAACTATCGTTTGGCAACGAATTTAAGGAAAGTAAGCACTAGCAGAATAGACAAAAATGCCAAGGCATTCAATTATTAAAAACTAAACATAGCTAAGCGTTCATCGCAAACATCCCAGCTAACTTATAAAAATTAGTTCATGGTTAGGGAAACCATAAACACATCATCGTTTGTAAACATTGCCATCGTAAATGAAATTAAAAAACTAAAAGAAATGGACAAAGAATGAGATTTGTCGATGCAACCCTTCAATGGATCCGGAGCTCTTAGTCTTGGCCTGGTCAAACAACAGTTTACCCTCTACTCTCTTTCTTCACCACGGTGCTGCCTCTCCTTTGCTTAATCAATCTTCTTTATATAGGCACTCGTGGAAACCCTATATTGGGTTTGATTTTGAAAGTTTGTTGCGCACCAAGTTAGGCACATTATCTTATTATCCTTTTTTGAATTTTAGGGTTAACATGATCTTTAACTAATGGCTAATTGAACGACATCAATCGTCTTGCTTTTGCCAACTAAGCTTGGCAATCCTCATCCTACTTTAGCCAACAGCACTCGGTATTTCTCTTTAGCTCCTATCCTCCTCCTGTTCTGCTCTGCAAAATCTGTCCTGCTCCTAAGCTGCCTACCACAGCAAGGAAATACACCTTCACTCTAGCAAAGAAAACACTCCTTAACTCTTATATACAAATGCATGATTCTACTAGCTAAATGCTCAAATACGTACCCAAATTCAAACAAAAGCATGACAATATATACATGAAAGTTAGTACTTTTGAGGAGTTAACAATGGCCAAAGGTTGAAGACCTACTCTAGAGCATCATTCCCTTATGACAAAACTGCATTCATTCTTCGTGAAGCCTGACAGTTTTCAAATTTCGTCCTTTGATTTTCAAGCATTATTTTTGTTTTTATGCTTTAGCATTTCATTTGTCAATAAATAATTACTTTTTTTCTTTTGTTTTTTCTTTCATTTATTTTGCAAGATGCTACACGTGGAGAATATAAAGTGTGTTTCGAAATTTCAGAAGAAGAATGTTGGCTAAGAGTTGAAAGACCCACATTTTCCACGAAATATTTGGGCATTTAAGTAAAATATATGGTGGGGACATTTGAAATTCAAATATCAAACAAAATCATTATCTTTTCCCACCTTTACAACTCTCTTACCACCCTAATTTGCCATTTGTCTACTTCAACTCCGTATTTTCTCTTTCTTCACTCCTTTACCCTCTATTCAAATACCAAAAATCCTTACATCTACCGCAATATAGGCTTCTTTAAGGGGTAAGATATCACTACCCTTAGAAGAAATCACCACACCACAAACATGTCAAGGTGTCGCAACATCCCTCACAAAGCAATTTCTTCAAAGAAAAAGGGAGAGGGATTGATCAAATAATTTCCTGTTGTAGCTGTAGAGAATTGATACAATCTGATTCAGAAAAAAAAAAGTTTTCCCAAGAGCAAGGGTTTGAGTATCCAGAAGGTAAAGAACAAGGTTTCGATGGGGATATTTCTAAAACTCGTTAAGAATAGACAATGACATTTATTTTGCCAACCTCTTGGCGAGATTTCAAAACCATTAGTGAGAGAACTTTATGCCCATCTCCCAACCTCTAAGGATGGTGTTTTATTTGTAAGATGTAAAGACGTGAAATTATCTACGATGGAAATCAACAAAAGGTTCAAACTGAATGAGTTTCCTGACCATCATATTATGTTTGTACACTCGGCTTCAAATGCTACTTACCAACAAGTTCTAGAGGATTTGTGTGTAATCCCCTTGACCTTGCCTGGTCGTTAGACTTGAACCAAGAAGATCACATTGATTTTGAATTACGGTACATTTTTTATTTTTACTTAACTAGATGCATTATTAAGACCTATGGTGTTCATACAAGCAGCAATTCAATTTTCATTTGAGACGGACATCGATAAGGCACTCAATTGTAGACACAAGCATTTTAGGGACAAAATTGCAAATCGGAATAATTATAGAGATTTTTACAAGTTTCAAGTTACCAATACTTAATTAATCATATTTCATGCTAGCATGTCAAATTTCAGCTCCAGCGGGTAACAAATAAGCATCCAATTTAGCGAAATATGAAATTAAGGCCTAAATCATAAAACTGACAAAACACAGGGACTAACACATTTATAAAAGCTTCTTACAACAATTAGATGCATTTAAAACATTCTTGTCAAATATCAAGTCAAACGGACATCATTTACTTATTCAATTGATGCAACAACAAACAATTACCAAAATTCAAGAACTCAAACTTGGTAAAGCTCATTAAATGAATAAACTATCGCCCGTACTGGTACACAGAATACCATACCGATACAGGAAAACTTTGAAGCAAATATTGGTATCAATACGCTACAATGGTATCGATACTCGGCCACACATATCAAAACCCAGTCATGCATATTGGTACCCACATTTATTATTGGTCACTGAAATGACCCCACGTACCGATACGGGCCGCTCTAAATCGCATCGTAGGGATTCAAATCCAAAACCGAGCATACCCAAAATACTTACAAACAACATTGACATGCTTTTAATATTATACCATCCTTAAACAAGCACGCTCAAATAGTTATATTCCAATAAATCAACACAATTCATATTCATACAAGTAATCTAGAGACATGCTTCCTAACAATATAAAACATTACCCAATAAGCACCAAATTGTCAAGACCTCAACATAATAGGCAATACATTAATTAAGGAGTTCAAGAATATGATCATATGTACACTTAGAGTCAATCAAACCATCCAATTGTTATTTCTACCATTCTAGATCATTAGATCATAACCACCAAATATACAAGGCATTAAAATAACATCTTAATCGTAAAAAAAAACCATATTCTAACTTAATACAAAAATCAATCAAGTTATCATTTCTTAAATAAAACAATTCATCCTGTAACGCGTCGGTTTTGGGCCTAGAAGTTTTGGGCTAATTAGATGGTTTGGTGCATCAGATTAGAGATTCGAGTCGGATTCGGGATTAATATTTTTGAGTGAGATAATATTTTGGAAAAATGCCTAAATATCATTATTCAATAGATGAATACTTTTGGTAAAGTCAAATTTGAAAAATGGAATTCGAAAATGTGACATTTTGGCTAGTGACCAAAATGTAAAGAATTAAAATTGTTTTTAGTGACTGTTTTATAAATGGTCAAAACTTTGAATCTTTAAGGAGCTATTTGCCTAAAGTCTAATATCAGACTTTTCTCCTTAATTGACAATTTTAAAACGATTTGGGAAGAGTATAAATAGATTTTGGGGGAACAATTTCATAATTAATTCCTAAGCAAATTTCACATAACTAACTTTTCTCTCAAATTTTCTTCAGCCAAACACTTTCTTCTTCTTAAAAGTATTCAGGTAACTTCTTGATTTCTCCAATATGTTAATTGCAAAAGAGTTCTTAATTGATTTCTAACAAAACTTTATTGTTTTAATCTTTTTTTCTCATGTAAATCAGTACAATTAAGGAGGAAAGTCAACATTAGAGGTGAACTTCGTCCTTCTCCTCTAATGTATGGTTCTTTAATGAAATTCCCAAGTTATTGATCCTTTACATATGTTTTCTAATGATTTTTAATGATTTAATTATAGAAAATGGTTAAATCAATCTTTAAATGATGAGATTAAGTGATTTTTGTTTCAGATCTATTTTGCTGAGTTCTTGATTGAATATAATCAGAATTTTGATGTTTTATTATGTTAATAAGTTGGATTTAACATTGGAATCATAAAACTCTTTGAATCTCGAATTGGTTAGGTTGTTAGTGTTGTGTTTTGGTGCGTTAATGAATGTTGGAAGTATAAGGATGATATTAGGTTGTTTATGGATGTTAATTGAAGGTAGTTAATGGATTAAATCATTAGGTGTTGGCTGGGTTAAGGATGGAAGATTTTTGATGTTGTTTTCGGTAATTTTGGAAAGGTTTTGGCTAGAGTTTGAAGAGGATTCTTATAAGTTGATGTTGCTGGGTTGTGAATGCATTTTGGTGCATTGAATTCTTTGTTTTTGTGTGGTAAAATCAGGGGCGATTGATCCTCAAGCTTGTAGCGTTACTTCGGAAGCTTTGGAGGAGTGATTCGCATCGGCGAATGAGGCTTCGCGTTGTCGGTGAGTGAGAATGTGGATTTTAGCTTCAAAATGATTTAAAGGTTATATTAGGAGTTTAAACTTAGCTTGAAATGCTGGTTTAAAATCAGAAGTAGGTATAAGGAGATTTCTTCCTTGGTCGTGCTTTTATGAAATGGATTTTATGCACTTGTTTTAAATTACGTGGTACCTACAGTTTAAGCATGTTTTATATTGTTTTTGATCATATATTGATGATGAATGCATTGGGAAAATGATCCATGTAAGTATGTGGAATACTTGTTAATTCATGGTTTAATGCATTGAAAATGGTTTTGATTGTTGCTTATAAAAATAGTGAGGTACATGGTTAATAATGAATTATATTTGAAAGTGGTTTGGTTTAAAATGTTATCGGATATAGTTGGTCGGCCATAGGATTGATAGTGCACTATAAAAAGTCGCATTGGGTGTTGAGGGGTTTTTGTGTACGAATACTGCACCAATTGAGGGGTTATATGGTGCCAAAAATTCTCGTTAGTTGATTATGCATCTAACTAATGAGATAGGTTATGATTGTACCCCGGTTGTGAGTTTACCATAATTTTGGTTGAGATGGCATGAAGTGTTGAGAGGAAACTTGTTGAATCCGTGTATCCGATATAATATTTTAGAAAGTGAACTTGGTTTATGATCACTTGAAAGCCAATATAATTGTTAATGTATCATGTTGATGGATTTTGATGTATAATGTTAGTTTGTACATGTTTTCTTTTTAAGCTTTGCATATGGATTGTTATGCATGGGAAGACTTAAATTGAGGGCTAGCAAAATAGGATTTGTTGTTGATCCATGATACATGTTGCATATAGTTTAATATGCTGTTTTTTGAAAGTGTTAAGTGCATGGTTTTCAAGCCATGATGTTTTAAATGTTGATTGAAATGGTGATTTCAATGTAGTTTTGGAAAAAGGTTTAAAGTGCATTGATGGTGTGTTGTTTGAGCACTCTTCACTAAGCCTAGTGCGCTTACACTCTATTTGTCCATGAATACTGATATGTAAGGGTTGTAAGGCAGTGAGCGAGAAAAGGAATACCAAAGACTTCAATCATTGAACGTATGGTTTCTAAGTAGACTTGTAGTAATAAAGTCAGTAGGGTTTCATTGTTGATTTGGGAGGGTTTTTGCTAAACTCCTTGTTTGAGCATGTTTGTAATGCTGTTTTGGATTTGTAATTGGCCTCTTAGGTTGGTTGCGGCTTTGGATTTATGCTTTGAATGCTATATGATTCTAGGAAGCATGCCTATAGATTATCTTTTGAAGCATAATGCCATGATGTGATGAGGTTTCTGTGATGAAATGATAAGGGTTGATCTTTAGTGTTGTTGTAGATGTGTTTATGGCATGTTAGAATGCATTAGAGTCCTTGAAAGCATGCAAAACCATAGTTTTGGGACATGTTTGGGTCCAGGTGTTTCGATATACGTGTCCTTATACCGAAACGGGTATTCCTGAAATGCACAAGCATTTCGATACGCAGGCTATCATTTCGGTACGGGTGTAGGCAAAATTGGTATGTTTTTCGGAACTCAAGCAACCGTTCTAGTACGAGTATAAGTGTTTTGGCTAGACGTTTAGGTACACGAAAGAGTGTTTCAGTACGGGTTTGAGATACTATAATCTAAGTTTTAGAAAATGTATAATCGTACCGATATATTTGCTCATGAACCGATACAGCTGGCAGTTAAGTTGGTTAAAGTGAAGTCTGATTTCTTTCATTTTGGTCCCTAGTTTATATGTATGCAATTACGTGAGTTTGAATGATCTTCTTGAGCTGAAACTTGACGTGCAAGCATAAAACTTGACTAATTAATGATTGAAAACTTTAAAATGTGTTAATTCCCTGTAATTTTCCAAAATTGCAATTTGGTCCCTAGATTGCAATTGAGTATAATTAGATGTCCATGTAATGCCTAATTGAGTCCAATTTTCACCAATTGCCAGTATGCACACCATAAGTTAATATTTTGTATCTAGATAAGATAAAAGATAAAATGGCATAATTCGAGTTAAATCTTTACGGGTTTGTTTTGACAAACCCAATGTAGCTCGCTCGATTTGATCTTGCATCTAGATCGGGTCAAGGGGGTTATATTTGGGGGGTATCAGAGACAGGTTTATGATAAGTTTGATGATGTTATAATTGTTGAAATATTATAATCGGTTTATTTCTATTGTTTGCTATGCATGGTGATTGTTATATACACGTTGGTTGCTATATGTCATGTTGGGGTATGTTTTGGGGACACATTGCCTTATTACTATAGTCTGAAATGTTTTTAAATTTAAATGGAAGTCTTATATCCTTGCTTGAAGCTGGCCTAATTGTTTTTATTTTAGTGTAATTATTATGCCTTTGAAAATGTTTTATGTTACTACCGATGGGAGAATTGAAAACTAGCACGAGTGTTGGGTGGCATGGCGTCTTTGATATAGGTAAGGAGTTGAGGAGAATGTTATATCTTCTAGGGGTTAGCCACCCCAAAGTAAGTACCACCTGCGCCATTTGGGTTAGTGTTGGGTGGCATGGCATCTTTGATATAGACGATGTCTGAAGATTTTCAAGCTACCATTGCTAGAGAGCATGTGACTACACCAGCTATTAGACAACTGGGTTACTGTTAGAGTGCTTCTTGAGTTTTAGAGGAGTTGAGTTTCGAATGTTGGCACCTGAGGCATCTGGGGAGTGGTCGACCAGTACTAATCAGATTTTTGACCAAATAGAGTGTAATGATACCCGTGAGTTAGGATGTGTTGTGTCTCTGTTGCAATGAGATGCGTATAGTTGGTGGACTACTGTGGTTGCGGGTATGGAACTTGGTGATATGAACTGGGAGTTCTTTCAAACTATTTTTAAAAAGAAGTATCTAGGAGTTAGATACTTGGATAAAGAGAAATGTGAGTTTATGGCTTTGGTTCAAGGCAGTATGTCTGTGGCTGAGTTTGAGGTACAATTTGTTTGGTTGAGCTAGTGTGCTCCTAAACTAGTACCGAATGAGAGGCATCACTGTGACCGATTCTATTACGAACTCGTACAGGATGTTAATATATACATGTTGGCTTCTAACTACACCATTTTCGACGTGTTGGTTACACGGTGAAGAATAATGAGCAGAACTTGGGTTTATTGGTTCGTATGGGAGGTTTTGGCTAAGAGAGTTGCGGACTCTAGTTTTGGTGGTGGTCAGTTTAAGAAACATCGTGCTAAGGGGTATCGCCCTGAGTTGAGGCAAGATAGAGGTAGTGTTGGGTGAGGACTGTAGGGACAGAGTATCTAGGTTAGAGTAGAGCACAATACCTATTGGGTTTGTTTATCGCGTGATTGCATGAGGCAGGACTGCACACGTTTGGTTCGTGAGGGACAAGCTCTTGCGCCTGTTGTTTCTAATTCTTTTTGGAGTTGTGGATCGAACAATAATTTGAGACGTGATTGTCCGTTGTTGGCGGGTGGGCAGGCCAGGGCACCTACGGTTACACCACGCAGAGGTTGTGGTCATGGTCGAGGGCAATTTCATTGTAGAGATATGGGTATGCAAGTAGCTAGTTGTTTCGGTAAGCTAATCATTATGAGAAAGTTGTTTAAGAGATGTCTTTTAACTATTCAAGGTCATGTGGTTGCAGTTGATATGAATTAGTTATCGTTTCACGGTTTTGATGTAATCTTGGGCATCGATTGATTGACCGAGAATAAAGATATGGTTGATTTTAGGAACCAAGCGAGTTTTTTTGAAACTGGCTAATGATTACAAGGTGGTAATCGTGGGTGAGAATACGAAGTTCTTGTCCAATGATGTTTCAGCTCTAGAAGCGAGTCATTTGATGGATGCGGGATATTAGGCATTCTTAGCCTATGTTATGAATTCAGGATCAAAGGAGATACATGTTCAGGACATCCGTACGGTATATGAGTTTCTGGGTGTTTTTTCGGAGGAGTTGTCAGGTTTTCCACTGGATAAAGAAGTTGAGTTTGGCATTGAGTTGTATGCAAATACAACTCCAATGTCTATTGCTCCATATCGTATGGCACCGAAGGAGTTGAATGAGTTAAACACGTGCTTCATCGTGAGGTGCGCCAGTGTTGTTTGTGAAAAAGGATGGCACGATGTAGATGTGCATTGATTACCGACAACTAAACAATTTAACAATTAAGAATAAATATCCTTTGTTGCGGATTAATGATTTGTTTGATCAGTTTAGAGGTGCTTTGGTGTTTTCCAAGATTGTTTTGGGGTCTGGGTATTATCAGTTGAAGGTAAAGGATGTGGATGTGCCTAAAACTGTCTTCCGTACGAGGTACTGGCATTGTGAGTTCTTGGTGATGTCATTTGGTATTACTATTGTGCCAGTTGTGTTCATGGATGTGATGAATTGGGTATTCCATGAGTTTTTGGATAAGCTTGTTGTTGTGTTTATAGATGATATTCTCGTGTACAAAGGTACCGAGAAAGATTTTGATCAGCAAGTATGAATGGTTGTTCGACTGTAAGAGTGCTTAGAAAAAGGGGTAGAAAAGTTATTGGAAAAGTATAAAACATTGCCAAGATTTACTCTTTTGCGTGCAAGTATACAAGGTCGGCAAGTAATATAGCCGTAAGCTGAGTATCGATCCCACAGGTATTGACCAAGAATTTGACTGGTTTGATTGTTACTTGTCTAAAGGAAACATGTTGTTTGAGTTGAAGTTGGTTTTGAAAACGGTTTAAAAGAAATGAAATAAAAATAAAATAGCGTTGGCAAGAAGAGTGTTTAAAATGAATGATGAGCGTTGGCAAGGGATGCCTGATTTTCACGCTATTCATACCATGCCAGCCTTTAATAATATATTGCCTTGGCATCATTTAACGACCAGATTCAAAATTAGCACCACCTATCTCGATGGCCAGTGCCTTAAATTAACCATGTAAAAACCCTTATATCTCTATAGTGATGTTTTTTCATAAATCAATTTGATTATGTCCCAACCTATACTCCTAAGGGGTAGATTCACTTCAGAAATAAGTTCATCTACTTGAACATTTTCTTTCAAAGCATCTCACCTTAGTATCTGGAAACAGATCATTGCCCCCTAAGTCTGTTAAGATATTAAGGTTCAATAAGCCAATAATGTCAGCTCTCGCTTGGTATAGTTTTGATAAAACATTGTAGAACATGCCATATTGGGAAAAAATGCCGAAGCATTTTCATTTTTAAAAACTAAACATAAAAAACAACATTCAACGCAAACATCCCCCACCAACTATTAAATTAGTTCATGGTGAGGGTATCAACCAAAAAACCTTTAACATTTTGCAAACACGTCATCATTTAACAGAAAAATAAAAACAACTCAATAAAGAGAGTGGGCGAGAAGGGGTCTCTCAATGCAGCCCTTCAAGGTCCAAGCTCTCGGGCAACTAGTCAAACCACATCTTCTTGGTGCAGCCAGTTGTCGATCACTCCAAAAAATATCTAAAAAATCTCTCTCAATTGCTTTCTTGATTGTTCTTTAAATAGGCGTGCAAGGAAGACTTGGGATAATCTCTTGAGTTTGAATTTTGAATGCTCAAGGGATAAGGGATGTGATCATCTTAACCAAAGTTTGAACGTAAGCTGATCAGGTTAGGACTGACATCATCTATCGTCTCTGCTTCGCCAACCAAGCTTTGCACTATTTTTCCGCTATTTTTTGGAGTTTAATCCAATTGCTATTTTCTCGCAGTCTGATATGGTCCTATTTTTTTGGGTTCAACAGCTACTTGGCCTAGCATCAAATTCCTCTTCTCTGCCAACCAGAGCTTTGGCATTATTTGGTCGATTTGTGCCAATAGCATCTCAGTATTCACTCTAGCATTTCTTCCTACGCTGCGTTGCTTTGCTCTGTTCTGCCAACTGCTATGCCAAACCTACAATATTTTCAAGAAAACAACCCTTCACATTGGTTTTAACAACTAAATGCACTCAAAAGCAAGTAAAAGCATTGTAAAATAGGCATAAAAACAGTACTTTTGAGGAGGTAACAATGGTTAGCAGGGTTTTGTAGAGAAGTGAATGTTGTTCTTTATTTGGGTAAGTGCGAGTTTTGGCAGATTGGAAGAAATTCTAATCCTGAGAACGTTATTAGTAAGTGTGAACAGTTAAACATGCACATAGAAAAAACACTTATATGTTTATATTTAAATATGTCAGTACATGCATACATTTGGGCATAACATTAGAGGTTTTGCATACATATACATAGACATCTATGAGGGCATATAAGCAATCATTCATACATATGTTCACACTTATGGATGATTCTTTGAAAGCCTATGGAGTGATGGTTTAAACAAGGTAGCTTATGTAAGTAGCTTTGGTAATGTGGTTCTTTGGAGTTCTCAAGGTTTGAAGAGGGTGTTAAGGATTGGTTCTCGAAAGTTTGATTTGTGTTAGTTTTGAAGCAATCAAGGTTGGAGTTAGAAGTTCATGGGTTTTCTAGATTCAATTGTTTAATATCGAGGTTTGTTGAGGAATCCTCTAAGATTGTTACGTTCCTAGAAAAGTTGTGGCTTGTGCATCTAGACGGTTGAAGGTTCAATAGCGTAATTTTCCTACGCATGATGTTGAGCTAGCCGCGATTATGTTTGCTTAAGGGATTTGGAGACACTATCTCTATGGTGAGAAGTGTGTTGTGTACATGGATTATAAGTGTGGGAAAAAATGATGACGCAAAAGGATTTGGGACTTAAGCAATATAGATGATTGGAGTTGCTTAAGGATTATGATTTGATGATTGAATATCATCCGAGGAAGGCTAATGTTGTAGCCGATGCTTTGAGTAGGGAACTTGTGGTGGATTTAAGGGTGATGATTGCGTAGTTAAGTGTGACGCAGTATGGAGGCTTGTTGGCCGAGTTACAGGTAAAGCCCTCTTTGTCACAGTTGATTAAGTAGAAGCAACCTTATGATGATGCGTTGGTACCGCATGTTAAGGATATCATGGATGGAGATTCGACGTATTTTCCCTTTAATGATGATGGGGTGTTTGTTGCGTGTTTTGAGTGCTTCGCAATTGGTGCAAGTATACACGTCGCAAGTTATAGTATAGTATAGATATTGTCTCCATAGGGATTGGTGAAACTCTGAGTTCTAAATATTGTCTCCATAGGGATTGGTGAAACTCTGAGTTCTAACTTCTTCCACTGAAAGATAAATGAGTAGTGATGATAAGAATTTGGAAATAACAAGTAAAATAAATATGCAAGTAAATAAATAAGGAATGTGATTGAATGAGAGAGTAGGTCGGGTTATCGTGAGTAGTGATGAGATGGCTGAATGGATTGTCGGGGCAATTGATTGCTGTGGTAACTCAATTATCGTGGCAGCTATGACCAGCTGAATTGTCGTGGTAACTACTTATACCATGGCAACTGGGACTGGTTCGATTGCCGTAGCAACTGGGTTCCTTCCTTCAAAGCTCGGTGAAGCGTTCTTCAATGTCTTCTTGTTATCCCTAACCAATGAATTGGTTAATTGTACATGTCCTGGTGATACATCCCTGCATTAACCTTGTGTGAACAACAACCAATCTATGCTCCTCTTAACCTTCATCGACGATTTGTTGAATGAAGATCATGCTCATTCATTTCTTGAATCTAACTCTCCCGAGTCTAGATAAATAGTTAACGCTCGAGATCCTCTCCCAATTCACTCTAAATCAAAAGTAAGAACCAAGAATGAACAAACTTTGAATTTAATTGCAATCAAAATCGTAAATAATCCAATCGTTTTTCACAACCACAAAAACCTGATAACCCAAGCCAATTTAAATTAGTTCATGGCTGGGTTCAAAAGAAATACAAAAGAATAATTCCCCAACATGAATCGCATGAAAATACAATGAAGAAAAAGATGGAGTTGTTCGATCAGCCCTCTTTCTCTCTCTCATCGAACACCAAGGAACCCCCCTCACGCTATGTTTTGATCTTTATTTGTAGGAGAGTTTTCAATCAGATTTGTTGTTGATGAGGATAAGATTAAACTTGAATTAATCTGAATAAGAGATAATTAATCTCTTTTATCTTTATCTCCAAAAACTCTTCAAAAATCTGGACCTTTATCTCTATTCAACTCTACGTGTAAATCCAAATCTGGGGGAATTATCCCTTGCATTTTTGTATTTATCCTAAAATTGGGCAGACTTATCCAGATATCGTCGGCAATCAGCTCTAGCAACTCCTTTATTATTCTCCTTAATTGCCACGATAGTGCCTTCAGTATTCTCCTTAATTGCCACGACAATTCCTACTTGTCGTGACAATCTTGTCATGCACAAAATAATGCACACCAGCATCAAGTTTTCCACGAAAACCAACCAAAATGCAATACCAACCTCAATAGCAAAGGAAACTAGGAAACTATGCATGAATGCTTAACAATGCAACTAAAATGAGCCTAATTCTAACAATAATATGAGTCAAAAGGGTAGAAAATAAGGTACTTTTACACACTTAACAATGTTGTGTTTCAAAGATTGGATAATGGTGCCTAATGATGATGAGTTGAGGCGTACCATTTTGATCAAGGCGCATACTAGTCATTTTACTATGTATCCTGGTACTAAGATGTATCAAGGGTTGGAAGAAGAGTACTATTGGATCGGTTTAAAAAAGATGTGGCTATTTTTTTGCTACATGCATGGTATGTCAGCGTGTTAAGGCTGAGCATCAGTTTCCTTCCTGGTTGTTGTAGCCGTTGAGGATACCAGAATAGAAGTGGGAGAGAATCACCATGGATTTTTTGTCTGGGTTGCCATTGACACCAACCAAAAAGGATTCCATTTGGGTGATTATTTATCATTTATGGAATGTGCACATTTTGTGCCAGTGCATACCACATATACCTTGGATAAGTTAGCAGAGTTGTATATTGATGAGATTGCGTGTTGTCACGGGATGCCTAATTCCATAGTTGCGGATAGAGATCCACATTTTACCATGAGGTTTTGGGAGTGTTTGCATCGAGGTTCGCATACACAGTTGAAATTCAGTACATTGCATCATCCTCAGCGAATGGTCAGTCTGAACATGTGATCCAAGTCTTGGAGGATATGTTAAGGTGTTGCATCATTGAGTTCCAAGGAACTTGGGAGAGGCAGTTGCCTTTGGTGGAGTTTGTTTGTAACAATAGTTATCAGGTTGGTATACGAATGGCACCTTATGAGGCTTTGTATGGTAAGAAGTGTCATACGCCTTTGTGTTGGGCTGAGGCTAGAAAAAACATATGTCTATGTCGGATGTGTTGAAAAATATGAATGATAAAGTGAAGCTTGTTTGTGATCGCTTAAAAGCGGCTTTGAATCGCCAGAAATCCTACGCGGATTTGAAACGTATGGAGATTGAGTACGTGGTTGGTGATCGTGTGCTTTTAAAGGTGTCACCTTAGAATAAGGTGATGCGGTTCGGACATAAGGATAAGCTTAGTTGGACCGTATGAGGTTGTGAAACGTGTAGGTCCCATTACTTATCATTTGAGGTTGCCTCCTGAGTTGGAGAAGATTCATGATGTGTTTTATGTGTCGATGTTGCAAAAGTATCGGTCGGATCCATCGCATTGTATGTCGGTGGAAAACCTTGAGTTGCCACCGAATTTATCCTATGATGAGGAATTGGTAGAGATCCTTGATTCTAGCAGCAAAGTTCTTCGTGGTAAAATGATTGAACTTGTGAGAGTGTTGTGGCGACATCGTGGAGTTGAGAAGACCACGTGAGAGAGTAAGGCGGACAAGAAGAAACAGTTTCCGCACTTTTTTTCTTTGGATAAAATTTTGATGATGAAATTTCCTAAGTGGGGGAGAGTTGTAACACCCTGGTTTTGGGCCTAGGAGTTTTTATCTGATTAGACGGTCCTGTGGACCAGATTAGAGATTCGAGTCGAATTCGAGATTTAAATTGAATAAGTATTTTTGAGTGAGATAATATTTGGGAAAATGCCTAAAAATCATTATTTAATATATGAATATTTTTTGTAAAGTCAATTTTGAAAATTGGAATTCGAAAATATGACATTTTGGCATGTGACCAATTGTAAAGAATGAAAACTGTTTTTAGTGACTATTTTGTAAAGAATGAAAAATGGAATTCGAAAATATGACATTTTCCCAAAGTCTAATATCAGACTTTTCTCCTTAATTAGATATTTTAAAAAGATTTAGGAAGAGTATAAATAGATTTTGGGGAATTAATTTAATTATTAATTCCTAAGCAAATTACACATAACTAACTTTTCTCTAAAAGATTTTTCTCAAATTCTCTTCAGCCAAATACTTTCTTCTTCTTCAAAATCTTCAGCTAACTTCTTTATTTCTCAAATCTTTTAATTGCAAAAGAGTTCTTAATTGATTTCTATATAAACTTTATTGTTTTAATCTTGTTTTCTCATGTAAATCAATACAATTAAGGAAGAAGTCAACATTAGAGGTGAACTTTGTCCTTCTCCTCTAATGTATGGTTCTTTTCTGAAATTCCTAAGTTATTGATCCTTTACATATGTCTTCTATTGATCTTTAATGATTTAATTATGGAAATTGGTTAAATCAAGCTTTAATTTATGAGATTAAGTGATTTTCATTTCAAATCTATTTTACTGAGTTCTTGATTGAATATAATCATAATTTTGATGCTTTATTATATAAGTTGGCTTTAACATTGGAATCCCAAAACTATGTGAATCTCTAATTGGTTAGGTTGCTAGTGTTGTGTTTTGGTGAGTTTTGGTTGATTAATGAATGCTAGAAGTATAAGGACGATGTTAGGTTTTTTTTAGTGTTAATTGAAGGTAATTAATGGATTAAATCATTAGGTGTTGGTTGGGTTAAGGTTGGAAGATTTTTGAATTTGTTTTCGGTAGTTTTGGGAAGGTTTCGGCTAGAGTTTAAAGAGGATTGTTATGAGCTAATGTTGCTAGGCTATGACTGCATTTTGATGCATTGAATCCTTTGTTTTTGTATGGTAAAATCAGGGGTAATTGATCTTCAAGCTTGTAGCATTACTTCGGAAGCTTTGGAGGAGTGATTCGCATCGGTGAATCGCATTGTCAGTGACTGAGAACATGGATTTCAGCTTTGAAATGGTTTAAATGTTATATTGCGAGTTTAAACTTAGCTTGAAACGCTGGTTTAAAATCAGAAGTAAGTATAAAGAGATATCTTCCTCGGTCGTACTTTTACGAAATAGATTTTTTGCACTTGTTTGGAATTACATGGTACGTAATATTGATGATGGATTAATTGGGGAAAATGATCTATGTAAGTATGTGGAATACTTGTTAATGCATGGTTTAATGCATTGAAAATGGTTTTGATTGTTGCTTATAAAAACAGTGAGGTACATGGTTAATAATGAATTATATTGGTAAGTGATGTGGTTTAAAATGTTATCGGATATAGTTGGAAGACCATGGGATTGATAGTGCACTATAAAAAGTCACCTCGTGTGTTGAGGGGTTTATATGTACCGAATAATCCACCACGAGTACCCTAACGGTCAAGGGGTTATATGGTACCAAAAAGTCTCGTTAGTTGATTATGCATCTAACTAATGAGAGGGGTTGTGATTGTACCCCAGTTGTGATTGTACCATACTTTCGGTTGAGATGGCATGAAGTGTTGAGAGGACACTTGTTGAATCCATGTATCTGATGTAATATTTTAGAAAGTGAACTTGATTTATGATCACTTGAAAGCCAATATAATTGTTAATGTATCATGTTGATGGATTTTGATGTATAATGTTGGTTTATACATGTTTACTCTTTAAGCTTTGCATATGGATTGTTATGCATGGGAAGACTTAAATTGAGAGTTAGCAAATGGGATTTGTTATTGATCCATGATACATGTTGCATATAGTTTAATATGTTGGTTTTTGAAAGTGTTAAGTGCATGATTTTCAAGGCATGATGTTTTATAAGATGATTGAAATGGTAATCTCAATGTGGTTTTGGAAAATAGTTTTAAAACGCATTGATGGTGTGTTGTTTGAGCACTCCTCACTAAATCTGGTGTGCTTACGCTCTATTTGTCCATCAATGCATTTTCAAAACCAAAACTAACACATTTTCAAAACCAATACTAATATCAGAAACTCATATTAAAGCATTTCAAAATCATGATTTCCAAAGTATTTAAACAAATGTGTGAAACTATTCTGTGGAACCAGATGATCATTTGCTAAACTTTTTCAAATCATTTACACATAACCCTCAAAACATATTACATCATATGCATAATCATGTATCATGGATTGCAAGCATAATCACATATGCAAAACCTCAATTTAAGCTTCCATATGCATAATCATTTCATTGCAAAACTTAAAGAGCATCATAAGCATTTATCACAAGGTTCAAACCTTTTTTCCTCATCATGATACATTATCTCATATATTGGCATTAGGGTGACAAAACTATATCATAGCATCTTAAGAAAACACATCGGATACTCGGATTTCTGTGGTGGTTCCTTTAAACACACCCTTATATCCACCAACCAGAGAAAAATATGGTGGCATCCCACCCCTCGACGGTTGCGGTTCTTAAATGGTCAGAGAAACATACGGTGGCATCCCACACCCTCGACGAACCATGAGGCGACATATTATAGTGCACTTTAAACCCTATGGCATGCCAACTATATATGATAACATTTATTTCGTTGTCACTAGCCAATATACAGTTTAAAACTCATTTACATACAATTTTCATAAACATTTAACAAAAATTTCCATATGCAAAATCACATTGCCAAAGGCAATAACCACATTCCATTTAGAAACCATTTCTCAATGCTCTTAGGCATCCATATACTTGATAAATCATTGCATATCATTTAAAAGATGCATAAAATAGTAAGTAAACCAATCCATGCTTTTAAACCAAAATATGTAAATCAGTACCCACATCAAACTGATATTCAAAAGGTGAAATAGGAAAAAGTTACTTCCGAGCTTAGCTAAACTTGCTAGGCTTTAACTAAACTCCCAAAGCGATAAATCAAACCTCTTTATAGTACCAAAACAAATTTTCACTCACCAACTTGCTATCTCCTCGATGTCAAAGCCTTGACGCTAACGCCTCGACGCCTAACCGAAAATCGCCGAAACTGTAATATCCCAAATTTTGGCTAGTAACTAAATTGTAAATTTTGAAAGTTTAAGGGGTTAAATTACAAACCTTGGAAAAGTTTGGGGACTAAAGCGTAAATTTCCCCAACAAGAAATTTTATTCAGTAGAAGAGTGAATCGGATCAAAATAAGTACCTTGATATCGGTTTTAAGAATTAAGATGCAGAAAAAGGTATCGAATTTGGATCGAATGAAATTGTTAAGCGTGCTCAGGCCAGAAAAATACAAGGATGGGTGACCTTCGGGAAGGTCCCATAAAAGTGTTTCTAATCGATATTTTGGATTTAGTGAGAGTAGAGAAAATTCGTATGGATTATCGATAAAAGAATTCTAAGAGGAATTTTATTCTATGAAGATTTTCGATAAGTATCAGGAAAATAGATGGAGTTAAGAAAAATCAGTATAAGTCCTTGGAAAAGGAAGTTTTATAGGATAATAGAGTTTATTCCCGAATATGGAAATATAGAATTTTCGGAATAAATCCAATAGCTCAAAAAAAAGTAAAATCGTAGTAGAAGTATTTTACGAATATCGGGAGATCATATCGAATCGAAATTTCAAAGGTTGTTCCATAAGCCATGGAAATGTCATAAAATAATATTTATGGAATAGAGGCTGGTTGTAAATGAACTAATTTAGTTGGATTGTAATGGGATGGCAATTTTGAAACATGCTAGTAAATAAAAACTAGTTGGAGGGCAAATTGGTAATTTTGCCCCAATGGCATTTTTGAAATATTTAAAAAGTTACAAGGGCATTTTTGGAAGAAGGGAATGGAAGATTTAATCTTGGCCCTTGATTGATGATAAGATCAATCTCAACCATTGGATTAAAAGGGTATTTTAGTAATTTTACTATTTAAATGAATTTAAAATTCATTTATACTTTACATGTGGCTTAATTGGATGAAATGACAAAGATGAAGACAATTCTTCATCCCAAAAATTCAAAATTTGAGAGGGGATAAGAGAGAAAAAAATTTCTAAGTTCGATTCAAGCCCCGAAACTCGATTTTCAGGTAATCTTTCGAACTACAAAGTTGTTCTACTCATCGAGCTCTATCTTTTGGTGTAAATAATTTGTGGAAAACATGCTTGATTGATGAGAATTTTGTATGAGAAAAAATTAGGGTTTATGGAATCAATTGGGGGTTTTGAGATTTTATGATTCCATGTTGAAATTCAAGTTAAAATCAAGCTTTTGTGATGTTAAAATCATGTTATTGAGTTGGGATTTAAACTCTACATGTTTTGATTATTATGAAGATTATTAGGTTTTATGGATTCAAGTTTGATTTAGGGTTTGTGATGTTGGATAAATGATCTAGTAAGCTTGATTTGTTGTTTGGAAGCAAAGCCCTAATTTAAATGTTTAGGGACCAATTTAGCAAGTTTAAAAGTTGAAGGACTAAATCTGATTTTTATGGAATTGGTGTGTATTTATGTTATTAGGGGTGTTGAAGATATGAAATTGAACTTAGAATGCAAAATCGATGTTAAATCGAGTTATTGACCATTTTGACAAATTGTCAAAGTTGAGGATTAAATCTGATTTTTAGTTATAATGATGGAATTAAGATATTAATGTTGATTTGAGGACTAAATTGCAAAGTTAAGAAGCTAGAATCCTTATCTTTGTATTTTAGTGACTATTTTGGTAAAGAAGGAAAATTAAGGAGAATTATTGTGAATAATTATTTGATGAAGAAGGTTATAAGATGGTGGTTTAAAGCAAGTAATTGGACTAAATTGAAAAGTAGATAAGTAAGGAGAAGTTAGTATAAAAGTTGAAGTTGTTTGTGTAAGCTATGCAGAAAAACTTGTTTATGGCAGTAACTTTGAAAATGCACCATAAATTCTAAAAAAATGGTTAGAAGGTGAATTTTATACCGATATAAATATTTGTTTGTCTAGTTTTTCCTCCAACAAACGGAAACTGATTTCGAGTTCCGAGTCAAAAGATATAAATTTTTAAGTGACGAAAGGTCAGAAAAACAGTATGCAGTCTGTTCCGAAATTAGAACTGGAAATTGACTTTGAAAATTCGCGTACAAGTTGAATATGGGCTATTAATTTATATGGGTGAAAAGCTTATTGAATCTAGTTTCTTTTAGAACAAACGGAGTCGAATTCTGAGTTGTAGATTATTTTATAGAAATTTTTCTTTGCAGGTACTGCAAACTGCCAGGAAATGAGAATTGATACACTTTGTATCTAAGATTGATTAGTAAGCTTGAAAATGGTTAATGGAAGTTCAAATTGGTCACTAAGGACCATAATGAGTTTTTTAACAATACAAGGAAGAAAGGAAAAACTTCGGAATTTTTGTATATTCGAATGACTAGATTCGATAGCATGTTTAAAGTATTGTTAGATTTTAATCTAACGAATGTTATTCGTATTTATATGATCAATGAAGTTTGATTTGGATCAAAAGGAGGGTCGAGGTATTATGAAGGAAAGGATCGAGTAGAGCTTAGTGAGGCAAGCTAATAAATGGCTCAGGCGAGTGCATTTTTATTTATTTATTATTATGCTAGGTTAAAGGTAAAGGATTTGAATTATCTTAAATGTTTGAATGGTTTATAAATGATTTAGGGTATGAACTACCCAATGCAAATTTCTATATATGAAAGTGATTTTTTGTAATTTATTGGTATTATTGATAAAAAGGAAAGTTCATATTATTGAAATGTTGAATGCGCATTGTATGTCTATTGAGAGTCTTGGTATATTGGAATGCCAAAGAGTTAGAGTATATTGGTTTAATACTTCTACTAAGCAGGCGATACATTTAATATTGCTACGGCAGGCGAGACGGTGATTTGTGTTTTACAACTATTATCCAGTGAAGGTTATTAATGCCGTTAAGTTACGGTAGTATTTCTAGTGATACACTAGCATTGATCTATTGATCCAAACACAACTGATTAGTTGTTGCGGGCACATGTGCATTACTCATCATTAAACTCACATACCATGCATTCTCAATTACATTACCTTGGGCTATGAAATGAATAAAAAGTAACAAGTACAAGTGATCTAAAGTAAAGTGAAAAGTGAAAGTTATATGATTCAAATGAAAATAAGTGATTTGCTGGATATTTGATTTGACGTGACATTGCCTTATATATATATATGAGATGTTGATTTTTACAGGTTACATGACAAAGGAACGACTTCGATAAGTCATTCTATACGATTCTAAATTCTTATATGTTATATTCAGTATTTTATTTATTATGCAATTTTTATTAAAATTAAAGTGCTTTAATTTGATTTATAAGTTTTGCCTCACTAGGTTCGTACTTAGCATGTGTTTGTTTCACACGTAGATTAAGATGGAGTATTTGAAGAGGAGTCGAGCATTCTAATCAAGCTTCAATCTGCAAAACATCAGTAAGATATTCTATCTTATGATAATATCTAGTGGGCATGTAATTATTTAATTGCTAATAGAGTATGATGTATTAAATTAGACTAAATGATAGATAAGTAATTAGTTTTGACGATGAATCGTACATGAATAAAGCAAAATAAGGCATTAGCATTGTAACAGAGTAAAGCTAAGGTAGAAAGGATAATTACTTTGCTAATAATAATAATCGGTAATCGCATAAAGATTTTAAAGTCAAGAAATGGTCTAGATAGCGAACCTAGTTTTCACCATGAATTGAACTCTTATTTTTCAATAATTGCCAAATATATTTTAAAATAATTAGTTCAGGGTCGAAACTAGCTAACTGCACATAGGTTATGTTTTCAAAAAAACCGAGAAATGATTAGATTTACAAACTAAAATTTGTAAATACTTGTAAAAATAAATTTATAAGTCGAGATTTCTTTAAACGACTCTGTAATATCTTTAATGTATATTCGATTTACGAGTATACGTTAAGGGTGTTACAGAAACACTCGCCAACCTCCATTAAAAAATGCAAGGCTCAATATATATTGGACCACCAAAAGAAATATTTCCGACTCCTTAACATGACTACTTCCCTACACATAATTCACGAATCGAAACAATTTCTCCTTCTTCCTTTTTCCCACTTCACGTCACTGTAAGAAAATAATTCAAATCCCCATTTCCATTTCCATTTCCATTTCCATTTCCATTTCTTTTAACACCGGCGCCACTGTTCCTATTTCCCCTTTTTTAATTCCATTTAACCAATGTACATATGTGGCCCACGCAAGGCAATAACAGCCCCCTGCTCTGCTTTGCGCCACTGCCCTGATTCGGGCATTCGATCCCCCTTTTCTTTACTTTTACCATCCTCATAAGCATTTCATCAATCACAATCGGTGCGCTCTCTAATACATAATCCAATAATTAAATCAACCATTCTACCAATCACCCATTTAAGAACTCAAATTTAACTTTAACCGATTAGATTAATTCTGGGAATTAAATTACAAAGTCAATTTTAGATTATTATTACCCATGCACGAAACATTAGAACTCTATAGAAATCATTAGATTACTATAATCTAATCAAGATTTATGTGAAAATTCAATAATTTCATTAGAAATTTGTTTTAATTATCCCAAAGCATAAGAAATTATAGATTAAGAATCAAAATCATGTAGAAAATTATTAAAGAACATTTTCTCATCCTGCTTGATGAAAAACTAACTTGAAGATTAACTCCTCTCTTGATTTCCAACAAGAAAAATAGTGAAGATGATGTAGAAACCAAAATTCTTAATCCACAATTGTTTAAAAATAAATGGAGAAGAAATTGAAGTAGAACTAATTATGGAATCAAGAAATCCTTAAGTTTTAATTAGAATGAGAGAAACTTAGAAATATATTTCTCATCTTTTAGAAAATTATACTCGTCAACTTCTTTTTGTTAAAAATAAGAGGGAAAAGATATTTATTTAATTGATTTACTAATTGATTAAAATAGCACTTTAATTCAT
This sequence comes from Hibiscus mutabilis, assembly GCA_019671005.1. Lineage (NCBI taxonomy): Eukaryota > Viridiplantae > Streptophyta > Magnoliopsida > Malvales > Malvaceae > Hibiscus > Hibiscus mutabilis. The sequence continues at coordinate 58,015,395 of CM033716.1, read as the reverse complement.
TTTACAATATTGCCATTATGATTATTTTACAACCTTTTTCAAAATAGTCACTATCTAATTTAATATCAAATCGATCCATTTAAAATTACCCAAACTCAATTTTATCCTTTGACAATCTCATTATAATATTTTGAAAAATATTTGCCACAATAAATCTATCGAAAACTAATTTAATCAACCCAAATTATTTTTTGAAATTAATTAATTAGCTAAAGCCTAAACCAAAATTCCAACCCGGTTTCGATAATTCACCCGAATCTTCTAGCCCATTTTCCGGGGTGTTACATGATGTGTTGAATGAACTCAATGGAATATCCCAGACCAACAGATATTGTCGAAAAGAACAGTGTAAAATGGAATCACCGGTTGCGGTGGATTGTGGCTGTAATCGTGGTGGTAACGGGTCGTTATTCCCGCTATTATTTCATTATGGCAAAAACAAGGACGGTGAAGCACACTCACAAAATTGAGATGTTTCTTCCTATGTTCCTCGCAAATGGTGGTCATCGAGGGAGCAAAAAGTTTGGCTTTTTCTAGAGGAGATGTGAGAGATGCAACGACGGTGGCGGAGCAAGTCACGTTCTACGATAAGATAACAAACGATCGCAAAACAGATCTTATATAATAAAAATTTCAGAGGGAAATGAAATGATTTTGAAATGAGAGAAAATTTAGAAGCAAATTTATTGAAAAAAGCAATTTTGGGTTCTTTGAAAGGATCAAATGATGATTATATATCATAGAGAAAAGGCTAAATTAGAAGATAAGCCACTAGGCTTTTTTAGAGTTTACAAATCAGGCTTCCTAGATTAGCCTGCATTCAAATTGATCTTTTATCCCCCCTAAAACTTTTTAATTAAATCCATATCTTAATGATGGTGTGCCATTAAAGTTCAAAATGGTTATAAAAAACTTTAAAAATTATTAGAAGTGATTTTTTATTATTATAATTATAGTTTAATATATTATACAATAAGTTGCGTGCATTTAAAAAATTTACGACCGCAATACCCGTAATGACTACAATAGCATCCATTATTTCCTCAAATGCGATAAATGTAACACAACCAAAAATGTGGCCGCGAACGCTATTCAAATCTCCGGTTCTACCATTGAGAGGTTGAAGCTAAAACGTAAAGCTTTGTTGTGGAATCATTTCATTAAGGCACGTCTCATGCCTATCTCACATCATACTATTGTGTCCCTCTCAAGAATGATTTTGTTGCATTCTATTCTTTATGGTAGACACGTAGATGTAGGGGAGATTATTCTAGAAGAAATTCTCATCTATAGCAACCAAGAAGCAAGCGAACTAGTTTTCCCTAGCATCATCACAAATCTTTGCCAAGTGAAGGGAGTATATGAATATCCTTTGGACAAGGTAATCGCGAAAAAAAAATTATAAAACCTAAAGATATACCTAAGCTCAAAGGGCTTTTTGATGATGCTACAATAGTTAATGGTGAAGCACTACAAGGTCAGATCAACATCTTGCAGAAAACTCTTATGAAATACTTGCAGTATATCAAGGCAAGTGACCAAAGCATAATTGCACCCTTCACAGCATTTTTGTTAAGTGCATCACTAGAGTTCCCTCTATTTCCTAATGACTTGCTTGCATTTTCTTCGCATGATGTCGCACCACAAGAGCAACCATATGCAGTTGCAGCTTCTTCGTTAGCCTAGAAGGAAGCCAAGGATAAAGCAAAGCTTCATGAGACGTCTGAAAATCAAGCACACCTCGTTGATGTTAGAAGCAATGTTGATATACCACCATCTTCCCTTCTAACCTTCCCATCTAAACCCAGATCAAGGCTGGTGCCGTAAGAATTTGGACTACACTCCACAAGGAGATGAAAGCCATTCCTCTGAAGAATAATCATCCTCCTAAGAAATGAATTCGAGTAAGGTAACTTGCATTGCATATAGTTTAGTTTTAGTTGCATTGAGGACAATACTTCTTTCAAGTTTGGGGGAGGGTATTGGTCATAGTTAGATAGTTGTTAGAGTAATTTATATTAGTTTTGAGACTGCTTTGCATGTTTTGAGGATGTTCGATGATGGTAATTTTTGTGGCTATTAATTGAATGTTTATCAATATCTTGATTAAGTAGAATTGACCCTAGGATCTATTTTTTTCATTAGATTATATACAATTGCATGTTTTCTAAGTTTAAAGGCTTTAGAAAAAAAATAGGCTAGACTCTCTTATGCATTAGCATAGTTGAAATAAAAAGAAAAAGAACAGAATGCTCAATTCTAGCATAAATGCTAAAAAAGAAAAAACTCCCTTGGAAGTAAATATGAATAAATGTCGAAGGCATAGTTGTTAAGGGACACTCCTCATTGATTTGCTAGCTTAGTACACTAGGTAAGTTGTGTTTGCTCCATTTAACTCTTCCTAGTAGCAAAAGTAGCAATTGTTTATGAGTGAACAGAAATGCTTAATTCTAGCATAAATGCTAAAAAAAGAAAAAAATCCCTTGGAAAAAGAAAAGAAAACAAAAGGAGAAAGGTAAATATGAGTAAATGTCGAAGGCATAGTTGTTAAGGGACACTCATCATTGCTTTGCTAGCTTAGTACACTAGGTGAGTTGTATTTGCTCCATTTAACTCTTCCTAGTAGCAATTGTTTATGGCTATTAATTGAATGTTTATGAATATCTTAAGTATAATTGACCCTAGGATATGTTTCTTTTCCATTAGATTACATACAATTGCATGTTTTCTGAGTTTAAATGCTTTAGAAAAAAATTAGGCTAGACTCTCTTATGCCTTAGCATAGTTGAAATAAAAGAAAAAGAAAAAAATGCTCAATTCTATCATAAATGCTAAAAAAAGAAAAAAAACTCCCTTGGAAAAAGAAAAGAAAACAAAACAAAAGGAGAAAAGTAAATATGAATAAATGTCGAAGGCATAGTTGTTAAGGGACACTCCTCGTTACTTTGCTACCTTAGTACACTAGGTGAGTTGTGTTTGCTCCATCTAACGTAATACAAAAATCAATCAAGTTAACATTTCTTAAATAAAACAATTCATCCTGTAACGTGCAGGTTTTGGGCCTAGGAGTTTTAGGCTGAATAGACAGTTTGGTGGATCGGATTAGAGACTTGAATCAGATTCGGGATTAATATTTTTGAGTGAGATAATATTTGGGAAAATTCATAAATATCATTATTCAATATATGAATACATTTGGTAAAGTCAATTTTCAAAAATGGAATTCGAAAATATGACATTTTGGCTTGTGACCAAAATGTAAAGAATGAAAATTATTTTTAGTGACTATTTTGTAAATGGTCAAAATTTTGAATCTTTAAGGATCTATTTGCCCTAAGTATAATATCAGACTTTTCTCCTTAATTGGATATTTTAAAAAAATTTGGGAAGAGTATAAATAGATTTTGGGGGAACAATTTCATAATTAATTCCTAAGCAAATTTCACATAACTAACTTTTCTCTAAAAGATTTTCTCTCAAATGTTCTTCAGCCAAACACTTTCTTCTTCTTAAAAGTATTCAGGTAACTTCTTGATTTCTCCAATCTGTTATTTGCAAAATAGTTCTTAATTGATTTCTATCAAAACCTTATTGTTTTAATCTTGTTTTCTCATGTAAATTAGTACAATTAAGAAGAAAAGTCAACATTAGAGGTGAGCTTCATCCTTCTCCTTTAATGTATGGTTTTTTACTGAAATTCCCAAGTTATTGATCATTTACATATGTTTTCTAATGAGTTTTATTGATTTAATTATGGGAATTGGTTAAATCAATCTTTAAATGATGAGATTAAGTGATTTTTGTTTCAGATCTATTTTTTTGAGTTGTTGATTGAATATAATCATAATTTTGATGTTTTATTATGTTAATAAGTTGGATTTAACATTGGAATCCTAAAACTCTTTGAATCTCGAATTAGTTAGGTTGTTAGTGTTGTGTTTTGGTGCGTTTTGGTTGATAATGAATGCTGAAAGTATAAGGATTATGTTAGGTTGTTTTTGGATATTAATTGAAGGTAATTAATGGATTAAATCATTAGGTGTTGGCTGGGTTAAGGTTGGAAGATTTTTATGTTATTTTCGATAGTTTTGGGAAGGTTTCGGCTAGAGTTTGAAGAGGATTCGTATAAGTTGATGTTGTTGGGTTGTGAATGCATTTTGATGCATTGAATCATTTGTTTTTGTGTGGTAAAATCAGGGTCAATTGATCCTCAAGCTTGTGGCGCTGCTTCAGAAGCTTTGGAGGAGTGATTCACATCGGCAAATGAGGCTTCGCATTGTCGGTGAGTGAGAATGTGGGTTTTAGATTTGGAATGGTTTAAAGATTATATTGGGAGTTTAAACTTAGCTTGAAATGGTGGTTCAAAATTAGTAGTAAGTATAAAGAGATTTCTTCCTCGGTCGTGCTTTTATGAAATAGATTTTATGCACTTGTTTTAAATTATATGGTACCTACGGTTAAAGCATGTTTTAAAGTATGTTTTATATTGTTTTTGATCATATATTGATGATGGATGCATTGGGAAAATGATCCATGTAAGTATGTGGAATGCTTGTTAATTCATTGTTTAATGCATTGAAAATGGTTTTGATTGTTGCTTATAAAAACAGCGAGGTACATGGTTAATAATGAATTATATTGGCGAGTGATGTGGTTTAAAATATTATCGGATATAGTTGGCGGACCATAGGATTGGTATTGCACTATAAAAATTCGCATCGGGTGTTGAGGGGCTTTTGTGTACCGAATACTCCACCACGAGTACCCTAACGGTCGAGGGGTTATATGGTACCAAAAACTCTCGTTAGTTGATTATACATCTAACTAATTAGAGGGGTTGTGATTGTACCCCAGTTGTCAGTGTACCATAATTCCAGTTGAGATAACATGAAGTATTGATAGGACACTTGTTGAATCCATGTATCCGATGTAATATTTTAGAAAGTGAACTTGGTTTATGATCACTTGAAAGCCAATATAATTGTTAATGTATCATGTTGATGGATTTTGATGTATAATGTTGGTTTATATATGTTTCCTTTTTAAGCTTTGCATATGGATTGTTATGTTTGGGAAGGCTTAAATTGAGGGCTAGCAAAATAGGATTTGTTGTTGATCCATGATACATGTTGCATATGGTTTCATATGCTAGTTTTTGAAAGTGTTAAGTGCATGGTTTGGTTTCTAGGAAGCATGCAAATAGATTATCTTTTGAAGCATAATGCCATGATGTGATGAGGTTTCTATTATGAAATGATAAGGGTTGATCTTTAGTGTCGTTGTGGGTGTGTTTATGTCATTTTAGAATGCATTAGAGTCCTTGAAAGCATGCAAAACCATAGTTTTAGGACATTTTGGGTCCAAGTGTTTTGATACCCGTGTCCCTGTACCAAAACGGGTATACCTAAAATGCACAAACGTTTTGATACGCGGGCTATCATTTCAGTACGAGTGTAGGAAAAATTGGCCTGTGTTTTGGTACTCAAGCAACCATTCCAATACAAGTATAATTTTTTTGGCTAGGCGTTTGGTACACGAAGGAGTGTTTCAGTACGGGTTTGAGATACTGGAATCTAAATTTTAGAAAATGTATAATCGTACCGATACATTTGCTCGTGGACCGATATGGCCGGCAGTTAAGTTGGTTAAAGTGAAGTCTGATTTCTTTAATTTTGGTCCCTAGTTTATATGTATGCAGTTACATGAGTTTGAATGATCTTCTTGAGCTGAAACTTGACGTGCAAGCATGAAACTTGACTAATTAATGATTGGAAACTTTAAAATGCGTTAATTCCTTGTAATTTTCCAAAATTGCAATTAAGTACAATTAGATGTCCATTCGACGCTTTGTTGAGTCGAGTTTTCACCCGTTGGCGATATGAACACCATAAGTTAATATTTTGCATCTTGATAAGATAAAAGAAAAAAAGGGCGTAATTTGAGTTAAATCTTTATGGGTTTGTTTCGGCAAACCCAACGTAGCTCCTCGATTTGATCTTGCATCTAGATCGAATCAAGGGGTTACATTTAGAGGTATTAGAGACAGGTTTTCGATAAGTTGGATGATGTTATAATTGTTGAAATGTTATAATTGTTTGATTTCTATTGTTTGCTATGCACGGTGATTGTTATTTGCACGTTGGTTGCTATATGTCATGTTGGGGTATGTTTTGGGGACACATTGTCTTATTACTATAGTCTGAAATGTTTTTGAATTGAAATGGAAGTCTTAGATCCTTGCTTGAAGATGGCCTAATTGTTTTTGTTTTGGTGTAATTATCATGCCTTTGAAAATGTTTTATGCTACTACCGAGGGGAGAATTGAAAACTAGCACGAGTGTTTTTGCCGTTAGGCAAGGAGTTGAGGAGAATGTTATATCTTTTGGGGGTTAGCCACCCCGAAGTAAGTACAACCTAGGCCAGTTGGGTTAGTGTTGGGTAATATGGCATCTTTGATACTTGGATGAAGAGAAATACGAGTTTATGGGTTTGGTTCAAGGCAGAGTATGTTTGTGGCTGAGTTTGAGGTACAATTTGTTTGGTTGAGCCAGTATGCTCCTAAACTAGTACCGGATGAGAGGCATCACTATGACCAATTCTGTTGCGGATTGGTATAGGATGTTAAGATATAGATGTTGGCTTCTGACTGCACCATTTTTGACGTGTTGGTTACACGGGCGAAGGATAATAAGCAGAACTTGGGTTTATTGGTTCGTGTGGGAGGTTTTGGCTTTGGAAAGAGAGTTACGGACTCTAGTTCTGGTGGTGGTCAGTTTAAGAAGCAGTATGATAAGAGGTATTGCCTTGAGTTGAGGTGAGGTAGAGGTAGTGCTGGGTGAGGATTGTACACGTTTGGCTCGTGAGGGATAGGCTCTTGCGCATGTTATATCTAATTCCTTTTGGAGTTGTGGATCGAGCAATCATTTGAGGTGTGATTGTCTATTTTTGGGGGTGGACAGGCCAGGGCACCTACAATTGCACCAGCAGAGGTCGTGGTCATGGTTGAGGGCAATTTCAGTGTAGAGATATGGGTATGCAATTAGCTAGTACTTTCGGTGAGACGATCACTACGAGAAAGTTGTTTAGGAGATGCCCTTTGATTGTTCAAGGTCATGTGGTTGTGGTTGATTTGATGGAGTTATCGTTTCACATTTTTGATGTAATCTTGGGCATCGATTGATTGACCGAGCATAGGGATATGGTTGATTTTAGGAATGAAGCGAGTTTTATTAAAACTTGTTGATGAGTTCAAGGTGGTAATCATGGGTGAGAATGCGAAGTTCTTGCCCAATGATGTTTCGGCTCTAGAAGTGAGTCATTTGATGGACGCGGGATGTCAGGCATTCTTAGCCTATGTTATTAATCTGGGATCAAAGGAGATGTATGTTCAGGACATCCGTACGGTATGTGAGTTTCTGGGTGTTTTTTCAGAGAGGTTGCCAGGTTTTTCACTGGATAGAGAGGTTGAGTTTGGTATTGAGTTGTATGCAAATACAGCTCCAATGTCTATTGCTCCCTATCACATGGCGCCGAAGGAGTTGAAGGAGTTAAAGACATAACTTTAGGAGTTTCTTGGTCGAGGGTTTATTAGGCCTAGTGTTTCATCGTGAAGTGCGCCAGTGTTGTTTGTGAAAATGGATGGCATGATGCGGATGTGCATTGATTATCGGCAACTGAATAAGTTAACAATTAAGAATAATTATCCTTTATTGCGGATTAATGATTTGTTTGATCGGTTTAGAGGTGCTTTGGTGTTTTGCAAGATTGTTTTGGGGTCTGGGTATTATCAGTTGAAGGTAAAGTATGTGGATGCACCAAAAACTGCCTTCCGTACAAGGTACTGGCATTGTGAGTTCTTGGTGATGCCATTTGGTTTTACTAATACGCCGGTTGCATTCATGGATGTGATGAATTGGGTATTCCATGAGTTTTTGGATCAGCTTGTTGTTGTGTTTATAGATGATATTCTCGTGTACAATGGTACTGAGAAAGATTTTGATCGGCAAGTATTAATGGTTGTTCGACTGTGAGAGTGCTTAGCAAAAGGGGTAGAAAAGTTATTTGAAAAGTATAAAACAGTGCTAAGATTTAGTCTTTTGCGTGCAAGTATACACGGTCGGCAAGTAATACAGCAGTAAGCTGAGTATCGATCCCACGGGGATTGACCAAGAATTTAACTGCTTTGATTGCTACTTGTCAAAGGGAAAAATGTTGTTTGAGTTGAAGTTGGTTTTGAAAACTGTTTGAAAAGAAAAGAAATAAAAATAAAGCAGCGTTGGCAAGAAGAGTGTTTAAAATGAATGATGAGCGTTGGCAAGGGATGCCTAATTTTCACGCTATTCATGTCATGCCAGCCTTTAATACTATAATACCTTGGCATCGTTTAACGAGTAGATTCATAATTAGCACTGCCTCTCTCGATGGCCAGTGCCCTAAATTAACCATGTAAAAACCCTTATATCTCTATAGTGATGTTTTTCATAAATCAATTTGATTAAGTCCCAACCTATACTCCTAAAGGGTAGATTCACTTTAGAAGTAAGTTCATCTACTTGAACATCTTCTTTCAAAGCATCTCACCTTAGTATCTGCCAATAGATCATTGCCCCTAAGTCTGTTAAGATATTAAGGTTCAATAAGCCAACAATGCCAGCTCTCGCTTGGCACAATTTTGATAAAAACATTGTAGAACATGCCAGATAGGGAAAACAATGTCAAAGCATTTTCTTTATTAAAAACTAAACATAAAACTAGCGTTCAATGCAAGCATCCCCCACCAACTATTAAATTAGTTCATGGTGATGGTATCAACCAAAAACCTTCAACATTTTGCAAACACATCATCATTTAACATAAAAGTAAAAAAACTAAACAAAGAGAGTGGGCGAGAATGGGTCTCTCGATGTAGCCCTTCAAGGTCCAAGCTCTCGGGCAGCTGGTCAAACATCTCCTTGGTGCATCCGACTGTCGATCAATCCAAAAAATTCTCTAAAAAATCTCTCTCAATTGCTTTCTTGATTGTTCTTTAAATAGGCGTGCAAGGAAGACTTGGGATAAGCTCTTGAGTTTTAATTTTGAATGCTCAAGGGATGAGGGATATGATCATCTAAACCAAAGTTTGAATATAAGCTGATCAGGTTAGGGCTGACATCATCTGCTAACACTGCTTCGCCAACCAAGCTTGGCATCATTCTCCCACCCAAGCATGGGACTATTTTTTATGCTATTTTTTTAGTTTGATCCAACTACTATTTTCTTGCAGCCTGATTTGGTCCTGTTTTCTAGGTTCAATTCCTCTTCTCTGCCAATTGGAGCTTTGGCATTATTTGGTCTATCTGTGCCAATAGCATCTCAACATTCCCTCTAGCATTCCTTCCAGCGCTGCCTTGATCTCCTCTGCTCTGCCAACTACTATGCCAAGACTGTAATATTGCCAAGAAAACAACCCTTCACACTGGCATAGACACAAATCCTAAATCCTTATGTACATGCATGATTTTAACAACTAAATGTACTTTTGCATACATATACATAGACATCTATGAGGGCATATAAGCAACCATGCATACATATGTTTACACTTATGGATGATTGTTTGAAAGCCTATGGAATGATGGTGTAAGCAAGGTAGCTTATGTAAGTAGCTTTGGTAATGTGGTTCTTCAGAGTTCTCAAGGTTTGAAGAGGGTGTTAAGGATTGGTTCTCGGAAGTTTGATTTGTATTCGTTTTGAAGCAACCAAGGTTGGATTTAGAAGTTCATGGGTTTTCTAGATTCAATTGTTTAATATCGAGGTTTGTTGAGGAATCCTCTAATATTGTTGTGTTGCTAGCGAAGTTGTGGCTTATGCATCTAAACAGTTGAAGGTGCCAGAGCGTAATTTTCCTACGCATGATGTTGAGCTTGCTGTGATTATGTTTGCTTAATGGATTTGGACACATTATCTCTATGGTGAGAAGTGTGTTGTGTACATGGACTATAAGTGTTTGGGAAAAAATGATGACGCAAAAGGATTTGGGTCTTAAGCAATATAGATGATTGGGGTTGCTTAAGGATTATGATTTGATGATTGAATATCATCCGGGGAAGGCTAATGTTGTAGCCGATGCTTTGAGTAAGGAACTTGTGGTGAATTTGAGGGCGTTGTTTGCACGGTTAAGTGTGACGCAGGATAGATGCTTGTTGGCCGAGTTACAGGTAAAGCCATCTTTGTCACAGTTGATTAAGTAGAAGCAACCTTATGATGATGCGTTGGTATAGCGTGTTAAGAATATCATGGATGGAAATCCGACGTATTTTCCCTTTAATGATGATGAGGTGTTTGTTGCGTGTTTTGAGTGCTTCGCAATTGGTGCAAGTATACACGTCACAAGTTATAGTATGGTATAGATATCTTCTCCACATGTATTGGTGAAACTCTGAGTTCTAACTTCTTCCATTGAAAAGATAAATGAGTAGTGATGATAGGAGTTTGGAAATAACAAGTAACATAAATATGCAAGGAAATAAATGAGGAATATGATCGAATAAGAGAGAAGGTCGGGTTATCTTGAGTAGTGGTGCGATGGCTGAATGGATTGTCGTGACAATTAATTGCTACGGTAACTCAATTATCGTGGCAACTAGGATCGGGTGAATTATTGTGGCAACTACTTATGCCATGGCAACTGGGACTGGTTCGATTACCGTAGCACTGGGTTCCTACCTTCTAAGCTTGGTAAAGCATTCTTCAATGTCTTCTTATTATTCCTAACCAAAGAATTGGTTAATTATACATGCCTTAGTGATACATCCCTGCATTAACCCTGGGTGAACAACAACTGATCTACGCTCCTCTTAACCTTCATCGACAATTTGTTAAATGAAGATCATGCACATTTGTTTCTTGAATCTAACTCTCCCGAGTCTAGATAAATGGATGACGCTCGAGATCCTCTCCCAATTCACTCTAAGTTAAAAGTAAGAACCAAGTATGAACAAACTTTGAATTTAAATGCAATCAAAATCCTAAAGAATCCAATCGTTTTTCACAACCACAAAAACCCGATAACCCAAGCCAATTTAAATCAATTCATGGTTGAATTCAAAAGAAATACAAAAGAATAATTCCCTAACATGAATCGCATGAATATACAATGAAAAAGAAGATGGAGTTGTGTTATCAGTCCTCTTTCTCTCTCTCATCGAACATTAAGGAACCCCCATCACGCTATGTTTTGATCTCTATTTCTAGGAGAGTTTGCGATCAGATTTTTTGTTGATGAGGATAGGATTAAGCTTAAATTAATCTGAATAAGAGATAATTAATCTCTTTTATCTTTATCTCCAAAAACTCTTCAAAAATCTAGACCTTTATCTCTATTCAACTCTACGTGTAAGTCCAAATCTAGGGGAATTATCCCTTGCATTTTTGTATTTATCCTGAAAATGGGCAGACTTATCCAGATATCGTCGGCAATCAGCTCCGACAACTCCTTTAGTATTCTCCTTAATTGTCACGGCAGTCCCTTCAATATTCTCCTTAATTGCCACAGTAATTCCTACTTGTCACGGCAATCTTGTCATGCACAAAATAACACATGCCAGCATCAAGTTTTCCATGAAAACCAACCAAAATGCAATACCAAGCTCAATAGCAAAGGAAACTAGGAAACTATGCATGAATGCCTAACAATGCAACTAAAATGAGCCAAAGTCTAACAATAATATGAGTTAAACGGGTAGAAAATAAGGTACTTTTACACACTTAATAGTGTTGTATTTCAAAGATTAGATAGTGGTGCCTAATGATGATGAGTTGAGGCGTACCATTTTGACCAAGGCGCATACTAGTCCTTTCGCTATGCATCCCAATAGTACTAAGATGTATCGAGGGTTGGAAGAAGAGTACTATTGGATCGGTTTAAAAAAGATGTGGCTGAGTTTTTTGCTACATGCATGGTATGTTAGCGTGTTAAGGTTGAGCATCAGTTTCCTTCTAGGTTATTGTAGCCGCTGAGGATACCAGAACGGAAGTTGGAGAGAATCACCTTGGATTTTGTGTCTGGGTTGCCGTTGACGCCAACCAAGAAGGATTTCATTTGGGTGATTGTTGATCAGTTACGGAGTGTACATATTTTGTGCCAGTGCATACCACATATACCTTGGATAAGTTAGCGGAGTTGTATATTGATGAGATTGCGTGTTGTCACGGGGTGCCTAATTCCATAGTTGTAGATAGAGATCCACATTTTACCATAAGGTTTTGGGAGTGTTTGCATCGAGGTTCGAGTAAACGGTTGAAATTCAGTACATCGCATCATCCTAGCGAATGGTCAGTCTGAACATGTGATCCAAGGAACTTGGGAGAGGCAGTTACCTTTGGTGGAGTTTGTTTGTAACAATAGTTATCAGGTTGGTATATGAATGGCACCTTATGATGCTTTGTATGGTAGGAAGTGTCATACGCCTTTGTGTTGGGCTGAGGCTGGAAAAAAAACATATGTCTATGTCGGATGTGTTGAAAAACACGAATGATAAAGTGAAGCTTGTTTGTGATCGCTTAAAAGCGGCTTCGAATCGTCAGAAATCCTACGTGGATTTGAAACGTAGGGAGATTAAGTATGTGGTTGGTGATCGTGTGCTTTAAAGGTGTCACCTTGGAAGAAGGTGATGCAGTTCGGACGTAAGGATAAGCTTAGTTGGACCGTATGAGGTTGTGAAACGTGTAGGTCCTGTTGCTTATCGTCTGAGGTTGCCTCTTGATTTGGAGAAGATTCATGATGTGTTTCATGTGTTGTTGTTGCGAAAGTATCGGTCGGATCCATCGTATGTTATGTTGGTGGAAGACCTTGAGTTGCAACCGGATTTATTCTATGATAAGGAATCGGTAGAGATCCTTGATTCTAGCAGTAAAGTTCTTCGTGGTAAAACGATTGAACTTGTGAGAGTGTTGTGGCGACACCGTGTAGTTGAGAAGGCCACGTGAGAGAGTAAGGCGAACATGATGAAACAGTTTCAGCACTTGTTTTCTTTGTATAAAATTTTAAGGACAAAATTTCCTAAGTGGGGGAGAGTTGTAACACCCTGATTTTGGGCCTATGAGTTTTGATCTGATTAGAAGGTCCGGTGAACCGTATTAGAGATTCGAGTCGAAATCGAGATTTAAATTGGAATAAGTATTTTTTAGTGGGAAAATATTTGGGAAAATGCATATTGTTACTGAATTTATACTTTTGTTTTATATCGTTATTAGTTTAATCGTTATGTGTCATTGTTATATTAACTTAGTATTAGTATTATTGTTATGTATTAGTGTTACATTGTTAGTGTAGTAGTTAGTAGTATCTTTGTTATAGATTGTTGATTAGTGTTATAACTAGTTATTGTTAGTTTTGTTAGTATAATTAGTATAGCTGCAAAAACCCTAAAATATATAATAAAAGGTCCATTTGTATCAAAAATAATTACAAGAGTCCATTAAATAAAGCTCATTTGAAATATATACATAATAAGGGCATGTTCGGCCCCCATTATAATAAAAAAAATATAACCCTAATGTTTCTTCTTTTCTCGAAGGACAACCGTTGGATCAAAGACAGATCCAACATCACAGATCATGCCAATTGGAGATGAGACAGTGCTGCATCACTTGTGGCTGTTTGACCAGGTCAAGATCCAATGGCCTAAATCGCTCCAAAGCAGGGCATGTAGATCACCACTCGCGCGTAGCAGTTACGTGCTCGGCCATCCAGCTTCCTCTAGCTGTTTCATCTTCACCGATGGAGACCGCGTCGTTTCTACCGTGAACCGCTCCTCATTGGCGTCATCAGAAACATGCAAAAAGAAACAAAAGAGATTAAATCCCTAAATGGAGGCAAAGTCTACCCTAAATTGAATTGGGGCCTAAATCGCTCCAAAGCAGGGCATGTGGATCACCACTCGCGCGTAGCAGTTACGTGCTCGGCCATCCAGCTTCCTCTAGCTGTTTCATCTTCCCCGATGGAGACCGCGTCGTTTCTACCGTGAACCACTCCTCATTGGCGTCATCAGAAACATGTAAAAAGAAACAAAAGAGATTAAATCCCTAAATGGAGGCAAAGTCAACCAAATTAAAGAGGGGTCAATCCCTAAATTGAAGATTCTGCAAAGATCAAGCAAATTTCGAATCAAGACAGAAGCAATTCAGAAAAAAAAATTAGGAATTTGTTCTTGTAATCCAAGCATTTCAATAGATATATAAACCCCATTTGTAATTCTATGTAACATACAAGAATCAGACAAAAACATACACAATACACAGTCGATACAAGAAAAAATAGGCATAAGTGGCATACGGATTGTAGAGTCAGCAAGCAAAGATTGTAAGCGATTCTCAGAGAAATAAAGCATGCATTCTTCTGGTAATTTTTTTATGTTTATATTTTGAATTTAAATAAATAAAAGGGATAGCTTTTTTTACCTATGTTTTTTATAGTATCGCCGCATATTTTGGTTTTGATCAAAGCTCCGGTGAAAAATACGAGTTGGGACTCGACGGATTCTGGAAAAAAAAGAGGTTTCTAGAAATTTTGCCGCTAACAATGGCGGCCGGCGTTGGTGGAAGGCAGCCGGCACGACAGATGTTCATTTCTTCAATCTATAAAAACTGCGAAGAATAGGTCCAGAGGATTTCTAGAGCACCGGTTTGATCCATTTGAGAGGGAGGATAAAATGATTTGTGTTTATAACTTTGGCTATATATACCAACCCGTATGACCGACCCATATCCGCCTTTGACCCGCGCCTTTCTTTAACGGGTCTTATACCTCAGCAATCCAACTTTCATTTCATTCATTTTTTTCCTTTTTCTTCTAAATTGACCATCGAATTTCACTCTTCATTCAATTTTAACCTTCACATTTTGCTTTCGTTCAATTTAGTCCCTAATTCAGTTTTTTTTAAATAAAAGCTAATTACCTTTTTCTTTTATTTAAAATTTTAGCAATTATTTAGGTTATTAATTTAATTTAAGTAATTTAGTTCCTTTTTATCTTTTATATGCAGATATGTATTTGTTGAGACCCTAGGAATAGGTTCTTTAATAAGCTTAGATTAGAGACGTCTATGCTGTAAAATTTCCTTTGTAATTTAATAAAATACACTTATTTTCATTTAAACCTTAATAGTTAAAATGAAGGTAGACTTCTTTAGGGTTTAATCACTAATTGGTTTTAAATTTAAAAAAACTTTAACTCATTTAATCATTTCCGTGGATTTGCTAAACAAGTGAAAATTAATTAATGTAGTGTCTTACAAAATGAAAATGACAGGTTAGCGCCAGGAGTGTTGGCGGTGATTGGAGTTCATTTTCTGGGCAGTAAGGCCGTTAAAATAAACTTATATTCATAAAATGGACGAATAAACCAAAATCTTGTGAACTTGCAAATTCTAGTTTTGAAAATACTTTTTAAAATCAATAGGGTACCAATTTTGGGCGTTGTGGGGGTGCTAACCCTTCCCCACTCGTAATCAACCCCTGAACCTATTTTTTTCTGGTTTTCATGGACCAAAATTGTTGTTTTAATAAATAAAACATTTTATTAAAATGACCTTGTTTTTTTAAAATTGTTCCAATCACACTTTTTTTCAAAAAAGATTGGTGGCGACTCTATGTTTTTTAGTTTTTCAAAATGTCGAGCTCAAAAGTGTTGCGATAGCTTGGCGACTCCACTGGGGAATTTTTGTTTTTTAATATAAAAAAGATGGTCAGGCCACAAATTGCTTTCAAAATGTTTTTTTAAAAAGGATGGGATTTGCAAGTTCACAAATTTTCAATTTATTCATCCATTTCATGAATATAATTCTATTTTACGCATTCCAAAATTGTTCAAAAGCTCTATTCCCGAGCTTGTCCTGTTCATTTAAGTGAGGGGAAAACGCTTTGCTCATGTAAGAATGCTGATTCTCCGTATGAGCCTAGCAAGTACCTTCGGCACTCATATGACTCATGTCTTGTAAGGATACCAATCCTTCTGAGTTGAACTTGGTTCATTTGAAGCCTATAATGGGTGAGAACTATGGGTCTTGCAACCTTTAGTAGGGGATAGCAACGACAGCTCGGGTACTTTTTTAAAACCTAACCAAGTTTGAGAATCTAGAGCCTTCCCTATTAGAGCCATATGGAAAACCTAGGGTCTTGAGTCTGGTCAAAGTCATTTCACAAAAATAATCCATGGAGACATGCCCTGGAGTGTTCGAATGCCTGCCCAGAGTTATTTATGCAATGAAATTATTTTGGACCCCTTTTTTCTATCTAATCTTTTCTTTTGTTGTTGTTTTGTATGTCCAATCCTGCATCATCATTCCATATTAAGAAGGGGTTTGACATTCAATAAAGCTGATATTTTATTGAACCAATGTTCTTTTGTTTGCATTCATGATTTGCATCATTCTTCTGCTTGTTTGGTTGTTTTCTTCTTTGTTTCGCATTGCATTCCATGCATTCATAACATATCAAGACACTAATTTAAATATAAAAATGATAGAAAACGCCAAAATAGCCCACAAGTATGGTACACGATCACAAACGAAAGCAATGGAAGACAGATTCAAAAGTACTATTTTTCTTACCCTTTTTACTCATATTATTGTTAGACTTAGGCTCATATTAGTTGCATAGTTAGCCATTCATGCATTAATCCATGTTTCCTTCCATCGTTGAGCTTGATTACATAACTTGGTAGTTTTTGTGGAAAAGATGATGCTTTGGTGTGCTTTGTGTGTGTATGTGCAAGATCACTTGCCAAAGCAATGCCGAGCTAGTTGCCAGGGCAATGCATGAAGGAGACGCCGAGCTAGTTGCCAGGGCAATGCATGAAGGAGACGCCGAGCCAGTTGCCATGGCAATTGTCGACAAAGAGAAAATGCAATAGGGATGTCGAAATTAATGAATTTACAAGCCCAAGATGACATGGAGCAAGGCCCAAGCCCAAAGGAATTTGATTGCCATGCAGAGATTAAAGAAGAATTAAATTCCAAGAAGATAGGAGAAGTTCTAATAGGAATAAAATTATAATAAAGAATTATATTCTTTAAAGATAATTTAATTCCAACTCAAACACCTCCTCAAAGAAGGACTTTGGCCTAGCCCTATAAATAACAAGGAGATTTCGACAAGAGGATAGAGAGAGCATTAGGGAAATTTCGACAAGTCCAAGGGAGAAAGCAATGGATTTTCGACAAGCTTCATCTTTTCTTCCTTGTTCGATTGGGTTCATGCTAGGGATTGTTTATCTTGTGTTTCTTTGGAACCTAGCCATGAACTAAATTTACTTGGCTATGGTTATTGTGTTTTGTGGTTGTGAGAAACTATTGGTTTTTGTTTAGGTAATAAGAGTTTGCACTTTTCTATTTCAAGGTTTATTCATTCTTGGTTCTTATTCTTGTTTGCGAGTGAATTGGGAGAGGATCTCGTGATTTCATCTATTTATCTAATATCAGGAGAGTTAGATTCAAGAAACGAATGAATATGATCATTATTCAATCCAATGATGGTGAAGATTAATCCGGCTTAGGAATAAGTTAAGGATTTCAACGGCTAAGAGGAGCGCAAGATTGGTTGTTGTTCACGCTTGATTCATGCAGGGATGTATTATCAAGGCATGCACAAGTAGCTAGAGTTTCGACTTAGGGATAAGAAGAAACCATTGAAGAACGCTCTGCCGAACCTTGAAGGTTGCTGCCCAGAAGCCCAAGTAGTTGCCCAACTAGTTGCCTAGGCAACCATCGATTAGTTACCAAGGCAACCCCGTTGTGCAAGTTGCCACGGCAACTGAGTTGCCCGTGCACTCTTTTACCAAGACAATCCAATCGGCTATCACACCTCAACTCACGATAACCTGGCCTATCTCTCTCTCATTTGAATTCATCTTTTCTTTTACTTTATTTGCTTTCTAGATTAGTTAAACTTTTATAATCCTTTATTTGTGTTTTTACTTTTACAGTGCAAGAGACTAGATTCTTGAAGTAGCACCAATCCCTGTGGAGACGATATCTTTTATACTATAACTTGCGACGTGTATACTTGCACATTTGAGTAGTACTTATTACGCGCAACAAGTTTTTTGGCGCCGTTGCCGGGGATTGGCAATAGAGACTTTGTTTTTACTTTCTTGCACTTTATTTTTATTTTTCTTGTTTAAAATTCAAAGGGCTAACAAACTTTGGTTTTGCATTGGTATATGACCAGGGCGAGACCGACTTCACCAGAATATCCCTTTGATCCAGAAATCGAACGAACCTTACAAAGACTTAGACGAAGGATAAGAGAAGCAATGGCAAATCAAGACGGCAATATGAATCAAGATGTTCGAGCAGGAGGAGGAGTGATTCTTGCACGAAACAGAACTATTCGTGACTATCTTGAAGAAGATCTTGATGGACTTAACCCAGGAGTTGTCGCACCTGAAATTGAAGCCGACCACTTTGAGTTGAAACCGGTAATGTTTAATATGATCAACACAATAGGTCAATTTGGCGGCTCAGCAACTGAAGATGCACGGCAACATCTAAAATCTTTCCTCGAGATTTGCAACTCGTTCAAGATACACGGAGTCACCCCCGATGTCCTACGATTAAGATTAATCCCCTATTCACTGAGGGATAGGGCGAAAGCATGGTTGAATAGCATTCCTGCAGGATCCATAGCATCTTGGACTGATCTTTGTCGTGATTTCCTTGCTAGATTTAATCCTACAAATTTGACTGATAAGCTTCGTAACGACATTACTTCTTTTCGGCAGGCAGATGATGAATCCATGTACGAGGCTTGGGAGCGATATGGAGAACTTATACACAAATGCCCCCTACACGGATTCCCGGTGTGGACTCAAGTAACAATGTTTTACAACGCTGTGAATACACCAACAAGGATGATGCTAGATGCCTCGGCAAACGGCATACTCTTAGATAAGTCGCCGGAGGAAGCAATGCAAATTTTAAACAGGCTGGCCAAGAATGACTATCAATTCCCATCTACTAGAAGAGGAGGAGTTAGACGCCCAGCCACAATACATGAACTAGGATCATCAGATTCAATTTCGGCACAATTGGCCGCTTTAACCAAGATGGTCCAGAACATGCAAAAACCAAACAACACACATGAAGTCAAGAATCCGGAATCCAGCTTCTATGTGGGGAATTACAATCGGAGCAACAACATGATGTCCAATACATACAATCCAGCTTGGAAGAAGCACCCGAATTTTTCATGGAGTAATCTCAACAATGCTCTAAAACCGAACAATCGAATGCACAAGCATCGGGTTTATTGAGAATATGCCACGACAACGGATGCCGCGACAACAAACGCATTTACATCTAGTTCTTTGGAAAATTCTCTAAATGCTTTTATGATGAAAACTGAATCTTATATGGCTGAGAATAGTAATTTCATAAAAAGAACTGATGCTTTTATTAACAGGACCGAGATGAGATTGCAAAACCAAGAGGCGGCAATCAAATCATTGGAAAATCAAGTCGGACAGTTTGCTCAAAATCAAATACTATACCACAAGGAGGTTTACCTAGCGATAGTGAAGTCGCAAGAGGAACTGCCATGAGCAATGTAAGGCGATCACCACTAGAAGTGGCCAACAACTTAGAGAGGCTCAAACCCGCTCATCAAACAAAACTCCACAAAAGATCAAGATGAACCTAGCGGCAAAGCCTCGGATCTTGAACCGGAATTGTCGTGGCAACCGCAATAAGCATGCCTCGGCAACCGACGATAAAGACGCCTTGGCAACTTGCGATAAGCATGCCTCGGCAACCCCAGTTGATAATGCCTCGGCACACACGGATGTCCGGCAATGCCGTCAATCAGATTTCAAACCAATGAAAGGATCGAAGATATCCGACTTCCACCACCATTCCCACAAAGGTTGAAGCGACAAAAGCAAGAATACCAATTCAAGAAGTTTCTTGATATCCTAAAGCAAGTCCACATCAACTTGCCCTTTGGTGGAAGCAATTGAACAAATGCCAAACTATGCCAAGTATCTTAAAGACATTGTGTCCAAAAGAACAAGGCTAGGAGAGTTTGAAACAGATTGCTGCGCGACAGAGGGATGCATGGCAATGTTGCACAATCGTATGCCACCCAAGTTGAAGGATCCCGAAAGTTTCACAATACCCTGTTCTATTGGAAATCACTATGTCGGGAAAGCACTATGCGACCTAGGGGCTAGCATAAACTTGATGCCTAAATCGCTTTTCGAAACTAGGAATCGGGAAGGCAAGACCTACAACATTATCTGCAGCTAGCCAACAGATCATATATGCATCCAGAGGGAAAAATCGAGGACATACTGGTAAAAGTTGATAAATTTATTTTTCCCGCTGACTTTATTGTTTTGGATTGTGAAGCAGATGAGCATGCACCCATCATTCTCGGGAGACCATTCCTAGCGACAGGGAGAACCTTGATTGATGTTGAAAAGGGAGAACTCATAATGAGGGTGAATGACCAGCAAGTTAAACTAAATGTGTTCCAAACACTAAGGTATACCGATGATCCAGAAGAATGCCAACTACTTCATGCCACGGCAGAGTTTAACTTCGATGAGGAATTTAGTTGCCTCGGCAACTACATTGCCGACCAAGAGGAACATGAGGAGTATGAAGAACCGGTCGATGAGGAACAACCAGAAGAGGCAAATTGGCTAGTTAACCGACCAGGTACATACTTTGAACCACTGGACTACTCAGGTAAAGAAAGTAAGCTCGAAAAACCCTCTATTGAACAACCACCAATTCTTGAGTTGAAACAATTGCCAGAGCAACTAAAATATGTATACTTAGGGACCGATAATACATTGCCTGTAATTATTTCTTCTAAGTTACAGCCTGAGCAGGAAAAGAAGCTGATCAAGATGTTGAAGCTACACAAAAAGGCAATAGGGTGGACAATTGCCGACTTGAAGGGAATTAGCCCGGCGGTGTGCATGCACAAGATCTTGTTGGAAGATGATCACAAACCTTCAATTGAGGCCTAGAGAAGACTGAATCATGCCATGAAAGGGGTTGTAATGAAAGAAATCATCAAGTGGCTTGACGCCGGCATTATATACCTATCTCTGATAGTACGTGGGTAAGCCCGGTACAATGTGTACCGAAAAAGGGAGGTATAACAGTGGTAAGCAATGAAAATAATGAACTTATCCCAACCAGAACTGTGACCGGTTGGAGGGTTTGTATGGACTATCGAAAGCTAAACAAAGCTACTAGGAAAGATCACTTCCCATTACCCTTTATTGATCAAATGCTTGACCGTCTTGCAGGTAAACCCTTTTATTGTTTTCTTGATGGTTATTCAGGTTACAATCAGATTGCCATAGCACCAGAAGATCAAGAAAAGACAACCTTCACATGCCCATACGGCACTTATGCCTTCCGAAGGATGCCGTTCGGATTGTGTAACGCCCCGGCAACCTTCCAAAGATGCATGATGGCACTCTTTTCAGACATGGTCGAAGACTTCCTTGAGATCTTCATGGATGATTTTTCGGTTTTTGGTAATGACTTCGACGGCTGCCTCGGCAATTTACAGAGGGTGTTGGCAAGATGCGAAGAAACAGATTTAGTCCTCAATTGGGAGAAATGCCACTTTATGGTAGATGAAGGAATAGTGCTCGGCCACAAGATTTCATCCAAGGGAATTGAAGTAGACAAAGCCAAGGTGGACGTGATCGAGAGATTACCCCCACCAAATTCGGTTAAAGGAATTCGAAGTTTTCTCGGACATGCAGGTTTTTACATGAGGTTCATTCATAATTTTTCTAAAATCACTAAACCCTTGTGTAATATGCTTGAACAGGATAAAGTCTTCGATTTTGATGATTCTTGCACCCAAGCATTCGAAACCCTAAAGAAAAAGCTTGCCTCGACACCCATTGTCGTTCCACCAGATTGGACGCTACCTTTTGAGCTCATGTGTGATGCAAGTAATTTCGTGGTAGGAGCAGTCCTAGGCCAACGTACAGGTAAGACCTTCCATGTGATATACTACGCTAGTAAAACTTTTAATGGTGCTCAAGTGAATTACACAACAATGGAGAAAGAGTTACTAGCTGTAGTTTTCACATTTGACAAGTTCCGATCCTATTTAATTGGTATAAAGGTAATTGTTCATACGGACCATTCGGCAATCAAATACTTATTTGCTAAAAAGGATGCTAAACCTCGTTTGATTCGTTGGATATTACTTTTACAAGAATTTGATATTGAAATTAAGGACAGGAAAGGAACAGAAAATCAAGTGGCCGATCACTTATCACGTTTGGAACGCAATAGGGAGGAGGACGCGGATCTAGAGATATGCGATGCATTCCCGGATGAACAAATTCTAGTTGCCTCGGCAACCCTCAATGCCTTGGCAACCCTAGACGCCTCGCCAACCATGGATGCACACGCCTCGGGAACTCTCGACGCCGCAGCAGTCTTTGACACGCACGCCTCAGCAATCTTGGGAGCAGTCGCCACGGCGTCACATGCCTCGGCAATACCCTGGTACGCGGATTTAGTTAACTTCCTTGTTTGTGGTATTTTTCCTTATGGCATTACTCACCAAGGGAAGAAGCGGTTCCGCCATGATGCTAAGCATTACTTTTGGGACGAGCCTCTTTTGTTTAAACAATGTGCAGATCAGATTATACGCCGATGTGTCCCTGAAAAAGAGCAACAGAATGTACTCTGGCAATGTCATTCTTCACCC
Organism: Hibiscus mutabilis; assembly: GCA_019671005.1. NCBI lineage: Eukaryota > Viridiplantae > Streptophyta > Magnoliopsida > Malvales > Malvaceae > Hibiscus > Hibiscus mutabilis. The sequence continues at coordinate 57,992,664 of CM033716.1, read as the reverse complement.
TATGGAGGACATTTTGGAGGAACTCGTACCGCAGCCAAAGTTTTGCAATCCGGGTTGTATTGGCCAACATTGTACAAAGATGCCCAAGACTTTTACAAGCAATGTGATCGTTGCCAGAGGACGGGCAATATCTCTAGACGACATGAGATGCCACTCCAGAACATCATCGAGGTGGAACTGTTCGATGTATGGGGGATCGACTTTATGGGACCTTTCCCATCTTCATTCGGCAACCTCTACATCTTACTTGTCGTCGACTATGTGTCTAAATGGGTAGAGACAGCTGCAGTTCCCAACAACGATTCCAAGACCGTGCAAAGATTCTTGCAGAAAAACATATTTACACGGTTTGGGGTGCCGAGAGAAATTATCAGCGACAAAGGCAAGCATTTTGACAACAGACTAATTGCCAAGAAGTTGCAACGCTTCGGCATATCACACAATATCGCCACGGCATATCACCCACAAACCAACGGGCAAGAGAAATTTCCAACCGGGAGTTGAAGGGAATACTCGAGAAAATTGTAAATCCCTCAAGGAAGGATTGGTCATTAAGACTAGATGACGCACTTTGGGCATATCGCACTGCATTCAAAACACCCTTAGGTATGTCCCCCTTCCGACTTGTCTATGGTAAAACATGTCATCTACCGGTGGAAATCGAGCACAAGGCATATTGGGCAATCAAGAGCGTGAATATGGATTGGGAAAGTGCCGGACAAAAGCTTTTGATGGATCTCAACGAGATAGAAGAATTCCGTGCACTCGCCTATAACAATGCACGAATCTACAAGGAGAAAACAGAGCGATGGCACGACAAGAAACTATTGCCATGGCAATTCACGCCAGGGCAACTAGTTCTCCTATTCAATTCTCGGCTAAAACTTTTCCCGGGAAAGCTGAAATCAAGATGGTCGGGACCATTTGAAGTCGTCAAACCATTCTCCCATGGTGCTGTGATAATCAAGTCCATCTCTGACAACCATGAATTCAAAGTTAATGGACAAAGATTGAAGCACTACAATGGTGCCCATGTGGAACGTAACAAAGAAGTGGTCAACTTAGGAGATGCATGAGCATGCTCTCCTTTCAATATTTTCTTTTTATTTTCATTTTTATTTTTAGGAGATATTTTATTTTTCTTCATTATCTTTAGTTTTCAGGTTTTCTTTGTTTTCTTTTTTACAACAAGACTCACAACTACTATGCTAAGGAAATTTACTGCCAAGATCCTTGCCCCGGCAACCAATGAAGAAGATGTCGCGGCAACCTACATCGTGCCTGCACAAGCTGATGCCATGGCAACCAACCCTGAAGATGCCACGGCAACCAAAGCTAAAGACATCCCGGCAACAAGAAAACAACCATCACGTTCAAGCAAGAGAATCAAGACACCGACTAGAAGGAAACTAATCATCTACGATGACGAACTCTCGGAGTAAGTCCTCGTATGCATTTTTTTTTTATTATTTCTCGTTATTTTATGCATGCATTGAGGACAATGCCTAACTCGAGTTTGGGGGGGTTGTTATTACCATGTTTAGTTTCATTCATCTTAAAGTATTACATTTAGGATACATAAATTGCTTGTCATGCCTTTAATTGGAACAAGATTTGCTTAGATTTGATGAATATTCGATGATGACGTTGCCAATGCACTTAATTGATAGAATTTTTATTCTAGGATAACCATGGAAAAACTTAGAATTTTACTATGATGCTAAATTTGATGAAACACTGTTGTGGTTTGATTGATTTAAGGAATTCTAGTGAACTTAGGTTGATAATTAACAAATTGGGGGATTAGAATAAAAATTGGATGAATGCTAGAGGTGCCCGAAATTGGCTCTAGCATATGCAAAAAAAATTTAACTAGAGGTGCCCGAAACCGGCTCTAGTCGATTAAATTAACTTAAGAAAACTAAAAACAAAACACTAGAGGTGCCCGAAATTGGCTCTAGTTAAAACATGTTAAAAAGAACCCAATGAAGTAATTTGAAAACCTATTGTTTGCATAGAATCCGAAAAATCAACTTGCACACAACTCCGCACACACTCACAAGCATTATAGTTTGATTCCGAGTAATACCTCAGTTTTCTGAAAAATAAAAAGCCAATCATACTTTGTGCCCCGGTTCAGAGAATTGAAATCAAGTTTAAAGCTGAGTTTGTGAAAATTGAAGTCCTGGCAGGTAATTATGAGTTTGCATTGCTTGAGGACAAGAAATAGTTCGAGTTTGGGGGTGTGATAAGTGTTCAAAAGTACTATTTTTCTTACCCTTTTTACTCATATTATTGTTAGACTTAGGCTCATATTAGTTGCATAGTTAGCCATTCATGCATTAATCCATGTTTCCTTCCATCGTTGAGCTTGATTACATAACTTGGTAGTTTTTGTGGAAAAGATGTTGCTTTGGTGTGCTTTGTGTGTGTATGTGCAAGATCACTTGCCAAAGCAATGTCGAGCTAGTTGTCAGGGCAATGCATGAAGGAGACACCGAGCTAGTTGCCAGGGCAATGCATGAAGGAGACGCCAAGCCAGTTGCCATGGCAATTGTCGACAAAGAGAAAATGCAATAGGGATGTCGAAATTAATGACTTTACAAGCCCAAGATGACATGGAGCAAGGCCCAAGCCCAAAGGAATTTGATTGCCATGTAGAGATTAAAGAAGAATTAAATTCCAAGAAGATAGGAGAAGTTCTAATAGGAATAAAATTATAATAAAGAATTATATTCTTTAAAGATAATTATATTCTATTTCAAGGTTTATTCATTCTTGGTTCTTATTCTTGTTTGCGAGTGAATTGGGAGAGGATCTCGTGATTTCATCTATTTATCTAATATCGGGAGAGTTAGATTCAAGAAACAAATGAATATGATCTTTATTCAATCCAATGATGGTGAAGATTAATCTGGCTTAGGAATAAGTTAAGGATTTCAACGGCTAAGAGGAGTGCAAGATTGGTTGTTGTTCACCCTTGATTCACGCATGGATGTATTATCAAGGCATGCACAAGTAGCTAGAGTTTCGACTTAGGGATAAGAAGAAACCATTGAAGAACGCTCTGCCGAACCTTGAAGGTTGCTGCCCAGAAGCCCATGTAGTTGCCCAACTAGTTGCCCAGGCAACCATCGATTAGTTGCCAAGGCAACCCCGTTGTGCAAGTTGCCACGGCAACTGAGTTGCCCATGCACTCTCTTACCAAGACAATCCAATCGGCTATCACACCTCAACTCACGATAACCTGGCCTATCTCTCTCATTCGATATCATCTTTTCATTTACTTAATTGCTTTCTAGATTAGTTATTAGTTAAAACTTCTATAATCCTTTACTTGTGTTTTTACTTTTTACAGTGCAAGAGACTAGATACCCTGGAAGTTAACCACAAGAAAACTCATGATGGATTAGATAAGTTGGAAACTGAGTTAAAGAAAGAAATAGAGCTAGTACACCGAAAGACAGTTAGCTCAATTGCGACTATGCTAGGATTCAAGGACCCAGATGCAGCAGAAATTGGTGAGAAAACCAATGCTCTACCCCGATTCCAGGGAATAACTTTCATTCATCCTGGAATGCAAAAGGAAGCTTCTACATCGAAGGTTAAAATATCTTCCCACTTTGCTAAGTCCTCCATCCAGAATGAGTCAAAGGCCAACACTGAAGGGGCTCACAACTATGAGGTGCCTGATCTCTATGAAATTGCTGATAAAGTTAAGGCTGAAAAGAAATGGGAGGATCAATATGAGAAGCTTGAAGGATGATCAAATCCTTCCAAGAAGGAAGCACACATAGTGGGGTAGATGCTATGGAGTTGAGTTTGGTGACAAATTTGGTGATGCCCTCGAAATTCAAGGTCCCTGATTTTGAGAAGTATAATGGAACCACATGACCATCAACACATCTAACCATGTACTGTAGGAAGATGTCAATGTACCTAGACAACGAGAAGCTTCTTATTCATTGCTTCCAGGATAGCTTAGTGGGGTCAGTTGCACGTTGGTAAACGCAGCTGAGCTGGGTCAATATTCGATCATGGAAGGACCTATCAAGGGCCTTTAGTGAGCAGTACAAACATGGTCCCAACCAGACTGGTCTTGCAAGGGATGGAACAGAAGCATCATGAAAGTTTCTGCCAGTACGAACAAAGGTGGAGGGATGTAGCTGCTCAGGTTTAGCCGCCATTGCTTGAGAATGCAATCACCCCAATGTTTGTAGAAACCTTGAAAGGTTCCTTTTATGATCGTAAGATAGATCATGCAACCAAGAGCTTCGTAGACATGTTAATGAATGGTGAGTTGATCTTGGCAGTTGTCAAGAGTGGAAAATTGGATGGAGGAGAAACGAAGAAACCTTACAAGAAGAGAGAGAGAGTAAGGTCAACGTAACCAATGTCTACAACCCCAATTATTCAAAAGGGGTGGTTTTCAATAAGCTCAATGCTTCAACTCTACCGCTTATTGCAACAAGTTCACCGAAGGAAGAGCGAAGATATCAAGGGAACTCAAAGCCATACTTCCCTCCAATCCTAATGACATATGCAGAGCTATTCGCTGAATTGATCAAATCACAAATGGTACTGCCACGCCATGTTCCTCCTTTCACACCTCTATATCCAGCATGGTACGATGAAAAGGCACAATACGAATACCATGCAGGTATTAGGGGGCATACAATTGAGAACTGCACTGCATTCAAAAAAATGGTAGATGACCTGAGAAAATTAGGCATGTTGTCGTTTGAAACATCTGAAGAGAAAAGAAGCCCCTATCAAATCACTAGAAAGCAGGAGTGAATGCCATCATCGAAGAAGAGGACAAGAGGGTCAAGGGGTATGTTGTTGAAGTCAAGGCATCAATGAAGTGGTTATGGCCTCAAATGGTTGCAACCGAGATCGTAGAAAGAAAAGCCCTGAGGATCACGTTTGAAAATAAGCTGTACTGCGAGCACCACAGAATAGGAGAACATAAGATTGAATGCTGCTTGGAGTTCAAACACCTGGTTCAAGCAAAGATGGAAAGTAAAGAGCTTGAGTTTTTTTAGAAAAGAAGTAGGAAGCACATGATGGAATGTATGTGCAGCGGAAGAGACAAACCCAAGAAAAGATTATACATGGAAGAAACCTTTGGTTATCAAGACCATGGTAAGACTAAATGAATTTATGAAAGGTGTGACCCCGCGTCTAATAATTAAGGTGCCAACTCGATTCCCATACAAGGACAGCAAGCAAGTCCTTTGGAATTATGCTTACTCAGTGACAACTCCAGGAGAATCATCGGTTCGAGATAAGATGAAGAAAGAGCCAGTAAATGAAGTAAGCCACTTCACAAGAAGTGGAAGATTGTATTCCCCGCCGATAGTAGAAGATGGAGATGCAGAACAGAGAAATGCCGATGTTAAAGGGCTAGAGAAAGAAGGAGATTTCTTTAAAGAGAAACCGCCAGTATATCACGAGCCTGTCAAGGAGTCAGAAGCTCAAGAATTTCTAAAGATACTCAAGCACAGTGAGTACTGTGTGGTGAAGCAGCTTCACAAGCTCCCAGCCCGGTTCTCTATGTTATCACTATTATTAAGTTCTGAGGGTCACCGTGAGGCCTTGCTGAAGATTCTGAATCGAACGTTCGTGCCAAAGGAGATTTTGACCGATAAGATGGATATGATGGCCGAAAATATTGTTGTAAACAACTTCATTTCTTTCAATGACGAGGGAATACCTGAAGGAGGGAGAAGATCATGCAAGGCCCTACATATTTTTACAAGATGCAAATGATACATGTTGTCGGTTGTCCTGATCGATAATGTCCTCCCATTGGTGACAATGAAAAAGCTACCAATAGATGGCTCGCATATAAGGGCTTATCAGAACATTGTGAGAACATTTGATGGAACACAGAGGGAGGTGATAGGAAGAATTGAAGTGCCATTGCAAATCGAGCCATCAACTTTCAAAGTGGAATTTGTGGTCATGGACATAAAACCCAGTTACAGTTGCTTACTTGGGTGTCCATAGATTCATACAGCAGGAGTGGTCCCCTCCACGTTACATCAGAAACTAAAATTTGTGATTGATGGACAGTTAATAACGATAGGTGCAGAGGAGGAAATCGTTTCATTAATAGCCACTGATGCACCCTACATCGAGGTCGATGAGGGTGCGCTCGAGTGTCACTTTAGGACATTAGAGCTAGTTAATGCAACCTTTTCCACCGAGGGAAACAAAGTACCAGAACCAGAATTATCCAGCTGCGCAAAAATACAGGTGAAGCAAACACTCAAAAAAGGAGCTGAAGCTGGGAAAAGATTTAGGAGGAGACATCAAGGAAGGTTATATCTCGTGGTTATCCCTGTCAGGAGTAACCGATTTGGGATAGGTTTCAAACCTAACCTTTGGCAAAGAAGAGTTGAGACTAGAAAGCACCAAGAAAGAAGGAGGGCAAGATTGAAAAGGGAGGAAATTGAGTGAGAACCAATAACATTTCCACCATTGAGCCACAATTTCAGGTCAGGGGGCCTGTTGTACCCAAATGTCCAAGTTAATGAGGAGGAGAAAGGAAAGAATGACATGTGTGAAGCCTTTGAGAAGCTAAGCATCAACGCCATAATAGATGAGGAAGATGAGAACAAGTATATGCCTATAATTTCGCCCCTGCTCTGAACTTAACAACTGGACTGTTGAAGAAATTCTTGTAGTCTTTGAGATAGTTTCAGAGTAATTCTCGGAACCCACCTTTTTGCCTTTGGACCCGAAGGCAATTAGGAATCTTATGTAAAGGGTCTATGTCCAAACTGATAATTTGAATTTCAATAAAGATGCATCTTTTCCTTTCGACAAATCTTGTGTGGCAAACTCTTTTCATAAGTAAAAGTCAAAGCAAAATGAAAACTAAAAAATCATTCCAACCATTTCATTCATCTCTTCCCTTTGTATATAATCTACACCATTTTCTTTGCAAGTCTTCAGATATCAATGGCACAAATGACTCCGGGATAGACCTTGAGGTTGATTTTGAACTACCTTTATGCCTAGAAGAAGTTGAGAATGTTGACGATGAAGAAGAATATGACTTGCCCAGTGATTTACTCAGAATAGTGGAAGGAGAAGAAAAACAGATTCTACCCCCATAAGGAAGAGCTGGAAATTCTAAATCTTGGCACAGAAGAAGAAAAATGTGAAGTAAAGATTGGCACTACCATCAGAGCCAGTACTCGACAAAGCCTGATTAAGCTCTTGAAGGAATTCAAAGATATTTTTGCTTGGGCATACCAAGACATGCCTGGTCTTGACACTGATATTGTTGTACATTGACTTCCTATAAAGGTTGGATGCGAGCCTGTGAAGCAGAAGATAAGAATGATGAAAGCTGAGATGCTCCTGAAGATTAGAGATAAAGTAAAGAAGCAATTTGATACAAGGTTCCTCGAAGTAGCGAAATATCCAGAATAGGTGGCGAACATCATCTCAGTCCTTAAAAAAGATGGAAAAGTATGCATGTACGTTGACTACAGAGACCTCAACAGAGCAAGCCCCAAAGACGGTTTCCTGTTCTCGCATATAGACACATTAGTGGACAATACAACTAGGCACTCTCTTTTCTCTTTCATGGATGGTTTCTCCGAGTATAACCAGATTAAAATGTGCCCAAAAGATATGGAAAAAACTACATTCATAACATTGTGGGGAACCTTTTGCTATAAGGTAATGCCCTTTTCTTTAACGAATGTAGGGGCAACCTACCAAAGATCCATGGTCACCCTTTTTTCATGATATGATGCACCGGGAAATAGAAGTATACGTGGACGATATGATCGTCAAATCCTGGTCTAAAGAAGAGCATCTAGTGAACTTAGAGAAACTCTTTCGAAGGTTGAGAAAATTCTAGGTTAAGCTTAACCTAAACAAGTGTACATTTGGGGTTACATCAGGAAAATTATTAGGCTTTGCGGTTAGCAGAAGGGGAATTGAGATTGATCCAGACAAGATTAAAGCCATACAAGAACTCCTACCACCTCAAACACAGGAGGTTCGGGGCTTCATGGGAAGGTTAAACTACATCTCCCGTTTCATTTCCCAGTTAACAGATAAATGTGATCCAATGTTCAGGCTACTCAAGAAAAACAACCCATGCACATGGAATGAAGAATGTCAGGCAGACCTAGAAAGAATTAAAGAGTAGTTAACTAATTTACATGTGCTAGTACCGCCGGTGTCCGGGAAACCATTGATTCTATACCTGACGGTATATGAAAACTCCATGGGCTGTGTATTAGGGCAACACGAGGAAATTGGTAGGAAAAAAGCAATATATTACCTGAGTAAGAAATTCACCGATTGTGAAAATAGATACTCCTCAATAGAAAAGTTATGTTGTGCCTTGGTATGGGCGGCTAAGAGGCTCAAACAGTATATGCTATATCACACCACCTGGCTAATTTCGAAGTTGGATCCTTTAAAATTCATGATGGAAGCTCCAACCTTGTTGGGAAGATTAGCGCATTGGCAAATGCTACTGTCAGAATTTGATATCCAATATGTAAGCCAGAATGTAGTAAAGGGGAGTGCCATAGCTAACTTTTTGGCAAGTTACTCTTGTGATGACTACAAAACATTAAATTTTAATTTTCCTGACGAAGAGTTGATGTGTATTTAAGAAGATGTTGAGGCTCCATCAGAATCATGGATCTTGAACTTTGATGTTGCTGCAAATGCTTTAGGACGTGGTATTGGGGCAATTTTGGTCTCACCGGAATGAGATTATTACCCTTTCGCTAGCCGATTGAATTTCTTCTGCACCAATAATATGGCAGAATATGAGGCTTGCATATTAGGGCTAAGGGAGGCCATCGAAAGGAAAATACATAATCTGGAAGTTTTTGGAGACTCGGCATTAGTTATCTATTAGATACGAGGCGAATGGGAGATGAAAGATGCAAGGCTAATAGAATATCACAAGTTGGTCCTTGAATTAACCAAATAATTCAATAAGATCACTTTTAAGTATCTCCCCAAAGAGGATAACCAGATGGCTGATGCCTTAACACTTTCGCCGTCATGTTTAAAATAAGTGAAGGTTCTAGGATGATGCCTATCAAATTGCAAATGTTAGATTCCCCAACTCATTGCTATGACGTGGAAGAAGAAGTAGATGGCCAACCATGGTATTACGATATTCTACATTATATGAAATCTCAACAATACCCACCCCCAGGAAACTTGAAAAAAAAATTATCAGGAAATTGGTATCAGGGTACATTCTTGATGGAGAAATTTTGTACAAGAGAAGTCGGGATCAGGTGTTTTTAAGGTGTGTGGACGCAAAAGAAACTCAACTAATCCTATAAGAGGTTCATGAGGGAGTTTGTGGAACTCACCCTAGCGGCTTCACCATGGCCAGAAGAATCATGCGCTTCGGATATTATTGGTCGACTATGGAAGGAGATTGCATCAATTACTCTTGCAAATGCCACAAATGCCAAATTTATGCTGACAAGGTTCATACACCTCCCCAGTCACTCAATGTTATGTCTGCCCCTTGGCTATTTTCCATGTGGGGCATAGATGTCATCGGTCATATTCATCCAAAGGCGTTAAATGAACATCGATTTATTTGGGTAGCTATCGACTACTTCACAAAGTGGGTTGAAGCAGCATCTTATGCAAACGTCACTAGATCTACAGTTTACAAATTCTTGAAAAAGGAAATCATTTGTCGATGTGGCTTGCCTGAAAGTATCAAAACTGATAATGCCTTTAATTTGAATAATAAGATGATAGCAGGAGTCTGTGAGCAGTTCAATGTCAAACATCATAATTCGGTGATATATCACCCAAAGATGAATGGGGCAGTGGATGCTGCGAATAAGAATATCAAGAAGATAGTCGCAAAAATGGTTGACACATATAAAGACTAGCATGAGAAATTATTGTTTTCCTTATATGCATACCGAACTGTAGTGCGAATGTCCACCGGGGCAACACCATTTTCTTTGGTGTACGGAGTAGAAGCAGTATTACCAAAAGAGGTAGAGATTCCACCGCTTTGCGTCTTAATGGAAGCAAAATTGGAAGAAGCATAATGGATCCAGGTGAGATATGACCAACGGAATCTAATTGATGAAAAAAGGTTGAAGGCATTGAGTCATGGGCAGTTGTACCAAAGAAGGATGATAAGGGCACATGAGAAGAAAGTTCACCCAAGATAATTCCAAGAAGGTGATTTGTTGTTAAAGAAGAAGTTATAGATACGAAGTGACTCTCGTGGAATATGGGCACCAAATTGGGAGGGACCTTACATCGTAACAAAGGTTTTCTTAGGTGGGGCATTAATTTTGGCTAAATGGATGGAGATGAACTTTAGAGCCCGATAAACACGAATTCAATCAAAAGGTATTATGTTAGAAGAAGAAAAAGAAAAGAAGAAGAAAGAAAAAAAGAAAAAAAAGAAAAGAAAAAAGAGAAAAAGGAAAAAAGAAAAAGAAAATGGTGGTTCAAAATGAAAACCCATAAAGGGCGTTTTGAAACCAAAGGAGAACTTGAGTTGAAAACCCACAAAGGGCGGCTCAAGTAGTTGATAGCCAAGGTAATTCTCTTGGGAACATGACACAAATGAGTTATATACCTTCTCACATTATCACCATTCTCGAAGTCTACTTAGCATGGGTAACATTCAGGACATCTCACGGTGTTTTGATATGAGAAGTTTTGGTTATTGATATCTAAATATTTGTAAATTATTTCCTGTTTGCCACAATATTGATAAAACTTTGTTTCATAGCCTTCCTTTCTTTGCTTAAACCGTCTTCCTTTTTCACATAAGCATCTTTCATTGAAATAAGAATTAATAAGTTGGAATCATTTAAAATAAGAAAAAGATTTTTTAGCATTACTCTGAAATTTGTTTAAAAGAGTGCTAGAATTATGAGGCATCACGTGGTCAAGTTTTGAACTTAGGGCATGAAAAAAAACTAAACACATGAAGTTGTTCAAGGTGGAAATAAGTTTTGCTGCAAAGATCTACATGCAAGCAATTCAAATACCTCTGCAAAGAGAAGAACCATGGAGTCCTCAAGAGGTTTTAAGGGTTTTTGACATTACCTTAAGGCAACATGTTGCAAAACAGAGATGCCTGCATGGGATAGTCTGTCTCCTACAGTAATGAGAACAGTTTTACAGACATTGGAGGAAATAACTTAGGATATGGGGTGCTTTCATTCAAGACTACTCAAGAAGGCCTGTCACTGAATATTGATGACAGCATAATCTCTCTTCCATGATAATGAGAAAAATTTTACAGACATTGAGAGAATAGTAGGATTCAAGGAGGCTTGTCACTGAATATTGATGTATCAACTACAATGATAGTTTGACAAAAGCTAAAAGAGTGTTGAAGAATATGAGGATAAAGTTAGCCCTTCCAACCAGGAGTACAAGATAGCTAGATTGAGTGAGCAAATGTATAGAAGATCAGAAAATTTCTATAAAGAGCTGCAAAGAATAAGAATAATGAAAAACAAGAAATCGTTAGAACCATCTAGGATTGAAAGATGGGCTGTTGTAAACTCTTTTTCTCATTGTGATCCTAATAACATTGTGCAAAGTCTTATTCAGTGTAGAGAAATGAAAGAAATTCATATTGCTTCTCCTTTTGATGAGATGGGCTATAGTAGATGCCTACCATCTCTTGCTAGAGTTGAGAAAATGTTTGATATGATACAGTCCAAATCCCCTAAAGCTTTATAGTTTTTTCTAGGTCCAAGACCGCTACCTAATAGAAAACTAATTCTGATGAAAAGAAATCAAAAAATAAAAGAAAAGCAACATGCATTCATTTGATAGGCATCCTTAAGGGCATGCATATCATAATAGCATATATTCACTTTTACAAGTTTGGAGCATTGCTTATCTATCCAAGCATGAGGAGGATAGAACCCGCCTATTTATTCAAGCTTAAGGAGAATAGAACTTGCTTATCCATCCGAGCATGAGGAGGATAGAACCCTTTTTTCAGTCTGCTTATCTATCCGAGCATAAGGAGGATAGAACTTGCTCATCCATTTGAGCATAAGGAGAATGAAAAACCTTTTTCACTTGCTTATCTATTCGATCATGAGGAGAATAGAACATGTTTATCCATCCGAGCATGAGGAGGATGGAACCCTTTTGTCAGTTTGCTTATCTATCCGAGCATAAGGAGGATGGAACCTACTTATCCGTTCGAGCATGAGGAGAGCGGAACCTGCCAGTCTGTTCAAGCATTAAGTTTTGACAGGTTTGGTAATTGGTGAAAATCAGTGTCCTTCGTTATTTGCTCTATTTCTATTTCACCGGAATGACCAAAGAGGGGCAGCTGTTGTCATTGAATTTTCACTGTTGTTTTATATCATTATTAGTTTAATTGTTATGTGTCATTGTTATATTAACTTAGTATTAGTATTATTGTTATGTATTAGTGTTATATTGTTAATGTAGTAGTTAGTAATATCATCGTTATAGATTGTTGATTAGTGTTATAGCTAGTTATTATTAGCTTTGTTAGTATAATTAGTATAGTTATTAAAACCCAAAAAATATATAATAAAAGGTCTATTTGTACAAAAAATAATTACAAGAGTCCATTAAATAAAGCCCATTTGAAATATATACATGATAAGGGCCTGCTTGGCCTGATTCTAATAAAAAATGGAACCCTAATGTTTCTTCTTTGCTCCTTGCACAGCTGAAGGACAGTCGTTGGATCAAAGACTAGTCCAACGGCACAGATTACGCTAGCTAGAGATGGAACAACGCCACATCACTTGTGGCCGTTAGATCACGTCAAGATCCAATGGCCCAGATCACTCCAGATCAGGGCACGTGGATCACCACTCACGCATAGCAGTTATGCGCTCGGCCGTCCAGCTTCCTCGAGCTATTTCGTCTTCCCCGATGGAGGCCGGGCCATTTCCACCGTGAACCACTCCTTGTCGGCGTCATCAGAAACATGCAAAAAGAAACACAAGAGATTAAATCCCTAAATGGAGGCAAAGTCAACCAAATCAAAGAGGGACCAATCCCTAAATTGAATATTATGGCAAAGATCAAGCAAATTTCGAATCAAGACAGAAGCAATTCAGAAGAAAAAAAAATCAGGGATTTGTTCTTGTAATCCAAGCATTTCAGTAGCTATATAAATCCCCTTTGTAATTCTATGTAACATACAAGAATCAGACAAAAACATACATAATACACAGTTGATACAAGAGAAAATATGCATAAGTGGCATACAGATTGTAGAGTCAGCAAGCAAAGATTGTAAGAAATTCTTAGAGAAATAAAGCAAGCATTCTTCTGGTAATTTTTTTTGTATGTTTATATTTTGAATTTAAATAAAGAAAAGGGATAGCTTTTTTACCTCTATTTTGTATAGCATCGCCGCATATTTTGGTTTCGATCAAAGCTCCGGTGAAAAATACGAGTTGGGATTCACCGAATTCTGGAAAAAGATTAGGTTTCTGGAATTTTTTCAGCCGGCGCCGGTGGAAGGCGGCTAGCACAGCAGATGTTCATCGTGTTCTTCAATCTATGAAGAACACGAAGAACAGGTCCAGAGGATTTGTGGAGTACCGGTTGATACATTTGAGAGGGGGATAAAATGATTTGTGTTTATAACTTTGGCTATATATACCAACCCGTTTGACTGACCCATATCCGCCTTTGACCCGTGGCTTTCTTTAATGGGTCTTGTAACGCAGCACTCCAACTTTCATTTCATTCAATTTTGTCCTTTTTCTTCTAAATTGACCACCAAATTTCACTATTCATTCAATTTAACCTTCACATTTTGCTTTCTTTCAATTTAGCCCCTAATTCAGATTTTTCTTTTAAAAAAATAAAAGCTAATTACCCTTTTCTTTTATTTAAAAGTTTAGCAATTATTTAGGTTATTAATTTAATTTAAGTAATTTAGTTCATTTTTATCTTTTATATGTACATATGTATTTGTTGAGACCCTAGGAATATGTTCTTTAATAAGCTTAGATTAGAGACGTTTATGTTGTAAAATTTCCTTTATAATTTAATAAAATACACTTATTTTCATTTAAACCTTAATAGTTAAAATGAACATAGACCTCTTTAGGGTTTAATCACTAATTGGTTTTAAATGAAAAAAAAACTTTAACTCATTTAATCATTTTCATGGATTTTCTAAAAAAGTGAAAATTAATTAATGCGGTGTCTTACCAAACATAAATTACGGGTTAGCGCCAGGAGTGTTGGCGGTGATTGGAGTTCATTTTTCGGGCAGTAAGGCTGTTAAAATAAACTTATATTCATAAAAGGATGAATAAATTGGAATCTTGTGAACTTGCAAATTCTAGTTTTGAAAATACTTTTTGAAATCAATAAGGTACCAATTTTTGGGCGTGGTGGGGGTGCTAACCCTTCCCCACTCGTAATCGACCCCCGAACCTTTTTTTTTGTTTTCATGGACCAAAGTTGTTGTTTTAATAAATAAAATGTTTTATTAAAATGACCTTGTTTTTTTAAGTGTTCCAATCACACTTTTTTCAAAAAATATTGGTGGCAACTCCGTGTTTTTTAGTTTTTCAAAATGTCGAGCTCGAAAGGGTTGCGACAATGCCTAAAAATCATTATTTAATATATGAATATTTTTTGTAAAGTCAATTTTAAAAAATGGAATTCAAAAATATGATATTTTGGCTAGTGACCAAATGTAAAGAATGAAAACTTTTTAGTGACTGTTTTGTAAAGGGTCAAAACTTTGAATCTTTAAGGAGATATTTGCCCAAAGTCTAATATCAAACTTTTCTCCTTAATTAGCTATTTTAAAAAGATTTAGGAAGAGTATAAATAGATTTTGGGGAATTAATTTCATTATTAATTTCCAAGCAAATTTCACGTAACTAACTTTTCTCTAAAAGTTTTCTCTCAAATTCTCTTCAGCCAAATACTTTCTTCTTCTTCAAAATCTTCAGCTAACTTCTTTATTTCTCAAATCTTTTAATTACAAAAGAGTTCTTAATTGATTTCTATATAAGTTTATTGTTTTAATCTTGTTTTCTCATGTAAATCCATACAATTAAGGAAGAAGTCAACATTAGAGGTGAGATTTTTCCTTCTCCTCTAATGTATGGTTCTTTACTGAAATTCCCAAGTTATTGATCCTTTACATATGTTTTCTAATGAGCTTTAATGATTTAATTATGGAAATTGGTTAAATCAAGCTTTAATTGATGAGATTAAGTGATTTTCATTTCAGATCTATTTTGTTGAGTTCTTTATTGATTATAATCATAATTTTGATGCTTTATTATATAATTTGGCCTTAACATTGGAATCCCGAAACTATGTGAATCACTAATTGGTTAGGTTGCTAGTGTTGTGCTTTGGTGAGTTTTGGTTGATTAATGAATGCTAGAAGTATAAGGATGATGTTAGGTATTTCTGAATGTTAATTGAAGGTAATTAATGGATTAAATCATTAGGTGTTGGCTGGGTTAAGGTTGGAAGGTTTTTGAAGTTGTTTTTGGCAGTTTTGGAAAGGTTTCAGCTAGAGTTTGAAGAGGATTGTTATGAGCTAATGTTGCTACGCTATGAGTGCATTTTGATGCATTGAATCCTTTGTTTTTGTTTGGCAAAATCAGGGGCGATTGATCCTCAAGCTTGTAGCGTTGCTTCGGAAGCTTTGGAGGAGTGATTGGCATCAGCGAATGAGGCTTTGCGTTGTCAGTGACTAAGAACATGGATTTCAGCTTTGAAATAGTTTAAAGGGTATATTGCGAGTGTAAACTTAGTTTGAAACACTGGCTTAAAATCAGAAGTAAGTATAAAGAGACTTCTTCCTCGGTGGTACTTTTACGAAATAGATTTTATGCACTTGTTTTGAATTACATGGTACCTACTATTTAAGCATGTTTTAAAGTATGTTTTATTCTATTTTTATCATATATTGATGATGGATGCATTCGAGAAAATGATCCATGTAAGTATGTGGAATACTTGTTAATGCATGGTTTAATGCATTGAAAATGGTTTTGATTGTTGCTTATAAAAATAGTGAGGTACATGGTTAATAATGAATTATATTAGCAAGTGATGTGGATTTAAATGTTATCGGATATAGTTGGCCGGCCATAAGATTGATAGTACACTATAAAAAGTCGCCTCGGGTGTTGAGGGGTTTTTATGTACCGAATACTCCACCACGAGTACCCTAACGATCGAGGGGTTATATGGTACCAAAAACTCCCGTTAGTTGATTATGCGTCTAACTAATGAGAGGGGTTGTGATTGTACCCCAGTTGTGAGTGTACCATAATTCCGGTTGAGATGGCATGAAGTGTTGAGAGGACACTTGTTGAATCCGTGTATCTGATGTAATATTTTAGAAAGTGAACTTGGTTTATGATCACTTGAAAGCCAATATAATTGTTAATTTATCATGTTGATGGATGTTGATGTATAATGTTGGTTTATACATGTTTACTTTTTAAGCTTTGCATATGGATTGTTATTCATGGGAAGACTTAAATTGAGGGCTAGCAAATGCGATTTGTTATTGATCCATGATACATGTTGCATATGGTTTAATATGTTGGTTTCGGAAAGTTTTAAGTGCATGATTTTCAAGGCATGATGTTTTATAAGATGATTGAAATGGTGATTTCATTGTGGTTTTGGAAAATGGTCTTAAAGTGCACTGATGGTGTGTTGTTTGAGCACTCCTCACTAAGCCTGGTGTGTTTACGCTCTATTTGTCCATCAATGCATTTTCAAAACCAAAACTAATACATTTTCAAAACCAAAACTAATATTAGAAACTTGTATTAAAGCATTTCAAAATCATGATTTCCAAAGCATTTAAACAAATGTATAAAACTATTCTTTGGAACCAGATGATCATTTGCTAAAACTTTTCAAATCATTTACACATAGCCCTCAAAACATATTACATCATATGTATAATCATGTATCATGGATTGCAAGCATAATCCCATATGCAAAACCTCAATTTAAGCTTCCATATGCATAATCATTTCATTGCAAAACTTAAGGAGCATCATAAGCATTTACCACAAGGTGCAAACCTTTTATCCTCATCATGATACATTATCTCATATATTGGCATTAGAGTGACCAAAATCATATCATAGCATTTTAAGAAAACACATCGGATACTCGAATTTCCGTGGTGGTTCCTTTAAACACACTCTTCTATCCGCCAACCAAAGAAAAATATGGTGGCATCCCACCCCTCGACGGTTGCGGTTCTTAAATGGTCGGAGAAACATACGGTGGCATCCCACACCCTCGACGAACCATGAGGCGATTTATTTAGTGCAATTTAAACCCTATGGCATGCCAACTATATCCGATAACGTTTATTTCGTTGTCACTAGCCAATATACAGTTTAAAACACATTTACTTACAGTTTTTCATAAACATTTAACAAAACATTTCCATATGCAAAATCACATTGCCAAAGGCAATAACCACATTCCATTTTGAAACCATTTCTCAATGCTCTTAGGCATCTATATACTTGATAAATCATTGCATATCATTTAAAAGATGCATAAAATAATAAGTACACCAATCCATGCTTTTAAACCAAAACATGTAAATCAATACACATATCAAACCGATATTCAAAAGGCGAAATAGGAAAAACTTACTTCCGAGCTTAGCTAAGCTTGCCAGGCTTTAACTAAACTCCCAAAGCGATAAATCAAACCTCTTTATAGTACCAAAACAAATTTTCACTCACCAACTTTCTATCGCCTCGATGTCAAAACCTTGACGCAAACGCCTCGACGCCTAACCGAAAATCGCCGAAATACTCGCCATAATGCAAGGCTCAATATTTATTAGACCACCAAAATTGAGCACTTTATTAAAATATTTCCGACTCCTTAACATGACTACTTCCCTACACATAATTCACGAATCGAAACAATTTCCCCTTCTTCCTTTTTCCCACTTCACGTCACTGTAAGAAAATAATTCAAATCCCCATTTCCATTTCTTTTGACACTGACGCCACTGTCCCTATTTAACCTTTTTCAATTTCATTTAACCAATGTACATATGTGGCCCACGCAAGGCAATAACAGCCCCCTGCTCTGCTTTGCGCCACTGCCCTGATTCGGGCATTCGATCCCCCTTTTCTTTACTTTTACCATCCTCATAAGCATTCCATCAATCACAATCGGTGCACTCTCTAATATAGAATCCAATAATTAAATCAACCATTCTACCGATCACCCATTCAAGAACTCAAATCTAATCTTAACCAATTAGATTAATTCTGAGAATTAAATTACAAAGTCAACTTTAGATTATTATTCCCATGCACGAAACATTAAAACTCCATAGAAATCATTAAATTACTATAATCTAATTAAGATCTATGTAAAAATTCATTAAAATTCAATAATTCCATTAGAAATTCATTTTAATTATCCCAAAGCATGAGAAATATAGATTAAGAATCAAAATCACGTAGAAAATCATTAAAGAACATTTTCTCACCTTGCTTGATGAAAAACCAACTTGAAGATAAACTCCCCTATTGATTTCCAGCAAGAAAAATAGTTAAGATGATGTAAAAACCAAAATTCTTAATCCACTGTTGTTTAAAAACAAATGGAGAAGAAATTGAAGTAGAACTAATTATGGAATCTAGAAATTCTTAAGTTTTAATTGGAAGAAAATGAGAGAAACTTAGAAATGTATTTCTATCTTTTAGAAAATTATACCCGTCAACTTCTTTTTGTTAAAAACAAAAGGGAAAAGATATTTATTTATTTGATTTACTAATTCATTAAAATAACACTTTAATTTATTTTTACAATATTACCATTATAATTATTTTACAATCTTTTTCAAAATAGTCACTATCTAATTTAATATCAAATCGATCCATTTAAAATCATCCAAACCCAATTTCATCCTTTGACAATCTCATTATAATATTTTCAAAAATATTTTTCACAATAAATTTATCAAAAACTAATTTAATCAACCCAAATTATTTTTCAAAATTAATTCATTAGCTAAAGCCTAAACCAAAATTGCAATCCGGTTTCGATAATTCACCCGAATCTTCTAGTCCATTTTCCGGGGTGTTACATGATGTGTTGAATGAACTCAATGGAATATCCCAGACCAACTGTTATACCCAGGGTTTCAAATAGCAAGTAGCAACCGCTATAGAGGCTAATATTTCGAGATAGCATTGCCGATTAAAACTGCTATTGTCGAAAATAACAGTGTAAAATGGAATCACTGGTCGCGGTGGATCGTGGCCGTAATCGCGGTGGCAACGGGTCGTTATTCCCGCTATTATTCCATTATGGCAAAAACAAGGACAATGGAACAAACACACTCACAAAATTGAGATGTTTCTTCCTTTGTTCCTCGCAAATGGTGGTCATCGAGGGAGCAAAAAGTTTAGGTTTTTCTAGAGGAGATGTGAGAGATGCAACGATGGTGGAGGTGCAAGTCACGTTCTACGACAAGATGACAAATGATCATAAAATAGAGCTTATACGATAAAAATTTCAGAGGAAAATGAAACGATTTTGAAATGAGAGAAAATTTAGATGCAAATTTATTGAAAAAAAACAATTTAAGGTTCTTTGAAATGATCAAATGATGATTATATATCATAGAGAAAAGGCTAAATTAGAAGATAAGCCACTAGGCTTTTTTAGATTATACAAATCAGGCTTCCTAGATTGGCCTGCATTCAAATTCATCTTTTATCCCCCTAAAACTTTTTAATTAAATCCATATCTTAATGATGGTGTGCCATTAAAGTTCAAAACGGTTATAAAAAACTTTAAAAATTATTAGAAGTGGTTTTTTATTATTATAATTATAGTTTAATATATTATACAATAAATTGCATGAATTTAAAAAAATTCATAACCGCGATACCCGTAATGACTGCAATAGAATCCATTATTTCCTAAAATGCGATAAATGTAACACAACCAAAAATGCGGCCATGAACGCTATTTAAATCTCTAGTTATACCATTGAGAGATTGAAGCTAAAACGTAAAGCTCAGTTGTGGAATCATTTCATTAAGGGACGTCTCATGCCTATCTCACATCATACTATTGTGTCCCTCTCAAGACTGTTGTTGGTGCATTCTATTCTTTATGGTAGACACATAGATGTAGAGGAGATTATTCTAGAAGAAATTTAAACCAAGAAGCAAGCTAACTGGTTTTCCCTAGCCTCATCACAGATCTTTGCCAACTAAAGAGAGTCTAAGAAGATCCTTTGGACAAGGTAATCGCAAAAAAAGATGTATAAAACCTAAAAATATACCTAAGCTCAAAGGGCTTTTTGATGATGCTACAATAGTTAATGGTGAAACATTACAAGGTCAGGTCAACATCTTGTAGAAAACTCTTATGAAATACTTGCAGTATATCAAGGCAAAGGACCAAATCATAATTGCACCCTTCACAGCATTTTTGTTGAATGCATCACTAGAGTTCCCTCCATTTCCTAACGACTTGCTTGCAGTTTCTTCGTATGATGTCGCACCGCAAGAGCAACCATATGTAGCTACAGCTTCTTCATCAGCCTAGAAGGAAGCCAAGGGTAAAGCAAAACTTCATGAGACTTCTAAAAATCAAGCACACCTCGTTGATGTTAACAACAATGATGATATACCACCATCTTCCCCTCTAACCTTCCCATCTAAGCCCAGATCAAGGTTGGCGCCGTAAGAATTTGGACTACACTCCACAAGGAGATGAAAGCCATTTTTTATGATGCCATTCCTATGAAGAATAATCATCTCTTAAGAAATGAATTCGAGTAAGGTAACTTTCATTGCATATAGTTTAGTTTTAGTTGCATTGAGGACAATACTCCTTTCAAGTTTGGGGGAGGGTATTGGTCATAGTTAGATAGTTGTTAGAGTAATTTCTATTAGTTTTGAGAGTGCTTTGCATGTTTTGAGGATGTCCGATAATGATAATTTTTGTGGCTATTAATTGAATGTTTGTGAATATCTTGATTAAGTAGAATTGACCCTAGGATCTATTTCTTTTCCATTAGATTATATACAATTGCATGTTTTCTGAATTTAAAGGCTTTAGAAAAAAAATTAGGCTAGACTCTCTTATGCCTTAGCATAGTTGAAATAAAAGAAAAACAATAGAAATGCTCAATTCTAGCACAAATGCTAAAAAAGAAAAAAAAACTCCCTTGGAAAAAAAAAGAAAACAAAAGGAGAAAAATAAATATGAATAAATGCCGAAGGCATAGTTGTTAAGGGACACTCCTCGTTGCTTTGCTAGCTTAGTACACTAGGTGAGTTGTGTTTGCTTCATTTAACTCTTCCTAGTAGAAAAAGTAGCAATTGTTTATGAGTGAACAAAACTATAACGACCTAGATCTAGGAATCGGTGGATCAATTTAACTCAAACTGTGGGCTTTACAGTTGGGCCGACAGTTGGGTTTTTGGATGCCCATGAGAGCCTTAGTGGGCCTCTTCTTAGTATTGGCCTGAGTTCTTGGGGTTGGATGTGTGTTGGGATGAAGGAGAAAGCACAATGAGGTAATTTCACCTAGCTTTTGAAGAGGAAAGATGGGAGCTTTTATTTTCTTTGCAAAATAGTAGTGGTGATATCACCATTTGTCTTCATTGTCTCCCTTCCTCAACCATTCCAAATCTCCCAACTCCCAGACTCAAGCAAAGGTTGGATCTTTGTCTTCTTGAGTAAGAATTTTAGATTTTGGGTTGAGGGTTTTTTATCATCATCCAAGGATCTACATTTCAAGGTTAGTTTCATCAAGTTTGGTGGAAGTTGGAAATGGTGGGTTTTGTAGGGGTTTATGTTGAAAGATTCTAAGAGGAGATTTAGTCTTATTTTTCCATCCTTAAGGGTAAGTTTAGTTGGTTAGTTATGTCCTAAAAGTTGTAACTCGTTTACAACTTTCTTGTGAAGTGAAAGAGGTTGGAAATCTTTCCAAGGAGCTTGGGAAAAAAAGCTTGATGAGCTTGGTTGGAGGCTTCTTTTCCATCTTTAGAATCAAAGTTAGTACACTACTAACTCCTTTATTTCATGCACATCCTAAGGATGATGCCTTGTGTGCTTAAATTTGAGATGTATGGTTGTTTTTGGGTGTTGAGTGATTGAGACCTTCTTTAATGGAAAAACTTGGATTTCATGTTAATAACTTGTAAAAATGGTAGAAAACCACCCTAATAACTTCCATAAGATGTAGGATTGAGTTAAGGGGTTAAAGGTAGTGTTTGGGGGGCTTGGGAAGTAATTTTTCGAGCCTAGGAAGCCATTTCTAGACTTCAGTATTAGTACTTTGGGAGACAGTATGGTACCATGTGTTCTGGGCTGAAGAACACATATGAATTGTGAGGGGTGTATCGGTACGAGCTTCAAGCTATACTAATACGCAATTGCAAGTTGTATTGGTATGGGTTGACCGGTACTAGTACTCACTATTTTATTAAAATTTTAATGAGCTAATTTTGTATCGGTATGCTATGAGTACCGATACCCAGGGTATCGTATAGGCACGTGAGGTCTAGTACCGATACCCACTGTGCAATCTTCCCAAAAAACATTTTGAGTTTGAGGGGCTGATAACACAAGAACTATGGCCCAATGGGCTTTTAATGTGATAAAATAAATGGTAAAACTGATAAATCAAGATTTAACCCTCTTATGTGAGCATAATGTGTAATAACATGGTAAACCTTAGGTGACTTGTTCTTAATAGCAACAATAGGGATCCTTGGTTGATCAAGTAATGTTGTGTGCCAAGTAAGGGCACTTGTGTAGTAGAGTCACCTTTGATTCTTGGGAACGGATACCTAGAGAGTATGTTGCAACACCATGAGATGAGATACCGGATGTACGTTCTAGAGGTTGTGTGACACCAAGCCTCATCCAAATATACTTGAGGAGACATTCTAAGTAAAAGTGTACATTCCCTAGGCTGTGAGACATCGGGCCTCACTCCAGGTTTATGTTGTATGATGCATACGTGCTTTGTGAGATTAATGCATCCCTTGTTGTTTGCTGTGTGTTTAGGCGGCTAGTGGTAGCACCAAATGTTATTGTATTTTTATGATATCATCTTTAGCTACATGCTCATGTTTATGATTTTCATGAAGCATGGTTGAGTGAAAGTGTATCCACTGAGCTTCATTAGATCAACATTCAGAATTGTTGTTTTTGTTCGAGGGTTAGTAGGTTGACATGCATTGTTGGAGCACCATCGGAGTAGGACTTCAGCATAGGCTTGCTAGGTGTACAGTACTTAGATTTATTTGTGCTATATATGCGTAGGACCTATGTCTTGTATTGTAACTCATATTTTGGGATTTAAATTGTGATTCAAATGTTTTGTAATTGTATTTTCAAATAGAGCTCCTATGTAATGTTTCTAAATACTTAGTATGTTGAAATATTTGAACTCAATGGATTTTATGAAATTAAAGTGATTTGGGCTAAATTAGGTTGAATTTTTTTGGTAACGGATTGGGTTTGAGACCTAAATGTGACATCCAGGTTGAGGGTGTTACATTTAGTGGTTTCAGAGCCTACGTTTAGCCGGTTCTTAGAAAGCTCTAGAGGTTGTCTAAAGTGGTGTATAGGTCTCTAGAGAATACGTTGCCCATAATTCGATGTTGTACTCGTTTAAGTTGAATATTTGATGGTTTAACCTTATTTGTTTACTTGTAGAGAAAGTAATCATGCATAGGAGAGCACGTGATCATGAGGAGAGTTGGGGCTCCCATGAGGGAGACTACGATGAGGACTACGTTCTCGACACATAGGAGATGTCAAAAGATGAAAGGGTCGTGTAATCACTAATTTTATCCGGGTCTTTGATCTGACTTTTTTATTTCATTTATTATTATTATTTATATTATGTTAATTAAACAATTGAAACCAAAAAAGTACATATATGTATCAAGTAATAGAATCGACCCAATTTTAAATGCAAGTTTCAGTCTATATAGATATTAAACTCAATACAAATATACATTATATGGGTGGACTATTTTAGGCTCGATAATAAACAAAGCCCTAACCCTAATTACATCAGAAACCCTAACACCTTAATCTAGTTTTGGTTCCTTGCGCAGCCGCATATCCACCGTCAGATCTGGGATGATCTAACGATCCAAATCGAAGCCAAAAAGGCCCTTCAGCTATTGTGGGACACACACACACCAGGATCACAACCCCTCAACTTCCTACAAGCGTTTGTACACTCCACCGCCTGGTTGTTCGACTCCAGCCCATGCCCACACGCCTAGATCGCAACCCTTCATCTCTAAAGCATTGACGGCCAGGATCAAGCCCCCATGCCACGTCAGATATAAGGCCACCAAGAGTCCCATTTTTTGGTCACTCTCTCTGATCCCCCTTTTCCATCGGCAACCACGACGACATAACAGACAAAGAAAAAAGGACGTTAGGAGACAATACAGTAATACTAGGATGTCATAACAACAGTGTGGCAGATGAATCGGCCAAATTCAAAGAAGTAGCCACCGATAGCACTTTTTCATCTAATTTTAGATATAAGCATATATGTAAATAAAAGGGTATATAACACATACTCTAACCATTTTGTAACCCTACAAGGAATTATTCGGAAGATATACAATAGAAAGAGGCCTCAAGCATTTCAGAGGTATCTTGAATCTTTCTTTTACTTTCGAATTAAAAATAAAAGAAGGGAATTTAGGGTTTATACCTTTATGCGTCTCAGGCCGCCATCTCGATAACGATTGAGGTCGATGCCGCCGATGAACGATACTATCGTGTTTTGATCTCGTCACCTCCAAGTTTTTCTAATGAAGGTTCAAAAATGTTATGGATTTTTCAAAAATGGATGATTTTTCAAAAATAAGGATTTTTCACTTCGACTTTTTAGATCTCGGCAAAAGGAGAGGTTTTTCCTAAAATATAAGACTAGATATGGTTTTGTGAAAGAGAAATAGAGCTTTAGGGTTTGAATTTTGATGTCATCAGCGTCAGTGAGCTGCGGCTAGCAACGTTGCAAGACGGTCGGCGTGGCGGAAGGTCATCGACTTCTAGGTTTTAAGATGGACATTGAAGAAAATCAAATTTTCTTCAAAGCATTCTACTCTCTTTTTGAGAAAAAAAAATGGGTTAAATGTTTATTTAAAAAAATTAACTTATATAGTACGTGTGTTTTCAAAGGAGAAGATTTATTTACTTTCATTAAATCCCTCTGCCCCAGTTAAATCTCTTCTCCACTCCCTTTCTTTTTTAAAAGTTTTCAATTTAGTCACTTATTTTCCTTGTTTTGAGCTTTGCTTTTGGTTTCAATTTGGTCCGAGACCAATGGTTAATTCACCCTCGTAGTCCCTGCCCCTTTCCTCTTTTATTTGTTCAGCTGTCTTTAATTTATATGTTTTTTTTATTTCTGTCTTTACTTCCATTTTTATATACTATGATCCTTTATTCTTTTTAAATTTAACGTTAAATTGTCTTTCCTTCCTTACTAATTCATTGCATTTTATGGTAATATATATGTCATCTGCATTACATTTAATGTTAATTTGGTTTTTGTTATTTGTTGCATTATTTATGATGGTATTTATGCTTACCTTATTCAGCGGAAGTGGCTTTTTAAGTATTACTTTGGTTTCCATATTGTTTAAATTGATATACGTATAAATATGTATTTTGCTCTTTGTTATCATGCTTAGTATTTATGGTATATTTATTTGGCTTTGCACCTTAATATATGTATGGTATCTTTTCTTTAATTGTTCGGTCACGGTTCATCTATGACCTTACGGTGACCCACACGGAGGTATGATTCGTATGATTTATGGCACGGTTAATTTGGTTAACCCCTAACTCTCTAACATCCAATCTTTTAATTTACGCATTTATTTATTTGCTTGTTCTTCATTTATGTATTTATATTCTCGCCCTTTACATGCATTTAATTGTCATTCATTTAATCCTTATTATTTAATTCTATATTTACCTTGATATTGACTAAATATTTGAATTAATTTATATTGTCTAAAGGTAAATTTTAAAATGAATAAAATTTGACAAGTCATAACATCATACTTAATTATTTGCATCATACATAAAGGTGATGTACTTAATTCGAACCCTAAATTAACACAGCAATCAATCTTATTTGATGTCGGTTTAATCTATAGTCTAAATTTAAAGTCACCCTTATTAGTTAAATGACTAATTAATTCAAACCCATCAAAGGTTAAATCCCACTTAATTAAAAGTTTTATTAAATTAAGAACACTTAATTAAATTTAATTTAAATTTCAATTATTTCCATCGATAAAAAACAACGCGTGATTTGATACTGATTTTGGGTGTTGTGGGGGTGTTAATTTTTCCCCACACGTAACCAACTCTCTGTTTTTATGGTGTTCAGTCTACCTTATCCAAGCGACCGGTGGTGAATCTAAGTTTTATTTTCAAAAATACTATTTTTTAAAAAGAAATCCCCCTAAACAAAAAAATTTCAAGAAAAGTGGGATACCTTAGATTTTTTAAATAAGTCGCTACATGTTGAGGGCCAATTATTTCTCTCATCTGCACTAGACTCTTCACCGTATTGTGAGGACCACACCTAGGCCTTCGGCTATCCCTCGTAAGGCACCAATTAAAAGGGTGTGTCGTCATTGCGCAACAAATTTCCTTGGGATGGGACAAGACAATCTAGTTTGGACAGATCAGTGGTTAAGGGATACCTGATGGATCATGCAATATATGCAGTTGGAACCCGAGGACAAGCTGACATCCGTCCTTTCTCTGTTAAAGAAGAATGGTCAGGAATGGTGGGAAACCATAGAGTTGGGGTGGTACCCTAACCGACCTTCATGGGATGATTTCTTGGATGAGTTTAAGAAGAAGTATGTGGGGGAAGCTCACATTGATAGTTTGAGAGATTGGTTCACTTATTTGGTCCAAGGGAATTGGTCAGTTGTTGAATATGAGCAAGAGTTCCTGCAGCTGAACAGGTATGCCCAGAGTTAGTTGCTATGGAGAAGATGGGGTGCAAGAGGTTTCGAAAAGGATTAAGGAAGAAGATCCAAACGTACTTGATGGCTGACCCACCAAAAGTGTTTTCAGATTTGACCGCTTCTGCTAAATCACCCGAGCAAGTTCAAGGCTTGACCTATAACCGGGCAGGTGCGTAAGGAGGATCGAGTGGAGGGAATAATACCAACTTCAACCATTCACAGTCTCACTCCCAAAGGAGTAAAGGTCATTAGAATCAGAATAAGGGAGCTTCGAGTCAATTTGCTAGATCAGATTGTAGGTCAAAATCTGCTGGTTGTAGGAGGCCTTCATCATCTTCATCCATAATGAATCTAGAGGGCTCATAGAGGAGTACGGGTGCAGCATTTTGTGATCAGTGTGGGTGTAAGTATCAAGGATTGTTTTTAGTTCTTATTGTTGCTCTAGTGGATTCACGGTCTACCCATTCTTACATCCGTCACGGAATATCTCAGCAGTGGGGTATTCTTGTTGAGGATCTTAAGATAGGAGTCTGTGTGACTAGCCCTTTGGGGTATGATGTTTTAGTAGATAAGGTGTATCAAAGGTATTCGATTGATGTCCAAGGTTTGATATTTTTAGTTGATCTAATGGTATTTTCGTTTCAAGAGTTCGATGCCATCTTAGGGATGGATTGGTTGTTTGAGAATAACATGCGTTTGGGTTGTAGAGCGAAGAGCCTTAAGCTTTATGGTTTGGATGAGGCCAAATTAATGGTGAAAGGTGAGAGAAATCCTTGTCTTTCCAATGTAGTGTCGGCCTTGGCGGCATAAAAGATGGTCCAACAAGGTTGTGAGGCCTTCTTGGCTCACATGGTTGATACAAGAGTTGAGAGTTCGATGCTTGAGAGCCTTTGGATTGTTAGAGAGTTTGCCAATGTGTTTTTGGAAGAGTCACCCGAACTACCTTTAGATTGTGAGCTAGAGTTTCGGATAGAGGTGATGTTAGGCACGGCACCAGTGTCCATTGCATCATATTGCATGGCACCAATAGAGTTGAGAGAGTTAAAGAATCAGATTTAAGAGTTGTTGGAGAAGGGATTCATTTGACCAAGCATCTTACCTTGGGGTGCATCGATCTTGTTTTTCAAAAAGAATGATGGTTCATTGAGGATATGCATTGACTATCACTAGCTCAACAATGTAACGGTGAAGAACCATTATCCCCTACCAAGGATAGATGACTTGTTTCACTAGTTGAGAGGTGCTTGTGAGTTCTCAAAAATCAATTTGAGGTCAGGATATTACCAGTTAAAAGTGGTGGAAGAGGATGTTCAAAAAATTGCTTTCAAGATGCGGTACGACCATTACGAGTTCTTGGTAATGCCTTTTTGGCTTACCAATTCACCTGCAGCTTTTATGGACTTGATGAACCAGATCTTTTAGCCCTACCTAGATCAGTTTGTGGTGGTCTTCGTTGATGATATCTTGGTTTACTCGAGCTTAGAGGATAAGAACGACTATCACATTCGTGTTGTCCTTCAGACCTTGAGGGGGAGACAACTTTACGCCAAGTTCAGTTAGCACAAATTTTAGCTTTTTGAGGTGACATTCTTGGGCCACATTATTGCAGTAGATGGTATCCATATTGATCCACAAAAGAAACAGGAAATGGTAGAGTGGAAACCACCTACAAATATCGTGAAGGTCCATAGTTTCCTTGGACTTCCAAGATATTATAGTCATTTTGTCATAGGCTTTTCTATCATAGCGGCACCTATGACCAAGTTGTTACAGAAAATAGTTATGTTTAAGTGGAACGAGAGAAGACAACAAAGTTTTGAGCAGTTGAAGGCTTATCTGATGGAGGCTCCGATTTTGACGCAACCCAAGCCGAGAAAGGATTATTTTTTGTTCAGTGGTGTTTTGTTGAATGGGCTTGGTTGTGTTCTCATGCAATAGGGTAAGATGGTTACTTACGCCTTGAGACAACTTGAGCCTCATGAACGGAATTACCCTACGCAGATTTGGAGCTTGCCATAGTCATCTTCGTGTTGAATATTTGGAGGCACTGTCTGTATGGAGAAAAGTGTTATATCTACACTGATCATAAGAGTTTGAAGTACCTCATCACCTAGAAGGAGTTGAATTTGAGTCAAAGACGATGGATTGAGCTACTAAAGGATTTTGATTGTATTGTAGAGTATCATCCTAGTAAAGCTAATGTTGTGGTTGATGCTTTGAGTCAGAAGTCTATGTCAGACTTGTGGGTGATTTTTTCTCGTTCAAGGATAATCGAGGATGGTGGCTTTGTTAGTCAATCTTTGTGTGGAGCCTACCCTAGTTCAAGATGTCAAAAGAATACAAGTACTGGATGAAGAGTTGGTGGCAAAGATAGAGATGGTTCAAGGAGGCGAGACATCTGGTTTTGAAGTGTGAGATGGTGGGATCTTGTTATTCAAAGGTTGGTTGTGTGTTCCAGCGTTAGAGGATTTCTAGGATTGTATGCTTCGAGAGGCACATCGTAGTTCATTTATTATGTATTCGGGTAGTAATAAGATGTATCAAGACCTTCATCTTTTTTATTTGTGGCCTTGTATGAAGAGAGGTGTGTCAGAGTTAGTGACCAGATGCTTAGCTTGTTAGCAAGTTAAGGCCGAACATCAAGTTCCTTCGAGTTTGCTTCAGCCCATACAGATTCCACAACGGAAGTGGGATCGTATGACCATGGATTTTGTGATTGGTTTATCATTGACTCAAAGAAAGCATGAATATATAATGGTGATAGTAGATCGTTTGACCAAGACAGCTCATTTCTTGCATGTGCAGATGGATTTGACCCTTGAGAGGTTGGCAAGGTTGTACATCCAAGAGATTGTAAGGTTACATAGAGTGCCATCATCAATCATATCGAATAGAGATCCTCGTTCATAGCGAGACTATGAAAGAAAATTCATGAAGCTTTGGACACAAGGTTGCATTTCAGTATTGCTTTTCATCATCAGAGTGGTGATCAATCTGAGCAAGTCATCTAGATTTTAGAGGATATGCTTCGGTGTTGTATCGTTGATTTCGAGGGGATTTGGGAAGAGCATCTACTGCTAGTTGAATTCACTTACAACATTTTCTAATCGAGCATCAAGATGGCTCCTTTTGAGGCCTTGTATGGATGCAAGTCTAGAACACCGTTGTGTTGGACTGAGCTCAATGAGAGGAAGATTGTGGGGTCAAATATGATTAGACAAACTAAGAAGAAGGTTCAGATCATTAAGGAAAGATTACAAGCGGCTTTTGATCATCGAAAATGTTATACGGATTAGAGACGTAAGAGCATCGAGTATGAGATTGGTGACAAGGTGTCACCATAGAAAAGGTTAATCCGTTTTGAGCGGAATGGCAAGTAGAGCCCGAGGTTTATTTGACCGTATGAGATTCTAGAGAGAGTTGGATCGTGGCTTATCGACTAGTGTTACCTTTGAAGATGGCACGTATTCATAATGTTTTTCATGTGTCTATGATGAGACACTACCGCTCTGATCCATCGCATGTCATCCTGCTTGGAGAGATTGAGATCAATATTGAGTTGACCTATGAGGAAGAGCCGATAAGAGTTTTGGCTAAAGGAGTCAAAGAGTTGCGCAACAAGTGTATACCCTTAGAAAAGATGTTGTGGAGGAACTACAGAGTCGAGAAGGCTATATGGGAGACCGAGGGAGATATGAGCTTGCTTCATCTACATCTATTTTCATTAGGTAAATTTCAAAGACATAATTTTTTTTAAGGAATGGAGAGTTGTAACAACCCAAATTTCGGAATCTGTAGGTCAGTTTAACTTGAACCATGGGCTTTGCAGTTGGGATGAGAGTTGGATTTTTGGATGCCCATAAGAGCCTTAGTGGGCCTCTTCTTAGTGTTGGGCTTGAGTTCTTAGGGTTGGATGTGTGTTGGGATAAATGAGGAAGGACAATGAGGTAATTTCACCTTATTTTTTAATAGGCCAGATGGGAGTTTTTATTTTCTTTGCAAAATAGTAATGGTGATATCACCATTTGTCTCCATTGTCTTACTTCCTCAACCATTCTCATTCTCTCAACTTCCATACTCAAGCAAAGGTTGGATCTTTGTCTTTTTGAGTAAGAATTTTGGATTTTGGGTTAAGGATTTTGTTATCATCATCCAATGATCTACATTTCAAGGTAAGTTTCATCAAGTTTGGTAGAAGTTAGAAATGGTAGGTTTTGTGGGGGTTTATGTTGAAGGGTTCTAAGTGGAGATTTAATCTCATTTTCCAGCCCTAATAGTAAGTTTAGTTGGGATTCTTATCTCCTACAAGTTGTAACACGTTTACAACTTTCTTGTGTAGTGAAAGAGATTGGAAATTCTTCCAAGGAGCTTGGGAAGAAAAAAGCTTCATGATCTTGGTTGGAGGCTTCTTTTCCAAGTTTAGAATCAAGGTTAGTACACTACTAACACATTTGTTTCATGCACATCCTAAGGATGATGTCTTCTGGCTTAAATTTGAGATGTATGGTTGTTTTTGGGTTTTGAGTGTTTGGGACCTTCTTTAATGTTAAAACTCAGATTTCATGTTAATAACTTGTAAAAATGGTAGCAAACCACCCTAATAACCTCCATAAGATGTAGGATCGAGTTAAAGGGCTAAAGGTTGTGTTTTGAGAGCTTGGAAAGTGATTTCTCGAGCCTAGGAAGCCATTTTTAGGATTCAGTATCGGTACTCAGGGAGACAGTACCGGTACCTTATGTTTCGGGTCGACAAGCACATATGAATTATGAGGGGCGTATCGATACGAGCTTCAAGATATATCAGTTCGCGGTTGCAAGTCGTATTGGCACTGGTCGACTCGTAACAGTACTCGCTATTTATTAAAATTCAAGTGAGCTAATTTCGTATTGGTACGCTGTGAGTACCAATACCCAAGGTACCGTACTGGTACGCGAGGTCCAATACTGGTACCCATTAGGCAATCTGCCCGAAAATACATTTTGAGTTCGAAGGGTTAATAATTTTAGGACTATGGCCCAATGGGCTTCTAATTGGATAAAATAATTGGTAAAATTGAGAAACCGATATTTAACCCTCTTATATGAGCATAATATGTAATAACTTGGTAAACCTAGGGTGACTTGTTTGTAATAGAAACAATAGGGATCCTTGGTGGATAGAGTAATGTTGTGTTCCAAGTAAAGGCACTTGTGTTGTAGAATCACCTTTGATTGTTGAGATCTGAATATATTAGAGAGCGTGTTGCAACACCATGAGATGAGATGTCGGATTTATGTTCTCGGGGTTATGTGACACCGACCTCATCTGAAGATACTCGAAGAAAGATTCCAAGTACGAGTGTACGTTCCCGAGACTATGTGACATCAGGCCTCACACAGAGTGTACGTTTTCGTAGTTGTGTGACACCAGACTCACTCCAGGTTTATGTGGTATGA
The DNA here is from genome assembly GCA_019671005.1 of Hibiscus mutabilis. Classification (NCBI taxonomy): domain Eukaryota; kingdom Viridiplantae; phylum Streptophyta; class Magnoliopsida; order Malvales; family Malvaceae; genus Hibiscus; species Hibiscus mutabilis. Next base: position 57,960,187 of record CM033716.1, on the reverse strand, counting down.
TGCATATGTACTTTGTGAGATTAGTGCATCCCTTGTCGTTTGCTATGTGTTTAGGCGGTTAGTGGTAACGTCAAATGTTATTGTATTTCCATGATAATCTTTAGCTATATGCTCATGTTTATGATTTGCATGAAGCATGGTTGAGTGGAAGTGTATCCACTGAGCTTCGTTAGCTCAACGTTCAAAATTGTTGTTTTCGTTCGCAAGTAGTAGGTTGACGTGCATTATTGGAACACCATTAGAGTAGGACTTTAGCATCGGCTTGTCATGAGTAAGTAATTAGATTTATTTGGGCTTATGTATTCGTAAGACTCTATGTTTTGGATTGTAACTCATATTTTGGATTTAAACTGTAAGTCGAATATTTATAATTGTATTTTCAAATGGATCTCCCATGTAACGTTTTTAAATACTTATTTATGTTGAAATATTTGAACTCGATGAATTTTATGAGATTGATGTGATTTGAGCTGAATTAGGTTGAAATTTTATAGTAACGGGTTGGGTTTGAGGCCCAAATGTGACATCTGGGTTGAAGGTGTTACAGAAAGTGTTCACGGGATGACACTACTCGAATAAATGAGTATCGGTACAGGGTATACCGTACTGGTACTAATGGTCGTACCTGTACTGAAATAGCTCATTGAAAAATTTTAAAACAGGGCGTACTGGTAATGAGTTGACTCAGTATCGGCAGTGAGAGTAGTACCAAAACTAAAAGAAATTACTGAATTTTAAAATGAAATATCGTACCGGTATGCATTCAAGTCTTGTTGGTACTCAATGACCAAAATGACTCTTTGGGTACATTTATACTTGTAAAAATATTTTAAAAACGTATCAAATGACTTAGATAAATTTTGACTATTAAAAACATATCATTTGATTAATTTGCTCTTGTCAACTTAATATTTGTGAGTTATTTCAATACTTAAATATTTATTTAAAAAGTTTCAAATATTAAAATCGTTGTTATATGAAAATCAAGATATATTAATTTAATCCATTATTCTGCCCGTGAAGGAAAAAATATTCCTTTGGATATTAGTGGCAGGCTTAGGGCAACAAACCCTAAGAAGGGACCCAAATATAAAATGCAAACGAGGATAACTATTTCAAGGGAGCTAGAATTGAGGAAAAAGCCTTCTTCTCTTCTCTCCATTTGGACTGCCGCCATAGCTGGGTGGAACGAGGATTCTCTAGCTAAGCAAGCCATTCGAGAAAGGCTTGAAAAGCTCGGAAAGTTCCAACAAAGCTCACCTCATAACTTGGGTTCTTCAAAAATTTTGCTAATTCTCCTGTATAACTCGTTATATCTTTACAATGTTATTTGAATACATTTTGATGGATGATTTTTTATTCAGACAAGAACTATTTTCCCTTTGGTTGGGTTTAATGTAATGAAGTTTATGTTAAATTGCTTTTGAATGCCATGGCGTTTCTATTCCTGCTTGTTTTGTTCATTGTTCTTTATGTTTAGATTTGTAAGAGCTAGCAAGAACGGCCTTAATCTTTGATTTGTGGCATGATATTCGAGAGAGTTAGGCTAGACCTAATGAACAATGGGGTTTGAGCTAGAAATCTTAAATCCTAACTCTCCTTGGACATAAGGTAAAGTTTAAACGGTTAAAAAGAGTATGGCTAAACAAATAATAGTATTGTTAAGGTGCACGCAGGCATATATTGCTTTAGCATTCTATTATCATCCTTTGCTAGACATAGTGAAGAGGCTCTTTAGGAAGAGCATTTAAGCATAGGATTCATCAGTAAACCCAGTTATTCTTCCATCTTGGTCCTTTGTGAGTTTGCTTGACTAGTTTATTACTTTATTTTTCAGCTACGTTATCTTTTGTTATAGCATTTCTTATAATGTTTGTGTTAACCTTTCACCTTACCTTCGTTCTATACTTATTACTCTTTCGTGTTACTTCTTCGAATTTAATCATCCTAATCCCTGTGAGGATGATATACTCATCATTATATTATTTATGCGGCGTGTATACTTGCACATTTGCGCAACAATGTGTTTTTGAACAATCTTGTTTTATTTCCTAATGAAACCTGTTTTGATCATAAATTGTTCTTGACAAGATCATTTCAGACTAGAATAAGAATTGTTCTTCCAGAAGAGATAACAGAAGTAGTTCATATATTCTAGAAGAGGTATTGAGGGAAACAACACTAATACTTGTACCGAAAGAGGTATAAACTCCATTACCAGAAAATGTATCTTAGCAATAAATAAAACAACCAAAACCAATTACCTACTGCCCTATACTACAGGGACCTCCAAGGTATTTATACCATTCAATAACCTATTTTCATCAAGCTCCAAAATGGCTTTTGGTTTACGGAATACTAAAAGATGTTCCTTTCAGATGAACGAAAACAACCAAAGTTTGTTTCAGTTAGTACTCAATAGTCTAAAATTTGGTTGTCAGTATCAAAGATAATAATTGCGCTCGAGGGTAATATCCCCTGCGATGACTTTGGTCGTTTGCTTTTTTCTGGGAATTAGTAACATGTCATCTACAGTGTGGTCTTAATGCTGTAGTGAACCATGTTTGAGCATGGAAGCCTTTGGCAAGGGGTAAATATAAATAAACTGAATAAGAATTTTGCCTTTGCAGCATTACTTTAGATTTAGTCTTAACTGTAAATGCAAATATAATTTATATGGTACTGTTGAATGCTGTTTCTAACTTGATCTGCATAAACTGTAGCTTCTAAGATAACAAAAAGAGGAGAAGATGGTGAAAAAGAGAATAAAAAGGACAAGAACACTCATATATGAGATTACAAAACTAACAAAACAAACTTGATACCAACACAAAACCATAGCTCTTGCTCTATTGCCTCGAACTCAAATTTTGATTCTTCATTGCCATCAGATTTTGAGTTGTTCTAAACTCTTAACTGTCTCAGGTTCTTCGATGTTGTGCTTGCAGCTTCCTCTGCTTGAGGAAATGATTTGTTGGGCAGAGCAGAAGCAGTAACAGTTACAATATCATTTCCAACAGGAATGGATTGTTTATCTTCTTTACGTACAGCTGGAGCGGCAAATACAGGAACCGCTTGCCTGATGGTGACAGGCGGGGCAATGCGTACAGGAGCTCGCAGTACTTGGGTGGGAAGCAGAGACGGTGATTGATAAGGAGGAACTACAGATTGTGGTGGTTGAGCAGGAAGAACAGACTGCGCTAGATGAGAAGGAACTGCTGATGCTGGTGGCTGAGGGGATACTGTAGATGGTGCTGGACGCGGTGGTGCAGAGAAAACAGGCACTGCAGTTCTTATTGTCACTGGTGGAGCGATGCCATGGCACGGTGTCGTTAATTGTCGGATGGGAACATAAGGAGCTGCTCCAGCTGCAGGGAATTTATGTAGACGTGCACCACGGTTTTCAGGTACATGTATTTGGGATGATGTCAGTATGGGCTTGTCATTTGCTGTTGCTGACATCGACCTGTTCCGAGGAACCAACTTTGGGCAGATTAGAGGAAGGATTTTTGAGGTGGTAGCAGGAGGCTGTGGACTAGGATTCTGAATAGGGAACTTCTTTGTAAATAGTATTGGGCCATTGGAGGAGTTTGCCATAGCCATCTTTACCTTTATTCGGTAATTCAATAGCGCTCGAGCTATTGTTATCTGTTCAAGCTCATCATTGTTCTCCAGCTCTGAAGAACTTGCAGTTTCTTTTGCCACTGGAAATAAAATATAGTATTCAGTTTCAGCACACAGATTATAATCTAGATGAACAATGTAACGTTAAACTATTTTACCATCACAACATTAATCCATAGGAAATCTAGACTCACATAGTTTTAGAGATGTCCAAGCTGCCATGGCTGCATTCTTTTCTGCTTGTTTCTTGTTCTTAGCAGGTTCCCCAATGAATTTGATTCCAGCCAACTCAACTGTTCCAGGAAAAATAGGTAGGTGTCCAAGGCCTGATCTAAAAGTAGTATACTGCGGCAATGGAGCTCCGACTCTTTGTGCAATTTCCTGTAAGAGGTTCTTGTAAACTCCAGTCTCATCCTAACATAACAAAGCTGGATCAGTATCAACCCCAGTAAAGCTCAAGACAACCAATGCATATTCAAGAAAATTCAGATATAAACACAACAAAATCATCCAGAATTTGCAAATTTGCTATAAAGAAGGTGTTAACATTGATGAACTGGATGAGAGGAACATAATTTGCCAAACACCCATATCTTCATTTCATGTAATAACATGCACAAGTTTGTCCAAACATTAGACAGCAAGGATGCGCTCGGTGAACACAATCATAAGTTTACAAACTATTTCTATGAGGACATCAAAAATCAAAGAGTCAACAGTTGAAACCTAACTAAGATGCAACAAGAAACGAATAAACAACCCAACAAGTTACATATCAACCGTATCATGAATATTGTATGAATGATCAACCAAGATGCCTTTCATACTTGTAGTTGTAGTTCTACATAATCCCAACCGAAATCCGAGCCCCCATTTTGATTAGTTTCATCATATTTACATCATTTTCATATGCCAAGCTAAGCATACATTATGAGAATTCAAATACAGATGCAATTCATATCATTGACTGCAACTCATATAAATGATAATTAGTATCTCAATCTCATATCTACATTTGCTAGATTAAGCCTATAAATAACCCCTCAAAGATTACATCTTTAGCTTTTGACAGATTCATGTTACTCATTTGCTAAAGCAAAACTAACTGTTTCTCTAAGTTGACAAACCCAAACCGAACCGGCCCTTTCGTATCAGAAAACCCGACCCGAAAGGCCTCATTTTTACCAGGGAAGAAAACCAGACACAAACATCTGCATCTCACATTTATTTATCTTGGTTGCAAGATTGCACCGACACATGCTCATAGAGCTACTTGAATTTAATTACTCTGTCTGCAAGAGATTAAGACACCAAAATAATTTTTTTAAATAAAATCTGCCTTCTCTACCGTTTTATTCTCAGATAGTCTATTGAGATGGCCTGAAAAGAAGCGTTTTTTATGACCGAAATACCCCATACTAAGCCATTAATTACACCTACAAAACCAAAATTATCGAACTACAGCTGTTTCCCAGAATATGAGAACAAGAAAATTCATACAAATAATTAATTAATGAAGGCATTAAATATCACAACATGGATTCTTCACTCCATATTTCTATTTCCCTTAAAAATTAATTAAATTTTCGCTTTCGTCACCGGCCAAAAAGTCAAGAAAATCCTACTGCCTTCAGCTAATTCATTAACCATTCAAGGGCATTGTAGTAATTTCTACTCCCCTTCCGACAACCAGCTGAACTGAACCTCCGGCGATCACGATGGCGGCGCAGTCAGACGCCGATCACTCCCCGTAACAAAGCAAAAAAGGGGGAGATTGCAAATAAAAGGCGTACATTAGCAGAAGCTTTGAAGAAGAAAAAAACTCACTAGGATTCTAGCGGCGAGGGAGTGAGAAGGTCCACGATTTGAGAGGGATTGGAGTGCGACTTCGGCGGCGGAGTGTTCGGCTTGACGGAGAGTAGAGCAGTAGTGAGGGCTCTCGAAGGTTTCGCCGTTAAAGTTAACGGTGGCTTTGAACCTCGGCGCGTGGTCTGGACCTTCCCTAATCCAGGTATAGGAAGGAAGATTAAAGCAGCTCCTCTGCGCCAGCTCTTGTAGCTGGTTCTTATACATCTCTCCCTTCTCTGTCTCTCCCTCAAATAAACCCAAAAAAGAGAAGAAAAAATCACTCTTCCCCCCTTCTAATCTCTTGTAGCTGGTTTCTCATGGTTGAAGAAGAGGCAATGGGATCGGACCCAGATCGGGTCGGGTTGAGACAGGAAATGGGTCAGACCTCAGAGAAGGTCAAGGTTTAAGGGTTTCTCAAGCACTGTAGAAAACAAAAGAAGAAAAAAAAAAGTGAAATTCTTTTTGGTGAAATGGGGAAAGGGAAGAGCTTTTGCTTTTCTGGGAATGCGTATTTTAATGGGAATTTATTTTTTATATTTCTAGGAGTCAACTGAAACATTAGGCTGCATGCTCGTCTTTCTTTTAAGTATAAAATTAATTTCTTGAAAATACGAAGATTGTTTATTTTAATTTCTCACAATTTATTAACTTATTCCTTATAAATTATTAATTTTTTATTTAATCGTCTTATCATCTGAACCCAATTTATTTTATTTATAGCGTTAGATTTAAACGCTTAATATTACTTGAGTAATTTAGTGTCTCGCCCTACTTAACCAAGTAATTGTTGATTATAAATTACTAAACTATTAATTTTATTTATATTTGAATAATTTAATTATTGATTTATAAGTTAACAATTTAAACCATTCCTTTATACTTTGATCAGTGAACAAAGTTTTGTTTGTTGAATGTTGTTGAGTAAATTTCGGTAAATCAAATAATGGTGGGCAATGCTACATCAACTTATTGGGTCATTTATCTAGTTGAAGAGACATATGAAATAATTAATATGTAATATATTTTTAATATACAATTTTTAAAATAATAAATATAATACAATTAACGCATCTTTTAACAATAAACAATTTTTAAGGTTATCAATACAATACAATTAATATGTCTTTACACAATAAATAATTTTTAAAACTATAAATGTATTCTAATTAATATTTTATTTTTTAATATAACAAGAAGAGAAACTAAGTTAACTTGAATACATTTTAATCTGTCATAATATAATGATGCAATTCTTCCAAAATCCAAACATGTTATTATTTTTTCAATCAAATTAAAAATAAAATATCATATATGAACCATGAAAACTTATGAGTTTAAGCTTTGTTTCACCTTAATTTCAATGAAAACACAACCCCTTAAAGTTATTGATTTTGTTCATCTAATACCGACTACGAATGAAATGACAAACTTTAATTATTTTCTTAAATTTTTTTTATCTCTATTACCCTTTCATGTTTCTGAAATTCTCATGATACTATAAGAGAAACATTTCTCAAATTAAATATTTAAATTTAAAAATTGAGAGGAGAAAATGTCTTAATTAATTTAGACTATAAATGACCTAAAATATCATTATACTAAATTTTTTTGGAAGGACAACAATCCCTCCCACCTCATGAGTGGCTACATCTCTTGTAACATTGGTACCAAGACTCAATTGACAATGACAATATTTTTTATTTAGCGTAAGACATTAAGAAATCAAAAAGAAGTTTCAATATAATCAAGGATAAAGTACCAAAATGATCACTGAACTTTGTTAAAAAAATGTAACAAAGCTTTTAAATATTACAAAACGGCAATTAAACTTTATGTTTTTGTAACGTTTTGTAACAAAATGGTAACTTCTTTGTTAAATACTTAACGTGACTATTATGAAACTTTGTATAATATCACATTTAGTCATTCATATTTACACATTCAATTAATTTAGTATTAATTCAAAAAAATTTAATAAATTTAATCATTATTATTTACATACTCTTTGAATTTAGTCCTATTTATAATAAGAAATAATTGGTAACTCTAGGTTATAATTAGAGTTTTGTAGCAACTGTTGTTATCTTGTGGATGGAAATTCCCCCAAATTTGGATTGAGTTCCCAACGAGTTTCGATCTCATTTCTTTTGGTGTCCAAGCCAAAAGTAATTCTTTTTGGTGTAAACAACACCCAAATTTATTAATCTAAATATATATCCCACACCGGAAGCAGTCTAAATAGTTTTTGAAGTACACACATGAATCAGGGGCCATAGACCCACATTGATATGGCTAAACAAATTAAAAAAAAAAACTTTGATTCATTTTGATTACGAAAGCACGATCATCCCCATTATAGTTGGCCTTGTTATTCTTAATGAATCAATTTATTGAATATTATTTCCAATTACAAATAGGACCAAAGTGAAAGAAAAAGGGTTAAATTTATTGAATTCTTTTCGAATTAGAATTAAATTGTTTGAATGTGTAAATATAAAGAACTAAATGTGCTATTATACAAAGTTTCATAACAGTCACGTTAAGTATTTAACGGCTGAATTACATTTTTGTTACAAAAAAAAAATTAATTGTCATTTTTTAACAGTTAAAAGTTTAGTTACTATTTTATTTTTTTAACAAAGTTCAGTGACCATTTTAGTACTTTACCTTATAATCAATATCGTGTCAATATCAATCTAAAAAACATTTGAGAATTCAAAAGAATACGTAATTTAGTATAACACGACTTCTTGTACGATATATATGTTAATAATTTAAGTGTTGTATTTAAAAATATGATTTTATCTTTTATACACATGATATTTGAATCAAATTAATTATCTATTCAGAATATTATTTCTATTAACATATGCTTATAGTTAAATTTTTTACACCCAATAAATAGTTACATATTTTTAATCTATACAAATTTTTACGTGCACAATATATGTATAAAATATAAAATTTTAAAGGTTTGAAATTGAAAAATTATTGTTTAAGGTTAAAAAGATAAATTTGAAAAATATTTTTTAGAATTTTAAATAGACGAGACAATTATAATTATCACTTAAAATTTAGGGTGAGAAATTAATGTTGATTTTTAAAAAGTTATTAATTTTTACATTAAATTTAATAAGTTAAATCACCCAATATGCTATGTCAGTTGGGTCATCTAGCTGATGGGTAAATAAAGTTTTATCCGAGATTATAAGAGTAAATGAGTAATTGTACATATTTGGTAGCACCAATTAACATAAACTTCCGTTATACAATTATTACCATTAATATTATAAAAAATATTAATAACCGTCATTAGTAACATGCATTTTAGTTTCAAACATTTGATTCAAATTCAGATGAAATAATTTCAAATCCTGAACATAAACAATAAACAATAATATTCTGTAAATTAAAAAAGTCAAAACAATTTATTGATTGAATGTAGACTATTTTTTATAAAAAGAAATCATTAAAAGGAGACACAAGAGGGATATGAGTGAGGAGGTGAATGTGTGAAAGGAGTGAAGTGATGAGGGTATTTAAATGTTGGGGAGGACAGTCCAAAACCAATTAATCAGGGTAGGGACATTATTAGTGTTGGTATAATCCAGCAACGCATCGGGTCAATACAAATTTATGAGTAATCGAAGAAAAATACAAATTTATGAGTAATCGAAGAAGAATAAAGAGAGAGCATTCATTCATTTAATGTTGTATTTTTGTAAATTCGTAATTAATTGTTAGCATGGAATGGGGATAATGGGGGTGTCAACTGTGTAAATTCATTTATCGACTTTAACGATCATATTTATTCGCATTCAATTAGCTTATCTATTAAAAATAATAATCTTGTATTTGATGTTTAAGAAAGATGGTAAGTCTTTTTTTATTTTAACATTAGAGTTCGAAGGTTTTATTCTTGTTTTGAGTATGAAGTAGTTTCAAAACTCCTAATTAGTGCCTATCCCTATATGAAAAAATAAATATGAAGGATGATTCATTACGATTCACTTCAATAAATATCGATTTAAATACAGTGAATCATTTAATATTGTATGAGTGAAAGATTTATAAGGATTATCATAAATTTAACAAGAATACATTTTTAGAAAAGGAATCTAAAATATAGTGTTTACAACCATTTAAAGGAAGTAAAATTGATTGTTGAACTAAATATTTTGATATAACAATTTAAGTGAAAAATATTTTTGGAATTGTTCAAATATTGTACTGGAAGGATAAAATGTTTGATTTAAGCTATTATTTACTTTAAACTGCCTCACTAAGTGTATACCTACAAAAATCCTTTCACTACATTCCAGGGTAAAGCCTTTTAAGTAAATTCTCCTTGGAGATTGGGTTGGATCACAAGTACAGCAATAGTGTACGTTTTGTCACTTTTTGTAATAATCCTAGAATGGTGCACAATGTTCTAGTTTGGTGCATGTAGTTCATCCTTTTGGCATGTATAACTTATAAGTAACTTATGTTGTCAGTACTTAAGGCTTTTAATATGTTTTGGTGGTTGTTTGTTGTTTGGATGGTCGTAGATATTACTTGATAGTTTAGTAGTTGATAATGAAAGTATATATGGTAGTTTGAATATGATGGCATGACATGTTGTATAATTGAAAAGTTTTCTTGTAGTGTTTGATTATGTTTAAGTAGTTATTACTTGGATTGAATGCATGATGATCAATGAATTGGATTATGAATGCATAGATGAAAATTTTGTCTAGTACTCTAATGTTTGTGCGAGTCTAGATGGTCACTAACATGCTATGTAAATGGTACTCCTTATTATATTTAACTTGAGTTTTACTAAGAAATAGTTAAGGTATGTTAAGAAACAAGTTATGCTAATTTAGTTATGTTTCGAATGGTGTCTAAATGCTAACAAAGTGTAATGAATTGGCTTGAGGTGCAAGTTATCTTATTGGTTCTTTGTTGAATATGAGATAACTAGTTAACTCAGTTTTAACGTATTAATAAGTTAATCAAATGTCTAAAAGTTAAGATTAGTATTCTTTAAAATTATATTCATCTTACGTCTCATTTTCCTTGAATAACCTTAGTTATATTCGAATACTTGGAGTAAGCTCATCATTGTTTAGTTGTTTGAATGTTTCTTATTTTCTAATGCACCTTGATTCAGTTTATCTCCTAAACCAGTTAAGGGGTGTTATAAATGAAGCTGACTTCGGAACTCCCTTACACAACCATCACTTGTGATCCTTGATCGCCCCATATGGGTAGCATGATACTCTAACCCGAACTAACTTCGTAAAATCCATCACTTGTCAAGTTCACTTTACTTAGGTGGTGATCGATCACACAGAGTTAACAACTCTAAATTACTTCGACTCACGTCGTTGTCCAAATCTCAAATTCCATTTTTAGCACAAAAATACAACCTTTAAAAAACAATAGAACATCCTCGAAGATCTCGAAACCTTGCTTGACTTTAATCGAGTCAGCACCACTGTCACAACAAAACGGTCTCATGCAGCTCAGATTTCCAGTAATGGTTCTCGGCTCATTCCAAGGAAACTGTGATTCAATCAAAAGCATTTACGAAGCCTCAAACCCTTACGTCCTTAACTAATTACACGGTAACCAACCTCTCCCACTCACACAAGATCTTTATGATAATTATCTTGTAAACACTCATATTTCCATATTCCTTAACATTCACACGTGTCACCCAAAACATCAAATTATATTCGAAATACGACACAATGGCCCCCACCTTATCATTGCTAAAACACTTCAAACATCATTACAAACATCAATTGTTTCCACGACACGTCTTAATGAGAGAAATTCTCATTCCAAAATTCATTTTGAAACTACTAGCGTGCAGTACTTCAACCGTAAACTTCTCATTCTCAAACCAATCCCGGAAGAACACACAAGTATTTCATAATCAGTTAAACAATTCATCTACTCTAGAAGACATGTAACGATCTTTCATTGCCACTTAAAAAGCTATTAACGGTTTAAGCACCACCTCAACAAACCAACTTCTTACTAGAGAAAAAGTTTGGTTCTCTCTTGGGCGAAACACCCACAAAAGAAACCTCGTCCAAGTTGCATCTTCGCAACTAAATCTCTAACTTTCTCAAGTGGGTCAGTGTCCTATAACAAAGGCGATGGGCATCGACGTAACTCGATCTTACCTCAATATCGACTCATATTCTTGACACGGAGGAGTCTTGACTCCTACTTTAAGAAGCATAAACAAACACTCTAACAGTCTAAAAGATCCTGTGTCGAGCTGTACAAATTAGCATCTATCAAATGGTCAAACATGTCTCACAACCCTGTTATGTCATTCTCAAAACGACCACCATGAAAATTACAATAGAAGGGCAACGGTTCAACATTCTCATTACCAAAGGTTGGTTTCCCTCGAGGTCTCATAGCCTCGAACCCACTCTCGACATTACTGGCTAGCATCACACTTAATTAACCAAAGAAATTTTTGAGATGCAACAACTCTTCGAGATAATTAGCTTTATGCCAAGTTCAACAAATGTGAATCTTGGTTGCCTGAGTATCTTTCTGTGGACATGTTATCTCTGCTGAAGGTATTAAAGTCGATCCAAAGAAAATTCAGTCAAAAGTAGATTGGAGACCTACAAGGAATGTTGGTGAAATCAGAAGTTTTCTAGGGTTAACCGGTTATTATCAGAGATTTGTTAAGGGATTCTCCATCTTGGTTGCCCCTTTAACCAAACTACGTTGTAAGGATGTGCCTTTTGGTTGGTCTGAGAGTCAAAAAATGAAGCTTTGATCAGCTAAAGCAAGTTCTTACTCAAGCTCCAGTGTTAACCCAACTTGAAACGGGAAAGAATTGTACAATCTCCGGTGATGTATCTCATCTTGGACTTGGATGCGTACTTATGCAAGAAGAGAAAGTTGTAGCATATGCTTCTCGACAGTTGAAAACTCATGAATTGAACTATCCAGCTCATGATATCGAACTAGCTGTTGTTGTTTTTGCCCTAAAAATTTGGAGGCATTATTTGTTTGGAGAGAAATGTTACCTCTTTACCGATCATAAAAGCCTAAAGTATATCCTGACTCAAAATGAGCTAAACCTTAGGCAAAGGAGGTGGATAGAGCTACTTAAAGATTATGATTTAATCATAGATCACCATCCGGGGAAGGCTAATGATGTGGCCGATGCACTCAGTCGAAACATTAATTGGTAAGACTTTAAATAAAATGTGTTTTAGCTTTAATCGAATTGCAAATTATCATGACTAAAGATGTTTCATTGTATTGTAGCCCCTACTCCAATAAATGCTCATTTTAGGCTACAAAGGAATCATAAACTTCTAGTTGAACTAAAGGTTCAATCTGACTTGATTTCAAGGATCAAAACCTTCCAACAATCAGATCTGGAACTTTAAAACTTAATTCTTAAACTAAAGGATGAATCTAAACCAGACTTTTCTCTTAAGCAGAATGGATTTCTTTGTTTTCAAGATAAAACGTGTGTACCTAATGAAAAAACCCTTAAGAGGGAAATGCTTCAAGAAGCTCATAGTAGCCCTTTTTTAAATTCATCCTAGATTGGTTAAAATGTGTAAAGATCTGAAGGAACTGTATTGGTGGCCAAGAATGAAGTCTGCTATTATGGAATTTGTATCCAAGTGCCTAACTTTTCAGAAGGTCAAAGTCAAACACCAAGTCCCTACGGGACTTTTGCAACACATCGAGCTACCTAAATGGAAATAGGATCGAATAACCATGGACTTTGTAAGTGGTTTGCCTTTATCACCAAGGAAAAATGATGTGGTGTGGGTGATAGATGATAGATATTCTAAGTCATCTCACTTTATACCTATTCGAATGAGTGTGAGTTTGGATCAATTAGCCGAATTGTATATAAAAGAAGTGATTAGTTTGAACGGTGTTCCTACTTCCATAATATTAGATTCGGATCTTCAGTTCACTTCTAGGTTCTGGAATTCTTTGCAAAAAGCCTTGGGAACCAAAACAAATCTCAGCACAGCTTTTCATCCTCAGTTAGACGGTCAATCTGAAAGAGTAATCCAGATTCTTGAAGATATGCTTCGGGCTTGTGTAATTGATTTTGGGAAGAATTAGGAAAAATCCTTACCTTTAGTTGAGTTTGCATACAACAATAGTTATCAGACATCCATTCAAATGGCTCCCTTTGAAGCTTTGTACGAAAGCATGTGTAGAACCCCTTTGTGTTGGTCAAAATTGGGTGAAAACAAGGTCTTAGGGCATGAACTCCTTAGAGAAACGGAGAAACAAATAAGCATCATTCACAACAGATTGAATGAGGCTTTTGATAGAAAAAAAAGCATAGTTGATCTTAAGAGGAGAGATATCCAATATAATGTGGGAGATCAAGTGTTTTTAAAGGTATCTCCATGGAAGAAGGTACTTAGATTTGGGAAGAAAGGGAAGCTCAACCCTCGTTTTATTGGACCATTCAAAGTTATGGAGAGGATTTGTCCTATTGCCTATCGTCTAGCTCTTCCTAGTGAATTTGATAAGATTCACAATGTGTTCCATGTATCCATGCTTTGTAAATACAGTTTTGATCCTTCCCTTGTGCTTGAACCGGAAGAGGTAGAACTCAATCCAAATTTGTCTCACGAAGAATAACCAATCCAAATCTTAGACTACGAGATCAAAAGACTTCGTAACAAGTCCATTCCCCTTGTCAAAGCACTTTGGAGAAACCACAAAGTTGAAGAAGCAACTTGGGAACCTGAAGCTATTATGAGATATCAGTATCCTCACCTTTTTCCCTTAGGTAAATTCGAGGGCGAATTTTACTTTTTAGGGGGAGAGAAATATAATACCCCAAAGTGTAGCCTAGAATTGGAAGGTTGCATGCTAAAATTTATAAATTTTGATAAAATTATGAGCTTTAGGAACAAATTGGAATCATAAAATAATATATGGTCATATGAAAAGGGCCAAACCAAATCATGATAGAATTGGAAGGTTGCATGCTAAAATTTATAAATTTTGAGGACTTGAACACTTGTCCAAACAAGAACAAGGAAAGATGTAAGGGGCGGTGCAACTCACGAAAATTGAAGGGAAATGTTAGATAAACAAAATATGTTCATCATCTTTCCCTCTCTTCTTCCCTATACCTAAAAATAGAGTGAGACTTAAGAGAAAGCTTATGTTAGAATCATCCTAGCTCAATAATAGGCCTTATGCGAAAGGAGTCTTGATAAGAAGGTAATTACTTTACTCTTTCTGCTATTTCAAGTAAAGATTTGCCCAACTATAGGGATGTATGTATTATGAGAATGGTTAGAAATGCTAAAAAAATTGATTGAAACGATATGAATTTGGTGGATTTTGTAGTTTTGTAATTATAATATTTTAAGGAAAAACATAGACAAAACTTTAGGGAGAATCGAATGGTGTATGTAGTGAGAATATTGTATGTTTAAACTTGAATCCTAAGCTTGTTATGATATATATAAAAATTGAATGGTCCATTGATGTTTGTAGAGTTGTATTTAGAATCAAATTTTTGTTTAAATTGCTTGATAAAAATATTAGAGGGTTGTTTTGAATATATATGAACTTGTGAGGGATTATTTTAACATATAAAGATGTGTACAAGTAAAAATACCCTGTTTTGTGTATATATGACTCATGATGGACTGTTTAGACATGTACATATAAGTATGTATGTGAATTAGGACTATTTTGAGCATATAGTAAATGGTATGGTCTATTTGAACATATGTATGTAAGTATATGTGTGAGTTGGGACTGTTTGAAAATATGTATGTAAGTATATGTGTGAGTTGGGACTGTTTTGAACATGTAAGAACTTATGTGGACTATTTTGGATTGATAGAAACATGGGAAGGGCTGTTTGTGAGTATAAGTGGTTGTTAAGATTATAAAGTAGGTTGTTTTGATATGTATATATATATATATTATAAAGGCATAGTTGTCCTGTTTTATGTTCACAAGAAAAATAGGTGGACTTTTTTGTAGGAATATATGTGAATATATGTGTAGTAGGGAATGTTTGTACCTAAATAAACTTTGGTGGACTTTTTTGGATGTGTATATGTGATTAGAGACTATTTTAGACAGTTGAAAATGTTATGGACTATTTTGTGTAAATTTATGAGTATACATGGATAATGAATTGTCTCACAAGTAAAAAACTGATCTAATATATGAATACGCTTTTGTGATGTTAGACCATGAAGGAATTGAAGGACTAAGAACTAAAGTGGATCAAACAGTGGATAAACAAAAAGGGATCGTGATTCGTGAACAAAACTAGCTCAGAATAAACTGTGAGTGTAGTCTAAAGTTTCTGGATAGGATTGAAACCATCTCGAGCTTTTTTAATAGCTTTATTTTACAAGGTTTATTCTTTAGATTAAGCCATACATATGCTTAAGCTTCGATGCAAGGTGAGTACTTGAATTTAAAGTACCTTATGATATGCAAAAGTGATTAAATGCATGCTTTGTTTGAAAGTTATTCATATGCTCAAGTATAAGTTTGATATGATAAGTTTAAGCTTCATTATGTGATCATGTGAATTGGAGCTATGCTCAGCTTTAATATGATAAGACTTAATTGAAATGCCTCGGATTCGAGTTAGTCATAGGTATAGTTGGCATGCCATAGAGCCCATAGAGCTTATGTTTGGGGTGGACTACGGTCCTTATGAGGTGACAGTAGGAGGGATGTTTTTCGTCACTTGGCGACAGTAGGAGGGTTTGACCGATACTTTATGTATTATTTTATTGGCGACAATTGGTTGCGGATTCGTGTACCTAGGCTACTTGATTCTCAAGGCTATATTAAAAAAAATTCTTGAAGATGATAAGTTAAGTAAATGAATCTTGAAATAACTTGTCTCATAAGTAAATTGTACCTATTGATTTATGAATATTCCTTTGTTTAGAAACTTATGTACGGTAAAATGATTTTAAGTAAATGTGACGGTTTTTACTTTCTAGATACATGTTATTCGAATTTCATGTATGTGCATAACCAAGCTTGTTCGAATGGTTTCTTCACTTCAGCTAATGTTTTAGTTAAATTAGAATGATATATTTAATGAATTTGTAGTGGAAGGATAAAATGTTTGATTTAAGTTATTATTTACTTTAAACTGCCTCACTAAGTGTATACTTACAAAAATCCTTTCACTAAATTCCAGGGTAAAGCCTTTTAAGTAAATTCTCCTTGGAGATTGGGTTGGATCACAACTACAACAATAGTGTATGTTTTGTCACTTTTTGTAATAATCCTAGAATGATGGGAAAATGTTCTAGTTTGGTGCATGTAGTTCATCCTTTTGGCATGTATAACTTATAAGTAACTTATGCTATAAGTATTTAAAGCCATTAATATGTTTTGGTGGTTGTTTGTTGTTTGGATGGTCGTAGATATTACTTGATAGTGTAGTAGTTGATAATGGAAGTATATATGGTTGTTTGAATATGATGGCATCACATGTTGTATAATTGGAAACTTTGCTTGTAGTGTTTGATTATGTTTAAGTAGTTATTACTTGGATTGAATGCTTGATGATCAATGAATTGGATTATGAATGCATAGATGAAAATTTTGTCTAGTACTCTAATGTTTGTGCGAGTCTAGATGGTCACTAACATGCTATGTAAATGGTAGTCCGTATTCTATTTAACTTGAGTTTTACTAAGAAATAGTTGAGGTATGTTAAGAAAAGAGTTATGCTAATTTAGTTATGTTTCAAATGGTGTCTAAATGCTAACAAAGTGTAATGAATTGGCTTGAGGTGCAAGTTATCTTATTGGTTCTTTGTTGAATAGGAGATAACTAGTTAACTTAGTTTTAACTTATTAATAAGTTAATCAAATGTCTAAAAGTTAAGATTAGTATTCTTTAAAATCATATCGATCTTACGTCTCATTTTCCTTGAATAACCTTAGTTATATTCGAATACTTGGAGTAAGCTCAACCTTGTTTAGTTGTTTGAATGATTCTTGTTTGCTAATGCACCTTGATTCAGTTTATCTCCTAAACCGGTTAAGGGGTGTTATAAATGAAGCTGGCTTCGGAACTCCCTTACACAACCATCACTTGCCATCCTTGATCGACCCATATGGGTAGCATGATACTCTAACCCGAACTAACTCCGTAAAATCCATCACTTGTCAAGTTCACTTAGGTGGTGATCGATCACACACAGTCAACAAATCTAAATTACTTCGACTCACGTCGTTGTCCAAATCTCAAATTCCCTTTTTAGCACAAAAATACAACCTTTAAAAAACAATAGATCATCCTCGAAGATCTTGAAACCTTGCTCGACTTTAATCGAGTCAGCACCACTGTCACAACAAAACGGTCTCACGCAGCTCAGATTTCCACTAATGGTTCTCGGCTCATTCCAAGGAAACTGTGATGCAAACAAAAGCATTTACGAAGCCTCAAACCCTTACTTCTTTAACTGATTACATGGTAACCAACCTCTCCCACTCACACAAGATCTTTACGATAATTATCTTGTAAACACTCATATTTCCATATTCCTTATACATTCACGCGTGTCACGCAAAACATCAACTTATATTCAAAATACGACACAATGGCCCCCACCTTATCATTGCTAAAACACTTCAAACGTCACTACAAACATCAAATGTTACCACGACACGCCTTAATGAGAGAAATTCTCATTCCAAAATTCATTTCGAAACTACTACCATGCAATACTTTAACCGTAAACTTCTCATTCTCAAACCAATCCCGGAAGAACGCACAAGTATTTCATAATCGTTTAAACAATTCATCCACTCTAGAAGACATGTAACGATCTTTCATTGCCACTTAACAAGCTATTAATGGTTTAAGCACCACCTCAACGAACCAACTTCTTACTAGAGAAAAAGTTTGGTTCTCCCTTGGGCGAAACACCCAGACAAAAGAAGCCTCATCCAAGTTGCACCTTCGTAACTAAATCTCTAACTTTCTCAACTGGGTCAGTATCCTGTAACAAAGGCGATGGGCATCGACGTCTAACTCGATCTTACCTCAACATCGACTCATATTCTTGACACGGAAGAGTCTTGACTCCTCCTCCAAGAAGCATAAACAAACACCCTAACAGTCTAAAAGATCCCGAGTGTTGAACTGTACAAATTAGCATCTATCAAATGGTCAAACATGTCTCACAACCCTGTTGTGTCATTCTCAAAACGACCACCATGAAAATTACAATAGAAGGGCAATGGTTCAACATTCTCATTACCAAAGGTTGGTTTCCCTCGAGGTCTCATAGCCTTGAACCCACTCTCGACATTACTAGCTAGCATCACACTTAATTAACCAAAGCAATTTTTGAGATGTAACAACTCTCAAGAAGGTAGCTCCATCAAACTTGTAGAACATCTAACTTCAGTCATATTCTAGCAAACTAGTAGGTCCTGAATCTACTATCTCCAAGAAATGCCCTTAGGAAGGGCGAAGATACTTCCCAAGTATCAACAACACTCCTTTTTAAGAGGTCAAAGGGTCCTCCAACCAACGTACATCCACTGATCGATTTTGAGAGCAAATTATCCATAACCGCAACATAACCATTATCCACGCATAACGATGAAAATTCTTACCAAAAACTCTCATAACGTATCCTTAGACTTCAAAATGTCTACAACACGCAACGAAGACACCATTCAGGTGGCAAGAGGAGGATACATCCTCGACTTTAGCATGATTCAACTAACTCACAACTCAACAATCCAGGGTGACCTTGCCTCTAGAAATTGCTCCTATGCGCGGCTCAACATTTAACTAAACCACTCTCGGCCACGATCATAACCATATTGACGTCGCAACTTTAGACACACCATCATGATTCCAGTTTTAAGGAGTTTGAACTTAATTTAAGGGCTTGTATTCACAGACACCATACTAAAACACCTATACCACCCTAGGGTTTCCTAAAACTAGCTAAACCTAAGCTCTAATACCACTAAATGTAACACCTTGACCCGGATGTCACATTTAGGCCTCTAGCCCTAGCCCAAACCAAAACAATAAAATTTCTCGACTCGATTTAGCCCAAAGGGTATTTTTTAAAAACTTTTAAATCCAACAATTGAAAATATAGATAAATAATCAAAATGGTACAATGAGCTCCAATTTAATTTAAAACATTTGAACGTTCAATTTGATTAATACAATTTCAAAATAAGGATTACATACTCCCTCACGTAAGGTCTTATGAATACACAACCCACTAAATACAAGTATTGTACTCTGAAAATCACCCCATGTTGAAATCTCAAACTGATAATGCTCTTCGATCCCACGATTCGACGATCAACCTACGTACAAAAACAACGATTTTGAGAGGTGAGCTTACAAAGCTCAGTGGTACGCATCTACTATACTATACTTCATGCTAATCATAAACATAAGCATGCAAGCTAGTACGAGCAATATGAAGAGACAAATAAACACATGGCGCTATCGCTAGTTTCCTAAACACATGTTCTCACCATAGCAATCACCATACATGGCACACAAGGCCCAACCATACTCATAACATGGCAATATAAAATCATATAAGTGTGGTGCTACCTTTCGCCACCTAACCGTATAGAATAGCAAGAAAGCATAAGCTTCTTATAGCATATAAGCATTATACCACAACATAGGAGTAAGACTCGATCCCACTAAGAATCAGGATCATGCACTCTAAGTGAGGCTCAATTCTACTAAGTATTGGAATCATATACTCTGAGTGAGGCTCGGTTCCACTAAGCATCGGGATCATACACTTTTTAGGGTGATATTTGGTACCATTAAGCGTCGGGCTCATATACCCATGCTCATAATCTCTTATCAAGCATCTTCGAATGAGGCCCTGTTCCACTATGCATTGGGATCATATATTCAGTAGTCCTTAATCATGGTGTTGCAACACACTGTTTCTCACACTGAGTATTTGGATCCCCCAAAAATGGTAACTCAACCATCTAGGTGTCCATATCAGCACATAGCAAGAACATGTCTACCACACAGCACAGAGCATCATATGGTCCACAAAGGATCCCTATGGTTGCTATTACCATTAAGGCACCCAACGTTTTCCAAGTTATTAATTATTATGGAAGTTTACATTAATCATCCTCATTAATTATCTCTATTAATCCATATTTTCTCATTAACATCCCATGTCAATTTCCACCATTTTATTAGCATTATAAATTATCTCGTTAAGAAGATATCGATACTTGAATGCGAGTATAGATATGGTACCCCCTAGGTACTGGTACTCACATGCATAACGAAACTAAAATAGTTTATTGGAAATTGTTAGTCTCGATGTCTTCAACCTAAATTAGCGCCGATGAAGGGTGTAGAGGTTTCTTTTGAAATTGGGAAAATAAAAACCAAAAAAGAAATGATAATTTGACACAATCAATTTTAGAGTGGTTCGACCTTCTAACCAAGGTCTACATCCACTACCTTAGCATCCACACTAAGGATTTCCCAAATTCATTATGAATTTCTTCCTTTTTTTAGGTTCAAGAGGAAACATTTACAACTCTATCTTTTCATGGGCTAAGATAAAACCCTCTCATAGTTTTTATAAGGATCAACTAGAATCTATCCCTCCACAATGAGGTCTTGACAATGTAAACTTAATAACCTCTCTAGGTAGATGTTTACACATTTTGGCTTACTAGGATTGGACTAAAAATACAAGAGATTACAAAATAAAAACTCTACTATATTGATTGTTAAGCTTGGATGTCCGTCCTCTCATTTCTTCAAGTGTCATTGGCTTGTATTTATAGTGTAGAATGAAAAACCTAGCCGTTGGAAACTAGATGTTAGAAAACTAGCCGTTGGAAAAATAGCCGTTAAAAACTAGTTGTTTGGGACTTTTAAATTACTTGAAAAATATTTGTTTTAGTCAAAAACACTTTTAAAAGCTTTCAAACATATTTTTCAAATTAAATAGACTTTGAATTAATTTTGCAATATTTTTTCAAGTAAAAAAAACATTTTTCATTGAGTTATATCAAAATAAATATCTTAACAAACTCCCCAATTTTGATATAACAAAACCACTTGAAAATTTGTTTTTGAAATTTCTCTCCCTTAGAAAAATAATTTTAGAAAAAGATAATATTTTGAGAGAATATTAAAGCTTCCTTTTTTTTTGAAAATTAATTTTTCAAACTTATCTCTCATCTTTTTGTTATATCAAAAATAATTCAAATCATTTAAGGTTCAAAATAACAATGGTGAGTAAGTAAATTCTTTTGAAAACAAAAAGTCCCTTTAATAAGTGCATTCCACTTTCAATTTCAGCTCAAAATACTTTGACACTTAAGAAAATCATTGAATTTCAATAAAAATATCAAGTTTTAAAATCCATTAAATTCAATTTATCCAAGTCTTTTTAGAGTTTATGCAAAAAATAAGAATGAGTATGTTAAACACACTTATGCATAAAAACTCTTTCGATGACATGTATTTATAAAATTTAATAATTAAAAATATGTATGAGCATTCAAAAAATATTAAAAATAAGTAACCAAATAATCAAAGAGATTAAGCTTAGAGGTTACACATCTTTAATGTGTGAGCATGCTACATTTGCAAAAGAGAGGAAAAATGGTTCATTTTGATTCATTGAGCTTGATGTCGAACAAATTAGCTCTTCAAGGTCGGTTGAATGTAGAAATGGATCGAGCACTCCTAGAATCTTCTCAATGGTTGTTAGACTATCGATTTGAGTCATGCTCTAATACCAATTGTTTTATCAAAAATATTTTGCTATTTAAAGAACAAATTGGCTCCCCCTTACTCAAGCATCAAATAAGATGTTAGTCCAACAGAAATCCTTAATTTCCACAAGTACCAGTACGGACCGTACCGATACGGCCCCCAATAGCGTATCGGTATGGCAAAAGATCGTACCAATACCCTATTCACAGAATCGTACCATTTCCTTGAATTACGATATTACCACGCTTTATTCGATCCCTAAAGCTTATAAAAGTCATTAAGGTTTGTTTACTAATGCGTTCATTTAGTTAATAATAATTACCAACTTTATAATCATTTAAATCGAGTATTTCTCCCTTAAGTATAATTCTCATCAATCACGTCAATCTATTCGAATAAGCATACAAAGCATCACAATTATCAACCAACCAATAATTATACGGGTATCTCAAACAAACCTAAACAGTTTCTAAAGCCTCAATGAGTCTCATCATATTCGCAACATCATCATACATATCATAAATATCAAGTCTCATACTATTAGCTTCCAAACATGCATAATCATCATCTACCTATTTTGTTGATACTAACACGTAAAACAATCACATTTATGATGCCCATGAAGCAATAGGAGTTTGAGGTGTACTAACCTTAAGCCAAAGTGATAAATCTCCATTCAAGCTCCTTCAAACATCTCTTTAATTCGAATATTCGAGTCCACCAAAACCTCGGATAAAACAAATACGACTACATGAGCCATTTTACACAACCAGACTACTTTAAGGGACAAAATGCTTAAAAATAGCTTATCGGTTTGAATTTGGCGAAACGGGTTGCGCCAATGGACTCAGAACGTCGAGAAGCCCTCGGTGGGGTACTGTAGACAAAGTCAACATTGGTCAAAGAGTCAATGACGACTCGGCAAACGGTCAGCAGTAGCTCAGTCAACGCGGCTTGGAGTCAACAAGGCTCGACTCAGTGACTCAGCTTCACTTGGCTCCAACCACTCAAGATGATGCCCACACGCGGTCGGCTGGGCATGCGGCGTCTTCTGGCGACGGGAATCGACCGACAAGTAATAGTCTGATGTTTTGGCACCTCCTGAGCTCGATGGTTGTGACGGTTTTTGATTTTGAGTACTCGAAGCTCATCAACATGAAACCCAAAAACTTTTTCTCTCTCACCCCTCCGACGGCAACACCGTGACCACTAGCCGACTCATCTCGACGAGGTGAATGCAATGGTATAGGAGGTGTCGAACACGGACAGTCCGATGGTGGTAGATCAGACATGGAAGCTTGTGGAAAAAAAGGAAAATGAGGGAGAAAAGATAAGGGAGAAAATAAGAGAGAGATAGGAAAGATGAAATCTAATTTTCCCTCTCCATTTTTCTTACTTTAATTCAAAAGAATTCTCTTCTCCAAGTCACACTTTCTTTAATTTACTCTCGAGGTTAAAATATCTAACCCAAAACCTATATCCGCTAGATTGACTCAGAAATTGGGTCGTTACATTTGGTACCAGTGTACCCCTCTAATACCAATACCCAACTAACCGTACAAATACTCGGTCGCCGAGTACCGATACCTAGAGCCTTCAACGACTAGTTTTATTTAAATTTGTTTTAGGTATTGATATCTTCTTTCGAGTATTGATGCCCATTGTTCAGAACTGGTTTAATAAAGAAAAATCACCATACAATAGCTCAAAGCCTGCCCAATGATCATAAACGACTAGATTCTCATTCCACAAAAAAGCAAGCCAAGGACACATGGCAATGGTTAGAAAGATTATTCAAGCTTAATGACCAAGATAAATAATCTTTAAATTTTTATTTTTCTTGTAAATATGTGTATAGAGTGTTTTTATTGTATATCCTTAGTACTATTTGTTTGTGAGCTTAAATCTTTGTAAACACACACCTTGAGAGATGTTTTGTTTGCCCAAATCAAACATTGTTAGAGGGAAATGTTCTAGTTTAGCCTTTAGAAAAACTAGAGTGGTTGTATCTTAGCCATGGAAAAGATAAAGGGTTGTAAGGGTACGCCTTATTCTTAAAGGCAAGAATTCACAATAGCGATTTGGAAAACCCTTAATGATGGTAAGCTAAGGTAATGGGTGTAGACTTGGTTAGAAGTCGAACCACTATAAATCGATTGTGTACAAAATTGTCCATCTATTATTCCAATTTCCATTAGATCTTCAAGAAACTAATTGAACTCCCTCTTGGCAGTTTTCAGTTGATTAATTCAAGCCCAACAGACTAGCAACCAGTTAATTTGACAAGATGAAACATTAGGCCTAGAGTTCGAATCCTGGTGTGAATAGAGAAAATTAAGTTGAAAAGGTCAGCCTCATAATAAGTCTCTACAAAATTTAATCTAGATTAGTCAATCAATGAATCAAATACTTATGGTTAAAAAAATAAAATAAAATCGGATTGCCCAATAGTAAATAACAAATATAATGAATTAGAGCATTATTGGTAGGTAGTGGGGAAGTCATAAGAGAGTTGCACTACTTTTATGAGAGATGATGATGGTGATGAAGAAGAAGTGAGAGAGAGAAAGAGACAGGAGCATGGACTACGTTCAAAAACTAAACAGGACCGTGGGGTGGGGTGGGGTGGGGTGGGGTGGGGTAGGGGGTGAGAATTAAAGAGGATCGCACAATTACAAATATGCCCCTGCTATTCATTTAGATTTTCAGATACGTTCAGAAGTGGGGTGTGAATTTATGAATTCGTTATGGTAATTTCTGCTCCCAAAACAAATATTATTATATTTTATCATCATGACAACAAGGTAAGTGGGAAACAAACTGTAATAATAACTTTAGTAATAATAATCTCCGAAATTTGTGAAGTTTGACTTATTCAAAATAACGGATGTGCCCCCAATATCTATTTGCATTTTTAACATAGTATGTTTCTGAGAGGAAAAAAATAGGCTAAAGTACTAAAATAGCCACCGAATTTTATTAAAAAAATAAAATGATAATCAAACTTTCAAATGTTATAAAATAACAATTAAATTTTATATTTTGTAATAAAATTGTGTATAATAATATATTTAGTCCTCTTTATTTACACACTCAATCAATTTAGTCTTAATTTTAAAAAAGATAGCTCTCATTATTTACACATTCTTTCAATTTGGTCCTATTATAATTGGAAATAATATTAAATATTTAAATAATAACATTATTTTTTTTAAAAATTAACGAGGCACTATTTTTTTTAAAAAAAATCACATTATAAATTGAATCTTTGTTCATGTATTTTTTAGGATAAATTTAGTTAAAGTACCATTACATTGACAAGAATCTAAATTAGGGATGAGCATTTTACCCGACTTGGTCGAGCCAATCGAGTCGATTTTTTAATAAAAAAGTTCGGTTTGAGTTGGGTCGAATCGAGTTTTTTATTAAGGGTGAGGTCGGGTCGGGTTCGAGTTTAGGGTGGAAAATATCGGATCCGACCCGACCCAGGACTAATTATATAATTTCCCAGGCCCCCACAATATTATTTACTTTTTTCTCCTATAAAAGATTTTAAAAAAATTGGATTATTTATGAATTTATTTCTCAGTTTCAAACATTTATGTTTTGTCCTTCTTTGAATCCTACATACTGGCTTCGTCCCTGGTTAGGATATTATATGAGTTAAAGAAGAAGTTCTCATAGAACCAATCCATGCATTGGCTCTTACTTCACTATTGATTTCATGGTTATGATACAACCTTTTTCTGTAAATGGAGATATAGCTATCATGTGTTGGTGTTTTTTGAGCTGATATTGTCACTGTAAGTTTCATGTTGAGCACAAATTTTGCATCGGAGATTATATGTTGACCATTATCCATATTCATTGGTATTATTTAAATAAACTCACTATAATAAATACAAACAAAACAATCCACCACATCAACGTTTATTGTAAAAGACACCTTAAAAACTAAAGTCTAGGGATAAAAAAGTTTACGGATTTGTGAAAATTAAGAGCACCTCAAGCTCAGTAAAGTGATTGGATGTTAATGTGAAGCCAAAGAGGAAAGATAGAGAATTGAAGAGAAAGTACGTAAGAAAGATAAAATAGATTGAAAATCCATTTAACAGAAAACTAGAAAGCCCAAATATTATTGAATATCAAAGCTAAAAAAACTAGTCATTTCCAATCAATAATTGATGAAGAAGTTCAAGAAAAACTTTGTTGCATTCTTGGGTTTATCTTTACAAAAAGATATGTTCATACGAAAGAGCAGAACGTTTGTGTCTTGAATTGAAAATGACAAATGAGCACTCCGCTACATGCTTTCATAATCTTCTTTTATTCTTTTTAAAAAAACTTTAAAGGTCACTTAAGTTAAGGGTAACAAAGAAAACGGTCCAGTCTTTTTAAAAATTGTATTATTTTAATTTTATTTAGTATGTTCATGACTAACGACACTTAATATCTGAGTGACTAAAATTTTATAAAACAAAAACATAAGTGGCCACAACGTTACTTTTTTTGAGTTTAGTAAATAAAAATGAACACTTATAAAACTAATTGGCCATTTCAATAACTCGCCTAATTTAATTACCTTAAAAATGGGTCACAATATTTTAGATTTAGTTTAGTCCATGAAATTTGGGCTAAAATCTTACATGATCATTCACAACTTTAGTAATTCAGGAATTATATCTACACATTTGACATTTGAATATTAATGATTTGTTTGTTGAAAATTATGGAACAATAAAATAATGAATTAGTTCTGAAGTTTATGACAAGCTATTCATATAGTACTTTCAAACATGATGCATAAATGGGATAACTCTAAACGAATGACATGCACCAATTTGCACTACTAATACCATACAATGATATGCACATTAATTTTGTTAATGTGGTAAAGTTAAAAAATGTCACTAAAATATCTCAAAATTTTTATTTTATTCACTCAAATTTTAAATGTTGTAAAACAGACATGAAACTTCAAATTTTGTTACAGAATGGACATTGAATCGTTAGATGTTGTTAAAATGGTGCTTTGACTAGCTAAAATCGATGGAAATATTTTATTTGGCCCCTCAACTATAATTAAAATTTCATTTTGGTAATTTGAAATATTTCTAAGTAATAATTTCAAAAAAATAATATAGTATATATATAAACTCAAAATTTATTTTTTAAATAATAATTTTATGAAATTTTTAAATAAAAC
Organism: Hibiscus mutabilis; assembly: GCA_019671005.1. Classification (NCBI taxonomy): domain Eukaryota; kingdom Viridiplantae; phylum Streptophyta; class Magnoliopsida; order Malvales; family Malvaceae; genus Hibiscus; species Hibiscus mutabilis. The sequence continues at coordinate 57,932,730 of CM033716.1, read as the reverse complement.
TAACATACCAAGATTTGGGTAATAATGTTGAAATGAGAACAGGGTCGCTCATGTGTTTTTGGTGTCCCTGGGCGAACCTAAAAATTGGGCCCTAAATCAGGGATTTAAATTGCAACTACAACATCAGTCTTATTTTCGGTCGTGATGCGTTTATCGCGATTGCGAACATAATCGATATTATTTTGGTCACTGCGAGTATCGGGTTGTATAATTTTTTAATAACATACTCTACTTTGGACATAGCAATTGCATATATCGCGGTTTCAGATGGAGCAATTATCTTTATATAACGACCGTTGTTGTAGTTGCATATGACTATTTAAATCCCTGTATGTAATAGCAAGTAAAGAAAAAAATTTCAAAAGTAGGTCTATAGTAACAAGTATTGAAAAAATTTGGGCCCTAATTACTAGTTTTGAAAAAAATTAAATTTTACGACTATGCCCATAATAACAATATTGAAAAAAGGGGTCATGATAACAAATATTAGGAAAAAAAATCGAATATTAAGAGTAGACTCCTAATAATAAATATTAGAAAAATATAGCCCCTATTAACAAATATTAAAAAATAAACCCCTAATAACAAGTATTAGAAAAAAATTGAATTCTTAATAATAAATATAATTTGAAAAAAATGTAAATAGTATTCAATTTTCCTGAGCAGTGGGCCTTTGCCTTTGCCCAGGGTCGGGCTTGAATGAGAATCATTTGGTTTGCTGTAAAATGAGATGATTGATACATAATGTGTTCAAACCAATTGATATATCGATGATAACTAGAATGGTTTTCAAAGATAAACTTCCTTGTAAGATGGTTGAACCATTTTCTTTGAACTATATTGAACTTTCATCTTGACTTTGAACAAAAGATTTGATTGGTCGAACTATAGGTATAACTTTGTTGTTTAGTTCAGATGATGATAGCTATGCAATTGAACCTTATATTTATGAGCTCAATTTTGTAAGCCAATGCTTAAACTTCCTTCTAAGATGACTTAACCATTTCCTTTGAAGTATATTGAACTTTCACCTTGACTTTGAACAAAAGATTTGATTGGTTTAATTATAGGTATAACTTAGTTTTTTGGTTCAAATGGTGAAAGCTATGTCATTGAACCTTGTATTTATAAGCTCAATTTCTAAGCCAATGCTTAAACTTCACTAATAAAGATAATGTAATAAACCAAGAATAATTAGATTATACCAAAGATTTTTATTCTTTATTAATATATATTTTTATTACCAAATCGAAACAAAAAATGTTGTCCTTCCATACGAATTCAGTTGCTAAGATACTGAATGTGCATTATTTATAAGAAAAATATTAAATTTCATATAAATCCCAAAAAAAATATCTAACTTGTCAATTAAACATTATTTATTGATGTTATGCAAAGAGAGTTTGATTTTGATTTTTCAATGCCCGAAAGAGGATATAGGAACTACACTGTTTAATTGGTTTTTGATTTTGGGCATTGAAAAATCAAGGGAAATAGCAAAGAGAGTTTGAAGTGCGTGGATGGAAAATGTTTGACTCGGAGTTACATGAACAAGTGTTTGGATCAGAGAAGAGTCCATGTTGAGCCCAAGGCATTGCACCAAATTGATTGTGTGGTTAGACCCTGGTTCGGCCCCCTATGTGAGCATCGGTTTCATTCAAGGTGGTTGGTCGCATGTCTAGAGAACAGATGCCCTTGTTGTAGTTTGGGAATTTTGCCGCTGTTTAATTGGTCCTTTTTATGTTCAAACTCTCTGCCTTTAGAATAATAATTTAGGGATGGGCACGGGTCTGGTTGGGTTTTTAGCCCACCTAAACCTGGCCCGAAAATAGATACCCTAAACCCAAATCCGAATCGATCGCATCCTTTAAAAAAATTGATCCGACCCAAAAGTAAATACATTAAATCCGACGTGACTTGTATAAAAAATTAATTTTAGGGACCTAATTGTAAAAATAATTTATGGGACTTAATCGTAAAAAATATAATTTTAAAGACTAAATTATAAATAAAAATTCAATTTTAAGGACTTAATCGTAAAGACGCTATAGCAAAATAGAAAGGAGAAAGGGGTGAAAACTCTTATGGATCGTTGAGAAGCATGATGGACTTGTCGCACATGATTAGAGCTCCATTGTAGACCTTCAATCTTTGTCCATTTACCTTGAAGACGATGTCATCATCAAGCTTCTGATGTCCACTGTACCATGAGGGTAAACTTTGTGCACAATAAAGGTGACCGACCATCACGATTTCAGCTTGTGAAGGAAGAGTTTAAGTCGAAAGTTGTAGAGGAGGACTTGTTGGCCTTCGAAAAAATGTCGTGGCAAAAGATGTTTGCCGTGCCACTTCTTGGTCTTCTCCTTAGATAGGCGTGCATTCTCGTAAGCTTGGGCTATGAATTCCTCCATCTTATTTAACTCCAAAAGCCTTTTCTCTCCAGCTAACTGGGCATCTAGATTGAGCTTCTTGATTGCCCAATAGGCTTTGTGTTCGAGCTCAACGGGAAGGTGACATGCCTTGCCATAGACAAGATTGAAGGGAGACATTCCCAAGGGTTTCTTGAAAGCTGTTCGATAAGCCCATTAGGCTTCATCAAGCTTTGGAGACCAATCATTCCTTTTGGGATTGACTACCTTTTACAAAATCTGCTTGATTTCTCGATTCAAAATTTAGCTTGGCCATTGGTCTAAGGATGACGTGTTGTAGAAATTTTATTCCTTACTCCATATCTCTACAATGCCTTAGCAATGAGTTTGTTGTCAAAGTGGGTACCTTCATCCCTAATGATGGCTCTTGGAGCTCCAAATCTTGTAAAGATGTTCTTGTGAAGGAACTTCAAAACAGTCTTGAAGTCATTCTTCGGTGTAGCTATTGCTTCAACCCATTTCGACACATAGTCAACGGCTAATAGGATGTAGAGATCTTTGAAAGATGATGGAAAGGGTCCCATGAAATCTATTCCCCATACATCAAAGAGTTCCAACTTTAGACTGCATTGCAATGGCATTTAATGCCTTCGAGAAATATTCCCCATTATTTGGCATTTATCGCATGCCTTGCCGAATTCATGTGCATCCTTGAAAAGTGTGGGCCAATAGAATCCTAATTGTAGGATCTTTTCAGCAATCTTAGTTCCTCCAAAATAGCCTCCACAAGAAGATGAATGGCAATGGAATAGGATCCCCTTTTTCTCTTCTTTGGGGACACATCTTCGAATCATTTGGTCGGGGCATTGCTTGAACAAATAGGGCTCGTCCCAAAAGTAGAATCACACTTCATGCTTGAACTTCTTTCTTCACTGGCTATTCAAATCATGAGGAAAAATACCACTAACGAGAAAGTTAACAATATCAACATACCATAGAATTGATGTAGCATATAATATTTTCTCATTAAGAAATTCTTCCTTAATCTCTAATTTCTCAAGGTTTTTAGCCTTATTTTCTATCCTAGAAAGATGGTCAGCAACTTAATTCTCACAACCCTTTCTATCCTTAATTTCCAAGTCAAATTCTTGCAAAAGAAATATCCACCTAATACGTCTAGGTTTAGCATCCTTCTTAGTCACTAAGTACTTTATAGCAGAATGATCGGTGTGTATGATGACCTTAGTGCCTATCAAGTATGCTCTAAACTTATCAAAGGCAAACACAACAACCAACAACTCTTTTTCAGTGGTTGTGTAATTGATTTGTGCATCATTCAAAGTATGACTAGCATAATAAATAACATGGAAAAGTTTACCTCGACATTGGCCAAGTGTTGCCCCCATTGCGTAGTCACTAGCATCACACATCAACTCGAATGGTGATGTCCAATATGGGGGAACAACCATGGGTGTTGAGATGAGCTTCTTCTTGAGTACCTTAAATGCGATGTAGCATTTTGCATCAAAGATGCAGGGCTAGTTTTGCTGAAGCAAATTACACAATGGCTTGGAGATCTTGGAGAAGTCTTTAATAAACCTCCTATGAAAGCCATCATGTCCCAAGAAACTCCGAATCCCTTTTACCGTGGTGGGTGATGGTAGCTTCTCGATCACTTCAACCTTGGCCTTGTCCACTTCTATACCTTTTTGAGAGGTTTCGTGGCCTAGAAAAGTCCTTTCAACCACCATGAAATGACATTTCTCCCAATTGAGCACTAGGTCTGCTTCTTCACATCTCTTGATTACCTTAGCCAAGTTTCCTAAAAACGATTTGAAAGTATCTTCAGAGACTGAAAAATTATCCATGAAGATCTCCAAAAATTCTTCAATCATGTTAGAAAAGATGGCCAACATGCACATTTGAAAAGTAGTTGGAGCATTGCAAAGTCCAAAAGGCATCCTTCGAAATGCGTAAGTACCATAAGGACATGTGAAATTTGTCTTTTCTTGATCTTCCGGTGCTATAGAAATCTGGTTGTACCCTGAATATCCATCAAGGAAACAGTAGAAGGATTTGCTCGCCAATTGATCTAGCATTTGATCAATGAATGGAAGGGGAAAATGGTCCTTCTTGGTTGCCTTGTTGAGCTTCAGATAGTCCATGCAAGTTCTCACCCTGTGACAGTCATTGTGGGTAAGAAATTATTTTCTTTATTACTCACCACGGTCATGCCTCCCTTATTTGGTACACATTGCACTAGGCTGACCCATGAACTGTTGCATATTGGGTAGATAACTCCAGCATCGAGCCACTTAATTATCTGCTTCATCACCACCTTTTCCATGACTGGATTGAGCCTTTTTTACGGTTCAATAGAATTGATGTGACAATCATCAAGCAAAATTTTGTGCATACAAATAGTAGGGCTTACACCCTTCAAATCAGTCATAGTCCACCCTAGAGCTTTCATATGTTGAGATAACATACTTATCAAGCTACATTCTTGCTTAGGGGTTAGACTAGAAGAGATTATCACAGGTAAAGTCTCATTACTACCCAAATAAACATATTTAAGATGTGAAGGTAATGGCTTCAACTCTAATGTGGGTGCGTGCTCAAGTGAAGGTTTAGGAGGGATAAATTCAGCAAAATCTAAAGGTTCAAAATGCGTACATGGTCTAGCAATGAGCGAGCTAGACTGATGCACCTCTAATGGGAACTCTTCAAGCTTATTCTTGTCATCCTCATTGAGCTTCACATAATCATCAATTTGCATGAAATTACTGCAGCATAATTCTGCATATTCCTCTTCTATCATAGCATCTATGTGTTGACACTCCTCATATTCATTCATATATTTGAGGGTGTGAAAGACATTTATAGTCACCTTCTGATCAACCACTCTAATGGTGAACTCACCCTTCTCACAGTTAATCAAGATTTGATAGGTTGCTAAGAATGGTCGTCCTACAATGATGGGTGCTTTGTCGTCGACCTCATAATCAAGGATAAGGAAATCAGCTGGAAAGACAAATCTGCCCACTTTGACCATAACATCTTCTATCTTTCCTTCTGGACGAACATGAGATCGGTCCGCTAGTTGCAAAATTACCATGGTGGGTCTTGCATCTCCCATTCCAAGCTTCATAAAGAATAACTTGGGCATTAGATTAACACTAGACCTAAGGTCGCATAAGGCTTTTCCCACATAATAATCTCCTATGGAACATGGAATGATGAAGCTACCTGGATCACTTCTTTTAGGTGGCAAGTTGCTCAATATAGAATAACATTATTTTGCTATAGCGGTAGTCTCATACTTCTCAACTTTCCTTTTCTTGGTGACAATATCCTCAAGAAACTTAGCATATGTAGGCATTTGATAAATGGCCTCCAGAAATGGGACATTGATATGCAGCTGGTCAAGAATATCTATAAATTTTTTGAATTGAAGGTCATCTTTTTGCTTCTTCAACCTTTGAGGGAAGGGTGGTGGGGCCTGACTTTTTCCACTACTGGTGGGGTTTTCTCTTTTGCTGTAGCAATGTTCTATTCTCCATCAGTAGGTTTGTTTGTCGAGCCATCTTTCTCTTTTCCTTCTAGAGTTAAATCCTCTTGCAAAGCTGGTTCTATAACCACAGATTCAGGTTTGGGGTCTTATACTTTCTTCCCCCAAAACTTATCTTCATTGTTAAGTTGGGTGCCACTTTTTAAAGTGAGTACACTACACTGATCTTTGCCATGATTTTTAGTGACTTTAGTATCACTAGGCAAACTACCTTGAGGTTGAGCATGCAAAGCTTGCGCGATTTGTCCTACTTGGGTTTCCAAAGCCCTTAAAGATGAGCTATGACTCTGAAGTAGTGCACCTTGACTCTTGATAGATGCTGCATGGTCTTGAAATAAAGCCTTCGTGGTTGTCATAAAATCTTAAAAAGTAGCTTCCAAAGAGTTGTTGTTCGATGAAGAGGCTGAACCCTGTTATCATTTTGTCAAGGCATATTCTGCTAGAAACCTTGAGACTCAGTTTGATTTTTTTGCCGATTCGAGTTGCCAATATTATGGGTTCCTTGATTCCCTCAAGCAAGATTAGGATGCTGACGCCATCTTGGATTATAAGTGTTTGAGTAGGGGTTATGGTTGTTCCTATTAAAGTTCCCCGAATAGTTGGTAGACTCGTGATTTTCATGGCACTCGCTCACATTATGGTGTCCATTACACTGGACACAAGTGTTTGCTACCTTCACTTCCTTCACATTATTAGGTCGTTGGAGGTTCTTCAGCATAGTAGTGATGACCGACAACTGGGCTGAAACTGATTCGTTGTTGTCAAGATCACGTGTCCCATGAGTTCTCCTTCCCGTACTAAGTTTCAAAGTAGGAAATTGGTAGTCATTGTTTGTGATCCTATCAAGGATATCGAATGCTTATTGAGGTGACTTGTCCAGTAAAGTGTCATTTGTTGAAGCATCCAACATCATCCTTGTGGGAGCATTGACACCATTGTAGAACATTATGACTTGCATCAATTCTTGAAATCCATGATTTGTACACTTGCGGAGCAGTCCCTTATATCTATCCCACCAATCATACATTGACTCGTCATCAGCTTGACGAGAGGAAGCAGTGTCATTCGACAATTGGGTGTTCATGTTAGGTGGATTATACTGTAGCAAAAAACTTTTGCACAAATCTGTCCATGATTCTATGGAACCGGCTGGTATTCCACTCAACCAAGCTCGTGCTTGATCATGCAATAAATAAGGAAATAACTTGAGCTTCAACACATCTTCATGTACACATTGCTGTCTAAAGGAGTCACATACTTCCAAGAATGCACGAATGTGTGTTTTTGCATCTTAATGAGGTGATCCACCAAATTGCCCAATAGAGTTAAACATGTTGATCATCATGGGTTTTAGTTCAAAATGAGCTGTTTGAATCTCGGGAGCTACAATTCCAAGATTGAGATCACCCAAGATAGGATTCAAGTGGTCTCTAATAGCTCAAGGTCGAACTATCGCTCATGATTTGCTGCAGCATTAGGTTCATCCAGATTTTCATCTATTTGATTCCCTTGGTTGACCTCTATACATGGTTGTTAAGGCTTCTTGAATACATCTTCTTTGGCGAAACAAGTGCTCGATTTTAGGCACTATAGCTGTTAATGGTTCTTCAGGTCTTCCTCGGGTCATGCAACAACACAACACCTGAAAAAGAGTAAACAAAAACAACAAATAAAACTAAAAAAAATAAGAAATAAACTGGTGCAAATACTAAACTCTAAATAACCAATTGCCAATTCCCAACAATGGCGCCAAAAACTTGTTGTGTGTCGTGATGTACTATAAATGATACATAAATAGTGCAAGTATACACATCGAACAAGTAATACAGTGATGAGTGAACATCGTCTCCACAGGGATTGGAGGCCAAACTAGCTTAGTCAAAACACACAAATTTGCAACTTGAAAATAAATGCAATTACAATAGGAAACATGTTCAAAAATGTTGTAGCAAACAACTGTAATATAAACTAGGTTGAAACAAGGATACTTCAAACGTCCTCTCATGTGTATGAAGCTCTCTATTGGGATGACAGGCTGGGCTTATCAAGGACTCCTATGTGTAAGTCGCAAGAACTTCAAGGTGTTTCTAAACTATCTCAAGCAAGAAACCTGACAGCCAGAATGCTATGGCAATACCTTTCGATGTGAACCCTAGCAAGCTACTATACTTGAAGTTCTACTTCTTTTAGTCATTGAAACTCTACGCTTATCTCTAAGGTGAGTTGGGGTTTTGCCTCTTAGCATCAAACCCCATTGTCTACGTAGATTTAATCCTAACTCTCTTAAATATTAAGCTATCCAACACTTAAGCAAAGGCTAAATCTCGAAAGCTCTTTCAAGCTTTAGGCATACAAAACAATGGACAAAGCATATAAAGGGCAAGAAAGCAAACCAAACATTCATTCAAACTTAAAACATAAGTATCCCAAAACAAGCCCAAGCCACTTAAAATCAATTCATGGCTGGGAAAATATCATCCACAATCAATCGTTTAAGACAACCCATCCAAATATAAAGAAATGAAACAGCAAAAGCAACTAAAGAAAGGGAAACTCCCAAGCCGCCTTGGATTGTCGTGAACCGCTCTAAGCTTGCTGCTTCTCTCAAAGGCCAGCAAGAACACCCCTTGGAGCTTCAACAATAGAGGACGCCATGATGGAGAAGATGAAGAAAGGCCACCATTTTTTTCTCTCTTTCTTTTCTCATAAAGTAACTTTTTCGGCTCTCCTTTTAATGTGGGTGTCTTTTTCTTTATATAGTGGGGGCTCTTAGGGTTTTGTACCCTTAAATTCCAAGCGAATATTCTCTTTACATATGAGGACATAATTGGCTGGCAGGTTCATGTGTGGGGCTGTGAAATATCTTCAGTTCGTTGTCCTCTAGCGCACCCAGAAATGCTATCCAAAATGCTAAGGCATTTTTCCTTTTCTCCTGCACTGCTCCTTATTTCCCTGCACATCACCACACCAAACAACAACCTTTCCAAGAAGCACTATTCTTATAAATAAAGAAAGATAACCAAACAAATAACACCAAATTCAACTACATGAGCTAAATACAACTATATGCTATGAAATGAGATGAAATGAGCTTAATTTCACGCAATAACCTAAGTAAAGAGGCACGGAATGTTAACCTTTTACAAGGTTAACATCTGGGTGGTGTCACTCTTTCCCTTGAGCTGTTTACCCACAGGAATGTCCCTTTTTTAATTAGGACTACCTTTGGTCCCTATTCCTTTAGGAATCTTTCAAAAGCAATGTAGAGAGATCTTCATGTATTTGTTAGCTTACTGATCATTGTCAATGTATAATACTTGTGCAAACACGGATTCAAGATGAGAGGAATAATTTATTGAAAATAAAGTTCATGACATTTAGGTGGTAAACATTGAAAAATAATAAAGCAAATAGAAACAAAATTAGGAGCCCCGATATCAAACGAATGAGCCTCGCCAGATTTATGTGTCAGGAGCCTTCGGGTGCTTTGCCGATATCTCAACTTGCAAAATTCATTTCCTAACAATCAAAATTTGTACCGTCCTTCTCGGGGTTTCAAATTAAAAACCTCTTTTGGTTCTATCTCTTCTCTTTTTCAAGTGAAGTATTTCTAGACTGAATCTGAATTCACAGGGTTAGGCAAATCTTTACCATCCATTTTTGCCAAAATCAAGGCTCATTCGGAAAAGGCCTTCTTCATAACGTACGAGCCTTCCCAATTCGACGTCTGTTTCCCCTAAGAATCTTTCTAAATCTGCAAGATCTTTTTCAGCACTAGGTCCCATTCCTGGAATTCTCTTGGGTGAACCTTTTTATTATAGGCTCGTATCATCCTTTTTTGGTACATTTGACCATGTCGAATAGCTTTTAGTCTTTTTTCCTCAATTAAAGCAATTTGGTCATGCCTAGCTTGAATCCATTCCGCTTCATCCAATTTCAATTCTGACAAAATTTGAAGGGAATGAATCTCGACCTTGATGGATAGTACTGCTTCCATCCCATAAACTAGGGGAAAATGGGTTGCCCCAGTAGAGGTTCTGACAGATGTACGATAAGCATAAAGAGCAAATGGTAGTTTTTCATGCCAATCTTTATAAGTTTCTACCATCTTTCCAACAATCTTCTTGATATTCTTGTTGGTTGCTTCAACTACCCCGTTCATCTGAGGGCGGTATGGTGAGGAATTATGATGTCGTATCTTGAATTATTTGATGGTCTTATTGTTCAACTTCAATGCATTGTCTGATATGATACTTTTTGGCATCCCATACTGACATATGATTTCTTTCTTCAGGAATTTGCACACTACTAATTTAGTGACATTGGCGTAAGTGGTTGCTTCTACCCACTTGGTGAAGTAATCAATAACCACAAATATAAACCGATGCCTATTGGAAGCCTTTGGTGATATAGGACTGATGACATCTATGCCCCACATAGAAAACATCCATAGAGAGTTCAAGACATGTAGTGGTGATGGAGGAACATGAATTTTGTCGGCATAAATTTGACACTTATGGCATTTCTTGGCGTAATTGATGCACTCTTCTTTCATATTTGACCAATAATAGCCAAATCTCATAATTTGCCTCGCCATTGTGAAACCACACCCTCATGGACTTCTTCAAGAATCATTTTGGCTTCAAAAACATCCACATATCACAATGGCACTTGATCTTTCCTCATTTTGTACAAGATTTCCCCATCCAGGACATACTCGCTTGCCAGCCTTTGCAGTGTCCTCTTTTTATTCTCAGTAGCTTGCTCCGGATATTCATGACTTTTTATGTACTGTAAAATGTCATGATACCAAGGATGTTCATCGTTTTCTCCTTCCTCAATGTTATAGCAATAGGCCAGAGTATGGTATACACTCATTTATATAGGCTTCAAATCGGACTGTTTATTGACTTTAATCAATGAAGACAAAGTTGCCAAGGCATCCACCATTTGGTTATCATCTCGCAGAAGATGATGGAAGGTAATCTCATAGAACTCATTGATTAGATCTAGAACAAGATTTCGATAATACATCAACCTAGAATCTCTAGTCCCCCACTGTCCTAAGAGCTGATAGATCACGAGCATAGAGTCCGCGTATACCTTCAAAGATTTAACTTTACACTCAATAGTGGCTCAAATTCCCATGACACATGCTTTATATTCTTCTATGTTATTTGTGCAATCAAAGCCTAGCTTTCTGGCAAAATGTAGTGATCCCCCTCTGGCGAGACTAGTATTGCCCTGATTCCTTTGCCTACGACATTTGAGGCACCGTCAAAGTTTAGTCTTCAACATTTAACTTTTGGGGTACCTTCCTCCATAGTCGTAATGCACATCAGATTTTCATTTGGGAAATCAAAGTTTAGAGGTTATAATCTTCTAAAGCTAGGCTAGCTAAGAAGTCGGCTATTGCACTCCCCTTTATGGCTTTTTGGCTTACATAAACCAAATTGAATTCAGATAACAAAATCTACCATTTGGCCATTCTTCCTGTTAGCGTGGTAGACTCTATCGAATATTTAAGGGAATTGAGCTTTCAAATTAGCCAGGTTGTATGATACAACATGTATTGTCTTAGTCTCATGGTAGTCCAAACCAAGGCACAACATAATTTCTCGATTGGCGAATATCTTGCCTCACATTCTGTAAACTTCTTGATGAGATAATAGATTGCCTTTTTCTTTTTTTCCTAACTCATCATGTTATTCGAGTACACATCTAATAAAATTCTCGAATATAGTCAAATAAAAAATCAATGGCTTGTTTGGGACAGGCAGCATTAAAACCGGGGTGTTTGACAAGTAGTGCTTGATCATGTCAAAAGCTTCTTGACATTCACTATTCCATTCCCTTGGGTTATGCTTATTGAGGAGACGAAAGATGGGATCACATTTTTTGGTTAACTGTGAAATGAGCCGAGCAATGTAATTTAATCTTCCTACGAAACCTCTCACTTCTTTTTGAGTGCATGGGGGTGGAAGATCTTGGATGGCTTTGACCTTATCTAAATCAACTTCAATTCCCCTTTCACTACTTATGAAACCAAGCAATTTTCTTGATGCAACCCCAAAGGTATATTTAGCTGGATTCAGCTTTAATTGGTATTTTCTTAGTCTCAAGAATAGTTTTCTCAAGACTGCCACATGCTCCTCTTTCGTTTAGGATTTGGCAATCATGTCATCGACATACACTTTAATTTCTTTGTACATCATATCATGGAACAGAGTTACCATAGCTCATTGGTATGTCACCCATGTATTTTTAAGTCCAAAAGGTATTACCTTGTAACAAAAAGTTCCCTACTGTGCCACGAACGTAGTCTTGCCCGTATCATCAGGATACATCTTTATCTGGTTATAGCCTAAAAAATTGTCCATAAAGGAGAACAATGAGTATTTTGTTGTATTGTCGACCAGGGTGTCAATGTGAGGAAGTGGGAAGTTATCTTTCTGGTTGGCTTTGTTTAGATCCCGATAATCAATGCACATTTTAATCTTACCGTCTTTCTTCGGGATAAGAACTATATTAGCCACCCACTCCGAATATTTGACTTCCCGTAGAAACCCAACATCATATTGTTTCTTTACCTCTTCTTTTATTTTCAAGAGTATATCAGGCCTCATTCTCTGAAGTTTCTATTGGACCAGCTTGTGGTCTTCCTTTATAGGGAGTTTATGTACAACTACACCAGTGTTCAACCCAGGCATGTCTTGGTAAGACCACACAAAGATATCTCTTAATTCTAGGAGAAGCTTGACAAGATTGCGTCGTGTTTTCGCATTAATGCATGTCCCAATCTTCACTTCTTTCTTCTCATTTTCATCTCCCAAGTTCATCATACCTACTGACTCCTAATGAGGCAAGATTTGTTTTTCCTCTTGTTCAACCATTCTCAATAGATCAGGAGATAGATCACAATCTTGATCTTCTTCAAAGTCCTAAGGTCCATTTAGACATACGTCTTGCACAAAAATGAGCTCCGGATCAATTTTGGTTTCACTCGATATGCTGATATTAGAGGACTCTGAAACACTCCTAAACACTGCAGGGAGTTCTTTAGTAGTCCAATTGTTTAAAACAGATTCAGGGTCATAAGGACGGATCCCCATTAGGTACATTTCTTCATTCCCTTATTCAGTCACAGCATTGATATCCAAAGCTTCTAACATTCTTCCCAGCTAATTTCTTTCATCATTCTTAACCTGCTTAGGATGGATAAATCCCCCTGACACAAAAGTTTCAGAAGGGTGAGGAAAAGCCATAGGTTCCCAGTTGACCTCTTCTTCTTTGAGACGGGCTTCCTCCTTTCTTACTTCCTCAAAACTTCGCCCCTTCTTTGCTTGGCATTTGGCTTATATCCAAGGCCAAAATAATCTTTTTTATTGATTATGAATGGCGCACTAACCCAACCTTGTAGATATTTTCCTAGTCCACGATCGACCCAGCTCCTCTTCCTATCGTCAGTTTGATTCTCGTTCTTGTAGCTTTAGACAATCTAGGGGGAATCTAACTCCCTTCGGCTATGAAGGTTGCATTGAAAAACTCAAATGATCAGTACTTCCTTCTCATCAGTCTCTATATAAGGGGCGTTACTAGTGATGGAAGCTATGATGTCTTTTCAGTATTCACAGTGATCAGCTGTCCGTCAAAGATGAACTTTAATTTCTAATGGAGTGATGATGGAACTGCCCCAGCTGAATGGATCCAGGATCTTCCCAATAGAAAATTATATGTGGGTTTGATATCCATTACCAGGAAGTCTACATCGTATGTGTTTGGGCCCACCAGTAACGACACTTCGATTCTTCCCATCACCTTTCTCTCAGTGTCGTCAAAAGCTCAAACTAGGGTGCTACAAGCCATCATGTGAGAACTATCTATTGGAAGCCTATTCAAAGTAGCCAATGGTAGGACATTTAAAACAGATCCATTATCAACCAGGACTCTTGGCAACGTATAATCTTTGTATCGAGTAGTAATGTGCAAGGCTTTAGTGGATCCCATACCACCTCATAGTATCTCATCGTCATTGAAATAGATGAAGTTATCAGCATTCAGATTGTTTGCGAGCCTGTCTAATTTGTTCAGCGAAATGTCGTTAGGAACAAAAGTCTCGTTCAACACTTTCAACAACACATTTTAATGTGCTTCCAAACTCAGTAACAGAGATAATATTAATATACGCAGGCAGTTTCCGGAGGTGCTCAACAACATTGTATTCACTATGTTTTAGGAATTTCAAGAATTCTTTCATCTCTTTCTCTTTAACTGGCTGGTTAATCGGTGATTCAAGTTCAACATCTCTCGACTTCTCAGGTTCAATTATCAAGGCATTCCCTTTTGGATCTTTTGTTTCCTTGGGAACATATCGCCTCTCGCTCCTAGTAAAGAAACCAACATCATTTACCTCTTTTGAATTAGTCTTTGGAGCATCATCTTCTTGAATTGTTACTTTGCAATCACACTTCCATGGTACTTTCTTATTATCATTATAAGGAAAAAGCCCCGGTTTCTGAATTGTGACCTTCACTCCCGAAATTTCACCTTCTTCGTATTTCCTTGGTCCTGAGATAATGACCACCAGGAAATTTCTCCCATGATTATTCTTAGGGGCTCCTTGTTTTGAAGCACAGATGTCTGCTTCCTCTATTTTTCTTTCTTCAAAAAATTCTAACTCTTTGTTGTCGATCAATTTATGAACGGAAGCCTTAAACGCTGCATAGTCTTGGATATGATGATTCCCTTCGCCATGGTATGGACAATGGTCATTAGAGGCTTCTTTCATGTCTCCCGAGATTTTTTGTACCAGGCCCATCTCGACCATCTTTTTCCAAACCCACCTTAACGGGGACTTTACCCCTTCGACCGTGGTTTTGATTCTTCTATTCCCATCGCCGACAATTGCATGCACTCCTAACTCAACATGATTGGGTAATGGATTCCCAACTGTACTTGATCCTAGAGTCATCGAATCTTGTGACCCCCATCTTTATAAATTTTTCCACGAGTTTTCTAAACGCAATGCATTTCTTAATTGAGTGTCCTACGACTCTGGCGTAATAATCACACTAAGCATTAGGGTCATGCCATTTTGGGTAAGGGGGTTGTATTGGCTTCAATATCCTTCATAATGTCTTCGCATGCTTGTTCAACTTTCGCCAATCTTTCTTCCATGTCTCTAGCTTTGCTTCTAGTGAAGTAAGGGTGTTGACTCTATGGTTTTGTTAGCCCCAGAATTTACTACAATAATAATTCTTTAAAAATTAAAATCTTAGTAAAATGATGCATTTTGATGCAATATGTTGCGAATGCAAATTAACAAATGCGATGTATATACAAAACACATATTATATTAATATATTTTACACAAAATATGTTGATTTCAGTACAACTTTCAAAAGGAAACTTGCATCAAAACTAGTTTCTTTACACGAGGTGAGCCTATTTCACATATACTGCTTAACTTTAACACCTAGAGTCTTGATCTTCTTGAAGAGCCATGCCGGTTTCTTGCCCCTATTAGATTCGACTCTATTTACAGGCTTAGGACATCGACCTGAATGGCTAGAGTCTGGAGGTGCACTACTACTTCTCGTACTTGGACAAGGGCTTTGTTCATAATGCGGTCTCTATCACGGACTTGATTGTGGGATTGCTTCAGCTGTGCCTGCCAACGCTGATTATTTCACTCATAGATTTCTTCAAAAAATTTAATTTACCCCTGACAGGTTTGTAGAGATGTTTCTAATTCCTCAACTTGTTTCTGTAGAGTCTCGTTCTTCTCTTTACTCGCTTAAATTCAGCTACAGAGTTTTGGCTACGATGCCTTTGCAGAGAGTCTTCTAATTCAGCAATCTGGCCCCTTAGGTCTGTATTCTCGATTCGATTTTTGGATAACATTTCCTCCATGGCAGCTTGTTGTATTTAAGCCTCTTGGAATCTCCTTTCCTAAAGATCGACTCTCTCATTTTCCTCTCAAATTTCAAGCTTCCATTTTGCGGATGACTTTCTGAGTTCGGCATATTTTGCTGATACGCAGAGTTTCTTGTAGTCACTTTGTAGACCGCTCAGATCCTCTTCAGCTTTGTTTTTACCTTTCTTTAGTCTTTCAACCATTTGTTCCTAGGATTGCATGCCGAACTTTAACTGGTTCTTTTCATTCTCCAACCTTGATATTTGTCTTTCCATCTTAGTGCATTTCTTTTTGAAATCGTGATTCGCAGTTTCCATCTCTGAGGGATCTATTCATAAATGTTCCTCTATCAACATAATATTTTATGGATCTGGTGCAGGGATATTATCATTGATTCTCCTATTCCTCCAACATTGATATTCTAGCGTGACCCTAGGCTTTTCATTGAAAGGTTCCATCTTGAAAGTATGACTCCACGCTTTAGAAACCATAGAAACAGTCTTCTTGTCGTCTTTGCCCTTGTATGAGAACTCACATGTAGCAAGCCCTCTTGTTGCCAAGACGAACTGTCTGGACTTGTATTGCCTGGATACTAGTAAGAGGGCATATCTAGTTCCACCTTATATTCCTAGCAATAGGACCCAATCATAGTCTCTACACCTGTACAAGATTCTGTTAGGGAAGAACCAGTTCTCTTTCCAGACGATATTTTTCTCCTAGAGGTTCCAAAAGATGGCCATCCATTTTTCATGAGTGATGCTTTCTTGTCTCTGTGCGGATGCTAGATCCCTTAGTGGCGAATAACCTTCGAAGCATGCTTGATAAGAGGGTCTTTTCGGCTTCCAGAAGTGACTTCTTTTGCATGCACTAAGGGACCTAAAAGTTTCAGCTAGAATTGCTGAAACAAGGGTAATTCCTTTCTCGAGATAATCGAACAATTCTATGGTAGCATCCTCAATGTATCCCAAAGCCTAGGAAAGATAACCAAACCGTATATGCTCAAAGCTAACATGTTGACTTGCTTGTCCCGCTTGGGCTGACTCCGGATTAGGTCGCGTATGAGTCTCCAAGCGATGCACTGGGTTTCTCCTTTGTTTTTTTATCTTGGTTGTAGTCTATTGTTCATCCATATCGGTCACCTTTAGTTTTTTCTTCTGGAACGCCGGAGAATTAGTAGATTTGAAATAAACTTTAGTAGCCTGGATTTTTGGGCACCGGATCGAGGCAATGTATTCTTCGATGGTGGGCACCAAATCGACTTGTCCAAGAGTAAAGTAGTTGTAGGCAGGATTCCTGAACTGAACCAGGGCTCGAAACAAAGTCTTATCAATATTGACATTTAACAGATAGAAAAAATCACTGTATTGGTCATAAAACATCTGCTTGTTCACCTCGTCCCACTGATCCCAAATTTCTTTCAATTCTCGCAACTAGTTCTGTGTCACTTTGATACTAGTGAGGTCCCACAATTCCGACTCTTCACCTTCCACCTTATCAAGAAATCAGTTCTCCATAGTTGATCCTTTATAACGATTGAACTTGCCTCAACACCTTTTAATTAAAAAATAATGCTATGCAAGGGAAAGAAAAAAGAAAAAAGAAAAAAGAACAAAGAAAACATGTTAGTCCCGATATAAATGAATAAATAATGTCGAAATAATAAATAAGAGCTGAATTAAATCAAACCTAGAACATGTTTTTCTACCCTACATGCTTTCAGAAAAACTAAAATTCTACCCCATCATGATATCTACCTGCATGCTTGTTTTGCATAAATATAGGCATGGTATCTAGCATATTTTATTACGAAAAGGAAATAAATAAATAGACATTAAAGAGCATAATTAAAGACCCCTGTCTCTCTCTATCATGCATCTATCGGGTGACTCTCTAAAAGGGCAGAGGTTCGGTATGGCTCTAAAGGGTAGACTCTTATGGTTCACTACATGTAGTTTGGTTCTAAAAAAGGTATTTAAATCGCCGATATTGTCACCTACTAAGGCTAGCAAAGTTCAATTCAGGGGGATACGTGTCTCTAGGTCTACACGGAGACGAAGGTCTGACGAAGACAAAGGGACATATATCCCAGAAGCAATCCACTATCCTGCACGGAGGGGGTACCTCAAGTAGGAGTAGCTTCTCACTCCCATATAAAAATGGACGGAGCTCGAGTGCGGAGCTCATGATATGAAAACTTAACAGTTTTAATAAAAAAAAGTTGTCAAAAAATCAAAAATAAAATAGCAGGGATCACAAAATTAAATTAAACCGAAGCCATAATTTTCATCTATTAAAACAAAAGGTAATCGACTTGTGTCTTGACTCTTTAAAAAAATAGTCTCCAACGGAGTCGCCAAGCTACAACAACGGGGAGTCGGCACCAATCTTTTAATTTAGGTGAGATTGGATCACCTGAAAACCCAATTATTTTAATAAAACTTATTTTTTTCATTTTTATTAAAACAACGAGTTTTGGCCTGTGAAACTAGAAAATTAGGTTTGGGAGTCGGTTACGTGTGGGGAAGTGCGAGCACCTCCACAACACCCAAAGTTGGTACCTAGTCGATTATATATTGTTTTAACGATGAAAAGTATGAATTCGAATTTAATTTAGAAATTGTGATCCCTGAATGCATGAACTTTATTGTAAAAGTATCTAAAATAATACTCCTTTATACATGACTAAATAGAAACTTACGCCCCTTTAAGTTTGAGACGTAATCTTTGCGAGACCTCCGACTAAAGGAATACTATTTTAAATGTTATAATTTAGGATTGAAAGGAAAAAAAGTTATATCAGAGGTTAACGAGAAAGCGTGACCCCTTTAAGTTCGAGGCACGTTTTTCACGTGAATCCCTAATAATAAAAAAACCATTTTGATTTAAAATTTAATTTAAAAAATGAATGCAATATATATATTAGTGTAATAATACGCTTATTTTATTATTAATAATAACAATAATATAGCATTAATAATAATAATTAAAAAAGGAAATATAGTGACTAAAATGAAATAAAACATAAAATTAAATGTGAATTTATAAGGATACGGAAATGGAGGTACTAAAGCTGCGATTATCCCTTTCAACAAAAGACACGTGGATCATTCTTGCAGGTCGAGTCTGTGCGCGGGTTACAGGTACCAAAACGTCGTCGTTTTGAGGAGTACATAAATACCAAGATAAGCATAAAAAAATTCATTTGTGATATCAGATTCAAAAAGAAAGACTCAAATGCTCCCAACTTTCTCTCCCTCATCTCTGTCTGCCCAGGTGGTCAAAGCTCTAGGTCCGTTGTGGCCGTCGTTCGCCGCCGACGGAGAACGGCCGCGAACCATGGCCGGAGTTCATGCCGAAGATGGGTTTAGTTTGGTTTCTGGTCCTAAACACGGTTTTGAGGTTTGTTTCTCCTAAATCACCCATATTTTTCTCGGATCTTAATAAAACCGAAAGTTTTTTTGGTTATATTTACTTTTTCTACTTTATTTTTTCACTTGGTTTTTGCTTCGATATTTGTTTTTTTAGTTTGAAATCCCTTCTTTTTTATTTTTTTCCTTTTTTCTGTTTTCTAATCTCCTCGGTTTTTGCAGATCGAACCCCTTTTATAGGGGTTCAATTTGAGGTGATTTGGAAAGCGAGAGATAGGTGGAGGTCGATGGTTTTGAGCTTGGACGGTGGAGGCAAGAGGATGAAGATGAGGTGTAAAAGGGATCTAGGGCGGTGGATTTGGGATAATCATATGAGTAATTAAAAAAGGGTCTTATGTGGGTCATTGTGGTGGTGTCGGTAGCGGCTATTGGGTGAGCCGGTGGCAGCGGCGGCGCAGCTTGGATGACGGTAGTTGGAGGCTACAGTTTATGAGGCATCTAAGGTTTAGTTTGGGTGATTAGGGTTGCTAGGGTTAATTTAGGTTATTGGGTTTGGGTTTGTAAAGGGTAATTTGGCCGGGTAGGTTATTATTTATTATTATTTGGGTATGGTCTGTAATGTAATACTATTGGGCTCAAGGGGCTCAGACGAAATAGGTTACTACAATAATAATATAAAGAGTTAATTTTTATCAATCTATTCACGAGTAATCCACGCAGAAATGACATTATTTAAATTTAATTTATATTTTTTGTCAAGTCAACATTCTATTAATAACTAAAAATATTTATTGTCCAGATGACCAAAATTTTATAAAACGAAAACATAAGTGATTACAACAATACTTTTTTTAAATTTAGTGAGTAAAAGCTAACACTTATAAATCATAAGTGACCAATTAAGGAGTTTACCTATTAAATTATTATATTTAATAGCAAACAATATCCTATCAATTAATTTAATTACTTGATGATCATATTTAAATTTAGTTAAAATAAATTGATAATTCTACATATTAATATTATATACATTAGACTAATAAAAATTACACTCCAAATCATCAAATATTTGTGCAACAAAAGGAGGTCAAGAGGGAGAAATCAATTTATCATGAGATTCTTCTTCAATAGTTCCAATTGTAGCTTTCATTTAGTATCACACAAGTTTATTATAGTAAAAAATCATATTTGCTAAAAATATCTTTTTAATTATCGTTTATGCCATAATATACGTTTATTTGTAAACATTAAACTTTTGAATGCCTTGAGTTTATTTTACATGTGGTATTAGAGCAATCTTAAAGAATGTATATTTTTTTATTGATTGATTAGAAATTCTAAAATTAATTATTTAAGATATGTATATTATTTATTTTAATGAATTAAATATAATTATAAATGTTATGTTTATTGTAGATTAGATGCTTTAATTGAAATCCATTTATTGAATTTACATGATTTGATGATTTTAAATTATTCTTTGATTTAATAATTTTCTCATATGTTTAACACAATGTTATTTGTTTGGTCATAATTATAGAACATTGATGTGCAAATAAAATATATATTAGTCATTTGTTAAAAGTTATAACAACCTAAAGTAAAGGCTTGTATCAAAATCCATCCTTAACATTCTCTATTCTTTTCTAAACACTTTATCCTTCAATGTTCTTTTTTTAATAAAAAAAATTCTCATTTTTTGGATGAAATTTTTTAGTTGACTTGAGATCTTTGTTTCATTATTAGTCATTTTGTGACAATTCAAGCAAGCACTAATTGTAACGACCCAAATTCTTAAATAAACTAATAGTTGTTGACTAGAGTCGAGAACTAAGAAAATATATAAGGTAATTGAGTGTTTTGGGACAAGGTTGGGTCACAATATGTAAGAATTTAGTTTGAATAAGGGTTTACATAAATAAAGGACAAAGTTAAAGGGATTTATGTGGTTATTTTCTCATTTGCATGAAAGGATGAATTTTGTTTTTGTGTGAGGATTATAAGAAAAATTTAAAATCATGATTTTACTCCTTTCAAAAAAATCATGATTTTATTCTTTTTTTTTTCTCATCTATTGTTCCTATCTTCTCCCTCATCGTCCTTACTCCACGACCTTCAAGAAGAACTTATCATCTTCTTCAAAATGTTGTGTGAAGCTATCTTAAGATTTTGGAGGATTTTATCGTTGATAAGGTTTTTCATATGATACTATTATGTTTTTATACTCTAAATTTGGAACTTTATTTTCCCAAATTCTTTGTTTAATGTATATGTTTTTCTTTGCTTTTTTTCATTTATTATTATCGATTTCTTAAATTATAGGGATTCAACAAAGTTTGGAGAGGAGGAAAAGTAAATTTGTCGTCAAGAAAGAATTGTATTTGAAGATTTGGTAAGAAAAAATTATTTGGAAAGAATGCCAAATTGAAAAAATATGTAACTAAAAAAGATTAATTTTTTCATTTTTTCAATTAAGACTAAATTAATTGAATGTGTAATTTGAAAGATTAAATGTGCTATTATTAAAATTATTATTCAAATTTTCGTAACTGCAACATCACCTATTTAACCGGAGCTAATGGCTCAATAACCATTTTGTAATAAAAAAAAATTAAGTTTAAAACCATTTTGTATTTTTTAGTATAGTGTAGTGACCATTTTTTGGTATATAGAAGCAAACCTTGTCTGCAAGGGGGTCAAATGCCGCATGGAGTTCAAAATCTTGTGTAACCCAGCAGAGTAAAATTGATACACAAAAAGTAACCTTTACTTCATAACCATGAAATAACAACTGTGCAGTTAAAACTCATAAGCAACTGCTTTCCATTAACCATACACATAACATAAGAAATGGGAAGTATTGATTGCTTAAAAGATTCAAACAACAGAACAAAAAACAAAACTGTAACAAATTAAACTTTCTGCTAATGACTTACCATAGTTTTCATCTCTTCTAAACTGAGTTTTATGAGGCACAATTCCTTTATCATGCATGGTAGCATACAATTTTTGGTAAGCTCTATATAACCCTGCACAACAAAAACTAGTTACCCAACCGATCCGGTAAAAGAAAATATATTATTTGCCACGAAAAAAGTTCCATTTGAACCAGTACAAATTTAAAATTTTAACATTCTTACCTTTTTTTTGTTGCTGAGGACTGCTAATCGGTGGTGAGAACATATATTGCTCTAGAAATATACTTGGATAATTGAAATGCCAAAGTCCACTAGGGCCGCCATGGCCAATATACGGTTCTCTACGCCTTTAGAAGAATCTGTTGGAAGCCTATCAGGAAAATTAGTTGGAATTCTTTGCTGGCTTAGATGAGGTGACGATCCCAGTCGAGGCAATGGGTCAAGCGGTAAATCCCCAACACACATTCCACCAATTATCATTCACCTCTTAGCTCCACTAAGAACATTCATAAACACCATTATGTTGTTAATAAAAATCATTCATAAAATAGCTGCAGAACAAAAGAGATAGTAAATTTGTCGGCTGCTAACAGTGTCCAACAAATTAGGAAGCTGCAATAGTGAGCTAAGTATGAAGGTGGCCATCGTTCTATGCTTCCTGTATGGAATAATCAGCATAGTATGTCCTAGATTTGGAGAAATATCTTTAATTCGGCAAGCAACAATGGTAGCCTGTTCTTATCTAACTTGAGGCTTGTTCTTGGAAATGTACTGTTGATAGATTTCTGGAATGACCATTGGACGGAAGCTGGATCCTTGAAGCTTGCTGTTTTGAGAATTTTTAGCTTAGTTAGGAAGCAATCTGGGTCTGTTCTAGAATTTGGGAATGGAGTAATAATACTTGGTGTTGGTCCACTCCTTTTCGCCGGGATCTGCTTGATTGGGAAAAAGCAACGCTGAATTTTTTTTGAAATATCATCAATAAATATTCTATCAGTATCGACAAGCACGATTCCTCAAGGTGGGCTGCAAATTCTAATGGTTGGTATTCCCCAGAATCCTATTGCTTCCTAATTGGTTCATCTACTTCTCCCTTTCATGTGTTGTGAAAATTTGTTTGGTCAAACCTAGCTCCTCCAAATGTGGAATTTTTCACTTGAAAACTTGTTATTGGAAGATTACCAACAAAGTTCGAATTGGCAAAAAGGAGTTTATCATGGCAACATTCTTCTCAGTGTGTTTTTTTGACTTTCGGACGTTGAAACTGTAACCATTTATTTTGTCATTGAATATAACAACGTTGGGGCAGTCTGTGGGATATTTTCCTTATCGTTCCTTCTACATCAAATAAATTGATGAGGGTATGGTGGCAAGTGGTTGAGGGTGTTAAGTCCCCTAATGTTTGAAGAATGGCTTTCTTTGGTATTGCTTGGTCTTTATGGGTCTTCAGAAACGAGATAGTGTTTAATAATATGAAGCTGGATGAGAACCAATTATTTGACACACTTATGCAAAGAATTGGACGGTGGTGTCATGGTAAATGGCCCAATTCCTTTTTCTCGGAAGTAACACCCCTACTTGGTCTGGAAAAAAATCGAATTAGAAGTGTCGCAAAAAAAAAACAAAAAATCAAAGCAATCGAACGATAAAAAAATCAAACCAAATTTGAACATATACCGTAACATGCAAAATTCTAAAGCAAAACATTAATTAATAAAGACCTTAATCTTAAAAACTCTGATTTCAATCTTTTAGGACCATTTTGCAAAGTTTACAAATTTTAGAGACTAAAATGTAAATTTATCATACTACAAGTATTTATCAGGATTACCCCCTGAAATTTCCTTTTTACTAGATATAGCTTTATTGATTCAAAATCAGACTAATAATCGACTTAAAGGTCTTAATTTCCAACTAAGGACTAAAATGTAATTTTTGAAAATTTAAGGTTCTTTGAAACCATTAAGGACACAAATAAAATTTACGACAAAAAATGTTTACCGGTCAAATCTTAGCTCATTTTGACGTTTGTAACTCATTCAATTGATACTAGTTAGTTGGTGCTACTACTCAAGACTTAGAATTTTCCGTAACTTATTTCACCTAGCGATATCAGTAAGGATACTTTTGAACCACGTGAATTCTTGTAATACCTTCTTTTGAGTAACCTCTGGAGATGATCATAACCCGAACTCTAATTAAGGACGTGAACTTCAGTTAATCAAATAAATGATTGTGACCATGCCCTTTTCTATGAATTTAATATCAAAGCCTATATGAAAACTTTGTGTTGTCATTCGTAACCTGATCCAAAATGCTCTTTTAAGCTTCTATCTGAACATCCTTACTTTTGAGAGATTGTCACTAAGCATGAAAATTTTGAGGACGAAATTTCTTTTAAGGGTGTGTGAGTTGTAACACCCAAATTTTCCCAATTCAAAAATACTAAAATTTCAAATCCCTAATTTCATAATCCTAATTTTAGAAATTCAAAATTTTTGATACCCTAGCTTTAGGGGACTATATCGTAATCTATGGAAGGATTTGATTTCTAATTTTAAATTCCTAAACTCGGGACTAAATTTTGAGAAATTTGAATTTCACGGGCAAATTGTTATTTTTAAAAAGTTTTAAGATAATTCTGTAATTTTTTAAAGTGTAACGGTAATCAGCTTTATTGAAATTTGGGGACTAATCCCCAAATTAACCCAGTTCCGATTAAAATTGAATCCTAATTTCTTGCTGAAGTCGACATCTTTTTGTTTATTTTTTAAAACTTTATCTTTCCCTTTAATTATTATTATTGTATATTTTTAACATATAACCCAATCGTCCTCCATCCTCGCGATCACCTATGTTCGAACCATACTGATACACTGTTTACCGCCAAACCAGAACCATGTCGTGGGTGTCTTGAACACATTGAGTCGTCGTTTCGTCAAATTCAAACTATTCTAACCCAAATCTTTTAGTCCATTCATGCCTTCAATTAACTTGGAGATCAATGATACGAATCAAATAAATCTTCAAATTTTTAGATTAGTGTTTTAGACTTAGTTTGGTGGCATAGTGATAACAATATTAATATAGATATTATTCTCATAGGTATCGATATAGTTTGACCTAGTACTTCTGATCGTGGAAAACACATTAATCAGTAGGTTGTGTTTGCTTGGGCTAAGGTGTGTTTCTTACTGTGCTAGATAATGATGATTTTATCGTGTGACATTTTATATCGTATGCAAATTTTTACATGTGATGTGGCATGATGAATTTTCCATGCATTCTTACTTGATTTGAGATATAACTAAACATCATATTTTTCGAATTGTGTACCACCACATTTACCGAACTGTGAAATATCGGATATATAGAACTATATGTTGAGACTAGTACAAATGTAATTTTACATCATTGTCTGCATGCGTCGGGATTGTACAGTAGAAGCAGTGTTTTTTTTACCACACATCGATTGGCGACGTTGTAGAGATTGGTTCTGAGGAACCTTACTCTTCAGACAATGCTAGGTAGTTGAGATTCATTGCATTCTTTTTTTTATAAGTTAAAGCTTTTGTGTTGTGCATCGTCATTTGTGAATTTAAAGATTTTATCGAAATAATTATGTTTTTGAGATTGTGATTTTTCTTGCATTTTAGAGATATACTAAGCTCTTTAGCTTACTCCCCTTAGTTTCCTCTTACATATATCTTTGGACTTTAGGCAACGTGGTATTTGAGGATCTCGCATTTTATCTGGTTATTTTATTAGTCAGTATGAAACTATTTTTAGTTATTCAGATCATCATTATTATTTGTTATTTTGAGACATTGATGTAACTCATAGCTTGAGACTATATATGTTTTGGGATTGTTTTTAGCATGCATTTATGGATTTTTAATTCAGATATTTTTATTAAATAATTAGAATATGTTTTAACATTTGAATTTCATAAATAATTGTGGTATTTTACATTAATTCATTTGTTTTTATAAAACAATTAAACTTAAAATCTTTTACTTGAGGGAAAAGTTTCAACGATGACTTTTTAAATTCAACATGTTTTCTAAGCCGGGTTTAGGGGGTTACATCTAGTGGTATTATAGTTGAGTTCAACACTCAAACATTAAGGCTCACGGATGGAAAAGTAAAAAAAAGTTTTCAATTTTTTTAAAAAAGATTTTGGCATGCATTTAAAAAAATTTTGGTAAACAAGAATTTTCTGGAAAATATACTATCGTATTGAGTGTTTTCTGATTTCGAGATTTTAAGTCATGTTATGATTCGAGACTCCAGTACCGAATCTTACTCTAGAATTGTTGTAATTTTAGTATATAGTCTTACAACACCAGCTTGTAGGAATTCTAGACTTAAGCGTGTTACATATGGATTTAGAACTAGGTAGAATGAGTACTAGTTAGTTAGTGACTACTACTCAAGACCTAGAATTTTCCGTAACTTATTTCACCTAGCGATATCAGTAAAGATACTTCTGAACCACGTGAATTCTTGTGATACCTTCTTTTGAGTAACATTTGAAGATGATCATAACCCGAACTCTAATTAAGGATGTGAACTTCAGTTAATCGAACAAATGATCTTGATCATGCCTTTTTCTATGAATTTGATATCCAACACTACATGAAAACTTCGTGTTGTCATTCGTAACCTGATCTGAAATGCACTTTTAAGCTTCTATCTGAACATCCGCACTTTTGAGAGTTTGTCACTAAGCATGAAAATTTTGAGGACGAAATTTTTTTTAAGGGTGTGAGAATTGTAACACCCCAAAATTCCCCTCAATTCAAAAACTCTAAAATTTCAAATCCTTAATTTCATAATCCTAATTTTAGAAATTCAAAATTTCTAAAACCTAGCTTTTATGGACTATATCGTAATCTTTGGAAGGATTTGATTTCTAATTTTAAATTCCCGAACTCATGACAAAATTTTGAGAAATTTGGATTTCATGGGCAAATCGTAATTTTTTAAAAGTTTGAAGATAATTATGTAATTTTCTAAAGTGTAACTGTCATCATAGTAGCTTTATTGAAATTTGGGGACTAATCCCCAAATTAACCCAGTTCCTTTTAAAATTGAATCCTAAGTCCTTGTTAAAGTCGACATCTTTTTGTTTATTTTTTAAACTTTATTTTTCCCTTTAATTATTATTATAGTAATTTTATCCTATATATACTGTGTTCTAATGAAAAATAAACCTAGCTTCTCTATTGTCGGTTCCCCTAAAACTGAATTTCTTCATTGATTGTTGCCCATCACGTTGGATCGAGAGTCCTAGACCCAGTCGTCGTCCATCCTCGAGATCACCTATATTCGAACCATACTGATACACTGTTTACAGCCAAACCAGAACCATGTCGTGGGTGTCTTGAACACATTGAGTCGTTGTTTCCAAACACATCGAGCTGTTGATTGAACCGCTGGTGACTTCAATCGTTATCCGTTTCGTCAAATTCGAACCGTTCTAACCTGAACTGTTTAGTCCAATCATGCCTTCAATTGATTTGGAGATCAATAATACGAATCAGATAAGTTTTCAAATTTTTAGATTAGTGTTTTAGACTTAATTTGGTGGCATAATAGTATTAAAATAGATATTACTCTCATAGGTACCGATACAGTTTGACCTAGTAATTTTGATCGTGGAAAACACATTAATTAGTAGGTTGTGTTTGCTTGGGCTAAGGTGTGTTTCTTGTTGTACTACATAATGATTTTATCTTGTGATGTTTTATATCGTATGCACATTTTTACATGTAATGTGGCATGATGAATTTTCCATGCATTCTTACTTGATTTGAGATTTAACTAAACATCAGATTTATCAAATTGTGTTCATCAAATTTATCGAACTATATGTTGAGACTAGTACAAATGTGATTTTATATCATTATCTGCATGAGTTGTGATTATACGGTGGAAGCAGTGATCTTTACCATATATTGATTGGTGACGAATTAGAGAGTGGTTCTGGGGAACCTTACTCTTCAGACATTGCTATGTAGTTGGAATTCATTGCATTATTTTTTTTATAAGTTAAAGCTTTTGTGTTGTACATCGTCTTTTGTGAATTTAAAGATTTTATCAAAATAATAATACTTTTGAGATTGTGATTTTTCTTGCACTTTAGAGACACACTAAGCTCTTTAGCTTACTGCTCCTTAGTTTCCTCCCCCTTAATTTCCTCCCCCTTAGTTTTCTCTTACAGATATTTTTAGATTTTAGGCGACGTGGTATTTGGAGGATCTCGCATTTTATCTTGTTATTTTATTTTCACTATGAAACTATTTTTAGTTATTCAGATCATTATTATTATTTGTTATTTTGAGACATTGATGTAACTCATAGTTTGAGACTACATATGTTTTGGGATTGTTTTTAGCATGCATTTATGGATTTTTAATTCAGATATTTTTATTAAATAATCAGAATATGTTTTAACATTCGAGTTTCATAAATAATTATGGTATTTTACATAAATTATTATTATTTAACAATTCATTTGTTTTTATAAACATCTAAACCTAAAATCTTTTACTTAAGGGAAAAGTTTTCAATCGTGACTTTCTAAATTTAGTATTTTATATTTAGTGGTATTAGAGCTGAGTTCAACCCTCGGACTGTGAGGCTCACGGACGAAAAAGTAAAAAAAAGTTTTCAATTTTTAAAAAAATAAGATTTTGGCATGCATTTAAAAATATTTTGGTAAACAAGAATTTTCTAAAAAATATACTAGCATATTGAGTGTTTTCTAACTTTGAGATTTTAAGTCATGTTATGATCCCGTAACGGTACTGGAACAGAAGCGTACCAGTATGTAATGTAGCATATCGGTACACTATGCTAGAAATGATTATTTTTGGCTTGTCTGATCCGATACTTGATCATAGCGTACCGGTACGCCCTGCACCGGGTTACAAATCTGGAACTAAAATTCAGTTTCGATGCTTTTTAATGAGGATTCAAAACTTCCCTAAATGTATTACCACATATTCATACTTGTTAAGGCAATTTAAACATATTGTCACGGGGCTAGCATTTTGACCTAACGAATCACGCGGCCTTAGTTGATGTTACTTAGACAAACGACTAAGTCAGCCCGAATTTTCACTATGGAAGATCAAATTCTTACAAGGCACTAACAACGGTGAATCGTCTAAGCTGAAGTAAACTATAGAGAAGGCAACTCAAGAACAAAAGAAGAAAACTAAGAACACTTAAGAACAACACAGAGGATTTAGAGTAAATGCCTTGATTACTCAAAAGATAGATGATTTACAAATGAGATGAGGAGCCTCTATTTATAGATGAGTCCCCTTACATCCGACGGTTCCTACTGATTTACATCGACGGCCTAGATCAAAACCTACTAACCACAATCAGCACAAAATTGGTATATTCCCTAGATTCCAATCTTTATCTAAAGAAAGTATCTCTTATATTCACATTGTATGTTCACATAGGTGTGGATGGTTAAGTCTTTTAGAATTTTCCATGAATCGGACCAATTTGGTGGTCTTTTCAACCCTAGAGTTTGCCTTCGAACCTCTAGGGCAGCTTGTTGCACATGTGACTCAGACCTCAACTCAAGGTCCGTGACATTCTCCCCCACCAAACTTAGCGTCGCCCTCGTCGCTCTCCAAAGTTAAGTTAAGAACGATCCTGGGAACTCATATAATATCTTAACCATGGATGAAGCCAAGATTTAGAATTGAGGGGAAGCATAAATAATCCAATTTCCTCAAAATCTTTTATAGGAGAATAAAGGTAAAAGAAAATTTGGGGGTTGGGGGACAGTTACCACTCCCAACTTTTGGGAGCATTTAGGAGACGCTCGTTCGTCCTTTATTTTTCTTTTAACTATTGTACAATAAAGATTTTGATTTCTATGGTTGATAAAAATTTGCAGCTACACCATCCATCTGTCATGGAGATGTTTGAGTAGATAATAGATGCATCCAAAGAGAAATGAAATCGTAACATTTCTCGATTACGATAACACTCTTTTACCTATTGTTGAGGTTCTAGATTGAGCTTTCATGTCCCACAAGGTTGCCTATATGTTATATATAAAATTGTACTTAGGCTTTTTGGGTGTTGTTCATCAAAACTAAAATTATGTGATTAAATACATCAGATGTGAAAAACATTGAGAAAGGTAGCCAAGTGTTTCCCTACTGCTATAATGAGTGGCTGATGTAAAGAAAAGGTACATTTTCAAACCTTAAGATTTAATTTTATCTTCTACAATAAAAATTAGTACCACTGTCTGCTCCCATAATCTTCTACTTCTTTCTAAAAGAATTTCGAAAGGTGTGTTAGGGTTATGAAGAAAAAAATCAGCCATTATATTAATATAAAGAGTTTTTTTCACTTTATTCACGTGTAATCCACGCGGAAATAATGTTATTTTAATTTTATGTATTTATTGTGTTAAGTCAACATTCTATTAATGACTACCAATATTTAACGTTCAAGCGACCAAAATTTTATAAAACGAAAACATAAGTGATTACACCAATACATTTTTAAATTTAGTGAGTAAAAATAAACACTTATAAATCATAAGTGACCATACTTTACCCATTAAATTATTATATTTAATAGCAAATAAAACCCTATCAATTCATTTAGTTACTTGATGATCATATTTAAATTTGGTCAGAATAAATTGATCATTCTACATATTAGTATTATATACGTTAGACTAATAAAAATTATACTTTGAATCATCAAGTGTTTGGGCAACAAAAGTAGGTCAAGAGGGAGAAATCAATTCATCTTGAGATTCTTCTTCAATAGTTTCAATTGTAGCTTTTAATTTAGCAGCTGGTAAGTTTATTATAGTGAGAAATCATATTTACTAAAAAAAATTATTTTAGTTATTGTTTATGCCCTAATATATGTTTATTTGCAAATAGTAAACTTTTGACTGCCTTGAGTTTATTTTACATGTGATATTAGAGCAATGTTAAAGAATGTATACTTTTCTGTTGATTGATTAGAAACTCTAAAATTAATTATTTAAGATATCTATATGATTTATTTTAATAAATTAAACATAATTATAAATGTTTTGTTTATCATAGATTAGAGGTTTTAATTGAAATCCGTTTATTGAATTTACACGGTTTGATGATTTTAAATCATTCTTTGATTTAATAATTTTTTCATATCTTTAATACAATGTTTTTTGTTTGGTCATAATTATAGAATATTGATGTGCAAATATATATATATATATATATATATATATATATATATATATATATTAGCCATTTGTTGAAAGTTATAATAACCTAAAGTAAAGGCTTGTATCAAAATTTACCCTCAACATTTGTTTGAATAGTTATTTTAGTCTCTATTATTTTTTAAGCACTTTATCCTTCAATGTTTCGTTTTTAATAAAAAAAATCTCATTTTTTGAATGGAAATTATTAGTTGACTCGAGATATTTGTTTCATTATTAGTTAATTTTTGACAATTCAAGCAATCACTAATTGTAACAACCCGAATTCTTAAGTAAACTATTGGTTGTTGATCCGAGTCAAGAACTAGGTAGATATAAGGTAATTGAGTGTTTTGGGCCAAGGTTGGGTCACAATATGTGAGAATTTAGTTTAAATAAGGGTCTACTGAAATAAAGGACAAAGTTAAGAGATTTATGTGGTTATTTTCTCATTTACAAGAATGGAGGCTGAATTCCTTATAAAGAATATTGTTTTTGTGTGAGGTTTATAAGAGAAAAATTAAAATCATGATTTTACACCCTCTTTTCTTCTTCTTTTTTTCATTTCTCTTCCCCTCAAACAAAATTCTCTAAAACTCTTATATTTACCATTCAAACACTTTAGCCAGATTTAGAGTTGAGATTCATCATCCTTACTCCACGACCTTCAAGAAAATCTTTTCTTCTCTAAAATGTTGTGTGAAGCTATCTTGAGATTTTGGAGGGATTTTATCTTTGGTAAGCTTTTCCATATGATATTATTATGTTTTTATACTTCAATTCCGGAACTTTACCTTCCCAAATTCTTTGTTTAATGTATATGTTTTTCTTTGCTTCTTTTCATTTATTATTATCGATTTTTTATATTATTAGGGATTCAACCAGGTTTAGAGAGGAGGAAAAGTAAATTTCACCAAGAAAGAATTCTATTTGAAGTTTTTCTAAGAAAAATCTCAAATTGAAAGAATATGTAAATAAGAAAAACTATTTTTTTTTCATTTTCAATTAAAACTAAATTGATTGAATGTGTAATTTGATGGATTAAATACGCTATTATTCAAAATTTTGTAACTGCCACGCACCTATTATTTTACCATAGCTAACAGCTCAATAACCATTTTCTAACATAAACTAAAGTTTAAGACCATTATGTAATTTTTGAAAATTTGGTAACCATTTTGTATTTTTTGGTAATGTGTAGTGACCCTTTTTTGGTATAGAGAAGCAAACCTTGTCTGCAAGGGAGCCAAATGCCGCATAGAGTTTAAATGTGTGACCCAGCAGAGTAAAACAGATACACAAAAAATAACCTTTACTTCATAACCATGAAATAACAATTGTGCAATTAAAACTCATAAGCAACTGCTTCCCATTAACATTAAGGAAGGGAAAGTATTGATTGCTAAAAAGATTCAAACAACAGAACAAAAAAAAAATCAAAAAACAAAACTGTAACAAAGTTAAACTTTCTGCTAAGGACTTACCATAATTTTCATCTCTTCTAAACCGAGTTTTATGAGGTCCAACTCCTTTATCATGCATGGAAGCATACAGTTTTTTTGTAAGCTCTATATAACTCGGCACAATAAAAACTAGTTATCATACCGATTCGGTGAAATAAAAGATAGTTTTCGCCATGTAAGAGGTTTCATTTGAACCAGTACAAGATTTAAAATTTCAACAGTCTTACCTTTTTATTGCCGAGGACTGTTAATCGGTGGTGAGAACTCATATGATACATATTTCTCTGGAAATATACTTGGATAAATGAAATACCAAAGTCCAGCTGGGTCACCAAGGCCAATATATGGTTCTCTAGGCCTCTTAGGAGAATTTGTTGGAAACCTATCAAGAGAATTAGTTAGAATTATTTGCTGGCTTATATGAGGTGACAATCTCAGTCGAGGCAATGGGTCGAGCAGTAAATCCTCAACACACATTCCATCATTTATTATTCACCTTTGAGCTCCACTAAGAACATTCATAAAAACCATTATGCTGTTAATAAAAATCATTTATAAATTGGTTGCAGAACAAAAGAGATAATAAATTTGCCGGTTGTTAACGGTGTCCAACAAGTTTCTTAAATGACGTTCAATTTGTAGTTTCATAGACCCTTAAGATAAAAAAAAGATTGAGGTTTCTCATTTACCAAAGCAATCTTAGCTAAAAATTGACATAAAATCAACTGCCCATCCTAGCCAAAAGAGACACCATTAATCCCTTAGACTTTTGATTCTCAGAAGGCATATGTATTCAAATGCTCTAAAGTTAAAAAATAAATGATGATTAAAGGACAAAACCTAAATGAATCCGATCACATCACAAAGTTTGAAAGCAGATGAAGAGAGACTTGTTTGAGCTCCACGACCGATAACCTGAAATTGACCTTGAGATAATTAAAATGGTTTAAACAACAATTTCTTAGTTAACTGGAAAGCAGAATGATGAAAACACTGATGTCCTTGCTTCCAGGGCAAAAGAAGAAAGAAATATGTTATCCTCTGTGCTTTTAATAATTCAAAGGGCTAAATAAATTGGTCCCTTCACTAGAAAGATCACCTGAACAAACAAATTGTTATCCCATACAGTACTCAACAAAAGTAAGGCCTAACTCTGGAAGATTAAAGTAGGATCTTCAATGTTCAGGCATTCTATACCAGAAGAATAAAAAAAAAAAATTAATGGTTTTTTTTAGCAAACTGTGTTGTATTGATGAGGCCAACATGCCTATTTCTAATAATATCATTTTGCTATCACATCATTCACTTATCCTTTCAAAATTAATTGACATGTCTTCACAAATACAACCAAAACTATTTTGAGGATTAAGTTTCCACTACATTTAATGAAACTAACCTAATTAAAATTATATGTGAAACTAAAAATAAATTGCAAATGTTCCAAGAATATTAATAAAACAGTAAAATAAATACTGATAATATTATTAGATCGAATAGAACAAAATTAATTACAAATAAATTTGAAATTAAAAATAGAAAATCAAATAAATAAACCGTAATTTGATTGAGTAAAAACGAGTTGAGGCCTGTGTGAGCACAGTTTCCTTAAGATAGATTTTCGGCCACTCCAATGGTGCTTGAGATACATTGGTCGTTTGTCTCCCAATAAACAACAAATAGATGATAAACTGTAGTAACACGTCTACAAAGATCACGAACTATAACCTTGCCTTCCTCTATCACCGAAAACATTTTAAAAAATAACATAGTAAAAATAGTAGAAAATCTTTGTGTTTTTGCTGTAGTAAAACCTAGTAGTTTGCATGCTATTTATAGGGTAGGAGTTTTATTAGAAATAAAATTTGTGAATTATATGAATTTTATTTAAAATAAAATTCATTTATCAAATAGCATTATGACAATAATATCTGAATTAAAAGATAACATCTTATCATATATTTATCCTTTTAATTCCAGAAAATTCAAAAAGTAATATCCAAAATTAAGGATAATCTCTAATCATTTATCCTTTTATTTGAGATATTAAAAATGCTACATTTAAGAAAAATTAGCTCGTAATGGGTTAAAATATTTGCAAGCCCACGGAAGGCCTGACTGGTCCGAACATTCATGTTACCATATCATATAAGCTTAAGTTATTTAATAACCACCAAGTAGAGTCTTGTATACAAACATATCCCACGCTTGGTTACCCATCAATATGGGATATAAACCTTTTCCTTTTCCTTAACTCAATTCACAAGTCCACTTTGAGCATCAATTTCTCATTCATCACTCACTCGTTTTAAACGTATAAGATATCATTGTAAACGTCTCATGGAGTAGAATATGATGATGTAATTTCATTATTCGAATCTCCACCTTTACCCATTGAAAATATGTCTCAAAGTTTCAACATTATCATATTTTTTCCAACAATGCCCCACATGAATGAAATTGATTTAAATCAAAATATTTTGACTCGATGTGGTGATAGATGCTGGAGTATGCCCAAAGACCAATCATAAGATGGTTGTAAAAGACATACTTATTTTATCTTGTTTATTAATATAAATTCATTATTATTATTTCAATCTTATTCTGTGCATTTATAAATAAACTGAATTATAATAAAGTCCTTAGAATAATATAGTTATTCTTGAATATCCTTAGTCGAGTATTATTGTGGGCATGGACAACAATAATATATTAAGACTAATATATAGTTGATTGATGACAAAGTGTTGTCATTGACATGAAGATGTCAAAATCAATACATAAGTATGTGTTAGACAACGACATACTAGACTGACCCGCCATGAGCATGTTTCTTGGATTATTATGTGACAATTACAACATTGCTCATGGTGATAATTACATGTATGATCCTCAGACTTGAGATCATCATTATTTCAACATCGCGAGTGACATATTTTGATACGGTCAAACGTGTGTCGTAACTGACTACACTATAAAGACTAATATTGGATATGTCACAATCTATGTAGCGGAATATAATTGATCAATATAGGATTTGTCCCCCCTACATAATAGGAGTAATGTTATAGGCCACTTGATTGAGTGAGACTAGAAAATGCATGACCATGCTCGAATAAATTGATATGGGATATCATAGTTATTCGTTTATAATAGTCTACTCAAGATAACAAGACATATTAGATGGACTATACAAGTGTGACTAATCCATGACTTGTGTCTGATCTAAAAATGAAGACAAAAGGATGAAATACATAAAAGAAGTTAATCACGGAAAAGGTTAAATCGAACCACGACTTCATGTAACTTAGGTAGTAATGATGTATTACTAGATGCCACTCATTGCTAGTAATATTAGAATTGTTCTAGATATTACTGCTAAAGTTACATGAACCTACAAGGGTCACACCCTATGATTAAAACGAACAAATAATGACTAGATAGCATGTGTACAAATTTGTTGTGCACGAAATAAGTAAAAAACCGAAATTATTATGATCATTGAAATTATAGATAATTTCGGTTATATATATTTTAGTACTAGATAATTAATGTAATTATCAGATACTATTAAAATATATATATCCCTAAAGAAACCTAATAGAAGTAGAATCGGATTCTACATATTTAATTATATTTGGATAAATATAATGTATATTTAAAGAATTCGAATTTAATTAGAATTAGAGTTTTAAATACTATTTAAAGGCATGAGGTCTAGCAGCCAATGGTATGCTTTTCGGAAAACCTCTCTAACAGTTAGAGAAGAGAAAATATTATTCATTTTATTTGGGTGGACTATGTAGAGGTAGAACGTTGCTGTGACGACTCAGATTCGATTTGGATTCTCCTATACTCACTGCGAATTTGTAGATTTATTGAGGTAACATTTCATCATTTATCACCCTGAATTCGTCCTTTGTACATGGATCAGTGGTGGATTACGCTGGATAATTTTTTCGCTGTGCCATGGGGTGTACCGACGTTTCCCAACAATAGATTCTACAACCTATAACTGCATAGGATAGGTAGGTGTCCACCCTTGAACCTTCTATTGTGAAAGTATATTTACTTTACTAGCTGACTAGTAGACGTGATATCCTTGAACTGTTCTGTTGTTTGTGTAGAAGATGATATACTTCACACAACTATTTCTCTGGTAAGAATATTAGTTCTCATGGGTATGTCCGTATAGCCGTGGACATCACCTGGTTCTGCGAGAGTTTGAGAGAACAATGCCCAATAGTCTCCTTGAAGCAGCCCAGATTCACTCTTACACAGGTGACTTATGTTGTTTGCCTCACTGAAACAGACAATGGTCATTAAAAGCTTTGCTTATCCTATTCCACTTTTGATCTCTATTTACATCATAGGAACAGACTCAAGAGTAGAACTCCCACAGCAACCGTACAATACCTCTACAAGTAGGTTGTCCCTTTGAACCTAGATCTTGGGATCTCCGGTTAATTAGGTAGAGTTTTCCTTCACATAGCCCTTTAAATTTCCATGGGATTTAGTCTTATTCCTTTCGACGTCTTCTCAATCTGATCTCGATTTAACCCTTTTGGTTAGCAGATCTGCAATGTTATCCTTTAATCTTAAAAAATCAATAGAGATAACTCTATTTGAGATCAGTTGTCTAATGGTATTATATCGACAACGCAAATGTCTCGGCTTACCATTATACATAAAGCTCTGTGCTCTACTAATTTTTGCTTGGTCATCACAATATATGCATATTGTGGGCATATACTTTGGCCATTCAGGAATATCCTCCAAGAAATTCTAAAGTCATTCGGCTTCTTCTCTAGACTTGTTTAAAAATACAAACTCAGATTCCATTATGGATCTGGTTATAACCGTTTGTCTTGAAGATTTCCATCCACTTGTGCCTTTGATATCTTGAATATCAGATATCCAACTAGCATCGGGGTATCCTTCTAAATAGTAGGATATCTAGAATAATGCAATCCATTGAGTATATAAGATATCTCAATACCCTCACAATCGTTTTCCCGTGATTTTCACTTGTATTGCTTGTGAATCTACTTAAATTGCTCACTATAAAAGTAATATTTGGTCTAGTATAACTCATGAGGTACATTAGACTACCTATGA
Organism: Hibiscus mutabilis; assembly: GCA_019671005.1. Taxonomy (NCBI): domain Eukaryota; kingdom Viridiplantae; phylum Streptophyta; class Magnoliopsida; order Malvales; family Malvaceae; genus Hibiscus; species Hibiscus mutabilis. Next base: position 57,894,763 of record CM033716.1, on the reverse strand, counting down.
CCCTTGCATATTTCACTTGGTCAACATTTTGACTTTTATTCTTGATAGATCTTGTCTTTTTATGTCATTGCTTTGGCGGTGAGGTTGTTACCTTTGCAAGACACCCCCATATTTTAAAGTATTTGTAGGAAGGGTTTGTTCCCTTCCATAACTCATATGGTGTCTTATCTCTTTAATTTGGGGAACCTTATTTAAAGGGTAATTAGCTGATAGAACAACCCCTCACATGTTAGGCACATTTTTGAAGTTGTAGTTCTTTTCAGAAGTCATCTTCAAAATTATAGTACCAACATTACTCATATATAGCTTCTTCCTCATATTATGGCTTTTGAAGCATTTCCAATTAAAATTTTCTTTTTGAACACACCACCCTTTTTGATCTTAGATAAAACCAGTTCTACAATTTGTTTTCTTTAAAGTCCTTTTTTTGCTTTAATTACGTTTGTCTTGGCAATATTTTTCATAATAGTATATGCCTTACAACATTTGAATGTGATAACAACTTTTACTTTTACCTTATCCTCTCTAATAATAGGAGGATCATCTTTCAGATATTTGACCAAGTTTATCATGGTCAAATATGCAACATCTTTTATTGTCACGTTTTGAAATTATTTTCAATAAATTTTACTAGTTTTTTCATTGTGTCACATAGTCACAAACCAGAAACAGAGGATTATGAATTTCTTATACGTTAAGAATTTAGCTAAAGACTAAAAATCATAAATAAAAACATAATTTCCAACTTTTGTTACACGTCGGGAATTTAGTAAACTAAAACCCGAAACAAAAGTTCACACAGTCTAATAGAAAGAACAATAATGAAAAGAGCACCAGGTAGCTAACTTATGGAGAGAAAAGTCGTGCACTAGGCATGCTTAAATACCAAGTTCTCCAAAGAACCGATCCTAGACATGCACTTTCATATTGTTTTTCAATCACCGTTTATGGTTTTATTCTTTTATGCTTAAGGAAGTTCTTGAAGTCGTTCCAAACATGTGTTAGCTTCTCAAATGATTAACGCTTTAACGGATTCACTTATCAACATTCCATCTTCCATTTTGTATTTTTGGTCTAACGACCCTCACAATTCTTTAGCCATTTTAAACACTGTACACTTCATAACGTATATCAGATTGGAATTGAGAATTTAATTTAACATAGAAAATAAAGTTCGATGCTTTTATTCAAGACCTCGGTCAGAATCAACACTATAAATGACGTTGAACAAAATAGTGACCAATTATACTTTCGATGACAATTTTTGTTAAAACAGATTTGTTAACAACAAACTTTGAATAAATCAAATTTATTAAGATTGTTTCTTGTTTTGGAAAGAAGATCAAGTAAACCCGTTAAAACGGTAGGAATTAAATCCTAAAACGAATTGTTTACAAGATCTTAGTTTCCAAACAGATTAAGATTCCTTTTAAGTATCTTGTTCGTCTCTATAAATTTTTCAAAAGAAATTGTTAGTCGGTAAAAAATAATCTACAATATTTCTAAAACACATATAATAATAATTATTATTAAAGAAAGAATCAAAACTAATAAAACTCTTCCCTTCCACCGTACATATTTGGCTTAAAATAAGGCAACAAAAAGTTTACTATGCACGATATCTTGAAAACGTGGAGAATCATAACAAATCTCACGTTCTACGAACATCGGCCTTGCTCTCGAACTGCAACAATTTTCAGTTGCAATTACCAATCTTTGGTGGTTATAAATGATTCTATGTAATACATCCCACATGTACTCCATTTCGAATGAAAGTTGGGAGTTGGGTTTCGAAAACCGCATCGCACAACAATATAAATATTCGTTTTTTGGTACATTGCTGCATAACAAAACATCAGTACCGACTGAAAATTAATTCAAAAAAATTAAATAAACACTTTAACTTTGCCATAGTATAAATCATTGTCTTAAATATAATAATTTGTTTGTCCTGAATTAAACTCGAATCTGTCTTAAGATTGTTAGATAAATGACGTTAGTAATCCAATAATAATAATAATAATAATAAATACTGATAATATTATTAGATCGAATAAAATAAAATCAATTACAAATAAATATGAAATTAAAAGTAGAAAATTGAATAAATAAACCGTAATTTTATTGAGTAGAAACAAGTTGAGGCATGTGCGAGCACAATTTCCTTAAGATAGATTTTTGACTACTCCAATGGTGCTTGAGATACATTGGTTGTTTGTCTCTCAGAATACAACAACTAGATGATGAACTGTAGTAACACGTCTGCAGAGATCAATCTCTGTGTTTTTGCAGTAGTAAAATCTAGTAGGTTTGCATGCTATTTATAGGGGTAGGAGTTTCATTGGAAATAAAACGTGTAAATTATCGGAATTTTACTTAAAATAAAATTCATTTATCAAATAACATTATCACATTAATATATGAATTAAAAGATAATATCTTATCATATATTTATCCTTTTAATTCCAGAATATTCAAAAAATAATATCTAAATTTAAGGATAATCTCTAATCATTTATCCTTTTATTTGAGATATTAAAAATATTGCAAGCCTGCAAAAGGCCTGATCGATCAAAACATTCAAATTACCCATAGGATATAAGCTTTTCCATTTTTCTTAACTCAATTCACAAGCCTACTTTGAGCATCAATTTCTCATTCATTACTCACTCGTTTTAAGCGTACGAGATATCGTTGTAATAGTCTCAGTGACTAGAATATGAAGACGTAATTTTATTATTCGAATCGCTACTTTTACTCATTGAAAATATGTCTCAAAGTTTCAACATTATCATATTTTTTTCCAAGAAGTAATCTGATAACAACTGATTGCTGAGCAGAAAAAATTTGAAAGTACATAATTTTCAAATTCAGAAAAAAAAAACAAGTGTAACAATGCTTGGTGTTTCCCAGCCTTCACCAATTTGATACCATCTCCCCTGAAAAGCACTTAACGAAATGTTAAAACTCCTTCAAAAAACTGACATAAAAAAGGATAAAGTGGGCGTAATAAGTACGTACGTAAAATTAATTTGATTAATTTAAATAATTTATTAAATTATGAAATTAATTTAAATTGTCAATTAATAAAAAAATCTTTTTTTGTTTAAACAAAACAAAAGCAAGAAATGCTATTCTACAACACTGTGCTGGCAATCACAATGAAGCAATTCCATCGCTTGGTTTGGTGGTTCTGCAAAATACAAGCTCTCCAGCTACTGTCCTCGGGAGAAGATCGCCATTAGATCTGCTACAGCATTTTGTGCTCGTCGGATATGTCGCACAGATACCTCCCAATCCCTTTGAAGAAGCTCCCGAATCACCACAATGAGAGCATTACCATGTTTGGTCGAGTTAGGCTTCAACAAAGCGCTCACTGCCTCAAAGTTGTCAGATTCCATCTCAATTCGCCTATAACGGAGTCTCCATCCATGTTTTAAACCATCAAAGATCACCTAGAGTTCGGCATTAAGCACCGAGCATTTTCCTATGCTACGCGAGTAACCAAACAGCCAATGTCCTTGAGAGGAACGAAGAACTCCCCCAACACTAGCATTACCATCGGTGCTGTTCACTGCACCGTCCGAATTCACTTTAATCCATCTATCCCTCGGTTTCTGCCACGATATGTTTGTTGTGGTTAGGATATGAAGCTTTCTCCGTGACTGTGCCACCAATGCTGTCTTGACTTCCTCCATAAACTGCAAACTCGAAGATATGAGATCCTCCTTCTCTACAAACTCTGTATCAAATAAAAATCCGTTCCGTCTAGTCCATATTTTCCAACAAATGATGGGAAATAGGACCGCCGATGATCCATGTTGTTGACCGAAATAATTTGGATGTCGAATATTACACCGAATACTATAAACTCACTAATTTACTATCGCCTTGATGCTAACGTCTCGACGTCTAACCGAAAATCGTCCAAATACTTGCCAACCTCCAAAAAAAATATTAAGTGTCAATATAAATTAGACCAAACTAAAGTAATAAATTTATTAAAATATTTCCATTGCCGTCATAACACAAATATTCGAACCATTCCTATATCCCTAATCAATTACAGCGTCTCCGCAACACATACATCTCTGTTTTCTCATGCCCAGACTTGGGCCATTTAATCCCCCCTTTTTTTTTTCTCCATTCCACGCTTACAACTGGAACATTCCATTCCTCAAATTTCTTTTTTTAACCAAAACGCCACTTATAAATTGAAATAGGCAGCAGCCCTTAACTCTACTTCGCCACTGCCCTGACGTGATGCCCTGCCTCGACCGAATATTTTCCCTTACATTTTGTCGAACACAAATGATGCACCTTAATTTATAATCTAATAATTCAATCAGTCATTCTACCAAGCACCCTATTCAACAATCTAAATCTGAATTTAATCAATTAGGTTAATTATGGAATTAATTAAATAAAAATTGATATTAGATTTCATGTTTCTCAAAAAATTAACTATCGATCCAATCAAAACATCTGAATTTTGTCTGTCAAATCACAATCACCATTTATCATACAAGAAACCTTATAAACCAAATTAAATCGTAAATTCCAATAGAAATGATAGATAATCAATCAAAAACAATTAAAGAACCTTTAAAAATCAAAAGATTATCCAATTGATAGGAAAAAAATAGAAGTTGAAAATATCATTCGCCAATTGAACATGAATTCCAAGAAGATTTGATGAAGACTATTGGTTCTTGCTAGATTGATGAATAGAAATAATTTAAGATATAAAAGAGATGAAAATTAAGAAGGAAAATCAATATTTTTTAATTTGTGTGACAAAGTCAAGAGAGAAAGTGAGAGAAAAGCTTAGATATGCCTTTCTCATTTTTTGGAAAAATAATAATCTTCATCTTCATTTTTTGGAAAAATAATAATCTTCATCTTCTTTTGTTAAAAATAAGAGGAAAAAGATATATCAATAATTATTTTATTAATCTCAATAAAATATCAACTTAATTCATTTTTACAATATTGCCATCACTAACATTTTACAACCATTCTAAAATAGTCACTTTTTAATTTAATATTAAACCGACTCATTTAAGAATTACTGAAAATTAAATTCCACCCTTTAATACAATCATTAAATATAAGTTCAAAAATATTTGCCGAGATAATTTTATCAGTAACCAATTTAATCAAACTAAACTATTTTTTGAAATTAATTAACTAGCTAAAGCCTAACCCAAAATTTCAACCCGATTTTGATATTTCACCCAAATTTCTTGCCCGTTTTTCGAGATGTTACAACTCTCTCACTCTAAAAGAAACTTCGTCCTCAAAATCTACCTAAAGGGAACAAATAAATATTGAGCTTCTTACTGTCAACAGCTTCATCGATTACACCTACACTGCATAACTTTCACAAATTCAATCGTCTCGATGAGCAACACTTAGTTGCTAGAGACTTAATCAGAAATATCCCTTACCAATGTTAAAACCAACATTTTTCAACTTTCTCTTTACAGGGACAATAAGCAAAAGGTCAATCAAGCCTTTCCATATAAACATAGGCACATCATCAATTACATATTTGAGCTCAAAATCATCTTGACACAACATGTCATAGAACCAGTCTTCCCATTTATCTATATATCGTCTATTAAGACTTACATCATCATACCATTATGAACTATTCTCTACAACCTTCATCCACGGAAAAATGCCGAGAAACACTCAACCACCCATATGATATCGAGTTTCTTGTTGTCTCAATCCATATAAAACTTATCTAATTTCTAACCTCAAAACAACACCAATCTATCGAAAACCACTTTTAACATACAACAAAGCTTCTAAATTCAAATTAGCTCTTCTTAACCGTATATCAACTTAAACCGTAGTAACAATCATCAAATAACTCCCAACAATAGAAGCTAACAACAAAAGTTCATTTTAACCATACATCCACCATTATTCATGGAGAACAACTATCTCAATTAATCAATTAAACTAATTTCGGGAGCAAGCTTGCAAAATTGATTTTTAGATTATTATCAATCAATAAAAAATTATTAATACCCAATAAAAAATATTAGGTTTAAACAACCTAACCATGACCCGTTCTTATACCCATTATAAAACAATTAAGCTCAATTAAATTCATTTTAATCACAAATGCTAATAGAGTAAAAAATTTATTGAGGAAACAAAGCGTGTGGAATGTCAGAAACTATAGCTCACATTGCTTGAAAGGAGTACAACCAAAATGAGATTCCCCTTGTATTCTAATGTGAAAATCGTTTTTACCAAAATCCACCAAATCCACTGAAGTTTAAAAATTATTTGAATGAAAAATAGATTAAAAAATGAGATCGAAAAATCAATTGATCACTGAAAACATTTTAGGAGTGTAGAAAATACAAAAACAACAACTTTAATTTTAAAAACAATTAGGAAACTTATGTTTCAGAGAAAATGTTAACCATCGGTAGTAATTTTTTAATAAAAGAAAAATAAGTTATTATAATACAAAGGGTGAAATTGCTCCCTAAAAATTCTTAACTTGTGTCTCATTTCTATTTAATTCACAAAAATCACTCTAAGACCAAATAGTCTTTTTTTTACAAGTCATCAAATCACAATTCTTGTTATTTAATAAACCAATTAAATAACCTTCCAAAACATTAGTCATGGCCAATTTACCAAATTCATTTTAAAATACATTCAGCTATTAACCAGAATTACTAAGCTCAAACTACGATCCCAAACAAAACCTAGCAAATCATCCAATTCAATAGAACATCTCCCGCCGCAACTTCGCTAACGGTGCAACAATCTCAGAAGGTTTCTCAACGAATTTCGATAATAATCTACTGGACCCAGAAAAACCACGTACTTCTAACACCAACCTTAGCTGCTTCAAATCTAAACAACTCTAACTTCCAAGAATCAATCTTTAACACCTTCTATAATCTATGAGACCCCAAAAAACCTCACCGCTAAAGCTACTTACATCATATCCTCATTAGCCTTCGAAAAGTCATCCGTAAGTGTGAACATATGTATGCATGATTACTTATATGCCCTCCTAGATGTGTATGTATATGTATGCAAACCACTAATGTCATGCTCAAATGTATGCATGTACTAACATATTTAAACATATACATATAAGTGTTTATGCATTGTGAATGTTCAACTGTTCACACTTACTAATAACATTCTCAGAACCAATACTCATTTCAACATGCCAAAAATCGCACTTACCCAACTAAGGAACAAACACTCGACTTGCTACAAAAGCCAACCAAACAATTCTAGGTTGTCGGTCAAGATCCTTTTCGATACCATTATACATGAGAATACCACTACTCTTGCTACTCACGAAATCAAGTATTCACAGAATACTCAACTCATCGCAACCTCGCAAGTCACTAGTGCACTCGCCATCTACACGATATAATTGAAAATTCATACCAACCAAACGTTCTTAAACACCATTTTCGTTAGCAACCACACTGATGCTTCAGAAAATAAAACTTTCAGTCATATCCACAAACTAACCATTATCACTATTACGCTCTCAACTTATACATTTTCTAAATACCCGTCAACACGACACAGAAAAGAGTCATATGTCTCCTCATCCTCTTAACATTTGTGAGCAGGTTGCCTCGCAATGCAAGCCACATGAATACTTGAATGCGTTGCGGAACTTCTAATGACCACACCATGCCCCATATATCATCTCTAGCTACCTCGGCATATCCCCTCAAGGCCATGTATGCCGATTTAACAGAAAAATTCCTCTTTGACTCCCATTTCCATGTTGGCCAATCATTCCCCAAACTAGTATTAGGAACTACAGTAGCCATAATACAATGCATACAGTTCTCCAGTAATACGGTTCGCAGCCGATCAATGTCCCACATCCCTGAAGTAGTCGTATATGATATCACTGGGCATGGTAAAGGGTTTACCCCATGTTGGCATTTGTGGACTAGTGGGACAACCTCGTTTAAACACTCATCATACCAAAAATCCTCGTGGCATCCATCACGGATGCTCCAAATCAACCTGCATTGCACCTCATCCCACACCCTACTTATTCCGGACCAAAGACGAGAACAATTAGAAGATCGAAGCGTCGAAGGAATTTTTTAATTACCGCATAAGCATTGAAAAAACACGGTAAAAAACTATATAAGTTCCTTTTGTTCAGGTCTATTTGATTTTGATAATCGTATTATGAAAAAAGTTATATCTCGGTCACTTATGTTATTGATTTATTATATTTTTTTATCATTGAGTTATTAATTCTTATTATTATAATGATGTGACACATTACTAAAAAATGTTAACTTTTAATTTGACCCCTAAATTTTAGATAACGTAATTTTTCCTTCTCATTTTCTGTAACCTTTTCGACCCGGTCTAGTCACTAGACTCAAATCAAGAAAATCAAACTGGTTAGCCGAAGCAAACCCGAACTAACTTTCTCGAATATAGGTCTATTTTTTATCTTATCTAGATGCATTGTTAAATCCAATGATGTACATAGAAGTAGCAGTTCAGTTTTCATGCGATATGAACATCGATAAGGAACTTAATTGGAAATACAAGGAATTATACAAATTTCCGGTTACCAATACTTAATTAGTCATATTTCAGGCTAGTGTGTCAAATTTTAGCTCAAAGGGATAACACATAAGCATCAAATTTAGCAAAATACGAAACTAAGGACTGAATCATAAACCTGCCAAAACATAGGGACTAACACATTTATAAAAACTTCTTACAACAATTAGATACATTAAAAGCATACTTGAAAAAACCCAGGTCAAACGGACATCATTTACTTATTCAATTGATGCATGAACATATAAGGACCAAAATGATAAGAACTTAAACTCAATAGAGCTCAGTAATTGAATAAACTACATGTCGTACCAGTACACGGGATACCGTACCAGTACAAGTAAATATTGAAGCAAATATTAAAATCGATACGCGACAGGGCATACCGATACTTGACTACGCGTACTGAAATCCGGTCATGAATATATGGTACCCACGATCATTAATGGTCACTAAAATGACCCCGCGTACCGATACTGGCACCAAATTTACCGATACAAGCTGCACTAAATTGCATCTTAAAGATTCAAATCTCAAACCGAACATATCCAACTTACTTACAAACAACATTGACATGTTTCTAATATTATACAATCATTAAACAAGTAGGCTCAAATGATTACATGCCAATTATTCAATACATTTCATATTCACACAAGCAACCTAGAGGCATGCTTCCTAACAATATAAAGCATTATCCAATAAGCACCAAATGGTCAAGACCTCAAACTTAGGCTATAGATCAACTAAGAAATAGAAGCACATGATCGTATGCACGCTTAGAACACAAACACTCAATCTAATTATTATTTAAACCATTTTAAATCATTAGATCACAGCCGTCAAATGTACATGGCATTAAATAAAATCAACATCGTACACATAAAAATAAAATCATCATCCAACATAATATAATCTCCAACCATATAATCACGCCTTATACAAAATAACATCCCAACAATTAACCCATATGCAAATATCACATTGCTCAATGCAACAACCACATTCCATTTAGGAACCATTTCTCAAATACTCTTAGGCATCCATAACTTAATAAAACATTGCATATGTTTTAAAATGATGCATAAACAGTATGTAAACCAATCCATGCTTTTCAACCAAAACATGCAAATCAAATCTCATATCAAACCGATATTCAAAAGGCGAAAATAGAAAAAATTTACTTCCGAGCTTACCTAAGCTTGCTAGGCTTTAACTAAACCCCAAAAGTCATAATTCAAACCTCTTTATAGTACCAAAACACATTTGCTCTCACCAACTTGCTATCGCCTCGATGCCAATATTTCGACGCCTAATCAAAAATCGTCCAAACACTTGCTAACCTCCAAAAAAAAAATACAGGAGTCAATATAAATTGAACCACAATAAAGTAACCATTTTATTAAAATATTTCCCTTACCATCATAACACAAATATTCGAACCATTCCTATATCCCTAATCAATTACAGCGTCTCCGCAACACACACAACCCTGTTTTCTCACGCCCAGACTTGGGTCATTTAATCCCCCTCTCCCCCTCTTTATTTTTTTCCATTCCACGCTTACTGCTGGAACATTCCATTCCTCTTAATCTCTTTTTTTAACCAAAAAGCCAAATATAAATTGAAATAGGAAGCAACCCTTAACTCAAATTCGCCACTAACCTGACTCGCGCGATGCCCTGCATCAACCGAATATTTCCCCTCTAATTCTTACGTACATTTTGTCAAAGACAAATTATGCACCTTAATATTTGATCCAATAATTCAATCAATCATTCTATCAAGCACTCTATTCAAGAATTTAAATTTGAATTTAACCATTTGGATTAATTTCGGAATCAATTTCATAAAAAATGATATTAGATTTCATCTTATCTATAAAATTAACATGGATCCAATCAAAATATCTTGATTTTATCTATCAAATCACAATTACCATTTATCATACAAGAAACCTTATAAATCAAATTAAATTCCTTTTAATTCATAAACTCCCATAGAAACGATAGATAATCAATAAAAAACAATTAGATAACCTTTAAGAATCAAAAGCTTACCCAATTGATAGGAAAAATAGAAGTTGAAAGCATCACCCTCCAATTGAACGTGAATTCCAAGAAAATTTGATGAAGACTACTAGCTCTTGTTAGATTGTTGATTAAAAACCATTTACGATATAAAATAGATGAATATCAAGAAGAAAAATCAATGTTCTTTAAATTTTGTTTGGCAAATTTAAGAGAGAAAATGAGAGAAAAGCTTAAATATATTTTTCTCATCTTTGGGAAAAATAATAACCGTAATCTTCTTTTGTTAAAAATGAGAGGAAAATGATATATCAATAATTGGTTTAATAATCCCAATAAAATATCACTTTAATTAATTTTTATAATACTGACATCACTAACATTTTACAACAATTGCAAAATAGTCCTTTTTTAATTTAATATTAAATCGACTAATTTAAGAATTAATCAAAATTAAATTTCATCCTTTAATACAATCATTAAATATACTTTCAAAAATATTTGCCACGATAATTTCATCGGAAATCAATTTAATCAACCCAAGCTATTTTCTAGAATTAATTAATTAACTAAAACCCAACCCAAAATTCTAACCTGATTCCAATAGTTCACCCGAATTTTTTAGCCCGTTTTCCGGGATGTTACATTTTCACATTCTTTCTCCCAAAATATCATTTCTTTTAAATTTGACCCTACACATGTCTAGACCGCAACTCAAACAACGATTAAAATATATGTAACACCCTAAAAATTGGTTCAGTAGAATTTAAATTTTCGATGATCGAAAATTTATTTTATGACAGTTAAATCCAGTTCTGTGAATAATTGGATTCAGTTAATTTAAATTAAAGTAGTTCAATTTTGAAGATTTAAAGCACTAAGGACCAATTTGTAAGGATGTAAAGTATTATGTCTTTAGAGTAAGTAATGGAAAAGTGGAACAGTTAAGTGCGTAATTGATTTAAAAGTCATTTAGTGACTAAATTTTAAAATAGTATAATTTGATCGCTATAGCGCAAGTGGTGGAGAGTTTAATGACTAAGTGAGTAATTAGACCATTTTCTAATATTAGTCGCCACTATATGTCATTACAAAATTATTTCTAAGTTTTATAAATATAATAAAAATAAATAGGTAAAACTTTGATACACAGGCTGTGTAAAATTAATTTTTACACAGGCCTCTGTTTTTACCTTATAAAATATAAATTCCAAATTCTTAACCCTAATACCCTAAAACCTAAACCCTAAATTCTAAACATTAACCTTAAATTCTAAATCCTACAACTTAAACCCTTAACCCCTAAATTTGAAAATCACGTGCTTTTTCTCAAAATAAAAAGGAAAAGAAAGAAGAAAGATTTTGGGTGATCGTGGAAGACCACTTTCGGCAATGTAAGAGAGAGAAGAAGCATTCTTCATCTCCAACCTCCCAACATCTCCATGGAAGAACGCATGAGTTCTCAAATTTCTTTCTAAAATTCTCCTTGATTTAGCTATCATTTCTTCAAATTAATCTCATATTTGATAAGCTCTCACCCCTAGTTTTTATTTGGTACCAATTTTGTTAAAATTAGAACATATATGTTTATAAAACCTAATATCTAAAGTTGAGGGTTTTGTGAAATTAAAAATCTATATGTGAAATTAGATTGATTTTAAGCTTTATGGTAATTTTTCCATGATTTTTAGGGCTTTGAAATATCAAATCCTAATCCTCTGAAGTATAGATTTCCATGGCAATCAATTTTATATGTTTGGGATAAATATTGTTGGAATTTATTATAAATCCAATGAATAGATTAAGCTACAGATATAGAATCTTCGGTTCGACAAGGAAAGTTAAAGAGAATCAAGCTCGAATTAGCAATTCGGATTGTTTCATAACTTCAATATATCGGTGAGTGTAGTAATGAGTCATGGGATTGGGTACCATCCCAACTGCATTTGATTCTTTGACTATATATAATATCTTGTGTGATTTGTTTGCAAGCTGAAGTAATGCATTTTGGTTGTATGGTGTGGCACAGAGGTAAGCTCGATAAGCTTAACCTTTTGATATTTTCTATGTAAGTATACTTGAATAAGCTCGAATTCAAGGCCTCTAGAGGTCACCTATAGAAGCACCCTACATCCACCTCCCTCCAAAGGCTCACCTCCAAAATCTATAAAGTCTCGTGAATTTACAAGCCTCTAATGCAGAACCTCCGGAGCCCCTAGTCTCCGAACCACTCCTCAGCATGCACCATGACCTCTGGAGCTATCATCTACGAATTACTGATCTCCATGCTCAATTTTTGTGCTTCAACATGATAGCCACGAAGTCTACTTGACCCATTAGCTAAGCCTTTACTTGATAGCCGAGTCTACTTTGTCAACCAGTCAATAGCGATCACTAAACCTAACTCTGTCCCATCAAACAATACTACTTGGCTATAAGTACCCATTGAGATAAAGTGAACATATGAGCTGACTCCTCTTATCACCTCCTCTGCCAATTCTCTATGTCTCACTTCAACCATTGTCCTTCGTTATCCGACTATACCAGAATGGGTAAACCTCCACAAACTACCACCAACCTCCTCCTTGGCCCTTATCTCCACCACCTTGTTCAATGTCTAACACTTTCGACATCATCGATCCGTGCAGTGAGCGTGGACATCCTCCCGACCGAAAGAATCTGTCGCGATAGCTTTCCTACTCCAAGCCATTTCAGCCTTAACTTTCACTTTTCTTGGTGATGCTTTTGGCGTACTTGATCTTTGCGACTGACAAAAAGGATGACAAGGTTGACGACTATGGTGAACCATTTAAGATCACATATCGCCCCCAAGTCCTTCTGGCATGCCTACTTTTTTCGGCTGGTAACGGTGAGAAAAAAGCCTTAAACTTCTTTAGGCATTGGAAGAAAAGTGTACATATGGTGCCTACCATCGACATCTTCAGAGCATGTCAGAGTCACCCTTTAAGGGTCCATGAAGTATCTCTTCCACTGACAAAAGCATTGGAGGATCATCACGTGCCGTATACTTTGAAATCCTCAAGGCACATCCTTTGCAAAATTGTTATAAGTTTAAAATATCGTTAAAGGTATCTGCTGACTTCTATTGAGTATTTCAGGATGGTATATAATAGCATCTGCACCACCAGAACAATCTTCTTTCTCCGAACATTACATCATTATCCGGACAAGCGCTTTAAGTCTAAGAAATTGTCAAAGTTACTTGGCACATTTACTTGAGTGTTTCAAGAATGAGCATTATAGTCTCCGCAGTTTACTCCACAAAGGCACTATAAATTCAGACATTAATAAAGACATCTGACATGTCTACTTGAGTGTTTTAGGAAGGTTCATTGTAGCCTTCATGTCTCTAGAGCATTTGACTTCCTCAAAATTTTCACTTATCCCTCACAAAGCGTTGTAAATTCAGACACATTATTAAAGACGTCAAACATGTCTATTTAAGTGTGCCAGGAAGGGATACTACGTGCCATCTACTTTGAAATCTACAGGCAATGGCACCATGTAATACCCCTAAAAGTGATCTAGAAAAAAATATGTTACCAAATGTGTAATTCTTGAACACTTTGTTCCTTGTGCAACCCTAGACTAATCAATAGCTTAGGACCATATCGAATGAAATGAAGATAGGAGAGCCATAAGTGAGTGACTAAAGTAAAAATGTTTTTAACCACAAGGCTTGCATGTTTAATAAAAAATGTTGGAGGGATTGTACACATGGGGCATTAAAGGGAGCCATGTAGGGAGGGGTTCGACCATTTGGATTCCACTTCTAAAATGGTCATCCCCTCCCCTTGAGAGGAGCCGAATGCTAGAGAGAGTGAGAGCTTATGTCCTTAGCCATGGAAGCATGAAATTTGAGCCCTCAAGCTTGTGATCTTAGGCATATATCGGTTCATAGAGAAGGAGAGTAAGTATCTTTACTACTTTCTTGTGTTTAGACTTAGGAGTGAAGATTATATAAATTGTTATGAGAATATTGATTGAATTGAATGTTAATCTCTTGATGATTTCCCTCTATTAGAATGGTTATATGTTTCATGCAATATGTATAAACCATGATTAATGCATGCTTGTAAAGATTAGGACAGCTTAATCCAAATGTGAAATCGATGATTGCTTTAAACACTAAGCTTGTTTGAGTCGAATAATTGCTAACATGAATGAATTTAGGAAATGTATTCTGAACTAGGGCTATTCGATGAATTGAGTGTAAGCAATGAACCAATTTTAGTCACTAAAATAGAGGAATAGGTCTCGTGTAAGCTTAGGGAAAACATTCTATAAGTTAGGATTGAAATTCATGTGTATAACGATTTAAGGGACTGTTTTGGATATCCATGGCTGTATGTGTGGCTATTTTGAATACAATTTAAGGAATTGGGAATATTTCTACATGAACATAATAAGTTTGAATGTGTATTAATACCTTAAGAATTGTTTGGTGAGTATACATGTTACTATAGCAATTTTGAAGTGCTGGAAATACATGGGCAGATTTAGTGGACTGCTTGTATATTTAATTTTGAAATGTTCTATAGTGAGATATATATATATATATATATATATATATATTTTGCATGTTATATAGTAAGTTGGACAACTGGGTTGATGTATATGTGTGTCTATTGATTAATTAAGTAATTGGGTGATAAATTTAGTTCTAATGCATAGTTATATCCTTGTTATGACTAGACAAAAAGGGATCGAACAAATTGAAGAAAAGAAAAAAGGAATCGTTATTTGGGAACAAGAATAGCTTGGTTTAACCTATGAGTGGAGTTTTGAATCTCGGGGTAGCTTAAAACTATCCCGAGCAATATATTCAATTTTATTACATCTTGTTTACATGCTATTTAAATTATGCATATGCTTAAGCTTGGAAGGGAGGTAAGTGCTTCTAAAAGACTGTTTTATGATATGTGTAATGGGAGTATGCATATAATGTATTAAGTTCAATCAAATGATGTATGTTATGTGTAAATTTTGAATGATTGAGAGATGAATCTCTAAACGTGGAACTATGCTCATCTTGTTATGAAAATGACGTGTTATGATAAAGGAATAAGCCTTGGTTTCAGTCAGTCTTAGGTACAATTGGCATGCCATAAAGTCAATAGAGCTCCTTGATAGAATGGCCTACGGTCCCTTATTTGGACTATGATCCCTTGTTTGGTACTTTGGGTACCCTTGTTTGATGATTGATATCATATGATTCGAGTACCTAGACTGTTTAAAATCAAGGCTACGTCACTTAAAGAAATGCATGATACTTGTAATCTCACCAAGGATATTGTTTAATATATGCAATACTAGTATTAATCTTGCTTATATGATCATGAAACTCAAATTTGTTGCTTGTTTCATAAGTAAGTTGTGTTGGTTATAATAGACCCCATGTCTCTATTGTTGTATGTTAAGTATATCAAATTAAGTTCATTCGACCCTTCATAGAACTAAACTTCTATTCGAATTCTAGTTATCTCTCTTATCTATATAAGACTTGAATTATAGTTGAGGAAACTACTCCATGAATTGTTTATTCCGTATTTCTCATTGTTTTGTTCGACTACCTCACTAAGTAAACTTTACTTACCTATTTATGCCTCCTGACATGTTTCAAGTTAATCTCGTTTTGTTTGGAGCTTTGGGAAGTTTGGACAAGGTCATAAGAAGCTTAACATATGTTTTGTTTCCTAGTACTCCTAGTATGGTGGCATTAGGGTCCATGCTAGAGCATATAGTTTACTTTTGGCATGTATATATGTATTAAGACACATCTAGGCTGTACGGTTGGCATGTAAATACTTTGAATGGTGATGCTTGTAGTGTTTATAGTTGCTGACTAGTACTTGATGCTTATATTCGATAGTTTTGAGCTTTTGATGATGGTTTGAGTGTATGAAGAGTATGATTGAGAATTTAGTCATGTCTTGTATGTGAATGCTTGATATCGATTTGTGTGTAAATAGTTGAGCCATTATAAGTTCTTGCCATGATAATACAAAGAAATTAACGAGTAGAATGAATAGAAAGTGAACTCGATCAAAAATCTAATCACCTATTTAACATCCTTGAAGACCACTATTTAACAATAAGGAAAACATTCGTGTATAACATAGTTGAGTAAATATCAAATTGATCATATCTATTCTTATGTCTATTTGTAGATTACCTTGTAGTATAAGTTTCTAGAAATGTTGCTTGGTTTGCAAATTTGTTCTACCTTACATTTCAAGTTTTCCTTATGCTTCATCGCATGCTAACTTGTGATACAAGTTAGTTTCCTTGTTTCTTTTTAAGCACCTCAGACTTGGTTTTCTACAAAACTAAGGATAGGGTGTTACATTTGGTATTCAAAGCTAAGGTTTAGTCGATCGCATCATCTTTTGTTTTATGTGCCACCTAGGAGTTATTTCAATTGATACTTGTGATCTATGTTTAATAAAAGCTTCCTTTTGGATACTATCAACCTTTTCAGATGTCTGAAACACATCTGGCTCGGGATAATGAAAGCCTGGCTGGTTCCTCCACTGATGGAGGAAGTGTGATGATGAATCAAGAGCAGCAAGGTCCTCGAAAGGTTGCTGAACCACAGCCTGAAGCTCCTTAAATTCATCCTGTGCAAAGGGAGTGTTTCCTCAGTATGACAGAAATGTTCAACTAGTTCATTGCTTTCTTGAAGCAAAATCTTCCTCCTGCACCGGTGGTAGTCCAATCTAGATAACCTATTGACAAGTTAGCCCAACGCCGAGCTTATACGTTCTCGGGAACGGATGATGAGAACCCTGAAGTAGCGGAATATTGGTTAAAGACTACAACCAGGATTTTGACTAAGCAATTACATTGTTCTGATGAGCATAAAATCGAATGTGCCCTGGCTCTTTTAGCAGACGAAGCTTTGTGTTGGTGGAAGACCATGACTCTAACCGCTCTATAGAATGCTATTACCTGGGAGTTCTTTCTTAAAGAATTACACAAGAAGTACATTAGTGAGCAGAATCTGGCCGAGCGCAGAACACGCTTTTTGCATCTGAAGTAAGCGGACAGACCCATAAAACAGTACATCAGCGATTTTTGCAAGTATTGTAAGTATGGATATGAATACATTAAGAAAGAAGAAGACAAATGTTAGATGTTTATCGACGGGCTCAATGATGAACTAAGCCATATGTTTACGGCTTTAAAGATCTCTGATTTTTAGGACTTGGTCAATCAAGCGATTACCACTAAATCCAAGATGAAAGCATCTGAGCGGAGGAAAGGTACTTACTCCCATAATGATAAAAGGCAGATGAATGACAATAAACCTCCTTGGCCATAGAAGAAGTCAAAGAATTAGGGAAGGGGTTCATCGAAACAATCCCATTCTGGGAACTCTAGAAGAAATCGAGGCCAAGCCTTCTTCGCCACACATCAAGAGTCTCGAGCCCCTGCTCAAGTATACCATGTTTGGGGATGAGAAGAAGAAGAATCCCCTGATGTTATTGCAGGTACAATCAAATTATATGCTAATCCTGTCTATACTTTATTCGACTTGGGTTCAACCCACTCCTTTATTTGTTCCACCTTGATTGAAAGATTCAAGTTAGTATTTGAAGCCATTGAATGTAATCTTATTGTCACAAACCCTTTAGAAGATAGGGTTAATGTCAATCGAATGTGTAGGAACTGCCCCCTGTTCATACAAGGCATTTCTTTTCTTGTTGATCTTTTAGTCCCGCCCTTTAACGAATTCGATCTAATCCTGGGGTTAGATTGGTTAGGAAGGCACTGAGCTTGGGTAGATTGTGATAAGAAAAGACTTTACCTTCATGGGTTGGGTAAAGAATCCATACTCCTATTAGATTATATGTCCCAAAAATAAAATTCTATTTTCGCTACTATGTCTGAGCTTAATAAGGCTCGGCCTACTTTAGAATCAATTCTAATCGTTTCTGAATTTCCTGACGTGTTTCCTGAGGAACTCGCGAGATTGCCTCTGACTCGGGATTAACTATGATTAGATTCATTTTTTTTCTTTTTATCTTGTTTAGATGCACGTTATGACCTAAGGTGAATATGCCAGTAGCGGGTGAAATATCATCTCAATCAGGCATTAATTTAACATCCAATTGCACGTATTTGTAATTTAGGGACCAAATTGAAAATATGTAAAAGTAGAGGGACTTTATTGGTTTTGATGTTACTAGTCCTTAATTACTTAGGTTACATTCATACCAGCCAAAACTCAGCTCAAAACATTCAATCAAACTTACTCAATTGCATACATAAGAACCAGAGACCAAATTGAAAGAATCTCAAACATGAAACATCCCATAACTAACAAAACGTCCAGTCGTATCGATACGATCCTTCGGCATATCGATACGTGGGCTTTAATTTCAAAAAAGACAAATTCCATTAGCTCAAAAGCTTACCCATACACATTCCCGTGTACCAATACGATGCTACATAAATACCATATCTATATCGATATGGTGCCCCGCGTATCGGTATGCCTAGACTAGTAAAGTCCAATTTTGCTAGTTTTTCATTCGAATATGGATTCATACATGCCTTAACTCATCATAGTGTCACAATTGAGTCCCAAGGCCATAACCGAGTCATTTTCACCATGCCCCATTTCAAGCACATCAATGTTTTAGGAAGAAGTGTCTTTGTTTTTCAATTATTTCCTTGGTTAGGAAAAAGTATCCTCATTTCACACAATGTAGTGTTTACTTGGGTTATTTATATAACGTTTTTTCGCATATATGTAGGGGGTGGACAGTCAGCAGAGTTTGGACTAATCCACTGGTAAAGGTACGTATCTTACACACCATCGAGGCAGCCTATACCGCTCGATTTGATGGTGTGGGTGAGTTTACTTATGTAACCCGATATTCTTTTTGTTTTAATAAAATAAGCCATTTTTCTTTCCTACGGGGAAGCTGGGGGTCGACCGTGTGCATCTGCTATGCCTCACGGTTTCGACTCCTTGTCTGAAGGATCTTGTTGTGGCGCGAGACTAACGTGTTGCTTGCTTATTTTGAGAAGATCTATAGAGAGAAAAGGCTGACTTGATCAGGAAGAGTCCTTTTCAAGTGTTGCACGGCTTAGCGATCAAGTGAACTAAAGGCTAAGGCCGTGACATACATACAACTAATCCAAGAATCAAACCATACTATAAACACAGAGTAACATGATCAATACATGAAGAGGAAATTCAATCACATTTCTAGAGGCATGCTTCCTATATTTCGACCAACTCAACTTTCAAAAAGAGACTCAAGGCATATCTCATTATAGGCATGACATCAACACTCTTCTATCATTATTTAGGATAAGCTGACATCACAAAAACATGATCAAAAGCATAATATGCAATTATGCAACTAAAAGAAAACACAAGGCATAATATCATGCTTGCAAGGTATCAACAAACCATGTCTCAAAACCAAACTCAAAGACCAACAAAACACAGTGAATAAACCATCGCAAACAACCCAAAAATCTGGATTACAAAACCCCGAAAACATGGTAAACACATTGCCTTATTAACCAAATTTAAAATCGAGTTTCATACTTAAGAAAATGTCTTGATCTTGGACCTTTCTTTCCAAACCAATGCTGCCCCTCAACTCTATTGCTCCGCATCAATGAGAAAAAGAGAGCGTAAGTACAAATGCTTAATGAGGATGGTGATAAACAACATTGATGCAATTTGAAACCATTAAGTATTTGTTACCAAAACATGCTTACTTTCTAAATATTACACATTTGAGTAAAAACCATTTGAAAACCATAAACCATCTTGTTTTCAAAACATGCTTATCACCCAAGCATTATCTCATTTGTTTCCACAACAAATCATGCATAACAACCATATGCATCAAATCAATTATAATTTCTTTAATCACATATATTCTCATATATTGGCATTTAAAGTGACCCGGATAGAGTCACCTCTATCCTTGGATAGTACTACCTCTATCCATACATGTTCGGATAAACGAATTTCTCATGGTGGGCTCACCTCCACCAAATCTCATACCTTACCTAGTTAAACCGCAAGATACCATCGCATTGGGCTGCCTAGTTAAACCGCATACCCAAGTGATAACCCAATAGTCCGAGTAGCCTAGTTAATCTACTTACTTCAAGGACTATGGCACGATTGATTTTATATATTATAGTTCACTTTAATCCTATGGCTAGCCAACTATATCTGACACTTTCATAATACGTCACATAGCCAATATATCATTTTCAAATACAATTACTTACTGTTTTCCAATGTATTTCTCAAAACCGTTTCATATGCAAAACCACATTGCCAAAGGCAACAACACATTCCTTTCAAGGAACAAATCTCAATGCTCATATGCATTCATTACTGTAATACCCCAAATTTTGACTTAGGACATTGTTATCATAAGACCTTATGATAGATTGCTTTAGTCATTAAATCTCTTGATTTAAGCATGAACTAGGACGTTACAATTTCGTTCTAACTAGATTGAAAGATATCCTAGTATTAATGTTTGATTGGGTTGAGGGCTATTTTGAACTAAAGAAAAATTGAAGGAAAAAACGAAAAACATCAAACTGAATTTAAAGTAGAATTAGAAGATTGCATGGTAAAAATTCTATAGTGGGAGGACTTGAACACTTGTCCAATCTAGGACAAGGCAAGTGTGAAGAGATGACGATGAGTTGGCATTTGGTGTTGGATGAGAAAAAAAGGGGGATTTGCTCGTCATTTTCCTCCTGACCATTCAAGCCGAGAGCTTTGGGACATGGAGAGAGAGGGAGAGAGTAAGCTTTATGCCATGGAAATGGTGGAGTTAAACTAGATTGACCCAAGTCACGATAGAAAAGGAAGAAGGTGATCACCCTCTTTCTTTTATTTCCATTTCATTGAATTGAATTAGAGTGATTGATCAAAGAATGTAATTGAATCACATGTTGTTAACTCTAGAAATTGATTGGGCTGTCTGTAAAAATGTTATCATAGGATGAATTGTTCGAATGTGTAAACGCATGCACAAGTGAAAAATGCCCTGTTGTGTAGAGATATGTACATAAGCGATTCTGTTTTGAGCATGTAAGAATGAATATTTATATGTGTAGGGGCTGTTTTGAGTACTTAGAAAGCATGTTGGAATGGTTGAGACACGTATACGTGTATGTGTATAATATGAGGCTGTCTTGAGTAAAAACTGGAAAAGATGGACTGTTTTGAATAATTAGAGATAGCATGGGCTTTTTTAATTGTTTGTAGCTATTATGAACTGATTTATACATACATGAATCTATATTTATGATATAGGGGCTGTTTTCGAATGCTTGTGAATGTCAAGGATTGTTCTAAGCATGTATAGTTGAATGATTGTGAATTAAAGGCTAGTTTTGGTTGATTTTGAATGAATGTTTTGTTGGATGTCAAGGTTACAAAATGTAAGAGTTATAATAGGAAAAATCAAGGTAATTAGAAGCCTTATTAGAAAGAAAATAAGGGCTGGAAACGAGGTGTAAAGGACTGTCCTGCTTTGCACCCTGTAGACAGTTTTAAAATCTGCATGAGCTGTGACTTTGAAAAATTGTCATAAATTGGATTGGTAGAATTAGAATCTATAAGTTATATGGTTGGAAATCTTGTGATGTCTAGTTTTATACGAAACAATCGAAACTGAATTTCGAGCCTTATAACATTCTGTAGAGACATTTGTTTAAAGACAGTATAATCTGCCTGGTGGCAGAATTAGATGTAACTTTGGATTAAAAACTGTATTAACTCATAAAGAGTAAAAATGCAAAGCCTATATGGTTAGAAAGCTAGTTGAGTCAGCCTTCCAACGGTGTAAACGGTTCGAAATTTCGATGTACGGAATGAAAGTTATGAAATTTTAACTAAGGGATGTACAGTCTGCCCGACAGCAGCTCTATAGGTTGCTTGAAATATCTTTGAATGTATGAAAGAGTGTATAAGGACATTAATGGGCTGTTTTAAGATTTAGGAAGGGGCTTTCCTACTTGTATATAAAAGTTTTAAGGACTGATTGAGTGCATAAACTGTATACAAATGCAATTTGCCCTTAATTGAATGTATATGAATACAAGTAGACTGTTTTAGTACTCATGATTGTGTAGTTATGTTATGTAAGAAATGAGACTGTTTTGGCATGTCTAAGTGTAGATATAACTATGTGGACTGTTTTTGTGTCATTACATGATTAAATGGGACTGTTTTGACATGTCTAAGTGTAGATATAACTATGTGGATCGTTTTGTGTTAATACATTACTAAATGAGACTGTTTTGACATGTCTAAGTGTAGATATAACTATGTGGACTGTTTTGTGTCATTA
Organism: Hibiscus mutabilis; assembly: GCA_019671005.1. Classification (NCBI taxonomy): domain Eukaryota; kingdom Viridiplantae; phylum Streptophyta; class Magnoliopsida; order Malvales; family Malvaceae; genus Hibiscus; species Hibiscus mutabilis. The sequence goes on along the minus strand of CM033716.1, from coordinate 57,871,758 downwards.
CATGATTAAATGGAATTGTTTTGACATGTCTAAGTGTAGATATAACTATGTGGACCGTTTTGTGTTAATACATGACTAAATGAGACTGTTTTGACATGTCTAAGTGTAGATATAACTATGTGGACTGTTTTGTGTTAATATATGACTAAATGAGACTGTTTTGACATGTCTAAGTGTAGATATACTATGTGGACTGTTTTGTGTCATTACATGATTAAATGGGACTGTTTTGACATGTCTAAGTGTATATATAATTATGTGGACTGTTTTGTGTTATTACATGACTAAATGGGACTGTTTTGACATGTCTAAGTGTATATGTGATATGTGAGCTGATTTGAATTGTTGGCTAAAATATCTATGACTATGTTATGAGTTGAATAGTTTGGTTTGGTTTTAATTACTTGCTGTTATGATTGAGGTACACACTTGACATGTGAATGGCTATGGAAGGAAGTAAATCGAGTTTAGTGGATCAGGTATTCCATAATGTTGGAATATAAGGTGAGTGTAGTCACTTGAGTCTCGGGTAACGCGGAGTTATCCCGATGTCTAATTTGTTAAGATTCTACATTGATTGATTATGAATGAGATGCATTACATGTACATTATAAAAAGGCTCAAATAGAGCTAATTGATGATGAGCATACATTCATAGCATGGCATTCATGTTTTAACTTGAATGATATTGCAATTATTGTGTTTAAAATGCCTTGCTATGCTTGAATGTTTGGCTATGGAATGTCTTTGATATTGATAAGAATTGTGTACTTATAATAAGCATGGATTAACTTAGTAACTAATGGCAATAAGATTTACAAGAAAGACTAAATAGTTAACTCTAAGGAGTTAAGAAGTAAGGCAGCTTGAATGATGATTATAAGTTATTATAAGGAAACAAGCAGGGTTACTTGTAACCTAAGAAATCCATGTTAACTTAAAAGTAAAGCCACTTGTACAACAAGCAACTTCCTGAATATGAAAACTAAGATAAAACACATAAGTTGCCCCTATAAATGGAAGACCTTGGATATATTGGTTGATGCCTGAAATGTTTGGACTAAGGTCCCTTGTTATTAAGATCGAATGATCTTTTAGTACCTTTGGTACTCTTGTTCAAAGTATTGCTTGGGGGACGCCCCATTGATATGTTTCGATGGCACTAATTACCATTGCTTGTTGATATAATTCGATATTAGCTATTGCTATGTGCTCTGAGCCAAGTATCGCTTGAACTAATGTTATTTATCACCAATAGAGATCCAAGGCAAACCCGTATAAGATATGAAATGTTTTAATTAACTAATGAATTCAAGAGAAAGATGATCAAGCTATGAAATTGATGGCCTTTAAGAGGCACACAAACGAAAAGCTCTTATTGAGCATTGATCCAAAAGCTCTTAGTGAGCATTGAATCGAAAGCTCTGGTGAGTATCAAAGAATGTCTTTTGGAGAATAACGATTAATTCTAGCATAAGTTTTAATTGATATCTTAAAGATCAATCCCTAAAGACCTCTTAATGAACAAGGAAAAATTAAGCTAACTTAATTCGCAAGAAAACTCTTATGTGATCTAAATCTCAAATTGCATGGTTTCTCTTTATGCCTCGTCCCTTATTGCTAATTACTTGCCGTTGCTACCTCACTTAGGCTATATAACCCTAATGCATTCATTCTCTTGCATTTTAGGTTAATCAAGTATGCTTGTCTCTGTTGTGGTTGAGAAATTACAAGTCTTGATTCGTAATTCCTATAGAGCTTGTAGAATTGGAAACTATCTTAGATAGTTACTCCTAGGATGGTGGCACTTTCTTTATCTATTGTATGAAATGTAACTTATGTATTGTATAATCTAATTAATGTTTGATATTATATTGTGGGAATTGTTGTAATTGAGCCTTTCGAATGGATGTTTGGAGGTCAATTATGTATGTATGATAGTTGATTTGTATGTCTTAGCTAAACATGATGTTACCTCCGAATGAGTCATTGGCTAATAAGATATGCGTAAATGATACGAATAGGAGGACTCAATCTGTTATAATGGGAATGTTAATGAACAAGTTTATGGTTGACTAATAAGCTAAGGCTATTAATTAAGGGGTTTGAATGATTCCTTAATTATTAAGACATGATATCACGTTTATAGGTTTGTGGTTTGAGTTATAGTAAAATGTTTATAATTGATAAATGTTTAAGCTACATGGAACTGTTTGAATTGGTCATTTAATCCCTCTAATTTGAATATCATATTGAGTTAGGGTAATAGAGTCCTATTATATTGTAATTTTCGGTGAGACTTATTTTACTATGGCATAAGTTGTGTTAAGATGTGTTGCTTGCTGAATAATCCGAGGTAATAAAGTTGACAAATTACTTGATTGGTGAGTCTTGTCTCAAATAAGATATTAGGTTCGACACATTGCAAATTGAGTGATCACCTTAAATGGTAATCTTGTTAATTTGACAAAACTTGAAGTAAAGAATGGGACAAGAAATCATACTGTTAATTATGGCCAGTGTAAATAAAATTTGAAATTTTTGGTTCACATTTTCAGTTTTCTTTGCTGTAACATTCTCGATTCTGGTTTTTTTCCTAAACCGGGTTGAGGATGTTACAATTACTTTGTTTAAACATTGCATATCAATCAAAAACGATGCATTTACAACAAGTAAACCAAACCATGTTTAATCCCAAAACATGAAATCCGCAAGGTCATATCAAATCCAATAGCCAAGCAAAATAAGAAAAACTTATTCTTGATCTTAGTTAAGCTTGTTAGGCTATAACTAAACCCCTATGATTCATCGATCAAACCTTTAAAGATCTTTAACGCGTATAAATACTCACCAATACACCTCAACTTGCTCGCCGACGCGAATCGAGCCATCGATAAGTAACGTACGCAGCTAGGCAACCTTGCCTAGATTGTCCCCTATTTTAATCATATAAAACCAGAGGGAAAATGCATCATTATGCATTCAACTCATTGCTAAACAAGATCCCCTGTATCCTTAACATAAACCTTCTAAAAACTAGCTGAAACTACTGAAATCATTACCAAATTTCACTTTACCAACTCCTATCTTCAAACCAGAAATTCTAACACTCAAATCACATCAAAACATACCCACAAACACCTTCCAAACATCTTTATACCTTCAGCAACTCAAAAACACATAGAACAACCCTAAAAACCACTAAAAATACCTCAAACAATTAGCCAATCTAATAGTTTCGAGATTAAATCTCAAAATCTCATTTCACATTATTATTACCTTATTAAAACATGAATTTACCCAATTAAAATCTCCAGGTTTCATCAAGTTAAATAAATCTTTAAGCAAATCATCAAAATTACCATTAATAGCTTAAATCTTGAAATCCATTGTAAAACCATGTTAATATCAATCCATAATCAGCCAACTTCTAGGGAATATCAATAAAGAACTTTAGTTTAAAGAGAGGAAAACAAATTCACCTTTGAAGAAGCTCCCACCAAAATTGACGTAAGATTTTCTTTGAAACTTAACTTATAAAATAGATGAAATCCTTGAAAAAAATCTTGTAAGGTTTTTTTAAGAAACAAATGTAGAAACAATTGATGAATTCTCCATTGAAAATCAGCAAAGAATTTTGGAGAATCTTGTTTGGAAGTTAAAATGGAAAGTGAGGGAGAATAAGGAGAAAAATAAAGGAAAATCCAAAACAATTGTAGAATGATTTAGGAAAGCAATTAGTCGTCAATTCGTACTCAATTAAAGTGGTTATTTTTAGATTAAAACATTTGAAAAATATATCTCTCTAAGAATTCTTAGTATTGTCCCATTTACAAATTAGTCACTAACATAGCTTTGCACATTTTACAAATTAGTCACTAAAACACAATTCCACTTAACCCCACTTATTAAAACTCCAATTAAATTACCAAATTATTTGATAGCATTTATAAATCTTTTTAAAACCCTCAATTCATTTTAATTTCCACCGCTCATATCTTTAAAATACTAAATCCCTTGAAACTACTCAAACCGGCCAATCTGGTTCAAATCGAACTCGGTCGAACCTCTAAACGTCTAGCCTTGTTTTTGGGGTGTTACATTTCTGAGCCAAAGAACTTGACAATTTAAGCTCAAAAATGATTTTTCAAGCCTTGAATCCGAGCTTAGAGCCTTGGCCTAATTTTTTATAATGTCGTGTTATTTGCATGCATTTTTTAGTTTAGACGTGTTGCATTTGCATGAAACTAATTTAATTGCATGTATACATTTTAGTTGCATTTTTTGCATGGTAGTTAAAGAAGTTAGTTTGGTAGCATCTAGCTTGCATGAATAATTAGCGTGATAATTTAATTAGCTTTGCATGAATTAGTTTGCATGGATGATTTTTGCATGATAGTTTAATTAGATTTTCATGAATAAATTAACATTCCTTTGCATGTTTCCTAGTTGTTATAAGCATTTGCTGCATGATGGTTTAATTTTAACGAATAAATTAGCATTCATTTTCATACTAAATTTCCTAGCTACTATAAGCATTTATTACATGATAGATTAATTTGTTTTAATAAATCCACATTCATTTGCATGTCAATGTGTCTTAGATGTTATAATTGGGAAATTAAATTATACGTTTTAATTTTTTGCCTAGGTACAAGGTAGGGGTACACAGTGGCACAATAAACTCATAATGCAAGTTAAGAAAATGGAAGGATGGTAAAACATAATAATAATATAGAAGTTATTTTGGACATATTGGGCCTCTAGGTACCCATTGGGCAAGTTTTGAACACCCCTAGTACAAAGATGCTTAAATTCCTAGCAATAAAGGGAAAAGGGCAACCGAAACTAAGTTGTGATTTGGTGAGGACTTGACAAAGGGGTTTACATATAACTACATGAAACTCAATTACCAGAACCAAAATTCTTGAATCTTCAATTCATAACTTGACCGTTCGAATTCTCAAGGAGTGCATTTAGTTGGCCATTTAAAAGAACAATGAATATCAATTAAGACTATTGAAGACAAGAGCGTTTCTCCTTGAAAATATACTTGTTTACCCTTAATTATTTCAAGCTTTATTACTATTAAGAAGGAAGTTATAGAGCTGTCTTAAACCATTCCATTTTCACCGATTGTAATGTCTATAAATATGTTTTTCCTTCTCATAATTTAGATAGACAGAAGTACATCGAACTTTTCTCTTTCATAGTTCTTCAAGAACTTTATCGATTTCCAAGGTTAGTCTTGTGGAATCAATCCATTCTATTATATCATTGGTTCCTAGTTCGTTATAACTAGTGAGTCACGATCTGTTTTCATCCATCCAAGGTCTTAAGAATGTTATAAGGATCTGTTTAACTTTTCATATATTGTTGGTTTTACCAATTGAAATTCAGGTTAACCCTTGCCAAGAAACTTACTCAAATAAAGGTCAGATAATCATATACAACTAAGAAATTCATATAATAGGGTGCGTATCATTTGGTATCAAAGCTATGGTTATTTAATAAATTGCTCGATTTCTCTCCCCCGGATTCAATAAAAAACAAATAAAAAAACTTTTGAAAAATAAAATTAAAAAAAAGAAAACTGCAACGAGGGAAGGACTTAAAAGAAGAAACACAAAAAGAATCTGCAAAGGTTTGATTCCCCGTCTTACTTGTTTTTGAGACCCATCGTATGTCTTTACACTTCCTACCTTTTCTATCTTCGTTAAATCACCTTATTACTTTTTAATCTTTCACTTAACATTATTTGCAGCCGGTTCCACAAGATCACTTGAAAAATCTTGAGTAAGTTCTTTTAGAACTTAAAAAGTGAGCAAGACTAATAAAAGGCAAATAGTGTACATCAAGGGGATAAAAGTCAAACCCTGAATGAAACATGAGTGGAGTGATACATTTCTCGGAGAGAATTAGTGAAGATTTTTGTTGAGTGATTTTTTCTTGGGGTAAAATTGTGAGAATTTTCTTAAAATGATGATTTTTTAACCATTATTAGTTACCATGTCTCGAAACAACGATGAAACATGTGAACTACTAGATTACCAATTTTAGGAATTCATTCAGGTAATGGAGACATTGTTCAAAAGACATTTTGAACCGATACAAGAACAATTAGAGTGAATCGAAGAAGGATCTCTTTCAGACACCTCCACCAAGAGTTCATGAACCCCTAAAGAGGAGGGTTCCCACTTAATTATATTCTGATTCTACTTCTACTTCTACTTCAAGACTGGAGCGAAGATCTTACCAAATGGATTACACCTCCCAATCAAGAATCACACTTAGGAGATCAAGATCTAGCAAGCTGAGCACATTTTTCTTCAATCTAGAAAGTCTTGCTCACTTTATAGAATGTTTTGGGAAGTATGTCAAAGAAACACAATTATAAAAAGAGTTCATTGAGAGTGAAAAACAAGAGAGAGAGCTTGAGGAGAAAAGAGAACCAAGTGATGAAGGAGAGTTTTAAAAGAAAAAAGCAAGTAAGATTGAAAAAGAAAGTTCTGAGAGTGGAAAAGAAAAGGAAGGAAGTTTCGATTATGAAAAAGAAAACTCAAAACAAAATGGGAGTAGAATTGCAAAAGTAATTCAAGAGAATGAGAAAGAGGAATTTGAGGTAAAATCAACTGAGAGTGAGAGGCAAAAAATAGTGATATTAAAAAAGATATTATTTGTGCAAAAGAAAGAGAAGTTGGGAAATTATTTTTCACTAACGGCATTAACAACAATTTGCCTTCTCTTATTCAATCTTTGACACAAGATTGTGAGAAAGTGCTTCAAGATTACATCCCGAGTGGATTGCCACCCCTTAAGATCATCAAACATCCTCCATGGATTGATATTTCTATCGATTTTGAAATATGCCTTCCTAGAACTAACAATAATTCAATTTTTAGGGAAACATATCAATCACAAGAAGTACCAAGGAAAAATGTTTCAGAATGAGACAATAGGTTGTTATCTTCCACAACGCACCACCCACAAGTGACTGTTCAAGTCAGAAATATGAATCGAGGACTATCCATCGAGTCAAGAGTGATCGTTTGAAAAATTTTGAAAACGTGGGAGGATATTTTTCCATACGAAGAATTTGTTTGCAACCGTTCAAAAATTTCTACCATTCAACACCCACCGTTTTAAGTTGTCAATATGTTTTATATTTCGAGTACACTATTCATAATTTCTTTGCCTACTAATCTAGTTGTGCATGTAGGTGAAAAAATAAGATTAGAGATTCTGAAGAGTCTACATCGAAAGGTGAACAAAAACAAAAAGAAGAAAAGTGTACAATGTAAGCACAAGCGTCACCAATCGATGATTTTGGCACCAATAAAGCCATGTAACCACAAGCTTTGCAACAGAATCATATTTGCACCCAACGAGCATCATGAAAGCATAGTTCACAGGAAGTGCAAAAGAACCATCTTTGAACCAGGAGATTGGTTTTGGAACCATATGTGGAAAAAGCAATTCCTAGCCCTATGTAAGTTGAAGTTGTTGCATTTTATAATAGGCGTCAGTTTGGGAACAAATCAATTTCAAGAAGGGGATTGTTGTGATATTAGCTAACACCAAACTTCTTGAGGCCTTTCTCACATTAGGGAAGAAGTCGAAGGATTTAAACACTTGTTTCAAGCAAAGAAACTCGACAATTCAAGATAAAAATGCTTTTTCAAGCCTTGAATCCGAGCTTAGAGACTTGGTCCAATTTTTGGGCTAGAGGGGCTGAAAAATTGTGGACTACGCTCCAATGCACTTCTTAAGATGTAGCATGACATAAATAACCTTGTAACTGAGATTTCACTCATATATATGAACATAACATGTAACAACTTGATAAATATAATGGGTGACTTGTTAATGATAGTTAACCATAAGCTTCTTGGAAATTGTGATGATGTTGTGTGCTATGTGGACACTTGTTTGGTCGAGTCACCTTTGATTGTTGGGATCCGAGTACCTAGAGAGCATGTTGCAACACAATGGTATAAGACACTGAATTTATGTTCCCAAGACCGTGTGACATCGAGCCTTATTTGAAGAAACTTGACAGGGGATTTTGAGTATGAGTGTATGTTCCTGAGGTTGTATGACACCGGGCCTCACTTAGTGTACATTCCCGAGGTTGTGTGACACTAGCCTCACTCCAGGTTTGTGGTATGATTACATATGATTTCTTGATGATATCATATTGCAGTTTCTTGATTAAGAATGAGTTTAGGCAATTAGTGGTAGTGCCACATGTTGTTTACTTTCATTTCATCATCTCTACCTGCATGCTTATGTTTATGACTTGCATGAATCATAGTAGAGTATAAGTGGCCGCTGAGCTTATAAGCTTAGCGTTTCGAATTATTTTTTTCGTTCACATGTTAGTAGGTTGGTTCGTTTCCTGGGGAAGCATTATCGAAGTAGGATTTCAACATCGTCTTATCAGATATAGTACTTAGATTTGTTGGGCTATGTATTCGTAGGACCCTATTGAATTGTATTATAACTTGTATTTTGGATTGTAATGATTGAGTCAAATGTTTCAGCATTTAATTTAAATGAAGCTCTCTTGTAAACGATTTTAAATATTTATTCATGCTTTAAATATTCAAACTTGATGGATTTTCAGAAATTGTTTTCTAGATTGAGCTAAATTAGGTTGAAATTTTATGGTTGTAGGTTGGGCTTGAGGCTCAAATGTTACATTGAGACTTAGGGTGTTACCTTTAGTTGTATTAGAGCCTAGGTTTGCCGGTTCTATGAAGCCCCAAGATGGTAGAGAGTCCTAAATAAGTGCCTAGTGAATACATGCCCATAAGTCGAGGTTGTACTTGGGTTTTCACGAGGAGAATTATGATGAGGAATATGCCCCAAACACTGCGAATTTGTCAGGGGACGATAGGGGCTGAGGGGCTAATTATTTCGCCCATTTGCATCCCGCCCTTCATCTCATAGTGAGGTTCATTCCCACGCCTTCAACTACGCACCGAGAAACACCGGTATAAAGGCTTCATCCGTATGACATGAAGGACTTCCTAATTTTGGGACACAATGACACATTTAAAGCAGACTAGTGGTTGTGTGATACGAAGTGGATTCTTCTTTAGATGCAGCTTGAACTAGAGGACAAGTTGGCATGTATCACTTCTCTACTGAAGAAGAATGCACATGCATGATGGGAAACTATAGATTTGTGATAACGTCCCAACCGACCCATATGGGAAGATTCTTGATTGATTGTAAACTGACACAACATTGTGCAAGCGTACACTTTTTGATGCAAGTATAATTGATAGGTTGAATACTATCGATTATCGATCCCACGAGGACGAGACTTTGATTATTTACTATTTTCATAGCAATAATACTAAAATAAAGAAATAAATGTAAGAGTAGTTGTCGGTGCAAAAGAGAATAATGGTGGATGATGATGTGAAGCAATAATAATCGAAAATAATAAAGATAGATCTATAAATGTAGATTGGATCCCCTCTGTGAAACTTAGCAGATTACCGAGTGCTGCAAGGACATCATAATAGATGATTTATCAAAAATAAAGATCAAGTTCATTTTACTCACTTTCCTTCAAATCTCAACTAAAGATTTATACATGCACATTAACCATATTTTCCAACGATAGAAAATAATGCATGCACAAGAGTGAGTGAACCAAATTCCTTTTCATTCTCACCCAACTTCCGTTGTTGTGCTTGTTAACTTGAATTGTCACTTCACCTACCAGTAAAAATGGTTGCATTCCACACTTCCCTTGTAACACCCCGAAATCCGGCCTAGTCAGATTTGGGTTTTGGCAATCGAAAACCCTACATCGAAGTTGTCTAAATATTGTATTGACTTTGACCACAAGGTTAATTGTATCGATATTAGACTCCATTTGAGTCAAATTATTGTTTAAAGACCTTATTGAAAGTATTGAAAATTTGTTTAGTGACTAAATTATAGAAACTAAAAGTTTGAGGGCAAAAGTATAGAGCATTAAGAGTTGAGGGACTAAGCTTGTGATTAGACCCTTTTCAATTATAATCCCCACTTACGTGGGATTATCTGAAGGGATTTCTTCACCTAAATGAAATATCCTAATTATAATAGGAGTAAAAGAAAGAAAGAAAGATTGATAGAAATTCTAGCCTTAACCGATTCCTAAACCAAGCTAACACATTTCCTTCATCTTCATCTTCCTCCAAGCAAGCACCTCTATTGTTGAGGTTAGAAAAGCTTGAGATTTCTTCAGTTTATCGATATCGAATCATTGCTATTAATCGGGTAAGCTTAATCCCTTAAACAATCGTTGAAATCCATGGAGGATTTGAATGTAATCTCAAGCTAGGTTTTTACTATCCATGGATAATTCATAGATATTGTATATATCGAGTTTAGATATTGATTTTGATATCGTTATATTTATTTCGATATCATAATATTAATTCTAACACAGTCCTATTGTTTACCTAGCTCAAGAAATTGATAGAGAGCATCCATCGTCTCCACCAAAAGCTAGGAACAAGGGGATTGCTATCTGAGAGCTGTAGAAGCTTCAAATTATCAAGGTGAGTGTAGTCGGAGTCTTGAGATTAGGCTAGGTGTCTTTCTCAATTTCGTTGTTAATGAAATTGTTATTGCTAACCTCATCACTAAGGATTATTGCATCGAACCGCTTAGCGGATATTATGGTAAGCATCGATAAGTTATCGCATCGAGTATTGAGCATTGTCATTGTTATCGGCATTGTTAATGAACATCGAACATCGATATCGTCATTGTTATTGATTATTGTTAATGTCATTAACATTGTCATCATCATTGTATCATGGAACTATAGGATAGTGATTATAGAGCATTGACATTGTCATTGTTATTTCCATTGTCATGGATTATTGGTGTCGACATTGTTATTGTCATCGAAACATTACAAATGAATCACCGACTATCGATATCGTCATTGAGATCATTGAAATATTGCTAATGTCATTGATAATGTTATAGAACATTGATATTGAGACATCGCTCATTGATAAAATCATTAGATATATTGAGTACTGTCATTGCTATTGAACACCGATCATTGATATTGTCATCAGACCTTGGATTCAAAAGGGCTTTGGATACAATTGGCATGTCATAGAATTCATGAGCTCAGTGTACGGGTGGACCACGGTCCTAGGGCTACGGCCTATATTGATTTGGCGAGGCGAAGAGATGTGTTGTGATATTGGTCATATTGGCGAGGTAGAGGGACTAGCCATTCATTTATTTGGAGAGGTGTAGGAATTCGCGTATCCGCTATCCTGAATAGATCCAAGGGTTATTGTTGAAATATGGACTTATTGCTATTGAATATGATCATTGCATTGCTATTATTGACTTATTGCATTGTCATTGACAAGATATGATTTGGAATGCATTTCATTGATAAAGTATTTAGTTGTGACTACCTCACTAGGCAATGTATGCCTAATGCATTTCATTTCATGCATTTCAGGTTAAAGATTTTACCGTTGGAGATAAGAGAATCGACGTTGTTGACAAGTCACTACAAGCCCAAGTAATGTGTTTTGCTTCTACGAACTCCTAGAATGGTGACAAAGTAGTTGAAGTAGCCATTTGTGGCCCTTTTGATATGTGTGTTTTGTGCATGGCATGTAAAGATAATTAAGGCTCTAAATGGCTTTTTGGTATAGCTTATAAATGGCTAAACATGCATATTTGGCACTAAAAGGTGAAAACCTAGTAAATGGATTTGAATAGCCCTAAAATCTCGCATGCAAGTAGAATATAGTTTTGAAATATTGTTGATAAAGTTTCATTGAATTTGGACATTGTTTACTAGGCCAAATGGACTAAAAACCATAAGAAAATTGACATTACAGTGCAGGGCGTACCGATACAGGTCAACCTGTATCGATCTAGCCTTGCATATTTGGCCTGAGATATCCATAATGTATCGATACAGGTCTATAGTGTATCGATACAGGTTTTGGCAGTAAGGTTTGGGCATTTAATTGCATCGATGCGGTCTTAGGGTGTTTCGAGATAGGTCAACTCTAGTCAACTAGTATCGATACAATCCCAGTTGTATCGAAACGGGCATTGGTCAATGAAAGTTAGAAGTGAATCTGAATATTTTCGTATCGATATGTCATGATGGTGTATCGATATAGTATGAACGTTATTACAGTTATAAGACCACAATTAGCAAGTCAAAGTTGGTCAACCCGTATCGATATAGTCCTAGCTGTATCGTAACAGGATTTGACAGATTCATTGGGTTCTAAATCATGTACACCCGTATCGACACGACACCAAGGTGTATCGATACATTGTAGTTAATCTTGTTAAAAGACTTAGACTACAGTTTTGCATTATTTATAGATTGGTCATTGAACGTTGTATGGTCTAATTGGATAGGAAAATGTTATCGAAATAACATGAAAATTTACAAGCTTACTGTTATTGAATTGAATTTCATTGTGGTATTGTTAATTACAGAAATGGACCTCTAGATTATCAAATTTACAGCTTAGTACCTAAAACTTGCATAAATTATAAATTGGTCCTAATTGACGAGTTATGGGTTCCCATTGGATAAATCGAGCTAATATTGATATTGGGTAATGATTAAAAAGTATGATAATGATTAAGAGTTATACATTTATAAAATTTTATCGCACTGATCATCGTTTTGTTCACCGGTAGCATTCTCTGACCCAGTTCTCGACGAGGCTGGGAGGGGGTTGTTACATCCATGAAAAATTGCATTCAAAGCCAATAATTGAAACAAGGAAGAAAGCTTTATAAAATAAACTGAAAGTCACAATCTAAAAGTATTTCCACAATTAAAGAAAGAAAACAAAAATCATCATTCATTAATACAAAAAAACTAATGAAAGGAAATGGAAACCTCTATTCCAGATAGACTCAAAGTGATTCCACTAATTTCCTTTGCTATTGCACTCGACTCCTCTTCTCAAGAGCTCCTTTGCTTCGTTATCACCTTGGTTCACCAAAAGAAGGTTGAAGCCGCCATGGATGAAGCTTCAAAAATTGGAAGAAATGAAGAATATGGTCTTCTAGATCTTCTATCTCTTTTTTCTCTTACTTCATCAATATGTAGTTTGATCTAAGGATGACACACGTCCTTCATGTAATTTTTTGTTCAATTCTCCATATAGAATCTATTATAATAGACTATACAGTTCATGCTTGTTTGTCTTTATCTGTATAAGCTTCTATACAACTGGCAACTACGGTGACATTAATAGCTGCAACATTGTAATACTTTTATGACGACATGAAAATGGAAATACAACATAATGGCAAAATCATAGATAATTTGAACAAAGTCAATTGAGTTAGAAATATGCAAATACTAATATGAAAATGCAAGAATGCATGCAACATATAACAACATGGGACAAGTTAACCTATAAATAAGGAAGAAATACATGCTCTGTAGAGAGCTATCAATTTTCTTGAGGAATTTCAAAGGAAATACATTGGTGAAGCTCATATTGATTACCTAGGGATCGATTTACTCATCTAGTCCGAGGAAACTAGTCAGTCTTTAAATATAAGTAAGAGTTTTTGTAGTTGTGCAGGTTTAACTAGAGTTAGTAGTTGTCGAGAAACTTAGATGCAAGAGGTTTTGCAGGGTCTAAAGATGGAGGTTCATATGTACTTGATTAAAGATCCCTTAGAGACGTTCTTAGATTTGGCCACTAGTGCCAAGACACTTGAGCAAGTAAGTGGCATGTCTTATGGCCATGCTAGTGGTCAAAGAGGTTCGAATGGGAAGAATCAAAACTTCTCCAACAATTCACAGTCCTCTTCTGAGAGGAACAAAGGTTATGGAGGATTTGGAAAGGGAGCATCGACATAATCTACGAGGTCAAATCATGGGTCAGGGTTTACTTATCAGAGGGCTCACTCAACACCATCTTCTATGATGAGTTCTAGAGTCTTGACAAGAGGATTGGGTACATTTGTGTGTAATCAGTACGAATATAGGCACTGAGGAGAGTGTTATGGGACATTTAGAGTATGTTATGGTTATGGGTCACCTAACCACTTTGTGAGAAATTACCCCGAGATGGTTGACGTTGTCGTAGTTAAGACTCAGAGGACCACTTATCCAGCTTAGAGGGGTCGAGCCTTCACTAGTGGAGGAGCAAGCCACGTGTTAGGAGAATAGAGTGGAGACACTGTTCAATATGCTGCTAAGGCACTAGCGAGGCAATAATCAGTCAAGGCTCATGAAGATTGCGAGGTTACCAATGTTATCTTAGGTACCTTTACCATGTTTCCAGTTTCTATAATTGCATTAATAGACTCGGGGTCTAACCATTCCTACCGTCGTAGTGGAATTTCCCATTAGTGGGGTATTTTTGCTGAGGACCTTGAGATTGGAGTTCGTGTTAGTAGCCCTTTAAGGTACGGTGTTTTGGTGGATAAAGCGTATCGGAGGTGTCTGATCGAGGCTTAGGGTTCAATATTTCTGTTTGATTTGATGGTATTTACCGTTTCAAGAGTCTGATGCTATCTTGGGGGTGGATTGGTTGTTTGAGCATGATACGATTTTGAGATGTAGGGCTAAGTGACTACGTGGTCTGAACTTTGGTGGCATAAAAGATGATCCAACAAGGTTATGAAGAATTTTTGGTTCATGTCTTTGATACTAAGATTAAAGGTTTGATGCTCGAGAGCCTTCGTGATAGGCTCGATGCACTCCAACTGATTGTGCCAAGAGGGCTAAAATTGCTTCCCGAATAAATTGTCTAAAATCAAAAAATAGTGAGCAATATTGCATAATGATTTCAGAGTGGTTCGACTACCCAACCGAGTCTACATCCACTACCTTAGCACACCACAAGGATTTTCCAATTCACTACCATGAATTCTTCCTTTTTACAAGCCAAAAGGGTAACCTTTACAACCGTATATTTTGAATGGCTAAGATAGAACCACTTGAGTTTTTCCTTAGGCTAAACTAGAACCTCTTTTACAAGGTTTGTTTTGTAACCCCTCAACCCGGCCTAGTCACAAGACTGGACCGAACGAGTCACGTGGGGAATATTGAAGAAAAACCCGAAAGTTTCACTTCAATAAACGACCCTCTCTTTCTTTTTTTCCTTTTTATCTTCTCTATATGCAACATTATTATCCTAAGTGTACGAGCTCACAGCGGTGAATTTAAAACTCAATCACGCGTCGATTTAACATCCAATTGCTCCAGTTATCATTAGAGGACCATTTTGTAAAACTGACAGAATGCAGGAACTTATTGTGAAATTAAAGTTACCAATATTCAATTAGTCAGGTGTCATACTCACATGTCAAATTTCAACTCAATTTGATCATCCAAACATGCTTAATTGCATTCACAATTTTTAGGGACTAAAATGTAAGAAAACAGAACATCATAAGATTCCAAATAACCAACTTACGTAAAACCGTATCGGTACACTTGTCCACCGTATAGGTACGAGATTTTCCAGAATCCTAGGTTGCATTAAATCATATCGATACGGCCCCGTGTACAGATATGCCCAACCATTTCCCTCTAAAATCATATCGATACATGTCTATCTGTACCGATATGCTAAGCCTGATGTGTCCTACCCATACCGATACGGTACCCCGCGTACTAATACGCCTGGGCCTGTAACGTCTTAATTTGCTGTCTAAACAGACCTCAAGGATATCAAGCCATTCTGACATGCTTCTAAGGAAACCACAACATATCCAGAGATCAAACCTCAACCAAACGCATCAGAAACAACATCAAAACATGATCACATACTAAAAGGGAAAATCTATAGGCATGCACCCTATTGCCAAGCTAAGATAAACACCAAAAACCATATCAAAGCTCAAATCAAACCTTAAAGGCCATTTACAAATCCAATAAGGCAATACAAACTTGCCACAAACTAGGGAGTTCGTAACATACGCTCCCAAATCATAAAGGTACCATCCCATTGCCAAATTTATTACTATCGATTAGTTCAAAACCATACTTGAGCTAAGTGAAACTCTTGAACTTCAACTCTTGCCTCCTTGCTGCACAACAAGCTATTTATCTGCATTGTTAAGAAATGAGAGCGTAAACAATAAGCTTAGTGATGAATGTTCAAAGGTAAACCATTAACCATGCCTTTTGAAAATCCTTTCCTCAACAAATCATTTTACCTCATGCTCAAATCTATCTCATGCTTTTAAACTCGTTAAAGCAAAATCATCTACCTTTCAAAATACATGTATCATTTAGCTCATGCATTAAATCCAATGCAAAACTCTATGCCACTTCTCATGCTTAAATATTACAAAGCATTTCCCAAAATAAGATAACATGTATAAATTCCATTATACAAAACCATTTAAAACAATGATACATGTAGTCTCATATATGGGCTCTCAAGTGACCCGGATGGCTACGACCCCATCCCCGGATGGTTACAACCCCATCCTTTAAATGTTCGGATATGCGGACACCTTGATGGCTACAACCCCATTGAGTCTCATGGTGATACAACCCACCATATTGTACACCTCAGCCGGGTTGGCACTACCCTCATTGCCAGTGGTGATGGCACTACCCCCATCACTCCACATATTACAACCTGTATTACCGAAGAATTTGGCTCACGTACAAATTTTGTATATATTATAGTGCACTCTCATCCTATTGGTCGACCAATTATATTCGACTATAATAAGCATCATCACTTGACAATATACACTTTAAAAACCATGTTACTGTTTTCAATTCATAAACATAAATCATTACTCATCCCATTTCAAAAGCAATATCATTGCATAGCATTTCCTCAACAAGTTATAAACTCTTTCAAAACCACATGTCTATCTCATGGGATCACATGAATCATTTCTCAATTCATAAAAACATGCATAACAGTAGGTAACAAATTCTATCTTCAAACATGAGAATGATTTATCAAAACAATGGGAAAAAGCCGAGAACTGAGAGAGAATTCGATCATACTTACTTACGAGTTTAAACCAGCATTTCAAGCTTAATTTAAACTCCCCAAAAATCACTTTCAAACCTCTTTAGAGCTATAAATCTTGTTTCCACTCACCGATACGCCTCGCTTGCTTTGCCGAAGTAATTCAAGCCTCCGGAACAACTGAACCCTCTTCCAAAGCTATTGAATCAAACTCCCCTGCTTCTATACAAGAAAAACAAAGGATTCAATGCACATCCCTGCATTAAAATACCCAACAACACAACACCACACTTTCCCTACTCATCAAACAACCTTTCGCTATCCAAAAACTACCGAAACATCGGCGAAAACACTCTAATTGATCTCCAGCTCATTCCCAACGAAATCAACAACAAAATATCATGAAGATACATCTAAAATCATCTCCTCAAGACCAAGATATCATCAGCCATCAATTAACCACTTAAACAAGCCAAAACTCCAAGATCTCAACCTAGGAATCAAACAATTTAGCTAGTTTCGGGATTACCACATTAAAATCCATTAATCCATAATTTCACACATCAAAATTATGATAAACCTCAATCATAAACCCAGCATTAACAAATCAAAACAAATTGTAAACAATTTCACACACTAAACCTCAATTAAACCAAATTTCCATAATTGTATCATCAAAATACATTAGAAAACATTCATAAAAGAGCAATAACTTGGGAATTTTAATAAAGAACCCATATTTAGAGGGGAAGAAAGAAACCTTACCTCTAATGATGACTTTTCCCTTCAATTGTATAGATTTACATGAGAAAAAAAGATAAAACAATAAGGTTTTGCTAGGAGAACATTAAGAAATCATTTAAGATTAAAAAGACAGATTAAATCAAATGTTTACCTGAAATCTTTGAAGAGAAAAAGATGTTTGGCTGGAGAGAATTTGAGAGAAAATGGTTGAGAGAAAAGTTAGTTACGTGAATTTTGTTTTAAGAAAATAATGAGCAATTAATTCTCTCTATCCTTTTTACCAATTAAAACCACTTTAAAATCAGTCAATTAAGAGGGAACAATTCAGAATTAGACTCTTGGTCAAAAGCTCCTTAAAGATTCAAAGTTCTGATCTTTTACAAATTAGCCACTAAAACAGTTTTTAAACTTTACATTTTGGTCACTTGTCCAAAAATGTCAAACCTCTAAAATTTATTTTCCAAAATTGATCCCACCAAAATCATTTATACATTAAATAGTGATTTACAACATTTTCCATATTTTATTTCCTCCAAAAACTCTTCAAATCAATTAGATCCCGAAACTAGCCTAAACCGCTGAAACTGATTCGACCGAACTGTCTAGACTAAACCCGACTAACTCCTAGCCCCAAAATCAGGGCGTTACATGTTTGGTAAACTAAATACCTCACAGGTGGGTGTTTACACAAATGTTTAAGCTCACAAGAGTACAAAAGATAAAAAAACAATTAAGCACTTTCCATACACTATATACAAGAGAAATGAAGAAATAAGACTAAAATGTAATTTCTCTTGATCGTTATGCTTGGATGTTTTTCTAACCATCTTCAAGTGTCCCAAGTCTTCTTTTAAAGTGTGGAATGAGCTACTAGCCATTTATTTTTGTTGGGGGTGGTTTGGAGCAGTTGGGGACTTAATTTCTAGCATTAAATGTAGTTTGGTGCAGGGCGTATCGATACATGGACTTTGAGTATTGGTACATACCTCAAAATAGAGAGAGCCGTTGGGCAATTTTATACCAGGTATCGGTACATGATACATTCGTATCGGTACAGACCCATCTATATGAGTATTGTCTAACCCTATCGATACTCATATTGGCTACTGGAATTTAGAGTTTTGGTAAAACAAAGGGGGCATATCGATACAGGTAAAACACGTATCGTTACGGGTGACTGGGTATCGATACACTAACAAGTGTATCGGTACACTTGACCTATTTTTGATAGTTTGGCTATATAAAGTCATTTTAAACATGTCAAAAACCCTTTGATAACCATTCAAACATATTTTTCAAGTTAATGAACTTTTGAAATATTTTTGCAAATTATTTTAAGTCCAAAAACATTTTTCATTTAAGTTATATAAATCAAATATCTCAATAATCTCCCCATTTTTGATATAACAAAACCACTTAAAATTTGTCTTTGTGAAAACTCCCCCTTAGAAAAATAATATTAGAAAAAGAGAATATTTTAGAAAATATTTAAAGCTCCTTATTTTTCTTTTTGAAATAGAATTTTTCAAACCTATGTCTCCTCCTTTTTTGTTATATCAAAAATAATTTCAAAATTAAGTTTGAAATCACATTAAGTACAAAAACACCAAATGTTGAATGGTTAAAAACCAATTGTTGGAAATTTAGTACCAATAGATGGAAAACAACAATTGTTGGTGTAAAATAACAATGGAGAAAAGAGACCAAAATTTTTTTTACATGAAAGAATTTTTAAAATTAGCTCACCCTTAATTAAGCATTCATTAAAAAATGTTCAAATTTTGACACTTAAGAGATGGAATTTCACCATTTATTAAGATCAATTTAAAATCACATTAAATTCAATTTATCCAAGACTTTAAAACTTTATGCAAACATAGGGATGAAATATGTTAAAGCATACATGCATAAAGCAACCAAAAGCAAAATAGGCAACAAAATAATTTAAAAACAAAATACATTAAGATTAGAGGTTAGCCACCTTCTTCACTTGTGTGACTAGAGCATTTCCATCTTTGCTTTTCTTGCCATTGCTCCAACACACCTATAAGAGACATTTAATTGATTATTGGTATCCAAATTCCTTTGGATCCTTTGACATTAGTTTCAATGTCCTTAGTTCCCTTAGGAACTCGTACTTGTCTAATCATATAAGATTTTCTTTTCTTTATAGGACAAATATGCAAAGAATGACCATGATAATGCCAATGTGAGCATTTTGTCATTATGGGATGGGATGAATTATTTGAAATAATTTCATTTTCTTTTGTTAAGCTTTCAAGCTTAACCTTTAAATCAAGATTTTCTTTTTCTAAAACTCCATTGCTCATTTTTTAAAACTCTAAATCATTCTTTAATTTTTTTTTTGTTTTCAAAATCCAATTTTGTTTTCAAATGAAAATCATTTTAAATTCAATTTTTGAAATCATTTTATTAAATTTAGAATTCATGGTCTCAAATTCCAAAAATAATTCATCAAATGCATCTTGTAACTCTTCAAAAGAATATGAATTTAATTCATTTGAGTTAGAAGATACCTTGGGCTCATCGAGAACCATAACACCATCCATCCTAGGTGTTGAGAGGATGTTTGCATATGATGAAGCATCATCCTTCTTTTATCCTTTCTTGTTTTCATAGAGTTTCTTAAGCTTCTCCCATATTTCTTTAGCACTTTTGTATATGGAAACCTTCTTGGAAACATCTTCATTGAGGCCACAAAGAAGAGTGTGCATAGCCTTAGCATTTAATTACACATTCTTCATGTAATTTACATTTCTTTTCTTCTTCTTCTTCTTCTTTGGAACTTCCAAATAACCATTTTTGATTATGTAACGACCTAAATTTTTGAGTCATCGATTTGGGCATTGACCCAGGTTATGAATTTGCGTGTTGGTTGGAGTAATTGAACTCATTGAGCTAAGTTTGGGCTTTGTTGGATGAGTATATTGAGCCTTGTGGGTTTGTAACGTGACAGTTTTGGAAATAAGGGAGAACATGGGAGTTTTATGTTGTGATATTACCCTTTTCACATTAATTGGCTGAATACCCTTTTGGCTTTTGGGGTATATCACATGAGAAAAGGGTGGGGGAACAAAACGATATCATCTTTTCCATATTTCCTTCTCCCACACACCTCCCGTTCTCTCTTCCTTTCATGATTAGTTTCCAACACTAAAGACCCAAACTTTCAACCACGTCTCCTCCATTCAAGTTTCAAGATTGAGATATATTAATCCCCTCCTCATAAGCTTCAAGAAAAGTATATTCTTTTGGTAAAAATGTGAGTTCTTCATTAATGGTTTTTTGAAGGGGATTAGGCTTTTGGGGTTTCTTCCATGTTTTTCAAGGTTGTTAATCTTTGACTAGACCTCTATTTAGTGCTTGGTTTAAGTCTTGATTTGTTTCCTTGTTGTGTATAAAAATGAGGTGTCTTGGGGTTTATTAAAGTTGGAGCCAAAGAGAAGTTGAGGATTTTGAGTGTGTGAAGAAAATTTGGGTAGTTGCTAAAAGTTCAGTACATCTCTGACTCCTACTCTGCTTGAGGATCATAAAGCGATTGCTTTGCTTGATGTTGTGGTTTACGATTGCTAGTTGGGTGTTTGGTAGCTTAAAGCCTTGTTCATGGTGAAATCTGGATTAAATGTTAATAAGGTGTAAAAAGGGTAGCAAACTATTCTAATTAACTCCTATATGATGTAGGATTGGGTTAAGGGGTTAAAGGTTATGTTTCGGGGGCTGGGGAAGTAATTTTGTGAGCCTCCTTCCTGAGCCTTGGAGGCTATTTATCGGATTCGATATTAGTATATTGGGTTTTTTGAAGGGCGTATCGGTACGCCTAATGAGGGTATCAATACCCTCTGTTCTACCAAAATTCTAATAGTTAATTAGTGTATCAGTATGCTTTGGGGCATATCAATATCAATTGGGTATCGATACACGATCCCTGTGTATCAAGGACAAGGTGTTGGTTAAACCCTTTCAACATGTGTAATTGAGTACCGATACACATAGGGTGGGCGTACCTAGAGAAGTGTACTGATACACTTGAGTGGGTAGCGATACCCCATGGGCAATCTGCCTGAAAAGTTGAGTCTGAGTTGGAGGGGCTCATAATTCAAAGATTATGGCCCATTAGGCTTCTAAGGTAGTAAAATGAATTGTAAAATGGAGAAACCTAGTTTTAACCCTTATGGATGATAATAACGTGTAACAACCTAGTAAATGTTGACTCAATATAAATGTGATGGTTAGCGTTATGCCTTGGGAAATTTGTTTATGGCTTGGCTTGGTGCCACTTACTTCTTGGTAAGGTGTATGAATGCTTGAGGAGTATGTGCTATCTTATGTTGTGGTAAAGGAATCTGAATGTCCTAGAGTCAGTAATACGGTACTTATATAAGGGTACGTGTACTTCTAGCTGAGTGATCAAGTACATCCAACGTACCCACGGGCTGAGTGATATGGGAGCGATTAGAAACCTATCCGCGGCTATGGTGATCCGGATTAGGTAATAAACTCGATAGGCTGAGTGAGCTCGAGTAACTTGATAGGCTGAGTGATCTCAGGTAAAGACTACTTGTGGCTGATGTGATCCAAGTATATCAAGGACGTATCCAATGTTATGGTGATCCAGATATGGTCCATTTAACTAGACAGCCGTGTGAGCACGGGTAACCCGTCAGCTGTGTGAGCACAGGTAAAGAAGGGCTTCGTTGTCCATTATGTGGATGATGTATGGATGTATTTATGTATACTATGTGGATGCTATAGATGATAGCTTATGTACTCGATGGCTGAGTGATTAGGGTACGCTATGTATTAACTTTATAGGCTGAGTGAAATCGAGTAACTCGATAGGCTATTGACCTCGAGTATGGAAAAGCTTTGTGGGAACATGTGAGACTTGTTGTAAATTTAATAATGCCTTGAGATAGGTGATCTATGAACTATAGCTAGTGTAGGCTAGATGATAACTCATAGCTAGTGTAGGCTGAAGGAATTTCCCAGGACTGTGTTCGCTTCAGAGTACAATACTTGCTATTTTAGTTTGGGCTAATGTATTCATAGGACGTTACCACTCTTGAGTCTATAACTCTATTTGAAATAATATTTTTGGTATACAGTGTTTAAACATGGAGCTCCTATTTTGTAAACTTACTTAAATGCTAATTTATCACATAATTTAGGGGTGGTTTAATATTTTGAAAATGGCTAAACTTATTGTTTTAAATAAAAATTTGATGGGTCGAATTTTTGGTGACCCAAATGTAGTACTTTGGATCAGGATCAGGATCGAGGTGTTACATTTAGTGGTATCAGATCTTAGGTTTAGCCAGTTCTAGGAAACCCCGGGGTAGTACAGAGGTCGTCTTAAGGTGTCTAGTGAATACAAGCCCCTCAATTTAAGTTGTACTCTTCCAAGATTGGGAATCCTGATGATGCCACCTTGTTTCCTTATGTTTCAGAAAATTCGATGGCTAGTGATGCCAAACACGACCAATAAAGTCATCAGAAGAGCAATGTCTCTCAAGAAAAAAGACTTTGGTAAAGAGTTTGTCCTAGATTTTGGAGAGACAAGCCTTTTGGGAGGTACTGGGAGTGGAGGGGCAAACCACCACCATGATGTTACCTCTGCTCTCTTGCAAGTGGTGCAAGCTATCACGAGGCAATCTCAAACGCCTCGCAAGACCCCTATTGAGAGGCTTCACCATTTTGGACCTACACATTTTGAAGGTTTGGGTGAGGATGACCTGATCATGGCTGACCAGTGGTTAAGGGGCACTCAGAGGATTTTGAGACAGATGAGGGGAAGTTCATATTGTCCCCCCATCTTAAGGGCAATGCACATGAGTAGTGGGAAACTGTTGAGTTGGGACTATATCATGCACTCCCAACATGGGATGTCTTCTTGGATGAGTTCAGGAAGAAGTACATCAGTGAGATTCACATGGATGAGATGAGAGATAAGTTCTTGCATATGGTTCAGGGGGATCAGACAATGTTTGAGTATGAACAAGATTTCCTATAGTTGAGTTGTTGTGCCCCAGAGTTGGTTACCACCGAGGAGTTTAGGTGTAAGAGGTCCAGACATGAATTGAAGGTTGACCTTCAGATGCACGTGACAATGGGTCCACTTGGGACATTCTCTAAACTAGCCAACAGTGAGAAGGCACTCGAACAACTGCAGAGTTTGACACCAAGTTAGGTTGAGGACTCTAAAGGCTATATAGTGGGGACACAAGATTTCATGTTCTTTACTGGCTCCGTCTAGGAGGTTTCATGCTCTGGGTGGTTCAAACAGAGTTGCTTCAGATCCATTAGCGAGGGTCAGTCGAGGATCTAGATTGAAGATTTATAGGGGCTCCTTAATGTCTGCTCTGAGAGGAGTACTGATGGTTCAGCCAGTGTCGCTCCCATCGGCTTGTGAGAATTATGGCTAATATCACCTTGGGGTGTGCTTCTTGCTTCAAAGGGTTTGCTATAGGTGTCGGGCACTAGGTCATATGGCGAAGGACTGCCCAGTTATGGATGGTGGTACACCTGTTCAACCTCAAAGGTTGACCCTCGAGCATCGTTTTGCTAGAGACGTTGCTAGAGCATCGTTTGGAAATTAGGGTGGAGGTATTGTGAGACATACCATCAGAATCGACCCTCGAGCCGTTGCGAGACAGTCTGCCAATCAGGCCAGGGATGACAGCTTTGCCTCCGATGATATGTCAGGTACCTATGCTCCATTTTGGTTTCATTTGTTGCTTTGATGGAGATTTGATTTCTTGTTCATGAAATGGTAGTGATTCTCACTGGATAAGTATTGTGGTAAGATCTAGTGGTTGATATGGGATTGACTATTTTGTCAGATTTGTAAGTGCTGGTAGGTAAGGGTTTTACTGTAGATGGTGAGTGAGGTTTGAGAGTAACAATTCCCGTGGGCTCGTTGGATATACTCTCTCCCTAGTTAGTTGATGTTAACCTTAGTATAGATTAGTAGGGTGAGCACAACGTATGCCTTGGTTCTCGAGCGAGAGTCTCAAAGTTTCAGTGTTTAAAATAAACCAGGTTATTGGTAATGGATGCGAGGAACCATTGCCTTTCTAGCATGAGTGTCGTGCTCCTGTATTGTTTATTCAAAGAGAGACTTGTAGGTTACAAGACTTTCTTGTCCCATGTAGTGGATTTGAGGGCTGTGAGTTTGATGCTTTAGAGTCGCAGACGTTTAAGAGGTTGTTGAAGTGCTCTATAAGGAATGAGCGGGCTTATCTCTTGATTGTGGATTAGAATTCACAATAGAGGTAACGTCGAGTTTATTTTTAGTGTTCATCACCTTGTGGTATAGCATCGACTGAGCTTTTAGAGTGAAGAATCAATTGTAAAAGTAAGTGAATACGGGTGGACTTTAAAGACAAGTCGTAAGGTGTCTTGGGCTCATGATTTTGTTGATATAATCTTGAGATCTATGATTTGAGTGTTTACATGTGTGGAAAACAATATGAAGATTATCAGAGTAGCACAACAGAAATGTGGGTTATCAGCTATGATGATGAGGAATCAGGATTTTTGTGTTGCAACAAATCTTGTTGGAAGAACCATTTGAAAATCCTCGAGGACTTGTTAGGGTTTCAGTACCAATGTTCGTTGGAATTAAGTGGTTGTTTGGGAAGAGAATGTTCTGACCTTTGAAGATAGTTGGGTGAGTTTTAATCTTTAGTAAGAAATCATAAAGCAGAAATGGTTATGCTCAGAATCGAGTGGCTCGAGTAGTGAAATCACATGGTCACGAGTTAACCTTCGTCCGAGTTGGGGGTGAGTTCTGGTAAGGTGAAGTGCTAAGTTCTATTTTGTTGGCCATACCTTGAAGAATGGTTTTTCATTCAAGATAGATTGATGGTAGAGTTCGGTTGTCAAAGTTTCGCTTGTTCTTGAAAACGTTTAGGCATGGTGTTAATAATAGACAAAGAAGTGTTCCAAGTAGTATTTCTTCGAGAGGTGTCATGTTCTGGGCACATATGAGGTTTGAGTTCAAGGTTTTGAGCTGCGAATGATGGTAGAAATGTGTAGCAGACTAATTTTCACATAAAAACAAGTTTCCCACCTTGGTTGAAAATTTTGATTTAATGGGGAATTCTTAAAAAGGACACATTTTAAATAAGACTTGGAGTCGCCGCCAGTCACATGGATAAGTTAGACCAGACACCGAAAAAGAAAACTAGAGATTTTAAATTGGGCCCGGGACTCAGTTATGTGGGGAGAAGGGTTCGCACCCCCGCAACACCCGAAAATCGGTACCTAAGGGTTCGTATCACATTTACTAAGGAAAATAGAAATTCGACCTAATTTAATTTTTAATCCCTAAAAATGCATGAATACATAGTCATACAATTTGAATATAAACTAACTCGTAACCCATGATAACGAAAGGAGATTGCGCCCAAAGACTCGAGATGAAACTCCCATAGGATATCGAGGCCTCGAGAACTAAACTAACCTAATGCAACAAAATAAATATGGCAATATAATTATGCATGAACAAATCAATAATGCTAACATAATTAAATATAAGCAAAAATAAATACATGCATATAAAGAAAACATAAATATTACATTTTACGACAATGCACCATGGATCAAATATACAACACAAAATAACACATACATTTACACATTATAGAAAAGGCAAATAAGAAAATATATCAAAGGCATGAAATAAATCAATTAGTACAAATAAATACATAAATAGAGCAATTAAAAAAGTCACATGCCATAAAAAACAAAAAAAATCATGACCATTGATCGGCTATGAAACGTCATACCAATAGTGCAAGCGTACACGGTCAATGCAAGTATAGTTGATAGGTTGATCCTATCGGATATCGATCTTACGAGAAAAGTGGTTTTATGCCTATTGATGTTAGTACAAAAGTTCTGGAAAATAAAAGGAAATGTTATTGAAGTTGTAGGTGCAAAGAAATATAAATGCAAAATATATCAGAAATTGATGTGGGTGCAATGGAAATAGAATAATAAAGGAAATGGACATTCTATAAAAATAATGGATTCCCTCTATGTAACTCGGTAGATTATCAAATGCTACAAGGTTAGAGAATTAGATGATTATAAAGAGAGATAAACAACACTTATCCTTCAACTCTTAGTTAATGACTTAAACAAACAAATCAACCACAACTTTTGTTGCTGGGAGATATTGCGTGTCTTTGAACAAGTGAACCAACTTTCGTTACGTCCCCACCCAACTTTCGTTGTGATGCTCATTAATTTGAACTATTACTACATCTCTCAAAGTCTGTGGCTGCAATAAACAATTTCGTGCAAAATAGCATTCAAACCCAAAAGTTGAAATAAGAAAGAAAGCTTCATAAAATAAGTTGAATTTCACAATCCAAAAGAACTCTGATTCTTAAGGAAAGAAAACAATAAATCACCATCTAAAATATTTACGAAAGAACATGAAAGTCACACAGGAACCTCTATTTCTAGTTGAGTCTGCATGATCTACACGTTCCCCTTGCAAAAAGCATTCGAATTGTCTTTTGTTAGTAAGAGCCATGCCTTATTACCACCTTGGTTCACCAGAAAAAAAGCTCAAGCCACCATGGGAGAAGCTTCAAAGGAAAGAGAAAATGATCTTCTCAAAAGATGATGATGATGAGCCTCCCTCTAGGGTTAGGAAATATGTGAATATATATTATTTTCATCTTCCAATTGGGTATTTATAGGTGTCCTTATATATTTGCAGTTGTGAATTTCTTGTAGAACAGTTATATTAATGGAAAACTCATCGTCCTTATATATTCTTTTCATCTTCTAATAGATAGTTGTCAATGTGACGACAATGACTACTTCGATCTGCTGGTATTGCAGTAAAAATTGTAGCGACATCATGTCCAAACAAAAGTTGTTGTGACAACCTGCCAGCTCATCGTCCTTTGATCTTATCATTTTGCCAATGTAATTTGATCTATCTTTTTGACAGTTGTCAATGCAGCGATATTGACTGGTCGCAATAATAAGATGCTTTTACAGCAACATCAGAACTGCAGCGACATATCTAGCTGCAACAAAGAAGGCTTTTTACAACGACATTAGAATTGGAATGAAAATAGCAGAATTTACCAAAATTAGCACAAAACACACAAGTATAATTGAGTTAAAGAAAATTCATAATTAAACTAAGAAAATGCAAGAAAGTATGCATGTGAAACTAAAGTATGGACAAATTAATTGATAAATATGGGGAAAATATGTGCTCTTTGAAGTACCATAACACCCCCAAACTTGAGTCTTTGCTTGTCCTCAAGCAAAAATAATAAGAAGCAAGGTCTACCATAAGATCATAGGCATTCTAGATACTTGAAATATTCAAATCAATAAATCATATGCATCAACAAGAAAGAAAATTGCATAAGTAACTCCACATCAATAGATAAGCAAGCAATTGAAGAATACCTAACATCATCCCTAACATCTCAGATTCATTCCTTCTATCAGCATTTATTTAGTACCACACATAATATAAATATCAAATATATGTATTTTTCATATATTTTTTCTTCTTTTTTTCTTTTATGTAGCGAGGGATATCGAACAATGAATGCACCCTAGACCCTGAGAAGTAAGATGTTGTGCATCAAACCCCTAGGAAGTACTTCATTGCAACTACACACACTCATGCAGTGAAAGCTTTTGGCCATATTCATATTTCTAACGCATACAGAGGAGTGTTTCCCCTAAAAGCTACTTTATTTATTTTTTTGCACTCACATTTGAATGCATTTTATTTATACTTAATAAGATATACTAATATATATATATATAACACATGCTGAAATAGGTAGAAGTCATCAAGAATCAAAAGAATGATGCTTTGTAATACCCTAAAGAGTGGCCTAGTAGAATGTTACTATTTGAATGCATTCAAAATATCATATTTTATTTTTGTAAACCAAGAGTAGTAAAAGAACTTAGGACTAAATTGAAGTGATGAGGAAATCGAATGGCTATTCTAGAAAGGACTATAATTGAAAGACACATAGGTTAGTGGTTGCATGCTAAAAATCCTAAAGACTAAGGACTAGTATATGTGTCATTCATGAGAAAGAACAAGTGTTGGGAAGGGGGTGTCTCAGCTTGAATAATGATAACCAAAATTTGGGTAATCATCTTCTTTCTTGTCTCCCAAAAAGGGAGATGAAGAACCGAACCCACAAGCATAGAGGGAGAAATTGAGAAAAAGCTTATAAAATTGGTGGATCCTAGTTGATTGTGTTCGGGTAGCTCTAAGAGAAAGGTAACTACATTTCTATTTCTCCCTATTCAAGTCATGTTGTATTTGTTGTAGTTGCTATGAATTTTGAGTATTTAGAATGATATCTTTTTATGAGATTAAACTATACAAGTTGGATGCATGTTAGAATAATCGTGTTAGTATGTAAATTGTTCGAAGAATTCTTGTTGAAACAAAGGAATTTATATCATAGAAAGGGAAGTGTTCGAATGGTTTGTATGTTTAATTGTTATGCACTTTGTTATTGTGTGGTGTAAACTCAGAATGCTAAATTTGCTTAATGATGAATAATCATTATTCAATCTTGTAGTTGAATTTAGAGTTTGATTGTAGTCATGTTACTTGTAGTATGGATTAGGGGCAGTATGATAAAAAGAAATTGTTTAGGGACTGCTTTGAAGGTTAATCAGGGGCTGTTTAGGGACTAACAAAACATGGGATTTCTCTACAAATGTACACAATTTGTTTTGGGAATAAAATGGGACTGTTTTTTCTACATTAGTGGACTGTTTTACAGGACCTTGTAGGGACTATTTTCCTATTTAATAATATAATTGTTTTACAAGACTTGAAGGCTATTTTAAAAGCACAAATAATGGATTTAATTACTTCTTGATTGAGAGTTGCCTTGTGAAGAAATTAAGGGACTAAAGGTGACTAAAAATGAATTGAATATATATAATCGTAAGGGTTGTTTTAAAAATCAGAGAATTGGGGACGGTTTTGCAATTTAGTTGGAACTGTTATGTAAACCAAAACCTAAAGAACAGTTTCACAATGAAATGGAATTGTTTTAGCATTGATTAAGAGGGACTGGTTGTGTACTTATTGAAATGTTTTTTATAATTAAAAGACATATGGACTGTTTTGACACCTATAGGAATACATGTAAATTATGTAAAATGCATTCTAGTATGTGCAGTTTTGAATGCTGTAAAATGCAGTCGAGTATGTGCAGTTTTGAATGTTGTAAAATGTGTAAAATGCAGTATAGTATGTTGTAATATCCTCAGCCAGGCTTTGAAGAAAGCCAAGTAAGGACATTGAAAACAAACAATTCAATGTTATTAAATCGACTACTTGATCTACTAGAAGATGTAACATGCATCAACTAGAATATAATCCTTACTTAAAGTACAAGGAAACAATCGGAACAAGCATGGAAACTGCAATGTAACCAACATTCAAGAAAAAACTCATCAACTTTATGTAGCGATGTCCCTTTCTTTTTATCATCGCTAAAAAACGAGGATTTTCAAAGTGGTTTTGAAAGGTGTTCGTGATTTTTTTGATATAAAATATTTATTCCGCGGGGTTTTAAAAAAATCGCATTTTAAAAAAAATGGAGTCGCCACCGGCCACTTAGGTAGGCCGGACACCATAAAACCAGAGATTCAAAAAATATTGGGTTCGGGAGTCGGTTACGGATGGGGAAGGATTAGCACCCCACACCGCCCAAAATTGGTACTTTAATAATTACCGCTTTATTAATATTGGATTTTCCGGGTTAAAGTGACAATTATTTTAAAATTCGGTTATAATTGCGAATTAATTTTAAAGGCCCCGTTATCCGAGAGTAAACGCCCAACCACTATCACTACGCCTGATATTGGCCCCGTTTACGCTCGGATAAAAGGATATCGCATTAACAATTTATATATCATATGCAATCTTAGTGGCAAAAATATAAAACATGGCAAAATATTTAAATGAAATAAATATTGACATAACAGAATACTAATCTAACATAAATAAGATACTAAACTAAAACATACATATATACATATTAATCTAAATAATAGATAAAAACAACTTTAACATGTCAGAATAACAAGGCAGGAATAGGTACGTGTGTAGACGAACATATATTTCAAGAAGACATACATATTAGAAATAAAACATATTTCAACATTTATTGAACAATATATTATACATAAAAAGGAGACACACTAACACGTAACCTAAAGACCAAGAGAACATACAA
Source organism: Hibiscus mutabilis (assembly GCA_019671005.1). Lineage (NCBI taxonomy): Eukaryota > Viridiplantae > Streptophyta > Magnoliopsida > Malvales > Malvaceae > Hibiscus > Hibiscus mutabilis. Next base: position 57,840,746 of record CM033716.1, on the reverse strand, counting down.
TACATACAAAAATGCAAAATATGCCGTATACAAACCAACTGGAACATAACATGCTTAATACGAGTAACCAAACAAAAAGATACATAACCATCATAAACTTAACACACATATACATGTAAACTTAAAAATACAAGGCATGTACGAGGGATATATAATAGGGCAAAAGGCTACATCAACATACACGATTATAATACGAACATAAATATTTACATGGAAACAGGACTGAAATGAAAAGAAATAAACATCAGTGACAGAAATTAAAGGATAATAATATGCAATTTAAGGACGAAAATGCAAACATGACAAAACTTGAAAGGACTGAAACTGTAATTAGACCAAGGGACAGACCCGAAATGAAAAATTCAAAAACGCAGGATGGTTAAGGGGGTAATTTTACCATTTAAAATCTGAATTCGGCTAATTTAATGATCAAATCGAAATAAAATGGAAAAGAAAAAGGACCGGAATCGTGATTAACCCATGTGGCAAACTCAAAACGAAAATATAGGGGACAAGGGAGGATTTATGATGTAATTAGACCATTTTTATTTTATTTTGGGTCTATAAGACCCGATAATCAGACCCCCAGTTTCATTTTTCCTTCCATTTTTTTGTAAGAGAGATATAGCTCTCGTTTCCTCTCTATTATACCAGAAAAACCCAAGCCCCGAACCCTTCAGCCGCCATGGTTCTCGAGGCCGGCGATGGTTTGGCTACTCCGGCCACCACCCTCCACACTCTATCAGTTCTAAGACCTAACCTAGACCCCTCTTCGAGAACAAAAACTCTATTTTTGAAACGACCGAACCCCAAAACCCTCACAGAAATTGTCACGCTCTTATTTTGAGACCACCAAAACCCTAGATCTATGGTATTTCGAAACTAAAGAGCAAAGAAAACCCCCCTTTTTTTGTGGCTCACTCCTCAGAGCTTATCGCCGGCAAAGGAAAGTTTTTTTCTTATCTAAACTCTCCCTTTTTTTCATGCATGTAAGTAAGAAAGAAAGACAAGAAGTTTTTACCACTGAACTTGCGTTGTTTTTTTTTTGTATTTCTGAAAACTTTGGTGATAATACACTTTTTTGGATCTTCTCTCCTTTTTTTTGCTTAACGTCTATTACATGAAATATATATCAGATCTGATTTTTTGGTACTGATAATCCATCTTTTTGGTGCTTTTGCACGTTCTCTGAGTGCGGTGGTTGAGCTGGCAGTACGGCGGAGTGGTGTCGGCATGGGGGGAGTCATGGTGGTGGTGTCTTCTGCCAGATTCACTCACGGCCGTTGGATCAGATCTGATCCAACGACTGTGATTACATGGGGGATGAGCGGCCTAGATCGAGCCTTGAAATGCGTGGTGTTTGCTGAAGATGACGACACGTGGCAGAGGATTTCGAACGGTTTCGCGCGTGCGTTGCACGCGCGAGTGAGAAGCCGAACGGCCTGGAAGTGTGTTTCACGCGCGCTGGATAGCTCTCCCAAGGCTGATCGTGGCCGTTGGATCTGGATTTGATCCAATGGCCCTCCTTCAACTGCTGCAAAGAAAAATATGATATTAGATATCATATAGGGTTTTAGGGTTAATTAGATGGGATTGGGCTGGCCGAGAATAGGCCTTGTAAATTACATATATATTTTATAATAATATGGACTTGGACTGTTATTATAATATTTGGGTTTTATATTTTAGATATTATTTTACATTAGTCCAATAATAATAATAATAACAATAATAATAATAATAATAATAATAATAATAATAATAATAATAATAATAATATGGCGTTACATACATACGTATACGTGCACACCCATATAAGTGTAACATACGAATACACATGCAAACATTAATGTAACATACTAACATACATATATATATATAATCATACACATAATTAACATAACATCTACACACATTAAACAAATATGCTCGTACTCTAAAGATACATACGTGACACACATACACCATTAATACGTATACATACATAGCTTATAATATACATGCACACACCACACCTTATATATATTAGTAACACTCATGCAAATAATAAACATATAATATAATAAGTATACATACAATACTAATATGTATTTACAGGTAAAAATGAGTGATTACAGTTGCCCCTCTTTGCTTGTTCTCATGGAATGGGAAACAAAGCAAAGATTCATAAGCACTCATTTTTATCAGACTTCCTTGTTTGTAGCTTTGGAAAAACGTGTTCTTTTGGACATCTCCGCTATTCCTCAGCTGAATCTTCGGGCTCGTAAGTTCTTCCTATATAGAGCTTCGTCACCTTCCGATCTTGGAGCTACAGGCTCTTCCTATATAGAACCCTTCGCTCTGAAGCCTCGAGTTATGAGTCCTTCCTATATAGAACCTTTCACTTCGAGACTGTAAAGCTTAGAGTCCTTCCTATATAGAACTCTTCGCCTTCAACGCTGGTTTCTCCTATATAAAACCTTTTGTGCCGCTGATGGATTCTTTTCGATTTGAGTTCCTCCTATATAGAATCGCTAGTCTTCAAACCACCGGAGCCGTCGGGTTCTTCCTATATAGAACTTTTAGCGTCTGAAATCTCAGAGCTACAGGTTCTTCCTATATATAACCTTTCATTCTAAGACAATGAAGCTCGGAGCCTTTCCTATATAAGACTCTTCGCTTTCGACACAACAGGTTTCCTATATAACCCTGTGTCATAGGTGAATTCCTTCGACTGGGATTTCTTCCTATATAGAACTGTGAGTCTTCACCTTGGAGCCGTCGGTCCTTCCTATATAGAACTTTTCGGCCCCTGAATCTTGGAGTTACGGATTCTTCCTATATAGAATCTTTTACTCTAAGACATTGAAGCTCGGAGCCCTTCCTATATAGAACTCTTCGCTTTCGACACAGCAGGATTTACTATATAATCTTGCGTGTCATGGGTGAATTTCTTCGACTGGAAGTCCTTCCTATATAGAACTGCTAGTCTTCACCCTGGAGCTGTCAGTCCTTCCTATATAGAACTTTCAGCTTCTGAAGCCTCGGAGCGGGGGATTCTTCCTATATAGAACCTCTCTCTGGAGCTTGAAAACATATGCCTTTTGTATGTAAAAACATTGTCTTCTCATTTGGGATTCACACCACGATGGCCATCGATGTCTCTTTGGATCTGCAGATACCTATCTGAGATAAAAACAAAATGCTATGACAAATGAATTGACATGCTCCTAATCCTAGTGATGTCTGACTATTCATGATGCATGAGTGTCAATATCTTGGTGGGCTTGTTTTGGTCCTTATTTGATCTTGATGTTCGCTTTCACCTTTCTTACGGGCATCGATACCCCACTTCACTGTCAGGTTCAATCATCCCAACCTTTCTTTTTCTCTAATTACGACTTGGAATTCTAAAGTGCCCTTTCGGGTTTTCACTTTAGAGAGAGTTTTTTTTTGTCTTTGAGGGGTGCCCTTCTGGGTTTTCACCCAAGAGATCTCTCTTGTTATCTCGCATGTCTTCCTTGAATAGATAGGACGTACGCCATTGGTCATCCTATCCGGTTGTTTGAAGCTTTCCGCCTTCCCTATCAACAACCATTATGTAGGGAACTAGAGGACGGAGTTAACATCGTTTTCTTTGATCACCTGCATTTTTAAGGTTAAATCACAGTAATGCTCCGAAATCTCTTATTTCGCTATAAGCCTATGTTAACTTATCTGACTGCAATTAACAAGAAGGCAAGGAATGGATGCTCAAAAACACAGTTTTATTACGATTAAGGGCTTGGGATATCTTAAAAAGAAAGGTACACACACATGAGAAAAAAGAAAAGTTAAGTATGAAATACAAGATCCCTCATTATCTTCGATATGAATGATACATGATCCTGTCGACCGGCGTAGAATTTTTTTTTGCCTGAAGCCTCCTCTTCATGACGTTCATGGGGATACCCTTCTCTTCGGATATTCAACTTTTCAATTTACTCGAGCCGCCCTTTACGGGTTTTCAACTCGGGTCCTCCCTTTGCTTCAAGACGCCCGGTTTCGGATTTTCGCCCTGAGCTCTCCATTTTTGTTCTCTTTTTCGTTTTTTCTTTTTTTTATTCAATTCAAAGATAGTATTTCTTAACGGCATCAGAATTTACGGGATTTTTCAGCTCGTCCCCATCCATTTCTGTTAGGATCAGGCTCCTCCTGAGAAGGCCTTTTTTACGACGTACGGTCCTTCCCAGTTGGGCATCCACTTTCCTCGAGCATCTTTCTGGATAGGGAGGATTTTCTTGAGTACCAGATCCCCTTCTTTGAATTCTCTTGGGCGCACCTTTTTGTTGTATGCCTGCACCATCCGCTTTTGGTACATCTGACCATGACAAATGGCCTTTAGTCTCTTTTCATCAATGAGATTTAGCTGGCCGTATCTGGCCTGCACCCATTCGGCTTCTTCCAATTTGACTTCATTTAAGACCTGGAGAGACGGGATCTCTACCTCGATTGGGAGTACTGCTTCGGTACCATACACCAAGGAGTAGGGTGTTGCCCCTGTTGACGTGCGAACGGACGTCCTATAGGCGAAAAGGGCAAATGGCAACTTCTCATGCCAATCCCTGTAGGTATCCGTAGTCTTCGCTATGATCTTCTTTATGTTCTTGCTTGCTGCTTCCACTGCTCCATTCATTTTAGGACGATAGATTATGGAATTGTGGTGTGTTATCTTGAATTGAGTGCACACGTCCGTCATCATTTTGTTATTCAGATTGGAAGCGTTGTCGGTGATGACCCTTTCTAGCAATCCGTATCGACAAATAATCTCATTCTTTAAGAATTTACATACTGTGGTTCTTGTGATGTTGGCGTAAGACGCTGCCTCTACCCATTTGGTGAAGTAGTCTATGGTGACCAAAATGAAACGGTGTCCATTGGAAGCTTTCGGATGAATATGCCCGATGACGTCCATGCCCCATGCTGCGAAAGGCCACGGAGAATTCATGGTGTGTAAAGGCGATGGGGGTGTGTGAATTTTGTCAGCTTAGATTTGGCATTTGTGGCATTTCCTGGCGTAATCAGTGCAATCTCCCTCCATGGTCAACCAGAAATAACCATATCTCATAATTTTTCGGGCTATAGACAGCCCGTTGGCGTGCGTTCCACAAAGCCCATCATGTACTTCGGCTAAAATCTCCTTTGCCTCCCGGGCATCCACACATATCAGCAATGTTTGATCATGACTCCTCCTATATAGGATCTCCCCATCTAGGACATATTTTGTTGCCATTTTTCTGAGCGTTTTTCTGTCATTGTCGTTTGCCCCTTCTGGATACTTTCGAAGCATGACATATTGCAAGATGTCATAGTACCATGGGTTTCTGTCAATCTCTTCCTGTACATTACAACAATGAGCAGGCTTTTCAAATGTCTGCATCTCAATCGGTTTCATTTCTGCCCCGGTGTTTGTTTTAAACATGGATGCCAAGGTTGCCAATGCATCTGCCATCTGATTTTCTTCTCGGGGTAGGTAATTGAAGCTGACCTTTTTGAACTCTTTGGTGAGCTCTTGGATTAATTCATAATATTTGACCAACTTCGGGTCCCTGGTTTCCCATTCCCCGCGCAATTGGTAAATGACTAAGGACGAATCTCCGAACACTCGAAGTTCCTCAACCTTTCTCTCGATGGCTGAGTTCAGTCTCATGACGCAAGCTTCGTATTCAGCTATATTGTTTGTGCAGAAGAATTCCAATCTGCTGGTGAAAGGATAATAGACGTCCTCAGGGGAAATTAGCACTGCCCCTATCCCATGTCCAAGGGCGTTAGAGGCTCCATCGAAGTAAAGTTTCCATGATTTATCATCTGAAACCTCTTCTTCGGTTGTAATGCACATGAAGTCTTCGTCTGGGAAATTAAAGTTCAATGCCTCATAGTCATCCGAAGCACGACTAGCTAGGAAATCTGCTACGACACTCCTCTTTACGGCTTTCTGGTTAACGTATACGGTGTCGAATTCGGATAAGAGCATCTGCCATCGGGCCATCCTTCCCGTTAGTGCTGGCGCTTCCATTAAGAACTTCAATGGATCTAGCTTGGATATCAACCAGGTAGTATGGTATAGCATGTACTGTCTAAGCCACTTGGTAGCCCAAACTAGAGCACAACACAGTTTCTGCACTGGCGGGTACCGCGTTTCACAATCATTGAATTTCCTGCTTAGGTAATAGATGGCTTGCTCCTTTTTTCTTGACTCATCGTGTTGCCCCAATACGCATCCCATTGAATTCTCAAAAACTGTCAAGTAGAGAATTAGTGGTCGACCAGTGCGACTAAAATTGGAGCATTTGTCAGGTACTTTTTGATCTTTTCTAGGGCTCTTTGACATTCTTCATCCCACACGCCAGGATTATTCTTTCTAAGAAGTCTGAAGACCGGGTCACATTGGTCGGTTAATTGGGAAATGAAATGAGAGATATAATTCAGCCTCCCCAGGAAACCGCGAACTTCTTTCTGAGTGCGGGGTGGTGAGAGGTCCTGGATGGCTTTCACTTTATCTGGATCAATCTCAATCCCTCTTCTACTTAGCACGAACCCTAGGAGTTTTCCAGAAGTAACGACGAAGGTACAGTTGGCAGGATTGAGCCTCAGTTGGTACTTCTGTAATCTTTGGAATAGTTTTCTCAAGTTTTGTAGGTGCTCTTCCTCTGTTCGGGACTTGGCAATCATATCATCCACGTATACTTCTATTTCTTTGTGCATCATGTCATAGAAAAGAGTCACCATTGCTCTTTGGTATGTTGCCCCTGCGTTATTTAGCCCAAACGGCATCACTCGATAACAAAAAGTGCCCCACATGGTTATGAATGTGGTCTTCTCCATGTCATTAGGGTCCATCTTTATCTGGTTGTACCCTGAGAAGCCATCCATAAAGGAAAACCATGAATGTCCTGCGGTGTTGTCAACCAGCGTGTCAATATGTGGTAAAGGGAAGTTGTCTTTAGGGCTGGCTCGATTCAGATCCCTATAATTTACACACATACGAACTTTCTCGTCTTTCTTTGGTACTGGTACAATGTTTGCAACCCATTCTGGGTATTTGGCTACCTCCAAGAATCCAGCATCAAACTGCTTTTTTAGTTCCTCTCGGATCTTTAACAACATATCTGGTGTCATTCTCCGAAGTTTTTGCTGTATTGGTTTGCATTCCGATTTTGTTGGCAATTTGTGCACCACTATGTCGGTATTCAACCCTGGCATATCTTGATAAGTCCAGGCGAAGACATCTTTGAATTCCTGAAGTAGGGTTATCAATTCATGCTTGGTTTCCGAGGAAATCGTCGTTCCTACTTTTATTTCTTTTCTCCCTTCTTCAGTCCCCAAGTTGATAATTTTTGTTTCTTCTTGGTGGGGCATGATCTGCCTTTCTTCGTTATCCACCATTCTCTTCAACTCTTCCGGGACCTCACTTTCTATCTCATCATATCCTTCCTCTATTCCCTCCGAGACCTCAGGGCATTCGAAATTCACTCTAGAATTGGATCTGGTATCATTCATATCGTCAATCATGGGCGACCTGCATTAAATGAGAATGAATTGTATTGGGAAAGAGACAACTTTATAGGAAGGGAATGAACATGATGAATGCATGAATGAAATAAATGAAACTTTGGTCATTTTAGGAAAGTGTGGATATTTTCATTTCAATCAAAAAGTTAACATAGGTGCCCCGTATAAGATATCCCCATTGTTTACGGGCAAAAACAAAAGGTTGACTCGGAGCATTACTCTAATCTATTCCTAAAAACTACAGGTAGATCAATGTAGCTCCAATTATCGAGTGTTTCCCCGGGACGGCAAGGGCGGATGTTGGTCAACACTTTGCTGCCTCGGTCCTTTTCAGCTATTATGTTGATGTACATCCCTTCAAATGATTCACTGAGTAACTCCTCCTGGTTGAGTACTTTATTTTCCTTCATTGCCTCCCCTGCATCTTGACCTGGCTAGTAGAACCCTCCGGAGACAAAAGTGGTTTTCAAACTAGGAAAGGACATCGGTCTCCACGGAATGTCTTCTCCTTTAGATCTGGCTTTTCTTTGCTCCTCCTTCCTCTTATATTCCTCTTTCTTCTGTTGGACACTTGGTTGGTAACCCAGCCTGAAACGATCCTTCTTGGTTATCATATTCTTGGGTCTCAGGTTTCCTTGTAATTTCTTCCCCAGCCTTTTTCCTACTTTGGCTCCTCGACCCAAAGTTTCTACGACGGTCATCTTAGTACAATTAGATAACCTGGGGTATGGGATCCGACTTCCCTCCGAAACGAATGTGGCATTTACTAGTCCCAATGCTCGGAATGAGCACTCTGCAGCATCTTCATCATTTTGAATGTAGGGGGCGTCTGATGTCACTGAAGCAACAAATTCCTGCTCTGCCTCTACTGTGACCAATTTGCCTTCGACTACAAATTTTAATTTCTGATGCAATGATGAGGGGACAACTCCTGCGGAGTGGATCCATGGTCTTCCCAACAAGCAGCTGTAAGATGGTTTTATGTCCATCACCACAAAATCGATCACATATTCAGTTGGTTCGATCAATAGGGGCACCTCAATTTTCCCCATTGTTCCTCTTTACGTACCATCAAAGGCTTTTACCGAATTGTGGCAGGGCTTTAGGTGCGAACCATCTATTGGCAGTTTTTGCAGGGTCACCATAGGCAAGACATTCAATGCTGACCCGTTGTCGATCAGTACGCCTGGTACTACATACCCTTTGCAGTGGGTAGTGATGTTAAGGGCTTTGGTGGACCCCATTTCTCCCTCAGGTATCTCATCATCACTGAACGTTATATGATTATAGGCAGTGATATGCCCCACTATCATGTCCAAATTTGTTACAGAAATGTCCCGGGGCACAAAAGTTTGATTCAGCACTTTTAGTAACGTCTCCCGGTGCTTTTCTAAACTCAAGAGTAATTCCAGTACTGTGATCCTGGCCGGTTGCTTTCGTAGTTGTTCCACTACGCTGTACTCGCTATGTCTCAAGAACTTTAGAAATTCTTTGGCCTGGGCCTCAGTTACCGGCTCATTTATCTTTGGGGGAGGTTCTTCTCCAAATATCTGCGTAGGGCTAACTGCTGTACTCTTCCCCTTATCTTTTTCAGCTGCTTTCAAAGCCTCGGAGGAATAACATCGGCCGCTCCTTGTGAAATGGCCTGCCTCACCAACGTTCACATCGTTCTGGCTTTATTGGTCTTTCAGCGTAGGCTCTTTTACCTGACTGTGTTCTGGTTTTTCTGGCGTGGTCACATTTACAACATAATTCCAGGGGATTTGCCGCATATCTTTGAATGGGAATGGAGATGGTGCTGAAATGATGATCTTGGGACTTATCTTGCTGGTTTCTCCTTGGGAGACACCTGCATTCCCTGGCCTGGGAGAGATGATAAAAGGTCTATCCTTCCCGTATTTAGACTTGGGGCTATCCGTCATGTGTACGTCCGACCCCTTCTTCCCCATGGGCTCCTCAAAGAATTCTATTTGCTTTTCATTCATCAATTGCTGCACCAATTTCTTGAACTCATCACATTCTTGGATATCATGCCCTTCAGTCTGGTGGAATTTGCAATACTCTCCACATTCCTTCTGCCTTGTTATCATGCCTTTGTCGATCGTACGGGCCATGCATAACTGTTGAAATACCCACCGTAAAGGAGACTTGATTTCTGACACATCATCCTTAATCCTCCTGGTAAAGTATTCTTCGATAACATTTACCCCTTTGCTCCCATGATTAGGCAGCGGGTTGTTGGCTACACTCGGCTCTTCAAACTTCAATATCCCGGGAATCGATTAAGTTCTGCACAAGCTTTTTGAAGGCAAGGCAGTTCTCAGTGGGATGTCCAGGGGTACCGCCGTGATAGTCGCAATGCGCGCTCGGATTATACCAAGACGGGAAGGGCGGATTGACAGGAGTAACGATGTATGGCCGGACCAGGTCTGCTTCATACAACTGGGAGTAAAGTTCTGAGTACGAAACAAGCAGGGGAGTGAAGGTTCTTCTCTCTTTCTCTTTTCTGGCGATTCTCTCATCTCTTTGATTCGAGTTTTGTGTTTTTCCCACAGGTGCTTGTGGCTGTGAGACTGTGAAGTTCTTCGGGGCGGTATAAGTGCTGGTGGTGTTTACTTCATTTCTCTTGCTATACTTCCGAGACCCTTCCCCGCCATCAATTCTACCACTCTTAATTGCCAGTTCAAGGGACTCCCCAGTCCTGATTAAGTCAGTAAAGCACTGCGTTGTGTTATTAATGAGACGATCGAAGAGTGCCCCTTTCAGAGTATTGACAAATAATGGCGTAATTTCATGCTCCGGGATGGGTGGCTGAATTTGGGCGGCCACTTCTCTCCACCTTTGGGCGTATTGCCGCAGGCTTTCGTTGGACTTCTGCCCCATATTTTCTAACATAATTCTGTTGGGGGTCATGTCTGTTACATGCTTGTATTGCTCAGTAAATGCTTTTGACAGATCTTTCCATGTCTTAACATTTTCCTTGCTCAACTGGGTGTACCAACGTAACGCCGCTCCAGTTAGACTGTCTTGGAAACAATGGATCAGTAGCTTTTCTTCCTTATGGTAAGCTGCCATCTTTCGACAGTACATTGTTATGTGTGCGGAAGGACACGTGGTTCCATCGTACTTGTCAAACTCTGGCGTTTTAAATTTTGGCGGTAGGACAAGATCGGACACCAGACTTAAGTCGCTAGCGTCATTTCCTGATTCTTCATTAGCTTGTAACATTTCAAAATTTTCCTCCATGAGGCGAAACCTTTCTTCCCACTTTTTTTCTACCTCATTCCTGATTCTTTCAACCATGTTCAGGTCCGACACTTCTTCTTCATAGAGTGCTTCAGCATCAAGGGGTTGAGTTTCAGGTACCCCTATTTGAAGGCCATATGACATTCCTGCAGGGTCAATATACACCTTCCTAGCCGGGTTTGGTGCAGTTGGTTGAACCTTGTAGTGAGCCGGGGTACCTTCTGGCTCTTGAATGGTTTCTCCTTCGACTCTTTTTCCCAGACTCTTAGCCAATAATGCGGTTATGTCGGATACTATAGATGCTTGTGACTTGGCAATCTGATCACTGAGGCTTCTCTGGGCCTCTTCAAGTCTTGTCTCGAGCTCTTTTTGCCCTTTTTCTAGACTGATTATCCTGTCTTCCATGAGCTTGCTTTGTAACCGGGTAAAGTATGGGTGATGAATGATTGCGGGTTAACTACACACAACGCCACAATATTCATAATGTTAATATGGTTGTAAGAAAATAGATGCATGTATAATGATGCGAATGTCATGATGCAAATGCAAGAATGTATGCAGATAAGGTACTGATTCCGCTGGTAATCACCTTTTTGAACTACTTCCACGGGAATTAAAGGGTCTAGATTACAACAAAGTTCGCGTTACAAAATAAAGATCCCTAATACAAAAGATCTAATTACAACACAGAGTCCTATAGATAAGCTCTAGCTCTATCTCCTAATTTTCCAATTGCCCTGAGCAGCTTGAGGAACCTGGGAGCTTCTTCCATTCCCGGGGCTATGAAAGGTCGGAGTGTCTCAGCCTCGATAGCTAAATCATTCACATGCCTGGCGACTCGTTGTATGTCCACCATTAGGTTTGCGTAATACTGGTCCCTGTCCTGTACCATCCGGGCAGCGTCGCGCAGTCTCTTTTGCCAATAGGTGTTCCCTCCGGCCGCAGCTTCCTCGAACACACTAATTCTTTCCTTGTAATCCTCAACAGTTGCTTCGAGGGACTCAATTCGTGCTTGTAACACGCCCACTTCGTGCTCTCTTTCTTGCAGCTCAGCGAAGCCATTCCTGCGGCAGTACATTCAAAGTGAGTGTTCAACTTCCGCCACCTTTCCTTTTAATTCGCCATTCTGACTTTGGCTTTGCTCCAGACTTTGAATAGTATCATCGTACAACTTTTGCATCTCTAACAGTCTATTTCGGCTATTCATGGATTTTCTTTTCCATACAGCGACGCTTTCTTTCTCATGATGGACAGCTTGTTTTCCCTTGCTAATTTCTTGCCTGAGTCTTTCCTTTTCCTGATTAATGGCCTTCTTGGCGGACCGTTTTTCTTCCTCCATAGCCAAATGACAGCTTTCTATCTCTTTCTTGATCGCTCTCTTGCTGATTTCTCGTTCTTCTTCCACCAAACGGATGTCGTTCATTCTTTCTCTTTCCACAGCTATGAATTGACTCCGGCCGGCCTTCTGTACTTTTGCTTGTAATAGAAGGGCATCTTTTTGATAAAGAGTGTTTTTGTCGCTCAAATCTGCATTTAATTTCTTCAACTGCCTAATGATCCCGTCCCGCTCGTCAACCTCTAAGCTTGCCTTATAGAGCTCGCTCGCATGTTGGGTCTGTTGGATGTCCATTTTCCTTTTAATTTCTTCGAGTTCATTCCTTAAGATGTCAGCTTCAGACGGTACTACCCTTGTAAGCTCTTCGAGTGACACTGCTGGTCCTTGATCAGATTCGGGAATCACATTATTAATCCTCAAACGTCTCCAAAGATCGTAGTCTGGGGTAGTCATGTGCTCGGTAACTCCTTCCACCCTGATCATGTAGCAATGGTCCCAGGCCCTCATGATGGTCTGAATTTTTCCTTTGAACTCCCCTTTGAAAAGAAATTCAGTTTGGCTTAATCCGGTGGTATTGGGAATGAACTGTCGTGATCCGAACTGTCGAGACACTAAAAGCGGAGCACAGGCGATCCCTCCATGCAATCCCAACATCATCAGCCAGTTGAAGTCACCACAACTGTATAGAAAATAATTAACTTTACCGAGCCATGGGACCCTCCATGCTATGTCTTCATCTTGAATGTTCCTGAAGAAACTGGTCCACATTTTTGTTTTCAAATCCTCTCGCCATTCTTTTGCTAAGTACTCCCGTAAAGGCGAAAAACCTTGGAAGGATATCCCCGGCAGGACCCTCGTCGGTGTCTTCCACATGTGACTCCGAATCCATACTTGTAACAGCTGAGCGCATACTCGAAAACGTCATTCTTCATGTTTCCGGCTAGCATTTAAGGAAATGAAAGTCTCGACCAAGATTGCTGGTACTGGGTTTGCTTTCCGTTTTACCCGCTCAAATAAATCCAGAATGGCTATGTCAATGTTCCTGAGTACTCTTGGAAAGATCACCAAGCCATATATTCCTAAGGCGAACAAGTCCATTTTCTTTGCCTCGTCTGGATGTGTCGGTATGATGTTCCGAATACTTTCCCATGCAAAGACTGTATTGTCTCCTCGGATCTGAAGGAGGCCATTAACCCAATCGTCACTCATTCCCGCAAAGGTTTTGAGTTTCGCAGTGTAATTCTGATTCCTCGGAGGCTTCGCGTAAATCCAATCTTCCTGAATATTTTTCTGGTTAAGTAAAGCAGTGTATTCTTCTACCGTAGGCATCATGTCCTGCCCATTGAAGGTGAAGCAGCAAAAAGCCGGATTCCAGAACTGGACTATAGCTCGGAGTAGGGTTTGGTTAATCCGAACATATAACAGCTGTGCATTGTCGCCATAACTATCGCAGAACAAGTCTTGTAGTCTTCGGTCCCATCTTTCCCAAATGCTTTGAAGATCCCATAGGTCGTTCTGTTGGAGACTCACATGGGTGTACCCTGCTATTACGCGTTTGTTCGGCAAACTGTCCCCTTGGATTTTCTGGTTGACCTCTGACCAATGTCTGACTGACAAATTAAGCTCTTCTTTCCTAAGACATCTTTTTTCCATGGTGAAAGACTTTCTGATCAGGCAAACCACTTGATCCAGTACCTTTATGTGATGCAAATGCATGATGTATGAAAAAAACAAAAGAGAAAAGAAAACAAGTCAGTACCAGGTAAGATTAATAAATATGTAAATAAAAGGACAAAATTAAACAGAATAAACACACAAAACAACCCTATTTATCCCGTCTAAAACACCTAAGATTATCCGCATGGCTCTAACAGGGTGGGTTTATATGTTCTCTACATGCAGTGTTGGTGCTAGGAGGTACTCGAATTGTCCTTGCTGTCCTCTACTAAGAGTAGCAAGGCCCCCGATCATCACCCATTATAGGCTCCTTTCAACCGGGTTCAATTCAGGGGGACCAATTCACTTATGCCCGTACGAAGGAACGATATCCTTACGAAAGCATAAGGTACTCGAGCCCCGAAGGTACTTGCTAGGCCCATACGGGAGAACGATATCTCCACGAAAGCATTAGCATTTCCCCCCCCACTTAAAAAGACGGGTTTATATGCCATATTTTAAATGCGTTAAAATAAACGCGCAATTATGACCGAATGTTAATTTAATAGTCACTTTAATCCGGAACTTCTAATATTAGTAAAGCGGTAATTATTTTAAAAGCTTGACTCTCATTTGTTTTTTTTTGAAAAAAACAAAAAATGTCCCCAGCGGAGTCGCCATCTGTAGCGATGTCCCTTTCTTTTTATCATCGCTAAAAAATGAGGATTTTCAAAGTGTTTTTGAAAGGTGTTTGTGATTTTTTGGATATAAAATATTTATTCCGTGGGGTTTTAAAAAAACCGCATTTAAAAAAAATGGAGTCGCCACCGGCCACTTAGGTAGGCCGGACACCATAAAACCATAGATTCAAAAAATATTGGGTTCGGGAGTCGGTTACGGATGGGGAAGGATTAGCACCCACACACTGCCCAAAATTGGTACTTTAATAATTACCGCTTTATTAATATTGGATTTTCCGGGTTAAAGTGACGATTATTTTAAAATTCGGTTATAATTGCGAATTAATTTTAAAGGCCCCGTTATCCAAGAGTAAACGCCCAACCACTATCACTACGTCTGATACTGGCCCCGTTTACGCTTGGATAAAAGGATATCGCATTAACAATTTATATATCATATGCAATCTTAGTGGCAAAAATATAAAACATGGCAAAATATTTAAATGCAAAAAATATTGACATAACATAATACTAATCTAACATAAATAAGATACTAAACTAAAACATACATATATATATATATATTAATCTAAATAATAGATAAAAACAACTTTAACATGTTAGGATAACAAGGCAGGAATAGGTACGTGTGTAGACGAACATATATTTCAAGAAGACATACATATTAGAAATAAAACATATTTCAACATATATTGAACAATATATTATACATAAAAAGGAGACACACTAACACGTAACCTAAAGACCAAGAGAACATGCAATACATACAAAAATGCAAAATATGTCGTATACGAACCATCTGGAACATAACATGCTTAATACGAGTAACCGAACAAAAATATACATAACCATCATAAACTTAACACACATATACATGTAAACTTAAAAATACAAGGCATGTACGAGGGATATATAATAGGGCAAAAGGCTACATCAACATACACGATTATAATACGAACATAAATATTTACATGGAAACAGGACTGAAATGAAAAGAAATAAACATCAGTGACAGAAATTAAAGGATAATAATATGCAATTTAAGGACGAAAATGCAAACATGACCAAACTTGAAAGGACTGAAACTGTAATTAGACCAAGGGCAGACCCGAAATGAAAAATTCAAAAATGTGGGATGGTTAAGGGGGTAATTTTACCATTTAAAATCTGAATTCAACTAATTTAGTGATCAAATCGAAATAAAATGGAAAAGAAAAAGGACCGGAATCGTGATTAACCCATGCGGCAAACTCAAAACGAAAATATAGGGGATAAGGGAGGATTTATGATGTAATTAGACCATTTTTATTTTATTTTGGGTCTATAAGACCCGATAATCAGACCCCCAGTTTCATTTTTCCTTTCATTTTTTTGTAAGAGAGATATAGCTCTCGTTTCCTCTCTATTATACCAGAAAAACCCAAGCCCCGAACCCTTCAGCCGCCATGGTTCTCGAGGCCGGCGATGGTCCGGCTACTCCGGCCACCACCCTCCACACTCTATCAGTTCTAAGACCTAACCTAGACCCCTCTTCGAGAACAAAAACTCCATTTTTGAAACGACCGAACCCCAAAACCCTCACCGAAACTGTCACGCTCTTATTTTGAGACCACCAAAACCCTAGATCTATGGTATTTCGAAACTAAAGAGCAAAGAAAAACCCCTTTTTTTTGTGGCTCACTCCTCAGAGCTTATCGCCGACAAAGGAAAGGTTTTTTCTTATCTAAACTCTCCCTTTTTTTCATGCATGTAAGTAAGAAAGAAAGACAAGAAGTTTTTACCACTGAACTTGCGTTGCTTTTTTTTTGTATTTCTAAAAACTTTGGTGATAATACATTTTTTGGATCTTCTTTCCTTTTTTTTGCTTAGCGTCTATTACATGAAATATATATCAGATCTGATTTTTTGGTACTGATAATCCATCTTTTTGGTGCTTTTGCACGTTCTCTGAGCGCGGTGGTTGAGCTGGCAGTACGGCGGAGTGGTGTCGGCATGGGGGGAGTCATGGTGGTGGTGTCTTCTGCCAGATCCACTCACGGCCGTTGGATCAGATCTGATCCAACGGCTGTGATTACATGGGGGATGAGCGGCCTAGATCGAGCCTTGAAATACGTGGTGTTTGCTGAAGATGACGACACGTGGCAGAGGATATCGAACGGTCTCGCGCGTACCGAACGGCCTAGAAGTGTGTTGCGCGCTGGACAACTCTCCCAAGGCTGATCGTGGCCGTTGGATCTGGATTTGATCCAATGGCCCTCCTTCAACTGCTGCAAAGAAAAATATGATATTAGATATCATATAGGGTTTTATGGTTAATTAGATGGGATTGGGCTGGCCGAAAATGGGCCTTGTAAATTACATATATATTTTGTAATAATATGGACTTGGACTGTTATTATAATATTTGGGTTTTATATTTTAGATTTTATTTTACATTAGTCCAATAATAATAATAATAACAATAATAATAATGATAATAATAATAATAATAATAATAATAATAATACGACGTTACATACATACGTACACGTGCACACCATATAAGTGTAACATACGAATACACATGCAAACATTAATGTAACATACTAACATACATATATATATAATCATACACATAATTAACATAACATCTACACACATTAAACAAATACGCTCGTACTCTAAAGATACATACGCGGCACACATACACCATTAATACGTATACATACATAGCTTATAATATACCTGCACACACCACACCTTATATATATTAGTAACACTCATGCAAATAATAAACATATAATATAATAAGTATACATGCAATACTAATATGTATTTACAGGTAAAAACGAGTGATTACACTTTACTTCTTAACCGAAAAAGATTTGGGCCAAAATATTGTCTATCTAATCGATTCTTAAGAAATTTCAGTAGAATTTGTCTCCTAATTAACCACCAATTGTGCAATCATACATTACAAGATATTAGACAAATTAACAAAATAAGATGGAACACATTAACATGGATTACGAAGTATTTCAAGATTGAACATGAAATAGCAAACCAATACATCGTATAAGCTTAGATCATTCCACCAGTCCATTCGAATTATATCCAAACATATATCTTTTCATTCTTAATTTTGTATCCAATTTAGTTAACAAATATGCTATTAAACACCCATGCAGAAGACATTCATACATGAAAAGTACATCCCTTTCGCACAACCAGCATAAAAGATCATTTAAGCATATATGCAAAACCCTCTCACCTAATCTAGAAGGTATTATCCAGCTAAAAAAAGAAGGCAGATTAATTTGATACTCAAGCTTGTATACGAACAATTAGAAGAAACCAAATAAGATCAAGCATACTCATCAAGGATACTATTATCATATTACCCCATAATTTTTAATTATGCCAAACAAAACACTCATCAACTAAGCTACTCCCATGATCAACAAAATATCAAAACCAACCATCACATACACTACGATTTTAGAGGCTATTTACAAACATTCTAGGTATTCAAAATATTATGATTTCGTATTACATTCTAGTGCCACCTACTAGGAGTCTATAACTTAATTACAAAACATACTCTCAATTATAATCTTGTGACCTTACACAACTTCCCAAGCTTGATCAAGTGTCTAACTTTCCTGTAAGGAACAAGGTGAGCTATTAGGATTTTAGCCTTGGCATCCAACTACATAGTATGAGTGTAATGTAATTTATAAGTCAATTCCATGTGCGAAAGATTATAGCATATCTTGTTTCTATCTAGGCTAAACCAATCATCCTAAGTAAAATCATTTATAGCATGCTCACTAGTCATTGACAAAAATAGAGTCATGTCAAGTTTCATCCCTCAAAGCATTCGAAACTCAATCTAGTTTCATAGAAGAAAACTAGCCATTCCTTGCAAGGCATAAATGTAGTCAATCCTACATTTTATGTAAACTTCTAACCACAAGATTTCAAGCTACCATTTCTTGTCATCAATAGCCTTGATTAGTTACTAGCCTAGAATCAAACTTCTTATCGAAGCAATCAACAAGCAATGGTAGATTTAACCATTGAAATTCATATCAATCCAGGTTATACAAGGGTACCATAGTACCTTCAAGGGACTGTAGTCCGTATCAAGTTGAGCTCAGGAACTTTTGGCATGCCAAACAAGCTAGGATCAATACTAATCAAGGCTTAGGTAGAGTTTCCATTTCATTAATTGTATACTTGAGTTCACAAGAAACCAACCATAGATACATTATGATATCTATGGAAATTTCAAGTTATCCACATCACAATCATGTTTGATTCTAGTTAATAGTTTGCCAACTTACCTTATAAAAAATTCAAGTAAACAAAGGCAATTATAGGCACCTAGGCCTTAAATGTCATTCGAATTTCATTAATTATTTAAAGAACTATATCTTTAAATAAAAATAATTACACTCACAGATATGTTGAATTAGTCTTGATCATGAATCTCCGCTCCCTTTTGTCTTTCCTCTCGATTGATTCCCTTCTTGTCTAGTATGACAACAATGGAGTGGTATATAAGTAACAGTCCTATATCAATCGAATTGAGCTTAAAACATCACTTATTGCACTAAAATTCCCTCAAAACAGTCCCTTAGCGTACTGTCTAAAATAGAGCAGATTCCAAAGCTTGCAAATATGTTTTTAACCACTATTAAAGCTCAAATTAACCATTTATCTTGTAGTCACACAAATTATTACATTCTTATAACATATTAGACCCACCAATTTATACCAAAATAAGTCTTAATTAGTCCCTAAATTACCAAAAGCTTTGACAGTTACAAAACATGTTAACATCGAGCAAATCCACATTGCAAAAATTCAACTATCTCTTGAATAACTTCTCATCAGTTTAATATGGCATTACCAGCACATGAGTTCACCATCAATTTTTTTTTACCATTGACATAATATCACCCAAAATACCAATTCACATTTTGACCTACAACAATTCCATTCTTACGTTAACATTAAACTCCCCAATTCAAACAACCATTTCTATCATGCAAGACAATCGAACCTAAAACATCAAATACAATTCCAAACTTTACAATAATGATACAACAATAAGGAAACTTACTCCCTCGGGTGGTAGAAGTATTACACAAGCACCATATCAACCGATTCCAATCAACCCACACTTAACTAGCATGAATTTTCTATGGAGAATTTCTTTCTCTCTAGTTTCGGTTTAACACAAGAAATGGAGAAAATGATGTCCATCTTCTCTTCCTCTCCACTAACCGAAAGGGTTTCCCCCCTCAAAGACACATGGAAGATAGGTAACGTGGACACCTTATCAATCCTTTCTTGAATTTTAATTTTACATGCACAACATGGAATTTGTTAAAGTTTTGGTTTGGTCCTTGCTAAAATGGTCACTGTATTTTTATAATATTACACTCTAGTCATTAATCCTTAAGCTCAAGTTTAATATACCAACAAGATTTCATTGCCTTTTCAAATTACTAGATTTTGAGATGTTACATATGTGCAGTTTTGAATGCTGTAAAATGCAGTCTAGTATGTGCAATTTTGAATGTTGTAAAATGTAGTTTAGTAGGTGTAGTTTTGAATCCTGTAAAATGTGTAAAATGCAGTCTAGTATGTGCAGTTTTGAATGCTGTAAAATGATGCAGTAAAGTATGCTATTCTTGCATGTTGTAGATTGTTTAAAGTGAGTTAGGAAAAATGCAGTTTTTGATCTAGATAAGTAGCACTAAAGGAAATGGGGTTCATTGTTGTTTGAGAGGGTTATCTGCTAAACTCCTGATTTGTGCAAGTTTATATTGTTGTTGTGGAGTTGTGTGAGGCTTTATATGTTTAATTTTGATGTGGATTTATGTTTTGTGCATTGGATGATTGGTTTTTAGGAAGCATGCCTCTAGATCTATGAATGAAGTATGTTGCTATGATTTGATCACGTTTTTTTGATATTCTGGCATGGTTTGATCTTTAGTTTAGTGGTGTACAGGTTTATAGCTTGTTTAAGCATGATTCAATCCATGATTGTATGAAAAACCAACAAAATTAGACAATACAGGTTAGAGCGTACTAATATGCAGGGCCTCATATCGGTACGGGTAAGCTGGAAAAAGGCCTGGGGATCATTACACGAGTGGTCATATCGGTATGGGTTTGAGCTATTAGAATCCATTGTTTAGTAAATGTACCCGCGTACCAATAGGCCTTGGTCCTGTATTGGTATGACCCTGTTGAAACGAAGCCTCTTATCGGTAAGGGTGCCCGCGTACCGATACCGACTATCGTTTATTATGTTAAAGTGATTCTTGAGTTTTCTGATTCTTTCATTTTGGTCCCTAATATTCGTGAATGCAATTGTATGAGTTTGGATGATCGTTTTGAGCTAAAATTTGGCAAGCAAGCATGTCATCTGATTAATTAAGGATTGGTAACCCAAATTTTAACTAAGTCCTTGTAATTCTCCAAATTTACATTTTAGTCCCTAAAGTGCATATTTATGAAATTGGTTTCCTTTCTAATGTTCGTTCCTTTGAGTTTTTACCCACTGCCAGCATGTTCACCTTAGGTTAATATTGTGCATCTAGATAAGATAAAAAAGAAGAAAAGAGACCTAATTTTGCTTAATCATTCTTGTGTTTGTTTCAACAAACTCAATATAGCTCACTCAGTTCGGTCGGGTGTCTAGATCGGGTCGAGGGGGTTACATTTGGCGGTATCAAAGCCAGGTTTGCAATAATTGGGCGAGGTTATGATTTTTGGGATGTTGTTACTGATTGATTTCTGTTGTTATCCATGGTGATTGTTATATGTACATTGATTGTTATATGCCCTGCTGGGGGATGTTTCGTGGGACTCATTACCTTACTACTACAGTTTGAAATATTTTAATTTGAAATGGAAGTTTTGGATCTTCGCTTGAGGTTGGCCTAACTTTTTTTGTTTGATGTGATTATCATACCTTATATATATTAATATGATGGGACCGAGGAGAGAATTGAGGGCTAGCACGAATGCTATTGTTGTTGGGCAAGGGAATCAGGAGAATGTTATACCTCCTGGGGGTTTGCCACCCCCTATGCCTAATCCACCTATAAGAGTGGAGAAAGTACCACCTGTGCCAACTGGTCTAGTGTTGGGTGATATGACGCCATTAATTTAGGTGATAACCGGAGCATTTCAAGCTGTTGTTGCTAAAGTGCATGTGCCTGCACTAGCAGTTGGGCAGACAGGGTTGTCGGTGGAACGTTTGCTTAGCTTGGAAGTTTTTGAGTTCAAAGGGTTGGCACATGAAGCATCTGAGTAATGGTTTGCCAATACCGATATAATTTTGGAGCAAATGGGGTGCAATATTGCCCGTAAGCTAAGATGTGATGTATCTTTGTTACATGGAGATACTTATAGTTGGTGGACTACCGTGACAGCGGGCATGGAACTTGGTGATATGACTTGGGATTTTTTTTAAGCTGCCTTTAAGAAGAAGTATCTAGGAGTTAGATACTAGGTTGAGAAGAAGCGCAAATTCGTGGCCTTGGTTAAGGGCAGTATGTCCGTAGCAGAGTATGAGGTATAATTTGTTCGGTTGAAGTAGTATGCTCATGAACTGATACCGAATGAGAGCCATCGATGTGAGAGGTTACACATATTGGTACAAGATGTTAAGACATATATGTTTTCAAATTTCACCAATTTTTACGTGTTGGTTACACGAGTGAAGCACATTGAGTAGAATTTGAGTTTATTAGCTCGTGTTTGGCTCTGGCAAGAGAGTCGTGGATTATGGTTCTGGTGGTGGTCAGTTTAAGAAGTATCATGATAGAAGGTATCACCCTAATATGAGGGAAGGTAGAGGTAGTGTTTGATAAGGATCGTAGGGTTTGGGTACCCAGGCTAGAGTAGCACATAATACTTGTTGGGTTTGTGGATCACGTTATCACATGAGGCGAGACTATCCATGTTTTGCTCGTGAGGGACATGCTCTTACGACTATTGTTGCTAATTCTTGTTGGAGTTATAGATCGAGCGATCATTTGAGACGTGGTTGCCCATTGTTTGCAGATGGTGGATAGGCCATAGCACCTACGGTTGCACCGCAAAGAGGTCATGGTCATTGTCGAGGATAATTTCAATGAAGGGATAAGGGTTCAAGAACGGTCGCTATAGAAGTGTTAGATGTGGGTATGAGAGTAACTGGTTCTTTCAGAGAGCCAGTTGTTGCTAGGAGGTTATATAGGAGATGCCCTTTGATGGTTCAAGGTCATATTTTTGCGGTTGAATTGATAGAGTTTCCATTTCACGGTTTTGATGTAATTTTGGGCATGGACTGGTTGTTGAGCATAGGGCTGTAAATGATTTTGAATCCAAACGCATTTCCTTCAAACTTTCTGATGATTAAGTTCTTGTCCAATGTTGTTTTAGCTCTGGAAGCAAGTCGTATGACAGATTCTGGTTGTCAGACATTCTTAGCCTATGTTATGAATCTAGGTTCAAAGTAGGTACATGTTCAAGACATTCTTACAATATGTGAGTTTCCGGAGGAGTTTCTGGGTTTACCACTGGATAGGGAAGTAGAGTTTGGCATTGAGTTATGGGAAATTACGGCTTTGGTGTCTATTGCTCCCTATCGCATGGCAATGAAGGAGTTGAAGGAGTTAAAGAAGAAACTTCAAGAGTTGCTTGATTGAGGGTTTATTAGGCCTAGTGTTTTACCGTGGGGTGCACCAGTGTTGTTTGTGAAAAAGAAAGATGGCACAATGTGGATGTGCATTGATTATCAGTAAATGAACAAGTTGATGATTAAGAGTAATTGATGATTTTTTTGATGAGTTTATAGGTGCTTCTGTGTTCACTGAGATTGATTTGAGTTTCAGGTATTATCAGTTGAAAGTAAAGGATGTGGATGTATCTAAAACTATTTTTTGTATGAGGTACGAGCATTACAAGTTTTTGGTAATGCTGTTTGGTTTGACCAATGCACCGGCTGTGTTCATATATTAATGAATCGGGTATTCCATGAGTTATTAGACTAGTTTGTAGTTGTATTCATTTATGATATTCTTGTGTACTCTCATATCGAGGAGGATCATTGTTAAGTGTTCAAAAGTACTATTTTTATTACCCTTTTTATTCTTATTATTGCTAGATTTAGGCTCATATTAGTTGCATTATTAGTCATTTATGCATGTTTGCATCGTTTCCTTGGTGGACAAGCTTGATTTCATATTTTGCTTAATTTTGTGGAAAAAGGTACTGCTTTGCTGTGTTTTTTTTGTGTGTATGCAGAATCACTTGCCAAAGCAAGGCTGGAACCAGTTGCTAGGGCAATGCATGAAGGAGATGCCGAGCTAGTTGCCAGGGCAATGCATGAAGGAGATGTCGAGCTACTTGCCAAGGCAATTTTTGACAAGGAATAAGATGATATGGTAGTAAAAATCGATGACTAGATAAGCCCAAGGTGACGTGGAGCAAAGCTAAATCCCAAAGGAGTTTGATTTCCATAAAGAGGTCAAAGAGAAATTAAATTCTAAGAAGATAGGAGAAGTTATAGAAGGAATTTAAATATGATAAAGAATTATATTATTTAAAGATAATTTAATTCCAACTTAACTTCCTCCGCAAAAAAGACTTTGACGTAGCCCTATAAATTCAAGACCATGCCGTCAACTCCAAGGGGGAGAGTGAAGAGAGAATTTTTGACAAGATCAAAGGCGAGGGAGATTTCGACAAAGCTCCATCCATTCTTCATCTTTTTCTTCCTTGTTCCATTAGGTTTATGCTAGGAATTCTTTATCTTGTGTTTCTTTGGAACCTAGCCATGAACTAAATCTATTTGGCTAAGGTTATTGTGTTTTGTGGTTGTGAGAAACAATTGGATTTTGTTTAGGTAATGAGAGTTTGCACTTTCAATTTAAGGTTAGTTATTCTTGGTTTTTATTATTGTTTGCGAGTGAATTGGGAGAGGATCTCATAACTTCATCTATTTGTCTAATATCGGGAGAGTTAGATTCAAGAAACGAATGAATATGATCTTTATTCAATCTATTGATGGTGAAGATTAATCCGGCTTAGGAATAAGTTAAGGATTTCAACGGATAAGAGGAGCGCAAGATTGGTTGTTTTTCACCCTTGATTCACGCAGGGATGTATTGTCAAGGCATGCACAAATAGCTAGAGTTTCGACATAGGGATAAGAAGAAACCATTGAAGAACGCTCCGCCGAACCTTGAAGTTGCTGCCCAGACGCCCAAGTAGTTGCCCAGCTAGTTGCCCAGGCAACCATCGATTAGTTGCCAAGGCAACCCTGCTGTGCAAGTTGTCACGACAACTAAGTTGCCCTTGCACTCTTTTACCAAGATGATCCAATCGGCTATCACACCTCAACTCACGATAACCTGGCCTATTCTCTCTCATTTGATTACTTATTCTTTTACTTTATTGCTTTCTAGTTTAGTTGTTAGTTAAACTCCTACAGTCTTCTACTTGTGTTTCTTTTACTTTTTACAGTGCAAGAGATTAGATTCTTGAAGTGGCACCAATCCCTGTGGAGACGATATCTTTTATACTATAACTTGCGACGTGTGCACTTGCACAATTGCGGAGCACTTGCAACAAGTTTTTGGCACCATTGTCGGGGATTGGCAATAGCGACTTTGTTTTTATTTTCTTGCACTTTTTATTTTTTTTAAGATTCAAAGGGTTAACAAACTTTGGTTTTGCATTTGTATATGACCAGGGCGAGACCGATTACACCAGAATATCCCTTTGATCCATAAATTGAACAAACCTTGCAAATACTTAGACGAAGGTTAAGAGTAGCAATGGCTAATCAAGAGGACAATATGAATCAAGATGTTCCAGCAGGAGGAGTGATTCTTGCACGAAACATAACTATTCGAGACTATCTTGAAGAAGATCTTGAAGGACTTAATCCAGGAGTTGTCACACCTGAAATTGAAGCCGACCACTTTGAGTTGAAACCGGTAATATTTAATATGATCAACACAATTGGTCAATTTGGAGCTCAGCAACTGAAGATGCACGACAACATCTTAAATCTTTCCTAGAGATTTGCAATTCATTCAAAATACAAGGAGTCACCCCCTATGTTTTACGACTAAGATTATTCCCCTATTCACTGAGAGATTGGGCGAAAGCATGGTTGAATAGTATTCCTGCCAGATCAATAGGATCTTGGACCGATCTTTGTTGTGATTTCCTTACTCGATTTAACCCTACAAATTTGACTGATAGGCTTGTAATGAAATGACTTATTTTCGGCAGGCAGATGATGAATCCATGTACGAGGCTTGAGAGCGATATAGAGAACTTCTACACAAATGCCCCCTACACGGATTCCCAGTGTGGACACAAGTAACAATGTTTTACAACGCTGTGAATACACCAACAATGATGATGCTAGATGCCTCGGCAAACGACATACTCCTAGATATGTCGCCGGAGGAAGCAATGCAAATTCTAAATAGGCTTGCCAAGAATGATTATCAATTCCCCCTACTAGAAGAGGAGGAGTTAGACGCCAAGCCACAATACATGAACTGGGATCATCAGACTCAATTTCGGCACAATTGGCCACTCTAACTAAGATGGTCCAGAACATGCAGAAACTAAACAACACACAGGAAGTCAAGGTAATGGATTCCTTTTGTGAGTTATGTGGTGGTAACATGATTCTTCTGAATGTATGCAGAATCCAGAATCCAGCTTTTATATGGGGAATTACAACTAAAACAACAATGTGATGTCCAATACATACAATCTAGCTCGGAAGAAGCACCCAAATTTTTCATGGAGTAATCCCAACAATGCTCTAAACCATAACAATCAGAATGCACAAGCATCGGGATTCCAGCAGAATATACCACGGCAACAGTTACCGCAGCAACAACCGACAACATCTAGTTCTTTGGAAAATTCTCTCAATGCTTTTATGTTGAAAACTGAATCTTATATGGCTGAGAATAGTAATTTCATAAAAAGAACTGATGCTTTTATTAACAGGACCGAGCTGAGATTGCAAAACCAAGAGGCGGCAATCAAATCATTGGAAAATCAAGTCAGACAATTTGCTCAAAACCTGAATACTAGACTTCAAGGAGGTTTACCTAGCGATACTGAAGTCACAAGAGGCCATGAGCAATGTAAGGCGATCACCACTAGAAGTGGCCAACAACTTAAAGAGGCTCAAGCTCGTTCATCAAACAAAACTCCACAAAAAGATCAAGATGAACTCAGCAGCAAAGCCTCAAATGCTGAACCAAGAATTACCACGGAAACCAGCGATAAGCATGCCTCGGCAACCAACGATAGGCACGCCATGGTAACCTCAGTTGACAATGCCTTAGCAACTCTAGTTGCCCCGATAATGCCATCAATCAGGTTCCAGACCAATGAAAGGATCGAAAATATCCGACTTCCATCACCATTCCCACAAAGGTTGAAGCGATAAAAACAAGAATATCAATTCAAGAAGTTCCTTGATATCCTAAAGCAAGTCCACATCAACTTGCCATTGGTTGAGGCAATTGAACAAATGCCGAACTATGCCAACTTTCTTAAAGACATTGTGTCCAAGAGAACAAGGCTAGGAGAGTTTGAAACAGTTGCCGCAACAGAGGGATGCATGGCCATGTTGCACAATCGCATGCCACCCAAGTTGAAGGATCCCAGATGTTTCACAATACCATGTTCCGTTGGAAACCACTATGTCGGGAAAACATTATGAGACCTTGGAGCAAGCATAAACTTGATGCCTAAATCAGTTTTCCAAAAATTAGGAATCGAGAAGGTAAGACCTACAACAATTTTGCTACAGCTAGCCGACAATAAGAGGTAAATTGGTTAATCAATCGACCAGGTACATACTTTGAACCACTGGATTACTCAGGTAAGGAAGGTAAACTCGAAAAGCTCTCAATTGAACAACCACCGATTCTTGAGTTGAAACAATTGCCAGGGCAACTAAAATATGCTTACTTGGGAACCAATAATACATTGCCTGTAATTATTTCCTCTAAGTTACAGCCTGAGCAGGAAAAGAAGCTGATCAAAATGTAGATGCTGCACAAGAAGGAAATAGGGTGGACAATTGCAGACTTGAAGGGAATTAGCCTGGCAGTGTGCATGCATAAGATTTTGTTGGAAGATGATCACAAACCTTCAATTGAGGCCCAGAGAAGACTGAATCATTCCATGAAAGGGGTTGTAATGAAAGAAATCATCAAGTGGTTTAACGTCGACATCATATACCCTATCTCTGATAGTGCATGGGTAAGTCTGGTACAATGTGTACCGAAAAAGGGAGGTATAACGGTGGTAAGTAATGAAAACAATGAACTCATTCCAACCAAGACTATGACCGGTTGGAGGGTTTGTATGGATTATTGAAAGCTAAACAAAGCCACTAGGAAAGATCACTTCCCATTACCCTTTATTGATCAAATGCTTGACCGTCTTGCAGGTAAACCCTTTTATTGTTTTCTTGATGGTTATTCAGGTTACAATCAAATTGCCATAGCACCAGAAGATCAAGAAAAGACAACCTTCACATGCCCATACGATACTTATGCTTTCTGAAGGATGCCATTCAGATTATGTAATGCCCCGATAACCTTCCAAAGATGCATGATGGCACTCTTTTCAGACATGGGCGAAGACTTCCTTGAGATCTTCATGGATGATTTTTTTCGTTTTTGGTAATTACTTCGACAGTTGCCTCAGCAATTTAGAGAAGGTATTGGCAAGATGTGAAGAAACCGATTTAGTCCTTAATTGGGAGAAGTGCCATTTTATGGTAGATGAAGGAATAGTGCTCAGCCACAAGATTTCATCCAAGGGGATTGAAGTAGACAAAACAAAGGTGGACATGATTGAGATTTTACCCCCACCAAGTTCGGTTAAAGGAATCCGAAGCTTTCTTGGACATGCAGGTTTTTATAGGAGGTTCATTCATAATTTTTCTAAAATTACTAAACCCTTGTGCAATTTGCTTGACCAAGATAAAGTCTTCAACTTTGACGATTCTTGCGCCCAAGCATTCAAAACCCTAAAGGAAAAGCTCGCCTCGGCACCCGTTGTCGTTCCACCAGATTGGACGCTACCTTTTGAGCTCATGTGTGATGCAAGTGATTTTGCGGTAGGAGTAGTCCTAGGCCAACGCACAGGTAAGACCTTTCATGTGATATACTACGCTAGTAAAACTCTTAATAGTGCTCAAGTAAATAACACAACAACGGAGAAAGAGTTACTACCTGTAGTTTTAGTATTTAACAAGTTCCGATCCTATTTGATTGGTACAAAGGTAATTGTTCATACGGACCATTCGGCAATTAAGTATCTATTTGCTAAAAAGGATGCAAAACCTCGTCTGATTCGTTGGATATTACTTTTACAAAAATTTGATATTGAAATTAAGGACGGGAAAAGAACATAAAATCAAGTGGCCGATCACTTATCACGTTTAGAATGCAATAGGGAGGAGGACGTGGATTTAGAGATATGCGATGCATTCCCAAATGAGCAACTTTTAGTTGCCTCAGCAACCATCGATACGCACGCCTCGGCAACCATGGATACGTACACCTCAGCAACCCTTGATGCCTCGGTAACCATGGATGCGCATGCCTCGGCAACCCTCGACGCTGCAGCAGCTCTTGACGTGCACGCCTCGGCAACCTTGGATGCGCATGCCTCAGCAACCTTCGACACCACAGCAGCTATTGACGCGCATGCCTCGGTAACCATGGATGTGCATGCCTCAGCAACCCCTGATGCCTCAGTAACCATGGATGCGCATGCCTCGGCAACCCTCGACGCCGTGACAACCACTTATACGCATGCCTCGGCAACCATGTATGCATATACCTCGACAACTCTAGACGCACATGCCTCAGCAACCTTGGGAGCAGTCGCCACGGTAGCACATGCCTCGGTAATACCGTGGTACGCAGATTTAGTTAATTTCCTTTTTTGTGGTATTTTACCTTATGGCCTTACTCACTAAGGGAAGAAGCGGTTCCGCCATGATGCTAAGCATTACTTTTGGGACGAGCCTCTTTTGTTTAAACAATGTGCAGATCAGGTTATACACCGATGTGTCCCTGAAGAAGAGTAGCAGAATGTACTCCGACAATGCCATTCTTCACCCTATAGAGGACATTTTGGAGAAACTTGTACCGCGGCCAAAGTTTTGCAATCCGGTTTGTATTGGACAACACTGTACAAAAATGCCCAAGATTTTTACAAGCAAAGTGATCATTGCCAGAGGACGGGCAATATCTCTAGACGACATGAGATGCCGCTCCGAAACATCATCGAGGTGGAATTATTCGATGTATGTGGGATCGATTTATGGGACCTTTCCCCTCTTCATTTGGCAACCTCTATATTCTACTTGTTGTTTACTACGTGTCTAAATGGGTTGAGGCAGCTGCAGTTCCCAACAACGATTCCAAGACCGTGCAACGATTCTTGCAGAAAAATATATTTACACAGTTTGGGATGCCGAGAGCAATTATCAACGATGAAGGCAAGCATTTTGACAACAGAATTATTGCCAAGATGTTGCAACGCTTTGGTGTATCTCACAAGATTGCCACGACATATCATCCACAAACCAACGGGCAAGCAGAAATTTCCAACCAGGAATTGAAGGGTATACTCAAGAAAGTTGTAAATCCCTATAGGAAGGATTGGTCAGTAAGACTAGATGACGCACTTTGGGCATATCGCACTGCATTTAAAACACCCTTAGGTATGTCTCTTTTCCGATTTGTCTATGCAAAACATGCCATCTACCGGTGGAAATCAAACACAAGGCATATTGGGCAATCAAGACCATGAATATGGATTGGGAAAGTGTCGGACAAAAGTGTTTGTTGGACCTCAACGAGATAGAATAATTCAGTGACCTCAACGAGATAGAAGAATTATGTGCACTCGCCTATAACAATACACGAATCTACAAGGAGAAAACAAAGCAATGACATGACAAGAAACTATTGCGGCGGTAATTCATGCCAGGGAAACTAGTTCTCTTATTCAATTCTCGGCTAAAACCTTTCCCGGGAAAATTGAAATCAAGATGGCCGGGACCATTCGAAGTTGTCAAACTATTCTCCCATGGTGCCGTGATAATCAAGTCCATCACTGACAAACATGAATTCAAAGTTAATGGATAAAGATTGAAGTACTACAACAGTGCCCATGTGGAACGTAACAATGAAGTGGTCACCTTAGGAGATTCATGAGAATGCTCTCCTCTTGATATTTTATTTTTATTTTTCTTTCTATTTCTCTTTTTATTTTTTTGAAATATTTATTTTTTTTTCCGGTTATTTGTTCTTTTTAGGATAGATTTATTTATTTTCTTTAAGATTAAAACTACATATTTCTTTCATATTTAACTTTTTAAGTTCAAGAATTTCTTTACACATCTTTACTTATTTTCTTTTATTAGTTTATCTTTAATTTTAATCCTTATTTTATTTGTTTTTGAATTGTAGGAAAAGAGTTCAAGATAAAGAGGAATTTTGATTCAAGAAGGAAACTTCTTCAACAAGGAAATTAATGGGTTGAATCTAAGGCTTATATAAAGCCTCCAACTTACCCTAAATAAACCCCCTAGCCGTCACCCTTCCCCTAAATCGAAACCCCTTTCCTCTTTATTCCAAAATTAATCCCACCCACCATATTTACTACCTATCTTTTCTATATAACCCATCACCCTTAACTTCCAAGAAACCTATTCCTACTTTTCATCTTGCAACTCTTTAGTTTATTTTCTTTTGTTTTATTTTCTTTGTTTTTACCAAACTCACAACCAAGATCATCCATGGCATCCAAAATTGAATTTTTGGTTCATCCAAGTTCCTCCAAAGAACCAAGATACAAGAAGTTTGCTACACTGGTGGTCCAAGAAAGATTTCACTCCAAGTTTGAAAGCCGGAAGATTTGCGAAGAACGAGGCTTTGAATACTCAAACTCTCATCAAGATTTCGGCCTTGAACCATTCATCTTCGAAAGGATTGTACATCAAAAGTGGAAAATCTTTTTCCATCAATCGAAACCAGGTAACATCTCATGGGTAAGAGAATTCTATGTTGACTCACCGAACCCGGATAATCCTTATGTTTTTGTTCGTGACAAGGCTATACTCATAAGCCCCGAAAACATCAACACCTTTTACGGGCTCTACATTGAGAAGGACAAGCATCAACCCTTTGTTGATCAACTCACGTCCAAGCAACTCGACAAGGTGCTTCAAGAACTCACTCTACCGGGAACTCAATGGAACGATGGTAAATACAAGGGCACGGTAAATCGCCCTCGGCTTAAACCTGAGGCAAAATTATGGAATAAGTTTGTTAAAAATTCTTTAATGCCCACCACACACAATACTACCTATGATACACCTCGTCTTTTGCTCATACATTCCATCTTGCATAATCGCATCATTAACATTGGAAAAATTATTTTTTGATGAGATTTTTGTATGTAGCTCAAAAGACAAGGGTTATCTTTTCTTCCCTTGCTTAATTTCCAATCTTTGCAAGGAGATGCATGTCCCAAGTGAGTCCACTGATGAAAAGGCCCTACCAAAGTCCGGTTGGAATCGAGAACAAATTCGAAAGCTAATGGGAGATGCACTTGTAAAATCCTCAATGCCTCCAATTGTCGCGGCAACCCCTGCCGCCTCGGCAACACCTAATGCCCAAGCACCTCGGCCATCAACCTCGGGACACTTTGAAGTACTCTTGCAACCGTTGGCGAGCTATCTTAGGCAAATTGAAGATCGGCAACTAATGTTCATGCGGTACATGAAGGATCACAACAATGCCATCACCCAAGTCATCTTGGAAAAGTACTCAAACAGCCGCGTGTCATTCCCAATGTTTCTTACCGAGATCCTTACCACGAAAACCAATAAAGAAGTCACCATGACAACCGCAATAAATGATGCCGCAACAACCTACACCGCGCCTGCCCATGCAGATGCCACGGCAACCAACACTGAAGATGCAGCGGCAACCAAAGCTAAAGACGCCCCGGCAACCACTGCGAAAGCCAAAGGTAAAACACCTATGCCTGAATCAACTCGTACTAATCATTGTCTAATTTTTCAGATTCGGATGAGTCATCCATTACACCAACAAAGACCGCACCAATCGAATCCTCCAAGACCAAGCGAAAAGCCAATGACATTGATGAAGAGGACGATGAGGACAACCCCGTACGAGGATCAATTCCACCATTGGCAACAAGGAAGCAACCACCGCATTCAAGCAAAAGAATCAAGACACCGACCAAAAGGAAACTAATCATCCATGACAACGAACTTTCGGAGTAAGTCCTCATTTGCATTTTACTTTTCTTTATCTTTATTTTCCTTTGTTGCATGCATTGAGGACAATGCCTCACTCGAGTTTGGGGGGATTGTTATTAGTTAGTTACCATGTTTAGTTGCATTCATCTTAAGTATTGCATTTAGGATACATAAATTGCTTGCCATGCCTTTAGTTGGAACAAGAATTACCTAGATTTGATGAATATCCGATGATGACTTTGCCAATGTACTTAATTGATAGAACTTTTGATTCTAGGATAAACATAGAAACACTTAGAATCTTATTATGATGATAAACTTCATAAAACACTATTGTGGCTTGATTGATTTAAGGAATTCTAGCGAACTTAGGTTGATAGTTAAAAAAATTAGGGGATTAGAATAAAAATTGGATGAATACTAGAGGTGCCCGAAATTGGCTCTAGTATGCGCTAAAAATTGATCACTAGAGGTGACCAAAATTGGCTCTAGTATGCGCTAAAAATTGATCGCTAGAGGTTCCTGAAACCGGCTCTAGTCGAATAAATTAATTAACTTAAGAAAACTAAAAACAAAACACTAGAGGTGTCCGAAATCGGCTCTATTTAAAACATGTTAAAAGAACCCAATGAAGTAATTTGAAAACCTATTGTTTGCATAGAATCAGAAAAATCAACTTGCACACAACTCCGCACACACTCAGAAGCATTATAGTTTGATTCCGAGCAACTCCTAAGTTGTCCGAAAAATGAAAAGCCAATCATAATTTGTGCCCCGGTTCTGAGAATTGAAATCAAGTTCAAAGCTAAGTTTGTGAAAATTGAAGTCTTGGCGGGTAATTATTAGTTTGCATTGCTTGAGGACAAGCAATAGTTCGAGTTTGGGGGTGTGTTAAGTGTTCAAAAGTACTATTTTTATTACCTTTTTTTATTCTTATTATTGATAGACTTAGGCTCATCTTAGTTGCATTATTAGTCATTCATGCATGTTTGCATCATTTCCTTGGTGGACAAGCTTGATTTCATATTTTTATCAATTTTGTGGAAAAGGTACTGCTTTGGTGTGTTTTTGTGTGTGTTTGCAGAATCACTTGCCAAAGCAAGGCTAGAACCAGTTGCCAGGGCAATGCATGAAGGAGATGTCGAGCTAGTTGCCAGGGCAATGCATGAACGAGATGCCAAGCTAGTTGCCAAGGTAATTTTCGACAAGGAATAAGATGATATGGTAGTCAAAATCGATGACTAGATAAGCCCAAGATGACGTGGAGCAAAGATAAATCCCAAAAGAGTTTGATTTCCATGAGGTCAAAGAGAAATTAAATCCCAAGAAGATAGGAGAAGTTCTAGAAGGGATTTAAATATAATGAATAATTATATTCTTTAAAGATAACTTAATTCCAACTTAACTTCCTCCTCAAAAAAGACTTTGACCTAGCCCTATAAATTTAAGACCATGGCGTCAACTCCAAGGGGGAGAGAGAAGAGAGAATTTTCGACAAGATCAAAGGGAAGGGATATTTCGACAAAGCTCCATCCATTCTTCATTTTTTTCTTCCTTGTTCCATTAGGTTTATGCTAGGAATTCTTTATCTTGTGTTTCTTTGGAACCTAGCCATGAACTAAATCTATTTGGCTAAGGTTATTTTGTTTTGTGGTTGTGAGAAACAATTGGATTTTGTTTAGGTAATAAGAGTTTGCACTTTCAATTCAAGGTTTACTCATTCTTGGTTCTTATTCTTGTTTGCGAGTGAATTGGGAGATGATCTCGTAACTTCATCTATTTGTCTAATATCGAGAGAGTTAGATTCAAGAAACGAATGAGTATGATCTTTATTCAATCTATTGATGGTGAAGATTAATCCGGCTTAGGAATAAGTTAAAGATTTCAACGGCTAAGAGGAGCGAAAGATTGGTTGTTGTTCACCCTTGATTCACGCAGGGATGTATTGTCAAGGCATGCACAAATAGGTAGAGTTTTGACTTAGGGATAAGAAGAAACCATTGAAGAACGCTCCGACGAACTTTGAAGTTGCTGCCCAGACGCCCAAGTAGTTACCCAGCTAGTCGACCAGGCAACCATCAATTAGTTGCCAAGGCAACCCCGCTGTGCAAGTTGCCACGACAACTGAGTTGCCTTTGCACTCTTTTACCAAGACGATCCAATCAGCTATCACACCTCAACTTACGATAACCTGGCCTATTCTCTCTCATTTGATTACTTATTCTTTTACTTCATTGCTTTATAGT
The DNA here is from genome assembly GCA_019671005.1 of Hibiscus mutabilis. Taxonomy (NCBI): domain Eukaryota; kingdom Viridiplantae; phylum Streptophyta; class Magnoliopsida; order Malvales; family Malvaceae; genus Hibiscus; species Hibiscus mutabilis. Next base: position 57,805,682 of record CM033716.1, on the reverse strand, counting down.
TTAGTTGTTAGTTAAACTCCTATAATCTTCTACTTGTGTTTCTTTTACTTTTTACAGTGCAAGAGATTAGATTCTTGAAGTGGCACCAATCCCTGTAGAGACGATATCTTTTATACTATAACTTGTGATGTGTACACTTGCACAATTGTAGAGCACTTATTACGCGCAACAATCATGGTAAACACTTGCGGATTGTGTTTTAGGCATTGTTGGATAATCAGTTGTATGCCAAGTTAAACAAGTGTGATTTTGGCTTAGGGAGGTTGTCTTTCTTGGGTATGTTGTGTCAGTCAAAGGAATTTGGGTTGACTCATACAAGATTTAGGTGGTGATAGATTATAAGTCACCTAAGTCTATGTCGGAGGTTCGTAGTTTTTATGGGTTGCCTGGTTATTACCATCGATTTGTGGATGGTTTTTTGAGGATTGCTGCTCCTTTGACCAAGTTATTGCAGAAGAACGCATTGAGTGGACAGAGGATAGACAGCGGGCTTTTGAAAAGTTAAATTAGGCTTTGACATAAGTTCTAATCTTGATTCAGCCTGAGTCGGGTAAAGAGTTTATTGTTTATAGAGATACATCATATGTAGGCATGGGTTGTGTGTTGTTGCAAGGAGGAAAAGTTGTTGCTTATGCATCTAGACAGTTGAAGGTGCACGAGCGCAATTCTCCTACGCATGATCTTGAGCTTGTCGCGATTGTTTTTGGCATTAAAGATTTGGAGGCAATTTCTCTATGATGAGAAGTGTGTTGTGTACATGAATCATAAGAGTTTGAAATACTTGATTGCGCAAAAGGATTTGAATCTTAGGAATCGTAGATGTTTGGAGTAGCTTAAGGATTATGATTTAACGTTTGAGTATCATCCTGGAAAGGCTAATGTTGTGTCTGATTTCTTGAGTAGATAGGTTGCGGAGGAGTTGAGAGCGATGTTTGTGCGATTAAGTGTGACGCGAGATGGAGGCTTGTTGGCTGAGTTGCAAGTAAAGCCATCTTTGTCATAGTTGATTAAGGACAAGCAACCTTTTGATAAGCCGTTTGTACCGCATGTTAAGGATATCATGGATGGAAATCTGACAGATTTTCACTTTAATGATGATGGGGTGTTATGTTTCAAAGATGGGATGGTGGTGCCTAATGATAATGAGTTGAGGCATAAAAGTTTTGACCGAACTGCATATTAGTCCTTTTTTTATGCATCCCGGTAATACTAAAATGTATTGAGGCTTAAAAAGGAGTACTACTGGGTTGGTTTGAAGAAAGATGTGGATAATTTTATTGCTAGATGTATGGTATGCCAGCATGTCAAGGCTGATCATCAGTTTATTTTCGTGTTGTTGCAACTATTAAGGATACCATAGTGGAAGTGGGAGAGAATCACTATGTATTTTGTGTTTGGGCTTCCATTGATGCCAACTAAGAAGGATTCCATTTTGGTGATTGTTGATTGGTTTACGAAATGTGCACTTTTTGTGCCAGTGCATACAATGTATATCGTGGATAAGTTGGCAGATCTTTATATTGTTGAGATTGTGGTCTGCACAGGGTGCCCAAGTTTATAGTTTTGGATAGGGATCCACAGTTTACAACAAGGTTTTGAGAGTGTTTGCATCGGGCTTTGGGCACACGGCTGATTTTTAGTACTTTGTATCATCCTCAGGCGGATGGTCAGTCTGAGCGTGTAATCTAGCTCTTGGAGGATATGTTGAGATGTTCTATCATTGAGTCCCAAGGAACCTAGAAGAAACAGTTACCTTTGGTGGAGTTCGCTTAAAACAATAGTTATCAGGTAGTATGTAGATGGCCCCGTATGAGGACTTGTATGGTAGGATGTGACGTACGCCTTTATGTTGGGCTGAGGTTGGGAAAAAGTATGTTTCTATGCTGGATGTGTTGAAAGACACAAATGAGAAAGTGAAGCTTACTTGTTATTGCTTGAAAGCAGCCTCAAATTGTCAGAAATACTACGCGGATTTGAGGCGTAGGGATATTGAGTATGCGGTTGGTGATCGCGTGTTTTTGAAGGTGTCACCTTGGAAGAAGGTGATGCGGTCCTAGCGTAAGGGAAAGCTCAGTCTGTGATTCACTGAACTGTATGAGGGTATGGAGCGTGTAGGTCTTGTAGCTTACTATTTGAGGTTGCCTTCCAAGTTGGAGAAGATTCCTGATGTGTTTCATGTGTCGATGTTGCGGAAGTACCGGTAGATACATCACATGTTATGCCAGTGGAGGACATTGAGTTACAGCCAGATTTATCTTATGATGAGGAACTTGTAGAGATTCTTGATTCTAGTAGTAAGGTTCTTCGTGGCAAAACGATCGAGCTTGTGAAGGTGTTGTGGCGACACCGTGGAGCTGAGGAAGCCACGTGGGAGGGTAAGGCAGACATGATGAAACAATTTCCACATTTATTTCCTTCAGCTAAATTTAGAGGATGAAATTTCCTAAGTGGGGGAGAGTTGTAACACCCCAGTTTTAGGCCTAAGAGTTTCTACGTTGATTAGACAGCCTGATGGACCGGGATTAGAGATTTGAGTTGGATTCGGGATAAAAATCTAAATAAATATTTTGTGTGAGAAAATGTATGGGAAAAATATTTAAAAATCATTATTTAATATATGGATAGTTTTGGTAAAGTCAATTTTGAAAAGTGGAATTTGGAAATTTTGGCTAGTGAGCAAAATGTAAATAGTAAAAAACTATTTTTAGTGATTATTTTGAAAAAAGGTCAAATCTTAGAATCTTTAAGGAGCTAATTTACAAAATGTTTTAATATGATTTTTCTCACAATTTGGATTATTTTAAACGTGTTCGAATTAGTGAATTAGAGGAAATTTAATTAAGAAAAGGTAATTATTTTCCAAAATCCACTTTTCACGTAATTTTTTCTCTCACGCTTTTCTCTCGAAGTTTCTTTAGCCAAACACAATCTTTTGCATCAAAGATTTGAGTAATGTTCTTGATTTCTTAAATTCTTCATTTCTAATGGATTCTTCAATCTTGCTTTCCAAAATCTCATTGTTTTTCTTTGTCTTTCAATAGTAGAAACATCCCATTGAGAGGAAATTCTGTCATTAGAGGTAAGGTTGTTTTTTTCTTCTAATGAATAGTTCTTTACTAAAATTCTCAAGTATTTCATTCTTGTTTAATATTTTCTAATGAGTTTTAATGATTTAATTATGGAAACTTGGTTAATTCAAGGTTTAATTGATAAGATTAAGTGATTTTCATTTTGGATATATTTTTTTGAGTTCTTGATTGGTTCTAATCATAATTTTGATGGTTAATAATGTTAATAAGGTTGTTTTAACATCGAAATCCCGGAACTAAGTTAATCTCTAATTTCCTAGGTTGTTAGTGTTGTGTTTTTGGTGAGTTATGGGTGTTTTATGAATGCTAGAGGTATAAGGATGATGTTAGGTTGTTTTGGATGTTTATTGAAGGTAATTGATGGATTAAACTTGTAGGTTTTGGCTGGGTTAATTTGGAAGGTGTTTGATGTTGATTCTGGTTGTTGTGGAAGGGTTTTCGTTAGAGTTCCTGTGGAATAATGTTGTTGAATCTTTGAATGCATTTAGATGTATTGAATCCTCTATTTTTGTGTGGTTAAATGAAGGGTGATTGGTCCTCAAGCTTGTGGCACTGTTTTGGAAGCTTTGGAGGAGTAGTTCACATCGACGAACGAAGTTTTACGTAGTCGGTGAGTGAGAACGTGGAAATCAAATTTGAAATGGTTTAAAGGTTATTTTAGGAGTTTAAATTAAGCTTGAAATGCTGGTTTAAACTCGGAAGTAAGTATGATGAGATTTCTCCTTCGGTCATGCTTTAGCGAAATTGATTTTATGCACTTGTTTTTGAATTACATGGTGCCTACTGTTTAAAGATGTTTTGAGTATATTTTATACTGATTTTTGATCATATATTGATGATGGATGCATTGAAAAAATGGTCCATTTAAGTATGAGGAATACTTGTAAATGCATGGTCTAATGCATTAGAAATGGTCTTGTATGCTGCACATAAAAACAGTGAGATACATGGTTAATAATAAATTATATCGGTAAGTGATGTGGTTTAAAATGTTATCAGATATAGCTGGCCGGTCATAGGATTGATAGTGCACTATAATGAGTCGCCTCGAGTGTTGAGGGGTTTATATGTACTGAATACTCCACCACGAGTACCGTAACGGTCGAGGGGTTATATGGTACCGAAAACTCCCGTTAGTGGATTATACGTCTAACCGATGATTAGGTTGTGATGGTACCCGGTTGTGATCGAACCTTAATTCTGGTTGAGATTATATGAAGTGTTGAGAGGACAGTTGTTGAATCCGTGTATCCGATGTAATATTTTGTAAAGTGGAACTTGATTTATGATCACTTGAAAGCCAATATAATTGATAATGTATCATGTTGACGGATTATGTTGTATAATGTTGGTTTATACATGTTTACTCTTTAAGCCTTGCATATGGGTTGTTATGTATGGGAAAGCATAAATTGAGGGTTTGCAAATAGGGATTTTGCTGTTGATCCATGATACATGTTGCATATAGTTTAATATACATATATTTGGAAATGTTAAGTGCATTATAAGGCATAATGTTTTGAAAGATGTTTAAAATGAATTTTTCAAAGTGGTTTTGATACACGGTTTTAATTGCATTGATGATGGTTGTTTTTGAGTACTCCTCAAAGCCTAGTGTGCTTATGCTCTCTTTGTCCACCAATGTAGAGAATTAAGGGTTGAAGGCAGCAAGCAGGCGAAGGGTAATCCAAGGACTTGAACTATTCAAAAGTATAGTTTTTGAACTAGACTAGTAGAAATAAAGGCAATGGGGTTCATTGTTGTTTGGGAGGGTTATTTGCTAAATTCAAGATTTGTGTAAGTTTGTTGTTTATATTGTTGTTGTGGAGTTGTGTGAGGCTTTATATGTTCGATTTTGATGTGGATTTACGTTTCCTGCATTGGATGGTTGGTTTTTAGGAAGCATGCCTTAGATTTATGATTGAAGTATGTTGCTATGATTTGATCATGTTTCTTTGATATTATGGCACGGCTTGATCTTTATTTTAGCGGTATACATGTTTATGGCTTGTTAAAGCATGATTGAATCCATGATTGTTTGAAAAAATAGCAAAATTGGATAATACAACTTAGAGCATACCGACAAGCGGGGCTTTTTTTCTGTACGAGTAAGTTGGAAAAAGGCATGGGGTCAGTACATGAGAGGTCGTATCAATACGGGTTTTAGCTACTAGAAACCATGGTTTTTAAAATATGCCCGTGTACTAGTGGGCCTTCATCTTGTATCGGTACAACTCTATTAGAATGAAGCCTTGTATCAGTATGGGTACTCGCATACCATTATCGTCTGCTGTTTATTTTGTTAAATTGATTCTTCAGGTTTCTGATTCTTTCATTTTAGTCCACGATATTCGTGAATGCAATTGTATGTGTTTGGATGATCGTTTTGAGCTGAAATTTTGCAAGCAAGCATGTAGTCTGATTAATTTAGGATTCGTAACCCAAATTTTAACTAAGTCTTTGTAATTCTCATAATTTAAATTTTAGTCCCTAAAGTGCATATCTATGAAATAGGTTGCCTTTATATTGTTCGTTCCTTTGAGTTTTTACATGCTGCCAGCATGTTCACCTAGGTTAATAATATGCATCTAGATAAGATAAAAAAAGAAAAAAAGAGACCTAATTTTGTGTAATCGTTATCGTGTTTGTTTCGGCAATCTTAATGTTGCTTACTCGGTTCGGTCGGCGTCTAGGCCAGGTTGAGGGGGTTACATTTGGGGTATCAGAGCCAAGTTTGTGATAATTGGGTGAGGTTATGATTGTTGGGATGTTGTTACTGATTGATTTCTGTTGTTTTCTATGCATAGTGATTGTTATATGCCATGTTGGGGGATGTTTTGTGGGACACATTGCCTTATTACTATAGTCTAAAATGTTTTGATTTGAGATGGAAGTCTTGGATCTTCACTTGAGGCTGGACTAGCTATTTTTGTTTGATGTGATTATCATACCTTAGATATATTAATACGATGAGACCGAGGTGAGAATTGAGGGCTAGCACGAATGTTGCTATCATTGGGCAGGGAAATCAGGAGAATGCTATACCTCATGGGCGTTTGCCACCACCTCCACCTAATCCACTTGTAGGAGTGGAGCAAGTACCATCTGCGCCAATTGGGCCAGTTGTAACACCCCTCGCCCGGGTTAAGAGCGAAGAGTGTCACGACGAGAAAACGAGCAAGCTACGCGTTCATAATAAACTTCCATTACAAGTTAGTGTAGCTAGGTTCAACCTAACCACTGAATTATCATGTTCAACTTATCTAATATAAGTCTAGACTTACACGCATCATAGGTTAAATTAGACAATAAACCTAGGATACCTTACCCTATTCGAACAATGCTTTAGTTAAGCCATCTAAGGTCATATCAATTTCGTATTAGGCATGTTAAATACAAGGTCCCATGTCGAGTAATGTTTATGCAATTGTTAGACAAGACAAGCAAGACTATCAAACAACCCTTCACACACGGGTCATGTATACAAGACAAGAAGCTAATACAAGTTTAGCATTTCGAGTGTAGTTACTTTCATTCCAAGACTATTTATATAATTTTTATCTTATGTTTATATTTATTTATTATCTAAGTTAACAATATGACATCTTGTGGCGTGCATTGCTTTTTATGTAAGCTATTACATTGATTCCTCTTTTGAACTCATACTTATTAATTATCTTTTCATAACTTCAAGCACGTTATGATGTGAACATAATTTACATATCGTAGATGACATCTAGTTAATTCATTATCGTTAACGCGATCATACCCTTTTTAAACCCGACAACTTAACTAGGATTTAGGTCATTTTAAGGCCATTGAACTAACATACACAATCCATCTTATAAAGTAATTCATGGTTATAGTTTAATCTGTCCCCTTATACTTTCTTAGTTTCTCGATCAAAACATGTAGTGTATTAGTACCTTGTTTTACAAGATATCACATATATCTTTCTACTCATCGACACCAATCATTCAAGACAATTCTTTAAACCCAAGTATTCATTTCATTACTAGAATCTAAAACTGTTTATGTTTATGGCAGTTTGTACACCCTTTACTAAATTGTCTACATCTTTTAATATATATGTCAGAATTTCAATTAGCTTATACCGTTAGAAAGCTTATTTAACCCTCTTTACAACAGTTTAGACCTTTCATTTTAATATCTTTCCAATTAATACAGTTTTTAGTTCAAAGACAGGACAATTGAATTTCTGGACAATTTGTATTGTCCAGAGGTTTTCATTTCCAGATTCCAGCTCAAAGTCCAAAATTCAATTCTGTTTTCTCCTAATGAAAATAGACATATTAAGGTTCAATACATATAAATTTCAGCCCTTAATTCGACCTATACAATTTATGGTGATTTTTCAATGTTGCTGCCCAGAATAGAGTTTTCTGGGCAGATTTCACTAGGCTTGATTTTAGCTACATTATTCAACATATACACATATTCCTACTAGTCTAGGTCAGTCCAATTTACCTATTAATGTGATTAAAATAGGGCATCATAATACTATGTTCGAATTAATGCATTTGATCAACAACATTTCTTTAATTCACTATTTGGGCAGTCCATCATCTAGTCTTAGCCAATTCAATTCCATGTAGTCATGGTTCATTTTAATCCATTAAACTAGCGTGAATAATCCCGTATATTAAATCTAAACTTCTAATTCATGTTAGGTTGAGCTAGACAAGCAATTTAGGACTCTAGTCCTATTCAAACAAAAACAAGGTAAACTTATCTTATATAGCATCATTCTACATTTAATTCCTTTAGATTTAGTCCAATTACTTAGACTCATAACTCTATTCGAATTAAGTAGACTTATAGATACGATTCCATTTCCAAACAAGAATTAAAACAATCTCAAGAACCAAGCAAACCAATTCAAAGTCATTCATCTCACCAATCAAGCAAGGATTATAACTACAAGCGTTAAGCAATATCTATCAAACAATCACATGTTCCCAATTCGATTAGGAGCTCTTGTTTCCATGTTTCATTATTCAATTTTACAAGTATTCTTAGGGTGACAAGCTCATCAAATCATTCATATGAATTCTTTACAATTTCCTTAACAAGAAACAAGAGCACACATATTCCAATCAAGTGTAGCTTAGCTCATTTTAATCTTATTATCAAGTTTTGTTAATTTTAATCAAGTTTAACCATGTTAAGCCTAATCAAGCAAAGACAAGTCCTAGCTAGTTCATCAAGCATCTTTCGAATGGGAAAGCTCATGAAATCAAGGATTCATTTCAAGAAATTATATTTTACAATTCAAGCAAGTAGCCATTTACAAGTATTAGGTGATCTAGCAAGCAATGCTTTAGAAAGAATCAAACATATCAAGCAAATCAAGCATAGAGATCACCAAATCCAATTAGAATAGGATCTTTCACCTTATGATTTATCCTTCAAGTATTGATCAATTGAAGATAGCATGTACATCATTTTATTCATGTAATTTCATTACATTACAAGTTCGTTTGCAAGTGTCAAGGTTTCTCATTCATTAATCATGTTAACATGTCTTATTGCAAGTTTATTAGTCTTGTTTTGCCTTGGTAGATAGTAGGACAAGGTAATCGAGTCTCAAGTGGGTACACGAAGTACCTAGCATGTTATCATATTAAGTTGGTACATAGGGTACCTAAACAAAAAGATGTCTGCTACACCACGTATTAGGGTACACAAAGTACCTGAACAATAAGGTGTCTGTTACACCACGTGTTAGAGTACACAAAGTACCAAACATGTTATCCTATTAAGTCGAGCTCTAGACTCTAAGGCATGTCGTTCTACCTAAAACCGACTAGCAACCAAGGGCTTGTTGAATCTTTTATTTTCAAGCAATCACACATCAAGTGATCAGGCATCAAGCCCATCAAGATCAAATTCATTTTAATCCTTTAAGCCATGTGAACCTTAATTCATTTCACAAGTGCACAAGAATTTCAAACATCAATTAAGGTCACTTAGACCCTCAAGCTATTCGATTTGACCATTCAAGATTTAGGGAGCAAGCATTAGGCTCATTTTCAAGTGATTATTACTTATTAAGCAAGTTCATTTTATTCCACTATTATTCGATTGGTCATCCTACACAAGCAAGTGCCATCCTACAACCACAGTAACAAGATTCAATCATATTTATGTATACACATCAAATTTCAAGCATGGACAATCCAAGAAAATACATTCCACTATAATTCAATTGCTTATCAAGAAATCAAGCCTGCATGTATTCATCATCAAGTTTCCAATTAAGCTTCCTTCCCTTATTATCAAATATCAAGTTCATACTAAGTTCATTTTAATCAATATGAGGATAACAAGAATATATCATGCGTATTTGGATAGGACCTAGGTCCTAACCCTAATTAAGCTACACTCACCATGTATCCCGAAGTTACAGGATACCCAAATCCTCATTCACATCCCGATACTTATCCATCTTTCTACCATTTTCTTAATCTAGTATTCAATCAACACAATCATGCATTGGAGTCAAAACCAAGCAATCAATCACACCAATTATTCAAGATACACAATTCATTACAAACAACAAATCTGCCACTGCCAGGCAGCATACACACTACTCACTAAAATGCTTATATCATTTAATCCGTACGTCAGAATTTAAATCCATTTACACCGTTAGAAAGCTAACTTAATTATATTTCTAATCATAAATGGATCATATTTTTAGCCCTTCGACATCAATATAGTTTTTAAGATAATGTCGGGTCAAATTTCCAGTATTGAATCTGCCAGTTTACAACTAGGTCCACTTTAGTGATGTAATTAGCCTAAGACCCTTACATGTCCAAATCAGCACTTTTTACCTTAGTTTCCCCTGTTTTTCCTTGTTTTCACAAGCTAAGATTGGTCCTTAAATCGTCCAATTAAGTCCTCAATTTAACAGTTCTTTCAAAACAGTCCCTGTTATCCAATCAAGTAATTTAGGTGACTAGTTTCATTACTAGTTCCATTTTCAGCAATTAGACAATATTTATAATTGTTCAATGACTCAATTCATTTCCTATTCATGTTTTACAGCAAGTAATTCAAATTAAATCTCAATCTTCATAACCGATTAATTACATGTGTTTATGACACCATTTAGCCTATATCGAAACAGAACAATCCAGAAAACAATTTCCATGTGTTCTACATACGAACATAATTGTTTCTTTAATCAAACTTATCAATTTAATAATCTATTTCGAGCTTAAACAGTTCACTAGCATTTTAGTAATCAAAACAATCATATTTTAGATATCTTCCGAACAGGGCAGCTTCTAAGTCTATTTTAATACTCAACTCAGTTCATACAAATTCATACCCAAAATTTCCAGCATTGTAATTCATTCAAATGAATCAAATCAAACATTTAATTCTACCAAACAAGAATCGGTTCCCAAATCCTAACTCTAACAGCCATATTTGAAATCATGAAAGAGCAAGGGAAACTTACATTCATAGACATGCAAGCATCAATCAAGCATTAAACCTTTAATTCAAGCTTAAATCTAGATTTTTCTGTGGCTGATTATCCCTCCTCTCTCTCTCGAATTCTCTTTCTCTCTCATTAATGGTGGTTTCGGCCAAGGAAGAGATAGTGGAAGAATGGAGGAAGACAACACCTATTATCATATTTCAATTCTCCCCTAGCCGTGTGTGAATTCCCCCTCCACTTGTCTCCACCACAAAATTTTTAACGCTTAAATCATTGAGTTTAGACACTATTTACATGCAAGCTATATATTAGTGAAATCCCTAATTTTTGTCACCTCTTTATTTTCATCCTTACCTTTCCTTTATTTCAAAAAGGTGCTAGACTCATCTATTCATATTTCAAGATTAAGTTACGTATTTTCCCTAAATAGACACACAATATATATATATATATATATATATATAAACTAAAAGTCTCCAATTTGAATAATTCAATTAATGTATAATATACTGACATTTTTCCTAGACCGGGATTTGGGGCAATAAAATTCTTCCCCTTTAAAAAGAAATTCGCCCTTGAATTTCTTTAACGATAACAAATTGTTTTATCGAGTTCAGAATATTTCCATATACTCTAAAGATCGAATCAGAATGAACAAACTAGTATTGGTTACAAATTACCAATACAAGGCAAGACTTAAACTCCTAGGTGGCACAAATACCTATAATGATGCATGACGGCCCAGTTAGTCCGAGAATCGGCTAAACCTAAGCTCTAATACGAAACTTGTAATAACCCTCACCCGAGTTAGGAGCGAAGAGTGTCACGACGAGAAAACGAGCAAGTTATGTGTTCATAATAAACTTCCATTACAAGTTAGTGTAGCTAGGTTCAACCCAACCACTGAATTGTCATGTTCAACTTATCTAATATAAGTCTATACTTACACACATCATAGGTTAAATTAGACAATAAACCTAGGATACTTTACCCTATTCGAACAATGCCTTAGTTAAGCATCTAAGCTCATATCAATTTAGTATTAGGCGTGTTAAATACAAGGTTCCGTGTCGAGCGTGTAATGTTTATGCAATTGTTAGACAAGACAAGCAAGACTATCAAACAACCCTTCACACAAGGGTCATGTATACAAGACAAGACAAGAAGCTAATACAAGTTTAGCGTTTCGAGTATAGTTACTTTTATTCCAAGACTATTTATACAATTTTTATCTTATGTTTATATTTATTTTTTATCTAAGTTAACAATATTACATCTTGTGGCGTGCATTACTTTTTATGCAAACTATTACATTGATTCCTCTTTTGAACTCATACTTATTAATTCTCTTTTCATAACTTCAAGCATGTTATGATGTGATCATAGTTTACATATGTAGAAGACATCCAGTTAATTAATTATCATTAACATGATCATAGCCTTTTTAAACCCGACAACTTAACTAGGACTTAGTTCATTTTAAGGCCATTGAACTAACATACACAATCCATCTTATTAAGTAATTCACGGTTATAGTTTAATCTGTCCCCTTATACTTTCTTAGTTTCTCGATCAAAACATGTAGTGTATTAGTACTTTGTTTTGCAAGATATCACATATATCTTTCTACTCATCGATACCAATCATTAAATACAATTCTTTAAACCCAAGTATACATTTCATTACTAGAATCTAAAATTGTTTCTTTTTATGGCAGTTTGTACACCCTTTACTAAATTGTCTATATCTTTTAATATATACGTCAGAATTTCAATTAGTTTATACCGTTAGAAATCTTATTTAACCCTCTTTACAACCGCTTAGACCTTTCATTTTAATATATTTCCAATTAATACAGTTTTTAGTTCAAAGACAGGACAATTGCATTTCTGGACAGTTTGTACTGTCCAGAGGTTTTCATTTCCAGATTCCAGCTCAAAAAGTCCATAATTCAATTCTGTTTTCTCCTAATGAAAATAGACATATTAAGGTTCAATCCATATAAATTTCAGCCCTTAATTAGATCTATACAATTTATGGTGATTTTTTAAAGTTGCTACCCAGAACAGAGTTTTCTGGGCAGATTTCACTAGGCTTGATTTTAGCTTCATTATTCAACATATACACATATTCCTACTAGTCTAGGTCAGTCCAACTTACCTACTAATGTGATTAAAACAGGGCATTATAATACTATGTTCGAATTAATCCATTTGATCAACAACATTTCTTTAATTCACTATTTGGGCAGTCCATCATCTAGTCTTAGCCAATTCAATTCCACGTAGTTATGTTCATTTTAATCTATTAAACTAGCATGAATAATCTCTTATATTAAATCTAAACTTCTAATTCATGTTAGGTCAAGCTAGACAAGCAATTTAGGACTCTAGTCCTATTCGAACAACAACAAGGTAAACTTATCTTATATAACATCATTCTACATTTAATTCTTTTAGATTTAGTCCAAATACTTAGATTCTTAACTCTATTCGAATTAAGTAGACTTTATAGATATGATTCCATTTCCAAACAATAATTAAATCACTCTCAAGAACCAAGCAAACCAATTCAAAGTCATCCATCTCACCAATCAAGCAAGGATTATAACTACAAGCATTAAACAATATCTATCAAACAATCACATGTTCCCAATTTGATTAGGAGCTCTTATTTCCATGTTCGATTATTCAATTTTACAAGTACTCTTGGTGTGACAAGCTCATCAAATCATTCATATGAATTCTTTATAGTTTCCTTATCAAGAAACAAGAGCACACATATTTCAATCAAGTGTCGCTTAGCTCATTTTAATCTTAATATCAAGTTTTGTTAATTTTAATCAAGTTTAACCATGTTAAGCCTAATCAAGCAAAGACAAGTCCTAGCTAGTTCATCAAGCATCTTTCGAATGGGCAAGCTCATGAAATCAAGGATTCATTTCAAGAAATTATATTGTACAATTCAAGCAAGTAGCCATTTACAAGTATTAGGTGATCTAGCAAGTAATGTTTTAGCAAGAATCAAACATATCAAGCAAATCAAGCATAGAGATCACCAAATCCAATTCGAATAGGATCTTTCACCTTATGATTTATCCTTCAAGTAATGAGCAATTCAAGATAGCATGTACATCATTTTATTCATGTAATTTCATTACATTACAAGTTCATTTGCAGGTGTCAAGTTTGCTCATTCATTAATCATGTTAACATGTCTTATTGCAAGTTTATTAGTCTTGCTTTGCCTTGGTAGATAGTAGGACAAGGTAATCGAGTCTCAAGTGGGTACACAAAGTACGTAGCGTGTTATCATATTAAGTTGGTACACAAGGTACCTAAACAAGAAGGTGTCTGCTACACCACGTATTAGGGTACACAAAGTACCTGAACAATAAGGTGTCTGTTACACCACGTGTTAGAGTACATAAAGTGCCAAGCATGTTATTGTATTAAGTCGATCTCTAGACTCTAAGGCATGTCGTTCTACCTAAAACCAACTAGCAACCAAGGTCTTGTTGAATCTTTTATTTTCAAGCAATCACACATCAAGTGATTAAGCATCAAGCACATCAAGATCAAATTCATTTTATTCCTTTAAGCCATGTGTAATTCATTTCACAAGTGAACAAGAATTTCAAACATCAATTAAGGTCACTTAGACCCTCAAGCCATTCGATTTGACCGCTCAAGATTTAGGGAGCAAGCATAAGGTTCATTTTCAAGTGATTATTACTTATCAAGCAAGTTCATTTTGTTCTAGTATTATTGGATTGGTCATCCTACACAAGCAAGTACGATCTTACAACCACATCAGCAAGATTCAATCATATTTATGTATATACATCAAATTTCAAGCATGGACAATCCAAACAAATACATTCCACTATAATTCGATTGCTTATCAAGAAATCAAGCATACATGTATTCATCATCAAGTTTCCAATTAAGCAACCTTCCCTTATTATCAGATACCAAGTTCATATTAAGTTCATTTTAATCAATATGAGGATAACAAGAATATATCATGCGTATTTGGTTAGAACTAACCCTAATTAAGCTACACTCACCTTGTATCCTAAAGTTACGGGATACCCAAATCCTCATTCACATCCCGATACTTATACATCCTTTCTTCCATTTTCTTAATCTAGTATTCAAACAACACCATCATGCATTAGAGTCAAAACCAAGCAATCAATCACACCAATTATTCAAGATACGTAATTCATTACAAACAACAAATCTGCCACTACCAGGTAGAATACACACTACTCACTAAATGCTTATATCTTTGAATTCGTACGTCAGAATTTAAATCTGTTTACATCGTTATAAAGCTAAATTAATTATATTTCTAACCATATATGGCTCACATTTTTAGCCCTTCGATATCAATACAGTTTTAAGATAAAGCCAGGTCAAATTTCCAGTATTGAATCTGCCAGTTTACAACTAGATGTTAAAATAAGCTCTTTTTACCTTAGTTTCCCCTGTTTTCCCCTTGTTTTCACAAGTTAAGATTGGTCCTTAAATCGTCCAATTAGGTCCTCAATTTAACAGTTCTTTCAAAACAGTCCCTGTTAGGCAATTAAACAATTTAGGTGACTAGTTTCATTACTAGTTCAATTTTTAGTAATTAGACAATATTTATAATTGTTCAATGACTCAATTCATTTCCTATTCATGTTTTTTCAGCAAGTATTTATTTCAAATTAAATCTCAATCTCCATGTGTTTATGACACCATTTAGCCTATATCGAAACGGAACAGTCCAGAAAACAATTTCCATGTGTTCTATATACGAACATAATTGTTTCTTTAATCAAACTTATCAATTTAATAATCTATTTCGAGCTTAAACAGTTCACTAGCATTTTAGTAATCAAAACAATCAGATTTTATATTACTTCTGAACATGGCAGCTTCTAAGTCTATTTTAATACTCAAGTCGGTTCATACAAATTCATACCCAAAATTTCCAGCATTGTACTTCATTCAAATGAATCAAATCAAACGTTTAATTCTACCAAACAAGAATCGGTTCCCAAATCCTAACTCTAACACCCATATTAGAAATCAAGAAAGTGCAAGGGAAACTTACATTCATAGACATGCAAGCATCAATCAAGCATTAAATCTTTAATTCAAGCTTAAATCTAGATTTTTCCATGGCTGGTTATCCCTCCTCTCTCTAGAATTCTCTCACTCTCTCTCATTCATTATGGTTTTATCCAAGGAAGACATAATGGAAGAATGGAGGAAGACAACACTTATTATCATCTTTCAATTCTCCCCTAGCCGTGTGTCAATTCCTACTCCACTTGTCTCCACCACAAAATTTTTAACACTTAAATCCTTGATTTTAGACATTATTTACATACAAACTACATATTAGAGAAATCTCTAATTTTGGTCACCTCTTTATTGTTGTCCTTACCTTTCCTTTATTTCAAAAAGGTACTAGACTCATCTATTCATATTTCAAGATTAAGTTACGTATTTTCCCTACATATCCACACAATATATATAACTAAAAGTCTCCAATTTGAATAATTCAATTAATGTATAATATACAGACATTTTTCCTATACTGGATTTGGGGCATTGCACAGTATTATGTGATATGGCGCCTTTGATTCAGGCAATAATTAGAGCATTCAAGCTGTTGTGGCTGGAATACATATGCTTGTACCATCTACTGGGCAGACAAGGTTATTGTTAGAATGTTTGCGTAGCTTGGGAGGAGTTGAGTTTAGAGGGTTGGCACCCGAGGCATATGTGGAGTGGTTTGCCAGCATCGATCAGATTTTGGAGCAAATGGGGTGCAATAATGCCCATAAGCTGGGATGTGTTGTATCTCTATTAGAGGGAGATGCTTATAGTTGGTGGACTACTGTGACCACGAGCATAGAATCTGGTGATGTGACCTGAGATTTCTTTCGAGCTGCCTTTAAAAAGAAGTATCTAGGAGTTAGATACTTGGATGAGAAGAAGCGCGAGTTCATTACCTTGGTTCAGGGCAGCATATCCGTAGCGGAGTATGAGGTACAATTTGTTTAGTTGAGCCAGTATGCTCCTAAATTGGTACTGGATGAGTGGCGTCGTTGTGATCGATTCTGTTACGGATTGGTACAAAATGTTAAGACATATATGTTGGTGTCTGATTACACCGATTTTGATGTGTTGGTTACATGGGCGAATGCCATTGAGCAAATTATACGTTTATCAGCTCGTGTGGGAGGTTTTAGCTCTGGCAAGAGAGTCATAGATTCTGGTTCTAGTGGTGGTCAGTTTAAGAAGAATCATGATAGAAGGTATCGCCCTAATCTGAGGTGAGGTGGAGGTAGTGCTGGACGAGGATTGCAGGGTTTGGGTACCCAGGCTAGAGTAGCGTATAATACTTGTTGGGTTTGTGGATCGCATGATCACATAAGGCAAGACTATCCACGTTTTTCTCGTGAGTGATAGGATCATACGGTTCTTATTGCTAATTCTTGTTGGAGCTCTGGATCGCGCGATCATGTGAGATGTGATTGCCCGTTGTTGGCGGGTGGTGGATAGGCCAGGGCACCTACAGTTGCACCGCAGAGAGGACATGGTCATGGCCGAGTATAATTTTAGCAAAAGGATGAGGGTTTGAGGACAATGGCTCATACCGTTTCTATCCAACCAAAGGGTGATGGTCATGCGATGGTGTATGCACATCACAAGGGACATAATGACACCAACATGATTGTAGGTACATTTACACTGCAATCTCTACCATTGTTTTCTTTGGTTGATTCTGGTTCTACGCATTCATATATCTTGCGAGGGCATGCACATTTGCTTAATATACCTATAGAAGTGTTAGATGTGGGTATGCGAGTAACTAGTTCTTTTGGAGAGATGGTTGTTGCTAGTAGGTTGTATAGAAGATGCTCTTTGATGGTTCAAGGTCATGTGTTTGCAGTTGATTTGATGGAGTTTCCGTTTCACAGTTTTGATGTAATTTTGGGCACAAACTGGTTGTTTGAGCATAGGGTTGTAGTTTAATTTGAAATTGAACGAGTTTCCTTGAAACTTGCTGATGATTACGAAGTGGTGATTGTGGGTGAGAATGTTAAGTTCTTGTCCAATGTTGTTTTAGCTCTAGAAGCAAGTCGTAAGATGGATTGTGGTTGTTAAGCATTCTTAGCCTATGTTATTTATTCAGGGTCATAGGAGTTGCATGTTCAGGACATCCATATAGTATGTGAGTTTTTGGGTGTTTTTTCGAAGGAGTTGCTGGGTTTTCCACCGGATAAGGAAGTAGAGTTTGGCATTGAGTTATATGCAAATATAGCTTCAGTGTTTATTTTTCCTTATTGCATGACACCAAAGGAGTTGAAGACGCAACTCCAAGAGTTGCTTGATCGAGGGTTTATTAGACCTAGTGTTTTTCCGTAGGGTGCACCGATGTTTTTGTAAAAAAGAATGATGGCACGAGGCAGATGTGCATTGATTATCGACAACTGAACAAGTTGATGATTAAGAATAAGTATCCTTTGTTGCAGATTGATGATTTATTTTATCAGTTTATAGGTGCTTCCGTGTTCTCTAAGATTGATTTGGGATCCAAGTATTATTATTTAAAGTAAAGGATATGAATGTGCCTAAAACTACTTTTTGTACGAGGTACGGGCATTCCGAGTTTTTGATAATGCTGTTTGGTTTGACCAATGCACCAGTTGCGTTCATGGATATGATGAATTGGGTATTCCATGAGTTTTTAGGCCAGTTCATAGTTGTGTTTATTGATGATATTCTTGTGTATTCTCCTACCGAGGAGGATCATGATAGACACTTGCGGATTGTGCTTTAGGCATTGTTGGATACTCAGTTGTATGTCAAGTTAAGCAAGTATAAGTTTTGGCTTGGAAGGGTTGTCTTTCTTGGGCATGTTGTGTTAGCCAAAGGAATTCGGGTAGACCCGCCAAGATTGACGTGGTGATAGGTTGGAAGTCATCTAAGTTTATGCTTGAGGTTCGTAGTTTTCTTGGGTTGGCTAGTTATTATCGTCGATTTGTGGATGGTTTTTTGAAGATTGCTACTCCTTTGACCAAGTTGTTGTAGAGGGACGTCTGTTTTGAGTGGACGGAGAATAGACAACGGGCTTTTGAAAAGTTAAATGAGGCTTTGACACAAGCTCCAATCTTGATTCAACCTGAGTCGAGAAAGGAGTTTGTTGTTTATAGCGATGCATCATATGTAGGCTTGGGTTGTGTGTTGATTCAAGGAAGAAAAGTTGTGGCTTATGCATACAGATAGTTGAAGATGCACGAGCACGATTCTCCTACACATGATCTTGAGCTTTTTGCGGTTGTGTTTGCATTGAAGATTTGGAGGCAGTATCTCTATGTTGAGAAGTGTGTTGTTTATACGGATCATAAGAGTTTAAAATACTTGATGATTCAAAAGGATTTGAATCTTAGGCAATGTAGATGGTTAGAGTTGCTTAAGGATTATTATTTGATAATTGTGTATCATCTGCAAAAGGCTAATGTTGTGGCTGATGCCTTGAGTAAGAAGGTTGCAGAGGAGTTGAAAGCGATATTTGTGCGGTTATGTGTGACGCGTGATGGAGGCTTGTTGGCTAAGTTGCAAGTAAAGCCATTTTTTTCACAGTTGATTAAGGACAAACAACCTTTTGATAAGGCATTGGTACCGCATGTTAAGGATATCATGTGTAACATCCCTAAAACCGGCCTAGTCGGAATTGGGTTCTGGCGATTGGAAACCCGGTACTAAAAGAGCCTAAATACTACATTGACATTGATCACATATTCATTTCATTGACAATGGACCTTAGTTGGCTCCACTCCTTAGTTAATAACTTCTCTAGGATCATTAAATTCTGAAATTGAGCCAAGTGTATTGATATAGAAGGCTCTGTATTGGTACAGTGTAACAGTTTTAACTAATTTACCAAAATTGGCTTAGCTGTATCGGTACAACTATAAGGCGTATCGGTATGGGCATCTGTCAAAAATGATTTTTGTGACTAAATCAAGGGAATTAAAGATGGATGGGTGAGTCACCTCTTTGCTTCACCCACCCCACGTGAACAAGGGTCATCTATTTAACAAAAGATGACAATTGATTGAGGAAAAAAGGGATTTATTGATATTAAATAGGTTTCCTCCCAAGCTAGGAAACCATGTGATTGGTTGCTTAGGAGACAACCCTCCTGTAAAGGAAACCATCGACCAAAACCCTTAGGGAATAAAAGAAAGGGGTTAAAACATATTTTAAGTAGACTGAGGCTAAGTTCCTATCTCTTCATCCTTTTCCATTGAAGAACAAGCAAGCACCACCATTTCCATCTTCAACCTTAAGCTCCCAAGCAAGAACCTCTCTTGTTTAACTTCCTAGAATTTAGTTCCTCCGATTTATCGATACTATTGAATAGCTCTTGATTGGGTAAGAGCAAGCCCTCTATCAATTGCTCAAATCCATGGATATATTGGGTTTAATTTCAAATTGAAGTTGTTGAGCTTATAAACTAATCCATGGAGATCCTTCTTGCTCGATAGCCAATGGTTAATTTTGAACATATATATTAAATTTGGTATTGTTATATTGCTTCCAATACCATACTATCGATTCTAATTAATTCCTATTGTCGTAACCTAGCTCAAGAATTAGAGAAAGATCCCCCATCATCTCCAACGAAAGCTAGAAGCAAAGGAGTTGTAATCCGAGAGCCTTGAAAGCTTCGAAATCGAGGTTAGTGTAGTCGGAGTCTCGAGATTGAGCTAGGTGACTTTTTGAAATCCATTGTTATTTAAAACTATCATTGTTAACCCTATTTGCTAAGGGATATTGCATCAGATCTCTTAGTGGGTGTTGTGGTAAGTATTGGAAAGTTATCGCACTGAGGATTGAGCATTGTCACTGTTATCATCATTGTTATCAGATTCAAACATAGATAACATCATTGTCATCGTGTATTGTTACTACCATTGTCATAGTCATTGCCATTGAATCATGGAAATATAGACTATTGATCATAGAGCATCGTTATTGTCATTGTCATTGATATTGCCATTGGACATGTATATTGAATCATTAGTTACTGATAAAGTCATTGAAAACATTGAACGTTGTTATTGCTATTTCTATTGAGCATCGATCATTGATATTGTTACTAGACCTTGGATTCGAAGGATATTGGATACAATTGGCATGCCATAGAATTCATGAGCTTAGTGTACGTGTGGAATACGGTCCTAGGGCTATGGCCAATATTGATTTGGCGAGGCGGAGGGATGTGTTGTGATATTGGTCATATTGACGAGGTGGAGGGACTAGACCAATCATTGATTTGGCGAGGCATAGGAATTCACGCATCCACTATCTGGAATCGATCTAAGGGTTATTGCTAAAATATGGAAATTTTGTTGTCAATCATGATCATTCCATTGATACTAATAGTTCATTGTATTGCTAGTGTCATCACTTGAATTGGAATGCATTACATTGCTAATGACATCGTTTATAGCTACCTCACTAGGCAATGCATGCCTAATTGGTCTTTACAGGTCATAAACAAGCCTAAAGTAATGTATATCGAACCTATGAACCCCTCGTAGGGTGGAAAAGTACGTGGAATAGTCACATAGGGCTCTTTTGATGTGTTTATGTTAAGCTTGTGATGTAATAGTGCTTGAGGCTCTAAGTGGTCTTTTTGTATAGTTTAAAAATGACTAAAAGTGCATAATTGGCTCCTAAAGGCGAAAGCCTAGTAAATGGATTCACATTGACATGAAACTTAACATGCTAGTAGATTAATTGGTTATAAACTTGCTAGTAAAGTTTCATTGTATTTAGACATCATTTGGTAGGTCAAATTGAATAAAAATCATATAAAATCTGTCATTACAATGCATGGCGTATCGATACAGGTGGTGGTGTATCGATATAGCATTGCATATTTGGTCATGTCAACATTGGTCAAAAGGGGGCATATCGATACTGCTTAGGCGTATCAATATGGACTTTGGTCATAGAAATTTGGTTACAAACATGGTATCGATACGGGTTCAAGGCCTATCGATACGAAGTCAACGCGATCAACCTATATCGATACGGTCTCAAGTGTATTGATACGGGCTTATTCCCATTTAATCTGGAATTCTAGAATTAAGCATGGTGTATTGATACAGTCTCTAGGGTATCAATATGGTGGCAGGTAAATTACTTATAAGTGATAAAGAACAGCTTTTAAATTTTTGCGATATAGTCACTAAAATCTTATAATTCTAATTAACAGGGCTAATGAACTCTGATTAGCATGAAATTTTCAGGCTCACTATTTTTGCATTGAATTTCATTTTTATATTGCTAATTATAGAAAAGGACCCCTAAATTATCAGGTTTACAGTTTAGTCCCAGAAACTTGTAGAAGTTACAAATTAGTCATAAATAAAGGATTATTGTTCCATACAGGGTAAATTGAACTAATGCCTATACTTAATAATGTTTAAAGAGTGTAATATCGATTGAATGATAGCCATTGATTGAAATGTTATAGCATTGATCACCATATTGTTCAATGGTAACACGCTCTGACTAGGCTCTCAACCAGGCCGGGAAGGGGTGTTACATTTGTGGTATCTGAGCTAGAGTTTAGTCAATTCTATGACTAAACCAAAGTTCAATGCATTGTTATTAAGCTACTTTGCCACGTAGGAGTTGTATATTGTGTATATTGTGACTTGTCGACTAATCCGATCTCTTTATGTTATAGAATATGTCTGAGACTAACCAAGCTCACATCAATGAGCCTGCTACCGGCTCCTCAACCCATGGTGAGGAAGTAAGGGGGGAGCCACCAAATCCACCTAATCCCACCTTAGAACACCGAGCTGGAGTTGAATAATGCTCAAGCTGAGTGTTACCGAAACATGGTCGACATGTTCAAGCAATTCATGACATTGATAAGGGCTAAGACAGTAGTGCAACCTACTCCGCCTGCTATCCAGTATGCTAGGGCCCTAATTGATAAAATGGCATCGCTCTGGGCCTATACTTTCTCTGGCTAGGATGATGATAACCCTAAGACAGCGGAATACTGGCTGGACAATACATTGAGAATCCTAAATAAATAGCTACAGTGTTCAGACGAGCATAAACTAGAATGCGCTCTCGCATTGCCAGCTGATGAAGCACTTTAATGGTGGGAGACCACTATTCTTGCCATCCCTGAAGAGACCATCTCTTAGGAGTTATTCCTTCAAGAATTTCGAAAGAAGTACATTAGTGAGTACTACCTTGCATACAGGCGTAGTATCTTTCTTCATCTGAAGCAAGTTGGCCGACCTATTGAGTAGTACATCCATGATTTCTGTAAGTACTGTCGGTATGGTACTGAATACATCAAGAAGGAGGATGACAAATGTAGGATGTTCATTGTCAGGCTTAGCGACGAGCTACGCCCTATGTTTACTGGCTTGGGCATCACCAATTTCTAGGACCTTGTAAATCGAGTTAAGGCCACTGAAGCTGCATAGAGGGCTTAGAGGATGGGTGGAACTAGCAAGTCTGAGAAGAGATTCAGAGATGACTCCTAACCTCCTAAGTGGAATAAGAAAGGCAAGTACCAAGGCCCTAGGCATAATGCATACTCACAGCCTTCCCGTTCTAGGAACATTGAGACACCTCAGACCGTAACGTAATCTTTTGTCAAGATGGCTTTAGTTGAAAGCACTGAAGGCTCTAATCGAAGTTCACATAATTTGGTTTGCAACTACTGCCAGAAGCAACATCCAGCGGGTCAATGCCGTAAGCAGCCTAGAGTATTTTTCTATTTTGGAGAACAAGGTCATTTCATCCGTGATTGTCCTCTTGGTGCCACCAAGTCCACTATTGCACCAGCAAACGTTGTCTCCCCAGTTCAATCCTTCCAAAGTAAGGGATCGAAGCAAGGATCATTAGGAGCTACGGGTAAACCTAGTGGCTCGGGAAAACCATCAAACCGGTAGGAATCTAAGGCATTTGCTCAGATGTACCATGTGAGGAGCCGAGAGGAGGAGGATGAACCCGATGTTATTGTTGGTACTATTGAAATGTACTCTCATTTATTGTATAAATTGATTGATCCTGGCTCTACACATTCTTTCATAAGTACTGAGTTAGTCAAAAAGCATAAAATGACTAGCAAACCCATAGCATCGAGAGTTTCTGTCGCAAACCCATTGGGTAATCGTGTCACTATAAGCCTTGTGTGCAAGAATTGTCCTTTGATGATTCAAGGGATTCCATTTTCGGCTGACTTGTTGGCCTTACCAATCCATGAGTTCGATGTCATACTAGGCTTGGATTGTCTTAGCAAGCACCAAGCTTGGGTGAACTATAACAAAAGGAAGGGGTACCTTCGATGCCTTGGCAAAGAGAGCATTGTTCTAATGAACTCCCGAAGATCACCAATGTGTGCCTTGTTATCAGAAGCAAATGATGAACCTAGCTTATCAAATATTGACATTGTATGTGAATTTCCTAACATCTTCACTGATGAACTTTTGGGTCTACCTCTAACCCGTGAAGTTGAATTCAGTATCGTAGTGCAACCTGGAACTGGCCCAGTTTCTGTTGTACCCTATCGAATGGCAGCCATTGAGCTGAAGGAATTGAAACCCCAGATTCAAGACTTGTTTGATAAAGGCTTCATTTAACTAAGTTCCTCGCCCTGAGGAGCTCCAGTTCTCTTCGTGGAGAAGAAGGATAGTTTCATGAGACTATGTATTAATTACCGATAGTTGAACAAGGTGACCATCAAGAACAAGTACCCATTGCCAAGGTTAGATGACTATTCGATCAACTTAAAGACGCCTCTGTGTTTTCTAAGATCAATTTAAGGTTTGGGTATCAACAAATGAGAGTTAAAGAATGTGATGCTCCCAAAACTGTGTTTCGTACAAGATATGGCCATTATGAATTCTTGGTGATGCTATTTGGGCTTACCAATGCACCAATATCTTTTATGGACTTAATGAATCGGGTTTTTAAGCCCTATCTTGACAAATTCGTGGTGGAATTCATTGATGACATCCTAATCTATTCCAAGAATATTGCGGAGTACCGCGATCACCTCCGTATTGTGCTTCAAACCCTTCGTGATAAGCAGTTATTTGCCAAGTTCTCCAAATGCGAGTTTTGGCTAATTGAAGTTGCTTTTCTTGGGCACATTGTATCAGTTTCGGGCATCCAAGTAGATCCAAAGAAAATTCAAGCCATCCTTCATTGGCATCCACCGAAGAGTGTTGGTGAGGTAAGGAGTTTCCTTGGTCTTGCTAACTATTATAGGAGATTCCTCAAGGGATTCTCTATGTTAGCAGCTCTATTGACTAAGCTATTGTGAAAAGAAGCTCCATTTGTTTGGACTGAGGAGCAACATCGACGTTTTGACCAGTTAAAGCAAGTGTTGACTCATGTACTAGTCCTAACCCAACCTGAGTCTGGAAAAGATTACATAGTTTATAGTGATGCATCACATTTCAGGTTAGGATGTGTATTGATGCAAGAAGGCAAGGTTATTGCATATGCTTCGAGATAGCTTAAGCCACATGAGATGAATTACCCTACTCATGATCTAGAATTGGCTGCGTTTGTTTTTGCGTTGAAAATCTGGAGGCACTATCTTTATGGGGAAAAATGTTATCTCTTCACCGATCATAAAAGCCTTAAGTACCTTTTAACTTAGAAGGAGCTAAATCTTCGGCAACGGGGATGGATAGAACTCCATAAAGACTATGATCTTGTCATTGACTACCATCCGAACAAGGCTAATGTTGTAGCTGATGCTCTCAGTCTCAAACATTCACCTCCTTCTCGAGCCATTAATGTTCACTTCCGACTTTGGAAACATCATTGTTTCATAGATGAACTCCAAGTTCAGTCTACTATTGTTTTGAGAATCAAGGCATTGCAAGATCAAGACTCGAAACTTCAATCTATTGCCTCTAAACTTTAAGATAGTATTGATTTCAAAATCAATTCTGAAGGACACCTATGTTTTTGTGATCGGGTTTGCGTACCTAATAATGAATCACTTCGTAATGATATTCTTAAGGAAGCTCGTTCAAGTTCATTTTCTATTCACCCGGGATCTATAAAAATGTACAAAGACCTCCGTGAGTTATATTGGTGGTCAGGCATGAAGCAAGCCATAATTGACTTTGTGCCCAAGTGTCTTACTTGTCAACGCATTAAAGCTGAACATCGTGTCCCTACTGGATTATTGCAACCCATTGATCTACCGCAATAGAAGTGGGATAAGATTACTACTGTCACACCCTGAAAAATGGTCTAGTTAGAACTAGGTTTTGGTGATCGAATATTTTGTACCAGTTATGTTTAAACGATGTAATTTGCTCAACCCTATATCTAATTTGAAGCAATGAAGGTTATTCGAGTTAACTGTAATAGTTTCTTAAATATTATTAATAAAAAAAGAGAGGAACCCACGGGCCACGGCTAATTCCTTTAAATTGAAGAAATTTGCCGTGGATTTCCCACGTTTGGTAAAACATGGCATAAGGTCGCAATATTTGTCCACCACGTGGGCAAGCATAAGGGCTATGACCCTTAAAGCTTGCCACGGCTTGGAGAAATCATTAAGGAGGGGGCGATTGTTTAAGTATAAATAGGGGTGAGTGTTGCGCAATTGTAACACGAAGGAGAGAAAGAAAACACTTGAGGGTTATTTAAATAAGTGGAGAAAAAGCTTGAAATTGGGTAAGCAACCCTAAATCCTAATTCAAATATAGATGTCATTACAAGTTAAGAAACATTATATGTATTGAAATTATGATTGAATATACATTTATTTTATTTTTATTTAATTGTTGATGGGCCCGACATAGTCGAATCTTTCTAGTATAGAGGTTTAAATTATTAGCTAATCCGACTATCTAAGACGAATCATAAATTTATACCTGGTGAGTGCAGTTGTGTCCATGGATAGGCTAGGTGCCATCCTATTGCATTTATTTTATGTTTAAATTTGTATTTAATTAAGCGCTTAAGTAGAACATATGTGGTTTCCAGTGGTGAGCATGGTAAGTTCTCAACGTTGTTTGATATGTTGTAATTTCGTATGTGATATTCGAAATATTTTTATATGTGAAACTTTGACCTAATATGCTATGATATGATTTGTGGAGCTAAAGGCTGAAATTAAAATTCGATACGATACGCCCCACGGGCGAAAAGGTAAGTTTTTGATGAATTGTGTAATCTCGGACACTCGTGAACATTGGATACAATTGGCATGCCATAGGGTTATTTGAGCTCACTATGTAAGGGTTGACCTACGGTCTGAGGCTACGACCCATATGTGGGGAGAAATGGTTGGATTGTGTAAGGGATTCCAGAGGTACGGCTCAAGGCTCTGGCCTATTTTTGATATGTATGGTTGTACAGGGGGATCCACATATCCGTTGGTTGCTATGTCCAAGGAAATGATACGTACTTTAGACTTATAAAATATGACATTTGGTTTGAGCATGAAATTTATATATATATATATGATTTGTGATATATTCATGTCATCTAAGCATGCGCTATGTCATCCATGTCAATAGCAATTTGTTCTACATTCGTTATGACTACCTCACTAGGCTATGTAAGCCTAACATTCGTGTGTCTCATGCATTTCAAGATCGTGAAGCATTCCCTGCTCCGATCGTGTAGTTACGGTTGCAAGTCACATCATCTATATATGTATGTTTATCTTTCGCCTTGAAACTCCTAGTAAGGTGGAATAGGACCTAAAGATGTTTAACCTACCCATTTTTTTATGTGTATATTGTCTATGGTTTGTAATAACCTTAAAGGGGTTTAAATGATATGTTAGATAAGGTTAAAAACGGTTAAAAATGCATGTTTAGCTTAAAATGGTGGAAAGTAAATGAGTTTGAAATATTCTAAAATTTGGTATGCTATTAGAGTTACTATTTATTAGCTTGCTGGTAAAATCTGGTAAGGTTTGGAAATCGTTTGATAGGTTAATCCGAATAAAATCAGTCTTAAACAGTTTACAAAATGGTCAATAGATATTGTATCGTCTAATCGGATAGGTAAATGACCTCCGTTAGTAATGAAATTGTACAGACTAATAATTAGTAAGTTTAATTTTAGTATGATAACCTGAATTTGGGCTAAGGACCCTTAATTTGTAAAATTTACAGTTTGGTCCCTAAAATTCAAAAAAGTTTAAAATTGACCCCAATTTGAGTAAGTAGTTAATAAGTTAATGTAAAAAGAGAATAATAGTCAATTAGAACAAGTTTCTGAATTCCGATTTAGCTTCTGATCTCCAAATATGTTTTCCTATAACATCTTCAGATTCGGTTATCTACCAGGCCGGGGAGAGGGTGTTACAACTATGGACTCTGTTAGTGGTCTACCCTTGACTCTTTCTAAACATGACGCTACTTGGGTCATTCTTGACCATCTTACCAAGTTAGCACATTTCTTACCAGTTAGAATACACTACGGTCTTCCAAAGTTAGCTGACTTGTATATCAAGGAAGTCATTTGGCTCCTTATGGTGCCGTAATCCATCATATATGATCGAGATCCACAATTTGCTTCTCAATTCTGGAGTGCATTGCAAGGATCTCTAGGCATTAGAGTCAATCTTAGTACCACCTTTCACCCTCAGTCTGATGGCCAATCAAAAAAGGTAATCCAGGTAACTATCGAAAACACCATCCCTAAGAATCATCGATAAAACATACCATTATTGAGTATTTTCTTACATATTTTGGAAGATATGCTACGTGCATGCATCATTGATTTTGGCAGATTATGGGAGAAATCCCTACCCCTCGTTGAATTCACCTACAATAATAACTACCAAGTCTCTATCAAGATGGCACCGTATGAAGCACTATGTGGTAGACGTTGTCAAACTCCACTGTGTTGGTCTAAACTCGGTGAAGGAAATATGTTAGGCCCTGACCTATTTCGAAATTGAAGCAAAGGTTGCCATTATAAATGACCTCTTAAAAGCTGCCTTAGACCGATAAAGGCCTATGCTGATCTTAAGCGAAGGGACATTCAATACGAAGATGGTGAGAAATCCTTCCTTAAAGTATCACCATGGAAGAAAGTTCTGAGGTTTGGCAAGAAAGGGAAGCTGAGTCCCCGGTTCATTGGACCTTTCGAAGTTATTGAATGAAATGGCCATATGGCTTATCGGTTATTATTACTCTCAGAACTGAGCAAAATCCATGATGTATTCCATGTATTAATGCTTCGGAAGTATCGATCTGACTCTTCATATGTCATCGAGCCTGAGTCAGTTGAAATTCATCCCAATCTATCCTATGAAGAAGAACCGGTCCAAATCCTTGCAAAAGAAATCAAGAGGCTTCGTAACAAATCCGTACTGTTAGTCAAAGTTCTTTGGAGGAGACATTCCATTGAAGGACCTACCTGGGAACCTGAGGAGACAGTGAAGAAGCAATACCCTCATCTCTTTGGTTCAAGTAAAAATTCGAGGACAAATTTTTCTTAAGGGGGAAGAGTTGTAGCATCCCTAAAATTGGCCTAGTCGAAATTAGGGTCCGGCAATTGGAAACCCAAAACTGAAAGAGCCTAAATACTACGTTGACATTGATCACATGTTTATTTCATTGATGATGGACCTTAGTTGAGTCCACTCCTTAGTTAAGAACTTCTCTAGGATCATTGAATTCTGAAACTGAGCCAAGCGTATTGATACAGTAGGCCTTCTATCAGCACGGTGTAACAGTTTTAACTAACTTACCGAAATTGGCTTAGTTGTATCGATACGGCTATAAGGAGTATCGGTACGGGCATCTGTCAAAAATGATTTTTGTAACTAAATCAAAGGAATTAAAGATGGATGGGTGAGTCACCTCTTTGCTTGTCCCACCCCACGTGAACAAGGGTCATCTATTTGACGAAAGATGACAATTGATTGAGGAAAAGGGGGATTTATTACAACTTGCAAGTTTGTAATCGGCTTATGATTAATAAGGCATTCGAATGAAAAAAGATTATGTGATAGTTAAGTATTTAGTTTATGCTTGTAATTTTATTTGTACATGATGTAAAGGATGAGATCGGACCTTTCAAATGTTTAAAATTTTTAAATTACCCCGATATTCGAGTGCAGGCTTAGTTGAGAATTGCTAAGACATTACTTATTTGTTTGGTTTTCCATTTGGTAACACTTCTTAAACCTGTTTTCTCCTAAATTGGTTTAGGGGGTGTTACAGTTTGGTAATCAGAGCTAAGGTTTAGTCGATCATAGGACTAAACCGGGTTATGTTGCATCATTATTCATTACATGTGCCACCTAGGAGTTAATTTGATACGCACTTGTGATCTACGTCTGATAAAAGCTCTTTTATATGTTATTAGCTTAATATTGAAGCTAGTACCTTTGTGAGTACGATTGAATCATACTCAAATCTTGTATAACTCTTGTTGATTCTATATAAGAACAATAGACTCAACTTCTTAGTTCAAGAGAAATTCAAGGACGAATTTCTTTTATGGGAGGGAGAATTGTAACATCCCAAAATACGGCCTAGAAGTATGTGGCCAATTTGAATGTTTTTTAATTTGACTTTTTTGTGAATTACCTAAATGCTATTTTGGTAATATCCTAAATTTGGTTTAGGATCATATTACTATTAGAATTGTGACTCAATTAGATTAAAAATATGCTTAGCATTTATATTTGAATATTAAAGGACTGATTAAGGAGTCTTAAAAGTATGGTGACCAAATTAGGAGGGTTAAACGGTGAAACATGATTAAGTAATTTATTGCATGTAAACTTTATATAACTCTAAGGGCTCATACACTTGGCAAGCCTTGATGGCATGCTTGATGACACTTGGCTAGGGAAATAGAAGGGATGATCTAAGTGTCATCTTTCTCCTTCTTCCATCATATCTCCTAAGCCAATGCCAACAATAAAGGGGTAGAGAAAGAAAGCTAGAATGGGGTTTAGTGGCGTTCAACGTGGAAACTTGTTAGGTTTAACCTTTAGAGCTATTTTGTTTAGCTTTCGAAGCAAGGTAAAATTATCTCTCATTTCATTAAATCAAGCTATTTTGTTAAGTGTTTAGTGAGATTATACGAGGGTTCGATTGATGCTATGATGATTGTTATGTTTGATTCTTGGTGTTTTCCTACGTAAATTAGAATTGTTGTTTTGAAATTGTATGATCTTGATTGGGAAAGTAGCATTAAGTTAACTTGTGATTAAGAGAGTAAATACTTGAGAAAATTGAAATGTGGTCACAATGTTGTCCACAATTGAAGGACTGCTCTGTTTCGAACTAGGGGCTATTTAAAATATAGAAACTGATTTCAATTGCTTCATTTCCAAATTCAGAGTTGTTTCATATATGTGACAATTAATTGTAGTAAAAGGCTATTTTGGACGCTTATACATTTAATAAATGGACTATTTTGTATACAAAATTGAGACATTTTCATGTAATGGACTGTTTCTAGTCATGTTTGTGAACACTCATAAAAAGGGGACTATTTTGCATTTGATCACATTATTGGATACTGTTTTTGTAAACTTAGAACATGGGAGAATTTGTTTTGTCTTCATAAAATGGAATTAAGGAGCTGGACTATTTTGAATGTTGTAATTAAATTGGTATAAGAACCTTGTATTGTAATTGTTAAAGAGCATGTTAGGATCGTGAACTTGTTTGAAATGAAAAGAGATGATGCTGGTTTTCTTGTTTACCAAATGGTATAAGTTGTGAAAGATGAAATTTTAATGCTAAATGGATTAATTATTTTAAGAAAGAAAATATGAATTCTGATATATTATATTAATGTGTTATGATCTTGTTTATATCATAAATCTTGGTAAAGTTAAGGAACTTGTTTGAAGGGTTTGACTTGAAAGCATGAAAATCTGCCCAGAAAATTTTGTACTGTGCAGTAAGTTCAATAATTCATGGTAAATTCTATAAGTTAAAAATAGAGAGTGAGGCTTATATGATTAGAATAATGTGTGAGCCCAGTTTCTTTTAAAGCAAACAGTGATTGATTTTGAGTTTTGGATTAAAAGATAGAAAATTTTAATCAAATGTAGGACAGAAAAACTGGAAGCAGTTTTCTGCTCTGGACAGTCGTTATTTTTAACGTTGTAAAGAAAGTGAAATTATGTGGCTTTTATCAAAGCAAACTTTTGTGGATTTTATTAAATTTTGAGCCCAGTTTCTTTTATTAAAGAAAGTGAAATTTTGAGCCCAGTTTCTTTTAAAGCAAACTTTTGTGGATTTTATTAAATTATGTGACTTATACCGTTAGAACCGTATTCGAATATAATTTTTAACGGTGTAAAGAAAGTGAAATTAAAATGAGTGTTCTGTTCTGTAGAAGCAATTCTTTGTAGGTAGTGCATGCTGCCAAAATTCTGGAAATAATAGCCTAGCTTAAAAGTGAGAATAGCTTGGTATTGTATTAATCTTAAGATTGAAAATCTAATTAATGTTGTAAACTAAAGCATATGG
This sequence comes from Hibiscus mutabilis, assembly GCA_019671005.1. Taxonomy (NCBI): domain Eukaryota; kingdom Viridiplantae; phylum Streptophyta; class Magnoliopsida; order Malvales; family Malvaceae; genus Hibiscus; species Hibiscus mutabilis. The sequence goes on along the minus strand of CM033716.1, from coordinate 57,773,572 downwards.
ATTGTTTTGAATGTATATCAAGCATGAAGATTGTTTTGAAATGATATAATTGTTAAATAGACTGTTCTCTGTGCATAAATGTGTACACAAATAATGTAGGCTGTTTTGTGTAAACATGAATAAATAGGGTATTGATTTGTATGGATTTATAATTATGCGGGCCTGTTTTGGCATGTATTTATATGTGTACAATTATGTTGGACCCTTTTTATTCATGGAAAAGTACATAGGACTGTTTTAGTGAATAAAATGTATAAGTAAGTTCATAAATTTGAAATTGTTTTGATAAAACAAAAGAATTTCAAGACTGTTTAGCTTTAATAAAAAAAGAGTTGTGGACTATTTCATACATGTGATTATGTATTTATAAGAAAGAAATCTGGACTTCTTGTATACATGAGTTCATAAAATCTGTCATGTTTAGATGCACATATTTGTATGATGTATAATTGGATTGCCTATACGACTATATGAGTTTATAAATTGCCCTGTTTTGGTGTATCTATGTATATGTATGTAATGGAGACTGTTTTTACATGAACATGAACTCTTGAGGACTGTTGGAGTATATAAGAAAGTATGTGGACTGACTTGTATGTGATATGCGCATGTGTATGAATTTGGACTGTTCTTTAATATGTATTTGTGTACACATGTTAGATGGACAGCTTTGCATAATTATGAAAGTACAAGGGCTGTTTGAGTAAGTATGTATGTGGGAGAATTATATGAGAGTGGGTTTACATGTTTGGCAGAATTGTGAACGGATTATATGTTATAGAATCGGAATCCTAATGTGAATCTTTGAGGTTTGTTCGAATGCAATGCTTGTGAAATTGCCATGCTCTAGGTGTTTTGGTAACATAGCTAAGGTTGATAAATTGAAAGTAAATGGAATGATTTCGAGGGATAAAATGTATATGAATATAAGCTGCCCTGTTTGGTAAATGTTTGAAAAATTGAATTGATTCTAATATATAGTTATATTCTTGTTATACTTAGACCAAGAAGAAGCTAGAAAGGAATTGGATAAGTAGCAAGTTTTGGTTAAGGATTCGGGTATCCCGTAACTTCGGGATAAGAGGTGAGTGTAGTTCAAGCCTCGGGATAAGCTTATAGCTATCCCGAGTACTTTTATATGAAATTGCCTATTATTACTTTTGATTGTTTGGTTGTATTGTGCTTGCAAATGCTAGCTTGGGCTAGAGGTAAGTACTTCAAGGTAAGTACTTAAGAATATGTTATATTTGAGCTAAAGGATTGTATAGACTTTGAATGTGATGTGTACATGTCCGTATCTCGATAAGTTATGATGGAATTTAGCCTATATATATATATGATTCTATGATCTTTGAGCTATGCTCAATTTGCTATGAATAAAGCATGATTATCTTATACTCAATTAAGTGATAAATCTTGACTTCAAAAATTGTTACGATAAGATTAAAAAGGAAAGCCTTGGTTTCGAGTCAGTCTTAGGTACAATTGGCATGCCATAGAGTCTATAGAGCTACTTGATTGAATGGACTACGGTCCCTTGTTTGGACTACGGTCCCTTGTTTTGTACTTCGAGTACCCTTGTTTGACGACAGACGTCATTGGATTCGTGTATCTAGAATATTCGATTCTCAAGGTTGTGTAAAGATTAAATAATGAAATTGTGAGCCAATTTAATGGGTTAAACTTGATACATTATTGCTAAGAAACTTATATATTGAAAAGTGGTGTTGATAACTTATGTGATAAGTAAGTTATAAATATGCTATGTTATATGTTGATAACTTATGTGATAAATAAGTTATAAATATGATATGTTATGTGTTGTTAACTTATAAGATAAGTGAGTTATATCTAAGATGTGAGATGTCCGAAAATATGTGAAAAGTAAACCATGTTAAAAATATCATATGTTCGATACTTTAAATGACAAGTAAAACAAGTACACGAGATACTATGATTCTATACTATATTGGACTGCTTTTAGTGTATAAAACATATACATATGCAATGCTTCCATGAACTATATATACTTGAAAGAAAGTGGACTGTTTTAGCATGTGTTGCGCGTAATAAGTGTTACGCAATTGTGCAAGTATACACGTCGCAAGTTATAGTATAAAAGATATCGTCTCCACAGGGATTGGTGCCACTTCAAGAATCTAGTCTCTTGCACTGTAAAAAGTAAAAACACAAGTGAAGGATTATAGAAGTTTTAACTAATAACTAATCTAGAAAGCAATTAAGTAAAAGAAAAGATGAATTCGAATGAGAGAGATAGGCTAGGTTATCGTGAGTTGAGGTGTGATAGCCGATTGGATTGTCTTGGTAAAAGAGTGCATGGGCAACTCAGTTGCCGTGGCGACTTGCACAACGGGGTTGCCTTGGCAACTAATTGATGGTTGCTTGGGCGACTAGTTGGGCAACTACTTGGGCGACTGGGCAGCAAATTCAAGGTTCGGCGGAGCGTTCTTCAATGGTTTCTTCTTATCCCTAAGTCGAAACTCTAGCTACTTGTGCATGCCTTGATAATACATCCTCACGTGAATCAAGGTGAACAACAACCAATCTTGCGCTCCTCTTAGCCGTTGAAATCCTTAACTTATTCCTAAGCCGGATTAATCTTCACCATCATTGGATTGCATAAAGATCATATTCATTCGTTTCTTGAATCTAACTCTCCCGATATTAGATAAATGGATGAAATCACGAGATCCTCTCCCAATTCACTCGCAAACAACAATAATAAGAATCAAGAATGAATAAACCTTGAAATAGAAAAGTGCAAACTCTTATTACCTAAACAAAAACCAATAGTTTCTCACAACCACAAAACACAATAACCATAGCCAAGTAAATTTAGTTCATGGCTAGGTTCCAAAGAAACACAAGATAAACAATCCCTAGCATGAACCCAATCGAACAAGGAAGAAAAAGATGAAGCTTGTCGAAAATTCCTTGCCCTAGATGCTTGCGAAAATTCCCTTGCTTCCTCTCTTGGAGTTGTCGAAATTAACTCTTGCTCTCCCCTCTTGATTTGTCGAATTTCCTTGCTATTTATAGGGCTAGGCCAAAGTCCTTCTTTGAGGAGGAGTTTGAGTTGGAATTAAATTATCTTTGAAGAATATAATTCTTTATTATAATTTTATTCCTATTAGAACTTCTCCTATCTTCTTGGAATTTAATTCTTCTTTAATCTCTGCATGGCAATCAAATTCCTTTGGGCTTGGGCCTTGCTCCATGTCATCTTGGGCTTGTAAAGTCATGAATTTCGACATCCATATTGCTTCTGGTCTTTGTCGACAAATGCCATGGCAACTGGCTCTTGCGTCTCCTTCATGCACCGCCGCAACTAGCTCGGCATATCCTTCATGCATTGCCCTGGCAACTAGCTCGGCATTGCTTTGGCAAGTGATCCTGCACATACACACACAAAAACACACCAAAGCAGCATCTATTTCCACAAAAATTCACCAAGTTATGTAATCAAGCTTAACGATTGAAGGAAACATGGATTAATGCATGAATGGCTAACTATGCAACTAATATGAGCCTAAGTCTAACAATAATATGAGTAAAAATGGTAAGAAAAATAGTACTTTTGAACACTTATCACACCCCCAAACTCGAACTATTGCTTGTCCTCAAGCAATGCAAACTCATAATTACCTGCCAAGACTTCAAATTTTCACAAACTTAGCTTTGAACTTGATTTCAATTCTCTGAACCGGGGCACAAAGTATGATTGGCTTTTTATTTTTCAGAAAACTGAGGAATTACTCGGAATCAAACTATAATGCTTGTGAGTGTGTGCGGAGTTGTGTGCAAGTTGATTTTTCGGATTCTATGCAAACAATAGGTTTTCAAATTACTTCATTGGGTTCTTTTTAACATTTTTTAACTAGAGCCAATTTCGGGCACCTCTAGTGTTTTATTTTTAGTTTTCTTAAGTTAATTTAATCAACTAGAGCCGGTTTCTGGCACCTCTAGTTAATTTTTTTAACGCCTCCTAGAGCCAGTTTCGGGCACCTCTAGTGATCAATTTTTTTTTGCATATGCTAGAGCCAATTTCGGGCACCTCTAGCCTTCATCCAATTTTTATTCTAATCTCCCAATTAGTTAATTATCAACCTAAGTTTACTAGAGCTCCTTAAATCAATCAAACCACAACAGTGTTTCATCAAATTTAGCATCATAGTAAAATTCTAAGTTTTTCCATGGTTATCCTAGAATAAAAATTCTATCAATTAAGTGCATTGGTAAAGTCATCATTGAATATTCATCAAATCTAAGCAATTCTTGTTCCAATTTAAAGGCATGGCAAGCAATTTATGTATCCTAAATGTAATACTTAAGTGTAACAATCCCCCCCAAACTCGAGTGAGGCATTGTCCTCAATGCATGCATAAAAATAACGAAAAATAAAAATAAAAATGCATACGAGGACTTACTCCGAGAGTTCGTCATCGTAGATGATTAGTTTCCTTCTAGTTGGCGTCTTGACTTTCTTGCTTGAACGTGATGGTTGTTTTCTTGTTGCTGGTGGTGGAATCGATCCTCGTATGGGGTTGTCCTCATCATCCTCTTCATCAATGTCAATGGCTTTTCGTTTGGAAGATTCAATTGGTGCGGTCTTTATTGGTTCAATGGAGGACTCGTCCGAATCTGAAAAATCAGAAAATGATTCCGTAGGAGTTGATTCGGGCATAAGTGCTTTACTTTTGGCTTTTGCAGCGGGGCGTCGTCAGGGTTGGTTGCCGTGGCGTCTGCTTCCTTGGTTGCCGTGGTGACTGCTTCATTGGTTGCCGGGGCAAGAATCTCGGCAGGAAAGATTGGGAACGGCACACGATTGTCCGGGTACTTTTCTAGGATGACTTGGGTGATGGCATTGTTGTGCTCCTTCATGTACCGCATGAACATTAGTTGCCGATCTTCAATTTGCCTTAGTCGGCTTGCTAATGGGTGCAAAAGTGCTTCAAAGTGTCCTGGGATTAATGGCCGAGTTGCCCTGGCGTTAGGTGCTTGGGCATTAGGGATTGCCGCGGCGGCATGAGTTGCTGTGACAATTGGGGGCCTTGAAGAATCTCCCGGTGCCTCTCCCATTAGCTTCCGGATTAGTGCTTGATTCCAACCAGACTTGGGTAGGGCTTTTTCATCGGTGGACTCACTCGGGACATGCATCTCCTTGCAAAGATTGGAAATTAAGCAAGGGAAGAAAAGATAACCCTTATCTTTTGAGCTGCATACAAAAATCTTATCGCAAATAATTTTTCCAATGTTAATGATGCGATTATGCAAAATAGAATGTATGAGCAAAAGACGTGGTATATCAACGGTAGTATTGTGTGTGGAGGGCATTAAAGAAGTTTTAACAAACTTATTCCATAGTTTTACTTCGGGTTTTAGCCGAAGGCGATTTACCGTGCCCTTGTATTTACCGTCGTTCCAATTAGTTCCTGGTTGAGTGAGTTCTTGAAGCACCTTGTCGAGTTGCTTGGGATTGATTTGGTCAACGAAGGCTTGATGCTCGTCCTTCTCAATGTAAAGTCCGTAAAAGGTGTTGATGCTTTCGGGACTTATAAGTATGGCCTTGTCACGAACAAAAACATAAGGATTATCCGGGTTAGGTGAGTGAGCATAGAATTCTCTTACCCATGAGATGTTACCCGGTTCCGGTTGATGGCAAAAGATTTGCCACTTTTGATGTGCAATCCTTTTGAAGATGAATGGTTCAAGGCCGAAATCTTGAGATCTGGAGTATTCAAAGCCTTGTTCTTCATGAATCTTCCGCTTTCAAACTTGGATTGAAATCTTTCTTGAACTCCGGTGTAGCAAACTTCTTGTATCTTGGTTCTTTGGAGGAACTTGGATGAACTAAAAGTTTAATCTTGGATGCCATGTATGATCTTGGTTGTGAGTAAAAACAAAGAAAAGAAAAGAAACTAAAAAGTTGCAAGATAGAAAGTAGGAATAGGTTAAGGGTGATGGGTTTTATAGAATCGATATGTGGGTGGGATTAGGGTTTAGGGGAAAACGAAAAAGGGTTTAGGGTTTTGTAGGAGTTGTCGACAAGGGTTTTGGTTAGGATGAATTGGAGGCTTTATATAAGCCTTAGATTCAACCCATTAGTTTCCTTGTTGAAGATGTTTTCCTACTTGGTTTAGAATTCCTTCTTTATCTTGAACTTCCTTTCCTACAATTCAAAAACAAATCAAATAAGGATTAAAATTAAAGATAAACTAATAAAGAAAATAAATAAAGATGTGTAATAGGATTCTTAGACTTGAATAAAAAAAATCTATCCTAAAACTACTAATAATCGGCAAAATAAAAAAAATCGAAAAAAAAAATAAAAAATAAATAATTAACTAATCGACAAAAACAAAAATAAAAAAATAAAAATAAAAATAAAAAATAAAAATATCAAAAGGGAGAGCATGCTCATGCATCTCCTAAATTGACCACTTCCTTGTTACGTTCCACATGGGCACCATTGTAGTGCTTCAATCTTTGTCCATTAACTTTGAATTCATGGTCGTCAGAGATGGACTTGATTATCACGGCGCCATGGGAGAATGGTTTGACGACTTCAAATGGTCCTGACCATCTTGATTTCAGCTTTCCCGGGAAAAGTTTTAGCCGAGAATTGAATAGGAGAACTAGTTGCCCTGGCGTGAATTGCCGTGGCAATAGTTTCTTGTCATGCAATCGCTTTGTTTTCTCCTTGTAGATTCGTGCATTGTTATAGGCGAGTGCACGAAATTCTTCTATCTCATTGAGATCCATCAAGCGCTTTTGTCCGGCACTTCCCCAATCCATATTCACGGTCTTGATTGCCCAGTACGCCTTGTGCTCGATTTCCACCGGTAGATGACATGTTTTACCATAGACAAGCTGGAAGGGGGACATACCTAATGGTGTTTTGAATGAAGTGCGATATGCCCAAAGTGCGTCATCTAGTCTTAATGACTAATCCTTCCTTGAGGGATTTACAACTTTCTCGAGTATTCCCTTCAACTCCCGGATGGAAATTTCTGCTTGCCCGTTGGTTTGTGGGTGATATGCCGTGGCGATCTTGTGTGATATGCCGAAGTGTTGCAACATCTTGGCAATTAGTCTGTTGTCAAAATGCTTGCCCCCGTCGCTGATAATTGCTCTCGGCATCCCAAACCGTGTAAATATGTTTTTCTGCAGGAATCGTTGCACGGTCTTGGAATCATCGTTGGGAACTGCAGCTACCTCTACCCATTTAGACACATAGTCGACGGCGAGTAAGATGTAGAGGTTGCCGAATGAAGATGGGAAAGGTCCCATAAAATCGATCCCCCATATATCGAACAGTTCCACCTCGATGATGTTCTGGAGTGGCATCTCATGTCGCCTAGAGATATTGCCCGTCCTCTGGCAACGATCACATTGCTTGTAAAAGTCTTGGGCATCTTTGTACAATGTTGGCCAATACAAACCGGATGCAAGACTTTGGCCGCGGTACGAGTTCCTCCAAAATGTCCTCCATAGGGTGAAGAATGACATTGCCGGAGTACATTCTGTTGCTCTTCTTCAGGGACACATCGGCGTATAACCTGATCTACACATTGTTTAAACAAAAGAGGCTCGTCCCAAAAGTAATGCTTAGCATCATGGCAGAACCGCTTCTTCCCTTGGTGAGTAATGCCATACGGAAAAATACCACAAACAAGGAAGTTAACTAAATCTGCGTACCAGGGTATTGCCGAGGCATGTGCTGCCGTAGTGTCTGCTCCCAAAATTGCCGAGGCGTGTGCATCCATGGTTGTCGAGGCGTCAAGGGTTGCCGAGGCGATTAGAATTTGTTCATCCGGGAATGCATCACATATCTCTAGATCCGCGTCCTCCTCCCTATTGCGTTCCAAACGTGATAAGTGATCGGCCACTTGATTTTCTGTTCCTTTCCTGTCCTTAATTTCAATATCAACTTCTTGTAAAAGTAATATCCAATGAATCAAACGAGGTTTAGCATCCTTTTTAGCAAAAAAGTATTTGATTGCCGAATGGTCCGTATGAACAATTACCTTTGTACCAATTAAATAGGATCGGAACTTGTCAAATGCGAAAACTACAGCTAGTAACTCTTTCTCCGTTGTTGTGTAATTCACTTGAGCATCGTTAAGAGTTTTACTAGCGTAGTATATCACATGGAAGATCTTACCTGTGCGTTGGCCTAGGACTGCTCGTACCGCGAAATCACTTGCATCACACATGAGCTCAAAAGGTAGCGTCCAATCTGGTGGAACGACAATGGGTGCCGAGGCAAGCTTTTTCTTTAGGGTTTTGAATGCTTGGGTGCAAGAATCATCAAAATCGAAGACTTTATCCTGTTCAAGCAGATTACACAAGGGTTTAGTGATTTTAGAAAAATTATGAATGAACCTCCTGTAAAAACCTCGCATGTCCGAGAAAACTTCAATTCCTTTAACCGAAATTGGTGGGGTAATCTCTCGATCACGTCCACCTTGGCTTTGTCTACTTCAATTCACTTGGATGAAATCTTGTGGCCGAGCACTATTCCTTCATCTACCATAAAGTGGCATTTCTCCCAATTGAGGACTAAATCTGCTTTCTTCGCATCTTGCCAACACCCTCTCTAAATTGCCGAGACAGCCGTCGGTCATTACAAAAACCGAAAAATCATCCATGAAGATCTCAAGGAAGTCTTCGACCATGTCCGAAAAGAGCGCCATCATGCATCTTTGGAAGGTTGCCGGGAGTTACATAATCCGAACGGCATCCTTCGGAAGGCATAAGTACCGTATGGGCATGTGAAGGTTGTCTTTTCTTGATCTTCCGTGCTATGGCAATCTGATTGTAACCTGAATAACCATCAAGAAAACAATAAAAGGGTTTACTCGCAAAGACGATCAAGCATTTGATCAATAAAGGGTAATGGGAAGTGATCTTTCCTAGTGGCTTTGTTTAGCTTTCGATAGTCCATACAAACCCTCCAACCGGTCACATCTGGTTGGGATAAGTTCATTATTTTCATTGCTTACCACTTTGTTATACCTCCCTTTTTCGGTACACATTGTACGGACTTACCCACCACGTACTATCGGAGAGATAGTATATATAATGCCGCGTCAAGCCACTTGATGATTTCTTTCATTACAACCCCTTTCATGGCATGATTCAGTCTTCTCTGGGCCTCAATTGAAGGTTTGTGATCATCTTCCAACAAGATCTTGTGCATGCACACCGCCGGGCTAATTCCCTTCAAGTCGGCAATTGTCCACCCTATTGCCTTTTTATGTAGCTTCAACATGTTGATCAGCTTATTTTCCTGCTCAGGCTGTAACTTAGAGGAAATAATTACAGGTAATGTATTATTGATCCCTAAGTATACATATTTCAGTTGCTCTGGCAATTGTTTCAACTCAAGAATTGGTGGATTTTCGATAGAGGTTTTTTCGAGCTTACCTTCCTTACCTGAGTAGTCCAATGGTTCAAAGTATGTACCTGGTCGATTGACTAGCCAATTTTCCTCTTCTGGTTGTTCCTCATTGACCGGTTCTTCATACTCCTCATGTTCCTCGTGGTCGGCAATGTAGTTGCCGAGGCAACTAAATTCCTCATCGAATTAAACTCTGCCGTGGCATGAAGTAGTTGGCATTCTTCTCGGATCATCGGCATGCCTTAGTGTTTGGAATACATTTAGTTTGACCTGTTGGTCATTCACCCTCATTGTGAGTTCTCCTTTTCAACATCAATCAAAGTTCTCCCGCCGCTAGGAATGGTCTCCCGAGAATGATAGGTGCATGCTCATCTCGCTTCACAATCCAAAACAATAAAGTCAGCGGGAAAAATGAATTTATCAACTTTTACCAAGATGTCCTCGATTTTTCCCTCGGATGCACATAGGATCTGGCTACCTAGCTGCAGCATAATCATTGTAGGTCTTGCCTTCCCGATTCCTAGTTTCGAAAAACCGATTTAGGCATCAAGTTTATGCTAGCCCCTAGGTCGCATAGTGCTTTCCCGACATAGTGATTTCCAATAGAACAGGTATTGTGAAACTTCCGGATCCTTCAACTTGGGCGGCATGCGATTGTGCAACATTGCCATGCATCCTCTGTCAGCGCAAATCGCTTTCAAACTCTCCTAGCCTTGTTCTCTTGGACACAATGTCTTTAAGAAACTTGGCATAGTTTGGCATTTGTTCAATTGCTTCCACCAATGGCAAGTTGATGTGTACTTGCTTTAGGATATCAAGAAACTTCATGAATTGGTATTCTTGCTTTTGTCGCTTCAACCTTTGTGGGAATGGTGGTGGAAGTCGGATATCTTCTATCCTTTCATTGGTTTGAAACCTGATTGACGGCATTGCCGGACATCCGAGTTGCCGATGTGTTATCAATCGGGGTTGCTGAGGCATGCTTATCACAAGAAGCCGAGGCGCATCGGTTGCCGAGGCATGTTTATTTCTGCCGCCGTGGCAATTCCTGTTCAAATCCGAGGCTTTGCCGCTAGGTTCGCCTTGATCTTTTGTGGAGTTTTGTTTGACGAGCGGGTTTGAACCTCTCTAAGTTGTTGGCCACTTCTGTGGTGGTGATTGCCTTACATTGCTCATGGCGCCTTCCTCTTGCGACTTCAGTATCGCTAGGTAAACCTCCTTGTGGTCTAGTGTTCAGATTTTTAGCAAATTGTCCGACTTGATTTTCCAATGATTTGATTGCCGCCTCTTGGTTTTGCAATCTCATCTCGGTCCTGTTAATAAAAGCATCAGTTCTTTTTTATGAAATTACTATTCTCAGCCATATAAGATTCAGTTTTCATCATAAAAGCATTTAGAGAATTTTCCAAAGAACTAGATGTTGTCGGTTGTTGCCGCGGCATCTGCTGCCATGGCATATTCTCACTGGAATCCCGATGCTTGTGCATTCTGATTGTTCTGTTTAGAGCATTGTTGGGATTACTCCATGAAAAATTCGGGTGCTTCTTCCAAGCTGGATTGTATGTATTGGACATCATGTTGTTGCCCGATTGTAATTCCCCACATAGAAGCCGGATTCGGATTCTCATATACATTCGGAAGAATTATGGTTATCACCACATAACTCACAAAAAGAATCCATTACCTTGACTTCATGTGTGTTGTTTGGTTTTTGCATGTTCGGACCATCTTGGTTAAAGCGGCCAATTGTGCCGAAATTGAATCGATGATCCTAGTTCATGTATTGTGGCTTGGCGTCTAACTCCTCCTCTTCTAGTAGATGGGAATTGATAGTCATTCTTGGCCAGCCTGTTTAAAATTTGCATTGCTTCCTCCGGCGACTTATCTAAGAGTATGCCATTTGCCGAGGCATCTAGCATCATCCTTGTTGGTGTATTCACGGCATTGTAAAACATTGTCACTTGCGTCCACACCGGGAATCCGTGTAGAGGGCATTTGTGTAGAAGTTCTCTATATCGCTCCCAAGCCTCGTACATGGATTCATCATCTGCCTGCCGAAAAGAAGTAATGTCGTTACGAAGCTTATCAGTCAAATTTGTAGGATTAAATCTAGCAAGGAAATCACGACAAAGATCAGTCCAAGATGCTATGGATCCGGCAGGAATGCTATTCAGCCATGCTTTCGCCCTATCCCTCAGTGAATAGGGGAATAATCTTAATCGTATGACATCGGGGGTAACTCCGTGTATCTTGAACGAGTTGCAAATCTCGAGGAAAGATTTCAGATGTTGTCGTGCATCTTCAGTTGCTGAGCCGCCAAATTGACCTATTGTGTTGATCATATTAAACATTACTGGTTTCAACTCAAAGTGGTCGGCTTCAATTTCGGGCGACAACAACTCGGGTTAAGTCCATCAAGATCTTCTTCAAGATAGTCTCGAATAGTTCTGTTTCGTGCAAGAATCACTCCTCCTCCTGCTCGAACATCTTGATTAATATTGCCGTCTTGATTTGCCATTGCTTCTCTTATCCTTCGTCTAAGTCTTTGTAAGGTTCGTTCGATTTCTGGATCAAAGGGATATTCTGGTGAAGTCGGTCTCGCCCTGGTCATATACCAATGCAAAACCAAAGTTTGTTAGCCCTTTGAATTTTAAACAAGAAAAATAAAAAGAATGTGCAAGAAAATAAAAACAAAGTCGCTATTGCCAATCCCGAACGGCGCGCAAAAAACTTGTTGCGCGTAATAAGTGTTACGCAATTGTGCAAGTATACACGTCGCAAATAGTAGTATAAAAGATATCGTCTCCACAGGATTGGTGCCACTTCAAGAATCTAGTCTCTTGCACTGTAAAAAGTAAAAACACAAGTGAAGGATTATAGAAGTTTTAACTAATAACTAATCTAGAAAGCAATTAAGTAAAAGAAAAGATGAATTCGAATGAGAGAGATAGGCTAGGTTATCGTGAGTTGAGGTGTGATAGCCGATTGGATTGTCTTGGTAAAAGAGTGCATGGGCAACTCAGTTGCCGTGGCGACTTGCACAACGGGGTTGCCTTGGCAACTAATTGATGGTTGCTTGGGCGACTAGTTGGGCAACTACTTGGGCGACTGGGCAGCAACTTCAAGGTTCGGCGGAGCGTTCTTCAATGGTTTCTTCTTATCCCTAAGTCGAAACTCTAGCTACTTGTGCATGCCTTGATAATACATCCTGCGTGAAATCAAGGGTGAACAACAACCAATCTTGCGCTCCTCTTAGCCGTTGAAATCCTTAACTTATTCCTAAGCCGAATTAATCTTCACCATCATTGGATTGCATAAAGATCATATTCATTCGTTTCTTGAATCTAACTCTCCCGATATTAGATAAATGGATGAAATCACGAGATCCTCTCCCAATTCACTCAAAACAATAATAAGAATCAAGAATGAATAAACCTTGAAATAGAAAAGTGCAAACTCTTATTACCTAAACAAAAACCAATAGTTTCTCACAACCACAAAACACAATAACCATAGCCAAGTAAATTTAGTTCATGGCTAGGTTCCAAAGAAACACAAGATAAACAATCCCTAGCATGAACCCAATCGAACAAGGAAGAAAAGATGAAGCTTGTCGAAAATTCCTTGCCCTAGATGCTTGCCGAAAATTCCCCTTGCTTCCTCTCTTGGAGTTGTCGAAATTAACTCTTGCTCTCCCCTCTTGATTTGTCGAATTTCCTTGCTATTTATAGGGCTAGGCCAAAGTCCTTCTTTGAGGAGGAGTTTGAGTTGGAATTAAATTACCTTTGAAGAATATAATTCTTTATTATAATTTTATTCCTATTAGAACTTCTCCTATCTTCTTGGAATTTAATTCTTCTTTAATCTCTGCATGGCAATCAAATTCCTTTGGGCTTGGGCCTTGCTCCATGTCATCTTGGGCTTGTAAAGTCATGAATTTCGACATCCATATTGCTTTTGGTCTTTGTCGACAAATGCCATGGCAACTGGCTCGGCGTCTCCTTCATGCACTACCCTGGCAACTAGCTCGGCATTGCTTTGGCAAGTGATCCTGCTAATACACACACAAAAACACACCAAAGCAGCATCTATTTCCACAAAAATTCACCAAGTTATGTAATCAAGCTCAACGATTGAAGGAAACATGGATTAATGCATGAATGGCTAACTATGCAACTAATATGAGCCTAAGTCTAACAATAATATGAGTAAAAAGGGTAAGAAAAATAGTACTTTTGAACACTTATCAGCATGCTTGAATGTATACATGATTAAATTGGACTATTTTGGTATATGTATAAAGTCAGTGGACTGTTTTAGCATGCTTGGGTGTATACATGATTAAATTGGACTGTTTTGGTATATGTATAAAGTCAATAGACTGTTTTAGCACCCTTGAATGTATATACGATTAAAGGGGACTGTTTTGTGTAAATACATGAATATGTGGACTGTTTTGGCATGTCTAATTGTATATAAGATTAAGGAGACTGGTTTGTGTAAATACATGAATCTGTGGACTGTTTTGGCATGTCTAATTGTATATAAGATTAAGTGGACTGTTTTGTGTAAATACATGAATATGTGGACTGTTTTGACATGTCTATTGTGTATATGAGTTGAATGGGTTGTTTTTACTATGTTTAAAGGTATAATGACTTGCGTAACAAGAAATGTCTCAATTGAGTAGTAAAATGGGAAATTAGATATACTCCACTCGAATACCTATAAGTATATATGAAAATGCCTAGTCCTATTTACCCATGTACAAGTGTAATTGTGGATTGAATGTCTAATCCTATGATGATTGATTTCTTGTCCAAGTTTAGAATTATATTCATATTCAATAGACCTATGTGTCAGGGGTGAAGTATGGTTCTATGATCTTGTTGCTTTAAGCTACCTCACTAAGCCTATGCTTACTTTGTCCTTTCGGTGCTTTCAGGTTGAGTCATTTTTGTGTAATTCTGAGCTTGGACGGGATCACAAGTGTTAAGGTGTATGTTCAAACTCTCTCTTCGAGAACTCCTAGATGGTGGCACATAGTTGATAAGAATGCATTGTGCATCAAGTATTATTTTTTTGTTTCATTTGATTTTAAGCCTTACAAGTATTTGGTGGTTTGTAATGGGCCTTTAATTATTTTATAGTTGCTTGTTAAATGTGTTATAATGGTTTGTATATGTGTTTGGTTGACCAATGACTATATGTGCCTTAAGCTATAAGGCTTCCATGATGTCATGTGTGTTTGTATGATAATGCATATATTTATGCATATCTATTAATAGGTGTTAACCCTAAAAAGGTAACATTGGTTGTACGTTTAGATTGATGGTTAAAGTAAACAATCAGTGATCCTGGCAACAAATATGTGTAAAGTATGGTTATGCGACAAATTTTGTAACTAAAAATGTTTGGTTCAAGTTTTGATATATATATATATACACTTGATCTTAATAATTGAACGTAGCTATCACCTTCTTGTTTATGGTCTCTATTGTCTCACACTTGCTTGTTTGTTAAGCTATGTCAAATACGATGTTCAAATGGTTGCTTATTGATGAAGCTCTTTTAGATGTGATGTCTGAGTACTTGTCTTCTTGGTTATATGTTGGGGGTGTAATGCGAGGTGCTTGAATAGTAATCAGGGACAATGAGATTGAATTATTTTTATTACAACTTGCAAGTTTGTAATCGGCTTAAAATTAATAAGGCGTTCGAATGAAAAGCGAATATGTGGTAGTTGATGTTTTTTGTTTATGCTTTTTTTTATTTGTACATGATGTAAAGGATGAGATTGGACCTTTCAAATGTTTAAAAGTTTTAAATTACCCCTATATTCGAGTGCGAGTGCATGCTTAGTTGAGAATTGCTCAGACATTACTTATTTGTTTGGTTTTCTGTTTGATAACACTTCTTAAATCGGTTTTCTCCTAGAACGGGTTAGGTGGTGTTACACTAAAGACAATGGGTTCATTGTTGTTTGAGAGGGTTATCTGCTAAACTCTCAATTTGTGCAAGATTATATTGTTGTTGTGGAATTGTGTGAGGCTTTATATGTTCAATTTTGATGTGGATTTATGTTTCGTGCATTGGATGAATGATTTTTAGGAAGCGATCCTCTAGATCTTTGATTGAAGTATGTTGCTATGATTTGATCACGTTTCTTTGATATTCTTGCATGGTGTGATCTTTTGTTTATTGGTGTACATGTTTATGGTTTGCTAAAGCATGATTGAATGCACGATTGTATGAAAAACTAGCAAAATTGGACAATACAAGTTAGAGCGTATCGATATCCAAGGCCTCGTATTAGTACGGGTAAGTTGGAAAGAGGCCTGGGAATCGGTGCTTGAGAGACCGTATTGATACGGGTTTTAGATATTGGAATCCATGGTTTTGCAAATGTGCCCGCGTACAGATATGCCTTGGTCCTGTACTAGTACAATCTTGTTGGAATGAAGCCTCGTATAGGCACGGGTGCCCGCGTACCGATATCGGCTATCATTTATTCTGTTAAATTGATTCTTGAGGTTTTTGATTCTTTCATTTTGGTCCTTGATATTCTGAATGCAATTGTATGAGTTTGGATGGTCGTTTTGAGCTGAAATTTTGCAAGCAAGCATGTAATCTGATTAATTGAGGATTGTAACCAAAATTTTTTACTAAGTGCTTGTAATTCTCCAAATTTATGTTTTAGTCCCTAAAGTGGGTATCTGTGAAATTGGTTACCTTTCTATTGTTCGTTCCTTTAAGTTTTTACCCGCCGTCAGCATGTTCACCCTAGGCTAATAATGCGTATCTAGATAAGGTAAAAAAAGAAAAAAAAAGAGACCTAATTTTGCGTAATTTTTATCAGGGAAAACTACTCTAGTGACCACCCAACTATTGTCGGCGACCTATTTTGACCACCTAATTAAAAAAATTCAAAATTTGACCACCCAACTATTTAAATAGATCTATTTTGACCATCGGCCATTAAAAGCTAACGGAAAGGTGACGTGACCGTTAATGTAAAATTTGTATAATTACATATTTGATCCTTGTTAGTTACCTATTATATCAATTTAGTCCTAATTTTAATTTGAAAAAATAAAATTAATCAACCAATCTGGTGATGACACGTGTGGTCACCCGATTGGATGATTTTAATCTAATTATTATTTTATTTTTTAATATTTAATATATTTATTTTTCTCCAATCAAGTGGAGACACGTGTCACCGCCTGATGGAAGGAAAATTCAAGCATAAAGGGGAAGTGTTTGGAATGGGGTTTGAACCCACAACCTCATGGGTGAAGCCCCATGACTTTACCACAGCACCAATCCAGTCTTGATGAAATGGATTGCACCAGTTTTTATATAGCTTATAATGTAGTAAATGCTAGGGAATAAAAAATTAAAAATGGTTGCAAAGGGACTCGAACCTAAATCACTTGGGATTTGTAAAATCATACAAACTACTTAACCACTTCAAATAATTAATTTAAATATGAATATATTTTAAATATATTTAACGTATAGTTAAAGCAAGATTTAAAATGAAATTAGATATATGATTTTTATATTTTTAAACTAAATTGAATATTTTTCTTTTTCACATTTATTTTAATAATTTCATATATATAATTTCATTTTAAAATAAATGAATTTTATTTTTAAACTAAATTGAATATTTTTATTTTTCACATTTATTTTAATAATTTCATTTATATAATTTCAGTTATTTTTAAACTATATATATGAAATTATTAAAATAAATGTGAAAAAGAAAATTATTCAATTTAGTTTAAAAATATAAAAATCATATATCTAATTTTATTTTAAATCTTGCTTTAACTATAAATTATATATATTTAAAATATATTCATATTTAAATTAATTATTTGAATTGGTTAAGTGATTTGTATGGTTTTACACGTCTCAACTGATTTAGGTTCGAGTCCTCTTGTAACCATTTTTAATTCTTTATTCTCTAGTATTTACTGCATTATAAGATATATAAAAATTGGTGCGACCTGATTCATTAAGACTGGATTGGTGCAGAGGTAAAGTCGTGGGGTTTCACCCATGAGGTCGTGGGTTCCAACCCCATGCCAAGTACTCCCCATTTATTCTTGAATTTTCCTTCCATCAGGCTTGATTAAAATAATAATTAGATTAAAATAATCCAATCGGGTGATGACACATGTCATCACCAAATTGGTTGATTAATTTTATTTATTTAAATTAAAATTAGGACTAAATTAATATAATAGGTAACTAATAAGGACCAAATGTGTAATTATACAAATTTTACTTTAGCGGCTACATCACCTTTCCGTTAGATTTTAACGGCCGGTGGTCAAAATAGGTCTATTTAAATTGTTGAGTGGTCAAATTTTGAAATTTTTTTAGTTGGGTGGTCAAAACAGGTAGGGGGCAATAGTTGGGTGGTCACTGGGTAGTTTTCCCTTGTTGTCAGGTTTGTTTCGGGAAACCCAATGTAGCTCATTTGGTTCAGTAGGGCATCTAGACCATGTTGAGGGGGTTACAATCTCCCAATGTCAGTGGCTGCAATAAACACTTTTGTGCAAACTAGCATTGAAACCCAAAAGTTAAAAAAAAGAAAGAAAGCTTAATAAAATAAGTTCAAGTTCACAATACAAAATAACTCTAGTTCTTAAGGAAAGAAAATAATTAATCATCATCTAAAATATTTACAAAAGAACATGAAAATCACACAGAAACCTCTATTTATAGTTGAATCGGCATGATCCACATGTTCCCCATGCAAAAAGCATCGAATCCTCTTTGTCACTAAGAGCCCTGCCTCATTACCACCTTGGTTCACCAGAAAATGAGTTCGAGCTGCCATGGGAGAAGCTTCAAAGGAAGGAGAAAATGATCTTCTTAAAAGATGATGATGATTAGCCTCCCTCTAGGGTTAGGAAATATGTGAATATATATCATTTTCATCTTCCAATTGGGTGTTTACAAGTGTCCTTTATATATTTGCAGTTGTGAATTTCGTCCAGGACAATTGTATTAATGTACAGCTCATCATCCTTTTGATCGTATCCTGGCAGTTGTCATTGTGCCAATAATGACTACTTCGATGTGTTGATATTGCAGTGTAAATTCAAGCAACATCTTGTCCAGAAAAAATTTATTGTAACAACCTGCTAGCTCATTGTCCTTTAATCTTATCATTTCGCCAACGTCATTTGATCTTATCTTTTTGACAACTGTCAATGCAACGATAGTGACTCATCGCAATAGTAAGATGCTTTTACAACGACATTAGAACTGCAGTGACATATCTGCCTTCAAAAAAGAAGGCTTTTTACAGCGACATTAGAATTGCAATCAAAACAACAGAATTTACCAAATCTAGCACAAAACACACAAGTATAATTGAGTTAAAGAAAATGCATAATTAAACTAAGAAAATGCAAGAAAGTATGCAAGTCAAACTAAAGTAGGGATAAATTAATTGATAAATATGTGGAAAATACACGCTCTTTAAAGTACCATTAACCATATGTATCGCAAGCCATATAAGAAACGACATGCATTAGAAGAATGCACATTACATAATATATGCTATAACATATTACCATAACAAGAAAATCACATATATATACCATATATACATACATACCATATATACATACAACACACTAAAAAAGAAAAGAGGAAACAAACAAAAAATTAAAGAAATATGATAACCACAAAATGGAGGGATCACATGGGTGAATATACCACTAGTCTCAGACGAAAATTGAAAATGTTGTAAACTACTAAGGATAACAGAAAGAAATATTTGAGGGAGGAGGTCCTTAAAACGGTAACAAAACCAATTTTTTATATGAAATTGTACATACTATAAATACCAAAAAGAAATAACAGAAATCCTTTATTTCTCATCTAAAAATCGAATCAAAACCCCTAGCCCAACTTTCTCTGAAATGTTCTTCATCAAATCCTAGATTTCGATGGAGAACCACCGTATCGGCCACCGCTGACTGTCGCTCGCCGGCACCTGCAACTTCAAAACCTACCCCCAAAAGCTTCATTTTCTTCTTTTAAATCCACGCCCAACTCTAATTTTTTTTAAAAGAAATGTCATTTGTTAAATATCTTATGAAAACTGAAACCTTAATACCCATTTTTTCTTTGAAACCTATTTTAAAACTTGAAAACTCGAGCTTTTAAAACCTTGGCCGGGAAAGTGAAACAAAAACGAAGGGACGAACAGGCAATAGTGCAATTCACGGAGACACAACCTCAATCACCTTGCATGGAGGAGGCCCGAGACTGACTGGTTAAGAACCCTAAATCCTCTTTTTTGTATTTTGATTCGATTCAAAGAAAGCAATTGAGAAAAAATACCTCATAAAGTATTTTCTTGTATTGATTGTGAATATAGTATTACACTGATTTTTACATCTCTTTATATTTGATTTGTTGTTTACATTTTTAAGAAAAAATTAAATGGATCCACTGTGCATGATTCAGGACATACATCTCCCCTTTTATGATTTTTGGCCTATTCGGTGATTGGGAGAAAATCGGTGGTTGTACGGTGGCAGTGCGATCTCCATCATAGGTGTGTGGGTGCATGAAGGAGCCAAACGGTCTCGAGTGAGGAGCACGCACACGTGGAGAGTTGATTGGCTTCCTCCCCTTTGATATAGACCGTTGGATCGGATATGATTTTAAGTAAAATACCCTTAGGAAAGTATCAAATTTAGAAATTGATTTTAAGAAAAGTATCCTTATGTAAGGACTAAATTAAGTAGTTTGTTTTAAGCAAAATATCCTTATGAAAGGATAAAATTAAGGAATTGATTTTTAGAAATCCTTATGGAAGGATCAGATTAAGGAATTTGTTTTAAGTAAAACATCCATATGGAATGATAAAATTAAGGAATTGATTTTAAGAAAAATATCCTTATGAATGGACTAAATTAAGGATTTTTTTTAAAAAAACATCCTTATGGAAGGATAAAATTAAGGAATTTGTTTTAAGCAAAACATCCTTATGGAAGAATAAAATTAAGGAAATGATTTTAAGAAAAACTATCCTTATGGAAGGATAAAATTAAGGAATTTAATTTTAAGGAAAATATCTTTGTGGAAGGATAAAATTGAGGAATTTTTTGAAGGAAAATATCCTTATGGAAGGATAAAATTTTCAGAAAAATATCCTTATGGAAGGATAAAATTAAAGAATTTGGTTTTAAGAAAAATATCCATATGGAAGAATAAAATTAAGAAATTTGGTTTCAAGGAAGATATCCTTATGGAATGATAAAATTAAGGAATTTAATTTTTAGAAAAATATTCGTATGGGAGTATAAAATTAAGGATTTTGTTTTATGAAAAATATCCTTATGTAAGGATAAAATTAAGGACTTTGAGACTGCCGAAAGGAGAAAACTTTAAGGGGTCTAACTCTTCAACATGAAGTTGCATATCCAAGTCTTTGCTAGTCTTTGAATACTTGCTAAAATAAGCAAAATGCTTTTAATTTAGAATGCTCCCAACATAGGGATGTCTAACTACATATGATGCAAGAAATTTTTAGAATTGTTGAAACAAGCTTATGTCCCCTAAAAGGTCATTTTTAGTCTTCTTTGTTTCGCTTCTTTGTAGTATGCTCTTAAATCATTATCTTGTCAATTGGATATTCATCTCAAATCTATTTTAACAATACTCTTTCAATTATTCATGTGAGTATCTTTCTCATTTTCAAGGTTACTATCCATCTTCGTAACTAATCTGTCTTTGGTCCTTATACTATTCTTATATAAGAACTCTTACCATCTCCTTTTGTTTAGCAATGTCCCAATCAATCATGGGCACAACTATTTTCTTGTCTTTAACCCAACATGTAAAGTCTTCAACCTATCTCAACATTAGGGCGAGCATACACCTCAGTTCCCTAAACTCATCCTCAAATTCAATCTTCTTTATCGAACTCATCGAAGCATCTCGAAACCACCCCTAGGTCCCTATGCTTCAAATCTCATTATAAAGCAATGAAAAAATATTTTTGAAAAAAGGCAGTCATTTTTAAAATCAAGATTTGGAGAAAATGATAAAAAAAATTGAAATCAAAATTTCAAACAAATCAAAATTATTGAGAAAAATGTAAACATTTTTAAAATCAAAATTTGGCCCTAAAATATCAAGTGCGAGAGCAACACTGAAATGACTCACCAATAATTGCCTCAAGCATATATTGCGTCTAGGAGACCTTGAAAGCTGAGTCGATATCTAAAAATATGAAGTACTTTTCGAGCTACTTTGGGTTTTAACCAGTTTAGAACTACCTTTGGTAGGTTTCACATTTAAATTATTGTTTTTTTATCTCTTTTCTTTCTTGTTTGGGGAATTCAACTCATCATATTCTTTTGGCTTCGAGAAAAATGATGGAGCAACAACAAAACCCCGAGCTGCTCAGCAATGTCATGGTTTGAAAATATTACCATTACTTATGAAGCTAAGGTTTTTTTTACTTGGATGGTACATTGCTACCTTATTTTTCCTTTTGCTTCAGCAAAGTGCCCTAAAGTTTCCACACTATTATTCAAAAGTGCCTCTTTAACAAGCTTCGAACATTGAAATGCATTTTTAAATATCGAGATTTCATCTCATTAGTTGCTTGACTTTACCAGGATTTGAAAATCACTCATGAAACCAAGATATAGAGTAGATAGAGCATAGCTACCTTACTAGATACTTAATATTTAAGGCTACAGAGGAGTGCCCCTGAGATTTTTTTTTATCTTATATTTTTTTTTCTTTCTTTCTTTGCTTTTTTCGAAAAGAAATTTTAGAGTCGATAAGAACGTATGTGAAATGGAAAATAGTTGGAATCTGTGATGGTTGCATCTCCTCCCTTCATTTAAATTTCGAGGAGAAAATATCTTTTTAGGAGGGTAGAGTCGTAACAACCCAAATTTTTTAGTCAACGATTTGGGTGTTGACCCAAGTTATGAACCTACATGGTGGTTGGAGTAATTGGACTCATTGGGCCAAGTTTGGGACTTGTTGGATGAGTATTGAGCCTTGTGGGTTTGTAAAGTGACCGTTTTGGTTATAAGGGAGAACATGGGGGGTTTTATGTTGTGATATTACCGTTTCTAAAGTAATTGGCTGAATACCCTTTTGTCTTTTGTGGTATATCATGTGAGAAAAGGGTTGGGGAACAATATGATATCATCCTTCTCCATATTTCCTTGTCCCACACACCGCCAATTCCCTCTTCCTTTCATGATTAGATTCCAACACTAAAGACCCAAACTTTCAACCTCATCACCTCTATTCAAGTTTCAAGATTGAGATATGTTAATCCCCTCCTCATAAGCTTCAAGAAAAGTATATTCTTTTGGTAAAAAGATGAGTTCTTCATTAATGGGTTTTTCAAGGGAATTAGACTTTTTGGGGTTTCTTTTGTGTTTTTCAAGGTTGTTAATCTGTGGCTAGACCTCTCTTTAGTGCTTGGTTTAAGTCTTGATTAGTTTCCTTGTTGTTAGGTAAAAAGGAGAGGTGTCTTGGGGTTTATTAAAGTTAGAGCCAAAGAGAAGAAATTGAGGATTTTGAGTGTGTGAAGAAAATCTGGGTTACTTGCTAAAAGGTATGTACTTCTCTGACTCCTACACTTCTTGAGGATCATAAAGTGAATGCTTTGCTTGATGTTGTGTTTTATGATTGCTAGTTAGGTGTTTGATAGCTTAAAGCCTTGTTAATGGTGAAATCAAGATTAAATGCTAATAAGGTGTAAAAATGGTAGCAAACCATTATAATTAACTCCCATAAGATGTAGGATTGGGTTAAGGGGTTAAAGGTTACGCTTTGGGGGCTTGGGAAGCAATTTCTCAAGCCTTGGATGCTATTTATGGGCTTCGGTATCGGTACACAGGGAGCCCGTACCGATAACCTATGTTATATATAATGAACACATGTGATTCTTGAAGGGCGTATCAGTACGCCTAATGAGGGTATTGATACCTCATGTTCTACCATAATTCGAGTAGCTAATTAGTGTATCGGTACGCTTTAGGGAGTTGATCAATGTGAAAATGTCACAGTATTTAGTGGAAGCTACACTATCGATGCAAGAATAGAAACAAAGAAATCTTGTTTTATGCTTATACGTATGTGAGTACAATTCAATATTGTAAGAGTGGTAATTGTGGGTGCAATGGTGGTTACAATAACAAGATAAACAGAAGAGTAAATGATTCAATGTGCTAGAAATAACAAAGTGTAATAAAAAATAGAAAATATAAGAAATAAGCCTGGATCTCCTTGGTTCAACTCAGCAGAAAGATCAAATGTGCTTCGAGGATAAAGGTTGGTTTAATCAACAATGATGTAGTCAGCTTGCGTATTAGCTTCCATTTAACCTTCAACCATTGACTCAGGGATACAAATTGGATTCAACTTTCATCTAAAGTCCAAACTTAAGCCTCTCAAATGAGTGGATCAACTTCTATTGCATCCTCATCCAACTCTCGTTGTGATGACTTGTTAATCTGACTCGTCACTGCATTTGTTGATGTTAGTGGCTGGTTTTAACAATTTCATGCAAAACGTAAATCAAATTCAACAATCAAAGCTTAAGAAAAAACCAATACATATATATATATTAAACTAAGAAAATAGTTTAAACAAGTTCAACAAGCTCCAGAAAATTAAACCATTGTCAACAAGAGCACAAATACAAGTAAATCTCCAAAACAACATCAAAATAAAGAGAGGTTTAAGAAGATAACAAGATATTTCCTCGATTCAACACTTGAATCCTCATTTCCTTAGATAGATATGCCTTACTTAACCTTGAATCTCCAAAAATAGGCTTAAGCCTCCATGAGAGGAGGATAAAAGCTCAGAGGTAGAAGATGGTGTGAAAATTTGGGAAAAACGTGACCCTCTCTCTTCCAAAATAGTCCTTTTATAGGCCACCAAAAATGACACTTTTCCTGCAGGTTATTTTCATGTCAGAGTCAGCCACAATTTGTTGTAATAGATTGGATAGTTGGCATATTCGTTCTTATCCTTAAGTTGACTAGACAGCTGGTAGATGCAGGGTCGAACTAGTTGCAGTGGTGAAAACTTCCTTTGCATGGACATTAGTAATGCAGTGACAACATGGAAAATAGGTAGAAATATACAAAACACAAGCCATTCGAACTAAGTTAGAAATTATGCAGAAATAGACATGAAAATGCAGAAATGGATGCAATGGATGCCAATGTGGGGGACAATAAGACATAAATCGAGGGAAAAACCATGCTCTTTAAAGAGCTATCGCACCCCCAAACTTGAGTGTTTACTTGTCCTCAAGAAAGGATCAAAATCACAAGTTCCAAAAAAATATCAAAGGCATTCTAGATACTTGAATTGTCTTTATCAATCAATAAATCTGATACACGACTAGAAAGATAAATGAATGCTCAACTCCATATCGATAGATAAGCTAGCAATTCAAGAATACATAACATCATCCCTAACAACTTAGATTCATTCCTTCTATCAGCATTTATTTAAGAACACATATGATATCATATATATTTCAATATTTTCTTCTTTTTCTTCCTCTTTTTTTTCTTTTTTTATTGTAGCGATGGATATCAAACAATGAATACACCCTAAACCCTGGGAAGTAAGATATTGTGCAACGAACCCCTAGAAAGTACTTTATTGTAACGACACACACTCATGGAACGACAGCCTTTGGCCATATTCCTTTTTCTAACGCATACAGAGGAGTGTTCTCCCTTAAAGCTACTTTATTTATTTCATTGCACTTAGATTTGAATTCCTTTATTTATACTTTATAGATTATACAAACATAGATATATAACACACATGTTGCAACGGTAGAAGGTCATCTAAAAATAAAAGAAATAAATAAAAGGAATGGTACAAGATATTCTCTAATCAAACCAACAAATATATCAATGCAAAGCTAAGAGATGCAATTATCTTTTGAGTATATCCAATAGACTTATCAAATATTAGAGCAATTCAAGATTTATACATCGAATGCAAGCAGTAAATTTTTTTAAAGCATAAGAACCTTGCATTTGTATAGAAAACATTTTCTCAAAATTTTTGAAATAGGGGTGCACTTGAATTCCTAGGCGTATACCCCCAAACTTAAAGGTTGCATTGTCCCCAATGCAAAAGAAAACAAAATGGAATGAAGGAATCCAATGACAGAATGTAGCTACAACTATGAATGTAATGAAATTACAACTATATGTTGTTACAATGAAGATGCAAATGCAATGAAAATGTAATTAAAGGAATATAAAATGAAGTTACACTACATGAAATGCATGGCTGTAAAAACTAAAAATAAAACTATCTCAGCTTTCTGGCTCATGGGAGGAGGAGATGGAGCGTCTCTTCTTCTTGCTCTTCATCTCTTCTTTTATTATGCAAAAAGGAAATATAAGAAATTAAAAGAAAACAAGGAAAATAAAATCTAAACCTAAGAAAGAATTAAATAGATTTTAAAAGGAATTCGACCAATTTAATGGTATTAAAAATTATAGGGTTAAAGTCACCATAATAGAGTTTCAATCTTTTTTCCATTGACTTTGAATGGAGCTCCCCCTTGGTATCTTGGATTGTGACAGCACTGTGTGGGACTGCTTCCACAACTTTAGATGGTCCATACCATCGTGATTTAAATTCTTCTATATGCATTTTTAGTCTAGAGTTGACTAACAAAACCAACTGTCCCAAGACTGCATCTAAAACAAGATTACTAGCATCACACATAAGTTCAAACAGTTGCACCCAGTTGGGCGCATCATCAAACAGTGTGTCCACTTGCTGTGTTTTAATTGTATTGGATGCATCCAGACATACGTTATCAAAAACAAATTTTCTGTCTTGCTCTCATAGTATGCATAGAGGTCTGGTGATCTTTGAGAAGTCCTAAATGAATTTCCTATAGAACCCAACATGGTTTACAAAACTGCAGATGACTTTCACATTTGTTGGTGGTGGCGGTTCTTCAATAACAACAACTTTGGCTCTATCATCCTCAATTTTAGCTTTTGAAATTTTGTGGTTTAACACAATCCCTTCAGTGACCTTGAAATAACATTTTTCTAGTTTAGAACCAGATTTGTGTCTTCAAATCGCTGCAATATTTTCTCCAGATTGTCGACGCAGTGGTGAAATTTTTTCTCATATATCGAAAAATAGTGCATCAAAATTCAAGGGGATTATCAATCACATTTGAGAATGTTGCTATCTTGTGCCATTGAAATGTGGTTGGTGCATTACAAAGGCAAAGAGGCATGCGACGAAAAGCAAAAGTCCCAAAAGGGCATGTGAAAGTAGTCATATCTTGGTCCTCAAGGGTAATAGCAATTGATGGTAGCCAGAATATCAATCTACGAAGAAATAATATTCCTTGCCCACACGGCTATCTAACATTTGATCAATGAAAGGAATAGGAAAATGGTCCTTCCTTGTGGTTTCATAGATAATGCATGGATCCAACCATTTAAGGATCTCATTCTTGACCACTTCCTTTATTTTTTATTCAATCTTCTTTGCTCATTGGACTATTTGTACTCATCATCCAGCTTAATGTTGCGCATGCATAATGACAAACTAATGCTCTTGATGTCAACAATTGTCCAAGTAATAGCGTGCTTATGTCTTTTCAGTATATCTATCAACTTAGCTTCTTGTATTGCATCCAAAGTTGTAGTGATAATGACTGGGAGTGTTTATGGATCTCCGAGAAATACATATTTGAGGCTGGTTGGTAATGGCTTAAGTTCTAGAGTAGGAGCTTCTTCTATAGATGGTTTAAATGTAAGAATTAACCAGTGATCAAGATCTAAGGATTCGACTTGCCATTTATGATGTACTGCAGTAGTGAAAACCTCAACAATGTGGTTACAATGTGGGAAATCATCCTCTACAGCTATCAACACAGTATCATTCACAACGAGAATACCACGTTAATGGAGGTCTTCTTGAATAATATTCTCAAGAATATCAATATGTTGGCATTCTTTAGAATTTATTCCCCTAGAAGTAGTAAGCATCACAAATATGATTGTATCATCATCAACCCTCATCGTAAGCTCTCCTTTTGACACATCGATTACTGCCTTCCAGTAGCTAAAAATGGATGACCAAGAATAATAGGAACATATTTGTCGGCCTCACAAACCAAAATAACAAAATTAGCTAGGGAAACAAACTTATCAACACAAACCAAGACATCCTTGATTTAACCGTCTTGATGAGTCAAAGATCAAACAACCAATTGTAATGTGACTGTAGTGGGCTTCATTTCTCCAATGCCCAACTTTTGAAAAGTAAAAAGTGACATTAAATTTATACTAGCCCCCAAATCACAAAGAGCTTTATTAAAATAATGATTACCAATTGAGCAAGGCATGATGAAACTACATGGATCCTTCATCTTTCGTGGTAGAGGGGTAGATATTAACGCACTGCACTCCTCAATGAGTGTAATGGTTTCCATTTCGTTGAGCTTCTTTTTCTTGGATAAGATATCCTTCATGAACTTTGCATAGCTCATAACCTTTATAAGAGCATCAATCAACGGAATTTGAACTATATGTTGTTGCAAAGTATCATGAAAGAATTGAAATTGATTGTCCAACTCAATATTTTTTAATTGTTGAGGAACATGTAGAGATGGGTTATTTGGTTGCTATGCCGACATTGGGTGTTGTGACGATAACATTGATTGTGGGTCAGTTGAAGTAAGAGTAATAGTAGGAGGAGTATTACTCGGTTTGTCTTCATTATCTCCATCCTTCATTGTGTCATCAGGTACATATGACTCTCCTCATTCATGGGTAGATATGGGTACTTGTTGCACTGAGTCAGTAGTTAATATAGGAATGGCATCATTTATCTATAAAGATCATTTTAAACATGCTTGCACCACAAAAGCATAGGCATAGGAATTTTCCTCAAACTACAGAAAACCACCATCAACATAATAATCCATCAAACCACAACAAATAAATCTCCATAGTATAATGAAATCCAGGTTACAAAACCCTCCAAAAACATGATAACACATTGCCTTATTAACCAAATTTGAACTACGTTTCCCATACTCAAGTAGTTGTCATGTTCTTGGATGTTCCTTGCTGAGAGAATGTTGCCCCAAACTCTATATGCATACTACGGGAACCCTCAAGCATCAAACACATTTAAGCAATCCACCATCAATCATGCTTTGATCCATCAACATAATAATCCATCAAACCAAAACAAATAAATCTCTATAGTACAATGAAATCCAGGTTACAAACCCCCCCAACAACATGGTAACACATTGCCTTATTAACCAAATTTAAACTATGTTTCCCATACTCAAGTAGTTGTCGTGTTCTTGGACCTTCCTTGCCGAGAGAATGCTGCCCAAACTCTGCATCGCTGTATCAATGGAAAAAGATAGCATGGCCACACAATGCTTAGTGAGGTCACTCTTAAACAAAACTTTGATGCATTTCAAAATCCATTTGAAAATCACATGTCATGTGAAGTATAGACCATGCTTAATTAAACCAAAGCATTTTCTTATTTGTTTCCAAAACAAATCATGCATAAAAACTATATGCATCAAAACTCTTTTCACATATCTCATACATCAAACATATCATATATATTGGCTTTAAAGGTGACACCGGATAGACTTACCTCTATCCTCACATTCAAAAATAGAATGTTATTTAACACGTCGGATACACAAATTTCTCATGATGGACTCACCTCCACCAAATCTCACTTCAACCGAGAATAGGCACACCCATACCCCATCATGCTAGGCTTACCCCTATTGTAAGAAATCGAAGAATACTATCAGCCCAAGTAGCCATACCGCTATACCACAAGAGCTGCAGAGCGATCGACTTTATATTATAGTGCACTTAATCCTATGGCATGCCAACTATATCTGATACTTTCTCATTTATGTCACATAGCCAATATATCATTTTTAAATACATTTACTTATTATTTTATAATGTATTTTTCAAAATTGTTTCATTTGCCAAAGACAACAACACATTCCCTTCAAAGAAAAAATCTCAATACTCATATGCATTCATTTACTTTGTTAAACATTGCATATTAACCCAAAATGATGCAGAGCTTAGTTAAGCTTTTTAGGCTATAAATAAACCTCCACGATCCATTGATCCAACCTTTAAAGAGCTTTAACGCATTTATACACTCACCAATACACTTACTTTGCTAGCCAATGCGGGTTGAGCCTCTGAAATGCAACATACACAACTAGGCTATAAATAAACCCTTAAAATGATGCATTTACAGTAAGTAATCAAACCATGTTTAAAACCAACACATGAAATCTGCAAGCTCATATCAAAGCCGATAACCAAGCAAAATAAGGGAAACTTATACTTGAGCTTAGTTAAGCTTTTTAGGCTATAAATAAACCCCCATGATCCATCGATCCAACCTTTAAAGAGCTTTAACGCGTTTATACACTCACCAATACACTTGCTTTGCTAGACAACGCGGGTCGACCTCTAAAATGCAACATACACAACTAGGCAACTTTGCCTTCATCGTCCATTGTTTTAACCACATCAAACCAAAGGGAAAATACATCATTATGCATTCTAATATTTGCTAAACAACAATCTCCTACACCCTTATCATTACCCATCCAAAAATTAGCCGAAATTACTGAAATCAACATCAATCTTCGTTCAACCCATACCTAACTTCAATCCAATAATTCTAACATTCAATCCACATCAAAACACAACCAAAAACATGTCCCAAACATCTTTATATCTCCAGCAACACAAAAACACTCATAACAACCTAGAAACTATTAAAAAATCATCTAAAATTAACCACTCAAATAGTTTCGGGATTAATTTCAATAATCTCCTTTCACATAATGATTAAATTATCAAATCATGAAATTAACCAACTAAAATCTCCAAGTTTCATCAACTTAAACAAATCTTTAAGCAAATCATCAAAATATCCATTAAGAATAAATTCTTGAAATCCATTGCAAAACTAAGTTAAAAGCAATCCAATATCAGCCAACTACGAGAGATTATCAATAAAGAACCTTATTTTAAGAGAGGGAAAATTATTCACCTTTGAAGAAGCTCTTACCAAAATTGACGTAACATTTTCCTTGAAATCCAACTTGTGAAATTGATGAAATCTTTGAGAATTTCTTGCGAGGTTTTGTTAGGAATCAAAACTAAAATCAAATGATGATTTTGCCATAGAAAACCAGCAAATTTTTTTGGAGAATCATGTTTGGAAACTGAGATAGAAAGTGAAGGAAAATAAGGAGAAAAAATGAGAGAAAATTAGAAAGAATAGGAAAATGATTTAGAAACCTATTAATCGTCAATTCTTTACTCAATTAAGGTTGTCATTTTCTAATTAATAGCATTTAAAAATAATAGCTCTCTAAGGTTCTTAGTATTCACCCATTTACAATATATTTAGTAACCCAATTTGACAAAGTTTACATTTTAGCCACTAACTCAAAAATCTATTTAATTAGATTAAATTGGCCTTTAATTAAAACCCGAAAAAGTTTAATATAATAATTAACACACTTTAAAAATTCAACCATTTGCCAATCAGTAAAAATTCCCATTTTTACATTTTAATTTCACCCAAAACATATTTAACTTATTAACCCAATTTAACCGATCCGAACCGAACCTGGTCAAACCCCTAAACCCTCTAACACTATTTTTAGGGTGTTACATGGAATATCTAGGTATTATAGATGTTTTTTCAAGGGGTTCTCCATCATAGCAGCCTCTATGATAAAGTTGTTGTAAAACGAAGTTATATTTGAGTAGAACGGATAAGGATAGCAAAGTTTTGAGCAATTAAAGACCTACATGATGAAAGCCCCAATTTTAACGCAACCCGAGCAGGGTAAGGATTATGTGTTTTTTAGTGATGCTTTCTTGAATGGGCTAGGTTGTGTGCTCATGCAAGAAGGCAAAGTGGTTGTGTATACTTCGAGAGAACTCAAGCCTCATGAATGCAACTACCCTATGCATGCTTTATAGCTTTTGACAATTATTTTTGTGTTGAAGATTTGGAGGCACTACTTGTATGTAAAAATGCATCTACACTGACCACAAGAGTTTAAAGTATATGCTCATGTAGAAGGAGTTAAACCTAAGACGGGGAAGGTGGAGCAAATGCCATGGCTGACGCTTTGGTTAAGAAGTTGATGCCAGGCTTGAAAGTGACGTTTACTCGCTTGAGGATGACCAATGATGGCAATTTGTTTGCTGAAATTTGTGTGGAACATATCTTGGTGAAATATATAAAAAAGGACTCAAGTGCTTCACGAATAGTTAATGTCAAAGATAGAGATGGTCCAAGAAGGAGAGACATCAAGTTTTAAAGTACGAAATGGTGGAATTCTTTACTTTAAGTGTCGATTGTGTGTTCTAGCCGAGAGGATTTGCGAGACCAAATTCTTCAAAAGGCTCATCATAGTCCATTCGCTATGCATCTAGACACTAATAAAATGTATCAAGACCTACGCCCTTTTTGTTAGTGGCCTAGTATGAACAGGGACATGTCAAAGTTCATGGCCGAGTGTTTAGCTTGTTTGCAAGTTAAGGACGCACCTTAGGTTCTTATGGGATTATTTCATCCCATTCAAATTTTATTGTGGAAATGGGATCAATTACCATGGATTTTATTACTGGTTTGCCTTAGACCTAGAGAAAGCATGATGCAATTTTGGTGATTGTGGATCGTTTGACCAAGACTGTACAATTCTTGTACGTGCACATGGATTTCACGCTTGAGAGGTTGGCATGTTTATACATCCAAGAGATTGTAAGGTTGTATGGGGTGTCATCCTCGATCATTTCCAATAGGGGCCATCAATTTACATCGAGATTTTGGAAGAAGTTTCAAGAAGCTTTAAACATTATGTTGCATTTTAGCGCCGCTTTCCATCCCCATATTGATGGTCAGTCCGAGCAAGTTATACAGATTTTAAAAGATATGCTTTGGTGTTGTATTATTGATTTCGAATGGAGTTGGGAAAAGAATCTCCCATTTGTTGAATTTGTTTATAACAACAATTTTCAGTCAAGAAATAAGATGGCTCCTTTTGAAGCCTTGTATGGACGAAAGTGTAAAATACATTTGTATTGGATAGAACTCAATGAGAGAAGGATCATGGGATCCAACTTGATTAACCAACTGAGGAAAAAGTTCAATCAGTAAGGAGATATTGTGAGCTACTTTTGATCATAAGAAAGCTTATGCGAATTTAAAGTGTAAGCATATTGAGTATGATGTGGGTGACAAAATGTACCTCAAAGTTTCCCATCGGAAAAGAGTGATCCATTTTGGACAAAACGGTAACTTGAGCCGAGGTTTATTGGTCTATACAAAATTTTGGAGAAAGTTGGACTCGTGGCTTACTGTTTGGCCTTGCCCCTAGAGAGGGCACGAATTCACAATTTCTTCCATGTTTCCATATTGACATGTTATTGTTCTAATCCATCACATGTCATTATGCTTGAGGAAATCAAGATCAAGATGGAATCGACCTATGATGAAGATCTTATAATGGTTATGGGTAGATGAATTAAGAAATTACACAACAAGAGTATACCTTAGTAAAGATGTTGTGGAGGAATCATGGTGTTTTAGAAGCTGCTTGGGAAATCAAGGAGGACATGAAGTTGCTTTACCTGTATATCTTTAATCAGGTAATTTTGAGGATAAAATTTTCATTTAGGGAGAGAGTTGTAATGACCCAAATTTTGGATCCACGGGTTGACATCACCCGGCGTTGGGCCTTGAGTGTTGAGTTAATATATTGGGGCCATGCGGTTGCTTGGGGAACATTAGTGGGCTTCCTTGGTGGCCATGTTGTGGCAAGGATGAAATTGTAGGGATTTATGTAGTAATTTTCCCCATAGTTTAAATGAAGGTAAAAAATCTCTAAGACAACTTTGTTCTGGGCAGAGCATGAGGGAACATGCATTCATCATCTTCATAACTACACCAATTCTCTCTCTCTTTATCTTTCTCCCAAAACCCAAAGACAAAGGTCCAATATTTATCATTTTAAGTTTTATTGTTGGATTTTAGATTTAAGGATTATGATTTAGCATCTCAAGAGCTTCAAACAAAGGTAAGGAACACCTTAAATGGTGGGGAAGTGAGTTTATGGGTTTTGGTGGGGGTTTTGAAGGAAATGTGTCAAGGGAGGGTTTAATCCTAATTCAACCTTGAATCCACACTCATGTTACTCTTTCTTCACCTTCAAATTTATAATTTGAGTTACAATCTCCTTGTGTATATAGTGAAAGAAAGAGGGGAGACCTCCAAAGCTTGTGGAAAAGAGAAAGCATGAGGATTTTGAGAGCAAGGAGCTTCCTTAAGTTGTAGGAATGTTAGTACACCTCCAACTCCTTTGTCTTCATGAACATCATAAAGATGAAGCTTTGTAAGCTTGATTTGTTGTTTTGGTTCTTTTGGGGGGTTTTAGCGTAAAAGACTTGTTGATGGCTTAAAAATGGTAAAAGATGTTAATATGGTGTAAAAATGGTAGTAAACCATCTTAAATAACTATCATAACTTGTAGGATTATTTTAGAGCTTTGCTATAAGTGTTTTATAGGTGTTGGGGATGTTTTTCGAGCCCAAAAATGAAAATTTTGGGCTTCAGTATTAGTACGCGAGGTGCCCGTACTAGACCCCTTGTTCAAGTTGAAGAACAAGGATGAACTATGAGTTGGGATTCAGCCAGTACTGATACGCTTCTCTAGGTTGTATTGGTACGGGTCTACCTATATCGGTACCCAAAGTTGCTGAGAATTATAGTGAGCTATTTTGGTATTAGTATGCTCAAGGAGTATAAATACTTGAGGTATCGTACCAATGCTTGTGCTAGAGTATCGGTATAGGGAAACCTCCAACAATTCAAGTAAAGAAAGTCTATATTGGTACGCGTATGGGGGTACCAATACTCAGGGTACAGTACCAGTACTCAAGGTCGACTACCGGTACTCACCGGGCATTCTTCCTGAAAACATTCGTTTTGTGCTAGATGGACCGAAAATATTCGTTTTGTGCTAGAGGGGCCGAAAAATTATGGACTATGGACTAATGCACTTCTTAAGATGTAGCATGACATAAATAACCTTGTAACTAAAATTTCACTCATATATATGAGCATAACGTGTAAAACCTCGGTAAACATAATGGGTGACTTGTTAATGATAGTAACTATAGGCTTCTTGGAAATTGTGATGATATTGTGTGCCATGTACGAACTTGCTTGGTCGAGTCACCTTTGATTTTCAAGATTTGGATACTAGAGAGTGTGTTGCAAGACCATTGTATGAGATACTGAATGTACGTTCCCAAGGCTTTGTGACATCGAGCCTCACTCAAGGTTTGTGGTACGATTGCATATGATTGTGTAATGATATCATGTCACACTGTTGATTAAGCATGGGCTTATGCAATTATTGGTAGCATCGTATGTTGTTTACTTCAATTTCATCATCTCTAACTATATGCTTATGTTTATGATTTGCATGAAGCATAGTGGAATAGAAGTGTACCCCTAAGCTTTATAAGCTCAGCGTTCGAAGTCGTTGTTTCTGTTCGTAGGTTAGTTCGTTGCTTGGGGAAACACCATGAGAGTAGGGTTTCAACATCGTCTCAACAGAGTACAATAGATAGATTTATTGGGCTATGTATTTGTAAGACCATATTGAAGTATATTGTAACTCGTATTTTTTTTGTAATGATTTAGTTGAATGTTTTATACTTTAATTTAAATAGAGCTCCCTTGTAAACGATTTTAAATACTTATCTATGCTTTGAAATCTTGAAATTGATTGACTTTCAGAAATTGTTTTGTGGATTGGGCTAAACTAGGTTGAAATTTTATGGTTGCGGGTTGGGCTTAAGGCCCAAATGTGACATTTGAGTTTAGAGTGTTACAACTAATCTTCCCTTGAGTCTAGGCCCATATTTTTATATTAGTAAAGGCATAATGCAAAAAATACTCCTAACGTTTGACTGAATATTAATCATATTGATCCTTATTCATTTTTGAAGCATTTTAATAATCTATGTTTCATTTTGGGCCAAAATGATCCTTCTGTGGATGGGAATCATTAGTCAACTAACAATCAACGTCTTCAAATGACATGGCATTACACACTGATGTGACAGTGTCATATAGACAAAAATGTTAACTCAACATAATGACATATGAGTCAAAAATTAATTTTATAAAATATAAAAATATTTTTATTAATGTTTTATTATGTCCCATCATTTAAGGCATTGACTATTAGTTAACAAAACAATTTTCATCCAGGGAGCGATATTTTGACCCAACATGAAATGTTAAGAATTAAAGTGCTTCAAAAAATAGAGACTGTACTGATAATCCAATCAAACATGAGAGCATATTTTTGGCATTAAGCCATTAGAAAATATAATATTTTTTGTTTAGCCACTGGTTTCTGACCCACTGGCCGACTAATCTAGATCAAAATTTGCAAAAGTCTATTATAGGCTCCTCTCCTAACCCAATTTTTTCTATTCACAACGATAGGATTCGAACCCTTGACCTTGTTTAAAGAATCTAAGGCATTATTCTTCTAGACCAACTAGTTTTCAATAAATCCAAAGTAATTTTATATATAATGATTTCATTTTTTTATAATGTAACACATCGATTTGGGCCTAGAGGTTTATAGGTTGATTAGACGATCTGTGGACCGAGTTAGAGATTCTAGTCAGATTTGGGATTTAAAATCAGATTAAATATTTTTGAGTAAGAAAATATTTGGAAAAAATATCTAAAAATAATTACTTAATATATGAATATTTTTGGTAAAGCCAATTTTGAAAAATGGAATTTGGAAAGTTGAGATTTTGACTAATGACCAAAATGTAAAGAATGAAAACTGTTTTTAGTGACTATTTTGTAAAGGGTCAAAACTTTAAATCTTTAAGGAGCTATTTGCCCAAAGTCTAATATCAGCCTTTTCTCCTTAATTGGATATTTTAAATAGATTTGGAAATAGTATAAATAGATTTTGGAAATTTATTTTATGATTAATTTCCTAAGCAAACTTTTCGTATCTAACTTTTCTTTAAAATATTTTCTCTCAAATTTTCTTCAGCCAAACACTCATCTCTTCTTCAAAATATTCAGGTAACTTCTTGATTTCTTCAATCTTTTAATGTCAAATGAGTTCTTAATTGTTCCCTATCAAAACCTTATTATTTTAATCGTGTTTTCTCATGTAAATCAATACAATTAAGAGGGGAAGTCAACATTAGAGGTGTGCTTTGTCCTTCTCCTCTAATGTATGGTTTTTTACTAACGTTCCCAAGTTATTGATTCTTTACATATGTTTTCTAATGAGTTTTGAGGATTTAATTATGGAAATTTGTTAAATCAAAGTTTAATTTATGAGATTAAGCGATTTTCGTTTTAGATCTGTTTTGTTGAGTTCTTGATTGATTACAATCATAATTTTGATGTTTTATAATGTTAATGAGTTGTCTTTAACATTAGAATCCCGAAACTATGTGAATCTCTAATTGGTTAGGTTGTTAGTGTTGTGTCTTTGGTGAGTTCTGGTTGATTAATGAATGTCGAAAGTATAAGGTTAATGTTAGGTTGTTTTTGGATGTCAATGGAAGTTAATCGATGGATTAAACCTTTAAGTTTTGGCTGGGTTAAGTGTGGAAGATTTTTTTATGTTGATTTCGGTAGTTTTGGAAAGGTTTTGGCTATAGCTTATAGAGGATTGTTGTGGATTGATGTTGTTGGATTTGTGGAAGCATTTTGATGCATTGGATACTCTATTTTTTGTGGTGAAACCAGGTGAGGTTGATCCTCAAGCTCGAAGTGTCATTTTAGAAGCTTTGGAGGGATAATTCGCTTCAGTGAATGAGGCTTTACGAAGTTAGTGAATGAGAACATGGATTTCAGCTTTGAAATAGTTTAAAGGGTTTTTTTGGGAGTTTAAATTTAGCTTGAAACACTGGTTTAAAATCAAAAGTAAGTATGGCGATAATTATATCTCGGTCGTGCTTAAATAAAATTGGTTTTATGCACTTTTTTTGAAATACATGGTACTTGCTGTTGTCTATGATTTAAAGTATGTTTTATACTATTTTTGATCATATAATGATGATGGATGCATTTGGTAAATGATTCATGTAAGTATGTGGAGTACTTGTTAAAGCATGGTTTAATGCTCTGGAAATGGTTTTGATTTTATACATATAAAAATAGTGAGGTACATAGTTAATAATGATTTATATTGGCAAGTGATGTGATTTAAAATGTTATCAGATATAGTTGGCCGGCCATAGGATTGAGTGTATTGTAAATAAGTCATCTTGGTTGTTGAGGGCTTTATGTGCACCGAATACTCCACCATGAGTACCCTAACGGTCGAGGGGTTATATAGTACTAAAAACTCCCGATAGTAGATTATGCATCTAACCGATGATAGTGGTTAGTGTCCCCGTGTTGTGAATGTACCTTAATTCTGGTTGAGATTGCATGAAATGTTGAGATGACGCTTATTGAATCTGTGTATCCGATGTAATATTTTGGAAAGTGGAACTTGGTTTATGATCACTTGAAAGCCAATATAATTGTTAATGTATCATGTTGATGGATGTTAATGTATAATGTTGGTTTATACATGTTTTCTCTTTAAGCTTTGTATATGGGTTGTTATGCATGGAAAGCCTTAAATTGAGGGTTAACAAATGGGATTTGTTGTTGATCCATGATACATGTTGCATATGGTTTAATAATTTGGTTTTTGAAAGTGTTAAGTGCATGGTTTTCAAGGCATGATGTTTTGTAAGATGACCGAAATGGTGATTTCAATGTAGTTTTGGAAAATGGTTTTAAAATGAATTGATGGTGTGTTGTTTGAGTACTCCTCACTAAGTCTAGTGTGCTTAGGCTCTCTTTGTCCATCTATGCAGAGAATTAAAGGTTGGTGGAAACGAGCAAGCGAAGGAAAGTCCAAGGACTCAGTTAACGTGAAAGTATGATTTCTGAACTAGACTTATAGTAAAAAGGCAATGGGTCATTGTTGTTGTTTAGGAATGTTTTTGGCTAAACTCCCTATTTGTGCAAGTTTGCTATGTTGTTTTGGTGTTGTAATTGGCCTTATATGTTTGGTTATTGTTTTGGTTTTAAGTTTGGTATGATGGTTGGCTTGGTTACTGGGTAGCATGCCTCTAGACATTAGATTGAAGTGTGATGCCATTATTTGACCATGTTTCTACGATGTTTCAACATGGTTTGATCTTTAGAATTGTTATGTATATGTTTGGGGTTTGATAAAGCATGTTTGGAACCTTAATTATACGAAAAAATAGCAAAATTGGACATTTTAGGCTTAGGTGTATCAATATGGGTAGAGGTGTATCAATACAGTTTTGAGCTACTAAAATTGTGGGAAAATAATGCGTAACCCACGTATCAATACACCCAGGGGCCATATCGGTATGCCCCCATGTATATGTACACTTTGAGACTGTATATGTACACTCGGTTGTTATGTTAGTTGTTATTGATATTAAAGGTTTTAGATTCTTTCATTTTGGTCCCTAGTTATTATGCATGCAATTAAAGGGGTTTGGATAGTAATTTTAAGCAAAAATTTGATATGTGAGCATGAAACATGCTAATTAAGGATTGGTAACTTCAAAATGGATTAAGTCCCTATAATTTTCTAGAATTGCAATTTGATCCCAAAATTGCAATTGCGTGTAATTGGATGTCGATTCGATGCCCGATTGAGTTGAGATTTCAACCACTTCCAGTATGTACACTATAGGTTTCAACGATGTATCTTGATAAGATAAAAAATGGACGTAATTCAAGTTAAATCTTTTAAGGTTTGTTTCGGCAAACCCAATATAGCTCGTTCGGTTTGGTCTAGTGACTAGGCTGGGTCAAGGGAGTTATATTCGGTGGTATCAGAGCCAAGTTTGCGATAAGTGGGATGAGGTTGTGATTGTTGGAATTTTATTATTGGTTGATTACTGTTGCTTGCTATGCACGATGTTTATTTATATGTTTGTTGATTGACACATACTATGATGGGGTATGTTTTGGGGACACATTGCCTTATTACTATAGTCTAAAATATTTTGATTTGAAATGGAAGTCTTGGATCCTCGCTCTCAAGCTGGCATGATTTTTTTGTTTTGGTGTAATTATCATGCCTTATAAATAGTGTTATGTTACGATCGAGGGGAGAATTGGGAATTAGCACGAATGTTGTCACTGTTGGGCAAAGGGGTTGAGGAGAATGTTATATCTCTTGGAGGTTTGCCACCCTGAAGTAAGTACCACTTACGCCAGTTGGGCCAGTGTTGGGTGACATGGCGCTTTTGATATAGGCGATGTCCGGAGCTTTTCAAGTTGTCATTGCTGGAGTGCATGTAACTACACCAGCTGTTGGATAAACGAGGTTGCCATTAGAGCGCCTCCATAGTTTGGGAGGAGTTGAGTTTTGAGGGTTGTCGCCTGAGTCATCCGAGGAGTGGATGGCCATTACTGATCACATTTTTAACCAAATGGGGTGTAATGATGCCCATTAGTTGGGATGTGTTATTTCTCTATTGATAGGAGATGCGTATAGTAGGAGGATAATTATAGATGTAGGTATGGAAACCTGTGATGTGGCTTGGGGGTTCTTTCGAACTATTTTTAATAAGTATCTAGGAGTTAGATATTTGGATAAAAAGAAATGTGAGTTTTTAGCTTTGATTAAAGGCAGAATGTATGTGGCTGGGTTTGAGGTATAGTTTGTTCGGTTGAGCCAGTATGCTCCTGAACTTGTACCAAATAAGAGGCAACACTGTGTCTGATTCCGTTATAGATTGGTACAAGATGTTAAAACATACATTTAACTTTTGGCTACAATGTTTTCAACATGTTGGTTACATGAGTGAAGGACATTGAGCAGAACCTAGGTTTATCAGTTCATGTGGGAGGTTTTGGCTCTGGTAAGAGAGTTGCAGACTCTAGTTATGGCGGTAGCCAGTTTGAGAAGCATCATGATAAGAGGTATCGCCCTGAGTTAAGGCAAGGTGGAGGTAGTGCTGGCGAGGGTAATAGGGTTAGGGTACCCAGGCTAGGCTAGCAAATAACACCTATTGGATTTACAGATTACATGATCATATGAGGTGAGACTGTCCACATTTTGCTCGTGAGGGACAGGCCCTGCGGCTGTTGTTGTTAACTCTTGTTGGAGTTGTGGGTCAAGTGATCTTTTGAGACAGTTGTATCAAGAATGTTGTTTAGGAAAAGTTTTTTTATGGTTCAAGGTCACATGTTTGCGGTTGTTTTGATGGAGTTGTCATTCATGTTTTGATGTAATTTTGGGCATGGATTGGTTGTTTCAGCATAAAGCTATGGTTGATTTTAACACTATGTGAGTTTCCTTGAAACTTGCTAATAATTACGAGGTGGTAATCGTGGGTGAGAATGCTAAGTTCTTGTCCAATGTTGTTTCGGCACTAAAAGTGACTTGTTTGATGGATTTTGGGTGTTAGGCATTCCTAACCTATGTTATGAATCCAGGATCAAAGGAAGTACGTGTTTAGGACATCCGTACGGTATGTGATTTTTTGGGTGTTTTTCGTAAGAGTTTCTTGGTTTACCGTTGAATAGAGTGGTTGAGTTTAGCATTGAGTTGTATGCAAGTACTGTTCTAGTGTCTATTGCTCCCTATCGCATGGTGTCGAAGGAGTTAAAGACGCAACTTCAGGAGTTGCTTGATCGAGTGTTTAATTAGCCTAGTGTTTCGCCGTGGGGTTCACCGATGTTATTTGTGAAAAAGAAGGATGGCACAATACGGATCTGCATTGATTATCGAAAACTGAACAAGTTGACGATATACATTACCAAAGATTGATGACATATTTGATCAGTTTAGAGGTGCATCAGCCTTTTCTAAGATTGATTTGAGGTCTGTGTTTTATCTGTTGAAGGTGAAGGATGTGAATGTACCTAAGACTATCTTTCGTACAAGGTACGAGAATTATGGGTTCTTTGTGATGCCGTTTGGTTTGACCAATGGGCCAGCTGTGTTCGTGAATATGAAGAATCAGGGATTCTATGAGTTTTTGGATCAGTTCGCTGTTGTGTTTATTGATGTTATTCTCATGTGCAAAGGTACCGAGAAAGATCTTGATCGACAAGTATGAATGGTTTAGCAGGCTTTTGTGGAGAAATGAATGTTTATTCTTTATTTAGGGAAGTGCATGTTTTGGCATATTGGAAGGAATTATGGTACTAAGAACGTTATTAGTAAGTGTGAACGGTTAAACATGCACAGTGAAAAAACACTTATATGTATATATATAAATATGTTAGTACATGTATACATTTGGGCATGACATTAGAAGTTTTGCATACATAAACATAGATATCTATGAGGCATGTAAGTAATCATGCATATATATGTTAACACTTACGGATAACTGTTTAGAGGCCTTTAGAGTGATAGTGTAAGCAAGGTAGCGTATGTAAGTAGCTTTGGTAATGTGGTTCTTTAGAGTTCTCAAGGTTTGCAGATGGTGTTAAAGATTGGTTCTCGACAGTTTGATTTGTGTTAGTTTTGAGGCAACCAAGGTTGATGTTAGAAATATGTGGGTTCTAGATTTACTGGATTAATATCGAGGTTTGTTGAGAAATTTTCTAAGATTGTTGCATGACTAGCGAGGTTGTGGCTTATGCATCTAGGCAATTGAAGGTGCATGATCTCATTTATCCTACGCATGATCTTGAGCTTGCCGTAGTTGTGTTTGCTTAAAGGTTTTGGAGACATTGCCTCTATGGTGAGAAGTGTGTTGTGTACACAGATCATAAGAGTTTGATGTTTTGATGACTCAAAGGGATTTGAATCTTAGGCAACGTAGATAGTTAGAGTACTTAAGGATTATGATTTGACGATTAAGTATTATTTGGGAAAGGCTAATGTTGTAGCCAATTCTTTAAGTAGGAAAGTTGTTGTCGAGTTGAGGGTGATGTTTGCGTGGTTAAGTGTGACGCATGATGGAGGCTTGTTGCCCAAGTTGCAGGTAAAGCCATCTTTGTCACAGTTGGTTAAGGATAAGAAACGTTATGACGATGCGTTGGTACCCCATGTTAAGGATATCATGGAGGGAAATCTGACGGATTTTCTCTTTAATAAGGATGGGGTGTTGTGTTTTAAAGATCAAATAGTGGTGTCTAATGATTGTGAGTTGAGGCATACCATTTTGACCGAAGCACATGTTAGTCCTTTTGCTATGCATCCCGGTAGTACTAAGTTGTATCGAGGGTTGGAAAAAGAGTACTATTGGGTTGGTTTAAATAAAAATGTGGCTGATTTTGTTTCTAGATGCATGGTGTGTCAACATGTTAAGGCTGAGTATCAGTTTCCTTCCAGGTTGTTGCAACCGTTAAGGATACCGAAATGGAAGTGGGAGAGAATCACCACAGATTTTATGTTTTGGTTACCGTTGATGCCCACTAAAAAGGATTTCATTTGGGTGATTGTAGATCGGTTTGCGAAGTGTGCTCATTTTGTGTCAGTGCATGCAACATATACCTTGGATAAGAGGGCGAAATTGTGTATTGTTGAGATTGTACATTTGCACAGGGTGCCTATGTCCATAATTTCAGATAGAGATCCGCAATTTACAATGGGGTTTTGGTTTGCATCGGGCTTTGGGTACACGGTTGAATTTTAGTACTTCGTATCATCCTCAGACGAATGATCAGTCTGAACCTGTGATCCAAGTCTTGGAGGATATGTTAAGGTGTTATATCATTGGGTTCCAAGGAATCTAGGAGAGGCAGTTGCTTTTGGTGGAGTTTGCCTATAACAATAGTTGTCAAGCTAGTATGGCACCTTGTGAGGCATTGTATGGTAGCAAGTGTTGTACGCCTTTGTGTTGGGTTAAGGCTGCCGGATGTGTTGAAAAACACGATTGAGAAAGTGAAGCTTGTTTATGTTCACTTGAGAGCAGCTTCAGATCGCCATAAATCATACGCAGATTTGAAGCATAGAGTTTGAATATGCAGTCGGTGATCACATGTTCTTGAAAGTGTCACATTGGAAGAAAAGTGATGCCGTTCGGACATAAGGGTAAGCTTAGTCTGAGGTTTGTTGGACCACACGAGGTTGTGGAGCGTGTAGGTTATGTGGCTTATTGTTTGAGGTTACCTCCTGAGTTGGAGAAGATTCATGATGTGTTTCATGTGTCGATGTTACGGAAGTATCGGTTGGATCCATCACATGTTATGGCAGTGGAGAACATTGAGTTGCATCCGAATTTATCTTATGATGAAGAACTTGTTGAGATCCTTGATCCATGTAGTAAAGTTCTTCGTGGCAAAACGAATGAACTTGTGAAGGTGTGGTGGCGACACCGTGGAGTTAAGGAGGCCATGTGGGAGAGTAAAGCGGATATGTTGAAATAGTTTCCGCACTTGTTTTCCTTCTAGTAAAATTTTGAGGATGAAATTTATTAAGTGGGAGAGAGGTGTAATGCCCTAGTTTTGGGCCTAGAGGTTTATAGGCTGATTAGACGGTCCGGTGGACTGGGTTAGAGATTTGAGACAGATTCGGGATTTAAAGTCGAATTAAATATTTTTAGTAAGCAAATATTTGGGAAAAATATCTAAAATTTGTTATTTAATATATGAATATTTTTTGTAAAGTCAATTTTGAAAAAT
Organism: Hibiscus mutabilis; assembly: GCA_019671005.1. Taxonomy (NCBI): domain Eukaryota; kingdom Viridiplantae; phylum Streptophyta; class Magnoliopsida; order Malvales; family Malvaceae; genus Hibiscus; species Hibiscus mutabilis. Next base: position 57,729,336 of record CM033716.1, on the reverse strand, counting down.
GGAATTTGGAAAGTTGACATTTTGGCTAGTGACCAAAATGTAAGGAACGAGAATTGTTTTTAGTACCTGTTTTGTAAAGGGTCAAAACTTTGAATCTTTAAGGAGCTATTTGCCCAAAGTCTAATATCAGAATTTTCTCCTTAATTAACTATTTTAAAAAGATTTGGGAAGAGTATAAATAGATTTTGGGAATTTATTTTGTAATTAATTTCCTAAGTAAACTTTACGTAACTAACTTTTCTATAAAATATTTTCTCTTAAATTCTCTTTAGCCATACACACTTCTCTTCTTCAAAATCTTCAGGTAACTTCTTCATTTCTTTAATCTTTTAATGTCAAATAAGTTATTAATTATTTCCTATCAAAACCTTCTTGTTTTAATCTTATTTTGTCATGTAAATCAATACAGTTAAGGGGGAAAGTCAACATTAGAGGGGAGCTTCGTCCTTCTCCTCTAATGTATAGTTCTTTACTGAAATTTCCAAGTTATTGATCCTTTACATATGTTTTCTAATGAGTTTTAAGGATTTAATTATGGAAATTGGTTAAATCAAGGTTTTATTGATGATATTAAGTGATTTTCGTTTCAGATCTGTTTTGTTGAGTTCTTGATTGATTATAATTATAATTTTGATGTTTTATAATGTTAATAAGTTGGCTTTAATATTGGAATCCTGAAACTATGTGAATCTATAATTGGTTAGGTTGCTAGTGTTGTGTCTTTGGTGAGTTTTGGTTGATTAATGAATGCTGGAAGTGTAAGGATGATGTTAGGTTGTTTTTGGATGTCAATGTAAGTTAATTGATGGATTAAACCTTTAAGTTTTGTCTTGGTTAAGTGTGGGAGTTTTTTTATGTTGATTTCAGTAGATTTGGAAAGGTTTCGGCTAGAGTTTGTAGAGGAATGTTTAGGATTGATGTTGTTGGTTTTGTGGATACATTTTGTTGCATTGGATCCTCTAATTTTGTGCGGTGAAACAATGGAAGGTTGATCCTCAAGCTTGACGAGTCGTTTCAGAAGCTTTGGAGGGATAATGAGGCTTTGTGAAGTTGATGAGTGAGAACGAGGATTTTAGCTTTGAAATAGTTTAACGGTTTTTTTGGAAGTTTAAATTTAGCTTGAAACGCTAGTTTAAACTCGAAAGTAAGTATGGCGATAACTCTCTCTCAGTTGTGCTTAAATAAAATTGGTTTTATGCACTTGTTTTGAATTACTTTGTACCTACTATTGAGCATGATTTAAAGTATGTTTTATATTGTTTTTGATCATATAAAGATAATGGATGCATTTGGTAAATGATCCATGTAAGTATGTGGAATAGTTGTTAAAGCATGGTTTAATGCTTTGGAAATAGTTTTGATTTGATGCATATAAAAATAGTGAGGCACATGGTTAATAATGAATTATATTGATAAGTGATGTGGTTTAAAATGTTATCGAGTATAGTTGGTCAGCCATAGGATTGAGTGCACTGTAAATAAGTCACCTCAGGTGTTGAGAAATTTATGTGTACCGAATACTCCACCACGAGTACCCTAACGGTTGAGGGGTTATATGGTATCGAAAACTCCCGTTAGTTTATTATCCATCTTACCGATGATCACATTTTAATGATACCACATAGACTACTTGAACATGTAAATAGTCTAAAAGGAATATTGTTGCGCGTAATAAGTGCAACGCAATTGTGCAAGTATACACGTTGCAAGTAATAAAGTGATACGAGTATCGAGTATCGTCTCCACAGGGATTGGTTTGGGCCACTTTGCTTTATTTATCGCACTGTAAAAGTAAAAACACAATTGATAGTAGGAGTTGATTTTAATGAGTAAAGTAAAAGCAATAAACTAAAAGAATAGATGAAAGAAAAAGAGAGAACATGACAGGTTATCGTGAGTTGAGGTGTGATAGCCGATTGGATCATCTTGGTAAAAGAGTGCAAGGGCAACTCAGTTGCCGTGGCAACTTGCACAGCGGGGTTGCCTTGGCAACTAATCGATGGTTGCCTTGGTGACTAGCTGGGAAACTACTTGGGCGGCTGGGCAACAACTTTAAGGTTCGGCAGAGCGTTCTTCAATGGTTTCTTCTTATCCCTAAGTCAAAACTCTAGCTACTTGTGCATGCCTTGATAATACATCCCTGCGTGAATCAAGGGTGAACAACAACCAATCTTGCGTTCCTCTTAGCCGTTGAAATCCTTAACTTATTCCTAAGCCGGATTAATCTTTACCATCAATAGATTGAATAAAGACCATACTCATTCGTTTCTTGAATCTAACTCTCCCGATATTAGATAAATAGATGAAGTTACGAGATCCTCTCCCAATTCACTCGCAAACAAGAATAAAAGCCAAGAATGAGTAAATCTTGAATTGGAAGTGCAAACTCTTATTACCTAAACAAAATCCAATTGTTTCTAACAACAACAAAACACAATAACCCCAACCAATCAAGTTAGTTCATGGTTGGGTTCAAAAGATATACAAAGAATAATCCCCAAACCATGAATCTAATGGAAGCAAAGAAGAAGAAGAAGAAGAAGAAGAAGAAATCGAACTCTCTCCCCTTGCTCTCTTGTCGAAATCTCTTCCTTCTTGCCCTTTGGAGTTGTCGAAAATCCTCTCCTCTTGCCCTATTGGAGTTGACGGCTTGGTGATCTATTTATAGGGCTAGGTCAAAGTTATTCTTTGAGGAGGAAGTTAAGTTGGAATTAAATTATCTTTAAAGAATATAATTCTTTATTGTAATTATATTCCTTCTAGAACTTCTCTTGTATTCTTAAAATTTAATTATTCTTTAACTTCTTCATGGAAATCAAACTCCTTTTGGATTTAGCTTTGCTCCACGTCATCTTGGGCTTGTCTAGTCATCAATTTCGACTACCATATCACCTTATTATTTGTCGACAATTGCCCTGACAACTGGCTCGGCATCTCCTTCATGCATTGCCCTGCCAACTAGCTCGGCATCTCCTTCATGCACTGCCCTGGCAACTAGTTCTAGCCTTGTTTAGGCAAGTGATTCTGCACACACACAAAAACACACCAAAGCAACATCTTTTTCCACAAAAATCACCAAGTTATTTAATCAAGCTCAAGGGCGGAAAGAAACATGAATTAATGCATGAATGACTAATTATGCAACTAATATGAGCTTAAGTCTAACAATAATATGAGTAAAAAGGGTAATAAAAATAGTACTTTTGAACACTTATCAAATATGTTATAAAAAGAAGACATAATACCCATAATCACATTTCAATTATAGCTAAGCTCATTATTTTCATGAACACCAGTCCATGTCTTTAGATATAATTAGAACGCAAGAATTACCCTATGCAACAACACATCATTAGACACATTTTGTGGCCTCTCAAATTCATTAAGCATATACCTAATACGGGGTATGAGAAACTATGGAAGATTGACTACATAGGTTGAATAGAACCAAAATGAATCACTAAGTATTAGCTTATAGGATATTTAAGTACTAGCAGATAACAAACATGGAAACGTTTACAAGAACCACTAAGGAATGTTTAACACACCTGAATGGAGCCAAAAGAACATGATCGAAATTCACAATTATAAAAGAGGTTTTCAATGATTTAACATTGCACAGGAAAAAAACGAAAATAATTCTCATAGTGAAAATTGTTAATTACTTGATGATGCATTTGGTGAAGGGTAGAACAAGGTTGATCAAGATGAAAATCACATATTAACAATTTACCATGTTGAAGTTTGAGACTCAAAATGATTAACAAAAACATAAAAACTCATTGTTACGCTTGGCCATTCACAGTATTTAACAATCTGATACTCGCAAAGAAATTTACAAATCATCAGTTGTCCATAAGATGGATGTATAGTTCAATTGATGGATGGATGAAAGGTAAATAGATGGATAGAAAACAATAATGGTAGTCTGGTGATGAGGATCATGGTGACAAAAAATGATGATAGTAAACATCTAAATAAAACCAGAAATAGTGCTCATGTTCAATGAGTTTTCCATCATTGGGGGATGTTAAGTGTCTAAAAGTACCATTTTACTCACCTTTTTTATTCATATTATTGCTAGACTTAAGCTCATATTAGTTGCATTATTAGCCATTCATGCATGTTTTCATTGTTTCCTTGGTGGACAAGCTTGATTTAATATTTTGCTTAATTTTGTGGAAAAAGATACCGCTTTGGTGTGTTTTGTGTGTGTGTGCAGAATCACTTGCCAAAGCAAGGCTGGAACCAGTTGCCAGGGCAATGCATGAAGGAGATGCCGAGCTAGTTGCCAGGGCAATGCATGAAGGAGATGCCGAGCTAGTTGACAGGGCAATTTTCGAAAAGGAATAAGATGATATGGTAGTCAAAGTTGATGAATGGATAAGCCCAAGATGACGTGGAGCAAAGTTAAATCCCAAAGGAGTTTGATTTCTATAGAGAGATTAAAGAGAAATTAAATCCGAAGAAGATAGGAGATGTTCTAGAAGGAATTTAAATATAATAAATAATTATATTCTTTAAAGATATTTAATTCCAACTTAACTTCCTCCTCAAAAAATAGTTTGACCTAGCCCCATAAATTGAGGACCAAGCCGTCAACTCAAGGGGGAAAGGAGAGAATTTTCGACAAAGAGATCAATGGAGATTTCGACAAAAGCTTTGGAGGGATTTTGACAAGGCTTCAACCATTCTTCATATTTTTCTTTCTTGTTCAATTAGGTTTATGCTAGGAATTCTTTTTCTTGTGTTTCTTTGGAACCTAGCCATGAACTAAATCTATTTGGATAAGGTTATTGTGTTTTGTGGTTGTGAGAAACAATTGGATTGTGTTGAGGTATTAAGAGTTTGCACTTTCAATTCAAGGTTTACTCATTCTTGGTTTTTCTTCTTGTTTGTGAGTGAATTGGGAGAGGATCTCGTAACTTTATCTATTTATCCAATATCGGGAGAGTTAGATTCAAGAAACGAATAAGTATGGTATTTATTCAATCTATTGACGGTGAACATTAATTCGGCTTAGGGATAAGTTAAAGATTTCAAGGGCTAAGAAGAGCGCAAGATTGGTTGTTTTTCACCCTTGATTCACTCAGGGATGTATTATCAAGGCATGCACAAATAGCTAGAGTTTTGACTTAGGGATAAGAAGAAACAATTGAAGAACGCTCCATCGAACCTTGAAGTTGCTGCCCAGCCGCCCAAGTAGTTGCCCGGCTAGTCGCCTCGGCAACATTGATTAGTTGCCAAGGCAACCCCGCTGTGCAAGTTGCCCTTGCACTCTTTTACCAAGACGATCCAATCGGCTATCATACCTCTACTCACGATAACCCTGCCTATTCTCTCTCATTTAATTACATCTTCTTTGACTTTTTTACTTTCTAGTTTAGTTGTTAGTTAAACTCCTACAATCACCTACTTGTGTTTTTACTTTTTATAATGCAAGAGATTGGATTATTGAAGTGGCACCAATCCCTGTGGAGACGATATCTTTTATACTATAACTTGCGACGTGTACACTAGCACAATTGCGGAGCACTTATTATGCGCAACAAGTTTTTGGCGCCGTTGCAGGGGATTGGCAATAGCAACTTTGTTTTTATTTTCTTGCACTTTTTATTTTTCTTGTTTAAGATTCAAAGGGCTAACAAACTTTGGTTTTGCATTGGTATATGACCAGGGCGAGACCGATTACACCAGAATATCCCTTTGATCTAGAAATCAAACAGACCTTGCAAAGACTCATACGAAGGTTAAGAGTAGCAATGGCTAATCAAGACGGCAATATGAATCAAGATGTTCAAGCAGGAGGAGTGATTCTTGCACGAAAGAGAACCATTCGAGACTATCATTAAGAAGATCTTGAAGGAATTAATCCAGGAGTTGTCACACCTGAAATTGAAGCCGACCACTTTGAGTTGAAACCGGTGATGTTCAATATGATCAACACAATTGGTCAATTTAGCGGCTCAGCAACTGGAGATGCACGACAACATTTTAAATCTTTCCACGAGATTTGCAATTCATTCAAAATACAAGGAGTCACCCCCGATGTTTTACGACTAAGATTATTCCCCTATTCACTAAAGGATAGGGCGAAAGCATGGTTGAATAGTATTCATACCGGATCAATAGGATCTTGGACCTATCTTTGTCGTGATTTCCTTGCTCGATTTAATCCTACAAACTTGACTGATAAGCTTCGTAACAAAATTACTTCTTTTCGGCAGGCAGATGATGAATCCATGGACGAGGCTTGGGAGTGATATAGAGAACTTCTACACAAATGGCCCCTACACGGATTCACAGCGTGGACACAAGTAACAATGTTTTACAACGATATGAATACACCAACAAGGATGATGCTAGATGCCTCGGCAAATGGTATACTCCTAGATAAGTCGCTGGAGGAAGCAATGCAAATTCTAAACAGGCTTGCCAAAAATGATTATCAATTCCCTCTGCTAGAAGAGGAGGAGTTAGACGCCAAGCCACAATACATGAACTGGGATCATCAGACTCAATTTCGGCACAATTGGCCACTCTAACCAAGATGGTCCAGAACATGCAGAAACCAAACAACACACAGGAGGTCAAGGTAATGGATTCCTTTTGTGAGTTATGTGGTCGTAACCATAATTCTTCTAAATGTACGCAGAATCTAGAATCCAGCTTTTATGTGGGGAATTACAACCGGAACAACAATGTGATGTCCAATACATACAATCCAGCTTGGAAGAAGCATCTAAATTTTTCATGGAGTAATCCCAACAATGCTATAAACTATAACAATCAGAATGCACAAGCATCGGGATTCTAGTAGAATATGCCACGGCAATAGTTGCCGCAGCAATAACCGACAACATCTAGTTCTTTGGAAAATTCTCTCAATGCTTTTATGTTGAAAACTGAATCTTATATGGCTGAGAATAGTAACTTCATAAAAAGAACTGGTGCTTTTATTAAGAGGACCGAGATGAGATTGCAAAACCAAGATACGACAATAAAATCATTGGAAAATCAAGTTGGACAATTTGCTCAAAACTTGAATACTAGACCACAAGGAGGTTTACCTAGTGATACTGAAGTCGTAAGAGGAACTGGCCATTAGCAATGTAAGGCGATCACCACTAGAAGTGGCCAACAACTTAAAGAGGCTTAAGCTCTCTCATCAAACAAAACTCCACAAAAAGATCAAGACAAAGTTAGCGGCAAAGCCTCAGATGCTAAACCAGGAATTGTCGCGGCAACCAGCGATAAGCATGCCTCGGCAACCAGCGATAAGGATGCCTCGACAACCAACGATGGGCACGCTACGGCAACCCTAGTTTACAATGCCTCGGCAATTCCAGTTGCCTCAGCAATGCTGTCAATCAAGTTCAAGACCAATGAAAGGATCGAAGATATCCAACTTCCAGCACCATTCCCACAGAGCTTGAAGTGACAAAAGCAAGAATATCAATTCAAGAAGTTTCTTGATATCCTAAAGCAAGTCCACATCAACTTGTCATTGGTTGAAGTAATTGAACAAATGTCAAACTATGCCAAGTTTCTTAAAAACATTGTGTCCAAGAGAACAAGGCTAAGAGAGTTTGAAACAGTTGCAGCAATAGAGGGATGCATGGCCATGTTGCACAATCGCATGCCACCTAAGTTGAAGGATCCCAGAAGTTTCACAATTCCCTATTCCATTGGAAACCACTATGTCAGGAAAGCATTATGTGACTTTGGAGCAAGCATAAACTTGATGCCTAAATCAGTTTTCCATAAACTAGGAATCGGGAAGGCAAGACCTACAACAGTTATGCTACAGCTAGCCGACAGATCCTATGTGCATCCAGAGGAAAAAATCAAAGACATACTGGTAAAAGTTGATAAATTTATTTTTCTTGTTGTCTTTATTGTTTTGGATTGTGAAGCATATGGACATGCACCTATCATTCTCGGGAGACCCTTCCTAGAAACAGGGAGAACCTTGATCGATGTTGAAAAGGGAGAACTCACAATGAGGGTAAATGACCAGCAAGTTAAACTAAATGTGTTCCAAACACTAAGTCATGCCGATGATCTGGAAGAATGCCAACTTCTTCATGCCACGATAGAGTTTGACTTCGACGAGGAATTTAGTTTCCTCAGCAACTACATTGCCGATCAAGAGGAACCTAAGGAGTATGAAGAATCGATTGATGAGGAACAACAAGAAGAGGCAAATTGGTTAGTCAATCGACTAGGTACATACTTTGAACCACTGGATTACTCAGGTAAGGAAGGTAAACTCGAAAAGCCCTCCATTGAACAACGACCGATTCTTAAGTTGAATCAATTGTTAGGGAAACTAAAATATGCTTACTTGGGAACCGATAATACATTGCCTGTAATTATTTCCTCTAAGTTACAGCCTGAGCAGGAAAAAAAGTTGATCAAAATGTTGATGCTACACAAGAAGGCAATAGGGTGGACAATTGCCAACTTGAAGGGAATTAGTCCAGCAGTGTGCATGCACAAGATTTTGTTGGAAGATGATCACAAACATTCGATTGAGGCCTAGAAGAGACTGAATCATGCCATGAAAGGGGTTGTAATGAAAGAAATCATCAAGTGGCTTGACACCGACATCATATACCCTATCTCGGATAGTACATGGGTAAGTCCGGTACAATGTGTACCGAAAAAGGGAGGTATAACGGTTGGAGGGTTTGTATGGATTATCGAAAGCTAAACAAAGCCACTAGGAAAGATCACTTCCTATTACCCTTTATTGATCAAATGCTTGACCGTCTTGCTGGTAAACCCTTTTATTGTTTTCTTGATGGTTATTCATGTTACAATCAAATTGCCATAGCACCAGAAGATCAAGAAAAGACAACCTTCACATGCCCATACGGTACTTATGTTTTCCGAAGGATGCTATTCGGATTGTGTGATACCCCGACAACCTTCCAAAGATGCATGATGTCACACTTTTCAGATATGGTCTAAGACTTCCTTGAGATATTCATGGATGATTTTTCCATTTTTGGTAATGACTTCGACATTTGCCTCGACAATTTAGAGAAGGTGTTGGCAAAATGTGAAGAAACTGATTTAGTCCTTAATTGGGGGAAGTGCCATTTTATGGTAGATGAAGGAATAGTGCTCAGCCACAAGATTTCATCCAAGGGAATTGAAGTAGACAAAGCCAAGGTGGACGTGATCGAGAGATTACCCCCACCAAGTTCGGTTAAAGGAATCTGAAGCTTTCTTGGACATGCAGGTTTTTACAAGAGGTTCATTCATAATTTTTCTAAAATTACTAAACCCTTGTGCAATTTGCTTGAACAGGATAAAGTCTTCAATTTTTATGATTCTTGCGCCCAAGCATTCAAAACCCTAAAGGAAAAGCTTGCCTCAGTACCCATTATCGTTCCACCAGATTGGACGCTACCCTTTGAGCTCATGTGTGATGCAAGTGATTTCGTGGTAGGAGCAGTCCTAGGCCAACACACAGGTAAGATCTTTCATGTGATATACTACGCTAGAAAAACTTTTAATAGTGCTCAAGTGAATTACACAACAACGGTGAAAGAGTTAGTAGCCGTAGTTTCTGCATTTGACATGTTCCGATCCTATTTGATTGGTACAAAGGTAATTGTTCATATGGACCATTCGACAATTAAGTATCTATTTGCTAAAAAGGATGCCAAACCCCATTTGATTCGTTGGATATTGCTTTTACAAGAGTTTGACATCGAAATTAAGGACAGGAAAGGAACAAAAAATCAATTGGTCGATCACTTATCACGCTTAGAACGCAATAGGGAGGAGGACAGGGATTTGGAGACATGCGATGCATTCCCGGATGAGCAACTGTTAGTTGCCTCGGCAACCATGGATGTGCACACCTCGGCAACCCCTGACGCCTCAACAAACATGGATGCGCACGCCTTGGCAACCCTTGACGCTTCAGCAACTCTTAACGTGTACGCCTCGGTAACGCCAGATGCGTACGCCTCGGTAACCACTGATACGCACGCCGCGGCAACCACTGATACGCACGCCTCAGCAACCATGGACGCGTATGCCTCAGCAACTCTAGATGTGCACGCCTTGGCAACCATGGAAGCAGTTACCACGGTAACACATGCCTCGACAATACCCTGGTACGCGCATTTAGTTAATTTCCTTGTTTGTGGTATTTTACCTTATGGCCTTACTCACCAAGGGAAGAAGTGGTTCCGCCATGATGCTAAGCATTACTTTTCGGATGAGCCTCTTTTGTTTAAACAATGTGCAGATCAGGTTATACGTCGATGTGTCCCTGAAGAGGAGCAGCAGAATGTACGCCGGTAATGCCATTCTTCACCCTATAGAGGACATTTTGGAGGAACACATACCGCGGCCAAAGTTTTGCAATCCGGTTTGTATTGGCCAACACTGTACAAAGATGTCCAAGAATTTTACAAGCAATGTGATCGTTGCCAGAGGACGGGCCATATCTCTAGACAACATGAGATGCGGCTCCAAAACATCATCGAGGTGGAATTGTTCGATGTATCGGGGATTGATTTTATGGGACCTTTCCCATCTTCATTCGGCAACCTTTATATTCTACTTGCCGTCGACTACGTGTCTAATTGGGTCGAGGCAGCTGCAGTTCCTAACAACAATTCCAAGATCGTGCAACGATTCTTGCAGAAAAATATATTTACACGGTTTGGGATACCGAGAGCAATTATCAGTGATGAAGGCAAGCACTTTGACAAAAAACTCATCGCCAAGATGTTACAACGCTTTGGTGTATCTCACAAGATTGCCACGGCATATCACCCACAAACCAATGGGCAAACAGAAATTTCCAACCGAGAATTGAAGGGAATACTCGAGAAAGTTGTAAATCCCTCTCGGAAGGATTGGTCAGTAAGACTAGATGACGTACGTTGGGCATATCACACTCATTCAAAACACCCTTAGGTATGTCCCCCTTCCAACTTGTCTATGGCAAAACATGCCATCTACCGGTGGAAATCGAACACAAGGCATATTGGGCAATCAAGACCGTTAATATGGAATGGGAAAATGCCAGACAAAAGCGTTTGTTGGACCTCAACGAGATAGAAGAATTCCGTACACTTGCCTTTAACAATGCACGAATCTACAAGGAGAAAACAAAGCATTGACATGATAAGAAACTATTGCCGCAGCAATTCATGCCAGGGCAACTAGTTCTCTTATTCAATTCTCGGCTAAAACTTTTCCCGGGAAAACTGAAATCAAGATGGTCAGGACCATTCGAAGTTTTCAAACCATTCTTCCATGGTGTCGTGATAATCAAGTCCATCACTGCCGAACATGAATTCAAAGTTAATGGACAAAGATTGAAGCACTACAACGGTGCCCATGTGGAACGTAACAAAAAAGTGGTCACCTTAGGAGATGCATGAGCATGCTCTCCTTTTTGATATTTCCTTTTTCTTTTCCTTTTTCTTTTTATTTTTTTGAACTATTTTTATTTATTATTTTCGGTTATTTTTCTTTTTAGGATAGATTTATTTATTTTCTTTAAGATTAAAACTACATCTTTCTTTCATATTTATCTAATTGTTTTTTTAGTTTAAGAATTTCTTTGCACATCTTTATTTATTTTCTTTTATTAGTTTATCTTTAATTTTAATCCTTATTTTATTTGTTTTTTAATTGTAGGTAAAGAGTTCAAGATAAAGAGGAATTTTGATTCAAGAAGGAAACTTCTTCAACAAGGAAAATAATGGGCTGAATATAAGGCTTATATTAAGCCTCCAATTTACCCTAAATAAACCCTACATAACCGGCCAAACCCTTCCCCTTCCCTAAACCCCCTAGCCTTCACCTTCCCTCAATCTAAACCCTTGTTTTCTTTCTCTCAAAATTACTCTCACCCACCATATTTACTACCTATCTTTTCTATTTAACCCATCACCCTTAACTTCCAAGAAACCTATTCATACTTTTCATCTTGCAACTCTATAGTTTTTTTTTTGCTTTTTTTTCTTTGTTTTTACAAAACTCACAACCAAGATCATCCATGGCATCCAAAATTGAATTTTTGGTTCATCCAAGTTCCTCCAAAGAACCAAGATACAAGAAGTTTGCTACACCGGTGGTTCAAGAAAGATTTCACTCAAGTTTGAAGGCCGAAAGATTTGCGAAGAAAAAGGCTTCGAATACTCCAACTCTCATCAAGATTTCGGCCTTGAACCATTCATCTTCGAAAGGATTGCACATCAAAAGTGGTAAATCTTTTGCCATCAATCGGAACCGGGTAACATCTCATGGGTAAGAGAATTCTATGCTCACTCACCTAACCCTGATAATCCTTATGTTTTTTTCATGACAAGGCTATACTCATAAGCCCCAAAAACATCAACACCTTTTACGGGCTCTACATTGAGAAGGACGAGCATCAAGCCTTTGTTGATCAACTCACACCCAAGCAACTCGACAAGATTCTTCAAGAACTCACTCTTTCGGGAACTCATTGGAACGACGATAAATACAACGGCACGGTAAATCACCTTCAGCTTAAACCCGAGGCAAATTTATGGAATAAGTTTGTTAAAACTTCTTTAATGCCCACCACACATAATACCACCGTTGATACACCTCGTCTTTTGCTCATACATTCTATCTTGCATAATCGCATCATTAACATTGGAAAAATTATTTGTGATGAGATTTTTGTATGTAGCACAAAAGACAAGGGTTCTATTTTCTTCTCGTGCTTAATTTTCAATCTTTGCAAAGAGATGCATGTCCCAAGTGAGTCCACTGATGAAAAGGCCCTACCAAAGTCCGGTTAGAATCGAGCACAAAACCCAAAGCTAATGGGAGAGGAACCTGTAAAATCCCCAACGCCTTCAATTACTGCGAAAACTCTTGCCGCCTCGGCAACTCCTAATGCCCAAGCAACCGATGCCCGGGTAACTCGGGCAGCAGCCCCGGGACAACTTGAAGCACTCTTACAACCGTTGGCGAACTGCCTTAGGCAAATTGAAGATCGGCAATTAATGTTCATGCGGTACATGAAGGATCACAACAATGCCATCACTCAAGTCATCCTGGAAAAGTACACGGACAGCCGCGTGCCGTTCCCTATCTTTCCTGCCGAAATCCTTGCCACGACAACCAATGAAGCAGTTGCCACGGCAACAGATGATGCCGCGGTAACCTACACTGCATCTGCCCAAGCAGTTGCCATGGAAACCAACACTGAAGATGTCACGGCAACCAAAACTAAAGACGCCCCGGCAACCACTACAAAAGCCAAAGGTAAAGCACCTATGCCCGAATCAACTTGTACTGAATCATTGTTTGATTTTTCAGATTCAGACGAGTCCTCCATTGCACCAACAAAGACCGCACCAATCAAATCCTCCAAGCCCAAGCGAAAAAGCCAATGACATTGATAAAGAGGATGATGAGGACAACCCCGTACGAGGATCGATTCCACCATCGGCAACAAGGAAGCAACCACCGCGTTCAAGCAAAATAATCAAGACACTGACCAAAAGGAAACTATTCATCCACGATGACGAACTCTCAGAGTAAGTCCTCGTTTACATTTTACTTTTCTTTATTGTTATTTTTTATTTTTTTTAATTTAATTTTTCTTTATTACATGCATTTAGGACAATGCCTCACTCGAGTTTGGGGGGATTGTTATTAGTTAGTTACCATGTTTAGTTGCATTCATCTTAAGTATTGCATTTATGATACATAAATTGCTTGCCATGCCTTTAGTTGGAACAAGAATTGCCTAGATTTGATGAATATACGATGATGAATGTACTTAATTGATAGAACTTTTTATTCTAGGATAAACGTGGAAACACTTAGAATCGTACTATGATGCTAAACTTGATGAAATACTGTGTGACTTGATTGATTTAAGGAATTCTAGCGAACTTAGGTTGATAGTTAAAAAGTTGGGGGTTAAAATAAAAATTGGATGAATGCTAGAGGTTCCTGAAATTGGCTCTAGTATGTGCTAAAAATTGATTGCTAGAGGTGCCCGAAACTGGCTCTAGTCGAATAAATTAATTTAACTTAAGAAAACTAAAAACAAAACACTAGAGGTGCCCGAAACTGGCTTTAGTTAAAACATGTTAAAAGAACCCAATGAAGTAATTTAAAAACCTCTTGTTTGCATAGAATCCGAAGAATCAACTTGCACACAACTCCGCACGCACTCACAAGCATTATAGTTTGATTCCGAGTAACTCCTAAGTTTTCCAAAAAATGAAAAGTCAATCATACTTTGTGCTCCAGTTCTGAGAATTGAAATCAAGTTCAAAGCTAAGTTTGTGAAAATTGAAGTCTTGGCGGGTAATTATAAGTTTGCATTGCTTAAGGACAAGCAATTGTTCGAGTTTGGGGGTGTGTTAAGTGTCTAAAGGTACTATTTTATTCACCCTTTTTATTCATATTATTACGACTTAGGCTCATATTAGTTGCATTATTAGCCATTCATGCATGTTTGCATTGTTTCCTTGGTGGACAAGCTTGATTTCATATTTTGCTTAATTTTGTGGAAAAAGATACTGCTTTGGTGTGTTTTGTGTGTGTGTGCAGAATCACTTGCCAAAGTAAGGCTGGAACCAGTTGCCAGGGCAATGCATGAAGGAGATGCCGAGCTAGTTACCAGGGCAATGCATGAAGGAGATGCCGAGCTAGTTGCCAGGGCAATTTTCGATAAGGAATAAGATGATATGGTAGTCAAAATTGATGACTAGATAAGCCCAAGATGACGTGGAGCAAAGTTAAATCCCAAAGGAGTTTGATTTCCATGAAGAGGTTAAAGAGAATTTAAATCCCAAGAAGATAGGAGAAGTTCTAGAAGGAATTTAAATATAATAAAGAATTATATTCTTTAAAGATATTTAATTCCAACTTAACTTCCTCCTCAAAAAAGACTTTGACCTAGCCCTATAAATTGAGGACCAAGCCGTCAACTCAAGGGGGGAGAGAGGAGAGAATTTTCGACAAAGAGATCAAGAGAGATTTCGACAAAAGCTTTGGAGAGATTTCGACAAGGCTTCAACCATTCTTCATCTTTTTCTTTTTTTTTCAATTAGGTTTATGCTAGGAATTCTTTGTCTTGTGTTTCTTTGGAACCTAGCCATGAACTAAATCTATTTGGCTAAGGTTATTGTGTTTTGTGGTTGTGAGAAACAATTGGATTTTGTTTAGGTAATAAGAATTTGCACTTTCAATTCAAGGTTTACTCATTCTTGGTTTTTCTTCTTGTTTGCGAGTGAATTGGGAGAGGATCTTGTAACTTCATCTATTTATCTAATATCGGGAGAGTTAGATTCAAGAAACTAATGAGTATGATCTTTATTCAATCTATTGATGGTGAAGATTAATCCGGCTTACGGATAAGTTAAGGATTTCAATGGCTAAGAAGAGCGCGAGATTGGTTGTTGTTCACCCTTGATTCACGCAGGGATGTATTATCAAGGCATGCACAAATAGCTAGAGTTTTGACTTAGGGATAAGAAGAAACCATTGAAGAACGCTCCGCCGAGCCTTGAAGTTGCTGCCCAGCCGCCCAAGTAGTTGCCCAGCTAGTCGCCTAGGCAACCCCGCTGTGCAAGTTGCCACGGCAACTGAGTTGCCCTTTCACTCTTTTACCAAGACGATCCAATCGGCTATCACACCTCAACTCACGATAACCTGGCCTATTCTCTCTCATTTAGTTACATCTTCTTTTACTTATTTGCTTTCTAGTTTAGTTGTTAGTTAAACTTCTACAATCACCTACTTGTGTTTTTACTTTTTACAGTGAAAGAGATTGGATTCTTGAAGTGACACCAATCCCTGTGGAGACGATATCTTTTATACTATAACTTGCGACATGTACACTTGCACAATTGTGGAACACTTATTACGCGCAACAGGGGAAAACCATAAACAAAGCAAAAAAAAAAAGAGAGAAAGAGAAAATTCATGGAACAATAACTAAAATTGATACAAAAATGTTGTTTCCTCATTAGTACACAACAGAAGCAATTGCAAGAACTAGAACCAAGTGTTAATAAACAACAAATAAATTATATTGCTAACCCAAACGTTCTCCCATGAATAAATTTTAAAAATTGTTACTAATATTGTTTAAGAACATTATCCAAACGAGAAATTAAAGAAAAGAATAGTGAGTTTAAATCAAATGCAACAACTCTTACGATTTTCACGGTTGTCTGCTACTAATAACTTAATTGCAAAGAAAACCATATGCCAAGGAAACAGAGGTTGAAACAGCATAGCATAGCATCATCAAAGTTAGGAAAGTAAATAAAAAACATGCCAAGAAATCATGCAAAATGCCCTCATATCTAATAGTTACGATTGGTCATCGCAATTTTAATAAACAGATTTCCGTTAAAAGCCTTCACTAAGTCAGCTTGAGAGAGAACCGCATAAAAATAAAAAGAAAAAGAAAACGAAAAAGATAAAAATAGGAAAGAAAGATATTATCGATGCCATAGGTAATAGAAAAAGCCCAGAATGGAAATCAGAATAACTGTTCCATTTCAAGAGTTTCTCAATCATGGGGCCAAAAAAGAAGGGGAAAAAACATGTACTACAAAATGAATTTTCAAGATGAAAAAAATGTAATTTTCAAAAATCAAAACTGGAATGAAAAATAGCCACCATCTTTTATATAGCAAGGTTCGACACAATCTAGTTTGTCGATTGTTCCTTACATTATGGATCTCATTAGAGTTGTAAAATCGGGTTCTCAGTCGGGTTAGATCGAGTTGGGGTTATGCCAATAGTTTGACTTGAGTTGAATCGGGTTCGGGTCAGCATCGAGTTGATCCCAACACAAACACGGTTCGGGTTCAAGTCGGGTCAATACCAAGTTCGATTCAAAATAATTCGGTCCAAGCGGTTAATTCGAGTTCAAATGGAATTCGGGTCAGGTCATTCCAGATATTAGGTCAAGTTTAGGTTGGATCACGTTGATTTCAAATAAAATTCAGGTAGGGTTAATTCATGGTAGTTTAGGATAAAATTCAATGAGTATATATATAAAAAAATTATATTAAAAATAAAAATTTAAAAATTATATGAATAATCTTAAAAAAAATTAAATAACACTACACATCTTTAAAAAATACGAACAATTTTAAAATTTATTAAATAACATTAAAAATCTTTAAAAATTATATGAATAATCTTTAAAAATTTAAAAAGACTAAAATTCAAAAGTTTAATTCAATGAGTATATAAGAATAGTATTTAAAAAAATTAAATAACATTATAAATTATAAAATCTTTAAAAATTATTATATAACATAACAAATATTAAATAAATTATGTGAAAAATATTTATAAATTTTAAATTTTAAAATCTTAATTCAATGACTATATATATAAATAATCTTTAAAAGTTATTAAGTAACATTACAAATCTTTTAAAGAAATTATTTGAATAATCTTTAAAATTTTAAAAAAATATTAAAATTTAAAATCTTAATTCGATGAGTATATAAAAAAGTAGGTTAAACATTAAAATGTTTAAAAAAGTATATGAATAATCTTTATAATTTTAAAAATTTTAAAATTTAAAATCTTAATTTTATGAATATATATATATATATGGATATTCTTTAAAAGTTATTAAATAGCATTACAAATCTTTAAAAATTATATTAATTATTTTTAAAAAATTTAAAATATTAATTCTTTGAGTATATATTTAAAATTATATTAAAATATTAAAATTTTTAAAAATTATATAAGTAATTTTTAAAAAATATTAATTAACATTAAAAACTTTAAAAAATTATCTGAATAATCTTTGAAAAAAATTAAAATTTAAAATCTTAATTCTATGAGTATATATATAATTATATTAAAAATTTTAAATTTTATATGAATGGTCTTTTAAAATTTCAAATCTTACCAAACCTTACACTCTTTCCCGTTCTCAACTTCTTTCTACAGCCACCCTTTCCTACAATGGAATAACGGCGCATTTAAATCTATTTTTTTCTTTTTTCTCGGAAACCAGACCTTCCACAATACAAATTTCACTTGATGTACTTAACATAATCGTAATTGGTTGTATGATTTTGAACTGAAGGAAAGTGATAAAGAGTATCTTCGTGTGGTTAAAGATTCTTCGGTTTCTGATTTAGAAGAAGAATCACTTTTAGTTTAATTGTTAATAGTCTTGCATATGCTCTTTTTATATACTTGCTTCAATATTTATTGATATTGTCTGTTCATAGTTTTGATTGATCCTTAATGGATTTCTTATTTGGTTTTCTAAATTTATTGGTTGTCTATTAACTTTTAGTTTACATGTTCTAGTTATTTTGTTTAACTATGCAAGCCGTTCCTGATTTGGAGAACTAGTATGTAACAAGTCATGTTAATTATAGGTCAAGTCAAATCAGATCTCGAGTCATTTTAAGTCGGGTTATATCAGATATTTGAGAGGTTAATTTCAGGTTCGGGCTTGGGTTCATATTATGTCTAGTTCGGTTATCAAATTATCAGGTTTGGATCCAAAATCATCAGGTCCAACTCAGGTTCAAGTTAACATCAAGTCGAACTCGGTTGATTTCGGATCATCGTCATCTCGAGTAACAACTAGTTTTGACTCGAGTCGATTTCAGTTCAGTTTCTAGGTTTGGTCAATTTTTTACACCTCTAGATCACATGCACCAAAACTGGGTTGTTCAAATTTAGTAAGTTAGGAGCGAAAGTAATATGTTGGTTGATACTTTGGCTTGGAGTTCTCGCTCGGTGGTTTTTCCCTTTTAGATTTATCTGATGTTGTCGGATATAGTGTTGAAATGGTTGCATGACGATTGTACCCATCTTGGTTAGGGAACCTTATTCTTAGTTCTCTTTTCAGTTCGGTTTCCAGGTTGGGTCAATTTTTTACACCCTAGATCTCATGCACCAAAACTGGGTTGTTCAAATTTAGTAAGTTAGGCGTGTAAGTAATATGTTGGTTGATACTTTGGCTAGGGGTTCTCGCTCGGTGGTTTTTCCCTTTTAGATTTATCTGATGTTGTCGGATATAGTCTTGAAATGGTTGCATGGTGATTGTACACATCTTGATTAAGGAACCTTATTCTGAGTTGTCTTTTCTCTCATAAATAAATCTCTACTTGGGAATGTAATACCTCAAAATTTTGGGTAGTGACCAAAATGAATAAAATGAAAGTTTGAGGACTAAAGTATAAACTTAGGAAAAGTTTAGGGACTAAATTATAATTTTCAAAAGTTATGCATTTTAGTCCCGTAAATGAATAGTTTACCCTCGATAATGACGTTTTTGTGTTACTTAGATTTTTGGTACAGAATTTGTGTTAAAAGCTATAAAGAGCTAAAGTTCGAGAAGAATTTAGATAATCGGATCAAATTAAATAATTGAGATATTTTGTTAAAAGACAAGGCATGTTTAAAAATATCTTTTCCATGCTTTATCTTAGAATAATTTAATATGGACCATTGGATTAAATTAGATTTTCCATGTTAAATATGAGTCGTTAGATAAAAATGGCAAGATTGTAATTTTGGAAAATTACAAGGGCAAAATGGGTAACTACTAACTTGACAATTTATTTTTGACCCTTGGATGAATAAATTAATATGTGGCAATATGAGAGGCATTGGATATCAAGGGTAAAATAGTCATTTGACTATTAAGGAGATTTTTATTTGAAATCTTTTATAAATAGGTGATAATTGGTCTAAATTGAATAAAGAGAAAGTTCAATACTTTTCTTCATAGTTTCTCCAAAGTGTCGAAATCTCTACCTAAGGTATGTGACATTTTTTTTTATTTTTCAAGCCAATGTAGTAGGATTTTGGATGAAAGTATGAAACACGAAATTGATCTACATAAAATTCTCTATCATTTGGTATTAATTGTTCATACTTTCCATGCTTAAATCTTGTGTTCTTGAAATTAGTGGATGAAAAGGTTGTTGGATTTTGATGTGAGAATGATTGATTATGATTAGAAATGATATTTGAAGTTTAATTCAGGCTTGAATCAAGTTGGAAATCAAGTCTATAGTGACCTTTCATATTCCATCAAAGTGAAGAGATTAGGGAAAATTATGGAATACTTTTATTAAGGTTAGATATGTGGAGTTGATGATTCTACAAGTTTTAGAATGTTGTTTGGACCAAACTGGAAGTTTGTTAAGATTAAAGGATTAAATAGGATAGTATGAAAATTAAGGGGTTTAAAGTGGAAGTTTGTTAAATTGAGGTATCATGCTTAAATAATTGTTATAATGATTTATGAATCATTCTTTGATTTGGACATGAAAGGAAATTTCAAGTATTGAGATTGGTATGAATTGTATGAAGTGAATTCGTATCGACATGTATTTTTTAAAAATATACATGTGTTGTAAATGATGCACGTATAGATCGTGATCAAAATCAGAATCGAGCTAGCAACCAAGGAAAGGAAAAGGATCAAAAGTAAAACTTAGCAAAGATTTAAATTTTGATATATATAAAGTGTCACGGTGAGTGTAATGCATACATAACATGATACATGGATATTAGGAAGACTTGCGATAAGTCTACCTTGTTTATATTAGCATGATATTTATGCCATTAATTATATATTTGACATGTTCTAAAAATGTAAAAAGTTGAATATAAATGCATGGATTACTAGTTATATATGATGTTATATTATGAATGTTATTTCGGGTATGAACTGCCCAATGTTAAATTGTGTTGATATACATTGTCGTGGATAAAATAAATATGGAATATATGCCCAAGTATGTCATTGAGGGACAGGGTATAGTTGGCATGCCATCGAGTCCATCAGCACGTTGCATACTCAGTTTAGCACTAGTGTATATAAAGGACATTTAGTGCATTTGGTGGGCATGACCTTATGTGTATTATGGTGGGCACGACCTTATGAATATTAGCTTTGGTGCATATTTGACTTGTGTACCTAGGGTCCTCATAGGCTTATATTTGGGCTATGGTTTATTGATTAATAAATGATAAACACAGAAAAGGGTTTATTACCTCTCAAAGTAAATGGCAAGAATATAGGTAAGAAAGTTCTATCCGGTTCATATCATGACAATATATGATTAACATGATGGTAATACATATCTAGTGATCTTGATGCATGATTATGGTTACATCTTTATATTTATAAGTATGTAGTATTGCAATGGATTTTATTATTGCCTCACTAAGTGTATACTTAGCGTGTGATGATTTTCACGCGTGGGTAAGAAGAAGGAATCGGAGTAAGGAGCAGTTGGCATATTATCAATAGAGAGTATAACTACGGTAACAGTAATAACATCTTTTGATGTATTTTGATGTTACTAGATGGCATGTATATGTTAATATTAGTCGGTTTTAATCTAGTCTTAATATAGTTTGTAATAACTTATAAACTGGTTTATGTTGATAATAAATGGTGAGTAGTTATATTAAAATTAAAAAGGGTTAGATGGATTACTAGTATATAAATCGGATAACTTTTTGAAAAAGAATAAATAGAACTATCAATTAGATTTTTAAATTAGGCAATTTTTAGGTAGTAATATTGCTTATAGGTTGTAGATATAAACAGCTAAGTTGCTGCCTGGAATTGGAATTAATTTGGTTGATTACAAATTAGATAAAGTGATTCTGTTAGGATAAACAATGGTTTAATGGTATTTTCTAAATAAATTATTATTATGGATTGTTAGCAATTCATTATGTGACACTCTAACTACTATTGTAGATTAAATACTGGTAAGGGTGTTATAGGGAACATGCATGCATTCTCTCGTCTTCTTTATATAACCATATACAATATACAGATGAACAAAATTTGGAAGTGACCTTCACTGAATAAATAAGCCGAGGAATGTCCAAACCCAAACATGCTTTTCTTTTTTATATGATCTTTTTTTTTGTAGAATCGTATTATAGTTAGAAGTAAACATTAAGTCGAGTCCAAAAATTTGAATTAGTCGAGTTTACAATTTTGTTTTATATGTTGGATTTTATTTAGAAAAATTTAATTGAGTTGTTCGATTTTCTATTCAAATTTAATTGTAGATATTTATAATATTGTAATAATTGGTTCTAATTTAAAATGCTTTCTTATATTCAAAAATGGCTTTATATAAACATATACAATATACATATATATTTCTTCAGGTTTTTCATATGTGATACACCTATATAAGGTAAAGTTGTGGATCTTGACTCGAACATGAAAATTAATCCACTAATTATTAAAAATTTTGAGTTATTCAAATTCCCATTTCATAACTAAAATTTTATTTGAATATTTTTCAGTCAATTCATGTTAAGAGGATTCGAGTTTTTTAGGGTCGAATCGAGTCAATAATTATGTGTTTTCGAGCTGGCTTTTGTTCACCCCTAATTATTATTGATAGGCTCGGTCTTCAACCGAAATTAGCGTTAATAAAGGGTGTAGAGGTTTCTTTTGAAATTGGGAAAACAAAAATAGAAAAAGAAATGGACATTTGACACATTCGATTTTAGAGTGGTTCGACATTCTAACCAATCCACTACCTTAGTACACCACTAAGGATTTCCCAATTCACTAACAATGAATTCTTCCCTTTTTACGGGTTCAAGGGGTAACCTTACATCCCAATCTTTTCACAGGCTAAGATAGAACCCTCTCCCTAGTTTTTATAAGGATCAACTAGAACCTATCCCTCAATTATGAGGTCTAGACAATGTAAACTAATTACTACTCTAGGTGGGTGTTTACACATTTTGGCTCACTAGGATTGTACTTAATTACAAGAGATTGCAAAATAAGACAATAAAAAATCTACTCTTTTGATCTTTAAGCTTGTATGTCTATCCTCTCCTTCTTAAAGTGTCTCAAGCCTTCTTTTATAGTTTGGAATGAACTTGTAACACCCTAAAAACCAGCCTAGTTGAAATTGGATTATGGCAATAAAAAAGGCAACATCAAAAAGTCAAATTATTGCCTTGACTGTTGACCAAGTGGTCAATTGTTCAAAGTATTGAACCCTAAATAAGCATTGTTATTGACTAGGGATTATATTGGAAGCATTGAAACCCAGTTGGTGGCTGAGTTGCAATGAATGAAAGTTTTGGGGCTAAAGTGTAAAGTATAATGAGTTGAGGGACTAAACTTGTAAGTGGCCCCTCTCAAGCTTTGTCATCCACCACGTGGGATGAAGGAATTAAATTCCTTCATAGGAGGGAATGCTTAGGAATTTAAAAATGAAAAGAAAGTAAAGATAGAAAACTTATAGAATGCTTTAGTTGAAGAAAACTATTCTCATCTTCATCATCAATCTTAGGAAGCCAAGCAAGCACCTCCATTGAAGACCATGTCTAAGCTTATATTTCTTCGGTTTCTTAATCCCATACTGTTGCTAATATTTGGGTAAGCAAAAACCCTTAAACTATTGAGGCTTTCCTTGGCCAAATCATGATGAAGTTCATGTTAAAGGGTGTTGAACCCTATAAGTCTATCTATGG
The DNA here is from genome assembly GCA_019671005.1 of Hibiscus mutabilis. Taxonomy (NCBI): domain Eukaryota; kingdom Viridiplantae; phylum Streptophyta; class Magnoliopsida; order Malvales; family Malvaceae; genus Hibiscus; species Hibiscus mutabilis. Next base: position 57,705,822 of record CM033716.1, on the reverse strand, counting down.
ATTCCAAATTTAAATATCTATTGTTTCATGGCTAAAAGTTGCTATGAATTTAAGTATTGTTATTGAAATCATTAGAGCTATTATAACTTTTCTCCATATATTTTTTGTTAGCTCAACCCATTGAAGGTGGAGAATCACTTACTCCATCGAAGGCTAAAATGTCAACGGGCAAGAGAATCACCATCCTAGAGCCTTGAAAGCTCCGAGAGTATTGGTAAGTGTATTCGGAGTCTCAGGATTGGCTAAGTGCCTTCCCGATTCCATTTCCATTTTTTATTGTATAGTTAACATGTTACAATGTTATATTGCAACAAGTCCTCTTAGGAGGTATCATTAGTAAGCATCGGTAAGTTTATTGCATTGAATTATTGACCATCGAATCATTGTTATTACCTTCGACATCATCGACACATTGATACAAGATTATATTGATCATTGGACATTGCTATTGAACCATTGACTTTACTATTATTGTTATTAATATTGTTATTGGATAAGTTATCGAAACTTGGATTCAAATGGACTTTGGATGCAATTGGCAGGTCATAGAATTCATGAGCTTATTGGTACGGAGTGGAATACGGTCCTTGAGCTAAGGCTCTATTAGGCGATGTTGGCAGGATGTGTTTTGATTTGGTCTATTGGCGATGTTGGAGGATTTGACCATTCACTGATTGGCGATGTTTGATAGGAATTTGTGAATCAACTATCTTAATTTGATCCAAGGAAAATAATACTAATGTTGATTTCAATAATTAAGCACAAGTATGAATTGAACATATGGCTATAGCATGAATTGATATGCATATTATTGTTATTGATATTGTTTATGACTACCTCACTCGGAAAAGTATGCCTAATGCATTTCATTTTATGCATTTTAGGTTAAGAAGTTTACTGTACAAGATCCGGCGAAAGTTGGAGTTTTGGCAAGTCACAACCTAGTTAAGTAATGTCTTTTGTTCCTTTTAAACTCCTAGAATGGTGGCAATATAGTTAAACAAGTCACATATGACCTTTTTAATATAGCTAAGAGTTTGTAATGGCCTTAAGTGACTCTTTAGTATTGTATGAAATGGGTAGAAATGGCATATTAGGCTTTAAAAGGTAAAAACATGGTAAACGGATCTGTATTACTATGCAACTTTGCATGCTATAAGATTTAGGTAATTATATCTCATCTGCAAAATTTCATTGAATTTGGATACTATTTGATTGGTTAAAATGATAAAAAAACTAGACATGGTCTGTCATTACATGACATGGCGTACCTATAACACCCCTCACTCGGGTTAGGAGTAACCTGTCCAAAACAAGCAAATAAGCAAGCACACAAGAATGCACAAGAATTTAAGCCATTTAAAACATTCGAACTCATCCCTATTAGATGAGTTACTTGCCTAACAAGAAACCCAAACAAGCAACAAGAACATGCTTTTCAGACATTATAGCTTACCAAATATAAACATAGGCCTCCAAGTATCAATCAAGGAGATATTGTAGGCAATCGAATACACTCAAGGCAAGATTCAAATTCATTTCAAGTTTATTCATGTATACGCAACTTTGATCTATTTCAAGATAATGTCAAACATGGTTTCATTGTCACATTCATGTCAAGTTAACTAAGTATGATCTTCTAGCATTTTACATTGAAGACAAGGATACATATAATGTTGGTTACTAAACATGGTCACAATTGTATTCATTCGAATCATGCCACCATCAACATGCCTTGAAGCAAGCTTAACATCATCTATAAATCATGCCTAACTTATCATGACCTTAATTACTTGAACTAGAACCAACCTAATCGACCAAGTGATCAATTCGAATACTACATTCAGGCGTTAACCACATAGTGTCCCATTGTTAAACACATTCGAATATAACTAGATCATGTAACCAAGTACCATTTTCCACATTCAACAAGTCGTGAGTAATTCATTCACATAGCATCTGGATATCATGAGCATCAAGCATTGCCAACCAAGTCTTTACAGGCTTCTAAAGGTCAATGCCATGTATATACAAACTTCAAAATGAACGAAATGTATGATCTAGCTTTAATTATGTATATATCTAGGTTCCACCAACTAGGAGAGTTAAAAAATAGATTCGAAGTCATACTTCTAGCTCTGCTTGTGTCTTGCTTCAAGCTCAAGGAAGATAGCTTTAAGATCTCTTTAAACCTGTGGTTTGGGAAGGACGGAAACAAGAGTGATAAGTACATAATGTACTTAGTGACGTAGAAACTATTTACTAGCCAATTATCAAGTTTAGGTAGTCTTTAATCAAGTACAACCTAGCTAAGGTTTGAGCATGTGAAGTCAAGCCTAGCATAAGGTTTCAAGTATTTCAAGCCAAGTATGGAATCAAGTTGTCATGTATAGCTACTACCATTTATATACATCATCACAAGCACAAGAACATATAACAAGGTCTCAATCTCAAGCAATATACATTATTTATGCTTCAACACCATTCGAATAGCAATTTATAGGAAGGTTGTTTCCATTTCAAGTTTGATCGAGTATTAAATCAAGACAAGAAGCATGTTCAAGCATATCAATTCGAGTATGATTACTTTTCAAGTAACATGTAAGCAAGCAAATTCAAGGTATCAAGTCAAGTATCATTCAAGCTTTAGGCCATGTTTTTCTTTCTTGCTTATTGATTTTAGATTAGGCCTTGGTACATAGTTAAGTCTAGGTAATCGAGTCACCAACCAAACTGTCGCCAAAACAAGAAACTGGTCATATCCCTCATATTGTTGCCAGTGACCATAACACACATTCCTCATACTATCGCCAAATAAGTGCCTTGGCCTAGGACCGTAGTCCACCCAATCACAATGAGCTCTAGACTCTATGGCATGCCATCCTACCTAGGACCAACTAGCAACCAAGGCTTTGTTTGATTTACTTGTCAATTAATTAAGCTTCAAGATTTCAAGTCAAGGCAAGTACGCATAACTAGATCAAGGCAAGTTAGTAGCTTATTCAAAGCATCCCTTTCAAGTGTTTATCTATCAAGGTCACGATAGCCCTTAGGCCATTCGAGCCTTAGCTCAATTTATCTGCATTCATTGTAATTCGAGCAAGTTTGCATTTCATGTCATCATTAGCATCAAGCAAGATCATGTCTAAGCATTCTTGATTCATTCGAATAGGTCAATACAAGAAACCATAGAAGATCAATACATTTGTTTACATGATCGATTTGCATTACCAAATCATATATCAAGCATATCTTAATACCAAGTCTCCATTTAAGCCATTCTTCCCTTAACTCATTTCCAAGCATAGTTTAGATTCATCTCATGGGATGAACATATCAATGGAATAGTAGTCATGCATATTTGGTTAGGACCTAAGTCCTAACCCTATGTAAAAGCTACACTCACAAGTCCTCCAAGCTAGTTTTGATCATTGATCCAAATCCCTTTTTGCTTGTTACTAGGTTGCCCAACTCTATCTTCTTCAACAAGATCCACACCTTGTTCTAACAATACATCCAATATAATGGAATCAAAATCAACAACCAAACAATACATTTCAAGAAATCCAAGTTCACAAGAAACTAGAGTCAAGCATTGTATTTCCAAAAATCAAACAATTCAAGCATTTCTATTTAGCATTTTCATTTATGTTAACTTAGCCATTGTATAACATTGTAAAACAATTTTATCCTTTCAATCTATTAAAATAGTTTTTCCCTGCTCTTAAACTGCCCAAAATAGTCCCATTTTAATTGTATTTACAATGTTATACAAAACAGTCCCTAGCAGTCCAAATTTTTGTTAAAACAGTCCACTAAAATAGTTTGCAATTACACCCTTCTATTTGTTCTACAAAATAGTCAAAATTGTGATTATCTCATGCAATTCATGTTAACAAGCTTTTAAACTAATTTCCCCTTTTTTTAAGTCACCATTTCCAGCCCTTAATTCATGCAATTCAGTCCATAGATTATTCATGGTTTCAATTCTAGTCCCTAATTCACATACATCTCAACAAACATCTTAAAATAGTCCAGTTGATCATTATTCAAGCAATTGAATCCAGAAAGCATTTAAATTAACTTTCCCCTATTTTAAATTCATAAATTCCAACCCTCAATTCTGTCAAAACAGTCCAAGATTTATCAATTCTTTCAAAACAGTCCCTAGTTAGCCATTTAACAATCAAGTGTGACTAGTTTCATTTCAAGCTAAATTTTCATTATCCAAACATGATTTTCAATTGATTAACATCTCAATTTATTATGTATCTAAATTTCTAGCAATTTTTTTATTGAATTCAAGTCCCAATTCATGGACAATTCGAATTACCTTATCAAATTACATTATCATTCAAACAATGGTTTCATTCATGTAAATATACCATTCAGTCAAGCATAATTTCATCCTATTTTCAATAACATTTCAACCACATTTCAAGCTACAATCCAAGGCACTTTCAAGAATAAACATTTAACATACAATTCTATAAATCCAAGTTCAATTACTATCATCAATCAATCATTCAAACAAGTCCGCTAGGGAGGAATGACTTAGAAATCACTTACAGTCTTCCTAGCTTTCCAATTACATAAAAGATAAGATCACATGCAAGCTTCCAATCTTCTATAATGGTGGCTTTTCTTTTTCTAAAAGGGTTGAGAGGGTTTCGGTCAAGGAAGGAGAAAGGAAAAGTGGAGAAGATGATGAGGAAATGGACACCTATCCATGTTGTTCTCCCTTGGATTGACCGAATGCATCCACTTGGCAAATCAAGTGTCTAATTGCTCCACAACTCCTTAGTTACAAATTCTAGTTGCATGCAAAACAACATTTAAACATCATTACTATTTGGTTCATCATAATTCGGCCATTTAATTAATGAAACCATCTAATTTGGTCACTAGATTTAATCAATTCTTCTAACTTGTAGAACATTTGTACAATTAAGTTCTAATTATTTTGTGACATGTTACTAGGCCATGATTTGGGGTATTACAATTCTCCCCCCTTAAAATAAATCTGCCTTCAAATTTACCTGAGTTGAACAAGTGAGGATATTGATATCTCATCGTAGACTTAGGTTCCCAAGTTGCCTCTTCTATTTTATGAGTCCTCTATAACACTTTCAACAAGGGAACATTCTTGTTTTGAAGTCTTCTAACTTCTTTCTCAAGTATTCGTATTGGCTCTTCTTCATATGATAGGTCAGGATTCAACTCAACTTCTTCAGGTTCTACAACATGGGATGGATCAGATCGATATTTTCTAAGCATGGAAACATGGAAGACATTGTGGATCTTATCAAATTCACTAGGGAGTGCCAATCAATAAGCCATTGGACCAATCCTTTCAATGATTTTGAATGGTCCAATGAATCGGGGACTAAGCTTTCTTTTTCTTCCAAATCTGAAAACCTTCTTCCACATTATGTTGGATGTCTCTCCTTTTCAAGTCTGCATAGGCTTTATGCCTATCAAAGGCTTGCTTCAATCGATCATGTATGATTTGAACTTTTTCATCAGTTTCTTTGAGTAATTGAGGTCCCAACACCTTGTTTTCTCCAATTCATACCAACATAAGGGAGTCCTATATTTTATTCCATACTAGGCTTCAAATGGTGCCATTTGAATCGTTATTTGATAGTTGATGTTGTAAGCAAACTCTACAAGAGGTAGGGACTTTTCCCAATTCTTCCCGAAGTCTATAACACAAGCTCGTAGCATATCTTCAAGTACTTGTAACACAATTTCTGATTGGCCATCACTTTGTGGATGAAAAGTTGTGCTCAAATGCACTTTGGTTCCAAGGGCTTTTTGCATGGATTTCCAAAATCGAGCGGTGAATCTAGGATCTCTATCAGAGATTTTGGATGTAGGAATTGCGTGCAAATGTACTACTTCACGAATATATAAATCGGCTAAGGCATCCAAGCATAGGTTCATTCGAATAGGGAGGAAATGAGCTGATTTAGTGAATCTATCCATTATCACCCACACTGCATCACTTTTTCTTGGATTACAAGGAAGACCACTCACAAAGTCCATGGTAATACGATCCTACTTCCATTGGAGTTATTCGATTGGTTTAAGCAATCCCGTAGGGACTCTGTGCTCGGCTTTAACTCTTTGGCAAGTTAGACACTTGGATATGAAATCTGTGATAGCTGACTTCATGCCTGGCCACCAATATAGGGGTTTCAGGTCTTTATACATCTTGACTAATCTGGGGTTTATCGAGAAAGAGCTTTGGTGAGTTTCATACAAGATTTCCTTTTTCAATTCTTCATTGTTAGGTGTTGCGCATAATAAGTGCTCCGCAATTGTGCAAGTGTACACGTCGCAAGTTATAGTATAAAAGATATCGTCTCCACAGAGATTGGTGCCACTTCAAGAATCTAATCTCTTGCACTGTAAAAAGTAAAAGAAACACAAGTAGAATATTGTAGGAGTTTAACTAACAACTAAACTAGAAAGCAAATAAGTAAAAGAAGATGTAATTAAATGAGAGAGAATAGGCCAGGTATCGTGAGTTGAGGTGTGATAGCCGATTAGATCGTCTTGGTAAAAGAGTGCAAGGGCAACTCAGTTGTCGTGGCAACTTGCTCAGCGGGGTTGCCTTGGCAACTAATCGATGGTTGCCTGGGCGATTAGCTGGGCAACTACTTGGGCGGCTAGGCAGTAACTTCAAGGTTCGGCGGAGCATTCTTCAATGGTTTTTTCTTATCCCTAAGTCGAAACTCTAGCTATTTGTGCATGCCTTGATAATACATCCCTATGTGAATCAAGGGTGAAAAACAACCAATCTTGCGCTCTTCTTAGCCGTTGAAATCCTTAACTTATTCCTAAGCTGGATTAATCTTCACCATCAATAGATTGATAAAGACCACACTCATTCGTTTCTTAAATCTAACTCTCTCGATATTAGATAAATAGATGAAGTTACGAGATCCTCTCCCAATTCGCTCACAAACAAGAATAAGAACCAAGAATGAGTAAACCTTGAATTGAAAGTGCAAACTCTTATTACCTAAACAAAATCCAATTGTTTCTCACAACCACAAAACACAATAACCTTAGCCAAGTAGATTTAGTTCATGACTGGGTTCCAAAGAAACACAAGACAAAGAATTCCTAGCATAAACCTAATTGAACACAGAAGAAAAAGATGAAGAACGGTTGAAGCCTCTTTGTTGAAATCTTCCCCTTTGATCTTTTCAAAATTTCTCTCCTCCCCCCTTTGGAGTTGACGGCTTGATCCTTAATTTATAGGGCTAGGTCAAAGTCTTTTTTTGAGGAGGAAGTTAAGCTAGAATTAAATATCTTTAAAGAATATAGTTCTTTATTATATTTAAATTCCTTCTATAACTTCTCCAATCTTCTTGGGATTTAATTTCTCTTTAACCTCTTCATGAAAATCAAATCATTTGGGATTGAGCTTTGCTCCACGTCATCTTGGGATTATCTAGTCATCAATTTTGACTACCATATCATCTTATCCCTTGTCGAAAATTGCCCTGGCAACTAGCTCGGCATCTCCTTCATGCATTGCCCTGGCAACTGGTTCCAGCCTTTCTTTGGCAAGTGATTCTGCACACACACACAAAAACACACCAAAGCAATATCTTTTTCCACAAAATTGAGCAAAATATGAAATCAAGCTTGTCCAGCAAGGAAACGATGCCAACATGCATGAATGACTAATAATGCAACTAATATGAGCCTAAGTCTAGCAATAATAAGAATAAAAAGTGTAATAAAAATAGTACTTTTGAAAACTTAACACACACCCAAACTCGAACTTTTGCGTGTCCTTAAGCAATGCAAACTAATAATTACCCGCCAAGACTTCAATTTTCACAAACTTAACTTTGAACTTGATTTCAATTCTTAGAACCGGGGCACAAAGTATGATTGGCTTTTCATTTTTTGAAAAACTTAGGAGTTACTCGGAATCAAACTATAATGCTTTGTGAGTGTGTGCGGAGTTGTGTGCAAGTTAATTTTTTGGATTCTATGCAAACAAGAGGTTTTCAAATTACTTCATTGGGTTCTTTTAACATGTTTTAACTAGAGTCGATTTCAGACACCTCTAGTGTTTTGTTTTTAGTTTTCTTAAGTTAATTAATTTATTCGACTAGAGCCGGTTTCGGGCACCTCTAGTGATCAATTTTTATCACATACTAGAGCCAATTTCTGGCACCTCTAGCATTCATCCAATTTTTATTATAATCCCCTAATTTTTTAACGATCAACCTAAGTTCACTATAATTCCTTAAATCAATCAAGCCACACAGTATTTCATCAAGTTTAGCATCATAGTACGATTCTAAGTGTTTCCATGTTTATCCTAGAATAAAAAGTTCTATCAATTAAGTACATTGGCAAAGTCATCATCGGATATTCATCAAATCTAGGAAATTCTTGTTCCAACTAAAGGCATGGCAAGCAATTTATGTATCCTAAATGCAATACTTAAGATGAATGCAACTAAACATGGTAACTAACTAATAACAATCCCCCCCAAACTCGACTTTGGCATTGTCCTCAATGCATGCAACAAAGAAAAATAAAAATAAAGAAAAGTAAAATACAAACGAGGACTTACTCTGAGAGTTCGTCGTCGTGGATGATTAGTTTCCTTTTGGTCGGTGTTTTGATTCTTTTGCTTGAACGCGGTGGTTGCTTCCTTGTTGCCGATGCTGGAATCGATCCTCGTACGAGGTTGTCCTCATCATCCTCTTCATCAATGTCATTGGCTTTTCGGTTGGGCTTGGAGGATTCGATTGGTGTGGCCTTTTTTGGTGCAATAGAGGACTCATCCGAATCTAAAAAAATCAGACAATGATTCAGTACGAGTTGATTAGGGCATAGGTGCTTTACCTTTGGATTTTGTTGTGGTTGTCGAGGCGTCTTTAGCTTTGCTTGTCGCAACATCTTCAGTGTTAGTTGCAGTGGCAACTGCTTGGGTAGGCGCAGTGTAGGTTACCGCGGCATCATCTATTGCAGTTACCGTGGCAACTGCTTCATTGGTTGCCGTGGCAAGGATTTCGGTAGGAAAGATTAAGAACGACACGCGACTGTCTGGGTACTTTTCTAGGATGACTTGGGTGATGGCATTGTTGTGATCCTTCATGTACCGCATGAACATTATTTTCTAGTCTTCAATTTGCCTAAGGAGGTTCACCAACATTTGTAAGAGTGCTTCAAGTTGTCCTGGGGTTGCTGGCCGTGTTGCCCGGGCATCGACTGCTTGGGCATTAGGAGTTGCCGCAGCAATTGAAGGCGTTGGGGATTTTACCGGTGCCTCTCCCATTAGCTTTTGGATTTGTGCTCGATTCCAACCAGACTTTGGTGTGGCCTTTTCATCAGTGGACTCACTTGGGACATGCATCTCCTTGCAAAGATTGGAAATTAAGCAAGGGAAGAAAAGAGAACCCTTGTCTTTTGTGCTACATACAAAAATCTCATTACAAATAATATTTCCAATGTTAATAATGTGATTATGCAAGATAGAACATATGAGCAAAAGACCAGGTGTATCAACGGTGGTATTGTGTGTTGTTGGCATTAAAGAAGTTTTAACAAACTTATTCCATAATTTTGCCTCGGGTTTAAGCCGAAGGCAATTTACCGTGGCCTTGTATTTACTATCATTCCTATGAGTTCCCAGTAGAGTGAGTTCTTGAAGTACCTTGCCGAGTTGCTTGGGCGTGAGATGATCAACAAAGGCTTGATGCTCGTCCTTCTCAATGTAGAGCCCGTAAAAGGTGTTGATGTTTTCAGGGCTTATGAGTATATCCTTGTCATGAACAAAAACATAAGGATTATCAAAGTTAGGTGAGTGAGCATAGAATTCTCCTACCCATGAGATGTTACCTGGTTCCGATTGATGGCAAAAGATTTGCCACTTTTGATGTGCAATCCTTTCGAAGATGAATGGTTCAAGTTCGAAATCTTGATGAGAGTTGGAATATTCAAAGCCTTGCTCTTCGCAAATCTTCCGGCTTTCAAACTTGGAGTGAAATCTTTCTTGAACCACCGGTGTAGCAAACTTCTTGTATCTTGGTTCTTTGGAGGAACCTGGATGAACCAAAAATTCTATTTTCGATGCCATGGATGATCTTGGTTGTGAGTTTCGTAAAAACAAAGAAAAGAAAGTAAAATAAACTAAAGAGTTGCAAGATGAAAAGTAGGAATAGGTTTCTTGGAAGTTAAGGGTGATGGGTTAAATAGAAAAGATAGGTAGTAAATATGGTGGGTGGGTTTAATTTTGGAATAAAGAAGAAAGGGGTTTCGATTTAGGGGAAGGGTGACGGCTAGGGGGTTTTATTTAGGGTAAATTGGAGGCTTAATATAAGCCTTAGATTCAGCCTATTAATTTCCTTGTTGAAGAAGTTTCCTTCTTGAATCAAAATTCCTCTTTTATCTTGAACTCTTTTTCCTACAATTCAAAAACAAATAAAATAAGGATTAAAATTAAGGATAAACTAATAAAAGAAAATAAATAAAGATGTGCAAAGAATTTCTTAAACTTAAAAAGATAAATATGAAGATGTAGTTTTAATCTTAGAGAAAATATATAAATCTATCCTAAAAGGAACAAATAACCGAAATTAAATAATAATAACAAAAAGAGTTTGAAAAGAAAAAACTAAAAATAAAAATGAAAATAAAAAGAAAAAGGAAATATTAAAAGGAGAGCATGCTCATGCATCTCCTAAGGTGACCACTTCTTTGTTACGTTCCACATGGGCACCGTTGTAGTGCTTCAATCTTTGTCCATTAAATTTGAATTCATGTTCGTCAGTGATGGACTTGATTATCACGACACCATTGGAGAATGGTTTGACAACTTTGAATGGTCTCGACCATCTTGATTTTAGGTTTCCCAGGAAAAGTTAGCCGAGAATTGAATAAGAGAACTAGTTGCCCTGGCATGAATGCCGCGGCAATAGTTTCTTGTCATGCCATTGCTTTGTTTTCTCCTTGTAGATTCGTGCATTGTTATAGGCAAGTGCATGGAATTCTTCTATCTTGTTAAGGTCCAACAAACGCTTTTGTCCGGCACTTTCCCAGTCCATATTCACGGTCTTGATTGCCCAATATGCCTTGTGTTCGATTTCCATTGGTAGATGGCATGTTTTGCCATAGACAAGTCAGAAGGGGGACATACCTAAGGGTGTTTTGAATGCAGTGCGATATGCCCAAAGTGCATCATCTAGTATTACTGATCAATCCTTCCTAGAGGGATTTACAGCTTTCTCGAGTATACCCTTCAATTCGCGGTTGGAAATTTCTGCTTGCCCATTGGTTTGTGGGTGGTATGCCGTGGCAATTTTGTGTGATACACCAAAGCGTTGTAACATTTTGGCGATGAGTTTGTTGTGGAAGTGCTTGCCTTCATCATTGATAATTGCTCTCGGTATCCCAAACCGTGTAAATATGTTTTTCTACAAGAATCGTTGCACGGTCTTGGAACCGTTGTTAGGAACTGCATTTGCCTCGACCCATTTAGACACGTAGTCGACGGTAAGTAGAATGTAGAGGTTGCCGAATGAAGATGGGAAAGGTCCCATGAAATCAATCCCCTATACATCGAACAATTCCATCTCAATGATGTTTTGGGGCGGCATCTCATGTCGTCTAGAGATATTGCCCGTCCTCTGGCAATGATCACATTGCTTGTAAAACTCTTGGGCATCTTTGTACAGTGTTGGCCAATACAAACCGGATTGCAAAACTTTGGCCGTGGTACGTGTTCCTCCAAAATGTCCTCCACAGGGTGAAGAGTGGCATTGCCGGAGTACATTCTATTGCTCCTCTTCAGGGATACATCGGCGTATAACTTGATCTGTACATTGTTTAAACAGAAGAGGCTCATCCCAAAAGTAATGCTTACATCAGGGCGGAACTGCTTCTTCCCTTGGTGAGTAAGGCCATAAGGTAAAATACCACAAACAAGGAAATTAACTAAAACTGCGTACCAGGGTATTGCCGAGGCATGTGTTGTCGTGGCAACTGCTTCCAAGATTGCTGAGGTGTGTGCGTCTAGAGTTGCCGAGGCATACGCATCCATGGTTGCTGAGGCATGCGTATTAGTGGTTGCCGAGGCGTCAGGGGTTACCGAGGTGTGCGCATCCTTGGTTACCGAGGCAACTAACAGTTGCTCATCTGGGAATGCATCGCATATCTCTAAATTCACGTCCTCCTCCCTATTGCGTTCTAAGCGTGATAAGTGATTGGCCACTTGATTTTCTGTTCCTTCCCTATCCTTATTTTCAATGTCAAACTCTTGTAAAAGCAATATCCAACGAATTAAACAAGGTTTGGCATCCTTTTTAGCAAATAGATACTTAATTGCCGAATGGTCCGTGTGAACACTTACCTTTATACCAATCAAATAGGATCGGAACTTGTCAAATGCAAAAACTATGGCTAGTAACTCTTTCTCCGTTATTGTGTAATTCACTTGAGCACTATTAAGAGTTTTACTAGCGTAGTATATCACATGAAAGGTCTTACCTGTGCGTTGGCCTAGGACTACTTGCATTACACACGAGCTCAAAAGGTAGTGTCCAATCTGGTGGAACGACAATGTGTGCTGAGGCAAGCTTTTCCTTGAGGGTTTCGAATACTTGGGTGCAAGAATCATCAAAATTGAAGACTTTATCTTGTTCAAGCAAATTGCACAAGGGTTTAGTAATTTTAGAAAAAATTATGAATGAACCTTCTATAAAAACCTGCATGCCCAAGAAAGCTTCGGATTCCTTTAACCGAACTTGGTGGGGGTAATTAATAAGTGTTCAAAAGTACTATTTTTCTTACCCTTTCTACTCATATTATTGTTAGACTTAGGCCCATATTAGTTGCATAATTAGCCATTCATGCATTAATCCATGTTTCCTTCCATCGTTGAGCTTGATTACATAACTTGGTAGTTTTTGTGGGAAAAGATGCTGCTTTGGTGTGTTTTGTGTGTATGTGCAGGATCACTTGCCAAAGCAAGGCTAGTGCTAGTTGCCAGGGCAATGCATGAAGGATATGCCGAGCTAGTTGCCAGGGCAATACATGAAGGAGATGCCGAGCCAGTTGCCATGGCGATTGTCGACAAGAGCAAAGGGAGGGGAATTTCGACAAGTCCAAGGAGGGCAAGAGGAGAGAATTTTCGACAAGCATCTAGGGCAAGGATGATTTCGACAAGCCTCCTTCTTCATCATTTTCTTTCATGTTCGATTGGGTTCATGCTAGGGATTATTTATCTTGTGTTTCTTTGGAACCTAGCCATGAACTAAATCTATTTGGTTATGGTTATTATGTTTTGTGGTTGTGAGAAACTATTGGTTTTTGTTTAGGTAATAAGAGTTTGCACTTTTCTATTCAAGGTTGATTCATTCTTGGTTCTTATTCTTGTTTGCGAGTGAATTGGGAGAGGATCTCGTGATTTCATCTATTTATCTAATATCGGGATAGTTAGATTCTAGAAACGAATGAATATGATCTTGATTCAATCTATTGATGATGAAGATTAATCCAGCTTAGGAATAAGTTAAGGATTTCAACGGCTAAGAGGAGTGCAAGATTGGTTGTTGTTCACCCTTGATTCACGTAGGGATATATTATCAAGGCATGCACAAGTAGCTAGAGTTTTGACTTAGGGATAAGAAGAAACCATTGAAGAACGCTCTGCCAAACCTTGAAGGTTGCTGCCCAGACGCCCAAGTAGTTGCCCAACTAGTTGCCCAGGAAACCATCGATTAGTTGCCAAGGCAACCCCGTTGTGCAAGTTGCCACGGCAACTGAGTTGCCCGTGCACTCTTTTACCAAAACGATCCAATCGGCTATCACACCTCAACTCACGATAACCTGGACTATCTCTCTCTCAATTGATCTCATCTATTCATTTACGTTATTGCTTTCTAGATTAGTTATTAGTTAAACTCCTATAATCCTTTATTTATGTTTTTACTTTTTACAGTGCAAGAGACTAGATTCTTGAAGTGGCACCAATCCCTGTGGAGACGATATCTTTTATACTATAACTTGCGACGTGTATACTTGCACATTTGCGTAGCACTTATTACGCGCAACAAGTTTTTGGCACCGTTACCGGGGATTGGCAATAGCGACTTTGTTTTTATTTTCTTGCACTTTCTTTTTACTTTTCTTGTTTAAAATTCAAAGGGCTAACAAACTTTGGTTTTGCATTGGTATATGACCAGGGCGATCAAGATGTTCGAGCTGGAGGAGGAGTGATTCTTGCACGAAACAGAACTATTCGAGACTATCTTGAAGAAGATCTTGATGGACTTAACCCAGGAGTTGTCGCACCTGAAATTGAAGCCGACCACTTTGAGTTGAAACGATAATGTTTAATATGATCAACACAATTGGTCAATTTGGTGGCTCAGCAACTGAAGATGCACGACAACATCTGAAATCTTTCCTCGAGATTTGCAACTCGTTCAAAATACACGGAGTCACCCCCGATGTCATACGATTAAGATTATTCCTCTATTCACTGAGGGATAGGGCGAAAGCATGGTTGAATAGCATTCCTGCCGGATCAATAGCATCTTGGACCGATCTTTGTCGTGATTTCCTTGCTTGATTTAATCCTACAAATTTGACTGATAAGCTTCGTAACGACATTACTTCTTTTCGGTAGGCAGATGATGAATCCATGTACGAGGCTTGGGAGCGATATAGAGAACTTCTACACAAATGCCCCCTACACGGATTCCCGGTGTGGACTCAAGTAACAATGTTTTACAACGCCGTGAATACACCAACAAGGATGATGCTAGATGCCTCGGCAAACGGCATACTCCTAGATAAGTCACCGGAGGAAGCAATGCAAATTTTAAACAAGCTGGCCAAGAATGATTATCAATTCCCATCTACTATAAGAGGAGGAGTTAGACGCCAAGCCACAATACATGAACTAGGATCATCAGATTCAATTTCGGCACAATTGGCCACTTTAAACAAGATGGTCAAGAACATGCAAAAACCAAACAACACACATGAAGTCAAGGTAATGGATTCTTTTTGTGAGTTATGTGGTGATAACCATAATTCTTCTGATTGTATACAGAATCCGAAATCCAGCTTCTATGTGGGGAATTACAATCGGAACAACAATGTGATGTCCAATACATACAATCCAGCTTGGAAGAAGCACCCAAATTTTTCATGGAGTAATCCCAACAATGCTCTAAACCAGAACAATCAGAATGCACAAGCATCGGGATTCCAACAAAATATGCCACGGCAACAGTTGCCGCAGCAACAACCGACAACATCTAGTTCTTTGGAAAATTCTCTAAATGCTTTTATGATGAAAACTGAATCTTATATGGCTGAGAATAGTAATTTCATAAAAAGAACTGATGCTTTTATTAACAGGACCGAGATGAGATTGCAAAACCAAGAGGCGGCAATCAAATCATTGGACAATCAATTCGGACAGTTTGCTCAAAATCTGAATACTAGACTGCAAGGAGGTTTACCTAGCGATACTGAAGTCGCAAGAGGAACTGGCCATGAGCAATGTAAGGCGATAACCACTAGAAGTGGCCAACAACTTAGAGAGGTTCAAACCCGCTCGTCAAACAGAACTCCATATAAAGATCAAGATGAACCTAGCGGCAAAGCCTCAGATGTTGAACCAGAAATTGCCGCAGCAACCGGCAATAAGCATGCCTCGGCAACCGATGATAAAGACGCCTCGGCAACTTGTGAAAAGCATGCCTCAGCAACCCCAGTTGATAACGCCTCGACAACTGTAGTTGTCCGGGCAATGTCATCAATCAGGTTTCAAACTAATGAAAGGATCAAAGATATTCGACTTCCACCACCATTCCCACAAAGGTTGAAGCGACAAAAGCAAGAATACCAATTCAAGAAGTTTCTTGATATCCTAAAGCAAGTCCACATCAACTTGCCATTGGTGGAAGCAATTGAACAAATGCCAAACTATGCCAAGTTTCTTAAAGACATTGTGTCCAAAATAACAAGGCTAGGAGAGTTTGAAACAGTTGCCGCAATAGAGGGATGCATGGCAATGTTGCACAATCGTATGCCACCCAAGTTGAAGGATCCTAGAAGTTTCACAATACCCTGTTCCATTGGAAACCACTATGTTGGGAAAGCATTATGCGACCTTGGGGCTAGCATAAACTTGATGCCTAAATCGGTTTTCCAGAAACAAGGAATCGGGAAGGCAAGACCTACAACAGTTATGCTGCAGCTAGCCGACAGATCCTACGTGCATCCAGAGGGAAAATTCGAGGACATACTGGTAAAAGTTGATAAAATTATTTTTCCTGCTGACTTTATTGTTTTGGATTGTGAAGCAGGTGGGCATGCACCCATTATTCTCGGGAGACCATTCCTAGCAACAGGGAGAACCTTGATCGCTGTTGAAAAGGGAGAAATCACAATGAGGGTGAATGACCAGCAAGTTAAATTAAATGTGTTCCAAACACTAAGGCATGCCGATGATCCAGAAGAATGCCAACTTCTTCATGCCACGGCAGAGTTTAACTTCGACGAGGAATTTAGTTGCCTCGGCAACTACATTGTCGATCAAGAGGAACTTGAGGAGTATGAAGAACCGGTCGATGAGGAACAACAAGAAGAGGCAAATTGGCTAGTCAATCGACCATGTACATACTTTGAACCACTGGATTACTCAGGTAAGGAAGGTAAGCTCGAAAAACCCTCTATTGAACAACCACCGATTCTTTAGTTGAAACAATTTCCAGAGCAACTAAAATATGCATACTTAGGAACCGATAATACATTACCTGTAATTATTTCTTCTAAGTTACAGCCTGAGCAGGAAAAGAAGCTGATCAAGATGTTGAAGCTACACAAAAAGGCAATAGGATGGACAATTGCCGACTTGAAGGGAATTAGCCCGGCAATGTGCATGCACAAGATTTCGTTGGAAGATGATCACAAACCTTCAATTGAAGCCCAGGGGAGACTGAATCATGCCATGAAAGGGGTTGTAATGAAAGAAATCATCAAGTGGCTTGACGCCGGCATTATATACCCTATCTCTGATAGTACATGGGTAAGTCCGGTACAATGTGTACCGAAAAAGGGAGGTATAACGGTGGTAAGTAATGAAAATAATGAACTCATTCCAACCAGGACTGTGACCGGTTGGAGGGTTTGTATGGATTATCGAAAGCTAAACAAAGCCACTAGGAAAGATCACTTCCCATTACCCTTTATTGTTCAAATGCTTGACCGTCTTGTAGGTAAACCCTTTTATTGTTTTCTTGATGGTTATTCAGGTTACAATCAAATTGCCATAGCACCAAAAGATCAAGAAAATACAATCTTCACATGCCCATACGGTACCTATGCCTTCCGAAGGATGCTGTTCGGATTGTGTAACGCCCCGGCAACCTTCCAAAGATGCATGATGGCGCTCTTTTCAGACACGGTCGAAAACTTCCTTGAGATCTTCATGGATGCTTTTTCTATTTTTGGTAATGACTTCGACAGCTACCTCGGCAATTTAGAGAAGGTGTTGGTAAGATATGAAGAAACGGATTTAGTCCTCAATTGGGAGAAATGCCATTTTATGGTAGATGAAGGAATAGTGCTCAGCCACAAGATTTCATCCAAGGGAATTGAAGTAGACAAAACCAAGGTGGACGTGATCGAGAGATTAACCCCACCAAGTTCGGTTAAAGGAATTTGAAGTTTTCTCGGACATGCAGGTTTTTACAGGAGGTTCATTCATATTTTTTTCTAAAATCACTAAACCCTTGTGTAATCTGCTTGAACAGGATAAAGTATTCGATTTTGATGATTCTTGCACCAAAGCATTCGAAACCCTAAAGAAAAAGCTTGCCTTGGCACCCATTGTCGTTCCACCAGATTGGACACTACCTTTTGAGCTCATGTGTGATGCAAGTGATTTCGCGGTAGGAGCAGTCCTAGGCCAATGCACAGGTAAGACATTCCATGTGATATACTACGCTAGTAAAACTCTTAATAGTGCTCAAGTGAATTACACAACAACGGAGAAAGAGTTACTAGCTGTAGTTTTCACATTTGACAAGTTCCGATCCTATTTAATTGGTACAAAGGTAATTGTTCATATAGACCATTCGGCAATCAAATACCTATTTGCTAAAAAGGATGCCAAACCTCGTTTGATTCATTGGATATTACTTTTACAAGAATTTGATATTGAAATTAAGGACAGGAAAGGAACAAAAAATCAAGTAGCCAACCACTTATCACGTTTAGAATGCAACAAGGAGGAGGACGCGGATCTAGAGATATGCGATGCATTCCCGGATGAACAACTTTTAGTTGCCTCGGCAACCATGGACGCACATGCCTCGGCAACCCTCGACACCTTGGCAACCATGGACGCACACGCCTCGGCAACCCTCGACGCCGCAGCTGCCTCTGACGCACACGCCTCGGCAATTTTGGGAGCATTCGCCACGGCAGCACATGCCTCGGTAATACCCTGGTACGCAAATTTAGTTAATTTCCTTGTTTGTGGTATTTTACCTTATGGCATTACTCACCAAGGGAAGAAGCGGTTCCGTAATGATGCTAAGCATTACTTTTGGGACGAGCCTCTTTTGTTTAAACAATGTGCATATCAGGTTATACGCCGATGTGTCCCTAAAGAAGAGCAACATAATGTACTCCGGCAATGCCATTCTTCACCCTATGGAGGATATTTTGGAGGAACTCGTACCGCGGCCAAAGTTTTGCAATCCGGTTTGTATTGGCCAACATTGTACAAAGATGCCCAAGACTTTTACAAGCAACGTGATAGTTGCCAGAGGACGGGCAGTATCTCTAGACGACATGAGATGCCACTCCAGAACATCATCAAGGTGGAATTGTTCGATGTGTGGGGGATCAATTTTATGGGACCTTTCCCATCTTCATTCGGCAACCTCTACATCTTACTTGTCGTTGACTATGTGTCTAAATGGGTTGAGGCAGCTGCAGTTCCCAACAACGATTCCAAGACCGTGCAACGATTCTTGCAGAAAAAACATATTTACATGGTTTGCGATGCCAAGAGCAATTATCAGTGACGAAGGCAAGCATTTTGACAACAGACTAATTGCCAAGATGTTGCAACGCTTTGGCATATCACACAAGATCGCCACAGCATATCACTCACAAACCAACGGGCAAGCAAAAATTTCCAACCGAGAATTGAAGGGTATACTCGAGAAAGTTGTAAATCCCTCTAGGAAGGATTGGTCATTAAGACTAGATGACGCACTTTGGGCATATCGCACTGCATTCAAAACACCCTTAGATATGTCCCCTTTCCGACTTATCTATGGCAAAACATGTCATCTACCGGTGGAAATTGAACACAAGGCATACTGGGCAATCAAGACCGTGAATATGGATTGGGAAAGTGCCAGACGAAAGCGTATGATGGATCTCAATGAGATAGAAGAATTTCGTGCACTCGTCTATAACAATGCACGAATCTACAAGGAGGAAACAAAGCGATGGCATGACAAGAAACTATTGCCGCGGCAATTCACGCCAGGGCAACTAGTTCTCCTATTCAATTTTCGGCTAAAACTTTTCCCGGGAAAGCTGAAATCAAGATGGTCGGGACTATTCGAAGTCGTCAAACCATTCTCCCATGGTGCTGTGATAATCAAGTCCATCTCTGACAACAATGAATTCAAAGTTAATGGACAAAGATTGAAGCACTACAATGGTGCCCATGTGGAACGTAACAAAGAAGTGGTCACCTTAGGAGATGCATGAGCATGCTCTCCTTTCAATATTTTCTTTTTCTTTTTATTTTTTTTCATTTTTTATTTGTAGGTGATATTTTATTTTTCTTCATTGTTTTTAGTTTTCAGGTTTTCTTTGTTTTCTTTTTCACAACAAGACTCACAACTACTATGCTAAGGAAATTTACTACCGAGATCCTTGCCCAGGAAACCAATGAAGAAGATGCTGCGGCAACCTACATCGTGCCTACACAAGCTGATGCCACGGCAACCAACCCTGAAGATGCCACGGCAACCAACGCTAAAGACATCCCGGCAACAAGAAAACAACCATCGCTTTCAAGCAAGAGAATCAAGACACCGTCCAAAAGGAAACTAATCATCTATGATGACAAACTCTCGGAGTAAGTCCTCGTATGCATTTTATTTTTTGTTATTTTTATTTTTCTTTTTATGCATGCATTGAGGACAATGCCTCACTCGAGTTTGGGGGGGTTGTTATTAGTAGTTACCATATTTAGTTACATTCATCTTAAGTATTACATTTAGGATACATAAATTGCTTGCCATGCCTTTAATTGGAACAATAATTGCTTAGATTTGATGAATATTCGATGATGACTTTGCCAATTCACTTAATTGATAGAATTTTTATTCTAGGATAACCATGGAAAAACTTAGAATTTTACTATGATGCTAATTTTGATGAAACACTATTGTGGTTTGATTGATTTAAAGAATTCTAGTGAACTTAGGTTGATAATTAACAAATTGGGGGATTAGAATAAAAATTGGATGAATGCTAGAGGTGCCCGAAATTGGCTCTAGCATGTGCTAAAAAAATTGGTCACTAGAGGTGCCTGAAACTGGCTCTAGTATGTGTTAAAAAATTCATCGCTAGAGGTGCCCAAAACCGGCTCTAGTCGAATAAATTAACTTAATAAAACTAAAAACAAAACACTAGAGGTGACCAAAACTGGCTCTAGTTAAAACATGTTAAAAAGAACCCAATGAAGTAATTTGAAAACCTATTGTTTGCATAGAATCCGAAAAATCAACTTGCATACAACTCCGCACACACTCACAAGCATTATAGTTTGATTCCGAGAAATTCCTAAGTTTTCCGAAAAAATAAAAAGCCAATCATACTTTGTGCCCCGGTTCAGAGAATTGAAATCAAGTTCAAAGCTAAGTTTGTGAAAATTGAAGTCTTGGCAGGTAATTATGAGTTTGCATTGCTTGAGGACAAGCAATAGTTCAAGTTTGGGGGTGTGATAAGTGTTCAAAAGTACTATTTTCTTACCCTTTTTACTCATATTATTGTTAGACTTAGGCCCATATTAGTTGCATAATTAGCCATTCATGCATTAATCCATGTTTCCTTCCATCGTTGAGCTTGATTACATAACTTGGTAGTTTTTGTGGGAAAAGATGCTGCTTTGGTGTGTTTTGTGTGTATGTGTAGGATCACTTGCCAAAGCAAGGCTAGAGCTAGTTGCCAGGGCAATGCATGAAGGATATGCCGAGCTAGTTGCCAGGGCAATACATGAAGGAGACGTCGAGCCAGTTGCCATGGCGATTGTCGACAAGAGCAAAGGGAGGGGAATTTTGACAAGTCCAAGGAGGGCAGGAGGAGAGAATTTTCGACAAGCATCTAGGGCAAGGAGGATTTCGACAAGCCTACTTCTTCATCATTTTCTTTCTTCTTCGATTGGGTTCATGCTAGGGATTATTTATCTTTTTTTATTTGGAACCTAGCCATGAACTAAATCTATTTGGCTATGGTTATTGTGTTTTGTGGTTGTGAGAAACTATTGGTTTTTGTTTAGGTAATAAGAGTTTGCACTTTTCTATTCAAGGTTTAGTCATTCTTGGTTCTTATTCTTGTTTGTGAGTGAATTGGGAGAGGATCTCGTGATTTCATCTATTTATCTAATATCGGGAGAGTTGGATTCAAGAAACGAATGAATATGATCTTTATTCAATCTATTGATGATGAAGATTAATCCGTCTTAGGAATAAGTTAAGGATTTCAACGGCTAAGAGGAGCGCAAGATTGGTTGTTGTTCACCCTTGATTCACGCAGGGATGTATTATCAAGGCATGCACAAGTAGCTAGAGTTTCGACTTAGGGATAAGAAGAAACCATTGAAGAACGCTCTACCGAACCTTAAAGGTTGCTGCCTAGACGCCCAAGTAGTTGCCCAACTAGTTACCCAAGCAACCATCGATTAGTTGCCAAGGCAACCCCGTTGTGCAAGTTGCCACGGCAACTGAGTTGCCCGTGCACTCTTTTACCAAAACGATCCAATCGGCTATCACACCTCAACTCACGATAACCTGGCCTATCTCTCTCTCAATTGATCTCATCTATTCATTTACTTTATTGCTTTCTAGATTAGTTATTGGTTAAACTCCTATAATCCTTTATTTGTGTTTTTACTTTTTACAGTGCAAGATACTAGATTCTTGAAGTGGCACCAATCCCTGTGGAGACGATATCTTTTATACTATAACTTGTGACGTGTATACTTGCACATTTGCGTAGCACTTATTACGCGCAATAGTAATCTCTCGATCACGTCCATTTTGGCTTTGTCTACTTCAATTCCCTTGGATGAAATCTTGTGGCCGAGCACTATTTCTTCATCTACCATAAAATGGCACTTCTCCCAATTAAGGACTAAATCGGTTTCTTCATATCTTACCAACACCTTCTCTAAATTGCCAAGGCAGCTGTCGAAGTCATTACCAAAAACAAAAAAATTATCCATGAAGATCTCAAGGAAGTCTTAAACCATATCTAAAAAGAGTGCCATGATGCATCTTAGGAAGGTTGTCGGGGCGTTACACAATCCAAACGGCATCATTCGGAAAGCTTATGTACCGTATGGGCATGTGAAGGTTGTCTTTTCTTGATCTTCTGGTGCTATGGTAATTTGATTGTAACCTGAATAACCATCAAGAAAACAATAAAAGGGTTTACCTGCAAGACGGTCAAGCATTTGATCAATAAAGGGTAATGCGAAGTGCTCTTTTCTAGTGGCTTTGTTTAGCTTTCGATAATCCATACAAACCCTCCAACCGGTCACATTCCTGGTTGGAATGAGTTCATTGTTTTTATTACTTACCACCGTTATACCTCCTTTTTTTGGTACACATTGTACCAGACTTACCCATGTACTATCAGAGATAGGGTATATAATGTCTTCGTCAAGCCACTTGATGATTTCTTTCATTACAATCCCTTTTATGGCAAGATTCAGTCTTCTCTGGGCCTCAATCGAAGGTTTGTGATCATCTTCCAACAAAATCTTGTGCATGCACACTGTCGGGCTAATTCCCTTCAAGTCGGTAATTGCCCACCCTATTGCCTTTTTGTGTTGCATCAACATTTTGATCAGCTTCTTTTCCTGCTCAGGCTGTAACTTAGAGGAAATAATTAAAGGCAATGTATTATCGGTTCCCAAGTAAGCATAATTTAGTTGCTCTGGCAACTGTTTCAACTCAAGAATCGATGGTTGTTCAATAGAGGGCTTTTCAAGCTTACCTTCCTTACCCGAGTAATCCAGTGGTTCAAAGTATGTACCTGGTCGATTGACTAAACAATTTGCCTCTTGTTGTTGTTCCTCATCGATCAGTTCTTCACACTCCTCAGGTTTCTCTTGATCGGCAATGTAGTTGCCGAGGCAACTAAATTCCTTGCCGAAGTTAAACTCTGTGGTGGCATGAAGAAGTTGGCATTCTTCCGGATCATCGGCATGCCTTAGTGTTTGGGACACATTTAGTTTAACTTGCTGGTCATTCACCCTCATTGTGAGTTCTCCCTTTTCAACATCGATCAAGGTTCTCCCTATTGCTAGGAAGGGTCTCCCGAGAATGATAGGTGCATGTTCATCTTCTTCACAATCCAAAACAATAAAGTCAGCGGGAAAAATAAATTTATCAACTTTTACCAGTATGTCTTCGATTTTTCCCTCTGGATGCATATAGGATATGTCAGCTAGCTGTAGCATAACTATTGTAGGTCTTGCCTTCCCGATTCCTAGTTTTTGGAAAACCGATTTAGGCATCAAGTTTATGCTTGGTCCAAGGTCGCATAATGCTTTCCAATGGAACAGGGTATTGTAAAACTTTCGGGATCCTTCAACTTGGGTGGCATACGATTGTGCAACATGGCCATGCATCCCTCTATTGCGGCAACTGTTTCAAACTCTCCTAGCCTTGTTCTCTTGGACATAATGTCTTTAAGAAACTTGGCATAGTTCGGCATTTGTTCAATTGCTTCAACCAATGGCAAGTTGATGTAAACTTGATTTAGGATATCAAGAAAATTCTTGAATTGATATTCTTGCTTTTGTCGCTTCAACCTCTGTGGGAATGGTGGTGGAAGTCGAATATCTTCAATCCTTTCATTGGTCTGGAACCTGATTGATGGCATTGTCGGGGCAACTGGAGTTGCCGAGGCATTGTCAACTGGGGCTACCGTGGCGTGCCTATCATTGGCTGTCGAGGCATCCTTATCTCCAGTTGCCGAGGCATGCTTATCGCTGGTTGCCGCGACAATTCCTGGTTCAGCATCTGAGGCTTTGCTGCTGAGTTCGTCTTGATCTTTTTGTGGAGTTTTATTTGATGAGCGAGCTTGAGCCTCTTTATGTTGTTGGCCACTTCTAGTGGTGATCGCCTTACATTGCTCATGGCCAGTTCCTCTTGCAACTTCAGTATCACTAGGTAAACCTCCTTGCGGTCTAGTATTCAGGTTTTAAGCAAATTGTTCGACTTGATTTTCCAATGATTTGATTGCTGCCTCTTAGTTTTGCAATCTTATCTCGATCCTGTTAATAAATGCATCAGTTCTTTTTATGAAGTTACTATTCTCAGCCATATAAGATTCAGTTTTCAACATAAAAGCATTGAGAGAATTTTCCAAAGAACTAGATGTTGTCGGTTGTTGTCGTGGCATATTCTGTTGGAATCCTGGTGCTTGTGCATTCTGATTGTTCTGGTTTAGAGCATTGTTGGGATTACTCCATGAAAAATTCGGGTGCTTCTTCCAAGCTGGATTGTATGTATTGGACATCACACTATTTTTCCGGTTGTAATTCCCCACATAAAAGTTGGATTCCGGATTCTGCATACGTTCAGAAGAATCATGGTTACCACCACATAACTCACAAAAGGAATCCATTACCTTGACTTCCTGTGTGTTGTTTAGTTATTGCATGTTCTGGACCATCTTAGTTAGAGTGGCCAATTGTGCCGAAATTGAGTTTGATGATCCCAGTTCATGTATTATGGCTTGGCGTCTAACTCCTCCTCTTCTAGTAGAGGGAAATTGATAATCATTCTTGGCAAGCCTGTTTAGAATTTGCATTGCTTCCTCCGGTGACTTATCTAGGAGTATGTCGTTTGCCGAGGCATCTAGCATCATCCTTGTTGGTGAATTCACAGCTTTGTAAAACATTATTACTTGTGTCCACACTGGGATCCATGTAGGGGCATTTGTGTAGAAGTTCTCTATATCACTCCCAAGCCTCGTACATGGATTCATCATCTGCCTGCCGAAAAGAAGTAATTCTGTTACAAAGCTTATCAGTCAAATTTGTAGGATTAAATCGAGCAAGGAAATCACGACAAAGATCGGTCCAAGATCCTATTGGTCCGGCAGGAATACTATTCAACCATGCTTTCGCCTTATCCCTCAGTGAATAGGGGAATAATCTTAGTCGTAAAACATCGGGGGTGACTCCTTGTATTTTGAATGAATTGCAAATCTCGAGGAAATATTTAAGATGTTGTCGTGCATCTTCAGTTGCTGAGCTGCCAAATTGACCAATTGTGTTGATCATATTAACCATCACCGGTTTCAACTCACAGTGATCGGCTTCAATTTCAGGTGTGACAACTCCTGGATTAAGTCCTTCAAGATCTTCTTCAAGATAGTCTCGAATAATTCTGTTTCGTGCAAGAATCACTCATCCTCCTACTGGAACATCTTGATTCATATTGCCGTCTTGATTAGCCATTGCTACTCATAACATTCTTTGAGTCTTTGCAAGGTTAGTTCGATTTCTGGATCAAAGGGATATTCTGGTGTTATCGGTCTCGCCCTGGTCATATACCAATGCAAAACCAAAGTTTGTTAGCCCTTTGAATCTTAAACAAGAAAAATAAAAGTGCAAGAAAATAAAAACAAAGTTGCTATTGCTAATCCCCGGCAACGGCACCAAAAACTTGTTGCACGTAATAAGTGCTCCGCAATTGTGCAAGTGTACACGTCGCAAGTTATAGTATAAAAGATATTGTCTCCACAGGGATTGGTGCCACTTCAGGAATCTAATCTCTTGTACTGTAAAAAGTAAAAGAAACACAAGTAGATGATTGTAGGAGTTTTAACTAACAACTAAACTATAAAGCAGATAAGTAAAAGAAGATGTAATTAAATGAGAGAGAATAAGCCAGGTTATCGTGAGTTGAGGTGTGATAGCCAATTGGATCGTCTTGGTAAAAGAGTGCAAGGGCAACTCAGTTGCCGTGGCAACTTGCTCAGTGGGATTTCCTTGGCAACTAACCGATGGCTGCCTGGGCGACTACTTGGGCGGCTGGGCAGCAACTTCAAGGTTCGGCGGAGCGTTCTTCAATGGTTTCTTCTTATCCCTAAGTCAAAACTCTAGCTATTTGTGCATGCCTTGATAATACATCCCTGCGTGAATCAAGGGTGAACAACAACCAATCTTGCGCTCCTCTTAGCCATTGAAATCCTTAACTTATTCCTAAGCCGGAGTAATCTTCACCATCAATAGATTGAATAAAGACCATACTCATTCGTTTCTTGAATCTAACTCTCCCGATATTAGATAAATAGGTGAAGTTACGAGATCCTCTCCCAATTCACTCGCAAACAAGAATAAGAACCAAGAATGAGTAAACCTTGAATTGAAAGTGCAAACTCTTATTACCTAAACAAAATCCAATTGTTTCTCACAACCACAAGACACAATAACCTTAGCCAAGTAGATTTAGTTCATGGCTAGGTTCCAAAGAAACACAAGACAAAGAATTCCTAGCATAAACCTAATTGAACAAAGAAGAAAAAGATGAAGAATGGTTGAAGCCTCTTTGTCGAAAAATTTCTCTCCTCCCCCCTTTGGAGTTGACGGCTTGATCCTTAATTTATAGGGCTAGGTCGAAGTCTTTTTTGAGGAGGAAGTTAAGTTGGAATTAAATATCTTTAAAGAATATAGTTTTTTATTATATTTAAATTCCTTCTAGAATTTCTCCTATCTTCTTGGGATTTAATTTCTCTTTAACCTCTTCATGGAAATCAAACTCCTTTGGGATTTAGCTTTGCTCCACGTCATCTTGGGCTTATCTAGTCATCACCATATCATCTTATCCCTTGTCGAAAATTGCCCTAGCAACTAGCTCGGCAACTCCTTCATCCATTGCCCTGGCAACTAGTTCCAGCCTTACTTTGGCAAGTGATTCTGCACACACACACAAAAACACACCAAAGCAGTATCTTTTTCCACAAAATTGAGCAAAATATGAAATCAAGCTCGTCCACTAAGGAAACGATGCAAACATGCATGAATGACTAATAATGCAACTAATATGAGCCTAAGTCTAGCAATAATAAGGCTAAAAATGGTAATAAAAATAGTACTTTTGAACACTTAACATTAGGAACACAAACTCTATCCTTAAAATAGAGCAGCCCATTCGAATGAATGAAGATATCAGAATTTGGTTCTGGATCTCGTTTCAACATGATAACTTGAAGATCAGGGTCGGTTTGTTGAAGATCTTTGATTCTAGAGATCAAGTTGGATTGAACTTGGAGTTTAGACAAGAGTCCATGCTTTTTGTACACTCAGAAGTGTGCATTGATTGCATGAGAAGCTACAAGGAGAGTTATAGAATTAGGTTCACGGATTCAACAGGAATTTTCAAGGATATGCCCATCTACAAGGCTTTCAAATTGCTTAACCAAGCTCAATTTACGACTAAGAGCATCCGTAACTACGTTGGCTTTTCCAGGATGATAATCAATGACCAAGTCATAGTCTTTCAACAATTCCATCCACCTTCTTTGTCTCAAGTTCAAATCCTTCTGGGTCAAGAAGTATTTAAGGCTTTTTTGATCGGTGTATAGGTAACACTTCTCACCGTACAAGTAGTATCTCCATATCTTGAGAGCAAACACGATGGCAGCCAATTCTAGATCGTGTGTATGGTAGTTTAACTCGTGAGGCTTCAATTGACGTGATGCATATGCTACAATGTTGCCTCCTTGCATCAGGACATATCCTAGTCCTGAATGTGATGCATCACTGTACACGGTGAACTCTTTTCCCTATTCTAGCTGTATAAGGACTGGGGCATGGGTCAAGGTTTGCTTAAGCTGGTTGAAACTTCTTTGTTGTCTCTCTAACCATTCGAATGGTTCATCCTTTAGAAGGAGCTTGGTCGAGGGTGTGGCTAAGGTTGAAAATCCCTTGACGAATCGTCGATAATACCCTGCTAAAACAAGAAAGCTTCTGACCTTACCTACATTCCTCAGAGGTAACCAATCCAAGATAGATTGAATATTCTTTGGGTCTACTTTGATCCCTTCTACCGAGATGATATGTCCGAGAAACAAAACTTCTGCTAACCAGAATTCATACATGGAAAACATTGCAAATAGCTGACGTTCTCGGAGAGTTTACAAAACAATTCGGAGGTGTTCAACATGTTTTCCTTGTTTCAAGAATAGACCAAGATGTCGTCTATGAATACTACCACGAATTTATCAAGATAGGGCTTGAATACTCGATTCATGAGGTCCATGAATGCAGCTAGGGCATTGGTTAACCTGAATGGAATTACAAAGAATTCATAGTGACCATATCGAGTTTGAAAGGTTGTCTTGGGTACGTCTTCTTCTTTCACCCTCATTTGGTAATATCCGAATCGAAGGTCGATCTTTGAAAACACTGCAGCATCCTTAAGTTGGTCAAAGAGATCTTTAATCCTTGGCAAAGGATATCGATTCTTGATAGTGAGCTGGTTCAATTGTCGGTAATCAATACAAAGTCTCATCGTGTCATCTTTCTTCTTCACGAACAAGACAAGAGCACCCCAGGGATATGAGCTAGGCCAAATGAAATCCTTGTCTTGTAGCTCTTGAAGTTGCTTTTGGAATTCTTTCAACTCAATTGGTGCCATTTGATAGGGCATAATGGACACCAGATTCTTTCCAGGCTGGACATCAATCTCGAACTCCATTTCTCTGGTTGAAGGGTGACTAGGGATTTCCTTGGAAAAAGAATCAATGAATTTAGATACAACAAGGATAGTTGACAATCCAAAATCATATTCATCTCGTTTAATCATGGCAGCAAAGATGGATGTAGGTTTCTTATCAATAAGAATGATGGATTCCTTTCCTAGACCTCAGAGATAAAGTCTTCGATTTTGGCAATCTACCCAAGCTTGGTGTTTCCCTAACCAATCTAGTCCCAATACTAGATCGAATTCACAAGATGGCAAGACATATAGATCAATAGGGAAAGGTATATTTCGAATGGTTATGGGACATTCCATGGAAAGGAAGTTAATGGACATGATTCTCCCTATAAGGTTCGAAACTACAAGGCCTTTATCAATAGTTTCGGGTTTCAATTTCAATTTAGCAATCAAGGATGAGAAAATAAAAGAATAGGTAGACCCCGAATCAATTAAAGCATAAGCAGGACTTGAATTTAATTCAGTAGTACCTGTGATGACATCGCGAGACTCTTCGTCTTCTTTTCCCTGAATGTGATAGATTTGAGCAGGGGCTCGAGACTCCTGATGTGTAGAAGCCGATTGCTGACCTCTAACCTTGCTTTGATTTCCCGATTGAGCTTGTCTCAGGCCTTTGTTACGATTGGAAGGTACGGCACTAGCTTTTACCAAGGCTCAAGTCGAGAGCTTGTTAGGATTTTGGGGACAATCCTTGATGTAGTGATCCGAGCCTCCATACAAGTAACACAGGCTAGATTGAGTTTTGCACTGACTCGAGTGGAGCTTTTGGCAGAACTTGCAAGTAGGGACTTGAGTAGCTTTTCTAGGATTCCCCGTGCTATTAACAGAGATAACCGGGGTTGAGGGCTTGGATACCGATTGGGGTCTCAGTATGTAGTTACTTTTCTGAGCATGAGTGAAGGTTGAAGAGCTTTATTTGTGATTCTTAGCTTTCTTAGACTGCCAATGAGGCTTGTCATCATTCTTGGATCTCTTATCATTCTAATGGCTACCACCCTTTCATTTCTCCGAAGCTTTTATCTTTTCCTCGATTGCAATGGCTCGATTAACCAGATTTTGGAAATATGTAATCCCCAGAGCTGTAAACATGGGACTTAGTTCGTTGTTGAGACCATCGATAAACATTCTACACTTGTCTGCATCAATTTTTATATACTCTGAGCCGTACTTCCAGTACTTGAAGAAATCACTCACGTATTGCTCAATGGGTCTGCCACCTTGCTTCAAGTACAAGAAATGCTTCCGAGGCTCGTCTAGGTATTGATCCATGATATACTTCTTCTTAAATTACTCGAGAAAGAATTTCCAAGTAATGAAGTTAGCAGGGGCAGTCAAGGTTGTGGTTTCCCACCAACTTAATGCTTCATCTGCCAAGAGAGCTATGGCACATTCAAGTTTGTGTTCGTCAGAACACGGAAGTTGTTTAGTGAGTATTCGAGTAGTAGCCTTTAGCCAGTACTCGGCTACTTCAGGATAGGCTTCATTAGCACCGATGAAGGTATAGGCCTAGTGTTGAGCCAGCTTGTCGATTGGAGCTCTATTTGGCATAGTAGCAGGAGGCACAACAGGATGGTCTCGTTTTAGATTGGTTACAAGATGATCGAACATCTCCTTCATGCTAAGGAGACATTCTCTTTGAACAGGATGAATAGCAGGGGCTTCCTGCTGAGCTTGAGCTTGTTCTCGAGGTTCAGTCTGATCTCAAGGTTCAGCTTGTCTCTAAGGATTTTATTCCATCCTCACATTGTCTCCTTCATTCGAGGAGCCTTCAGGACTTTCATTGTCCTGGCGAAGTCTCGTTTCAGACATTTCTAGTTCAAATAGAACAAGAAGGGTTCAATTTAAGCAAGAACACAAGCATACTTGAAATACAACTCCTAGGTGGCACAATTTAATCATATATGATGCATGATGGCCCAGTTTAGTCCGAGAATCTGCTAAACCTTTAGCTCTGAATACCACTTCTCTAACACCCCTCGCCCGGGTTAGAAGTAACTCGGCCTAGGAGTGTTAAAACAAGCAAATAAGCAAGCACACAAGAATGCACAAGAATTCAAGCCATTTAAAACTTCCGAACTCATCCCTATTAGATGAGTTACTTGCCTAACAAGAAACCCAAACAAGCAACAAGAACATGATTTTTAGACATTATAGCTTACCAAATATAAACATAGGCCTCCAAGTATCAATCAAGGAGATATAAACATAGCCAATTATACATGTAGGCAATCTAATACACTCAAGGCAAGATTCAAATTCATTTCAAGTTTATTCATGTATGCACAACTTTGATCCATTTCAAGACAATGTCAAACATGGTTTCAATGTCATATTCATGTCAAGTTAACTAAGGATAATCTTCTAGCATTTTACATTCAAGACAAGGATACATATAATGTTGGTTAGTAAACATGGTCACAATTGTATTCATTCGAATCATACCACCATCAACATGCCTTCAAGCAAGTTTAACATCATCTAGAAATCATGACTAACTTATCATGACCTTAATTACTTGAACTAGTAGCAACCTAACGAATAGAGCATTCAGGAGTTAAGCATATAGTGTCCCATTGTTAAGCACATTCGAATATAACTAGATCATGTAACCAAGTACCATTTTCCACATTCAACAAGTCATGCCTAATTCATTCACAGAGCATCTGGATATCATGGGCATCATGTAACACCCCCTACCCGGGTTAGTAGCAACCCAACTCGGAAGCGTTACTTAACAAGCAAGTAATGATCAAGGCAAGAACAATACAAGAAATTCAAGAACAAGCAAGCAACCATATCACACTTACCTATCATACAAGCAACTCACAATTGATTCTTATTCAACCTAAACCATTCGGCTATCTAGACAAGACCACTAGATTAATTCCTTTCATGCTTACATTACAAGTTACTACTTTCATAGTTCATATTACCACATTCAATGTTTGTTACCTATCCTATTTGAATTACCTAAGAGTACCAACATGTTTTGTTTCAATTAAAGGTTCCTTAGTTTGTATACATTTAGACATCTTAATCCTATACTTACTAAACATGATTATCTAAACATTCAATAGCATGAAACTAGTTCTATTCAAGCCTTATACTAACTCATACATTCGACCAATTACACATGATACATAAAATTGCATAAACTTGTTTTCAATCAAGCCTTACTCTATTCATATGCATTCGGCAAGCATCATACTAATCTCAAGCATATACATCATGATGTATACACACACACAAGTGACCATATGGTTCTCAATATATTCGAATAGAAGGCAAGCAACGTAGTTTGGTTGTCCTATATTCAATTCAAGCAAGTCATGTACACAAACAAAGCATTAAATTGTTATCAAGGTAAACTAGATCAAGTATTTGATCAATCCATTCTTAATTCACCAGATGCGCAGCAACAACATTCATTACATGATACTTAAGTTCATTACATACTTCATAATGTCATACAAGATCCAGACATAGTAGGCCCATCAAGAACATTATATACATGTACCAAAATGCATGTTCAACTAACTATAAACATTCTAGTGCCACCATTCTAGGAGATATACAAAACAAGTATGGAATCATACTTAGGCAAACTTATGTGACTTGCTTCTTGCTCAAGGTAACAGGCTTTAAGATCAAGAAATGAATGAATCCTTTATCATGTAGTTGGGAAGAATGAAAACAAGAGTGATAAGTACAAGAATGTACTTAGTGAGGTAGTACTAAGTCTAACCAATTGTTATTTCAAGTTTTATGTGTCATTTAATCAAGTATAGAACTAGCTAAGGCTTTCAAGCATTAGAGTGATCTTAGCTAGGCTTTCAAGCATCAAGAAAATCCTATCTAAGGATATAATGCATCAAGAATATCCTAATTAAAGATTCAAGCATTCGACCATTCAAGGGACAAGAATAAAGAAATTCATATCATGAATCAAGTACATCATGCTTGCAAAACAAGAAATCAAGGAGTCATGCTTTCAAGTCAAGTAACATACAAATTCATGGCATTCAAGACAATTAACATATGATGTAGGATTGTTATTTCAATTGTTATTCATTAAACAACCTCCTTGGTACTTAGTTTGTATAGGTAATCGAGTCTCCAACCAACTATCGCCACAAGATGCACCATAGTGTTGGTCAACCCTCCTACTGTCGCCAAAGACCACATACGTACCCTCCGTCTGTCGTCAAATAGGGGCCTTAGCCCTGGACCGTAGTCCACCCTTACACAATGAGCTCTAGACTCTAAGGCATGCCCTTCTACCTAGTCCAACTAGCTACCAAGGTTGTTCGATTTACCATTTATTCATGTGTTTCAAGATCAGTATCATATCAAGCAAGTTCATTTCATATTAGGCCCTTAGGCCATTGAGCCATAGCTCACATATCAAGTAGTTGCATGTTTCATTTCATAAAGATGAGATGATATCTCAAGCACGTTCTTTAGCATTCAATCACAAGCATCATGCCACATACAAGTACCAATATACTATACAAACATGCTTAGCATTCGAAATAGACATGTATTCAAGATGTGATCTAGTTTCATGCATTACTATTCATTCTTCCCTTATTAAGCCAAGTCCATGATTAAGTTCATTAAACATTTCAGGAATGTAAACAAGAATACATTGGTTAGGACCTAGTCCTAACCCTAGAGGTAACTGCACTCACAATACTCCAAGCTTAGCTAGTCTTGGATCCACACTCTTTTATTCTTGGCTTTGGATGATCCACTCTATCCTCTTCCACCAAGTTTACTCTTGGTTCTATCACATTACAAGTACAAACATATGTCAAAACAAGTTCATATGATCACCAAATCAAGTCAATGTCACAAGCACATAACATTCACAATCTTGGCAGGATGCTCATATACATTTTCCATTACACTTAATTACACTTTTATACATTCTAGTTCATGTAAAACAAGGCATAATCAAAGGCCTAAAACTGTTTACAATACAGTTTACAAAATGCCACAAAACAATGTGCATTTGTCTATACAGTTGTTGGCAGGCAGCTTGCACTCTAGTCACTTAATCATGCATAACTTTCAATCCGTACATCAGATTTTCAATTGGTTTACACCATTGGAAAGCTAACAAAATTGTCTTTAGGAATATATAAGGATTGAATTTTATTTCTTTTCCAATTAATACAGTTTTTAACTTAAAGATAGGGCATCTTGCTATACTGGACAGTTTGCACTGTCCCTAGTGTTTCTACTCTACATTTCAGTTTACAACCCATAATTTATCTATGTTTTCTCCTAATGAATTTATACATACCAAGGTGTTGTCCATAACAATTTCAGCCTTAAATTCATTATATAAAATTTATAGTGATTTTTTAAAGTCACTACCCAGAACAGAGCATTCTGGGCAGATTACACTAGGTTCGATTTCTAGCTTCTTAACTCATTTTAGCAAGGTCCTAACATGGAAATTCCATTCATGTTCATGTTCATACATGTATAATTCATCATAATTCACCTAGAAATGTTCGTAAAATAGGACATTGTCATGTTGAACCTAGTTTGATCTATTTGATCACATTGCACATCCATTTCATCAACTAGGCAGTCCATTGCTTAATTTAACTAGTCCAATTAGTTGTAGTCATTTTCCAGCAACATATCTATTCAATTAAATCTTCATTTTCTCTAGCAACATGATCAAAAAAGGGTTCTATGTTCATTTAACATGTTTACACAATTTCTCCATCAAAACAGTCCCTAATCAAGATTGTTTTCAATCATGTTCATATCTCTCAAATTTTCAGCAACTACATGTATACTTCATTAGCAATTTAGTTACTAGCATTCAATTTCCAAGCTATAATTGAAGCTAGCATGTTCCTAACACACATAGAAATCATCCAATTTCATCAAAGCAACAAGAACATCATCATTTGCATATTCAAACAATCTATAACAAGTTAGAATCAAGTACTATACCTTCTCCAAGCTAAATTTGATCAATGGTTGAATCAAAAAGCTTGAATTGAAGGTGATGAACAAAGCTTTTCTTTCTTTCCCCTTTCTCTCACACAATCGGCTATGGAGGATGATAATGGGAGGAAGATGACAATATGTTTGTTCATCTTTCTTCCTTGGCCGTGAGTCATCATCCAAATTGACACATGTTCTCCTCCAATGAGGACATGTGTCAAGGCCTTGATCTAATTTTTATTTTACGTGCAATCTATAGAATTTTGCATGTTCACATTTCTATCCTTCTATTTATGCCTTCTAGTTTTAATTTCAATTCTATTTGGTTGTAATTTCACTTATTTGATCTTAAGGATGGCCAATGTTCAATTTTCTTTAAATTGATTTTCGCATATATTAAATTAGCCTATATTTTAGATAGTGGTAACATTACTAGGCCAATTTTAGGGTGTTACACATCAAGCTTTACCAACCAAGTCTTTACAAGCTTCTAAAGGTCAAGGCCATATATATACAAACTTCAAAATGAACGAAATGCATGATCTAGCTTAATTATGTACATATCTAGGTGCCACCAACAAGGAGAGTTACAAAATAGATTCGAAGTCATACTTCTAGCTCTGCTTGTGTCTTGCTTCGAGCTCAAGGAAGATAGCTTTAAGATCTCTTTAAACCTGTGGTTTGGGAAGGATGGAAACAAGAGTGATAAGTACATAATGTACTTAGTGAGGTATCAACTATTTACTAGCCAATTATCAAGTTTAGGTAGTCTTTAATCAAGTACAACCTAGCTAAGGTTTGAGCATGTGAAGTCAAGTCTAGCATAAGATTTCAAGTATTTCAAGCCAAGTAGGGAGTCAAGTAGTCATGTATAGCTATTACCATTTATATACATCATCACAAGCACAAGAACATATAACAAGGTCTCAATTTCAAGTAATATACATTAGTTCATGCTTCAACACAATTTGAATAGCAATGTACAGGAAGGTTGTTTCCATTTCAAGTTTGATCGAGTATTAAATCAAGACAAGAAGCGTGTTCAAGCATATCAATTCGAGTATGATCACTTTTCAAGTAACATGTAAGCAAGCAAATTCAAGGTATCAAGTCAAGTATCATTCAAGCTTTAGGCCATGTTTTTCTTTCTTTCTTATTCATTTTAGATTAGGCCTTGGTACATAGTTATGTCTAGGTAATCAAGTCACCAACCAAACTGTTGCCAAAACAAAAAACTGGTCATATCTCTTCTACTGTCGCCAGTGACCATAACACACATCCCTCCTACTGTCGCCAAATAAGGGCCTTGCCCAGGACCGTAGTCCACCCAATCACAATGAGCTCTAGACTCTATGGCATGCCATCCTACCTAGGACCAACTAGCAACCAAGGGTTTGTTTGATTTACTTGTCAATTAATTAAGCTTCAAGATTTCAAGTCAAGTCAAGTACACATAACAAGATCTAGGCAAGTTAGTAGCTTATTCAAAGCATCCCTTTCAAGTGTTTATCTATCAAGGTCAAGATAGCCCTTAAGCCATTCGAGCCTTAGCTCAATTTATCATGCATTCATTATAATTCGAGCAAGTTTGCATTTCATGTCATCATTAGCATCAAGCAAGATCATGTCTAAGCATTCTTGATTCATTCAAATAGGTCAATACAAGAAACCATAGAAGATCAATCCATTTGCTTACATGATCCATTTGCATTACCAAATCATATTTCAAGCATATCTTAATACCAAGTTTCCATTTAAGCCATTCTTTCCTTAATTCATTTAGAAGCATAGTTTAGATTCATTTCATGGCATGAACATATCAATGGAATAGTAGTCATGCATATTTGGTTAGGACCTAAGTCCTAACCCTATATAAAAGCTACACTCACAAGTCCTCCAAGCTAGTTTTGATCATTGATCTAAATCCCTTTTTGCTTGTTATTAGGTTGCCCAACTCTATCTTCTTCAACAAGATCCACTCCTTTTCTAACAATACATCCAATATAATGGAATCAAAATCAACAACCAAACAATACGTTTCAAGAAAATCCAAGTTCACAAGAAACTAGAGTCAAGCATTGTATTTCCAACAATCAAACAATTCAAGCATTTCTATTTAGCATTTTCATTCATGTTAACTTAGCTATTGTATACATTGTAAAACAATTTTATCCTTTCAATCTATTAAAACAGTTTAGCCCTGCTCTTAAACTGCCCAAAGCAGTCCCATTTTAACTGTATTTACAATGTTATACAAAACAGTCCCCAACAGTCCAATTTTTTGCTAAAACAGTCCAACTAAACAGCTTGCAATTACACCCTTCTATTTGTTCTACAAAATAGTCCAAATTGTGATTATCTCATGCAATTCATGTTAACACGCTTTTATACTAATTTCCCCTTTCTTTAAGTCACCATTTCCAGCCCTT
The DNA here is from genome assembly GCA_019671005.1 of Hibiscus mutabilis. Taxonomy (NCBI): domain Eukaryota; kingdom Viridiplantae; phylum Streptophyta; class Magnoliopsida; order Malvales; family Malvaceae; genus Hibiscus; species Hibiscus mutabilis. The sequence goes on along the minus strand of CM033716.1, from coordinate 57,668,372 downwards.
AATTCATGCAATTCAGTCCATAGATTATTCATGGTTTCAATTCTAGTCCCTAATTCACATACATCTCAACAAACATCTTAAAATAGTCCAGTTGATCATTATTCAAGCAATTCAATCCAGAAAGCATTTAAATTAACTTTCCCCTGTTTTAAATTCATAAATTCCAGCCCTCAATTCTGTCAAAACAGTCCAAGATTTTTCAATTCTTTCAAAACAGTCCCTAGTTAGCCATTTAACAATCAAGTGTGACTAGTTTCATTTCAAGCTAAATTTTCACTATCCAAACATGATTTTCAATTGATTAACATCTCAATTTAGTATGTATCTAAATTTCTAGCAAGCTTTTTACTCAATTCAAGTCCCAATTCATGGACAATTCGAATTACCTTATCAAATTACATGATCATTCAAAAAATAGTTTCATTCATGTAAATATACCATTCAGTCAAGCATAATTTCATCCTATTTTAAATAACATTTCAACCACATTTCAAGCTACAATCCAAGGCAGTTTCAAGCATAAACATTTAACATACAATTCTATAAATCCAAGTTCAATTACTATCATCAATCAATCATTTGAACAAGTTTGCTAGGGAGGAAGGACTTAGAAATCACTTAAAATATTCCTAGCTTTCCAATTACATAAAAGATAAGGTCACATGCAAGCTTCCAATCTTCTACAATGGTGGCTTTTCATTTTCTAAAAGGGTTGAGAGGGTTTCAGTCAAGGAAGGAGAAAGGAAAAGTGGAGAAGATGATGAGAAAATGGACACCTATCCATGTTGTTCTCCCTTAGATTGACCGAATGCCTCCACTTGGCAAATCAATGGTCTAATTGCTTCACAACTCCTTAATTACAAATTCTAGTGCATGCAAAACAACATTTAAACATTGTTACTTTTTGGCCCATCATAATTCGGCCATTTAATTATCGAATCCATCTAATTTCGTCACTAGATTTAATCAATTCTTCTAATTTGTAAAACGTTTGTACAATTAAGTTCTAATTAGTTTGTGACATGTTACTAGGCCATTATTTGGAGTATTACAGTACCGATATGAGTAAGGGCGTATCGGTATGAGTAAGCATTATTAGACCAAGTTGTTAAGGCGTATCGTATTGGATTAGGCATATCGATGCAAAATTTTGCCACTAGAATTTAAATAATGAACGGGGTACTGGTACGAAAGGGGACCGTATCGATCCCTTTAAGCATAAGACTTTGGTATCGATACGGTTTATCATGTATCGGTACCAAAAAACGCTACTAGAATTGGATAATAATTAGGTCATGCATTGCGTACCGATACGGACAAACCCCATACCGATACTTTTACACTAATCTTAACGAACTTAACGATCATTAACAAGGTGTATCGGTACAACCTTTCAAGTACCAGTATCGGTACCGATATAGGTAAGTTAGTTAAAATTGTCGAAGCATGTTGTAAAACTTGCAAAATAGTCACTAAATCTTAACTGGCTAATTGAACGATTAATTGAGTTTAAAACTTGATAAAATTTGATATGCTTGTTAAGTATACATTGAATTTCACAAAGCTTAATATAATTATTGTTAAGGCCCCTAATTTATAGAAATTACAAACTAGTCCCTAAAACTTATAAAAGTTGTAATAAGGTCATTGAATGTAAAACATCATCTTGTACTGATCTATAATTCTCTCAAAATCATTGAATATGTTATTAAGATATTGAATAATTTTGAATCATAGATAAACCATCTAGAAATCATTGTGCAGTTTGTGGTATCGAGCACTGGTAGCATTCTTCGACCTAATTTTCTACCAGACCAAGAAATGGGTCTTAAATTTGTGGTATCAGAGCTAGAATTTAGTCAATTTTAGGACTGAACTAAAATATATTGTATAGTATTGCATTGCATATGTCACCTAGGAGTTTATTATTATGTATATTGTGACTTGCCGACAAGGTCGATCTCTTTCCTCTCTTATAAGTATAGATCTGTTTGAGACTAATAAAGCTTACATGAATGTTGAGCATTCCACCGGCTTGGCGACTCATGGAAAGGAGATAAAGAGGGAAGATCTTCCTAAACCTCAAGAACCTCCACAAGAAACACTAAATCTCGAAACCCTGACACAGATTGCTCAGTTTGAGTGTTACCAGAACATGGCTGGAATGTTTAAGAAATTCATGACGACTCCAAGGTCTGAGCAGGTTGCACAACCTTCTGTGGGTGCTGCCTCAACACCTTGAGCCCCTTCGAAAAACTTGCCCAAAATAGGGCTTACACATTCACCAAGAGAAATTATAACCTCAAGATTGCCGAATATTGGCTCGATAGCACGTTGAGGATATTGAATAAACAACTACAATGTTCTAATGAGCACAAGCTAGAGTGTGCTCTTGCACTAATCACTAAAGAGGCTTGATATTGGTGGGAAACAACCACCCTCACTGTCCTAGAGGGAGCAGTTATCTGGTAGTTCTTCCTACGAGAATTCCGTAAAAATACATCAGTGAGTTCTACCTGGCTGAAAGACGTATATTCCTGCACATTGAACAAGGCGAGAGGTTAGTAGAGCAATACATCCATGACTTCTACAAATATTGAAAGTATGGAGCCGAATATATCAAGAAGGAGGAAAAGAAATACAGGATGTTTATAGTAAGGCTTCGTGATAAGCTTTGCCCGTTGTTTTCTACTCTGGTATTACTGATTTTCAAGATCTTATGAATCGAGTCATTTCCACTGAAGCTACCCAGAGAACTCAAAAGACTGGCGATTCATCCTATTCTAATAAGAGGCCCCGAGATGATTCTTGTCCTCTCTACCATACAAGAAAGGAAAACAACATGGACCTAAGCAATAATATTATCAACAACCTTGTTGTTTTGGAAACATTGCAAGGCCACCGACTATGTCTCATTCTGTTGCTCAGATATTTTCTATTAATAGCACCGAAGGTTCGGGTCAAGAATCTCGATAACCTACTTGTATCTATTGCCAGAGGAGGCATCATGCAGGCCAATGTCGTAAACAAACAAGAGCTTGCTACTACTACGGCGAGCAAGGCCATATCATCAAGGATTGTTCTATGAATACTTCTAAAACCATCGCACCAACTAATACTACATCACCTACTCATTCTTTCAAGCGTAAAGGATAGAACATACAAGAATGAGAGCTACAAGGAGACCTAGTGGCTTAACAAAGACCTCAAACTGATAAGAATCTAAGCCTTCTGCTCATGTGTATCATGTGAGGAATAGGGAGGAGGAGGAGGATCCCAGCATAATTGTAGGTACCATTGAACTACATTATTATCTGGTTTATGCATTGATAGATTTTGGATCCACTCATCATTTTATAAGCAATGTATTGATAAAGAAGTTTGAGTTACAGTTTGAACCCATAGCTACTAATATCACAGTAAAAAATCCACTAGGGGATAGTGTAGTAATCACTTTAGTGTGCAAGAACTACCCCCTAATGATACAAGGGATTCCTTTTTTGGCCAACCTCATAGCCCTCCCTATTCATGAATTTGATGTAATATTGAGGCTTGATTGGCTCGGTGAGCACCAAGCTTGGTGGATTGTAGTAAAAAGAAGTTGTACCTCCATGGTCTTGGCAAGGAAAGTATAACTCTTATGAATTTGGGAGGCAATAACCCATTTTTGTGTTCCATTGAAGGCAAGAATGAAAAAGAACCACAGTTGCGAGATATCGACACTATACAAGAATTTCCCAATGTGTTTCTCGATGAACTTCCCTAGTTTCCATTACCCCTTATCGAATGGCTCTAGTTGAACTTAAAGAGTTGAAGGCTCAAATACAAGAGTTGCAGGATAAAGGTTTTATTAGACCAAGTTCCTCACCTTGGGGAGATAAGGTCCTTTTTGTTAAAAAGAAAGACGGGTCTATGCGCCTTTGCATTTACTACTGACAATTGAATAAACTGACCATAAAGAAAAAGTATCCTCTTTCGAGATTCCAAGATCTCTTTGACTAACTCAAAGATGCTACCATCTTTTCTAAGATTGATTTAAGGTCTGGGAATTACCAGATGAAAGTCAAGGAATGTCATGTGCCCAAGATTGTTTTCCTTACAAGGTACAACCACTATGAATTCATGGTGATGCCATTTGGGTTAACCAATGCACCCGCTACCTTTATAGATCTTATGAAATGGGTTTTCAGACCCTATCTTGACAAGTTCGTAGTAATGTTCATCGACAACATATTGATTTATTCCAAGAATCAAGTTGAACATCGAAATCATCTCCGTATTGTGCTTCAAACTCTCCGAGATAAGCAACTTTATTCTAAGTTCAACAATTGTGAGTTCTAGCTCACTTGAAGTTTCCTTTTGGGACACATTGGGTCAGCAGTAGGTATTCAAGTAGACTTGAAAAGATCCAAGCTATCATTGAATAGAGGTCACTGAAGAATGTTGGAGAGGTTTAGAGTTTTCTTGGTCTTGTTGGTTATTATAGGAGATTTGTTAAAGGATTCTCAATAATAGCAGCACCATTGACAAAGCTTCTTTGAAAGGACATTCATTTTGAATGGAGTGAGAGACAACAACTTAGCTTTGACTAGGTCAAGCAAGTATTAACTCATACACCGATCCTAACCCAACCCGAGTCTAGCAAGGACTATATAAGGACTATATAATGCAAAAAGGCAAGGTTATTGCTTATGCCTCGAGACAACTAAAGCCACACAAAATAAACTATCCTACCCATGATCTTGAGTTGGCTGCAATTGTGTTTGTATTGAAAATCTAGAGGCATTATCTCTACAGAGAAAAGTGTTATCTCTATACTGATCACAAGAGCCTCGAGTATTTATGGACACATAAAGAGTTGAATCTTCATCAAAAGAGATGGATGGAAATACTTAAAGATTATGATCTTGTCATTGGCTATCACCCAGGCAAGGCCAATGTTGTAGCTGATGCACTCAGTCGCAAACCTTTGTCTGCCTCTCGAGCTATTAATGCTCATTTCAAGCTTAGGAAGCATCTTCCCCTAGTAGCTAAACTCTAGATTTAGTCTACCATTGTATCAAGGATTAAGTCATTGCAAGAACAAGATCTTGAATTACAAGCCATTGTATCTAAACTTCAGAGTGATTGTGACTCTCAATTCAAAGTTAATGATGAAGGACTCCTAAGCTTCCATGGCCAAATATGTGTACCGAATGACAAGTCATTTTAAGATGAAATCCTCAAAAAATGCTCAATGTAGTCCTTTTTCTCTGCATCTTGTTTTAGTAAAGATGTATAAAGATCTTTGGGAACTTTATTGGTGGCCAGGCATTACGGATTATGTCTCCAAGTGCCTTATGTGTCAACGAGTCAAGGTCGAGCATCGTGTACCCATTGGATTATTGAAGCCTATTGAAATACCTCAGTGGAAATGGGAAAGGATCACTATAGACTTTCTTAGTGGACTACCGTTAACACCAGCCAAACACGATGCCATATGGGTCATTGTTGATCGTTTCACCAAGTTAGCTAACTTGTATATCAACAAAGTTGTCAGACTCCATGGAGTACCCAAGTCTATTATCTCCAATCGAGATCCTTAGTTTGCTTATCAATTTTGGAGAACATTGCAATAAGCTCTGGGTACCAGGGTTAACCTTAGTACAACTTTCCACCAACAATCAGATGATAGTCAGAAAGGGTAATTCTAGTAATCATTGAAATTTCTTCCATTAAAATCGTTGGAGTCACATATCAATATTTAACCCTTTTTTTACAGATTTTAGAAGACATGCTTCAATCATGACCATTGATTTTGAAGGAACCTAGGAGAAATCCTTACCTCTCATTGAATTTGCCTATAATAATAGCTACCAAGCATCAGTCAAGATGGCACCATATGAAGCACTATATGGCAAGAAATGTAGAACACCATTATGTTGGTCTGAAGTCAGTGAAGGCAAGGTGTTGGAACCTGACTTTGAGAAACTGAAGAACTAGTTACCATCATCATGACCGTCTTAAGGTTGCCTTTGACCGGCAGAAGGCCTATGCTAATCTCAATAGGTGAGACATACAATATTTTGTGGAAGAAAAATATTTTCTATAAGTATTCCCATGGAAGAAAAATTCTTTGTTTTTGCAAAAAGGGGAAACTCAGTCCCTGATTCATTGGACCCTTCAAGGTTCTTGAAAGAATTGGTTATGTGGCTTATTATTTGGCATTGCCTTAGGAATTAAGCAAGTTTCACGATGTCTTCCAAGTATCAGTGCTCTGCAAATATCGATTTGATCCATCGCACATCATCGAGCTAGAATCTATTGAGATTCAACCGAATCTAACCTACGAGGGAGAACCGATACAAATATTGGCATAAGAAGTCAAAAGACTTTGAAATAAAATGGTATTATTGGTTAAAGTGCTTTGGAGGAGTCATAAGGTTGAAGAAGCCACATGGGAACCAGAAGAAACCATGAAAAAGTAATACCCTCATCTGTTCCCTTCAAGTAAAATTTGAGGATGAATTTTCTTAAGGGGAGAATTGTAGCACCCTAAAAACTAGCCTAGCTGAAATTGGATTCTGGTGAAAAAATCGAACATCAGAAAGTCAAATTATTGCATTGACTATTGACCAAATGGTCAATTTTCCAAAGTATTGAACCTTAATTAAGCATTATTATTGACTAAGGACTATATTGGAAACATTTAAACCCAGTTGGTGACTTAGTTGCAAAGAATGAAAAGTTTGAGGCAAAAGTGTAAAGAATAATGAGTTGAGGGACTAACCTTGTAATTGGCCCCTTTCAAGCCTTGTCATCTACCATGTAGGATGAAGATATTCAATTCCTTAATACGAATGAATGCTTAGGAATTTAAAGATTAAACGAAAGTAAAGATAGAAAACTTATTGAATGCTTTAGTTGAAGCAAACTATTATCATCTTCATCTTCAACCTTAGGAAGCCAAGCAAGAACCAGCATTGAAGACATTGACAAAGCTTATATTTCTTTGGTTTCTTAATCCCATCTTGTTGCTAACATTTGGTGTAAGCAAAACCCCTTAAACTATTGAGGTTTTCCTTGGCCAAAACAAGATGAATATCATGTTAAAGGATCTTAAATCCTATAAGTCTATCTATGGATTCCAAATTTAAATATATATTGTTTCATAGCTAAAAGTTGCTATGAATTTAAGTATTGCTATTGAAATCATTAGAGCAATAATTTTTCCCTAGCTCAACCCATTGAAGGTAGAGAATCACTTACTCCATCGAAGGCTAAAATGTCAACAGGCAAGGGAATCACCATCTAGGAGCCCTGAAAGCTTCAAGAGTATCGACGACTGTAGTCGGAGTCTTGAGATTGGCTAGGTGTCTTTCCGATTCCATTTCCATTATTTATTATATAGTTAACATGTTGCAAGGTTCTATTGCAATGAGTCATCTTAGGAGGTATCATTGGTAAGCCCATGAGTTTATTGCATTGAATTATTGACCATCGAATCCTCGTTATTACCTTTGACATCAGCGAAACATTAATACAAGATTATATTGTTATTAATATTATTATTGGCTTAGTTACCGAACCTTGGATTCGAAGGGACTTTGGATACAATTGGCAGGTCATAGAATTTATGAGCACATTGGTATGGAGTGGACTACGGTCCTTGATCCAAGGAAAATAATATTAATGTTGATTTCAAGAATTAAGCATAAGTATAAATTGAACATGTGGCTATAACATGAAGTGATATGCATATTATTGTTATTGATATTGTTTATGACTAACTCACTTTGCAAAGTATGCCTAATGCATTTCAGGTTAAGAAGTTTACTATACAAGATTCGGGGAAGTTGGAGTTTTGGCAAGTCACAGTCTAGTAAAGTAATGTCTTTTGTTACTTTTTAACTCCTAGAATGGTGGCAATATAGTTAAATAAGTCACATGCGACCTTTTTGATATAACTAAGTGTTTGTATGTGGCTGTGAACTTAAATGGCCTTAAGTGACTCTTTAGTATTGTATGAAATGGGTAGAAATGGCATATTAGGCCTAAAAAGGTAAAAACATGGTAAACAGATCTGTATTACTACCAAACTTTGCATGCTATATGATTTAGGTAATTATAACTCACCTTTAAAATTCCATTGAATTTGGATACTTTTTGATTGGCTAAAATGCTCAAAAACCAGACATAATCTATAACTACAGAACATGGCGTCACGATACGAGTAGGGGCGTATCAATATGAGTATGCATTATTAGATCAAGTTATTAAGGCATATCGGTATGAATTTTTGCCACTGGAATTTGTATAATAAATGAGGTATCGGTACAGAAGGGGACCGACCGATCCCCTTAAGCATAAGAATTTGGTATCGATACGGTTCATCACGTATCGGTACCGAAAATTGCTACAGGAATTGGATAATAATTAGGTCATGCATTGTGTACCGATACGGGCAAACCTCGTACCGATACCTTTACACTAATCTTATCGAACTTAACGGACATTGACAAGGTGTATTACAACCTTTCTTGAGTATCGATACCGACCGATATAGGTAAGTTAGTTAAAATTACCATAGCATGTTGTAAAACTTGCAAAATTGTCATTAAATCTTAATTGGCTAATTGAACGATTAATTGAGTTTAAAACTTGATAAAATTTGATATGCTTGTTAAGTGTACATTCAATTTCACAAAGCTTAATATAATTATTGTTAAGGACCCTAATTTATAGAAATTACAAACTAGTCCCTAAAACTTATAAAAGTTGTAATAAGGGTCCTTGAATGTAAAATATCATCTTGTACTGATCTATAATTTTCTCAAAATCATTGAATATGTTATTAAGATATTGAATAATTTTGAATCATAGATAAACCATCTAGAAATCATTGTGCAGTTTTGTGGTATCGAGCACCTTTGTAGCATTCTTCGACCTAATTTTCTACCGACCAAGAAATGGGTCTTAAATTTGTGGTATCAGAGCTAGAATTTAGTCAATTTTAGGACTGAACTAAAATATATTGTATAGTATTGCATTGCATATGTCACCTAGGAGTTTATTATTATGTATATTGTGACTTGCCGACAAGGTCGATCTCTTTCCTCTCTTATAAGTATAGATCTGCTTTGAGACTAATAAAGCTTACATGAATGTTGAGCATTCCACCGCTTGGCGACTCATGGAAAGGAGATAAAGAGGGAAGATCTTCCTAAACCTCAAGAACCTCCACAAGAAACACTAAATCTCGAAACCCTGACACAGATTGCTCAGTTTGAGTGTTACCAGAACATGGCTGGAATGTTTAAGAAATTCATGACGACTCAAGGTCCGAGCAGGTTGCACAACCTTCTGTGGGTGCTGCCTCAACACCTTGAGCCCCTTCGAAAAATCTTGCCCAAAATAGGGCTTACACATTCACCAAGAGAAATTATAACCTCAAGATTGCCGAATATTGGCTCGATAAAGACGTTGAGGATATTGAATAAACAACTACAATGTTCTAATGAGCACAAGCTAGAGTGTGCTCTTGCACTAATCACTAAAGAGGCTTGATATTGGTGGGAAACAACCACCCTCACTGTCCTAGAGGGAGCAGTTATCTGGTAGTTCTTCCTACGAGAATTCCGTAAAAATACATCAGTGAGTTCTACCTGGCTGAAAGACGTATATTCCTGCACATTGAACAAGGCGAGAGGTTAGTAGAGCAATACATCCATGACTTCTACAAATATTGAAAGTATGGAGCCGAATATATCAAGAAGGAGGAAAAGAAATACAGGATGTTTATAGTAAGGCTTCGTGATAAGCTTTGCCCGTTGTTTTCTACTCTGTGGTATTACTGATTTTCAAGATCTTATGAATCGAGTCATTTCCACTGAAGCTACCCAGAGAACTCAAAAGACTGGCGATTCATCCTATTCTAATAAGAGGCCCCGAGATGATTCTTGTCCTCTCTACCATACAAGAAAGGAAAACAACATGGACCTAAGCAATAATATTATCAACAACCTTGTTGTTTTGGAAACATTGCAAGGCCACCGACTATGTCTCATTCTGTTGCTCAGATATTTTCTATTAATAGCACCGAAGGTTCGGGTCAAGAATCTCGATAACCTACTTGTATCTATTGCCAGAGGAGGCATCATGCAGGCCAATGTCGTAAACAAACAAGAGCTTGCTACTACTACGGCGAGCAAGGCCATATCATCAAGGATTGTTCTATGAATACTTCTAAAACCATCGCACCAACTAATACTACATCACCTACTCATTCTTTCAAGCGTAAAGGATAGAACATACAAGAATGAGAGCTACAAGGAGACCTAGTGGCTTAACAAAGACCTCAAACTGATAAGAATCTAAGCCTTCTGCTCATGTGTATCATGTGAGGAATAGGGAGGAGGAGGAGGATCCCAGCATAATTGTAGGTACCATTGAACTACATTATTATCTGGTTTATGCATTGATAGATTTTGGATCCACTCATCATTTTATAAGCAATGTATTGATAAAGAAGTTTGAGTTACAGTTTGAACCCATAGCTACTAATATCACAAAGAAAAAATCCACTAGGGGATAGTGTAGTAATCACTTTAGTGTGCAAGAACTACCCCTAATGATACAAGGGATTCCTTTTTGGCCAACCTCATAGCCCTCCCTATTCATGAATTTGATGTAATATTGAGGCTTGATTGGCTCAGTGAGCACCAAGCTTGGTGGATTGTAGTAAAAGAAGTTGTACCTCCATGGTCTTGGCAAGGAAAGTATAACTCTTATGAATTTGGGAGGCAATAACCCATTTTTGTGTTCCATTGAAGGCAAGAATGAAAAAGAACCACAGATTCTGAGATATCGACACTATACAAGAATTTCCCAATGTGTTTCTCGATGAACTTCCTAGTTTCCATTACCCTTATCGAATGGCTCTAGTTGAACTTAAAGAGTTGAAGGCTCAAATACAAGAGTTGCAGGATAAAGGTTTTATTAGACCAAGTTCCTCACCTTGGGGAGATAAGGTCCTTTTTGTTAAAAAGAAAGACGGGTCTATGCGCCTTTGCATTTACTACTGACAATTGAATAAACTGACCATAAAGAAAAAGTATCCTCTTTCGAGATTCCAAGATCTCTTTGACTAACTCAAAGATGCTACCATCTTTTCTAAGATTGATTTAAGGTCTGGGAATTACCAGATGAAAGTCAAGGAATGTCATGTGCCCAAGATTGTTTTCCTTACAAGGTACAACCACTATGAATTCATGGTGATGCCATTTGGGTTAACCAATGCACCCGCTACCTTTATAGATCTTATGAAATGGGTTTTCAGACCCTATCTTGACAAGTTCGTAGTAATGTTCATCGACAACATATTGATTTATTCCAAGAATCAAGTTGAACATCGAAATCATCTCCGTATTGTGCTTCAAACTCTCCGAGATAAGCAACTTTATTCTAAGTTCAACAATTGTGAGTTCTAGCTCACTGAAGTTTCCTTTTTGGGACACATTGGGTCAGCAGTAGGTATTCAAGTAGACTTGAAAAGATCCAAGCTATCATTGAATAGAGGTCACTGAAGAATGTTGGAGAGGTTTAGAGTTTTCTTGGTCTTGTTGGTTATTATAGGAGATTTGTTAAAGGATTCTCAATAATAGCAGCACCATTGACAAAGCTTCTTTGAAAGGACATTCATTTTGAATGGAGTGAGAGACAACAACTTAGCTTTGACTAGGTCAAGCAAGTATTAACTCATACACCGATCCTAACCCAACCCGAGTCTAGCAAGGACTATATAAGGACTATATAATGCAAAAAGGCAAGGTTATTGCTTATGCCTCGAGACAACTAAAGCCACACAAAATAAACTATCCTACCCATGATCTTGAGTTGGCTGCAATTGTGTTTGTATTGAAAATCTAGAGGCATTATCTCTACAGAGAAAAGTGTTATCTCTATACTGATCACAAGAGCCTCGAGTATTTATGGACACATAAAGAGTTGAATCTTCATCAAAAGAGATGGATGGAAATACTTAAAGATTATGATCTTGTCATTGGCTATCACCTGTGCAAGGCCAATGTTGTAGCTGATGCACTCGAAAAACCTTTGTCTCCTCTCTCGAGCTATTAATGCTCATTTCAAGCTTAGGAAGCATCTTCCCTAGTAGCTAAACTCTAGATTTAGTCTACCATTGTATCAAGGATTAAGTCATTGCAAGAACAAGATCTTGAATTACAAGCCATTGTATCTAAACTTCAGAGTGATTGTGACTCTCAATTCAAAGTTAATGATGAAGGACTCCTAAGCTTCCATGGCCAAATATGTGTACCAATGACAAGTCATTTTAAGATGAAATCCTCAAAAATGCTCAATGTAGTCCTTTTCTCTCTGCATCTTGTTTTAGTAAAGATGTATAAAGATCTTTGGGAACTTTATTGGTGGCCAGCATTACGGATTATGTCTCCAAGTGCCTTATGTGTCAACGAGTCAAGGTCGAGCATCGTGTACCCATTGGATTATTGAAGCCTATTGAAATACCTCGGTGGAAATGGGAAAGGATCACTATAGACTTTCTTAGTGGACTACCGTTAACACCAGCCAAACACGATGCCATATGGGTCATTGTTGATCGTTTCACCAAGTTAGCTAACTTGTATATCAACAAAGTTGTCGACTCCATGGAGTACCCAAGTCTATTATCTCCAATCGAGATCCTTAGTTTGCTTATCAATTTTGGAGAACATTGCAATAAGCTCTGGGTACCAGGGTTAACCTTAGTACAACTTTCCACCAACAATCGATGATAGTCGAAAAGGGTAATTCTAGTAATCATTGAAATTTCTTCCATTAAAATCGTTGAGTCACATATCAATATTTAACCCTTTTTTTTGATTTTAGAAGACATGCTTCAATCATGACCATTGATTTTGAAGGAACCTAGGAGAAATCCTTACCTCTCATTGAATTTGCCTATAATAATAGCTACCAAGCATCAGTCAAGATGGCACCATATGAAGCACTATATGGCAAGAAATGTAGAACACCATTATGTTGGTCTCAAGTCGGTGAAGGCAAGGTGTTGGAACCTGACTTTGAGAAATCAAGAACTAGTTACCATCATCATGACCGTCTTAAGGTTGCCTTTGACCGCAGAAGGCCTATGCTAATCTCAATAGGTGAGACATACAATATTTTGTGGAAGAAAATATTTTCTATAAGTATTCCCATGGAAGAAAAATTCTTTGTTTTTGCAAAAGGGGAAACTCACCCACGATTCATTGGACCCTTCAAGGTTCTTGAAAGAATTGGTTATGTGGCTTATTATTTGGCATTGCCTTAGGAATTAAGCAAGTTTCACGATGTCTTCCAAGTATCGTTGCTCTGCAAATATCGATTTGATCCATCGCACATCATCGAGCTAGAATCTATTGAGATTCAACCGAATCTAACCTACGAGGAGAACCGATACAAATATTGGCATAAGAAGTCAAAAGACTTTGAAATAAAATGGTATTATTGGTTAAAGTGCTTTGGAGGAGTCATAAGGTTGAAGAAGCCACATGGGAACCAAGAAACCATGAAAAAGTAATACCCTCATCTGCTCCTTCAAGTAAAATTTGAGGATGAATTTTCTTAAGGAGAATTGTAGCACCCTAAAAACTAGCCTAGCTGAAATTGGATTCGTGAAAAAATCGAACATCGAAAAGTCAAATTATTGCATTGACTATTGACCAAATGGTCAATTTTCCAAAGTATTGAACCTTAATTAAGCATTATTATTGACTAAGGACTATATTGGAAACATTTAAACCCAGTTGGTGACTTAGTTGCAAAGAATGAAAAGTTTGAGGCAAAAGTGTAAAGAATAATGAGTTGAGGGACTAACCTTGTAATTGGCCCCTTTCAAGCCTTGTCATCTACCATGTAGGATGAAGATATTCAATTCCTTAATACGAATGAATGCTTAGGAATTTAAAGATTAAACGAAAGTAAAGATAGAAAACTTATTGAATGCTTTAGTTGAAGCAAACTATTATCATCTTCATCTTCAACCTTAGGAAGCCAAGCAAGAACCAGCATTGAAGACATTGACAAAGCTTATATTTCTTTGGTTTCTTAATCCCATCTTGTTGCTAACATTTGGTGTAAGCAAAACCCCTTAAACTATTGAGGTTTTCCTTGGCCAAAACAAGATGAATATCATGTTAAAGGATCTTAAATCCTATAAGTCTATCTATGGATTCCAAATTTAAATATATATTGTTTCATAGCTAAAAGTTGCTATGAATTTAAGTATTGCTATTGAAATCATTAGAGCAATAATTTTTCCCTAGCTCAACCCATTGAAGGTAGAGAATCACTTACTCCATCGAAGGCTAAAATGTCAACAGCAAGGGAATCACCATCTAGGAGCCCCGAAAGCTTCAAGAGTATCGACGATCGTAGTCGGAGTCTTGAGATTGGCTAGGTGTCTTTCCGATTCCATTTCCATTATTTATTATATAGTTAACATGTTGCAAGGTTCTATTGCAATGAGTCATCTTAGGAGGTATCATTGGTAAGCCCATGAGTTTATTGCATTGAATTATTGACCATCGAATCCTCGTTATTACCTTTGACATCAGCGAAACATTAATACAAGATTATATTGTTATTAATATTATTATTGGCTTAGTTACGAACCTTGGATTGAAGGGACTTTGGATACAATTGGCAGGTCATAGAATTTATGAGCACATTGGTATGGAGTGGACTACGGTCCTTGATCCAAGGAAAATAATATTAATGTTGATTTCAAGAATTAAGCATAAGTATAAATTGAACATGTGGCTATAACATGAAGTGATATGCATATTATTGTTATTGATATTGTTTATGACTAACTCACTTTGCAAAGTATGCCTAATGCATTTCAGGTTAAGAAGTTTACTATACAAGATTCGGGGAAGTTGGAGTTTTGGCAAGTCACAGTCTAGTAAAGTAATGTCTTTTGTTACTTTTTAACTCCTAGAATGGTGGCAATATAGTTAAATAAGTCACATGCGACCTTTTTGATATAACTAAGTGTTTGTATGTGGCTGTGAACTTAAATGGCCTTAAGTGACTCTTTAGTATTGTATGAAATGGGTAGAAATGGCATATTAGGCCTAAAAAGGTAAAAACATGGTAAACAGATCTGTATTACTACCAAACTTTGCATGCTATATGATTTAGGTAATTATAACTCACCTTTAAAATTCCATTGAATTTGGATACTTTTTGATTGGCTAAAATGCTCAAAAACCAGACATAATCTATAACTACAGAACATGGCGTACGATACGAGTAGGGGCGTATCAATATGAGTATGCATTATTAGATCAAGTTATTAAGGCATATCGGTATGAATTTTTGCCACTGGAATTTGTATAATAAATGAGGTATCGGTACAGAAGGGGACCGACCGATCCCCTTAAGCATAAGAATTTGGTATCGATACGGTTCATCACGTATCGGTACCGAAAATTGCTACAGGAATTGGATAATAATTAGGTCATGCATTGTGTACCGATACGGGCAAACCTCGTACCGATACCTGTACACTAATCTTATCGAACTTAACGGACATTGACAAGGCGTATTGGTACGGTTTCTTGAGTATCGATACCGATACAGGTAAGTTAGTTAAAATTACCATAGCTGGTTGTAAAACTTGCAAAATTGTCATTAAATCTTAATTGGCTAATTGAACGAGTAATTGAGTTCAAAACTTGATATGCTTGTGAAGTGTACATTCAATTTCACATAGCTTAACATTATTATTGTTAAGGACCCCTAATTTACAGAAATTACAAAGTAGTCCCTAAAACTTATAAAAGTTGCAATGAGGTCCTTGAATGTATAATATCATCTTGTACTGATCTATAATTTTCTCAAAATCATTGAATATGTTATTAAGATATTGAATAATTTCGAATCACAGATAAACCATCTAGAAATCAATGTGCAATATGTGGTATCAAACACCGGTAGCATTCTCTGACCTGGTTTTCTACTAGATCAAGAAATGGGTGTTATAGAGCTACTAGCCGTTTATGACCATTGGGGATGATTTGGAGCCGTTGGAGAACTTTAAAATAGAGCATTAATGCTTACCTGCATATAAGTTTCGAAACTACTCAAAGAGTTTCTAAACTCTTTGAGTCGGATTTAAAAATTTGACTGTTGGAGCCCAATGTTTCGAAACTTAATAGTTTCCAAACTTGAAAACTCTATGTAATTAGAAGTTTGGAATTTTCTGCAGAAGTATGGAAACTTCCGTACAGAAGTTTGGAAACTCTTGTAGAAGTTTCGAAACTTCTGGTAAAGTTTGGAAACTTTGCTCTAGTGGTTTTAAGAATAAAGTAGTTTTGACTTTACGAAAATGTTTGAAGTTGAGGAATGAGTCAAAGCGCTTAGAAAATATTTTTAAACATATTTTTTGAAGTTTTATGGACTTTAAATAAATATCTCAACAATCTCTCATTTTTTGACACAATGAAACCTTTTGAAAAATTATTTTTGACTCATAGGATCTCCTCAATGGTTGTTAGACCGTCGATTTGACTCCCATTATAGTACCAATTGATGGGAGGCTCGTACGATCAATCGAATAGCCAAGAGGGTGTGAATTGGATTTTTTCATTGGTGGATCAATGGCTAAGTAATAAAAAAGGAGACACGATGATTTATAGTGATTTGGCTACCCACTGAGTCTACTAAAAATTATCAAACAACGAAAACCCTAACAAGGCAAATGTGTTTGCACAATTAAGCTCTCACCCAAAATCCTAAATGTAGCGATGTACTTTTTCGCTAAAAAGCAGGTTTTCGAAGTGTTTGTGGTTTTTCGGATATAAAACGTTTATTCCGTGGCTTTTTTTAAAAAAAAACGCATTTTATTAAAAATTGGAGTCGCCACCGGCCACTTAGGTAGGTCGGACACCTTAAAACCATAGATTTAAAAGACTGTTGGGTTCGGGAGTCGGTTACGGATGGGGAAGGATTAGCACCCCCACACCACCCAAAATTGGTACTTTAATAATTACCGCTTCATTAATATTAGACTTTCCGGATTAAAGTGGCGATTAGTTTAAAATTCGGTTGTAATTGCGAATAAATTTTAAAGGCCCCGTTATTCGAGAGTAAACGCCCAACCACTATCACTACGCCTGATACTGGCGCCGTTTACGCTTGGATAAAAGGGCACCGCATTGACAATTTATATATCTGTTATGCAACCTAAAACATGGCGAATATAAATACAATGCGATAAAATATAAATAAATAGTAACATAATAAAATACTAATCTAAATCATACATACATAAATATTAATCTAACTCATAAATAAAAACATATCTAACATAAATAAAATACTAACATTCATAAATATTAATCCAACACATAAATAAAAAACAAATTTAACATAAATAAAATACTATTCTAAAACATACATACATAAATATTAATCTAACTCATAAATAAAAACATATCTAACATAAATAAAATACTAACATTCATAAATATTAATTTAAAACACAAATAAATATTATTCTAACACATAAATAAAAACGAATCTAACATAAATAAAATATGAATATAAAACACAAATTTAAAACATATTAAATACTAATCTAAAACATAAACATACAAACTAAAAAAATAAGACTACAATTTTAAAATAACTAATACTTCATTAAATTATAAAAAATTACAACACTAATAAGAAGGGAAGAAAATATACCTAACTAGGAGCTCGAATGACGAACCCCGACTGAACCCCACAGAGATCTACCGCGACCCCTCCAAAAATATTAACTAGATCGGATCCAAAATAGGACCCCGATCGAACCGGTTAGAACCGTGAGCATTGCTCCCGGTCCTTGGCTACCGAGAGCATAGCTCTCTTTTGGCAACCAGCCGATTCATCCTTTCTTCTAATTGCCTCCTACCTATTTATAGGCAAAATCAAAAGGGGTGGGGATAGTTTGGGGTGACGTGGAGCAACATGCTCCACGCATTTTCTTTCTTTTTTTTTGTTAATTTTTTTATTATTATTATTTTTTTGTTTTTTTATTATTTTTATATTAATAATATTATTATTAAAATAATACTAATAACACTAAAACCCGGTCAAAAATGAGTGATTACAGTTGCCCCTCTTTGCTTGTTCTTGTAAAACGAGGACAAAGCAAAGATCAAAAGCACTCATTTTTGACCTACTTTCTTGTCTTTGGCTTCGGAATCACGTGTTCTTCTGGAACCCTCCGCTCTTCCTTAGCTGAATCTTCAAGCTTGTAAGTTCTTCCTATATAGAACTTCTTCACCTTCTGATCTCGGAACTATAGGTAATCCCTATATAGAACCTTTCATTCTGAAGTTTTGAGTTAAGAGCCCCTCCTATATAGAACTTTTCACTCTGAGACGGTAAAGCTTGGAGTCCTTCCTATATATAACTCTTCACCTTCAATGCTGGTTTCTCCTATATAAAACCTTTTGCGCCGCTGATGGATTCTTCCGACTGGAGTTCCTCCTGCATAGAACTGCCAGTCTTCAAACCCTGGAGCCGTCAGTCCTTCCTATATAGAACTTTTAGCTTCTGAAATCTCAGAGCTACGGGTTCTTCCTATATAGAACCTCCCACTCTAAGACAGTAAAGCTCAGAGCCCTTCCTATATAGGACTCTTCGCTTTCAACACAACAGGTTTTCCCTATATAAAACCTTGTGTATCATGGGTGAATTCCTTCGGCTGGGAGTTCTTCCTATATAGAACTGCTAGTCTTCACCCTGGAGCCGTCAGTCCTTACTATATAGAACTTTTAGCTTCTGAAATCTCAGAGCTACGGGTTCTTCCTATATAGAACCTCTCACTCTAAGACAGTAAAGCTCGGAGCCCTTCCTCTATAGGACTCTTTGCCTTCAACACAACAGGTTTTCCCTATATAAAACCTTGTGTATCATGGGTGAGTTCCTTCGGCTGGGAGTTCTTCCTATATAGAACTGCTAGTCTTCACCCTGGAGCTGCGAGCCCTTCCTATACAAAACTTTTAGCTCTTGAAGCCTCGGAGCGGCGAATTCTTCCTACATAGAACCTCTCGCTACGGGAGCTTGAAAATATAGGCCCTTCCTATATAGAACCTTTATCTTCGAATTTATCTTTTCTCTTTTTTTCTCTTTTTTCCTTTTTATGCTTTTTTTTTTCTCTTTTTCTTCCTTTTTTCTTCTATTCTTTTTTTTCTATCTCGTTTTTTCATTTTTTTTACAAGGCCGTTGATATCTTTGGACTTACGATACTTAAGACTGTCGCATCATGCCCAAAGGACTTACTAATGGCCCAAAGGACTTATCACCATGCTCGAAAGACTTACTAGTGGCTCGAATGACTTAACATCATGCCCGAAGGACTTACCGATGACCCGAAGGATCTAACATCTGGGCCTCACGCTGCTATGGCTGTCGATTTTTTCTGGATTCACACTGCTATGGTCGTCGAAATCTTTCTTCAAATTTTGAGATTCACGCCGAAAAATGGCTGCCAAAATTTTCTTTTAAATTTGGGGACTCACACCGAAAATGGATGCCAAAACTTTCTTTTAATTTTGGGATTCACGCCAAAAATGGTTACCGACCTTTCTTCAGATTCGGGGATTCACGCTGAAAATGGCTACCAAACTTTCTTTAAATTTGGGGACTCACGCCGAAAATGGCTGCCAAAACTTTCTTTAAATTTGGGGACTCACACCGAAAATGGTTGTCGATCTTCTAGGACACACGCTGCTATAGCTGCCGAAATCTTTCTTCAAATTTTGGGGACTCACGCCGAAGGTGGCTGCCAAAATCCTTTTTCAAATTTTGGGATTCACGCTGAAATTGGCTACCGATCTTCTAGGACTCACGCTACTATAGCTGCCGAAATCTTTCTTCAATTTGGGGATTCACGCCGAAAATGGCTACCGATCTTTTTCAAATTTGGGGACTCACGCCAAAAATGGCTGCCAAACTTTCTTCAATTTGGGGATTCATGCCGAAAATGGCTACCGATCTTTCTTCAAATTTGGGGACTCACGCCAAAAATGGCTGCCAAACTTTCTTCAAATTTGGGGACTCACGCCGAAAATGGCTGCCAAAACTTTCTTCAAATTGAGGATTCACGCCGAAAATAGCTACCGATCTTTCTTCAAATTTGGGGACTCACACCGAAAATGGCTGCCAAACTTTCTTCCAATTTGGGAATTCACGCCGAGAATGGCTGTCAATCTTTCTTTTCTTTAGTAAATTCTTTGACAATTCTTCAAATACCTGTCTAGGAACAAGCAAAAATTGACATGCCTCTATCTATATGATGCATGCAATGTCGTGCTTTCTTCTTCTTCTTCTTCTTTTGTTTATTTTTTCTTCTTCTTTTTTCTTTCAATTTCTTCTTATTTTTTTCTTTTTTCTTTTCCACTTTTTCTCTTTTTCTTTTTTTCCTCTCTTTTTCTTTTTCTTTTTTTCTCTTTTTTCTTTCGGCCCTTTTTTGTTCTAAAGTCTTACACCCTGAAAGGTCATTCCTCAGATTTCTTCATATCTTTACTTCTTCACTGTATGCTCTTAAATCCTCATTTAATCAATCACTTCGAATCTAGATTAGCATGCTTTCAAACCTTTTATGCGGAAGGCTTTCTTGTCTTCGGGGTTATCACTCGTCTTCATAAATGATCTTCTGGTTCTTATATTATTCCTATAAGAACCATTGTCATCTTCTTCGCTTGGTGTTGCCCTATTTAACCACGGGCTCCACTGCTTTGAATCTTCTGACCCATCATACAGAGCCTTGATCTATTTCTAGTTACCAGGGTGAGCCAAAATGCTTCCATCCCCTGAACTCATCCTTGATCTTCTCGTAGCATTTCGACCGGAACTAACTCTCGGTCCCTATGCTTTAAATCTCATCATCATTCATTTTTAAAGTAATGTAAAAGGCAATTTACTTGTGTATATTTCAAAAAAATAATGATTGTTTGAAAAGATAACATTCATTTTGAAAATCACAACTTGGAGGGGATACCAAACATTTTGAAAACATTGTTTGGGACAAATGGTAAACATCCTCTCCTTTTTTAAGGACCAAACATTTTTTTTTAAATAATGTTTGGAGAATGGTAAACAAAATTCAAAGTATATTGCCAAATATTTTTAAAAACTAATGTTTGGGGGAAATCAAAACTTTGGGAGAAAATGTCAAACCTTTTAAAACATGTTTGCCCCCGAAACACCATAGTACATCTGCTTCAAGTTGCCAGAGATCAACTCTAATGAAGCGCATATTTAGAAGATCTTGATCATTGTGGAGATATATGCCAATGTATAGTTTCTTCTGGTCTAATAGGCTTTTTAGATGAACAACCCTACCTAGTTTCTACCCCGTTTAATGTGGCTCTCTTAATCTCACCATGTCCCATCCTTCCCTCATTTGGGTGTCGATCAAGCACTTCGAAGTTTGACGTTCCTTGAAGCAAAGTTAACCCTTATAGGCGGAATGAAATCTGAAGACATTCTCATTCAACTTAGATATCTATGGATGACCAGAATAGCCTTTGGGGCTTGTAATGTAGGCCTTTGGTTTATGGTTAAGTGAAACAGTATTTCTGTACTTGTGTAACTTGGATATGCCCATTATTCCTTCCCTTTTTGGATCACTCTAGACTGCCCATTTTCGGGTTTTCACCCTAGAGTTCATTTCCTTTCTTTTTATTGTAGGCTGCCTTGCATTCTGGCTATATACTGATGTTCGTTTTCTGTTCAATAATGTTTGATCTTTCAATACTCCTTGAAACTGAGATTTCTTGAATGAAGGACTATGAATACATTTCTAGGAATTCTTGTGATTGGCATGCCCAGATGAAATATTATCCTTTCTTTCTTTTTTCTCTCTTTTTTTCTTCTTTTTAACTTTTTCTCTTGGATCGCTCTAGACTGCCCATTTTTAAGTTTTTGCCCTAGAGGTCACTTCCTTCTTTTGTACCTTCAGATCAGTGTATTTTGGTTGGATATTGATGCCTGCAGGCTCAGGTAGACTACTCTTTTTCTTCATATTCAGGATCACTCTAGACTGCCCATTTTTGGGTTTTCACCCTAGAGGTCATTTCCTTTTTCAAAATTGGCAATCTTCAGGCCGACTTGTCTTGACTTGGCTTCAATTTGAGCTTCTATACTAATTTTCAAAACTGATATTTACTTGAAATATGGATTCCTTGTGTCTCTTGCACATAGTTGGAGTCTCATTCTTGTATTGTTTGATCTGTGTGTGAAGCATATACAATATTCTTTATTTCTCTTTTCTTTTTTCTTTATCTTTTCTCTTTTTTTCTCTTTTTCTTCTTTTTTATTTTTCTTTTCTTTTCTTTTTTTTGTTTTGTTTTCCTTTTCTTTTTTTGTTTTAGACTGTCCATTTTGGGTTTTTAGCCTTGAATCTCTTTCTTCTTATTCGAGTCTATAAATGTATCCTCGAATCAACACGTATCTATACTGGTATTGATGGTATCTTCTGCTCGAAGTTACTTGCCCCTCTACAGCTATTCTGATATTTACACGATCCGGATTGCTTCGGCCTTCTGATTACCATTTCTCTTCTTTTCTTTGGTTTTTTGTTTGGACATATCCTTGTTTTCAACCACTTTCTTCTGATGATTTTCTGATCTTCGTATCTAATCTGTATGGTCTCATCTCTGTCTTCTGGTAAAGTAAAAGAATACCATTCGTCGTCACATTCACAAATGTCCTGAGAATGCCTTCAGGGTAGAGGTTTAGGGTCAACTTTCGTTTCAAGGATCTTAAACGACAAGTGCCTGAGAAGATAAATTCTTAAAATGGGAACTGCCCATTATCTAAACACTTGCTTTGTTCCTCTGTTGGCCTAAGTAAACTAGCAGATACTCACATTTATAGTATCCCCCAACATTCAATCTCTTCTAAATATATGCAACTTAGAGTTGATCTTTGGGTTTGAAGCAAATGTACTGTTGTATTCAAAATTCGAGGACCTGGTATAGAAATGATATATACATATGTCCATTAAAAAATGTGTGTATATGCATATGGGAGAACAAAACTACCCTATAAAAATAAAATGTTTAAAGAATCAAGAATGTAAAAATGCTTTTTTAAATGGAAATGTGATTTTTAATTCTAAAAATATATGTTTGAGAGTTTTTTTTCTTTTTTTTTTCTTTTTTTCAAAGCATTGAGCATTTCTTTGTGAATTGATGGGAAAACCATAGGGACCTCCGGACTACCTCCCGAGTACTAACTCATTCCGGTCCTTTGTAGTGTAGGCTTGTGCCACTTCTATTGTTTTTCCTTGCTGGATCAATTCTTGTCATGACTCCCTCGTCAACCAACTTCTTGATTTATTCAATTAACAACCTCAAATTTCTTGGTGCCATACCCCGGTGCCTTAATGTAGAACTCACATGCACTGTATGGATTAAAACTGTGGGCAGATGAGCTGGGTGTAATCTTTATCGGCCCGGAGGTAAGGTACTAACCCTTGACCAGATGAGGCCATATGGAATACTCTTAATATCTCTAAATATGTACTTGTTTGAGGAATTTTTCTCGGTGATTCGAAGGAATCTGCCTGTCTTCTTCTCTTACGATTACGAGAACCTTGAAAGTGGTACCCATTTATCTCTATCTTTTCTTCTGCTCCTAGACAGGTCTGGTCTTTAAATTTAGGTCTCAAAGTGCATGTTCGTTTCTCTCTCCGACTGTCATTAAGTCCTCAAAGCTGGCCTTCATTTTCTTGAGCATCTTATTAAAGAAGAAATATGAAAGGTGGCATGTAAGTCACTTTCCTCTTCATCTACGGGAGGTTGTACCTGGTTTGCTAATCACAGCCACCTCAAAGCACGTTTCTTGAAGCCTTCATTAGGTTTCATCTTCGTACCCTGGAGATACCGACGACTTAGTGCTAGGTCCAAAGCATATCATATCACGGTAGGTCCTGCTAGACTGTCGGGGAAGTAGTGGATCGGTAATTTTTTAATGCATCCCTCCATCTTTTGCAGAATATGGTCATGTGAATCTTGGGGCATCTTGTTCCGTCACCATGTGCAAATCTGGGAATCTTTGGAATCTGGAGGAACGACCAAACCAGGGTTCAAACAGAGCTTTCTTGCATTAAAGGCATCAAACTTCTTTTTTCTCTCTTTTTCTCTCGAGTCCATCTTCTAACTGCTCGAATCTTGATTGTTGAGTGTGTTCAATTCTTTTATTCACGACTGTTCTTTGGATTACCCCCAAAAATTTTATGCAAGGTAGTGATAATGTTATGTAAAATATGACATGACTATACAATGTAATACAATACAATGCAATCCTAAAATATAAATACGAATGCAGTAAGGTATTGATTCCAAAAGTGATCCCCATAGAACGACGTTCATTGAGGCCAAAAGGTTTCATTATATCAGGTATTAGATATTTACAATTACTGATAAGCTTCAGTGCCTCCTTTCTTAACTTCATCCAGTAGTCCGGTCAGCTTGCCTTCGGGGTCCAACACTTGGTCCATATTCTGACTAAGCCTGCAACCTTGTTGAGCCACCTTACCTACTCGGGTAATATCGATCTTCGGGTCTTCATCTATCCCATGCTTAGTCTTTCACAGCTTGAAAGTTGTCTTTTCCTACTTAAGAGTGTTAGATTGTCATTGCTCTGTAGTAAACTTGTTTTTAAAACTATTGTTAATGGCTAAGTTATTCTGTAGCTCATCTCTGGAGACTGTCGTACCTATTCCCAATTTCCTCAAACTTACCTAATAACAGCCTGACTTGATTCTCGCTTGACTAGTTTCTCTTCTTCCAATATTCTGAGTCGCCCTTCAACTGAACAACACCGTTCATTTATTCTTTACAAGTGACCCAATCTAATATTCTTAAACACTCAGGAAAGCTTCTGGTGATTATTCTGCAAATTCAATTTTATCCAAGTTATCTCTCTCGTACCTGAGTTGGCTGAACTTGAAAGAATATCCCTCTTCTGGGATGCCCCTATCTTCGATCTTTAAATTTAACTCGCTTGAGTGACCCACTTCGGCATTACTCGAACTTTGTCCTAGATATCGATTCCTCCTCAACTTTGCCCATCGGGTGATTGTTAGCTCATTATAGAATTGGGGAACTCCGTCTTCGAAACCTAAAATCCTCATCGCAATAAGATTTTGAACTCATTCCTCTGGGCCTCGCAATCCTCAATACCATGACCCAAACTTCCTAAACGGTAACTGCCTCTAGCATGTGTGTCGTAATCTCTCGGATAAGACAGTCTCTTCGCTAGAGACTTCACCGAGGTAACAAGGCTCTTGTCGATGAACATTAGGAGTAGTTCGGTGTACCTCACAAGAATCAAGATATACTTATTTTCATTACTTGCTTCTCAAGTTTCTTCAGAACCGAGCTCTATTTTTTGAAAGTCTGACTCAAGCATACCTTCCGACTGTTTATTGATGCAGATCACAAAAAGGGTTCGAATTGTCGTATTTGGCTGACTTGGAGGTAGAATTCTGACTATCTCGCTCTCTATTCTGATTTTTAATCGGTTCTTCATTCGGTCTGATAGATTGCTTACCTTTCGTCGAAGTATTCATCTGATTCACCACGTCTTCCCTCTGCTTCTTCCAACTCTTGCACTTTACTTTGCTCATTACCAGTACCGTGTCCGACCTGAAGTCTTTAGATGGTTCATCTTCTATTGTCTCCTATCTTGTTCTAGGACAAAACCCTGGATCTGTGCCCTCTAATATCTGACCAAACGACCTTTTGCCAATTATGAACGATTTCTGAGATTTGAGGAACCACTTCGGGAATCGATGCCCTATAAATGCGAGAATGCATGCAAATGCGATGTTGATTCTCGAATAGTCTTTGAAAAACTTTGAATAGAGAAAATGTATGTTTGCAGGAAATTAATAATGAATTACAGGTAACAGTTGAATTTATTCTGGAGATCCTGACTTCGGGAAGCAAAACTTGTGCTCCGCGTCTCGACGTCGTCTTCAGGATGATAGATGACTCTGTCGTCTCCTCTTATTCTATTCTATGGACTCGTGACGTCATGATCTTTATTTTTGTGGCTTCTGAAAAGGACATCAGAAAATATATTTTCCTTCTGTAGATTTGGGTACGTCTAAACAGGGATGGATTCTATCGATCCTAGGGGAGTACTTTAAAACTTTTTGGGGTTTAAATTAAAATTTTCAAGGATCATTTGGTTTAAAAATTCCCCCTTTTTATTATCAAAAAGTTTTAACTTACTTAAAAAATGAAACTTTTAGGTTTCTTTTTGTTATTATTATTATTCTGAAAGTTTTATGAGGGAAGAAGTTTCAAAGCAAAATAATAATATTTTCAATTTTTTCTTCTTAAAATCTGAGATTTTTTTAAAAAATGGTCAAATGTGAAGATTTAAAATTAGGGTTCTGCTACCCTGTCTGAATCTTCTGCGTCGCACGTGCCTTACTATCATACCGTCTTCTTTCGCGATTGGTCTTTGCTCGGCCAAACTTAATACTGTAAAATTATCTTTTCTGGCAAAGAAGACTTTTTCTATTTTGAAAGCCTTTTAATGAATTGTTCTTGAATCAACACCATGTCATGATATGCAAATAAAGGCGTCAATTCCGCTGGTAATCACCCTTTCGAACGACTTTCATGGGAATTAAAGGGTCCAGATTACAAAAAAATATCTATATTACAAAATGAGTCCCTATTACAAAAAGATTCTCTATTACAAAAAGTCTTAATTACAAAATAAAATTCTACACATAAGCCCTAGCTCTAGCTCCTCGACAGCTCTGAGCAACTTGATAAACCTTGGTTCTTATTCCATGTCCGGGGTTACGAAAGGTCGGAGAGTCGCCACTTTGGTAGCTACGCCTTGCAACTCGTCGTATGTCCACCATCAGGGTCTCGTGTGTATACTTTGGCATTACACGCTTGCTCGGCAAATTGTTACTTCAGATCTGTTGATTAATCTCTGACCGATGTCGCGCGACTGGATCGATGTCATCCTTCCTAAGACACCTTTTTTCCATGATGAAAGATTTTCTAATCGGGCAAACCACTTGAACCAACGCCTCTATGTAATGTGGATGCAATGGTAATGCAACAAAAGTATGTGTAAAATAAAAATAAAACACAAAAAATGAGTTAGTACCGGATAAAAATAATAAATACATAAATAAAAGGACAAATAAAATAAAATAAGGTAAACAAACAAAAAACCCTATTTATCCCTTCTAAAACACCTAGGGTTATCCGCATGGCTCTGAAGGGGTGGGTTTCTATATGTTTTCTACATGCAGTCTTGGTTCTAGGAGGTACCCAAATTGTCCTTGCTGTCCTCTACTAAGAGTAGCAAGGCCCCCGATCATCACCCATTATAGGCTCCTTTTAACAAGGTTCAATTCAAGGGGACCCATTCGCTTATGCCCGTACGAAGGAACGACATCCTTACGAAAGCATAAGGTACTCGAGCCCCGAAGGTACTTGCTAGGCCCATACAGGAGAACGATATCTCCACGAAAGCATTAGCGTTTTCCCCCCACTTAAAAAATGGGTTTATATGTCATATTTTAAATGCGTTAAAATAAACGCGCAATTATAACCGAATGTTAATTTAATAGTCACTTTAACCCAGAATTTTTAATATTAGTAAAGCGTAATTATTTAAAAAGCTTGACTCTCATTTGTTTTTGAAAAAACAAAAATATCCCCAGCGGAGTCGCCATCTGTAGCGATGTCCTTTTTCGCTAAAAAGCAGGTTTTCGAAGTGTTTGTGATTTTTCGGATATAAAACGTTTATTCCGTGGGGTTTTTTTTAAAAAACAGCATTTTATTAAAAATTGGAGTCGCCACCGGCCACTTAGGTAGGTCGGACACCATAAAACCAGAGATTTAAAAAATTGTTGGGTTCGAGAGTTGGTTACGGATGGGGAGGGATTAGCACCCCCACACCGCCCAAAATTGGTACTTTAATAATTACCGCTTCATTAATATTAGACTTTCCGGATTAAAGTGACAATTAGTTTAAAATTCGGTTATAATTGCGAATAAATTTTAAAGGCCCCGTTATCCGAGAGTAAACGCCCAACCACTATCACTACGCCTGATACTGGCCCCGTTTACGCTCGGATAAAAGGGCACCGCATTGACAATTTATATATATGTTATGCAACCTAAAACATGGTGAATATAAATACAATGCGATAAAATATAAATAAATACTAACATAATAAAATACTACTCTAACATAAATAAAATACTAATCTAAATCATACGTACGTAAATATTAATCTAACTCATAAATAAAAACATATCTAGCATAAATAAAATACTAACATTCATAAATAATAATCCAACACATAAATAAAAAACAAATTTAACATAAATAAAATACTATTTTAAAACATACATACATAAATATTAATCTAACTCATAAATAAAAACATATCTAACATAAATAAAATACTAACATTCATAAATATTAATTTAAAACACAAATAAATATTATTCTAACACATAAATAAAAACAAATCTAACATAAATAAAATATTAATATAAAACACAAATTTAAAACATATTAAATACTAATCTAAAACATAAACATACAAACTAAAAAAATAAGACTACAATTTTAAAATAACTAATACTTCATTAAATTATAAAAAATTACAACACTAATAAGAAGGGAATAAAATATATCTAACTAGGAGCTCGAATGACGAAACCCAACTGAACCCCATAGAGATCTACCGTGACCCCTCCAAAAATATTAACTAGATCGGATCCAAAATAGGACCCCGATCGAACCGGTTAGGACCGTGAGCACTGCTCCCGGTCCTTGGCTACCGCGAGCATAGCTCTCTTTTGGCAACCAGCCGATTCATCCTTTCTTCTAATTGCCCCCTGCCTATTTATAGGCAAAATCAAAAGGGGTGGGGATAGTTTGGGGTGACGTGGAGCAACATGCTCCACGCATTTTCTTTCTTTCTTTTTTTTTTGTTACTTTTTTTTCATTATTATTATTTTTTTTGTTTTTTTTATTAATTTTATATTAATAATAATATTATTAAAATAATACTAATAACACTAAAAACCGGTCAAAAATGAGTGATTACACTAAACAATTGAGAAAATGTGACAATTTGGCTCACTAGTATTTTTTATAAGAAATATGACAATTTTAAGCTTTAGGACACTTTCTCTGTCATTGAATATTGACAAGTTCTTTCTTATCCTTCCAAGGATGCTTGGAGAGGTCTTTTAAACTCTCTAATGGTTTCATGATCGTTACTAGCCGTTGGGGTTGTTTAGAGTCGTTGGGGACTTTAATTCTAGCAATAAATGCACGTATGGAGTAGGGCGTATCGATACTCGAGTTCTAGTATCAGTGCTTGCCTTAAAGAAGAAATAGCCATTGGAGCGTTTAATACAAAGGGGTATCGGTACGGGATACCGATACGGACCCTAGGGTATCGGTACAACCAATCTTGTACTGGAACTCAATTTGGCTACTGAAATTTTTCAAAACTCGGGGACAAAGGGTCTTATCGATACTCAAAAAGTTGTACCGGTATGGGCACTCTGGGTATTAGTACGACTCAATCTCTACCGGTACTTAGGGCCACTTTATAACACTTTGGCTATTTAAAATCATTTAAAACATGTGAAAAACCCTTTCAAAACATTTTAAACATGTTTTTCAAGTTTATAGACTTTTGAAATAGTCTTTCCAAATTAGTTTAAGTCCAAAAACATTTTTCTTTAAGTTATATCAAAATCAAATATCTTAACAATCTCCCCCTTTTTTGTTAGAACGAAACCACTTGAAAAAATATTTTTGTGAAAACTGCCCCTTAGGAAAATATTTTTATAACAGGGGAATATTTTTGAAAATATTTAAAGCTCCCTCTTTTTCTTTTTGAAATTTAATTTTTCAAACCTAGCTCTCCCTTTTCTGTTATATCAAAAATAATTTCAAAACAAAGTTTGAAATCACATTTAAGTACAAAACACCAAAAGTTGAAAGGTCTAAAACCAATCGTTTGAAAGGTCAAAAATAATTTAGTACAAATCACATTTAAGTACAAAACACCAAAAACATTTTTCACTTTGTTATATCAAAAATAAATATCTCAACAATCTTCCCATTTTTTATATAACGAAACCTTTGGAATTTTTTTGAAAATCTCCCTTTAGAAAAGTAATTTTAGAAAGATAATATTTTAGAAAAATATTTAAAGATCCTCTCTTTTCTTTTTGAAATTAAAAATTTCATACTTATCTCTCCCCTTTTTGTTATATCAAAAATAATTCCATCTTTAAAGTACAAAATAAAAATAGAGAGTAAGGCAAACCTTTTTAAAAACTTTTGAAAACAAAAGCTCCCCTTAATATATGCATTCCATTTTAAATTTTAGCTCAAAATGCTTTGAAACTTAAAAAATTATTGAATTTCAATAAAAATGATAAAGTTTTAAAATCTATGAAATTCAATTTTCCAAGACTTTTTAGAAAACTTTATGCATTAAGATGACTAAAACATATTTAGAACTCATGCACAAAGCCTCAAATAATGTTATGCACTGAAATGATTTTAAACACTCAAAATTGCATAAACATTCAAAAATCATTAAAAATGAGTAACCAAATTATATAATCAAATAGATTAATTTTAGAGGTTACCCATCTAAACATTCAAAAACCCATACAATCTGCTCATCTCATGCTCCATCAATCCTCCAACATCTTGCACATGTACCACAAAACACCATCTTTTCCGTGAAAAATACTTATATATATGACATTTATAGCATAGGCGGTGTATCTCCCTATCTACATGCAAATATGTACAATATAACCTAAGTACAACCTAAATGAGCTTGAAAATATGCAAAAGTCAAGGAATATGGGCATATAAAATAGATCAATTAAGAATTCGTCAAATACCCCCAAACTTGAACTGTTGCTTATCCTCAAGCGATGCAAAATGGAAATAAGAAAAATAAAAACTGTGTTAGTTAATCTGATGTAAATAGTTATATTTAATTATTAGTAGTAGTTTTAGTTAAAGTCTACTACCTAGAAGAGTTTATAGTCTAATGTAAGTAAGACTAGTCTAATGTAAGTAGGACTAAAAGTCTATTGTAAGTAGGACTCCTAATTGTGCCCAAAGTACTATCCTAAACCTATATAAGGATGTAATCTCTGTAACTTTATTTATTATTCATTCAAGTACAGAAAAATGAATTTTCTTTTTTGATCCTATTTTGACAAATTAACATGTATAATTCATCGAAATCCATTGGGCCACAATCTACAGCAAAAAATTTTGCAGGCTTGGAGGATTTTGTTTGATGTTTTTGGTCTTGTCACTCAAACCTTGACTAAAACCAAAAAAGGAAGAATTGTAAGAGAAAGGCTTGTAAGAGTGCAATTGATCGAGAAAGAGAGAAGGCCAAGCAAGAAAAGGAGAAAGGCAAGCAAGCAGTGGATTGGGAAAGGGAGAACAATGCCGCTTGGAAAAGAAAATAGCATGACAACAAAAAATGTTTGTTAGAGATGCAAGGTCTATATAACACCACTTTTGAGAGTCTGAACCAAATTCGAGCTTAGAATACCTTACTATAGGCAAGGATAGCAGAGTTGAATCAATCTCTCCAAGAATACCACGATTGGAAGGGCTTTCTTGAACTTCAGGCTAGTCAGCAAGAGAATATGATGCTTCAATCCCAAATTAAGACTTTATAGGCTACAGTTCAAGATACTTGGCACTCACAGTTCTTGAAGAAGCCATGGAAAGGGGGGACAAATATTGGTTAAAGCAACTTCGTGATGCCACCCAAATGATTCAAGACTGGATGACTTCTACACCACTTTAAGGGTTCGGGTGCAAGAGGTGGCACGACAAGTGAGGAATCCAGCCTTGGAAGCCGAAGCATTTTGCCCTTTCATTATCCCGAAGATGGATGAAGCACCAATATTCATTCAACTAATTCAAGCTGTCGAAGAATTAGGAGTTAGGGTTGGCGTCTATCTGTAGGAACTTGTTTTATCTGCTTTGTAATAAGGACCTCTTTATTTTCAATGAAAGTTGTTCTAGGGTGATCACCTATGGAATCAATGCCTTTATTTGCATTCACTATCTTTTATTTGTTTTATCTTCTAGGGTGATCACCTATGTAATAAGAACTTATTTTATCTGCTTTGTAATAAGGACCTTTTTATTTTCAATGAAAGTTGTTCTAGGGTGATCACCTATGCATACATTTCATGATATACATAAACATATCATGCATTAATTAATGATAAAATAAAATTAATGGTGGGAATATCGTGACAGAAAGTGAAAGTTTAACATACAACCCTTCTGCACTCGTACAATACTCGTTTGCAAACACGAGCAATGAATGAGAGAATGGCTAAGGTGGAACAAGGTCAAAAGGACTTTGAGGTTTGTTTGAATGGGATTGAACATAATATCAAGGATCAAATCACACAGTCTCAAGCTTCTATCATCGCTCAGATGACCGATTTGCTAATCAAGATGAAAGGCAGGGAAGTAATTTTTGTCGATAGTTTGAATATTGAAGAACAAGAGGGTATTGCATCTCATGTAAAGGTTCATCCAAAAATGCCAGATCTAAAAAAGAAAATGTATATCAATCTAGCGAGGGCATCTGCCAATCATCGTATAGGGGCATCTGCTAGTCACCATGTGGGAGCTTCAGCAAATTAGCCTAGCAATTTAGCAGCAAGCTACGAGAATGAGGTATCAAACCTAAACATGATGAATGTGGTGGATGAAAAGATTAGGGCTGATATGGAAAACAAGTACGATGAGAGGTTATGTTGCTTTGAAGAGAAGTTCAAGACCTTGCAAGGGATGGATGAGCAAGGGTATGATGCTAGTGACTTGAGCCTTGTAGCAAATTTGGTCTTTCCACCGAAATTCAAGGCTACTAGTTTTGAAAAGTATGACGGAACTACATGTCCCTTAGCTCATATTACTATGTATTTTTAGAAGATGGCACTTTTATAAAGGATGAGAAGACTCATTCACTGTTTTCATGATAGCCTGACCGGTTATGCGACCTGATGGTATACCCAACTCATTCGAGTTAATATTAAGTCGTGGAAAGATCTTTCAAGAGTTTTTGAGGAAAAATACAAGCATGTAACTAACATGACCCCCAATCGAATCATGTTCGAGGGAATAGAGCAAAGGTCAAATGAGAGTTTACGCCAATATTGTCACATAAAGAAAACTGGCCTAGTAGGAAGAAAGTTCCGGTGACCGAAAATTTTGAATCTGATGTGTTACATGTTTGTAATAGTTGACTTCTGTACCCATCTTTTGTAATGAAATCTCAATTTGGTCCTATTTGAGTGGATGAACTCCCTTGTACGAAGTTCAAAGCCAAAATACAAATTCTAGGCTAGGCATATCGATACGGTCAACCAGTATAGATACAGCCCAACTGCCAATAACTAACTTATCTGTTTAGGCATGAGCGTATCGATACGGTCACGAATACTCTTGTTGGGGATTTATGAGCAATAACATTCAAGTCTTCAATGCCTTGCTCCTCTATCTCCTCCTTCCCCTTTGACATCATCATCTCATGGGTGAGCAAATATCCCATAAGCTTATCAAGCTTGATGTAACATCCTAAAAACTAGTCTAGTCATAATTGGGTTCTGGCGATCGGATACCCTACATCAGAAAGGTCCAAATATCGTATTGACTTTGAGCACAAGGTCAATTGCATCGATAATGGACTCTAACTGAGTCAAATTATTGTTTAAAGACCTTATTGAATGTATTCAAAATCTGTTTAGTAACTAAATTATAGAAATTAAAAGTTTAGGGGTACAAGTATAGGGAATTGAGAGTTAAGGGACTAACCTTACGATTAGCCACTCCTCAATTATAATCACCACATACGTGGGTGATCAGGATTGAATTCCTTCACATGAAGGAAAGATATTCTATTAAACAACAGAATAGCCAAAGTTAGAAGCTTTACTCGATTGCATAAACTAAGCTAGCACCTCCTTGTCTTCTTCATCTTCCTCTAAGCAAGCACCTCCATTATTGAGGTTAGAAAAGCTTGAGATTTCAATCGAGTAAGCTAGAATCCTCAATCTATTGTCGAAATCCATGGCTAAAACAAGCTTTATCTCAATTTAGAGTTTTAGTCATACGTAGAATTTGATAGCTAATAGCTATTTTAAGCTTTGGTATTGATTTTGATATCATTATATTGATTTCGATATTATGTGGTGAATTCTGACAATTTCCATATTGTTTACCTAGATCAAAAAGTGGAGAAAGAACATCCACCATCATTGTGAAAGGCTTGGAACAAAGAAATTGTCATCTAAGAGCCGTATGAGCATCGAATTATCATAGTGAGTGTACTCGGAGTCTCAGGATAGGCTAGGTGCCTTTCCCGATCCATCGTCATTGATTATTGTATTGCTAACATCATTGTTAAGGAATATTGCACCAGATTACCTTGAGGATGCTATTGTTAAGCATTGGTAAGTATAGTATAGATTATTGAGCATCGATATTGCCATCAACATTGTTATTCAACTTCGCTGCCGATTTCGCTATTGTGATCGTCATTGAATTATAGAAACATAGAACATCGATCATAGAGCACAGTCATTTCCATAGACATTGTTACTGTCATTGAGTATTGTTATTGATATAGTTATTGTTATCGAAATTTCATGAATGAAGCATCGATCATTTTCATTGGGATTATTTAGAATTGGCATTTCTATTGATATTGTTATTGAACATTGATATTGAATCATTGCTTATTGATAAGAATATTGAACATTGTTGTTGTTACTGAACATGGATCATTGATATTGTTACCGAACCTTGGATTTGAAAGAACATTGGATACAATTGGCATGCCATAGAATTCATGATCTCAGTGTACGAGTGGACTACAGTCCTTGGGCTATGGCCTTTATTGTGGCGAGGCAGAGGGATGTATGTGTTATTGGTCATATTTGCAAGGCGGATGGACTAGACCATTCATTAATTTGGTGACGCATAGGAATTCGCGTATCCACTATCCCGAATCAATCTAAGGGTTAATATTGAAATATGGATTTATTGTTATTGAACATGATCATACATTATTAACATTTTGTTATTGCATTGTTATTGCTATACATGACTTGAAATTCCTACCATTGCTATTGCTATTGTTTTAGACTACCTCACTAGGCAAAGTATGCCTAATGCATTTCATGTCATACATTTCAGGTTACGAGATTCGCAATTGAAGATCGGAGCAGTTGAAGAGTTTGAGAAGTCACAATCAAGGCCAAAGTAATGTATTTTGTCTCTATGAACTCCTAGGATGGTAGCAAAGTAGTTACACTAGTCATATGTGGTCTTTTTGGTGTGTATAAGTTATGCTTGCCTTGTAATAGTGTTAAGGCTCTTAAATGGCTTTTTAGTGTAGCGTAGAATTGGCTAAATATGAATATTTGGCACTAAAAGATAAAAACCTAGCAAATTGATTCAAATGGCCCTAAAATTTGACATGCTAGTAGATTACAATGATTGAACATTGCAGGTAAAATTTCATTCCATTTGGACATCGTTCAACAGGTTGAACGAACGAAAAACCAGATAAAATATGTCATTACGATGCAGGGCGTACCGATAAGGGTCCACCTATTTCGGTACGGCTGTGTATATTTGGTCAGTCAAAGCTCAGGTAAACCAAGGCGTATCGAAACGACCTAAAGGTGTATCGATGCGAAAACTCACATAAGCATTTAAGATTTTAATCGTATCGATACGGCCCTAGGGGCGTATCGAACGGGTCAATAAAGGTCAACGGGTACCGGTACATCTTGAGTTGTACCGAAACGAGTTCTTGAGTTGCTGGAAATTGGGTTATCACCTTGCATGTTGTATCGGTATGGTATCGATACAGTCCCCGACCGTACCGATACAAGTTTGGAAAGTGAAGCCTCGATTACATAATCCAATTGTGCCGTACCAATACAGCTTATAGTGTTCCGGTACGAGAGCGGTTAAATATGTTAAAAGTCATTAATCAGAGTATTAAAACATTGTATATTGGTCCCTGAATTTTTGTAAGCCTAATTGGATGGGTAAATGACATCGAACTCACATAAGCAGTTAAGATTTTAATCGTATCGATACAGCCCTAGGGGCGTATCGATACAGCCCTAGGGGCGTATCGAAACGGGTCAATAAAGGTCAACGGGTACCGATACATCTTGAGCTATACCAAAACGAGTTCTTGAGTTGCTAAAAATCGGGTTATCACCTTGCATGTTGTATCGATACGGTCCTCGACCGTACTGAAACAAGTTTGGGCAGTGAAGTCTGCATTACATAATCCAATTGTACCGTACTGATACAACTTATAGTGTTTCAGTACGGGAGCGGTTCAATCTGTCAAAAGTCAATAATCATAGTATTAAAAAATTGCATATTGGTCCCTGAATTTTGATAAGCCTAATTGGATGGGTAAATGACATTGAATTAACATGAAATTTTGTAGACTTACTATTTATTGATTGAATTGCATATTCGTGTGGTTAATTTCAGATAAAGACCCGAAATTCCTCATTAAAACAAATTAGAGATTATGCAATCTCTAGGGTTTAGGGGTACAGTTACGTGTGGGAAAGGATTAGCACCCCTCCCCCCACAACGCTCGTAAAAAAGACGCTTATTTGGTCACTCATATTTTTAAAAGTGTTTTGGGTTTACATGCAAAACGAACTTAATTATACCTAATGTTTACATTTTTTAAATGTTTAGAGTTTTAGTATGATTAAAAATGACTTAGGTGGGATAATTTTTAATAAAAGCATTTAATTGTCTAATCCTAACTAAGTTATTTATTTTAAGCCTAACTAATTACACCTAAAGGTGCGATTTGTAAGTCTTGTTTAGAGTCTAACCTAAAATTATAAGATCAAATTAATGGTTATTCCTAATAGGGGCCATATTAATGTTACAATTAATTAACAAACCTAAACTAGGGGCTTTATTTATTTAATTAAAGAGATCCTAATTAAGGAAACAAAACTATAGGCTCCTAGTTTAAAGTAAAATATTCTAACCTAAAAAATATTTAACTAAAGAAAACCTAACTAAGGAAATAAAATTATAGGCTGTAATTTGAAGTAACAAATTAAGGTTTAAATTCCTAAAATTGGGGGAGAAAATGATGAAAATCTACCTAAAGATCCTAACTAACAAATTAAGGTTTAAATTCCTAAAATTAGTGGTGAAAATGATGAACATCAAATACACATAAAAAATAAAGAATAACCAAATTAAATAAAAATGAAACTTAAGGGCAAAATTAAAATGAGAAAGGATAAAATTTAATAAGATGTGAGTTGAAGAACCTCAATGGGATATTCGCCAAAGTAGAGTGCAGGTTATGGTTGGATCCGCATAACCAAATGATTAATGTACAACCCTTTTTCTTCTAAGAACACTCACATGTTCTTTACCCGAAAGCCTATTTAGATATTCACTAAAACTAAAATTACTACCCAAACATGGTTTTTAGATTGACTCCCTAAAATCCAAAGAACACTTCCCATAAACCAAATGTTCTTTCTTCTAATCTAAACCCAAGTTTGATACAACCTTTCCCCTTTTACACCAATTTACCTATATGTACCCGAACCAAACGCACGACAATCCTTGCAACGGAAGATGGTAGCAACCATGGCAACGGCTTATAGTAGTGGCTTGCTCGGCAATAACCCCTTTTCGTTACCCTTTTATTTCAAACATAAAAATGAAAAAAAAAACAAAAGAGAACAAAAAATGTACCTCAACAAGGCTTCAAGTTTATTGCTCCAAATTTCGATTGCAAATGCTTGTATTTTCTTTTATGTGTGTGTCTGTTTACAATGGATTACAATGATTTATATAGCCAAATAATAAAGAAAAAAGGGAAGAATTCATGATTCTTTCCTGAATTACAATAAAATAAAAGAACCCTAGAATCTACAAGATCTGCCTTATTTCTTTGTTTTAGAACTGAATTAATCCTTGATTTCTTTGCCTTCTTTTGTTTCGTATTTGAACTAATTTTCCCTTCTTGTCTTTGATTCTTGCTTGAGGAACACATCAGATGAGTGAGGTGTAAGTATAGGGTATGGCGGCAGCAACAACAGCGTGCTGCAGCATCAATGTCGATTGGGGCTAGGATTTTGGCTGATTTGGGCCTTTTTATATGGACCCTTTTTTATCTTTATTGGGCTCAATAACCTTTTTTAAAAATTTTAATGGACTCTAATATATTTACAAATTTTAAAAGGCCATATAAAATTGGTGACTACAGTTGTCCCTCTTTGCATATTACGGTAAAACAGGGATAAAGCAAAGAAAAAATACCTATTTTATCTGGTTAAACTATTCACTGGTAACCACAATCTTGTCCCAAAATGGTAAGGTGTCATTCGCCTACTATTCTGGTTGAAAAGGATGTTGGTGTCTTGTCCTAAAGCGATGGGGTGTCGTTCGCCTATTACTCTAGTTTAAAATGGTGTTGAAGCCATAGGATGTCGTTCGCCTATTGCTCATGCTAAAAAACGAAATGGCATAGGGTGTCATTCACCTTTTGCCCCCTCTAAAAATATGATGTTTTGTCTCTAAAGTGATAGGGTGTCGTTCACCTATCACTCCAATTAAAAATGATACTGAAGCGATAGGGTGTCATTCGCCTACTGCTCTTACTAAAAAATGAAGTGTCATAGGGTATCGTTCGCCTATTACCCCTTCTGAAAATAGAATAGCTTCTTCCTGAAGTGATAGAGTGTCGTTCGCCTATTACTCTGGTTGAAAATGATGTAGGAGCCATATGGTGTCGTACGCCTACTACTCCTACTGAAAAACAAAGTGGCATAGGATTTTGTTCACCTACTACCCCTTCTAAAAATAGGATGTTTTCTTCTTGAGGTTATAGGGTGTCTCGCCTATTACTCCAGTTGAAAATTATGCTAAAGTAATAGGGTGTCATTCACCTACTACTCCTACTAAAAAATGAAGTGGCATAGGGTGTCGTTCGTATATTCCTCCTTCTAAAAATCAGATGTCTTCTTCCTAAAGTGATAGGGTGTTGTTTGTCTATTACTCCGATTGAAAATGGTGCTGAAGAGATAGAGTATCGTTCGCCTACTACTCTTGTTGGAAAATGAAGTGGCATAGGGTGTTGTTCATATATTTTCTCCTTATGAAAATGGTATGTCCTCTTCCATAAGTGATAGGGTGTCATTCGTCTATTACTCTGGTTGAAAACAATGACAAAGTGATAGGGTGTAGTTTGCCTACTACTCATGCTGGAAAACGAAGTGACATAGGGTGTCGTTTGCCTATTACACATTCTGTAAATAGTATGTTTGTATTCTTCTACTTGATCTTTTTATATTTTCTCGCTCCATCATGTGGTGCCTAATGGAATCATGACTAGTCATCTTCACTGTCTCGATTTCACCATTCTTGTTCTTTGTACCTCTTTGCTTGATAGGAAACATTTGATCTTCGATCGTCCTTGCTTAATAGAAAACACTTGATCTTTTCTTCATCAATCCCGTAATCTTGTACTCCTATAGAAGCAAACCTTCCTTCAGATTCCTTAGTACTATCGGAGTTGGATCAAGATTGAGCGAAAGACCTCCTTTAAGTAACTTCAGCACTTTTGGTGAGTTCTTCAAACTACTTATCAGTGCCTTAATCTCTTCCTTTTATGTTTATTTCGATCAAGGATCTTGCGTTGCGGATAGCCCCAAGCGTCGTTTGCTGGGTAAAATTGCATGCTTGTGCAAAAGGTTATGATCAGAGTTGAAATAATAAAGCATATTATAGTCGTTATACTTTTAATTCATTTTTCAAAGTAATGCAAAAAATCACTTGCTATATGTGTATAATAATCCAATTGGTTCCTGTTTCGATGGAAGATGCAAGTGAAAGGGAAGAAGTTTTGGAATACATGATTTATTAATAATGTGGAAAACAAGGTGATTACAAAAAAGTAAAGTCAAGTAATCAGTTATCAAAGACCAAAGTATTTCGAGTCACACCACCGAAAGTGCCCCAAAATAAGACTTTGTTGAGAAGATTTTGAGTCCTACTATAACGTGTGAAGATATGATCCCGCCTGATTTACCAAGCTATCAAGAAAGTTCATTATACGCCTAATCCTCTTACGCTCGATCCGCTCCTTTTAGGTTTTTAACTCGAACCCCCTTTGGTTTCAAAACGCTTTTTGTGGGTTTCCATCTTGAACACCTTTTTTGCTTCATTTTTACTACGGGTTTTCACTTTTAGACCATATCATTATTTTTTTTCTCGAAGCGCACTTTCAGGTTTTAAATTCAACTTTTTTTCTCTTTTCCTCGATCAAATTCAGTTGGTCATACCTTGTCTGAACCCATTTGGCCTCATCTAATTGTGCTTCTATCAAAATACAAAGCGAGGGGATTTCAACTTCTATGGGCAAGATGGCTCCATTCCATAGACTAGTGAGAAAGACGTTTCCTCGGTAAATGGTCGCGCAGAAGTTCAATAAGATTATCAAATGGCAACTTCTCATGCCAATCTTTGTAGGTATCAGTCATTTTCGATACTATCTTCTTGATGTTCTTATTGGCTGCCTATATTGCCTTGCTCATTTTTGGGTAATAAGTCACTAAATTATGATGCTTAATATTGAGTTACTCATACACCTGATCCATCATCTTGTTGTTTAGGTTGGAGGCGTTGTCAGTGATGATCCTCTCTAGCATGCCATAACGACAAATGATCTTCTTCTTGAGGAATTTGCATACGGTTGTTTTGGCGATACCTGCATAGGAGGAAACTTCCACCCACTTAGTGAAGTAATCAATGGCCACCAAGATGAACCAGTGCTTGTTTGACACTTTCAGGTGAATCTGACCGATCACATCCATGCGACACATAGAAAATGGACAAGGAGTAGCTGTGGTGGTGCATGAAGTTTGACAGCATAAATTTGGCTTTTATGGCACTTTCAAGCATAACTAATGTAGTCTCCCTCCATCGTGGACCAGTAATAGTTGAGGCACGTGATTCGCCTAGCCAAGGTGAATCCACTAGGGTGTGTTTGTTAGAGTATACCCAAAGACCAATCATAAGATGATTGTAAATGACATTCTATTTTTTACCTTGTTTATTAATAAAGAGGCATTGCCATTACTATTTTTAGTTACAATTTTGCGTGCATAGATAAACTAAATTATAATAAAGTCCTTAGAATAATATTGTTATTCTTAAATATCCTTAGTCGAGTACTATTGTGGGAATGGACAACAATAATGCAATTAAGACTAATATGTAGTTGATTGATGACAAAGTGTTGTCATTGACATGGAGAAGTCAAAATCAATACATAAGTATGTGTTAGAGAATGAAAAACTGGACTGACCCGCTATGAGCATGTTTCTTGGATTATTATGTGATAGTCACAATATTGCTCATAGTGATAACTACATGTATGATCCTTAGACTTGAGATCATCATTATTTCAACATCGTGAGTAACATATTTTGATACAATCAAATGTGTGTCATAACTGACTACTCTATATAGACTGATATTGGATATGTCACAATCTATGTAGTGGGATATGGTTGATCAAGATAGGATTTGTCTCTCTTACATATTAAAAGTAATATCGTAGGCCACCTGATTGAGTGAGACTAGAAATGCACGGCCATGCTCGAATAAGTTGATATGAGATATCATAGTTATTCATTTATAATAGTCTACTCAAGATATCAAGAAATATTAGATGGACTATACAAGTGTGATTGTTCCATGACTTGTGTCCAATCTAGATATAAAGGACAAAAGGATGAAATACATTAAAAAGAGTTAATCACGAAAAGGTTATGTCAAATCATGATTTCATGTAACTTAGGTGACAATGGCATATTGTTAGATGTCACTCATTGTTTGGAATATTAGAAATCATCTAATATTTACTACTAACGTTACATGAACCTACAAGGTCACACTCACGGTTGAAATGCGCATATGTTAAATAAATTATATATGTACAATTTTTTGTACACAAATTTAGTTAAATTAATATATATTTGATATATATATATAATTTAACTATTGGATAAATATTAAGAGAAATAATTATTGTAATTATGACTCTTTTAATATATAAATAATATAATTTGATTTAAATTAATATGTATATTGAAATCCTAACTAAAGGTGAATTGGAATTATATATTAATATATATATATATATTGAAATCCTAATTAAATAAATTAGGATTATATATATTGAAATCCTAATATGAGTTGAATTGGGATTTCAAAGGCTATATAAATGCATGAGAGATCTAGCAATCATTAATGCTTTTTGGAAAAACCCTTTAAATAGTTTAGAGAGTTTTATATGCTCGTTTCATCTGGGTAAACTGTGTAGAGGTTAGAGCATTATCATTGCGACTTATGAATCGACATTGTGGAATCGTAATTGGATATCTATCTCCTCCAAATTTAGAATTTTAGATTTTAAATAGGTAATTATTCATCCTTATTCACCCCGATTCGTTCCTCGTACATGGATCTCTAATGGTAATCGCAAGATAATTTTTCGCCGCACCATGGGGTTTACCGGTGTAACCCAACAATGGTATCAAAGCCACTTGTACTATACGAATTTGGGTTTTAATTACTTGGGTGATGTAATTGAATGAGATACATGTTATTTTTTGATTTATTTAGCGAATATATGATATTTGTACGAGCAAATCTATTCAATCATGGTTAATATGTTAATTTAGTCAAAAGATGTTCCTAAGATCGATGATTAAGAGTTAATCATTAGGATCTTTGTCGATAGGGTTTGAAATATTATATGTTAATTGTTAACATATTCAATATCGAGTTTTAGGGTTTTAGATGTTCAGTGTTAACATACGCAGATTATAATTATTATTAGACTAGTGGTTAATTTATAGATTTAGTGCGGGAAAGTAACAAGCGTTGTTTCAGTAAAAACCTTGTGGATTTTAAAATCCTAAAAAAACATGATAATGTTGATAAAAGTTATCAAATCGTGAGGTTTTTACATAGTAATTAAGATGTTAATTTTCAAAAATTTCCCCGCCACTAACCAAGCAGGGCCAACCCCCGCCAGTAGCTGTGTGGCTACCGAAACCCCACAAGGGGCTCCCCCTTGACCCGTAAAGGGGCGAACCTTAGACCCCCGTAAGGGGCTTGGCACTTGCGTAGGAACAATTCGGTAACACCTTAATAACAAACCGCGTCGTTATTATATTTGATATGCACGTTGTTTGGAATGCATGGTTATTGCCCAATAGCCCATTTAGTTTTATTTATAAGGTTTTATAAATATGACATGCATGTCGTACCTCTCTCTACTTCTATTGTAATTATCTTCTCATCTTACTCCCTCGTATGTAAAATGAGGTTCTAAAATTGTAATCTATACGAAGAAGTATGGACCAGAGGGAAAAAAGTGCTGGCCGACAGAAAGATGCTTGAGAATAATTTGGTTCTGCCATTGTCTTGGGACGAGCCACATTAGGATATGGGCTATAACTATTGCATTCATATTTACCACTTTTCATGTATGTGATAAAATGAATGTATGAGATGCATGCTAGTTAATTGATAAGATCAAATGTTAAATGGTGAGATAATATTCACAAAACCCCTCAATAAAATATTAAGTCTTTTATTGATTCCCAATGTTAACTCTCATTAAAGTCTAGATCGATACAATGTAGGTTATGCTAAAGCGAGGCACTTGTATCTATCTTGGGCAAACGCAAAGAATAAGCAAGTGATATTCGTTGGTTGTAATATTGGTTAATGACTTAACTGGGTTACTCTAGTAAGGTTAGAAACCTAAAGGCTAGTTATTTGGATAATCATAAGATGATTATGAACAAGAGTTGTTCACCAAATAAAGGAGTTACATGAGATATAATTAGCAAATGTTGATTACCTAGATAAACCATAATCTTAAGAGAAAAGCAAAAGCTGACTTAAGAGAATGTGAATTTTGGATCCTTACCCACTAGAAAAACTTTACAGAAAGTATTTTCAACATGAATATTTGAGTGTTATTAATTTTAATAAAAGTAGTGAGAGTATAAAGTCCTTTTATAATCAAACTTGGTAAACGTACTAAAAAAATCATATTTTATTGTTGTAGACTTATTATGGCAAATACAAATTCGTTATCATTGCGATCGGTCCTTGAGAAGGACAAGTTGAACGACGTGAAGTTCCTTGACATGTCACTAAAAGAAAAAAAAGCTTTCATTCTAGTAAGACATGTCATTGGAAGAAGAGCTGCCCTATTTATCTTGAAAAGTCAAGAAGGCAAATGAAAGCGGAGCGCTCGCCTCAGATATTTATATTATTGATATTAATTTATCAACACCTACTTCTTGGGTATTGGATATTGGTTGTGGTTCTCATATTTGTACATCTGTACAAGGATTACAAAAGAGTATAAATCTTAGAAAATAAGATGTGGACCTAC
The DNA here is from genome assembly GCA_019671005.1 of Hibiscus mutabilis. Taxonomy (NCBI): domain Eukaryota; kingdom Viridiplantae; phylum Streptophyta; class Magnoliopsida; order Malvales; family Malvaceae; genus Hibiscus; species Hibiscus mutabilis. The sequence goes on along the minus strand of CM033716.1, from coordinate 57,623,728 downwards.
GGGTTGGTAATGGAGCAAGAATTGATGCATTAGCTATAGGGACACATACTTTATCATTGCCTAATGGACTTAATTTATGTTTAGAGGATTGTTATGTTGTGCCTAGTTTGACTAAAATCATCATTTAGGTTTCTTGTTTAGAAAAGATTGGTTTTTAGATAATTATTAAGAATAATTGTTATTCTTTCTATCTCGATAATATTTTATATGGTGTGGCACAATTGATAAATAACCTATATATTTTGGATCAAGAGAAGTCCATTTACAAAATAAATACGAAAATATCAAAAAATGATTCTAATCAAACTTATCTTTTGCATTGTCGCTTGGGTCACATAAGTGAAAATGCAATTCAAAACTTCATAAAGATAGATTTTTTTATTCATTTGTTTTCGAACAACTAGATGTATGCAAGCCTTGCTTATTAGGAAAGATGACCAAAGCTCCTTTTAATGGTAAAATTGAGCGAGCAAGTGATTTATTGAGATTAATACATAGTGATGTATGTGGACTAATGAATACACAAGCTAGAGTAGGGTTTCAATGTTATGACTTCAGTAGATATAGGTACATTTACCTAATGCATCATAAATCTAAAGTCCTTGAAAAGTTCAAGGAATTTAAAATAAAGTACAAAACCAACTAGGAAAAAACATTAAGGTTCTTCGATCAGATTGAGGAGGAGAATACTTAAGCTTGGAGTTTGGTAACCTTCTTAAGGAATGTAGGATTGTATCACAACTTATACCTCCTGGTAATCCACAATCGAATGGAGTTTCCAAAAGAAGAAATTGAACACTGTTAGACATGGTTTGTTGCTCGAACAAGAATCTTCCTATAAAGAGAATTTGTTTTCCAAAAAGGAAGTGAAAGCAATATTGAACTCAATGAAATTCGAGATCAACCACAAATCATTGAGCTAGAGATTAAACAACAACAAGTTCCACAAGTCGTTGAAGAATATTCAACTATTTTGGAAACACAACCACTGCGAAGATCTTTGAGAAAACGCAATACGCCTGAGAAATATGGATTTTTTGTCACATTGCATGGTGATGTTCTCTTCATGGATCAAGATGAGCCTAGGACTTATCAAGAAGTATTGATGAGCTCAGACTCTAGGAAATGGCTAGAGGCCATGAAATTCGAGATGGATTCCACGTCAAAAAACCAAGTTTGGACCTTGGTTGACCCACCTAAAAGGGTTAAGCCCATAGGTTGCAAGTGGGTTTTCAAAAAGAAATCTGACATGGATGGTAATGTACAAACATACAAAGTGTGATTAGTCGCTAAGGGTTTTCGACAAATTCATGGTATAAACTATGATGAAACCTTTCCACATGTTGCTATGCTTAAATCCATCTGGATCTTAATTGCGATAGTTGCATTTTATGATTATGAGATATGGAAAATGGATTTTAATACTGCTTTCCTTAATGGAAAACTAGATGAGGTTGTGTACATGACACAACCTGAAGGTTTAATCAATCCAAAAGATGCCAAAAAATATACAAGCTACAAAGGTCCATTTATAGATCAAAGAAAGCTTCTCGAAGTTGGAATCTTCGTTTTAACGATGCAATCAAAGAGTTTGATTTTATCAAAAATGAAGATGTGTCATGTGTTTTCAAGAAAATTAGTGGAAGCACTATCATATTCTTGGTATTGTATGTGGATGACATACTGATAATAGGAAATGAAATACCTAGCTTACAGTCTGTAAAAAACTTAGTTAGGAAAATGTTTTTCCATGAAAGACTTGGGTGAGGCAACATACATATCAATAGTCAAGATCAACAGAGATAGATCGAGATGACTCATAGGACTGAATCAAAATACATACATAGAAGTACTAAAAATATTAAGTATGGAAGAATCCAAAAAGGAGTTCGTACCTATGAGACATGGAATTTCAGTCTCGAAGGAAATGTGTCCTTAACTTCTCAAGAAAGAGATCGCATGAGTAAGTTTCCATATGCTTCAGCAATTGGATCAATCATGTATGTCATTCCATGTACCCGTCCTCGTCCAAATGTATCATACACTTTAAGTACGACAAGTCGATACCAGGTAGATCTCGATGAAGGTCGCTGAGTTAAAGTTAAGAAAATCCTAAGTACTTAAGAAGAACTAAGGATACATTCCTTATATATGGAGGTAAGGAAGAGCTAAGTATAAAAGGTTATATTGATGCCAGCTTTCAAATCGATAAGGATGATTCACAATCGCAATCAGGTTTTGTGTTCTGCCTTAATGAAGGCGATGTGTGCTGGAAAGGTTCAAAACAAGATACAGTAGTTGATTCTACAACAAAAGTTGAGTATATTGTAGCATGCAATGCTGCAGGAGAGGGTGTTAGGATCAAGAAGTTCATATTTGAACTAGGGGTTATGCCAAGCATTTTGAATACTATAGATCTACATTGTAATAACAACGAAGCCGTCGCACAAGCAAAAGAACCCAGATCTCACCAACGGTCCAAACACATACTTAGGCATTACCATCTCTTTCAAGAAATTATAGATCAAGGGTATGTGGAAATATATAGAGTACCAACAGATGATAACATTGTCGATACACTAACAAAGCCTCTAATGTAGTAGAAGCATGATCGTCACACTAAGTGACTTGGTATTAGATACATGAGTGATTGGTCTTAGTGCTAGTGGGAGATTGTTAAAGTATGCCCAAATATATAGAGTACCAACAGATGATAACATTGTCGATACACTAACAAAGCCTCTGATCAAAGTATATCAAACCTAGATCAAACATGACCTCATGCCTATATGATTTACATTATACGATTAAACGTGCCATAATAATCAAATTAACATAACTTCGTAAGCAAGTAATATGAAAACCTATTAGGGCCCTTTTAACAAGACATTAGCTACCTTAATATTTACAAGTCCATAAGACCAAAATAGCATTCAAAATGCATTTTGCATATATACAAAACCATGTGCCACCATCTTGGAGTATTTAAAAGAAGCTTACAAACACACACCCTTGTACTTGTGATCTAGTCCGAACTCCAAAAGTAAGCACAAACAAAGCTTTACCCTGAAAAATAGGTGAAAGAATAGAGTGAGAAAACAATTAGTGAGGTAGCATAATTAACTAAAGGTATGTATTAATCGTTATAAATCTACTTCTATTCTCTCACCAAAATCTAGCAAGGTTTGATTAAATATCAAATTAATTGAACGTAAAGCAATAAAGCCACAAGTTTTCAAACTTAGAATTTCTTAAACATGTTTTACTTGACACATAAATTATCAACATGGAATCTCAAGACATGTTTGGTTATAGATTTGATCAAGGAACTATCCATTATGTGTCAAAGCATTCGAACCAATCATGTACATATATACATGGATACTTTATAATTCAAAAAATCCATGTATATATGTATACATTACATTCGAAAATATCACAATGTATTAACATTCAAACCATATACTATGACATTCTAACAAACCTTATATGTTATACAAACAACATAGTTCATGTGCATACTTAAACCTTTAAACCAGTAAGTTTATTCTCCCTAGAATATGATTAGATCGCCAATTTGTGCACATTTTACTTACAAACAAGTTACTGCCTTACTCAATGAATTAACTTTTAACTTTCTTAATTTCTTTTAACATAGCTTCTCAAGCCATATTGATAGAGTTCAACATAGCTTCGTTTCTAGGTCTATCAAACTCAAACAAATAGCAAGTTTTATCAATTTCGAGTCACAATAGCCACAAGATTACAAACATGGCATTATTTCTTGATCTAATTATGCTCAAGTGTCATTCAAACATTATCTACTTAAGGCACAAGTTATCAAAATGATTTGTTAGATTAGCTTGTGAATTCAACGTTTTTCTTAAACATAGCCTTTCATGAACATGCATCGCTTATCATATACATGTATTTCTTGTCACACAAGTTATCAATTATATCGTATCATAAACACAAGTTTTCTTGGTACATAAGACATCAATCATAGTATACCATAATTATCTTCTTCTTAGCATATAAGATATTAAGATAATTTCTTAATTGAATATGCAAGTTTCTTTATTGTATTTTATCATAGCCTTGAGAATCAAGTAACAACCTAGGTACACGAATCCCCAACCAACTATCACCAAATAAAATGGTACTTGCAGTACCAGTCAATCCCTCCTACTATCGCCAAGTGACCACAAAAATTCCCTCTTACTGTCGCCAAATAAGAACCGTAGTCCACCTTAAACACGAGCTCTATGGCATGCCATCTATGCCTAAGACTGACTCGAGACCAAGGCTTTCACATTTATCTTATCTTATTAGAGACATATTGATCACAACTCTTTATAAAAAATATCATATCAACAAAGCTTATTGCCTTTCATATTAGGCATGTCTTCACCTCATGTGAATTTCTCAATACAATTTTCTCATGTTATTGGAATAACCTGTCTCATTCATATTAGAATATCAATTGACAAGACTTATTATTTTTCATGTTATTCATATAAATAATTCATGTATAATTCTAAGTTTGTTCATTTATCTAGCTCAAAGGTTTGCATAGCAAAAACCACATCTCAAGCATGTATCCATCTCAATAAGAACATAAAACCAATTCAAGCATTTTACATTTCATGGACCACTTAGGATTTAGGTACTTACCTCAATCCAAGCATATTCAACCATGGCTTAAACTCAAAAGAAGATAATACAACTTAAAATTAACAAAAGATGCCCGAGAAGGTTTTAAGCCTATCCCGAGACTTTAAACTGTACTCACAGTTTGTTCCAAGCTAGTTTTGCTCCCGTATAATAATCCCTTTTTGCTTATCTCCTAGTCAATCTACTTTTGCCTTTCCACCTTCAAATACTTATGGGTATAGACATAGCAAGACATACATTCGTAAAATAGAACATGGTTTATCAACTATTTACATGTTTAACCATTCAATCACATATGCATACACATGTATCCAACCAAACTGCCCAATTCATTTGTATTTATACATATATATACATCAAAGTCAATCCCTAATGTATCTATATACATTCAAATCACTTAAGCATGTATCTACACCTATGTATACAATAAAGCAGCCTGCTTCCCATTTAAACATCCAAAACAGTCCCTAACTATGCAGTACAACCCACCATTCTTGCAAAAGCAGTCCCTATGAATATGTATATATATGCAGAACAGTCCCAATTCACATGTTTCACCTATATACATAACAAAATAGTCCTCAAATGTTTGTATAAGTGCAAAATAGAATCCTTTTATATACATTCAAAATAGTCCACAAAATTTTTATAAATTAGCCTCTACTTCCAGATTTTACAATCAGCCTCTTTTTTATCCAAAATTAGTCCTTAATTGTTACAAAACAGCCCCTATTTCAATGTAAAATAGACCCTTGTTTCCAGCATAATAAAACAGCCATTTCTAATTCAAATTCAACCTTTTAATAGTCCTTTAAACTTGCAAAACAGCCCCTCCAATGTTTTACCAACCAAAATAGTTTTAAAAGCCATCTTCTTAAGCTCAAATCAATCCTAATCGATTACTAACAAGCATTGTGATTTAAATAAAGTTCAAACACAACCTTTACATCAATTTCAGCTATTAACATCAATATGCATCCAATTCTCAAGATGTTACAACAACTCAATACATGAATACAAGCATTCATGGTTGTCCAATTCATCCAAAAATAGTGTATAACCATTGAACTTTTGCTTAATCCAAATCAAACAAAGCAACTTCCAATACAACCTATAATTTCATTATCAAGCTATTTTATCAACATTAATATATTGTAAATATACATATCATGTAAATTTTTAGCCTATGACTATTCGAATAAGCCAATTAAACTCACTATGATCATACCTATATCCCAATTTCACAAGGAAAGATGTTCATCTTCTTAAAAACTACATGCATGATGCAACTTAAGGCATGAATCAACTTAATGATCTAGATATGGTTCAAGATAAAACCATGATTAGAATCTAATTCCATTAATTTAAATGAAGTAAGGAGCTAGGATTTCATACCCTCCTTCAAATCCCTTCGATAAAGAGATTAAAATCAGTCCAATTAGATGCTTAATCCTCCAACATAGCTTCTTCTCTTTCTCACTTAAAAGTCATGGTTCGGCTAACTAAGGAAGAAGATGTTGATGCATTATCTCCCCTCTATTTGGCTAAATTCACTTCGGTACATGCCTTTCCCAACGTTTCTCCTATGTGAACATCCTCAATCTTCCTCTATTTTTTCATGCAGTTACTTTACTTATCCTATTATTCAATTTGGTCCTTCAAAAGTTAATAGTCATTCTTTCATTCCTTTACAAAACAGTCCTAACTTCTTAATTAAACAATGTATGTACATGTATTTAACTGTATATAAGTAATCGATTGTATCTACCATAAGAAATATTAAAATACTTCTAGACTAATATTTGGTGTAAGGCACCAGTTTTGGGCCTAGTGGTTTTGAGGGTTAGATTAGACGGTCCGGTGGATCAGGTTAGAGATTCGTGTTAATTTTGGGATCGTATATTTTTTACAAGGGATAAAAATATAGAAAAATACTCTAAAATCTTTATTTAAATATATATTGATTTTTGGTAAAGTTGATTTTCGGAAAATAAGATTTGGAAATTGGACATTTCGGGTTAGTGACCAAAATGTAAAAAGTGAAAACTATTTTAAGTGACTGTTTTGAAAAGGGGTTAAAACTTAGAATCTCTAAGGAGCTATTAAGCCTAAATGTTTTTATCAGATTTCTCTCTTAATTGGATTAGTTTTAAAGTGTTTTAATTAAATGATTAAAGAGGATTTATTAAAAGGATGGTAGTTATTTCCTAAAAACAAAGTTGACGTAACTTTTCACTCTTGAGTTTCTCTCAAAATCTCTTAAGCCAAACATCTATTTTCTCAACAAAGATTTGAGATAACGATCTTGTTTTCTTAAGCTGATGATTTCTAATTGATTCCTCAACTTGTTTTCTCAAAATCTCATTGATTTTCCTTTGTTTCTTTGGTGTAAAAAATCATCCAGTTGAGAGAGAGTTTTCAACCTTTGGAGGTGAGGTTTGCTATTCTCCTTTAATGATGGTTCTTTATTGAAATTCCCAAGTTCTTAATCCTTTACAAATCATTTCTAATTAGTGTTGTGGATTTAATTGAAGAGAAATGGTTTAATTGAGATTTAATTGAGGTAATTATGAGATCTTCTTTTTTGATCTATTTTGCTGAGTTTATGATGAGGTTATATCGTGATTTTGGAGTCTTATGATGATAATGGATTGGTTTTATCAATAGAATCTAGAAATCAAATGAATATCTAGTTGTTTGAGTTGCTAGTTATGAGTCTTTGAGGTGTTAGGTGATTGTTGAAGGTATAAGGTCGAAGTAAGAATGTTTTTAGATGTTATATGGTGCTAATTTATGTTTGGAAGTGTTAGGTTTCGGCTGGGTTAAGTATGGATGTGAATTGAAGTTGTTTCGGATAAGTGTTTTGATGGTTTTAAGCAAGGAAATATTGAAGAATTGCTTGTTAGGGCTTTGAATGCATTATTATGCATTAATCCTCTGTTATAATATGGTTAAAATAGGGGAGAATGTTTTGAAAGCTATTGGTGAAGCTTTGGGGGCTTCAGATGCTTGATTGTGGGTCTGTGAATCGAGGTTTTGCGTGTCAATGAGTGAGAACGTGTTTTCAAGCTTTGAAATGGTTTAAAAGGTGGTTTAAGGGACTTTAAATATAGTTTGAAATGTTGGTTTAAACTCAGAAGTAAGTACAAGGGTTTTCTCTCTCGGTCGTGCTTATTTTACGAAATGATTTATGCACTTCTTTTGATTTTCATGATTTCCATTATTGAAGCATGATTTCAAATATGATGTCTACTGTTTTTGTAAAGTATTGATCAATGACGCATTGGTGAATGATCCTTGTAAGTATGATTTATACTTGTGAAAGCATGGTTTTATGCTTGGGTATGTTTTGGTAAATTGCTTTAAAAACAGTGAGGTTCATGGCTAATTGTGAATTATATTGGCAAGTGATGGTATGAAAATGGTTTTAAAACATAATCGGATATAGTTAGCCGGCTATAGGACTGAGTGCATTGTAAAATAAGTCGCCTTGGACGTAGAGGGCTTGATATGGGTACCGAATACTCTGTCTAAGTTCCTTAACAATTGAGGAGTTTATGGTACCGAAAACTCTTATTAGTGGGTTATACATCTACCAATGAGTAGTGTTAAGGGCTTGATATGGGTACCAAATACACCACCACAAGTGTCACAATGGTTGAGGGGTTTATATTGTGTACCGAATACTCTCGTGTGTGAACCTTGTCTTGCCGATGAGAATGTATGAAGTGTTGGGAGAACACTTTGAATTCGCGTATATGATGTTGTGTTTTGTAAATGGAACTTGTTGATGATCACTTGTGAGCCAATAAATTGTTAATGTCTCATGTGTTGTATAATATATTTATACATGTTTACTCTTTAAGCTTTGCATATGGTATGTTATGCATGGGAAGGCTTAAATTGAAGTTAGCAATGTGAGTTGTTGTTGGTTAATGATACATGTTGCATATGGTTTAATATGCTGAATTTTGGAATGGTTAAAATGCATAGTATTGAAGGTGTGATATTTTTAAATGATGATTAATCATGGATTGAAAAGTGATTTCAATGTGGTATACAAACCGATTTAAGAATGCATTGATGGTGTGTTGTTTTTTAGCATTCCTCACTAAGCCTAGTGTGTTTAAGCTCTCTTTGTCTATAAATGCAGAAAATTAAGGGTTAGGAGGCAGAAAGCAAGTGAAGGTGATCCAAGGACTTCTTATATGAACGTATGTTTCCAAAGTAGACTATGTTTAATAAAGGCAATTAGGGATTCCTTATGGTTTTGGGAGATATTGTTGAACTCCCTTTTTGAGCAAGCTTACATTGCTACTTTGGTCTTGTAAATGGCCTGTTATATATGGTTTATGCCTTGGTATGTTTTTTTTGGTACCTTGTTGGGCTTGGTTCAAAGGTTGTATGCCTATAGTTTCCTTTTGATGCAAAATAACATGTATGGTTGATGTTTTTCGTGTTTTGGTTGAGGATCTATCCCTGTTTATGTTACTAATGTCTTAGAAGCATGATTCAGTGGTTAGCTTAGCTTATTTGTATGTTAAACCAGCAAAAATGGGCATTTCAGGCCCAAGCGTATCGGTACGAATAGGCCAAATCTAGCTTAGCATATCGGTACAGGGAGATCCATATCGATAGACCTTAGAGGAAAATGGTTGGGCGTATCATTACACGACACCGTATCGATGCGATAGTGTGCTACTGGAATCCAAAATTTAAAACCCATCAAGACCGTACCAATACAGTGCCTGGTGTATCGATACAGTGACAGGTAAGTTGGTTAATTGGAATCTTTTGAAGTTTCTATTTTCTTATGTTTTAGTCCCTAGAAGTTGTGAATGCAATTGAGTGAGTTAGGATGATCAATTTGAGCTAAAGTTTGACATGTGAGTATGAAACCTGACTAATTGAATATTGGTAACTTTAATTTCACAATAAGTCCTTATAATTTTTTAAATTTGCAAATTGGTCCCTAAATGCATGTCTTTACAATTAGATGTCAAATCGACGCCCGATTGAGTTGTAATTTCACACGCTGCTAGTTTGTACACATAGGTTAATAATTTTGCATCTAGAAAAGATAAAAAGAAAAAAAAGGTCATTTATCAAAGCGAACCTTCAAGGGTTTTCTTTAGTAAACCCCGTGTAACCGTTCGGTCCGGTCTTGCAACTAGGCCAAGTCGAGGGGGTTACATTTGGTGGTATCAAAGCTAGGTTTTTTGATAAATGGGGTAAGGTTGGTAAGATTTTGTGATGTTGTTGTGAGCCATGTCTACTGTTTACTATGCATAGTGTTTACAATATGTACTTTGTTTGCTTTATGCCATGTTGGGGGGAAATTTAGGAAACCCATTGCCTTATTATGCCATGTTGCTGTGAAAATTTAGCAAGTTTAGTCAGATATTGTGATGTTGTTGTGAGTTATATTTACTATTTACTATGCACGGTGTTTGCAATATGTACATTGTTTTCTTTATGCCATGTTTGGGGGGAGAATTTAGGAAACTTGTTGCCTGATGATTATAGTTTGAACTGTTTTGATTTTAAAATGGAAGTCTTGGATCCTTTCTTGGAGCTGGCCTAATTGTTTTGGTTTGTTATCATGCCTTAATTGTTTTAGCACGATGGCACCGAGGAAAGAGTTGTGATCCGGTGTGATTACTGCTACCACTGGCCAGGGAAATTAGGATAATGTTGTTCCTTCTGGAGGGATACCACCCCCTCCGCCTCTTCCATCGTTAGATGGGGAGCATGTGCCACATGGGCAAGCTGGGCCAGGGTTGGGCGATGACTGGAGCTTTTGAGGCTGTTGTTGCTGGAGTGCAAGTGCAGGCACCAATTGTTGGGCAAACGGGTTTGCCGTTGGAAGGTTTACGTAGTCTGGGCGGTGCTGAGTATCATGGTTTAATAGTCGAGGCATTTGAGGCTTGGATGGCCAGTACGATCCGGATATTGGATCTGATGGGGTGTAATGTTGCCTGTAAGTTGGGATGTGCAGTGTCCCTATTGCAAGGTGATGCTTACAGTTGGTGAACGACTGTAACTGTCGGTATGGAAGGTGAGGATGTGAATTGAGAGTTTTTCCAAGCTGCTTTTAAGAAGAAATATCTAGGAGTTAGATACTTGGATGACAAGAAATGTGAGTTCATGTCTTTGGTTTAAGGTATCATGTCTGTGGCTGAGTATAAGGTTTAGTTTATTTGTTTGAACCAGTATGCTCCTGAGTTGGTGCTTAGTGATAGACATCGTTGTGATCATTTTTGCTATGGTTTGGTGCAAGAAGTGAATACGTACATGTTGGCTTCTGATTACACCAATTTTGACGTTTGGTTACATGGGCGAAGGATATTGAGCAGAACTTGGGTTTGTCTTCTCGTGTAAGTGGTTCAAGCTTGGGTAAGAGAGTTGCGAACTCTAGCTCTAGTGGTGGAGGTACCATGATAATAGGTATCGCTCTAATGTGAGACGTGGCGGCAGTACTGGACGTAGAGCGCAAGGTCAGGGTAATCGAGTTAGATCTGAGCTTAATCCTTGTTGGGCTTGTGGATCATATGAGCATTTGAGGCAAGATTTCCCACGGAAGACTCATGAGGGGAAAGCTCCTATTACTATAGGTCCTAATGTTTGCTAGAGTTGTGGATCGAGTGGTCATCTGAGACGCGATTGTCCGTTGTTGGATGGTGGTGGATAGGCTAGGGCACCTACAGTTGCACCGTAGCGAGGCCGTGGTCGTGGTTGTGGACAATTTTAGCATAGATTTGAAGGTCCGAGGATGGTTGCTCATGCTATTGCTATTCAACTTGAAGGTGACGGTCACGCGAGGGTGTATGCACATCGCGAGGGACATAATGACACCGATGTGATTGCAGGTACATTTACTTTGCAGTTTTTGCTGATGTTTTCTTAGGTTGATTTTGGTTCTATGCATTCATACATCCTGCGTAAGTATGCACTATTGCTTGAAGTGCATGTTGAGGTGTTAGATGTTGGAATGCAAGTAACAAGTTCTTTTGGTGAAACGGTTGTCACAAGAAAGGTGTTTTAGAGACGTCCTTTGTCTGTTCAAGGACATGTGATTGCAGTTAATTTAATGAAGTTACCGTTTTATGGTTTTGATGTAATCCTAGTTATGGATTGGTTGCCTGAGCATAGAGCTGGGGTTGATTTTGAGACCAAGTGAGTCACCTTGAAACTTGTTGATGATTACAAAGTGGTAATCATGGGCGAGAATATGAAGTTCTTGTCTAATGTTGTTTCAGCTCTTGAGTTAGTCAATTGTTAGAATCTGGGTGTAAGGTTTATCTAGCCTATGTTATGAATTCGGGTTCAAAAGAAGTGCGTGTGTAGGACATAAGTACGATATATAAGTTTCTGGGTGTTTTTTCGGATGAGTTGTCAGGTTTACCACCGAATCGAGAGAATGATTTTGGCATCGAGTTGTATGAAAATACAGCTCTGGTTCAATTACTCCCTACCGTATGGCCCCAAAAGAGTTGAAGACGTAACTTCAGGAGTTTCTTAACTGAGGGTTTATTAAGCCTAGTGTTTCACCTTGGGGTATGCCGGTGTTGTTTGTGAAAAAAAATATGGCATAATATGGATGTGCATTGATTATTGGCAACTGAACAAGTTGACGATTAAGAACAAGTATCCTTTGCCAAGGATTGATGATTTGTTTGATCAGTTTTGAGGTGTTTCGGTGTTTTCTAAGATTGATTTGAGATTTGGGTACTATCAATTGAAGGTGAAGGACGTGGATCTACCTAAGATGGCTTTTTGTACAAGGTACGGGCATTATGAGTTCTTGGTGATGTCGTTTGGTTTGACTAATGCCCCTATTGCATTCATGGACATGATGAATCGAGTGTTCTATGAGTTTTTGGATCAATTTGTTAGTGTGTTTATCAATGATATCCTTGTGTACTCTCGTATCGAGAAGGATCGTGATCGATATTTTCAAATTGTGTTTCAAGCTTTGTTGGATAATCAGTTGTATGCTAAGTTGAGAAAATGTGAGTTTTAGCTTTGGGAGGTTGTTTTCCTTGGATATGTGGTGTCAGCCGAAGGAATTCGGGTTGATCCTCATAAGATTGAGGCGGTGAGTAATTGGAAGTCACCTAAGTAGGTTCAAGAGGTTCGCAGTTTCCTTGGTTTGGTAGGATACTACCGTAAGTTTGTGGATCATTTTTAAAAGGTTGATGCTCCTTTAACGAAGTTGTTGCAAAATAATGTTTGTTTTGAGTGGACGGATGAAAGGCAACAAGCTTTTGAAAAGTTGAAAGAAGCTTTGACGTAAGCCCCTGTTTTGATTCAACTTGAGTCGGGTAAGGAGTTTGTGTTTTATAGTGATGCATCTTACGTTGGGTTGGGTTGTGTGTTGATGCAAGAAGGGGAAGTTGTGGCTTATGCATCTATGCAATTGAAGGTGCACGAGCGCAACTATCCTACCCATGATCTTGAGCTTTTCGTGGTTGTTTTTGCTTTGAAAATTTGGAGACATTACCTTTATGGTGAGAAGCGTGTTGTGTATACGGATCATAAGTGTTTGAAATATTTGATGACTCAAAAGGATTTAAATCTTAGGCAACGTAGATGGTTGGAGTTGCTTAAGGATTATGATTTAACGATTGAGTATCATCCGGGGAAGGCTAATGTGGTAGCTGATGCCTTGAGTAGAAATGTTGCAGCGGAGTTGCGGGTGATGTTTGCGCGGTTGAGCGTGACGCGAGATGGCGGTTTGTTGGGTGAGTTTTCAAGTTAAACCATCTTTATCACAGTTGATTAAGGAGAAATAGTTGTTTGATGATTCATTGGTACCACATGTTTCTAACATTACGGAAGGTAATCTGAGGGACTTTTGTTTCAATGAGGAATGTGTTTTGTGCTTTAAGGATCAGATTATGGTGCCTAATGATGGTGAGTTGAGGCGCATGATTTTGATCGAAGCAAATAGTAGCCCTTTTTCTATGCATCCTGGTAGTACTAAGATGTATAGTGGGTTGAAGGATGAGTACTATTGGGTTGGTTTAAAGAAGGATGTAGCTGAGATTGTTGCTAAGTGTAGGTATGTTAGCGAGTAAAAGCTGAACATCAGTTTCCTTCCGGGTTGTTACAGCCGTTGAACATACTAGAGTGGAAATAAGAGAGAATCACCATGGATTTTGTGCCAGGGTTACCCTTAGCACCCACTAAAAAGGATTCCATTTGGGTGATTGCTAATTTGGTTTACGAAGTGTGCACATTTTGTGCCGGTGCATATGGCGTATACCTTGGATAAGTTGGCGAATTTGTGTATCGCCGAGATTGTGTGTTTGCATGGTGTGCCTAAGTCCATAGTTTTGCATAGAGATTCGCAATTTACATCGAGGCATTGGGAGTGTTTGCATCGAGCTTTGGGTACATGGTTAAGTTTTTGTACTTCGTATCATCCTCAAACGGTTGGTCAGTCTAAACGTGTGATTCAGGTCTTGGAGGATATGTTGAGATGTTGTGTTATTGAGTTCCAAGGAACCTGGGAGAAACAGTTACCTTTGGTGGAGTTTGCTTATAATAACAGTTATCAAGCGAGTATACAAATGGCACCGTATGAAGCTTTATATGGTAGGAAGTGTAAAATGCCTCTTTGTTAGGCAGAGGCAGGAGAAAAGTTAGTTACCTTACCTAATGTGCTTAAAGGGACAACAAAGAAAGTGAAGCTTATTAGTGATCAGTTGAAAGTGGCTTCAGATCGGCAAAAGTCTTATACAGATTTGATGCGTAGGTAAATAGAGTTTGCGGTTGGTGATCGTGTGTTTCTAAAAGTTTCGCCTTGGAAGAAGGTGATGAGGTTTGGTAAGAAGGGTAAGTTGAGTCCAAGGTTCATTGGACTTTACGAGGTGTTGGAATGCATTGGTCTGGTGGCTTATAGATTAAGGTTGCCACTGGAGCTTGAGAAGATACATGATGTTTTCCATGTATCGATGCTCTGGAGGTATAGATCGGATACTTCTCATGTGATGCATGTTGAGGAGATTGAGTTGAAACCAGATTTGACCTATGATGAGGAACTAGTAAGAATCTTGGATGAGGACGGTAAGGTTTTTTGCGGTAAGACCATAGAGTTGGTTAAAGTGTTGTGGCGACACCGAGGAGTTGAGGAGGCCACGTGGGAGAGGAAGGATGACATGAAGAAGCAGTTTCCTTACCTTTTTCTGCCAGGTAAAAATTTTGAGGATGAAATTTCCTAAGTAGGGGAGAGTTCTAACGCCCCAGTTTTGGGCTTAGTGGTTTTGAGGGTAAGATTAGACGGTTCGGTGGATCGAGTAAGAGATTCGAGTTGATTTTTGGATCGTATATTTTTTACAAGGGATAAAAATATAGAAAAATGCTCTAAAATCTTTATTTAAATATATTTGATTTTTGGTAAAATCGATTTTGGAAAATAAGATTTAGAATTTGGACATTTCGGTTTGTGACCAAAATGTAAAAAGTGTTTTAATTAAAAGGGTTAAAAATTAGAATCTTTAAGGAGCTATTAAGCCTAAATGTTTTTATTAGATTTATCTCTTAATTGGATTAGTTCTAAAGTGTTTTAATTAAATAATTAAAGAGGACATATTAAAAGGATGGTAGTTATTTCCTAAAAACAAAAATTGACGTAACTTTTCTCTCTTGAATTTCTCTCAAAATCTCTTCAGTCAAACATCTATTTTCTTAGCAAAGATTTAAGGTAATGATCTTGTTTTCTTAAGCTAATGATTTCTAATGGATTTCTCAACTTGTTTTCTCAAAATCTCATTGATTTTCCTTTGTTTCTTTGGTGTAAAAATCATCCAATTGAGAGAGAGCTTTCAATCTTTGGAGGTGAGGTTTGCTCTTCTCCTTTAATAATGGTTCTTTATTGAAATTCACGAGTTCTTGAGGTTAATTAAGATTTAATTGAGGTAATTATGAGATCTTCGTTTTAGATATGTTTTGTTGAGTTTATGATGAGGTTATATCATGATTTTTGGTGTCTTATGATGATAATGGATTGGTTTTATCAATAGAATCCCGAAATCAAATGAATCTCTAGTTGTTTGAGTTGCTAGTTATGAGTTTTTGAGGTGTTTTGGGTGTTAGATGATTGCTGGAGGTATAAGGTTGAAGTAAGAATGTTTTGGATGTTATTTGATGTTAATTGATGTTTGGAAATGTTAGGTTCTGGCTGGGTTAAGTTTTTGATGTGAATCGAAGTTGTTTCAGTTGTTTCAGATAAGTGTTTTGATGGTTTTAAGCAAGCCAATGTTGAAGAATTGCTTGTTGGGGTTTTGAATGTATTATGATGCATTAATCATCTGTTATAATGTGGTTAAAACATGGGAGAACGTTTCAGAAGCTACCGGTGAAGCTTTAGAGGCTTCAAACGCTTGATTACACGTCGGCGAATCGAGGTTTCGTGTTTCGGTGAGTGAGAACGTGTTTTCCAGCTTTGAAATGGTTTAAAAAGTGGTTTAAGGGAGTTTAAATCTAGTTTGAAATGCTGGTTTAAACTCATAAGTAAGTACAAAGGTTTCTCTCTCAATCGTGCTTGTTTTACGAAATGATTTATGCATTTGTTTTGATTTATATTATTTCCACTGTTGAAGCATGATTTCAAATATGATGTCTACTGTTTTTGATAAAGTATTGATGAAGGATGCATTGGTGAATGTTCCTTGTAAGTATGATTTATACTTGTGAAAGCATGGTTTGATGCTTGGGTATGTTTTGGTAAATTGCTTAAAAAACAGTGAGGTTCATGGCTAATTGTGAATTATATTGGCAAGTGATGGTATGGAAATGGCTTTAAAAGGTAATCGAATATAGTTAGCCAGCTATAGGATTGAGTGCACTGTAAAATAAGTCGCCTTGGACGTAAAGGGGTTGATCTCATGATATGGGTATCAAATACTCCGTCCAAGTGCCCTAACGACTGAGGGGTTCATGGTACCGAAAACTCTCGTTAGTGGGATATACATCTACCGATGAGTGGTGTTGAGGGGTTGATATGGGTACCAAATACTCCACCACAGGTTCACAACGGTTGAGGGGTTTATATTGTGTACCGAATACTCTCGTGTGTGAACCTTGTCTTGCCGGTGAGAATGTATGAAGTTTTGGGAGAACACCTGTGAATCCGCGTATCTGATGTTGTGTTTCGTAAATGGAACTTGTTGATGATCACTTGTGAGCCAATAAATTGTTAATGTCTCATGTGTTGTATAATGGATTTATACATGTTTACTCTTTAAGCTTTGCATATGGTATGTTATGCATGGGAAGGCTTAAATTGAAGTTAGCAATGTGAGTTGTTGTTGGTTAATGATACATGTTGCATTGGGTTTAATATGTTGGATTCTGGAATGGTTAAAATGTATGGTTTTGAAGGCGTGATGTTTTTAAATGGTGGTTAATCATGGATTGAAAAGTGATTTCAATGTGGTATAGTAACTGGTTTAAGAATGCATTGATGATGTGTTGTTTTTTAGCACTCCTCACTAAGTCTAGTGTACTTACGCTCTCTTTGTCCATCAATGTAGAGAATTAAAGGTTCACAGGCAGCAAGCAAGTGAAGGTGATCCAAGGACTTCTTGTACAAACGTATGTTTCCAAAGTAGACTATTTTTAATAAGGGCAATGGGGGATTCCTTATGATTTTGGGAGATATTGTTGAACTCCCTTTTTGAGCAAGTTTATATTGCTACTTTGGTCTTCTAAATGGCCTGTTATATTTGGTTTATTCCTTGGTATGTTTTTTTTGCTACCTTGTTGGGCTTTGTTCATAGGTTGTATGCCTATAGTTTCCTTTTGATGCAAAATAACATGTATGGTTGATGTTTATGTGTTTTTGGTTGAGGACCGATCCTTGTTTATGTCACTAATGTCTTAGAAGCATGATTAGGTGGTTAGCTTAGCTTATTTGTATGTTAAATCAGAAAAATGGGCATTTCAGGCCCATGCGTATCGTTACACGGAGTATCGTATCGGTACGGATAGTCCAAATCTGGCTTAGCGTATCAGTACGGGGTGATCCGTATCGATACGGCCTTAGAGGAAAATGGTTGGGCGTATCGTACACGGGGCCGTATCAATGCGATATTGTGGTACTAGAATCTTAAATTTAAAACCCATCAAGACCTTACCGATACAGTGCTTGGTGTATCGATACGGTGACAGGTAAGTTGGTTAATTAGAATCTTTTGAAGTTTCTATTTTCTTACGTTTTAGTCCCTAGAAGTTGTGAATGCAATTGAGTGAGTTTGGATTGTCAAATTGAGCTGAAATTTGACATGTGAGTATGAAACCTGACTAATTGAATATTGGTAACTTTAATTTCAAAATAAGTCCCTGTAATTTGTCAAATTTGCAAATCATTCCCTAAATGCAAGTTGTTCCAATTAGATGTCAAATCGACATTCGATTGAGCTGTAATTTCACACGCTGCTATTTACTACACATAGGTTAATAATTTTGCATCTAGAAAAGATAAAGAGAAAAAAATTCGTTTACCGAAGCGAACCTTCACGGGTTTTCTTCAATAAACCCCGTGTAATCGTTAGGTCCAGTCTTGCGACTAGGCCAGGTCGAGCGGGTTACATTTGAGGTATTACAATTCTCCTCCTGTAATACCCCACTAATTAGTTAGTGACCAAAATGAAAAGAATTAAAAGTTGGTGGTTTTAGTTCGGTGACTAAAATATAAACTTTGAATGTTTGGTGGCTAAAGTGAAAATAAGAGAAAAGTTCAGGAATAGGCATGGTAATTTTCCCAATAATTATTTTTATGTCATAAATATACAGATCCCTTAAGAGTTTGAATCGAATATAAAAATTTTGGTTTGATCCGATGCTTCTATTATTGGGAAATTACAGTTAAAGTTTAAATAGAATTCGGATGATCATTTAATCTCGGAATATTATAAAAATTTGGAAGGAGTCTTTAGAAGACCCGAGTAACATGATATTGCGGTTCTAAATCGTTTCTGGTCGATTTAGATTCGATTAAAATGCGGTATTTGAAATAGCGCATAAATGGAATTTTTGAAGATACAAGAATTCATTAATGGCAAAATGATCATTTTACCCATCCTTTTTAAATATCTTCGACTAAATATTAAAGAGAAGCATAGGTGTCAACACCTAATTGGTCATAACCCAAGGGTAGAATGATCATTTTACTATGAAGGACTTTTTTATTAAAATAAGGATTATTTAATGCCATTTGGCATAGAATTAAAGAAAGAAAAAGTTGTAGAATTCTCTCAACTTCTCCAAGTCTGTCATGAGTCTCCTTCAAGATAGGTAAGAAAAATTTTAATTCAATATTTGGCTTGATTTAGTTGGTTTTTGAGTTGAGTCATGAAAATAAGATTTGACCTCCTTTGAATTCTCTTTTATTTGGTATAATTTTCATATGGTTCCCATGCTTCTAAGTTGAGATTGGTGATTATGGTGGTTGAACAACATGTTGAGTTGTCATGTTTTAAGGTTCGATCATGTTAGAAATGATGTTGTAGTGTTATTTCTATGCTTGAAATGATGAAATTCAAGGAAGAAAAGAATAGGGACCAATTCGGCAAGTTTAAAAGTTAGAGGACCAAATCTAATTTTTATGTTTTGGTGTGTATTTATGTTATTAATGATGTTAGAGACATGAAATTGAAGTTAGAATGTTAAATTGATGTTGAATCGAACTAGTGACTATTTTGACAAATTGTCAAAGTTAAGTGACCAAATCGAAAATAAAGTTTTGTATGGGGGCTAAATCTGATTTTTACTTGTAATGATGGGGTTAAGGTATTAATGTTGAATTGAGGACCATAATGAGTTTTGATCAATACAAGGAAGAAAGAAAGACGTTTGGAAATTTGGTATTCGAATGAATATATTAGACAATATGTCTAAGATATTGTTAGATTGGGATCTAACAAATATTTTATTTATGTGATTTATGAAGTTAAGTTCGAATCAAGGGAGGTTCGAGGTACTATCAAGGAAAGGATCAATGGGACTAAGTGAGGCAACAAATAAATGGCCCAAGTGAGTGCAATTGCATACATGTCATACTATATTAATATTTTATACATGATTGGGATGGCTTGCGATGAGCCTGTCCTAAATTATTGGTGCTATGATATTTATGTCATTAGGCATATGATTGACATATCGTAATATGTCAAGAATTTAAATATAAAATGCATTGACCATATGATTTCCTACATTGATGAAATTGAAATATTATTCCCGGTATAAACTGCCAACTGTTGATATATATATATATATATATTGATATATGTTGCCATTGATGACTTAAATGATGAAATAAAGCCCAATGTATGATATAGAGGTTCGATAGTATAGTTGGCTAGCCATAGAGTCATAAACAGCTGTATAAAGATTCTATGCACTTCAGGTAAAGTGCAAATTTTCTAAATACTCATTGAGGGTATACTCATGCAAGGTTTGGGTATACGGAAACACTTAGGGTGTTAAGCACTACGGTGCAATTTTATTAATACTCAATGAGGGTATACTCATGCAAGGTTTGGGTATACGGAAGCACTTAGGGTGCTAAGCACTACGGTGCAAATAATGCACTATACTCAAGTAAGTATAGGGGGTGACTCGTGTACATAGAATGTCTTAATTCAATACCTTGGGCTAAATAAATTGAAAAGAATCAAAAACGAAAAGAAACGAGAAGATAAGCTTGAAAGCTTGCAGATAGAAATGGAAAAAGGTATTGGTAAACATTGAAAGTTTAATGGTGGAAATGGTAACGGTATTGGTAAGATCTAATCTTATCACTTTGATATTCATACATGTTGTTACATATCTATTTATGTTAATGAATATGAAATGGTAAGGTGATCATATGCATTGTTATTTATGTATATTGATATTATGTTAATTGCACTTGATTAAAGATTATTGCCTCACTAAGTATATACTTAGCGTGTGATGATGTTCACACGTAAGTTTTAAAGGAGTACCAAGGAGAGAGTAGCTGAGCATCATATGCTAAATTTGAAGGTATATCACTCTAATCACAGTTATGACATCTATCCTTTTTAATTGGATATACTAGATGGCATGTATAAATTAATTATGGCTTGTAATAATTTGTGACTAAAAAATGATTGGCTTAATAACTCATATGATGTGGACAATGATCATGGTGAGCCTTGATACATTTCTAATAGTATGGAGGACTAAGTCATTAGTGAATAATATGCTTATGGTGGAGAAAGACATAATTATGTTCAGGAATTGTACAAATGCAGTGGGTTTGAAAAATCAGCATAAATTCCATAAGTTGAATTTGAGAGTGAATATTATATGCGTAAACTGGAAATTGAGTCTAGTTTCTTTTAAGACAAATGGTGACTGATTTCGATTTGTATATTAAAAGTTATGGATTTTTAATCAAGGAAGGGTCAGAAAAACAGGGCAGTAGAATTCCAGAAAAATTTCACTGTGACGTGAATCTAGGAATTTCTTTGAATTTTTGTATAATGAATTTGAGTCATTAATTTATATGATTAAAAATCTGAATGGATCTAGTTTAATTAAAAATTTACGGAATGAAATTTCAATGTTTATAAAATTTTATATAAATTTTGAGTAAGAACAGCGCAGACAACCGATTTAACTTGGTTAGAAAAAAAAATATTTTAAATTTTTTTAGTAACATCTTTGGCTCGTATTTGGTAACAAATATGGGAAAAGGGGTGTTACATTTATTGGTATCAGAGCTACAGGTTTAGTCGATTATGGATAGAAATTGAGTTTTAAATAAGTTGGAAATGTATACATGCCACTAGGATGTCATAATTGCTGATGAATATGTGTATATACCTTGATGCTCTATAATTAGTAATGCTACTCTGTATTAAAAAAAATTTAATATCAGTGTTCTGTTAAGATATCGAAACATCAGAGTTCTACATATATTTTTGAGCAGGATGTTTCTGTGCAAAGTGAGGATGATGAAGTAAACCAACATATACCTCAGGATGAAGCACTAGAATATTATGGTGGTACGGATGTTGATCCGATGACTGTAGACTTTTGGTTGAACAATATTACAATCATGCTGGATAATATTCGGTATAATGATCAAGGGAAGATGGAAGGAGTAGCATTACTATTGACAGAACCTGCTTAAGTTTGGTAGATTACCATTTCTTTTTAGATTCCTCAAGAACAAATTACATGGTAATTCTTCTTAAAGGAATTTTGGGGTAAATATATCGGTGATCTATTCATCGAGGATATGAGGAATCAATGTTATTAGTAAAGAAGGATTTTTTTCTGCTAATAGACCTAAATAAGTACATACTAAAATGAGTGAATATAAATGTGAAGAAGTTTGGATTAATCCAGAATGCAAGGATTGTGGAAAGAAATATTCTAGTAGAATTAGTTATGAGTGACGTGATAGTAACCAATCCAATAAGCTATAATGCCAGATAAAAAAGTCAAAAATGTCCAATGAGAATTCAGAATATGGGTTTCCCTTGCTGATCTCATGGAATTGTCGTTCTGTGAGTTTGAAATAATATTGGGGATGGAATGGTTGTCTGCATAAAATGATGTTGTAGAATGTCAATTAAAAAGATTAACTTTAAGGACACCAGACGGATCTACGAATTCAATTGTAGGTGAGAAGCCAAATTATCATAGTGATGTTATATCGGTTGCATCTACAAAGAAATTGTTAACTAATAGCTGTGAGAACATACTCGACTTTTGATGAATTTCTGGGATTTCCCCCAAATAGAGAGGTGAAAATTGAAATTGATGTACTACCTGGTACAACACCTATATCGATGACACCGTATCGTAGGACACCTAACTAACTCAGAGAACTCAAGTCACAGCAACAAGAATTATTGGCTCGGGGTTTTATACGGCTGAGTTTATCACCCTGGGAAGCAACAATATTATTTGAAAAAATGAAGGATGGATCGATGAGATTGTGTATTAACTATCGTCAACTTAATAAAGTGACGATAAAGAATAAATAGTCATTATTAAGAATTGATGATCTTTTTTATCAATTAAAGGGAGTAGTGGTGCTCTCTAAAACTGGTCTTCGATCGAGCTATCATCAATTGAAGATTAAATAGAAGAATATTCTAAAAATGGATTTTAGAACTCGATATGGACATTTCGAGTTTATGGTAATGTCATTTGGATTAATTAATGCCCCAGTAGCATTTATGGATTTAATGAACTGAACTTTTCAGCCATACTTGGACTAGTTGTGGTGGTATTCATAGATGATATCTTGATTTACTTTAAAACCAAGGATGATGATGATGCTTATCTCAGAACAGTTTTATAGATTCTAAGGATAAAGGAATTTATGTGTCAAACTATCTAAATGTGAGTTTTGTCATTCTGAAGTGACATTTCTTGGACATGTAGTATTGGCTAAGGGAATTCGGGTTGATCCCTAGAAAATTCAAGCTATCATTGAGTGGAATCTCCTAAAAATATTGTTAAGGTTAGAAGTTTTCTCGGATTGGCATGATATTACTGCCAATTCATGAAAGATTTCTCGATGATTGTTGCTTCTATTACGAAGTTGCTAAGGAAAAATGTATAATTTGTATGGATTAAAGAATGTCAAGAAAGCTTTAAAAAGTTAAAGAAAATCTTGACAGAAGCTCCGGTGTTAGTCCAACCAGAATCGAGGAAGAATTTTGTGGTGTATAGCGATGCATCGCATAATGGCTTGGGCTGTGTACTTATGCAAGACGGGAAAATGGTAGCTTATGCTTCCAGATAGCTTAAAACTCATGAGATAAATTATTCTACTTATGATTTGGAGTTAGCTGCGATTATTTTTGCTTTAAAAATTTGGCGCCACTACTTATATAGTGAGAAATATTATATATGCAGAGACAATAAAAGTCTAAAGTACCTTCTAACATAGAAGGAGTTAAGTTTGAGGAAAAGGTGATGAATAGAGCTAATTAAGGATTATGATGTGATTATAGATTACCAACCAGAAAAGACTAATGTGATTGTAGAAGCACTTAGTCGAAAAATGTTTTCAGTCCTATGGATGTCAGATGCTCAATTATCAATAATGAATGTTGGTTCTTTCTTGCTGAATGGAACATCAAGTCTACTTTGGTAGACAAAATAAAAGAATCACAGGCAAAAGATGAAAATTGTTTAGAGAAAAAGAAGAAAGTTGATAGTGGAGAATCTTTAGATTTGGAGTTGAAGTCTAATAGATATTTATACTATAAATGATGTGCTTATATTCTCAATGATGATGAAGTGAAAAAGGAAATTCTTTCGGAAACATTATAGTCCTTTAAATATGCTCCGAGAGGAAATAAAATGTATCAGGAAGTGAAAAATTGGTTTTTAGCGGCAAAAAAAATGATGTAACGAAATTCATATCCAAATGCTTAATTTGTCAGCAAGTTAAAGCAGAGCATCAAGTGCTATCAGGTCTACTTTAGCCAATTGCTATTCCATAACGGAAATGGAAAAAATGATTATGGATTTTATAATCAGGTTACCATTGACACCAATTAGGAAATACTCAATTTGGGTAGTTTTGGATCGACTGACCAAATCAGCATATTTCCTACCAGTCAGAACGGATTACTCTCTGAGCAAATATGCGGAATTGTATATTTGGAAAATTGTTAGATCACATGGGATTCCTATTTTCCATTGTGTTTGACAAAGATTCCAGGTTTATTTTAAGATTTTGGAATGTTTTAGTTAGTGACCAAATTGAAAAGAATTAAAAGTTGGTGGTTATAGTTCAGTGACTAAAATATAAACTTTGAAAGTTTGGTGGCTAAAGTGAAAAGAAGAGAAAAGTTCAGGGACAAGCATGGTAATTTTCCTAATAATTATTTTTATGTCATAAATATACATATCACTTAAGAGTGTGAATCGAATATAAAAATTTTGGTTTGATCTGATGCTTCTATTATTACGAAATTACAGTTAAAGTTTAAATAGAATTCGGATGATCATTTGATCTCGGAATATTATAAAAATTTGAAAGGAGTCTTTAGAAGACCCGAGTAACATGATATTGTGGTTATAAATCGTTTCTGATCGATTTAGATTCGATTGAAATGTGGTATTTGAAATAGCGCGTGAATGGAATTCTTGAAGATACAAGAATTCATTAATGGCAAAATGATCATTTTACCCATCCTTTTTAAATATCTTTGACTAAATATTAAAAAGAAGCATAGGTGTCAACACCTAATTGGTCATAACCCAAGGGTAGAATGATCATTTTACGATGAAGGATTTTTTTATTAAAATAAGGATTATTTAATGCCATTTGGCATAGAATTAAAGAAAGAAAAAGTTGTAGAATTCTCTCAACTTCTCCAAGTCTGTCGTGAGTCTCCTTCAAGCTAGGTAAGAAAATTTTCAATTCAATTTTTGGCTTGATTTAGTTGGTTTTTGAGTTGAGTCATGAAACAAAGATTTGATCTCCTTTGAATTCTCTTTTATTTGGTATAATTTTCATATGGTTTCCATGCTTCTAAGTTGACATTGGTGATTATGGTGGTTGAAGAACATGTTGAGTTTTCATGTTTTAAGGCTCAATCATGTTAGAAATGATGTTGTAGTGTTATTTCTATGCTTGAAATAATGAAATTCAAGGAAGAAAATAATAGGGACCAATTCAGCAAGTTTAAAAGTTAGAGGACCAAATCTGATTTTTATGTTTTTGGTGTTTATTTATGTTATTAATGATGTTAGAGACATGAAATTGAAGTTAGAATGTTAAATTGATGTTGAATCAAATTAGTGACTATTTTGACAAATTGTCAAAGTTAAGTGACCAAATTGAAAATGAAGTTTTGCATGGGGACTAAATCTGATTTTTAGTTGTAATGATGGAGTTAAGGTAGTAATGTTGAATTGAGGACTAATTTGCAAAGTTAAGAAGCTTGAATCCTTATCTTTGCATTTTAGTGACTATTTAGTCAAAGAATGAAAAATAAGGGAGAATTATTTTGAATAATTATTTGGTGAAGAAGGTGATGAGTTGGTGGTTTAAAGCAAGCAATTGGACTAAATTGAAAAGTAGATAAGTAAGGAGAAGTTAGTATAAAAATTTGAAGTTTAATTATGGAAGCTGTGTAAAAAACTGGTTTATGGCAGCAAATTTGAAAATTCACCATAAATTCTACAAAAATGGTTAGATGGTGAATTTTATACCGATGTAAAGATTTGTTCGTCTAGTTTCGTTTCCAGCAAACGGAAACTGATTTCGAGTTCCGAGTCAAAAGGTATGAATTTTTAAGTGACGAAAGGTCATAAAACAGAACACTAGTCTGTTCCGAATTTCAGCACTGTAATTGACTTTGAAAATTCGCCATAAATCGTATAAGTTGAATTTGGATTATTAATTTATATGGGTGAAAATCTTATCGCATCTAGTTTCTTTCAGAATAAACGGAGTTGAATTCCGAGTTGTAGATTATTTTATAGAAATATTTCTTTGAAGGTAGTGCAAACTGCCAGAAAATGAGAATTGATACACTTTGTATCTAAGGTTAATTAGTAAGCTTGAAAGGGGTTAATGGAAGTTCAAATTGGTCACTAAGGACCATAATGAGTTTTGAACAATACTAGGAAGAAAGGAAGACGTTCGAAAATTTTGTATTTGAATGAATATATTGGACAATATGTCTAAGATATTGTTAGATTGGGATCTAACAAATATTTTATTTATGTGATTTATGAAGTTAAGTTCGAATCAAGGGGGTTCGAGGTACTATGAAGGAAACGATCAATGGGACTTAGTAAGGCAACAAATAAATGGCCCAGGTGAGTGCAATCGCAAACATGTCATGCTACATTACTATTTTATACACGATTGGGATGGCTTGCGATGAGCCTACCCTAAATTATTGTTGCTATGATATTTATGTCATTAGGCATATAATTGACATATCGTAATGTGCCATGAATTTAAATATAAAATTCATTGACCATATGATTTCTTACATTGATGAAATTGAAATATTATTCCCGGTATAAACTGTCAACTGTTGATATATATATTGATAAATGTTGTCATTGATGACTTAAATGATGAAATAAATCCCAATGTATGATATAGAGGTTCGATAGTATAGTTGTCTAGCCATAGAGTTATAAACAACTGTATAAGGATTCTATTCACTTCAGGTAAAGTGAAAATTTTATAAATACTCATTGAGGGCATACTCATGCAAGGTTTGGGTATACGGAAACACTTAGGGTGTTAAGAACTACGGTGCAATTTTATTAATACTCAATGAGGGCATACTCATGTAAGGTTTGGGTATACGGAAGCACTTAGGGTGCTAAGCACTACGGTGCAAATAATACACTATACTCAAGTAAGTATAGGGGGTGACTCGTGTACATAGAATCTCTTAATTTGATACCTTGGGCTAAATAAATTGAAAAGAATCAAAAATGAAAAGAAACGGGAAGATAAGCTTGAAAGCTTGCAGATAGAAATGGAAAAAGGTATTGGTAAGCATTGAAAGTTTACGAGTGGAAATGGCAACAATATTGGTAAGATCTAATCTTATCAATTTGATATTCATACATGTTGTTACATATCTATTTATGTTAATGAATATGAAATTGTAAGGTGATCATATGCATTGTTATTTATGTATATTGATATTATGTTAATTGCACTTGATTAAAGATTATTGCCTCACTATGTATATATACTTAGCGTGTGATGATGTTCAAGCGTAGGTTTTAAAGGAGTGCCAAGGAGAGAGTAGCTGAGCATCATATGCAAAATTTGAAGGTATATCACTCTAATCACAGTTATGACATCTATCCTTTTCAATTGGATATACTAGATAGCTTGTATAAATTAATTATGGCTTGTAATAATTTGTGACTAAAGAATGATTGGCTTAATAACTCATATGATATGGATAATGATCATGGTGAGCCTTGATATATTTCTAATAGTATGGAGGACTAAGTCATTAGTGAATAATATGCTTATGGTGGAGAAAGACATAATTATGTTCATGAATCATACAAATGTAGTGGGTTTGAAAAATCAGGATAAATTCCATAAGTTGAATTTGAGAGTGAATCTTATATGTGTAAACGGGAAATTGAGTCTAGTTTCTTTTAAGACAAACGGTGATTGATTTCAATTTGTATATTAAAAGTTATGAATTTTTAATCGAGGAGGGTCAGAAAAACAGGGCAGCAGAATTCCAGAAAAATTTCACTATGACGTGAATCTAGGAATTTCTTTGAATTTTTGTATAATGAATTTGAGTCATTAATTTATATGATTAAAAATCTCAATGAATCTAGTTTAATTATAAATTTACGGAATGAAATTTCAATGTTTATAAAATTTTATATAAATTTTGAGTAAGGACAACACAAACAACCGATTTAACTTGGTTAGAAAAAAATTGTTTTAAATTTTTTTAGTAACATCTCTGACTCGTATTTGGTAACAAATATGGGAAAAGGGGTGTTACACCTCACCTAAAAGAAAATCCGTCCTTGAATTTTACTTGAGGTATAAAGATGAGGACGTTGGTTATTCTTAGTTGTCTTAGGTTCTCAAGTAGTTTCTTCAACCTTGTGAATTATCCACCATACATTTGAAAAGAGAAACATACTTATTATGAAGTCTTTTAAACCTCACGATCTAAATTTTGAATTGGTCATTCTTCCTAAGAAACAATACGAGTATAGAAATGCCGTGCAATCGTGTGATTTCACAAATGTACTACTCGGTCAACTTGTCTAAACTCAACTCATTCGAATAGGTAAGAAATGTTCTAACTTATAGAGTCTATTACTTATCACCCACACTAAATCCCTTTTTTCTTTGGGAATAAAGGTAACCCTAACCACATACAAAATCTATAGCTATATGTTTCTATTACCATTGTTATTGCTTAATGGGCCGCACAAATCTATTAGGAACTCGGTGATCAGGTTAAAATCTTGTCAAGTTAAGTCTTTGGATATAAATTCCATAATAGAAAACTTCGTTCATGGTCACCAATGAGATTCCTTCCAAGTCCTTTTACATCTTTACAAACCCAGGGTGGTTCGAAAAGGAACTACTATGAGCTACTCTTAAGGATTTTTTTATCATTCGATACACGTCTCTATTTTAAAAATGAGATAAGCCATTAGAATTCGAAGAAAAGTTGAAATTAGGTACATCTTTTAGCTTGAGCCAATATACTCTGAAACTTAGAGCCTAATTGCAAAGAATCTCGATTCTTGAAATCAAGTCAGGTTGAACTTGAAGCTCGACAAAAAGTTGTTGATTCTATAGTAACTTATAGTAAACATAGGTAAGAATCTACTTCAACTGATCAAAACTTCAATGTTAACTTTCTGTTCAACAAAAAGGCATATCTTTTCGGCAACTTGGTTAAAGGGTTGGCCAAAATAGATAAATCTTTAATAATTATTAGATAATTTCTAGTTAATCCTCAAAAAACTTCTAACATTTCTTGGAGGCTTCTAATCAACATAGAGTTATTTTTCTCAAGATCATCCTTAATTTCTTTTGTAAATACCTCAAAATCAAAGAAGAGCACTTTGGATAACCAAATTTCGTATTTATTGAACTTAACATAGACTTGCTTGTCTTAAATGGGGCTTAAAGACTCGGTTCATAAAGTCCATACATGCAGTTGAAACATTTAATAGATCAAAAAACATTACGAATACTCATATTGACCATACCAAGTCTTGAATGTAGTTTTAGGTACATCAAATTCTTTAACCTTCATTTGATACTATCATGGTCAAAGGTCGATCTTGGATAACACTATAGCATCCTTAATTTGATTAAACAAGTTTTCAATTCTTGGTAATGGTGACTTGTTCTTGATGGTGAGCTTATTCATTTCTCAATAGTCCATGCAAGCTCATGGATCCATTTTTCTTCTTTACAAACAAAACTTGGGCTCTCAAAAGATAAACTATGCCTTATAAGCCTTTATCTTGAAGGTCTTGCGACTAATTTTCAATTTCTTTGAGTCCTACTAGAGTCATTTAATAAGAAATGTTGAGAACTGGAGCAACTCCCAGTCGTACTTCAATTCCAAACTCAACTTCCATTGTTAGAAGTATTCCTAGAGGTTCCTTAGGGAATATATCATGAAATTCAGAAACACCAAGGATAGATTAAAGAACGAGCTTGGTCGTGTTAACATCGAATATAACGTCAAACATAGAGTTTGATTCAGAGGGTTGCTTGCTTATCAAGAATATGGATTCTTTTCGTTATCCTAGAAGGAAGTCTTTTCTTGCAACAATCTATCCAGGCATGATGTTTATCTTATCAATTTAGTTCCATGATAAGGTCGAATTCTTGAAAAGGTAGAGTTAAAAGATTAGGAAGGATATTCTTTGCATAAACAAAGGACAATTCATACGGACTTGGTTTATTACAACCTTATCTCTCAAAGGATTAGTGACAATAAGATTTTAATTTGTGGTTTTAGAAATCGATTTAGAATTTCTAGATAAGAGTAGAATACATAGAGGGACAAGTTGAACCAGAATGGAACAAGGCACGTACAGGAATTGAGTACAATTTAATTGTACCAATGAAGGTATAAACTTGATATCAAACTAACTTGTTTATCAAAGTTCGTGATTCTTTATCCACAAGAAAATGCGCGGAGTTTCTTGTTGTTAACCAATAATATTCTAAAGGATTTTATTACTTCAGATTCATCCTTACACTTCCTCTTTTACTAGAGGAACCAGCGGGCTCTCAATATCCCGGTCCAAACATATTTCAAAGATTTCTATTGACTATCAAAAGATAGAAGTGAGCTTTTACCAGACATAGATCACAAGTATTTATTGAATTTAACTCCTTCGTGGCAAAATATCTTATGATGATGCAATGAATCCCATTTTAATCTGAGAATCGACTAAATCTAGGCTCTGATACCAAATAGTAACACCTCTAACCCAACTTAGAAAATAAACCGAACTAGGTAGTGTTACTAAACAAACAAACAAACAAACAACATTGGCTTAGTACTTTCTCTCTCGTTTGTCCCCTTGATTCTTCGACTCTATTTTTGTTAGATTTGGTGCAATTGCAGCTTTTGTAGGTGCGCTTGGTTTGTTAATGACTACCTCCTAAGAGTAACTGGAGTTGTAGGTACCGGTCATGTTTACCTCAACCTTTTTCCTTTTATAAGGCTTCTTCGTATCACGTGCGTCAAGTTTCCCTCTCTTGATTGTAGCCAATATTAACTCTCTATTCATAAGCATATCAGTAAAGCTCTTGGTGGTGTGATTTATCATTTGGTCATAGAAAGGCCCATTCAGCGTCTCCACAAACATTGGAGTGATCTCATTTTCTAGCAATAGTGGCTGGACCTGGGCTGCCACATCACGCCATCTTTGCGAGTATTGCCGAAAACTTTCATTGGATTTTTGTTCTATCCCTTGGGGCACTAGTCAGTCACGTGCTTGTATTGTCCTAGGAAGGCTTTTGACAAGTTGGTCCAAACTCCTATATTGGCTCGGTTTAATTGAGTGTACCAACAAGCTACAAATCTGGTCTAGTTGTCCTAGAAACAGTGTATGAGTAGTTTTTCATTGTCTAGGTACAAGGACATCTTCCTACAATACATGGTGAGATGTGTTGAAAGGCAGGTGATTCTGTCATATTTTTCAAAGTTCAGGGCTTTGAATTTTGGAGGATCACCAGATCGGTGACCAAACTTAGCTCTCGAGTGTCTAAACCACCATGGATGGCTACCCCTTGTAGGGCTTTAACGAGCCCATCTAGCTTGTTGTAGTGGTCCTCTAGCTTTTTGTCTACCGTGTCCCTATCATTGATCTTATCAAGATTCAGGACCTCGAGGTCTTGATTGTCTCTAAAATGTACTCTAGATTCAGTCGGGGCATGTGTGGAAGTCCTAGCCATGTGGATTTGGAATTTCTTGAACAGAAGTGCTTCTGTGATCATTGTTGGCGTTGGTAAAGTTAGTTTGATTACTTCGGAAATTTTTCTAAATTTTGGATCCTTGTAGCATATCATGGAAGCTATCTGGATGATGGTGCTTCTTTGGGGAAATGTAATCTCATCCTTCAAGTCCTTTTCAATCTTCTCGAGCTTGTCCTGAGCTCCCTTCAAGCTAACTTCGACGGTTGCCATTCTATTGTCTATTTCCATATTTTTGGTCTAGGAACGAGTATCGTACGAGTGCGTAATTTTGTTGAGATCTACTGACATTGAACTTTCCACAAACAATTTATTCGTTTATTTAATCTAATTCCAATTATTATAATGCAATGCAGATGAATGATGCAAGATTGTTGGTATTCCAAAATTAAAAGCACGTTTCATTGATCATGAAATTCATGTACACATTATTTTGAGATAAAATAGTGGCTTAAGACAGCTCGATCATTCTTCCACTCCCTTGAGGTGCTTCAAGGCTGGTTGATCAATCTCTGGGACTAGAACTAGGGCGGCTTACCTTTGTATACGGCCGAAGATTGAGCTCGTCTGTTAGTACTAATTAATGGCCTCATCTAGAAAGTTCAGCAATAATTGTCTATCTTCCCCGGTTAGGAGAAATCTCTCTCTCAGTGCTTTAGCTCTGTTCTTCATTTCACGGGCTTCAGCAACCGCCTTTCCCAATTGAGAATTTAGGTAGTTGATGAATAATTGTTTCCCTAAGCATGCAACATTGACAGCCCGTTTGGAGTCAGCCCACTGGATCTTCTCATAATCTTAGTCGTCTAGGAGAGTGTGGATGTGACCCTTGTGTGCTTGCAACTATGCTTTAAGATCTTCAATGTTGTAATGGAGTAACTCGACCTTAATGCCTTTTACCTCTTCTTCACTTAGTTTTGCATGTAGGTCTTGATTCAGCTTGCGGCATTTCTCAATGCTGATGTGGACCTCGAAGTACTAATACTCTAAGTGTCGCCTCTCATTAAAAAATTGGTTTGCCTTCTCCTTCTACTTTTGGACCTCATGTTGCCAGTGCTTCAACTCTTTCTTTAGCTATTCTAGCTGTGCCTTTTCTTCTTTTGAAGGCCTGGAACTTCAAGCTTGGGCTGCTTTTGCCTTTAGATGATTATTTTTCAAGTTTAATTCCCAAACATCTTTCAAATGAAGCTCTTGTTGTGCCAATAATTTCTTCACTTTTTCTAATAGCCCTACCTTTGATATTTTTTATCGACAAGCTTTCCCTCGAGCTCTGTAACTCTCTTCCACAACTCCCATTTCTCTTTCTTGAAATCTTGCTTATAGACTTCCAATTATATCATGAGGGCACCAGGCTGTGGGTTACCCATTTTGCTTACTGGAGTTGAGGTGCCTAGGTTATCAAGACTTTGCTTTCTCCATTCCTCGTAGTCTGATGTAACTTTGTCAGATAGGGCTACTTCCATGCGGTAGGGCTGTTCCCAAGCGTGCACCATCTTTTTAACTCATGTTGCCAAATCAGTTTCCTCGTATGCGAATTCTTCCTCTTGCAACCCGTAGGTGATAGGGATGAACTGTTAGAATCCATACCGTAGCTGCACAAGGGAGGGTGCATAGCTAGTGGCCCCTATCTAGAAAGGTATTTAGGGAATCGGTCTGATTCTATCTTCGTTCGTTCCGTTTGAAGAAAGGAAGGATCCCAAAGAATCGATCTTTCTTTTAGTTGTTGAATCTCTCTTTGATTGATCAATGTGTGATATTTCGAATCCTCGTTGCTAATGGAATCGAAACGATCTCTGGATTGATCAGAAGATCCTTTCAATTAGCTAGAATTCGTTACTTGAACGAAACTAGATCTTGTGGAATCATATTGAATATTTGACGATACATTTCGTACCTTGCTAAAAAATTGATCCCTGTTTACCAACCATACATTGTCTAACCAAATCCAATTCTCTCTTGATATGTTCCTCAAAAAATCCGATTTGTGTGGATTCTTCCCCCAACTAACGAAGAGATCTTGGCGGAATTGCCACATATGAAATTGAGCACAATTTTGCAAAGAAATAGCCTACTTGCCTCTCGAGAAGATATGGGAAACATGCCCATGAGAGAGACCCGTCTCATTTCTCTACACCGGTACAAGATGGGCACAAGGTAAATCTATGGAGCTCTCCATGTTACATTATCACTAGTAAGGTTCTAGAAAAAGTTCTCCCACTGATCTCAACTCCCATCTCGCGACCACCTTTTCTTGGGGATTTCTCTAATCGAGACCAAGTCTCATGAAGTCATGTGTAGACTGTAACCCCCTCGACCCAGCCTAGACGCTAGATCGAATGAGTGAGCTACATTGGGTTTTCCAAAATAAACCCAAAACGATTAACTAAGATTAGGTCCATCTTTTATCTTTTATATATGCAATATTATGACCTAAGGTGTGCACGCTGGCAGCGGGCGACATCTCAACTAAATCGGGCGTCGAAATAACATCCAATTGCGCGTAACTACAATTTAGAGACTAAATTGCAAATCTACAGAATTATGAGGACTTGATTAAATTTGAAGTTACCAATCCTCAATTAATCAAATCAAATGCTTACTTGTCAAATTTTAGCCCTAAACGATCAACCAAACTCATTCAATTGCATACATCAAAATCAGGGACCAAAATAAAAGAATCTAAAACCTTAACATCACTTTAACTGAAATAACGCCCAAGCGTATCGGTATGCGGGACATCGTATCGACACCAGGCTTATAACGTAGGGTCGTACCGATACGGTCCCTATGAGTATCGGTACGCGGGCTACATGGCCGAAATCCCAAATAACAGTAGCTATAACCTGTACCGATACGCCTAGACCTGTAATGTCCAAACTTGGTAGTTTTTCACTCAATTGCCAACTCAAACATGTATTAATCAAATATATACATAGACACCACTAAACCAAGGATTTAGATAAGCCTTAATCTCACGAAAATAGGAACATTAAACAAAGAATTGCATCGAATCACCGTACTAGACGCATGCTTCTTAAAACCATTCAACTTAACATCCAAAAAAGAATTCAAGGTACATTTCAACATAGGCATCACATCAATGGACTTAAACCAACATTTTAAACATGCTTGAACCACAAAAGCATAAGCATAGGCATATCAACCCTATATGCATACTATGAAATCCTTCAAACCTCCAACACAATTATGCATGTCATCAACAATCAAACCTCAAGCACCATCAATCTAATCCATCAAACCACAACATAGAAAAAATAAAGAAAATAAGAATAAAGCCATATTCCATAAAATAACAAATCAAAGCAAAGTAAGTAGGTAAATAGGAGATTCAAGAGGCCTGTAACACTCAACATAAAGACGAATGCGCCGACTTGATTTTTTGGCATTATAATTACAACAACAAAAAAGAGCTTTCGAAAAACCACCACAACACCATTAAAACCATATTACAAATCCCCCCAAAACATGGTAACATATTACCTTATATACCAAATTAGAACTAGTTTTTTCAC
Source organism: Hibiscus mutabilis (assembly GCA_019671005.1). NCBI lineage: Eukaryota > Viridiplantae > Streptophyta > Magnoliopsida > Malvales > Malvaceae > Hibiscus > Hibiscus mutabilis. The sequence continues at coordinate 57,588,541 of CM033716.1, read as the reverse complement.
ACTCAATCAAATGTCTTGCTCTTGGACCTTCCTTGCCGAGAGAACGTTGTCCTACAACTCTATTGATCTGCAACAATGGAAAAGAGAGCGTAAGCACGCATGCTTGGTGAGGTTGCTCTTAAGTAAAATATTGACACATTCTAAAATTCATTTAAAAGCCACATATCATTTGAAGTATAAAACATGATCCACTAATCCAATGCATTTTTCTCATTTGTTTCCAAAAAAAACCATGCATAACAACCATATGCATCAAAACTCTTTTCATATATCTCATATATTGGCTTTATAGGTGACCCCGGATAAACTTACCTCTATCCTTACATTCAAAAACCAAAATGTTAATCTTATACATCGGATACACGAATTTCTCATGATGGACTTACCTCCACCAAATCTCACTTTGGCCCGGAATAGGCTTACCCCTACCAGTCGTGATAGACTTACATTTACCACTCAACAATAGGCTTACCCCTTATTGTAAGAAACTGAAGAATACCATCAGCTCGAGTAGCCACACCGCTATACCTCAAAAGCCGCGAAGAGATTGACTTTATTTTTATAGTGCACTTAATTCTATGGCATGCCAACTATATCTGCTACTTTCTCATATACGTCACATAGCCAATATATCATTTTAAATACATTTACTTACTGTTTTCCAATGCATTTCACCAAAACTGTTTCATACGCAACAACACACCCCTTCAAGGAAAAGACCTCAATGCTCTTAGGTATTCATATACTTGTTAAGCATTGCATATTAATCCAAAGTGATGCATTTACAGTAAGTAAATCAAACCATGTTTAAAACCAAAATATGAAATCCGCAAGCTCATATCAAAGCCAATAACCAAGCAAAATAAGGAAAACTTACGCTTGAGCTTAGTTAAGCTTTTTAGGCTACAAATAAACCCCCATGATCAATATATCAAACCTTTTAAGAGATTTAACGCGTTTATACACTCAGCGATACACTTCACTTCGCTCACCAACGCGAATCAAGCCTCTGAAATGCAACGTACGCAACTAGGCAACCTTGCCTTGATTGTCCGCTATTTTAACCATATAAAACCAAAGGGAAATGCATCATTATGCATTCTAATCACCGCCAAACTACAATCCCTTGCATCCTTAACATTACCCTTCCAAAAATTAGTTGAAACTACCGAAATCAACATCAATCTTCATTTAACCAACACCAAACCACAAACCAATGATTCTAACATCAAACCCACATCAAAACACAACAAAAAAAACACTTCCTAAACATCCTTATATCTCCATCAACTCAAGAACACTCATAACAACCCCAAAAACCATTAAAAACTCATCTGAAAATTAACCAATCAAATAGTTTCGGGACTTATTTCAACATTATCATTTCACATTATGATTACCTTATCAAAACATGAATTTACCCAATCAAAATATCCAAGTTTCATCAAATTAATCAAATCTTTAAGCAAACCATCAAAATCTCCATTAATAACTCAATTCTTGAAATCCATTGCAAAACTAAGTTAAAATCAATCTAATATCAACCAACTACTAGGGAATATCAATAAAATCAACCCAATATCAGCCAAATACTAGGGAATATTAATAAATAACATTAGTTTAAGAGATGGAAAATGAAATTCACCATTGAAGAAGCTCCCACCAAAATTGACGTAAGATTTTCCTTGAAATCAAACTTGTGAAACTGGTGAAATCTTTGAGAAATTCTTGTAAGGTTTTGTTAGAAATCAAAGGTAGAATCAAATGATGAACTCTCCATTGAAAATCAGCAACCAATTTTGGAGAATCTTGTTTGGAAATTGAAATAGAAAGTAAGGGAAAATAAGGAGAGAAAATGAGAGAAAATTAGAAATAATAGGAAAATGATTTAGAAACCAATTAACCGTCAATTCCTTACTCAATTAAGGTGGTCATTTTCTGATTAAAAACATTTAGAAATAATAGCTCTCTAAGAATTCATAGTATTGGGCCATTTAAAAATAGTCATTTAAAACAATTTTACAATCTTTACAATTTAGTCACTAAATCAAAATGTCACTTAAAACAATTTAATTAACTCCCAAATTAATTACGAAAACACTTGATAGTATATTTAAACATTTTTAATAAATCAAACCAATTTTTATCTCCGAAATTCATATTTTTAAAATATTAATTTTCCTGAAACTCATTTAATCGGTTAATCCGGTTTGACCTAGTTGAACCCAACTTGATCAAACCTCTTAACATCTAGCAGTATTTTTGGGGTGTTACATAGACCACTCTTCTCGTTGTCCTAGAATTGACTCCTCAACAATAGGTAAAAGAGTTGAGAACATCTAGTGAAGCGGCCACTCCCACGGGTTCGACAATAGTTTAGGGACCTAACTATCTCGGCTAGGATGGCTGGAACCAGATTTACACCTTTCTCGGCCAATAACTCAACTACGTCTATCTTTACGTGCCCTAGGACCTTTGGGAAAATCACCAACCTATAAATAGCTAAGGCGAGCAGCTCAAGAGTTTTTTCATGCTTCAAATTCTTCACAATATGGGAGTACAAAAATTTCGCCAGGAGGCACTACCTTTTGTTCTTTCTTGTGACTTGAGCCTCTATTTCCTTGACCTTTAGCCCGGTGAGACTCTCGAGCTTTCTCTGGTAGCCTACTTTTCGATCACTCGAGTAGATTGTATCAGACCCTTCCATTTCCATGTGTATGAGAAGCATATACTCTTTGATGGTGGGGTCATATCATCTTGGCTGAAGATGAAGCATCGGTGGGCTAGGTCCCAAAATTTAATGACAGCTAGGATCATGTGCTCATCCACTTCCACTTTAAGCAACAAGGTCATGTCCCTGAATTTTCTGGAAAAATAGTTATCTTGGGCCTTCAAGATTTCCCATGAGGTGTTTAGTTTGGACAAGTTGTTCCGCAGTAGGCCCATTTGTAGCCGTTTTGGAAACCTCTAAAATGTTTCTCTTTGAATAGTGTCATTGTGTTGACATTAGAGCTTCAAGGATTCACTTCTGACATCTGTGTTCGGATGACATGCCACGGGGCTAGATAATGCCACTCAAAGGTTAACGATTAATGACTGACTTTCGTTTTAGAGTACTAATAGTGTATGATATGATGCACTAAAATAAAACAACAATAAAAAACAAAAATGGTTAATACAAAATAATAATTTACGAACACATAGTATATTACAAAATAAACATAAATCCTAAGTTGCATGCATGGCTCTAACGGGGTGGGATTTCTAAAACATTTATTCATATGGGTTTGTGGTCTGAAGGGTACTCGAACCGACCCCACCCCTTACTAAGGAAGGTGAGAAGTTCAATCTTGCCCCATCACAGGCTTGCGGATCAAACACGGTTCGAGGGGTGGATTTTGCTATGCCCATATAGAAGATTACTCACAAAGGCATAGGTACTTTGGACCCCAGAAGTTTTCACTAGCCCATACGGTGGATTACTCAAGAAGGCAAAGCTACTAACTTCCACCTAAAAGAATTAAGCTCGGGTAGGAGGCACATATCATGATATACCCTGAAAAAGGAAAAAAGAAAAAACATTGTTACACAAATACATAAAAAAATAAATACAAAAGAAATGAAATATGAAAAAAAATCTCGTGACCAAATAAAATTTGTGCCCTTTTAAAAACAAAGTCCCCAACGAAGTCGTCAAGCTGTGGTAATGGAGTCGGCACTGGTCTTTTTTAATACAGGTAGACCGAAAACCTAAAACAAACCAGAGATTACGAAATCTAGAGGGCTGTGACCACAATTACGTGTGGGAAAGAATTAGCACCCCCACAACGCTTGTAAACACAACTCTTATTTGGTCACTCATATTTTCCTAAGTGTTTTGGGTTTACATGCACAAAGAACTTAATTATACCTAAGGTCTACATTTTTTAAATGTTTAGAGTTTTAGTATGATTAAAATAGTTTAGGTGGGATAATTTTTAATAAAAGCATTTAATGGTCTAATCTTAACTAAGGTATTTATTTTAAGCCTAATTAATTACATCTAAAGGTGCAATTTGTATGGCTTGTTTAAAGTCTAACCTAAAATTATAGGATCAAATTAATGGTTATTCCTAATAGGGGCCATATTAATATTATAATTAATTAAGAAACCTAAACTAGGGGCTTTATTTATTTAATTAAAGAGATCCTAATTAAGAAAACAAAACTATGGGCTCGTAGTTTAAAGTAAAGATTCTAATCTAAGAATATTTAACTGAAGAAAACCTAAGGAAATAAAACTATAGGGTCTAGTTTGAAGTAAAGATTCTAACTAACATATTAAGGTTTAAATTCCTAAAATTATTGGTGAAAATGATGAACATCAAATACACATAAAAACAAAGAAGGACCGAATTAAATAAAAAATGAAGCTTAAGGGAAAAATTGAAATGAGAAAGGATAAAATTAAATAAGATGTGAGCTGAAAAACCCCGATGGGATATCCGCCAAAGTAGAGCGCGGGATATTGTTGGATCCAAATCACTAAACGATCGATGTAAAACTCTTTTTTCTGAGAACACTCCCATGTTCTTTACTCGAAAGTCCACTTAGATCTTCACTAACACTAATATTATTACCCAATCATGTTTTTTAGATTGAATCCCTAAAATCCCAATAACACTTCTCATAAACCAAGTGTTCTTCCTTCTAATCTAAACTTAGGTTCGATAGAACCTTTCCCCTTTTACACCCGATTCACCTATATGTACCCAAACCAAATCACATTAACTGACAATTTCGTACGTGAGCTCCGATGGTGGCGCACGGCGATCCTTGCGGCGACAGATGGAAGCAACCACGGCAGAGGCTTGCTCGGCAATGACCTTTTTCCTTACCCTTTCATTTCAAACATAAAAAATGAAAAAAAGAAATAAAAACAAAAGAGAACAAGACAATGTACCTCAACAACGCTTCAAGTTTATTTCTCCAAATTCCAATTGCAAATGCTTGTATTTTTTCTGTGTGTGTATCTGTTTACAATGGATTACAAGGCTTTATATAGCCAAAGATTGAAGAAGAAAATGGAAGAATCCATGATTCTTTCCCGAATTACAACGAAATAAAAGAAAACCCCTAGAATCTACAAGATTTGCCTGATTTCTTCCTTTTAGAACTGAGTTAATCTTTGATTTCTTTTTTCCTTTTTGTTTCGAATTTGGCCTATTTTTCCTTTTGTCTTTGATTCTTGCTTGAGGAAAACATCGGATGAGTGAGGTGCAAGCATAGGGTTTGGCGACAGCGGCGTCGATATCATTTGAGGCTAGGGTTTTGTGCGATTTTGGCCTTTGTACACTAACCCTTTATTTTTATTGGAGTATATTTTTTTAATTTTAATGGACTCCAATATTTTTACAATAATATATTTAAAAATTTTAAAAATCCGAATAAAATTGATGACTATAATATCAAACATGTATTTACATAACCTATATATCAAATAAATTTACTTAAAATAAAACCTAAGGTAAGTCGATACACTGTCCATAAACTTTTCCTACATTTCATCATTAGATTGAAAAGACTGTCACATTATTGGTGACAATCTCAGTGACAGCCTACAAAAGGATAACAGTTTCATATTCCCACCATGTCACAATTAAAGAGAAAAAAACTAAAGTAAGATGAAAACGATGGGCGACGCGTAACCAAAACGCCACTAATTATATTTTATATAATCATTACTAATTAATTGATTTGTTAATTCTATGTGATTAAATAAAAAAATGTTATATTTTTAAGGTAAATATTAGTATTATAATTTATATAAAATAAAATATAAACATAATTGATCATTTAATTAATAAATCTCAACTTTAATTATATAATTTTTCTATATTTAATAAAATAAATATATTTTAATAATTTAATTAAATTAATTTTATTTTTCAATTTTAAAATTTAAATATATGACCTTATTAAAAAACCTAACGTCACTAAATATTTTTACACTAAAAATGGTCAACTTTAACTATTTTCCTCCCAACAAGGAAAGTTCAATCTGACGGTTCATAATCCCCGATCGGGCAAAATAACAAAAGTCATCCCTTAATCTTTAATTTTTCTCTACAAAGACAGCCATCTTGTTTTTCTTTTTGACGTTCCTTATTTTATTTAGGCTTAATACCAAAATAAGTATCTAAATTATTATATTTTTTAAGCGTTTAAATTTTTTTTGTTCTTTTTAAGTGCTCAAATTATATTTTTTGGTCAAATTAGATAACCAAACTATTATTTTTTTGTTCAAGTAAGTGTCTCAATTTGACCTTAAAAGGACAAAAATAATAATTTAGACACCTAAAAAATTTGAATTGAAAATTTAGGCACCTAAAATAATAATTTTGTCAAAGTCGAAAATAATTATATTTATATGAATTCCAAATTATAACTAAAATATTTTAATTACATTAATGAACCATTCCTTACATAATTATATTGTGAATTGAAAATTTTAACTAAAAAAATACATGGAACATGGAACGATTTTAATGTGAAAACAGAAAAATATCTATCATCATGATAATAGCTATCATATTACTATTATATTAAAAGAAAACATTTTTTGCATTAACGGTAGAAATTTTATTTTAAGTTTATATGGGTTATATGTTAGTTTAAGGTTTATGCTTTGTGATTTTAGGTTTTAGGATTTTGAATTTTATTATTCGAGATTAAAATTTAAGTTTTAAGTGTTAGTGTTTAAAATTTTAAGGTTTAAGGCTAGAAATTCAGGGTCCTTTTGGTTCTAAAAAATATTGTTCTATTTTCATTCTTAAAAATACAATTTTTATTTTTTTTAGTTTTTCAAAAATTTTAAAACATGTTTTGTTAACAAAAAAATTATTTTCAAAAATAAAAAAAAGAGTGAGAATGTATTCGGTATCTAATTTTTAAAAATATAAATAAATTAAAATTATTAAATTAAAATATAATTATTAGAAAATATTATACTAAGAATAAAATATAATTAAATAAATTAAAGTTTTAAAATTGTCAACAAAAATATTCTAACCCGTGTTAAATAAAGCTAAAATTTAAAATTTTATTTTTATGCTTTTCCACGTTTTAAAATATTTTCAATGAAATAGTAAAATTTTTTCATGTTTTCAAATTTCTACTCCATTTATATTTCATTTTCTACCTTTATAACAAAACATGTTATCTTCAATATTTGTAAAACATATATTTGATTTTGATATAACAAAGAGTTTAAGGACCAATTTGTATAATTGGATAAATTTTTAAGTATTCAAAAAGTTTCACAAAATGGCAAGGATTTGAACTCAAAATGGTTTCTAAGTTAAAAACTTAAACCCCAAAAATTTTCTAAGTGTTTTGATACTCAAATAACCAAAATTGCCCAAGCGTATCGATACGTCATTAGGTGTTTCGATACGACTTTTGTCCACTAGACACTACTTTTAACTTAATAGCTAAAACGTACCGATATAGGTGTGCCCGTTTCGATATGGCCTTCAACCTGAGATTGTGTTCTTGGTTACGAGTATCGGTACGGGTCTCAGTGTACCGATACGGGCTGTTAAGATTTTCAAAATCTTTGTAATAAATTTTTTACCATTACCTTGTCAGTTGTTGGAATCACCAATCTTTAAATTTTAGTTATATCGTATCGATACGCCCCATAGGCGTATTGATGCATTTTTCCAAGGACTTTTTCCTCAAATTCTAGTGAGTAAAATTCGTACCGATATGACCTAGCTCTTTTGATACGCCTATGTTTTTATACTTTACTCGTTTCGGTACGCCCTCAAGCATATCGATACCCCTTTGTACAATGGTTCTTTCTTCTTATGGCAGGTACTGATATAGTAGGTCACCAAATAGAATTTATTGCGGGAAGAAAGCAACTCAACGACTATATTGATGATCTCAACTACCCAAGCGGTTAGAAATCAGTGAAAGGGTATACAAACAAGTCTCCAAAGCTACAACAACAACTATTGAACAAGTCAAAAGCATTCAAGCACAAATCCAACTATCTTTGAGCTATTAGAGTTAAATTTTGTAACCTGCTTGAGTGTTCTTCAGTGGTATTCATTTTATTCAAGTTTTGGGTCGAAAGTACTTGTAATTGAGAAAATTATTTACCTTTGAGAGAATTTTCATTATTTTCCATTCTTTCTTGTAAAAGAGAGTGAATTTGATCAAGCTTTGATCGTTGTAACGGTTGCCTCCTTAGCCTAGAAAAAAGGGAAGAATTCTTAGTGAATTGTTTGAAATCTTTAGTGGGGAGCTAAGGTAGTGGATGTAGACCTTGTTAGAAGTTTGAACCACTATAAATCCTTATGTCTTCAATTTTTCATCTTTCCTTTTGATTCTCTCCAATTTTTAAAATTGCCAATTCATCCCCCTCTTGGCCACACTTCATCGATTGATCATCCTAACAATTGGTATCAAAGCGAGGCTCAATCGAAGGTTTAACAACTGTTGAGAGATCATTGAAGGTGATTCAATCAATCAACAACCAAAGCCATGTCCTCTACTTCCAAAAACAACTTGTACGAGTCTCAATCCGTCACCAAATCGCCTTATTTCAATGGGGATAACTATCCCTATTAGAAGAATCACATAAAGCTCTTCATCAAATCTAACAACTACCTTCTATGGGATATAGTGGAAGACGGACCAACCATGCCGATGAAGAGAGAAGGAGACATGTTTGTTCCAAAGTCTAAGCTTGAGATGACCGATAAAAAATGAAGGTGCTTACAAGTCAACAACAAAGCTATGAACATGCTCTTTTGTGAGTTTGGACCGGATGAGTACTCCAAGATATCTTCTTGCACAAGTGCAAAAGAGATATGGGACAAGCTCGAGACCGCCTATGAAGGAACCAACGATGTAAAGGAGACCAAGATTAGACTCCTCAACTTGAGCCACAGAAATTTCAAAATGGAGTCTAATGAGAGCGTCACCAAGATGTTCAATCGTTTCTTCGTCATTGCTAATGATCTCAAAGGCTTCGGAGAAGTCATTCCGAAGGACAAGCTTGTCTGAAAGCTCATCTACTCCTTTCTTGAGTGATGGGATGGAAAGAGAACCGCCATCATTGAGGCAAATGACCTAAAGACTTCGAAGCTCGATGCTCTTATGGGGTCTCTCTTAACTCATGAGAAAAGGAAGAGAAGAGAAGAAGGTCGAGAAGAAGGAAGTAGAAAAGAAGAAGATAAGAATATCTCTCAAAGCTTCACAAGAAAAAGTGGTTCTAGTGAGGAAGAAGATGAAGCAATGGCTATGCTAGCCAAACGATTCACTTGGTTCATAAAATCCAACTAGGGAAGAAAGTTCCATCGAATAGGGGATTTCAAGAACAAGAACAAGGAGGAAGAGAACGAACAACTTATTTTCTTTGAGTGCAAGAAGCTGGGACATATAAGAACCGATTGTCCACAACTTAAAAGAAAGAGCTTTGGGAAGAGGAAGAAGAAGAAGCTCAAGGAAAACGTTGCTACTTGGAGTGATGAGGAATCATCTAATGAAGAGGAGAAAGAAGTTGCTAGCCTTTGCCTCATGGCTCTTGAAAAGGATCCTAAGGTAACCTCTAGCTCATCCGATTTTGATTTATCATTTGACGAGTTTTAAGAAGCTTGCGATGAGTTGCAAGAAGTGTATGACAAATTGGTTGGAAATTATAAGGAATCAATTTTGAAAAACAAGAAAACTATTTCTGATTTGAAAAACCAAAATGATTTCTTATCTAAAACCAATTGGGAACTTGAGAAGAAGGTTTTAGATTTGCAAGAAAGTCAAAAAAATTTGAAAAGAAAAACCAAGACTTGTAAAACCTTCTTTCCAAGGTTCATTAAAATCACCACAAGGAGATGGGTAATCTCAGAGCTTCTCTAAGAAAAGTTGGGAAACCAAGTTTTGAAAAAGCAAGTTCTTCAAAACCTAACTATGTAAAGAGAAACTTTGGGGGCTACAAACAAAGAGGCTTCCAAAGGCCCTCTAGAGGTGAAAAAATTAGGGGTGTTGGGCTTCCTAAGGAACTAATCACTTTTAATGATGTTTGTGCTATTGCATCTTGGATTCCCAAGGGAACCATGATTTTAGGAGCTAATACTCATGGACCCAAAATGATTTGGGTACCAAAAATCAAGACCTAATATTTGTTTGTAGGGGGCATTGCTACAAGGCCAAAGCTACATGTACAAATTCATGGTACCTTGATAGTGGATGCTCGAGACACATGACTGGTGATAAGAGTCGGTTCTTAGAGCTAAAACCAAAGAGTGGAGGAGTAGTGACTTTCGATGACAACTCCAAAGGCCACATTGAAGGAATTGGTTCCATTGGTAATCACTCTTCTATCCTTATTGACAATGTTTTGTATGTCAACAGTCTAAAATATAATATTTTGAGCATAAGCAAACTTTGCGATAAAGATTTCAATGTGCTTTTTTATTTAAATGGTTGCAAAATTATCAACATTGAAACTAAAAAAAATGTGCTTATTGGTTATCGCATAGGAAACATATACATGGTGCATTTAGATGACATTTATATTTCAAATCATATGTTTTTGTTTTAGTTGATGATTACTCTAGATTTACTTGGGTGGAAAATCATATGCTTTTGTTTTAGTTGATGATTACTCTAGATTTACTTGGGTTATATTGTTAGGTACCAAGGATGGCACTTTAGAAAAATTCATCACATTTTCAAAAATAACTCAAAATAATGTTGGTCACTCTATTTCTCACATTAGAAGTGATCATGGAACCGAATTTCAAAATTCAGGTTTTGAAGAATTTTGTAACTCTAATGGTATAAGCCATAATTTTTCTGTTCCTCGTACTCCTCAACAAAATGGGGTTGTTGAGAGGAAAATCGTACTTTAGAAGAAATGGCTAGAACCAAGCTTTGTGAAAACAATTTTCTTAAGTATTTTTGGGTAGAAGCCACAAATATCTCATGTTACATTGTCAACCGAGTAATGATTATGCTGATTTTAAAGAAAACACCTTATGAGATTTTAAAATCCAAAAAACCTAACATTAGCTATTTTCATCCATTTGGATGTAAATGTTTTGTTTTAAATAATGGAAAAAAACAATTTGGGCAAATTTGATGCTAAAAGTGATGAATTTATTTTCTTAGGTTATTCTTTAAATTCTAAAGCCTATCGAGTATTTAATAAAAGAACTTTGGTAGTTAAAGAGTTTATTCATGTAGTTTTCGATGATAACCTCCTTCCGAGGAAGGATTCTTATGATGAAGGTGATGTAGGAATTTTTGAAGCCAATGATGGTGGACAATAATCAAAGGTAGATAAAGTTCCATCCAAATAAGAAGAAGCACAAGATCCACCTCTAGAAGCATTGAAGGATATGGCACTAGAGGAAAAGTAAGTGAGCTACCCAAGGGAGTTCATGTAACGCCCTAATTTTAGGCCTAGAAGTTAGCTGAGTTTGGCTAGGCAGTTCGGTTAAACCGATTTTGGCAATTTAGACTAGTTTTGCGAATAAATCGATTTAAAAGGTTTTTGAGCGGGATAAAATATGGAAAATGTTATAAAATCCTAAAATAATGTTTTGAAGGTTTTGGTGGATCCAATTGGACAAAATGGATTCGTTTTAATCGACATTTTTAAAATGGTGACTAAATCGTAAAGAATGCAAAATGTGCTTAGTGACTAAATTGAAAGGAGTCAAAGCTTAAAATCTTTAGGGAGCTATTACACCAAGGTGTTATCAGCCTTTCCCTTATTTTGAATGTTTTTAAATGATTTAATTAATTGATTTGTTAAAGGGATTTAATAAAAAGATTTCTGAAAGGCTTACACATTTTCTTACGTAACTTCCTATTTTCTCTTCTCTTTTCTCTCTACTTTCTCACCAGCCAAACTATGATTTACCCATCAAAATGAGAGGAACCAATTCTTTATTTCATTCTTTGATTTTCTAAATTGATCTTCTCATTTTTATAACAACTAGCATTGGATTTCTTAAAGATTTTCATCCAAATCATTGCCAAACAAGGGAAAAGCTTGTGTTAGAGGTGATCTTTCTAATTCTCCTCTAATCAAAGGTTCTTTATTGAAATTCTCAAGCTCTTGACTCTTGTAAATTGTTTTCTAAATTGTTTTGACTTAAAGATGTTGATATCTTGCTTTAGTTAAGCTTGGATTGAGGTTTCGATGAGGAAAATGGTTATACTAATAAATTGCTTTGCCAAGATTTTGCTAAGTTAAAGCAAGATGAATTTAAGATGAGCATGTTGGGGGAGCTCTCGTTCTTTTTGGGACTCCAAATCAAACAAAGGAAGAATGACATTTTCATCAATCAAGTTAAGTATATGAAGGATATGCTCAAGAAGTTTGGCTTGGAGAATGTGAAACCTCAAGCCAAACCAATGAGTTCTTCTGCAAAGCTTGACAAAGATGAAGGTTGGTAAGTGTGTTGATTTAAATCTTTATAGATCAATGATAAGATCTTTATTTTATCTTACCGCGATTAGACCGGATATTATGTTTAGTATTTTCTTGTGTGCTAGATTTCAAGCTAATCCTAGAGAATCACACCTTATAGTCATTAAGAAAATCTTTAGATACCTTAGAGACACACCTTGTTTAGGCCTTTGGTATCCTAGAGATTCCTTCTTTAGTTTGCATGCTTACTCGGATGCAGATTATGGAGGTTGTAAGATAGATAGAACAAGTACCTCAAGTAATTGTCAATTCCTAGGTAGTATGCTCATATCGTGGTTTTTAAAGAAACAAAATAGTGCAGCATTATCTACCACTGAAACGTAATATATATCGGCCAGAAGTTGTTGTGCTAAAGTCCTTTGGATGAAACAACAACTTTTAGATTATGGAATTGATGTAGGTACCATCCCTCTTAAGTGTGATAACACTAGTGCTATATGTCTCACTAAGAATCTCATCCAGCATTCTAGAACCAGTCACATAGAGATAAGACATCATTTCATTAGAGATCATGTCTTGAAAAATGATGTTGTTATAGAATATGTAGACACCTTGAACCAATTAGCAGATATCTTCACCAAACCTTTACACTAAGAGCATTTTTGGTCTCTTAGGAGAGAGTTAGAGCTTACTAGCCTTTCTTGAACATTAGAGCCCTTTTAGTGTCCAATACTTGCTTAAATTTGGTTAATTTCTTTACTTATATGTTTTTGCTCCTATATGCATCTATCCTTGTTTATAGGGGGTGTATGCATCTGTTTTACCTCATACATGATGTTCTCATATCATTTACATGCATTTCGATTCGAGTAAAATTAAATTTTTGAGCACATTTGCTGCCAAAAATGTATTTTTTGGCACAGGTGTATCGGTACGGGGTATATCGTATCGATACGGGTATCTTGAAGCAGTTTCGGTATAAGTTTTCCTGTACCGGTATGGTGTCGAGGACCGGTATGGCTAAAAATCGTTCTAATGCGTTGTTTCTATAGCATAGGTGGTGTATTGGTACGCATAGCCATTGGTCTTTAAATGAGTCTTCAAAGGGGGTTTTTACTTTAAATCAAACTCTTCAAACCATAGATACGAAAATTCCCTATATAAACCCAACAAACTCCTTGTTTTTCACACAAATCATCAAATATTTTGAGGGCTTTTTGGTTTCTCATCAAACCCTAGCAAAACCATCAAGGTTTTGTGCATTATCATCTTCTCATTCATCCACAATCCTTATTCAAGGTATAAACCCTATTTTCTTTTATTTTTGTTTTTGTTCTTATTTATATACTGATTTTGTTTCAAAATTATATATTCAATTTGTATATAACATAACTTTCAAATATTTTACAAAAATTCTTTCAAAACTAAATATTTTTTGTTCGAATATAAAATTATGCTCGTATATTTTTCAACAATGTTTTTCAATTTTTATTTTACCAAAAATCCTTTTTATACTTGTATATGATTTTAAACTATACATTATAGGTTTTCACAATACCTTATTCGTTGGATTGTTTATTGGATTGAATGTGATGTTTATGCATACATTGTTTTTGTGGTTTGATTTTGATTTCAGGTTTTTACCATGAGTCCTAAGAAAAGACAAAGAAAAGAATTGGTACAATCATCCAATGCTCCTAATCCCAATCCCGAAAACTATGGTACTCAACCCAACCTTAGCCATATTTTTGAAAACTATTTTAATGAACCTCAGAATCCCCAAGCCATTGATCATTTTAAATATTACCAAAATTTTAAAATTCGCCGTGAGCGTGTGGTTTCTATCCCTTTCATGACTTCCGAACTGTAATAACCCAACACCTAGCCTATAAGGTATTATACATCTAGGGAGAAACAAGATAACTCGTTATCTAAGTTATCTATCGAACTACACAAGAGACAAGGACAAGATCGAAACAACCAACAATCATACATCTATGTTAGAATGGCAAGTTTATTCAAAATCATAAAATAGTCCGTAGGTAACTTATATAAACAAGTTAAAGCAAGACATGGCATGTAGGCAATTTGTACACCATATTTCATTAATTAGTTAAGTGAGTTATTATCGTAGGCATAATGTACTCTTAAGTTGTTTCCATCAATACGTTATCACTTATAGAAGTAGATTACCTAGTTGGTTCTATTCACTAGTTCGAACAAACACAGGGTTCCCAAACATCAAACAACAAAATACGAAGCTTATGTTAAAATATTTACATACCATTACATGGTATCCAAAAGGACATAGCCTATATATATACAAACTAGTGCCACCTTCTAGGAGTTTAACTATTAAGATTTCAAAACATACTTTCAAACTTCACGTGACCTTGCTTTTGCTTCCCACGGACAATTTAGTATCAACCTCTCCTGAAACAACAAGGTGAGTGGTTAGGAAAAAGGTCTCGCCAAAATTAAGCAAGCAGAGTAAACAACATGATAAAACAATTCATTATTTGGCTACTAAATTTCATAGCATCGAAAATTTTTGAGGCTTTTCCCCCAAATAGTCTAGCATTATCCTATTACCAAGCATGAACACTAGTCCAAGTCAAGAAGTTTACATTTCTTAAGCTTTTGCAATTCGATTCAATTCACATTCTTATAAAGAAGATTTATACAAGCAACTCCTCAAGTTGTTCAAATAAAACAAGCTAAACTCTTTAGTGACTCTTAAGTACAAGCAACTTAATTCATTTATGTGGCCTTGACTAGTTACTAGTCTAGATGTATAATCTCAATTCACAAATACTATCAAGCAATGGTAACTTATACCATTGAGGTTTATAACTTTTTCAATCGTATCAAGGGTACGTTAGTACCATTCAAGGGACCGTAATCCGAATCAAGCTGAGCTCAGGACTCTCTATTGGCATGCCAATCTAGCTAGAACTAAAACTAATCAAGGCTTTTACACAATTTTCATAGTTCAATATTCTTATTATAATTTCAAATACTTAATAATAGACTCAAGATGTTGCATGAAGCATTCCAGGCAATCAAATTCATTTTCCATGCTCAAACATGTATCAACTAATTAATATCCAAACATACCTGAATATAAGTACCTTACCAAGCATTTGCAATCCAAACAAGCATAGGCATTTAAGCCTCGTGAAACAATCGAACAACTCAATGTAATGAACATTCTATGCTACTCGAAATTCCATTTACACTCACAAATTTGCCGAATTACTCTTGATCATGAATCACCACACCCTTCTGTCTTTCGTCCCCTTTATCGACTCCCTTCTTGTCTATTTCAAACAATTCAATAGCGTATTAAAGTCATTTCATTACCATTTAATAGTTCCTATTTATCATACACAAGGTTAGTAACCTTTAAGGTAGAATTTCTCATGCTTCTATATGAATTCTTCAATTCGAGCTAATAATTTCCATAATTTAACTATTTTAGACAATGATTATAACATAATTACACAAAGCAGCCCCCCTCTCTTAATAATCAAACAATTCGAAACTGTCCCATGTAACCTTACTCATATTTGTTCATTTAAATAATTTCCCTAACAAGAATTATAGCATCAAAGTATCATTAAGCTAGTTTTCATGTTATTAAATTGATACTTAAGACTTAAATACACTAACAATTGCTTAATTACTATAATTCCCACAGAACAGTCCCGTAGGGTACAGTTCAAGACAGGGCAGTTTTCTTGCTCACTTAAATCACCTATATTGTCATTAAAGTCCATCTTACGCCCTTCCCCTATTTCCTTAAGATCCCATTATGATCTTCTTTCTCTGTTAATCAAATTTTAGACACCAAAGCAATGTTTAAGTAATCTAAATTATAACAATGTTCGACAATTCTTTTTTTAATACAAGATGAGATTGAATCAAGGCAGTTTCTACTTTTCAAACTTCTTCTCATACATCATTCAATACATTCAATTCATATAATTTAGCTCTAGGTCAACAATTCACATTTAATTTTACTTAATCCCCTTTTCTAAACTACCTTCTGTCAATCAAACAATCAACCTAAGCAACGTTCTACCAACAAGAATCGGCTCCAAAGCAATTATCTCTAAACCATATTCTAAATCAAGGAATTAACAAGAGAACTTACATTCTTAGATATGTCAGCTTAAATCAAGCATCGAGACCATTTGTATCCAAGCAAGATAACCCTTGATCAAAGTTCTCTCTCCCTCTCTATCTATTGTTCAAATTCGGTGAAAAGAGGAATGAAGAAGATGACAAACATTTTTTTTGTTATTCTTCTAAAGAAAACCCACGTGGCCTCCTCATATTATGCCACATTCAAGTCCCTTAATTAAGGTTTTATTTTACCATGCAAACTTACAAGTTTGTATACTACACTTTAAGGTGACCTTAATTAAGCTTCTTTATTTCTTAATCTCACAATTCGTACAAACTAAGCATACATTTAGTTACTCCATTAAATTTCTTTAGGATTATAGTCAAGATATTTTCCCAAGTCATAATTTAGGGTGTTACACGAACAATTTAATTTTTGATATCTGATTTAATGAATCGATGGAATGTTCATGGCTTTTTTAAGCATACCCGGCATTTTATATCGAAATCTTATCCTTATTTTTTACTCAAATGCCCGGTGTATTTATAACCAAGATAGATCCAAATTTATTACTATTGAATCTTATCTTATGGGAAAGAAATTTCAAATTAATTCTTCGGTTTTAGCAAATTTTTTGGGTTTTGAAGATGTGGGAATAGATAATGAAGACTCTTTGGGACATGTTCTAAGTGGCTCTGTGATCGTGCTTGATGCTTCTGATTGCCTTCTTCACCTTCTTATCACATGGTGGTTTTGACCATCCGGTGGTAAATTCTCTACGATTTGCCAAGTTGATTTTTTGATTCGTTGTTTTCGTGAGGGTAAGCGTCCTAACCTTGCTCAAATTATGTTTGCCAAAATTGTCTTTCTTGTGGAAAATCGCCAAACAACTCTTGTTTCATCCTTCACCTATGGCACCACTTTGAGCTACTTATTTCACAAGTTCGGGATTGATTGCTCTTATAATGTTGCCAAACCTCTCACCGATCATATTGATGAGCGTTCTCTCCACCGCACAAAGTTCACTTACTATAATGGAGAATGGATCCGCATTGCAGATCTCCCTCAAGATGCTCAATCCGATTTGGGAGGGGCTCCTCAAGCGGTTCCTCTTGTTCCGGATACTCCAGTGGCTCAACCTTCCACTGATGCACTTATGGCTTATCTTGATGGGAAGTTTTCTTTTTTTGGATACGAGTATGAACTCGGGTTTCACTTCTCTTCATACTCATTTTACATCTCTTGATACTCATATGACATCCTTGGATGAGAGAGTTACCTCGATCGATAATCGGCAAGCTTCGATGGATATATCTCTCGCCGTTTTTCATGAAGAATGGCAACAACTCTTGGAACCAATGCCTTGAATTAAGATGAAGATGAAGAGGATGAAAAAGAAGACGATGAAGACACTCCTTAGGCTCTTGTATCTCATGACATATCATATCATATTGGATTTTATGTTTTATGCACCTATGTCTTTATTTTATGAACTCCTATGGTTTGGTTTATGTTTTTAGGAATTACAATTGGATATTTATGTTGCTTTGAATTATGCTTTGAATTTTAATGATATTTATGTTATTTCCTTTATACTTAGAGTACTTTTAATGTTTATATCTTGTTTTATATCCTATTAATTTGGATATAACTAAAAAGGGGGAGAAGAAATTGAGATAAAATATTTTAAGAGTTTTTCCAAAATCAAATCTTTTAGCCTTAAAGAAAATGGGAGTATTTTTCAAACTTACTTAAAAATCTACTTTGGTTTTGTTATATAAAAAAGGGGAAGATTGTAAAACCTATATTTGATTTTGATATAACAAAGAGTTTAAGGACCAATTTGTATAATTGGATAAATTTTTAAGTATTCAAAAAGTCTCACAAAATGACAAGGATTTGAACTTAAAATGGTTTCTAAGTCAAAAACTTAAACCCCAAAAATTTTCTAAGTGTTTTGATACTCAAATAACCAAAATCGCCCAGGCGTATCAATACGCCATAAAGTGTTTCGATACGACTTTTGACTACTGGAAATTGGTTTTAACTTAATAGCCAAAACGTACCAATACAAGTGTGCTCGTTTTGATACGGTCTTCACCCTAGGATTGTGTTCTTGGTTACGAGTATCGGTATGAGACTTACCGTACCGATACGGGGTGTTAAAATTTTCAAAAATCTTTGTAATAATTTTTGACCATTACCTTGTTAGTTGTTGGAATCACCAATATTTAAATTTTAGTTACACGGTACCGATACGCCCCATAGGCGTACCAATGCATTTTTCTAAGGACTTTTTCCTTAGATTCCAATGAGTAAAATCCGTACTAATACAGACTAGTCGTTTCGATACGCCTATGTTTTTATAATTTACTCGTTTCAATACGCCCTCAAGCGTATCGATACCCCTTTGTAAAACAGCTCTTTCTTCTTATGGTAGGTACCGATACGGTCAATCATCAAACAACATTTATTGCAGGAAAAAACAAGTCAATGACTATATTGATGATCTCAACTACCCAAACGGTAAGAAATCAATGAAAAGGGTATATAAACAAGTCTCCAAAGCTACAACAACAACTATTGAACAAGTCAAAAGCATTCAAGCACAAATCCAACCATCTTTGAGCAATTAGAATCAAATTTTGTAACCCACTTGAGTATTCTTCAATTGTATTCATTTTATTCAAGTTTTTTGTTGAGAGTACTTGTAATTGGGCAAATTATTTACCTTTTTAGAGGATTTTCGTTATTTGTGTTGAGATAATCAATCGGTTGTGGAAGGCCAAGGGTGTGTGGATTGGAAACTAAAAAATTTGGTGGAAGAAAATGAAAGATAGAAAAAGTTGGACACAAGGATTTATAGTGGTTCAAGCTTCTAACAAGCTCTGCATCCACTACCTTAGCTCCCACTAAGGATTTCAAACAATTCACTAAGAATTCCTCCCCTTTTCTAGCCTAAGGAGGCAACCGTTATAATCGATCAAAGCTTTCTACCCAAAGCTTGATCCAATTCACTCACTTTTACAAGAAAGCATGGAAAATATGGAAAGTCCTCTCAAAGGTAAATAATTTGCCCAATTACAAGTACTCTCAACGTAAAACTTGAATAAAATGAATACAAATGAAGAACACTCAAGTGGGTTACAAAACTTGACTCTAATAGCTCAAAGATGGTTGGATTTGTGCTTGAATGCTTTTGACTTGTTTAACTGTTCAATAGTTGTTGTTGAAGCTTTGGAGACTTGATTTTATACCCCTCATTGGTTTCTAACTATTTGGGTGGTTTGGATCATCAATAGAGCCATTGGAGACTATTTTTCCAGCAATAAATGATGTTTGGTGACTTGTCGTATCGATACACGAGCAATCGTATCGGTACCTGTTAAAAGAGGAAATAGTCGTTGTACAAAAGGGTATCGATACACTTAAACGTA
Organism: Hibiscus mutabilis; assembly: GCA_019671005.1. Classification (NCBI taxonomy): domain Eukaryota; kingdom Viridiplantae; phylum Streptophyta; class Magnoliopsida; order Malvales; family Malvaceae; genus Hibiscus; species Hibiscus mutabilis. The sequence continues at coordinate 57,568,545 of CM033716.1, read as the reverse complement.
TTTTGAAATAAGTATATTATAAAAACAAATGCGTATTGAAACGGCTAGGCTGTATTTGTATAATTTTTGCTCACTAAAATATGAAAAGTCCTTGAAAAATTGAATCTGAGATAAACGGCGGTCGTATTTGCATCCTCTCATCTTTTTCTTCAACAACCCCACCAATGATTTAATTCCAACGGCCCATTTACTCTTTATTACCAAAATACCCTCAAAGCTTCGAACCACGTGGTTTATTCCTCCAATTTCTAAGATTAAAATTGAAAAAAAAAAGAACACAGACAGAAATATATATGAATTTCGAAAATTTCTCTGGAAAAATCTCCAAGTTAGAATTACACGATCGGAAATGATCCTCTTGAGTGGCAAAAAGAAAGAACTTATGGGAAAGGATAATTAAAAAGGACATTTTCCTGATGATTCTAAACTCTTCTGTTATATTTTAATCTTGGAACCCTGTTTTTTCAAAAATTGCATTTCTAACCCTCCTCAGAATCTCTTCCTTTCAAACTCCTCCCTATCCCTTCGTGAACCGAGAAGGATGCGATCCTAGTCCTCGCCATTTGCTTTGCCAAAAACTCGTGAGGCGGAATCCGAACTCCCCCTTCCGACCAATCATCGCCTTCCACGTCATTATCGTCGCTCTCCGATCTCCTACGATTATCATGGTACTCTTCCTTCAAAATCTTCGACCAGTCCGGTATGTTGACCGGCAGCGACGCCGGCGCCCCTCCGACGAATGAATCCCCTCCTACGCGCTTCGTTGAAGGCTTCTTCGCTACTCGACTGGTGGAACAAAACTCAGGCGAGACGGAACGAGAGGAGACACCGTTGTTGTAAATATCTGACTCGTATAACTCGAACGCCGCCGAGTCGTGACTCAGCGCTGCTTGCAGTTGTTGTTCGCTCGACAGAAATCGGTAGTTCGGTCTCGAGTAATAGCTTTTGCTGCTCGCCATATTTTTTTTAAAAAAAATAATCTTCCAATTCTTCTCTTCTCTTTAAGTAGTCTCTTTATTAACTTTTTTGTTTGTGGTTTTGAGTTTCCTTTTGGTTTTCTACCCATTTCGAACTGCTTTTATTAAGGCTGGGTTCCATAATGGATAAGGCTGCCTCGCTCAATTTAAAATTAAAAGAAAATGATATACATATCATATAATTACAAAAAACACCCCTGTGGTTTTCAAGGAAATGCCACGTCCTCGTTACTAATCTCACAAATCAACATTGAAAATAAAAGAACATATTTTGATATACATATTTATTGTAAGCCAAAATTTATTTATTATATAGTTTAAGTGTTTAATTTAAAGTTTAAGATTTATGCGTTTAGGCGGTAGGGTTTAAGATTTAGAATTAAAACTTATGATTTAAGATTTAAGATTTAGGATTTTAGAATTAGATATTTATATTTTAAAATTTAAATAAAAAATATGTAAATATTCTTTAACAAATTTTGTATATCAAAATATAACTCTAAAAATAAAGCATATTCTCACGATTTCATGTTTAAGTCGTATGATTTTTTTGACAAATTCAAATTTTAATCCTACATAGAGAGAAAGAGAAATTCTAGGGGAAGGAATGAGGTATTCCTACCATGTTTAAAATCCATGACTTAAGGAAATGTGAGGAAACAAAAATGAGCAGTTTTGTCAATTAACCAAATATATTTGCTTTTAATTCGTATGGGTTTGATGTGTAGATTAATGTTGGTGATGCATTTTGATATGTGAGTTAAGTTAAATACTTTGTAATATATGAATGTAATAATTAATCATAATTATATGCTCCAAAAGTATCACAACTATAGAATTTAATACAATGGTCAGGGTATATCCTTTAAGGGATTAGTAGGGTCACGACCTCTCAAAACTTTGAGAATTTTAAAATATGCCTCTAAAATTTTTATTCCCCTCGAGATTTTTTAAAAATTCATATTAAGCTTCAAAATTTTGAATATTTTTAATTAAATTCCTTCATTAGTTTTTTTTTAATTTTTTTGTTAAATCTATCGAAATTATTAAAAACTTTAACTAAACCCTAATATTTTTTGAAAATTTTCAATTAAGTCTCCCAATTTTTAAAAAATTTAAGTTGACACCCTCAAACTTTTACTTCAAGTTCCGCCACTGATAATTGTTTACTTTAAATTAATTATAGTTATTATGTTTAGTATAATTATATTTTAAAGTGAAAATTGGAATCTTATTGTTTTATTTTAAAAATGTAAAATTATTAACCTAGTTAATATTTTATATCAAATTTGATTAATTATAATAAATAATAATGAACTTATACTAATAAACCCTAGTATGACCGAAGCTTTCAGAGTTTCGTCCCCATCTCGCCTACCGGCTATATGGCCGAGTGGCCGTCCACCGGATGTTACTCTTCCTCCTGCGTTGGAGCATGCTGGATTGTTGGTCGATGATGAGGATTTACATGATCCTAAGAAAGTCAAGGATGTCGAGTTAGGGTTTGGCAAAGTGAATGATACTGGTTCCGCTGAGGGCCTTAAGTCGATAGAGGTGTTGGCTAATGAAGTTGTGGATGAACTGTGGTCTGGTACGGAGGATGTTGTGCAATTACCTGGTGTCGACGGCTCGATTGGGAATTCTGTGGCTGCTAAAGAATCCTATGCAAGTAAGGTTGTGCAAAACCCTAAAGAGAATGGGAAGTCGATAGCAACTGGGTTTTTTTTTGCAAGATAATGTAGTTGTGTTGGAAGATGATTACATTATCGATCATTTAGGTGTGTTTCCATCGATCAAATTTTCAGACTGTGTGCATGATCATATTGATAGCAACATGCGCAGTACAATCATTGTGCGCCTCTTAAGAAGAACCATTGGTTTCAAGACTCCTCAATCTCGTTTGATTACTTTGTGGAAGCTTTTAAAGGATATCCAACTAATTTATTTAAAGAATGGTTATTTCTTGGTTCGCTTTGAGAAAGAAAGTGATTACACAAAGGCGTTAACCGAAGGCCAGTGGACTATCTACGGAAGTTATCTCACTGTTCAACCGTGGAGTAGATCATTTTCAACGTCTAAAAAGCACCCTTCGCATGTCATTGTGTCGATACGCCTACCAGGATTGACATACTAGTATTATTCCAAGGCTCTTTTTTGGCTTATTGCTTCAGTTGTTGGCCGTATGGTTAAGATTGACTATAACACTCAAGGTGGTGAGCGTTGCAAATTTGCGAGATTGGTCGTCAAGGTAGATCTAAACAATCCTTTGTTGCCTTGTATTAGAATTGATGGGAGAAGTTAGGAACTTGAGTATGAGGAGATCTAACAGATTTGTTACAGTTGCGAAATTTATGGGCATTCAAAACAGAGTTGTGGTGTTAATGCAGACAAGAGTGTGGTATCTGAGGGGTCACTGGCAAGTGATGTGCATCCAGCTCCCACATCTCCGACTGAACCGAGTGAGAAGGCATTATTTGGGTCGTGGATAACAGTAGACACCAGGCGGCGGCGTCCCTCGAATGTTGCAAGTGGTTCTAAGATGTCTAATCTGAGGAGTAGGCATTTTGGGAATAGTTCGGGTTCTCGTTTTGCTGCTTTGTCACAAGAGAAATGGTGTACAAGAGGTCAAGAATCTTATTGTTGATAACATTATGGATGGTGGTATACAGAATGAGCCTGTACAGGTAGGAAGTAGAATCCCAAGGTTGGAGGTTATTATGTCGAGCATCCCTAAGAATGCCGCCTATATAGCCTTGAACCCTGAAAAAAATCTAAGAACGCATCTCAATCTAAAGGAAGTGTGACCGTTGTGCCAATAGTGGCGGATTCAGAGAATGTGGTAGTTTCACAGGAACCGTTGGGTGTTTCCAATAGGCATGCAGCTGTTACGATTATGGAGAAGCAGCAGTCAAAGTCTAGTTCGGTGGGAGGGGAGATAGTTAAAGAAACCACCAGATGTCAATACTAATTCGCAGCCGGCTCTTACAGATTAGATGTAGAGTTTTTCTCGCAAGTTGGATTCGACTAGGGTCATGGGGGCTTTGACTATGCACAATCATGGTTCTACGGTGGGCATAAGTGACAGTGAGGGTTTGACACAACTGTTCATCCTATGGAGCCCTCGGTACAAGTAGAGTCACACGGTGATGTTGTTCTAGTTAGCATGCCGGATTCTATAGAATTATAAGTTCCTCACCTTTTCATTTATTTATGATGATGAGTCTATTATTTTGGAATTGCCAAGGCGTAGCTAGCTCTAAATTTTGTAGTGTTTCCTGTTCATTTGTTCAAGAGCAACAACCAAAATTGGTTTCTCTATTTGAGCCAAGGGTGAGTGGTCGTCAGGTGGATAGGGTCATTGATTCTTTGGGTTTTGATCATTCTTTTTGAATCGAATCTCATGGTTTTGGTGGTGGAATTTGGTTATTGTGGGATATGTCTGTTAAGATTGAGGTACTTCATGTCTCGAATCAGTTCATAAATGGGCATTTTTGCTCTTCAGAAAAGCTAAATTGGGTACATTTTACTTTCGTTTATACGATATTTGAGGTGTCTAAACAGAGACTTGTCTAGTCTAAAATTGCTGAGCTTGATCGTAGTTTGGACATTTTGTGGGTTGTTGGAGGAGATCTTAATGTCATTTTGACACTAGATGAACGCAGAGGAGGGTCGAGTAATGGGTTTCCGTGAGAAGCCTTTTACTTGGTCTCGTGGCGACTTATATCAGCGGCTTGATAGATGCGTGGTGAATAATGCATGGAACATTTGTTACCCGGATTCCCATGTCTTGTACCTTGATAGAATTGGATCTGATCATATCCCCATTTTATTAAACTTTGAGGAGGCAACTCGCATGGCTCAGAATCGTCCGTTCCGTTGCCTTGCGGCTTGGCAGAAGCATCCACAGTTTTCAGATTTCTTGCTTTTGGTTTGAAAGGTGGGTTCAACTCTTGAGGATAATGTTTGTGATTTTCAGTCTCAGGTAACTATTTGGAATCGGGATGTTTTCGAGAATATTACTCAGAGGAAGTGACGTTTAATAGCAAGATTGTGTGGCATTAATCGGGCGTTGCAAGCCTCCCATTCAGATTCTTTACTTGAATTAGAAAAGAAATTGAATGCAGAGTTAGAGAATGCACTTGATGAGGAGGAAAAATTTGTTGATAGAAAGCTTGCATTAACTGGTGTTACATGGGGATCGTAACATGAAGTTCTTCCATGCATCTACTCTTACCCGTCGATGAAGGAATACTATATCAGCATTAGGATTGGATGATGATACTTGGTGTGATAATTCAGGGCAGTTATCCGATTTAGCCGTAGGTTTTTACAAGAACTTATTTGCAAGTTCGATGGTGGAGGTAGAGCCATATACGACTAGAGGCATGTTTCAACTATTGCGCAGGATAAGCTTAGGGAGCTTTCTAGGCCACTTTTGGATGAGGAGGTTCAAGTTTTGATATGGGATCTCTTAAGGCACCTAGTATTGACGGTATTCAAGCTATGTTCTATCAGCGTAATTGGGCAATTGTGGGTACATCTATGTGTCAATTTGTTCGTCAGGTATTTGAGAGTGGTGACGTGTCTGTTGATATTAACAAAACTCTACTTGTTCTATTACCTAAGGTTGAGACACCGAAAAATATGAGCCAATTTTGCCCAATAAGTCCATGTTATATACAAAGTGATTACTAAAGCCATTGTTAATCGATTAAAGCCTTTGCTTCCCTCCTAGGTTTCAGAAAATCAAACAAGCCTTGTTCTCGGACATGCCATTACTGATAACAATATGATTACACAAGATGTAATTCATTTGATGAGGAGAAAGTTAGGTCGATGAGGTTGGATGGCGATTAAGATTGATTTGGAAAAGGCATATGATAGATTGGAGTGGAACTTCATTGATGATACTCTTGCGGACATGGGTATTCCTGAATCCCTACTATGTTTGATTATCCATTGTGTTTCATTAGTGTCTACTCAAGTTCTTTGGAATGGATCCACGAATTCTCTATTCACACCATCTAGGAGAATCCGACAAGGAAATCCTCTCTCGCCGTATTTGTTTGTTCTTTGCATGGAAAGACTAGCTCAGACCATTCAGTTAGTAGTTTCACAGAGGCAGTGGAAACCTTTCCGTACATTGAAAGCAAGGCCTGGTATTTCTTATCGTTTCTTCACTGATGACATGCTGTTGTTTGCTGAGGCGTCGGTTACTTAATGTGCTCTTGTTCCTTCTATTCTGGATATTTTTTGTTGTGATTCGAGTCTTAATGTTAGTATTGCAAAGACGACTATATTTTTCTCTCAAAATGTCTCGCCTGCTTTAAAGAACCAGATTACTGCACTTCTTGGGTTTATGGAGGTGACTGACTTGGGTCGTTATCTGGGTGTTCCCGTACTCCACAAGCGTGTTATGACAACATTGTACAAGTATCTGATTCAGATGGTTCAAAAATAAGCTTAGCGGATGGAAGGTGAAAACATTATTGTTAGCTAGACGTATCACACTTGCTAAAGCTGTGCTCTTGGCTATTCCTTCATAAACAATGCATACAACAGTGATTCCCAATAAAACATGTTTGTAGTTAGAGAAGTTGTTTTTCCATTTTATTTGGGGTATTTTTGATTCGGGTACAGGGGTTCATCTTGTTCGTTGGGAGGATGTATGTAGGCTGAGTTCACATAGGGACCTTAGCTTTCGTTAGATTCATGTTCAGAATGATGAGTTCACATAGGTCCATTTCCTCCGTGCTAAATATAAGTGTAATTCACGAGTTTTAGGCTCAATTTGAAGTCGGAATTATTCTTCCCTATGACGAGGTCTTAGTGTTATTTGGAAGGATGTTCAAGATCATATTATTTGGAACATCGGACATAGGCATAATATGAATTTTTGGTGTACTCTTGGGTGGTGGATGTAGGACCATTGGCTTATCAGGTGTTGCCTGGTCACAGTGGTGTGCTGCACGAGATTTTGATGGCGGCCTTGGTTGCGACAAATGAGGATTGGAATTGGGAGATTCTTCAGGATCGTCTACCCCCCTATGTTTTGCTTCGCTACTATCAAAGGGCCAAGTAATGTGATCAAATCAGATAGAATTAGTTGGGTTGGTTAATGTGATCAGCAATTTACGGTTCAGGATACGTATGTGGTTCACTTTAAGTTGCCTTTTGGCCCACATGACATAGTTTGGCAGGTGATTTAGAATTTCCGCGACATTCAACGCATTAAGGTTTTTCTATGGCTCGCTTGTTGTGGTAAGTTAATGACTAATAGTGAGCGTGTTCATAGAAAGTTTGTCATCGATGGAAGATGTCCAATTTGTTCAACCGGGATGGAAGATGTGAATCACTTGTTGCACATTTGTCTATCGGCTAGATGGTATGGTTTTCTTTGGTTAAAGCAGATCGATTGAGCGAATTTTGTGTTATGGACTTTAAGGAATGGATTTGTTTCAATCTCTTGCGGTATGAGTATTTTGCTAAGGATAGCATGGATTGGGACTTGCTCTTTGGTTTGGTTCTATGGAATTTGTGGTTGTACCGTAATTCTGTTGTATTTGATAGTCCCCTCGAGCCACCCAATTCTGTCATCGATCAGAGCCGCGCCTTGTATGCTACATGATGGAAGGTCAGGCAAAATGTGGAGGCACGATCCGCAATTCCAATGGGGCTTGGGTAATTGGATTTACAAAGGGTATAGAAGTGTGCTCAGTTGTGGAAGCTGAGCTATAGGGCGTGTACACATGGTTATTATGTGCTTAGAACTTGAGTCTTCGGTGTGTTGAGATTGAAGTTGATAGTCTTGAGGCGTTGCGTTTAATTGGATTGGGTGCGCATGGCCAAAGTTTGCCCGATATAGTTTTACATATTGTAGAATTATGTGATCATGATTGGATCATTTCATTCCAACATGTTTGACGTGAAGGTAACAAAATCGTGAATCAAATGGCAAAGTGTAACATCCCGAAAACTGGTCTAGTTAGAATTGGGTTCCGGTGATCGGAAACCCTACATCGAAAAGGTCTAAATATCGTATTAACTTTAACTGCAAGGTCAATTGCATCGATAATGGACTCCAATTGAGTCAAATTATTGTTTAAAGACCTTATTAAATGTACTGAAAATCTGTTTAGTGACTAAATTATAGAAATTGAAAGTTTAGGGGTACAAGTATAAAGAATTGAGAGTTGGGGGACTAACCTTGCGATTAGCCCCTCCTCAATTATAATCATCCATACTTAGGATGATCAGGTGCAATTCCTTCATATGAAGGAAAGCCTTGTCATTAAAATGTTAAAAGAAAGATGGATAGCAAATTTTAGCTTTACCCGATTACTTAACTATGCACTCACCTCTATCTCATCTCCTTCCTCCAAGCAAGCACCTCCATTTTTGAGGTTAGAAAAGCTTGTGATTTCTTCGGTTTATCGATATCGACTCTTTGCTATCGATCGGGTAAGCTAGAATCCTCAATCTATTGTTGAAATCCATGGTTATATTAAGCCTAGGGCTTTGGCTATCCATGGAAATTCATAGCTAATGGCTATATTCAAGTTTAGGTATTGATTTTGATATTGTTGTAATGATTTTGATATTGTATTGATGATTCTAACAATTTCCCTATTGTTCACCTAGCTCAAGAAGTAGAGAAGGATCATCCACCATCACCGTCGAAGGCTAGGAACAAAGGGATTATCACCCAAGAGTCATAGGTGTATCAGATTTTCAAGGTAAGTGTAGTTAGAGTTTCAGGATAGGCTAGGTGCCTTTCCCGATCCCATTGCCATTGATTATTGTATTGCTAACATCATTGTTAAGGAATATTGCACCGAATCACTTTGTGGATGCTATTGGTAAGCATTTGTAAGTATAGTCTAGATTATTGAGCATCGACATTGTTATTGGACATTGCTATCGATTTCGTTATTGTCATCATCATTGAATTATAGAAACATATAACTTATATCATAGAGCGTAGTCATTGCTATTGTCATTGTTATTGTCATTGAGCATTGTTATTGATAGAGTTATTGTTATCGAAATATCATAAATGAAGCATCGATCGTTGCCATTGTCATTGAGTGTATTGAGCACTAACATTGTTATTGAACATTGATATCGAATCATTGCTTATTGACAAGAATATTGAACATTGATGTTGTTACTGAACACCGCTCATTGATATTTTTACCGGACCTTGGATTCAAAAGGACATTGGATACAAATGGCATGCCATAGAATTCATAAGCTCAGTGTACGGGTGGACTACGGTCCTTGGGCTACGGTCTTTATTGTGGTGAGGCAGAGGGATGTTTGTGTTATTGGTCTGTTGGCGGGGCGGAGGAATGTTACCTCTCCAAAATTACTGTTTTTAATGCCAATCTCACAATGCTTTTGCTTGTTTTTAGGTACATTTAGGTACATTTGGCTGTAGAATCATGCATTTGCATAAAGAGTTTAGCTTTTGTCTATGCCAGTGTGAAGGGTTGTTTTGTAGCTATTTTACAGGGTTGGCATAGGATTTGGCACAAGAATGCAGCACAATAAAGAATGCCAGAGAGGATGTTGAGTGTTGTTGTCATAGAAGGACCAGACAGTGCCAAGCATCGGTTGGCAGATAGGTGAACTTGATGCCATGCCAAGAGGTTGTTGAACCCTAGAAAAATAGGATGAGATCAGACTCTTAAAAATCGCAATTGGATCAACCTCCGAGAAAATAGCGGATAAGGTGGTATCAAGATATGTTGGCTATGTCATGCCAAGCTTGATTGCCAAGACAATGTTGGCAATATGACATCAGCCCTAGCCTGATAAGCTATCATACAGATTGGATAAGACCTTATCTCTTATCCCTTGAGCATTTGAAATTCAAATGAGAATCTTAACCTAGCCTTTCCTACATGCCTATTTAAAGAACCGATGGAGGAGAGAAAATGAGATGAATCCTAGGGAGCTAGAGTGATCGAATTGAGGAGTTGGAGTGCTCGACGACTGACAGTCGGCTGCACCGAGAAAGGTGGTTTAATTACTTGGTCGAGAGCTTGGATCTTGAGGGCTGCATCGAGAGACCTCCTCTCGTCCATTCTATTGTTTTAATTGTTTTTGATTTTATTTTAATGTTGTTGTGTTCGAAAATGATTATGGTTTTGTTGGTTAAATCCCCCACCATGAACTAATTTCATAGTTTGTGGGGGATGTTTGGTTTAAACGTTATTTTTATGATCTAGTTTCTTTAATAATAACTATGTTTTGGCAATACTTTGTCTATTTGGCATACTTTGATTTTTCCTAAATACTTTGCCAAGCGAGAGCTGGCACTGTTGGCCTATTGCTCCTCAATATATTAACAGACTTGGGGTGACGACTATTGAGTTGTTGAATACTATGGAGAGAAGCTTCGAGAGAAGTCGTTCAAGTAGATGAACTTACTTCGGGAGTGATATCTACCCCTTAGGAGTATAGATTGGTTCTTAATCAAATCGGTTTATTTAAAAACATGCACTATAGAGATATAGGGGTTTTTATATGATCGACTTAGGGCAATAACCATCGAGAGAGGCTTTGATAATTTTGAATCTGCTAGGCAAACAATGCCAAGACAGGTTGACATTTAAGGCTTGCACGACATGAAAAGCATAGAAACCAGGCATTCCCTGCCAACGCTCATCACTCATTAAAAGACCTTTTTTTCCAACATTTTTGCTTCACTTTTATTTCTTTTCTTTTTAAGCATTCCCAAAACAAACTTTCAAAACAAACATCTTTTCTTCCAAGGCAAGTAACAATCAAACATTCGAATTCCAAGTCAATCTTTGTGGGATCGATACTCAGCTTAACTGTTGTATTACTTGCAGATCGTGTATACTTGAACACAAAAAGACTCTTGGCATTGTTTTACTAATACATACATTTTGCCCTTTTTGCCAGCATTCATAACACACTTCTTCTAGAGAGTCTACAAGTTTTTGGCGTTGTTGCCGGGGATTGCAGCGGAGTTGATTGTTTTTAAATTTTTACTTGTCTTTCTTTTTATTTTACTTTTGTTTGCATCAGAGTATGACCATAAGTTACCCTGTGGTGGACGAGTGGCCACACAATCCGGAAATTGAGAGAACCTTAAAGAGGTTAAAGAGAAGATTCTAAGAGATGAAAAATCAAGGTAATCGAGGGAATGGTGTGGAAAACAATAAAGGCAATCAACATAACAATGAGATGCCACCACCACTTGTTGTCCCAATTGTCGATGAAGAGAAACTTATTAGAGAACATTCGACACCTAACATTGACAACTTGATGCTAGGATTTGTTGGCACATAGGTAAATGATGTCAATTTTGAACTTAAGCCGGTAATGATTCAAACTATTTTGATATAGGTCAATTTGATGAAGCACTTACTGGAGATCCTAGGCAACATTTGAAGCAGTTCATGGAGATTTGCCAATTATTCCAACAAATTGGAGTATCTAAAGATACTGTGAAACTAATGCTATTCACGTTTTCCTTGCGAGATAGAGCCAAGGCTTGGCTTAATTCTTTGCCACCAGGATCAATTAGTTCTTGGGCAGATCTTTGCCAGAAGTTTTTGACACGATTTCAGCCGCCAACACTCACTGCCAAGCTGAGGGGTGAGATCATTACATTCAAGGAGGCTGATGATGAAACATTATATGATGTCTGGAGAGATTTAAAGATCTGTTGAGAAGGTGTCCTATGCACGGATTCTCGAATTGGACCCAAATTCAAACCTTCTACAACGGATTAAATGTACAAACAAAGACTGTTGTTGATGCTTCAACAGCCAGTTCATTGCTAGACAATAAGTACTCAGAGGCCATTAATATTCTTGGAAGAATTTTGATTAATGATTTTAAATATCTTGTTGCCAGACTCGGGACCGGAACCAAAGCCAGTGGGAAATTGAAGGTTGATGAACTAACATCCATTCATGTCGAGATTTCCAACCTCACCACCATGGTGAGATCGTTGCAAAAGAACAATGAGTCCCAAGAAGTTAAAGCATTAGACCCATTCTATATAATCTCTGGAGAGATCATCATGTGGAAAAAATGCCTTGCCAATCCTGAATCGTAAATTTTGTTGGCAATGCTAATCATTACTATAATCCTAACTCCAATACTTATAATACAGGTTGGAGACAACACCCTAACATAACTTGGGAAAATCAAGGAGGTAACCCGTACAATGAACAAGGCCGAAATGCCCAGAGGAATATGCCATGCTAGCATTCTATCAGAATACCATGCCCAGAAAGTTCAAAACAATATCCAGCAAGGGCAAAGACTCAACCAATGATGCACTCTTACTAATTACATGGAGAGGAATGATGCCACAGTCAAGAGTTTGGCAGCATCAATAAAAAACTTGGAATTTCAAAGTGGGCAGATTGACAATGCACTTAGCAATCGGCCCCAAGGGGCATTGCCAAGTGACACGGAGGATGCTTGGCACAAAGACAATGAGTAATGCAAAGCTATAACTCTTCGGAGTGGTAAGCAGTGTGAGGCAGAGATGGCTGTCAAGCAGATAATTAATTGCCAAATTGAAAAGCCAAGGCCGACAGACAGTCCCAAGGAAGAATAGAATGAGGAAATTAAAACAGATGATGCAAGCACTAATGCCAATACCAGTGCCAGGACCAAAGCCAATACTGATGCCAACACCAATGCCAAAATGGATGCCAGCGTTAATGCCAAACAGACCGAGGCCAAACAGCATATTGATGCCAAATAGACTGATGCCAGCACTACTTTGGCAAAGCCAGCAGCGCCAGCATATGTGTATCTACCACCACCGTTTCCAGCAAGACTTCAAAAACACAAGCAGGACCAACAATTCAAGCGCTTCTTGGAAGTTCTTAAGTAGTTGCAAATCAACATTCCATTAGTAGAAGCCCTTAAGCAAATGCCCAACTACGTGAAATTCATAAAAGATATTTTGTCCAAAAAGAGGAAGTTGGGAGATTTTGAAATGTCACTCTAACCGAGGAATGTAGTGCCATGATCCGGAACTGATTGCCACCGAAGCTAAAAGATCCAGGGAGTTTTACTATTCCCTGCACCATTGGCAACAAATTCATTGGCAAGGTGCTGTGTGACCTAGGAGCCAGTATCAACTTGATGCCAATGTCAGTTTTCCGAAAGCTTGGCATAGAAGCAAGACCTACCACGGTAACACTTCTGCTGGCAGACTGATCCTATGCACATCCCAAATGTAAGATTGAGGATGTTTTGGTAAAGGTAGATAAATTTATTTTTCTAGTTGATTTTATCATTTTAAATTATGAGGCTGATGTCAATGTATCAGTTATTTTAGGCAGGTTATTCCTTGTCACGAGTAAGGCTCTTATTGAAGTTCATAAAAGGGAATTAACAATGCGTATGAATGACCAACAAGTTACATTTAATATGTTTCGAGCTTTGAAATGTGCAAATAAACCCCGATGAATGTCAAGATGAGGAGATGATGGAGTCCATTTATACTTTGGATATGGCATAATTATGCCAGGATACAAAATTTGATGCCAGCATGCTTGATGGCATAGCTGAACTGTTTGAAGAAACCGAGGAATCAGCCTTAGAGGCTGAAGATGTAAGTTATCTTGAGCCTTTATAGTTGGCCGGTGGAGAGATAAAAGAACCTAAACCATCAATTGAGGAACCACCAGAGTCGGAGCTAAAGCTACTGCCAAATCACTTGAAGTATGCTTATCTAGGTAAACACTCAACTCTGTTAGTGATCATTGCCACTGATCTCACTAATGATCAGGAGGAGAGATTGGTGGCAATATTAAGAAATTATAAACAAGCGTTAGGTTGGACCTTGGCAGATATCCGAGGTATTAGCCCAACCATTTACATGCACAAAATCATTTTGGAGGAGTACCATGGCAAGACCACTAAAGGCCAGAGAAGGCTAAACCTGAGCATGAAAGAGGCAGTGAAGAAAGATATCATAAAATGGCTTGATGTAGGGATCATTTATCCCATTTTTGATAGCTCGTGGGTTAGCCCGGTGCAATGTGTGCCAAAGAATGGTGGCATGACTGTGGTACAAAATAGTAAAGAAGAATTAATTCCCTCCAGAACTATCATAGGATGGAGAGTGTGCATGGATTATAAGAGGCTGAATAGTGCCACAAGGAAAAACCACCTCTCATTGCCTTTCATCGACCAAATATTAGACAAGTTGGCAGGTAAAGCTTTCTATTATTTTTTTGGATGGTTATTTAGGTTATAATCAAATTGCCATCGCCTCTGATGATCAAGAGAAGACCACGTTCACGTATCCCTACGGGAAGTTTGCTTTTAGAATGATGTTATTCAGCCTTTGTAATGCGCTGACAACATTCCAACGTTGCATGATATCCATTTTTCTGATATGATAGAACACAATGTGGAAGTATTCATGGATCTTTTCTCAGTGTTTGGCAAAACATTTGAGGAATGCATTCATAGTTTGGAGCAAGTCTTAAAGAGATGCATTGAGACAAACCTAGAGCTGAACTGGGAAAAATGCCATTGCATGGTGAAGGAAGGCATTGTTCTCGGTCACAAGGTAACCGAGAGAGGATTAGAAGTCGAGCAAGCAAAAGTAGAGGTAATCAAGCAATTGTCGCCTCAAACAAGTGTAAAAGATCATTCAGCACTAAAGTATCTCTTGGAAAAGAATGATGCCAAGCCCAGGCTAATCCGATGGACGCTCTTACTTCAAGAATTTGACCTAGAAATCTGAGACAAGAAGGACAGTGAAAACTTAGTAGCTGACCACCTCTCACTTTTAGAGCATTATCTTAAAGATGGTAAGACCAATGTTATTAGAGATGATTTCCCTGATGAATATTTTCTTGCAGTTAGTGCCATGCCATGGTATGCTAACATTGTTAACTACTTGGTGAGCAACATTCTTCCACCAGACTTGGCAAACAATGCCAAGAAAAGGTTCCTGCGAGAAGTTATGTTGTACTATTAGGATGAGCCATTGTTGTTAAAATAATGTGCCGACCAAGTGATCCGCCGGTGTGTGCCTGAAGATGAGCAACAAAACATATTGAATTTATGCTATGCTGCACCATACGGAGGTCACTTTGCTAGGATGAAGACTGTTGCCAAGGTGTTATAGTCAAGATTCTGTTGGCCGACACTATACAAGGATGCCCACGAGTATGCCAAGGCATGTGATCGATGCCAATGGACAGGAAATATCGTTGGTAGACACCAACTACTGCTCCAAAACATAATTCATGTAAACTTATTTGATGTATGAGGGATAGACTTTATGGGTCATTTTCCTCCATCATTCGGTAATGTAAATATACTTGTGGTTGTTGACTATGTATCCAAATTGATAGAGTTTGTTGCCCTGCCAACAAATGATGCCAAGGTCGTTGCCAAGTTTTTGCACAAACACATTTTTACCTGATTTGGTGCCCTTAGAGAAATAATTCATGATGAGGGTATTCATTTTAAATGTAATATAATCTCTAAAGCTTTGTGCAGATATGGTATTCAACAAAGGATACCCGCAGCATACCATCCACAAACAAATGGGCAAGCTGAGATATCAAACAAGTAGATTAAGAACATTTTAGAGAATACTGTAAATCCATCAACAAGAGTTTGGTCCTTGATTCTAGATGAGTCCTTGTAGGCTTATAGAACTGTGTTTAAAACTCCTTTGGGTACTTCACCATTTAGACTCATTTTCGAAAAACCATGGCATCTACCAGTAGAACTTGAACATAAAGCCTGTTGAGCCATCAAAACACTTGACATGGCATAGAGAGTTGCTGTAGAAAAAAGGTTACTAGATCTGAATGAGTTAAAGGAATTCATAACACAAGCCTATGAGAATGTCAGGATTTATAAGGAGAAGACAAAACGTTGGCATGATAGTAGGATAATGATAAGACATTTTGAGGTAGGCCAACATGTTCTATTGTTTAGTTCACACCTTAAATTGTTTCCAGGTAAATTCAAATCGAGATGGACGAGTCCTTATGAAGTTGTAAAACCCTACGCCCATGGAGCTGTGGATATTAAAAACTTGAAGACAAGAGAAATTTTCAAGGTGAATGGCCAACGTCTAAAGCATTACATTGAAGGTGATCAGAACAATGCCAATGAGGTGATCCTCTTGGCAGAAGTAACGTGAAACCTTCATCGGGTTTGTACTTTTTGTAAATATTAAGATAGTTGTTTTTATTTGTTTTAGGATTTAGGATTTTTAATTGTTTTTCTTTATGTTAATTTTCATTTTTATTCATTTGTTGTGTTGAACAGTTTTCTTTAAGTTTGTGTAGAGTTACTTCCAGGAACAATGCTAGAATTTTTTATAGGAAATTTGCCAAAACTATTGCCAGGATCATTGCCTAGTGCAATGCCAAGCTCATTTCCATGCACAATACCAATACAACTTGGCATGCAGCGGATTGAATGTTGGAAAGAAAGCATGAAACCCTAGCTTGATTGGATGAGAGAACATATTCTTGAACCTTAATCCCTAGCCGCCCAATACTAGGTTAAAAATTTAAACTTAACCTAATCACCCTATCACTTCAAATTCTTACCCAATCATATCAGTTTAACCTTATCACTTTAAATCATTTCCAATCAAAACCTTTTAAACTTCCATCATTATCCCCATTTATTTGGTTATCATCATTAAACCCTCTTGAACACTCAAACTTTTCAGTTGTTTTACCCTAGCCGAATATCAAGAATCATATCTATCTCTTCTTTTTTTAGCAAGATTCAAGAGCACAATTATCTTTTCTTCTTCTTCCTTCATTCAAACCGACTCAAGCTCTCATCAATGGCTTCCTCATATACCCTATTCAACCGGTTTTTCAATGAAGAAATCTGAAAGAGATTTGAAGCAGGCTTTGCTTCAAGATCTTATTATTATGAGAAGCATTTTGATTTCAAGACCGACACCACCATTGGATTTCCTGTTGAGTTTATGGCCATAGTCGACATGCACAAGTGGAGTTCCTTTTGCCAACAACAAGGGGAGATCTACGCCACATTAGTTCAAGAATTTTATGCCCATCTTGTGACAAAGGATTCGTCATTCTTGATGATTAGAGGTAAATGTGTGCGTTTCGATGAAGGGCATATTAACTCTATGTTTGCATTGAATGATGTAGAGGATGAATATTATGACTATGTTGAGTCCATGAATGTTTCCAAATACAAGAAAATGCTAGCAGACTTGTGTGAATCTAACACAATTTGGACAATTTCATCAATTGGCCACCAAACGGTGAAAAGGTTGGCATTGAAGCCACAAATGAGAGGCTAGAATCACTTTATCAAGGCAAATCTAATGCCCACATCTCATAACGAGACTGTCTCGAAAAAAAGATTGATTTTATTGCACTCCATCATTAAGGGGCACAAAATCAACATTGGCAAGATCATCATCAAGGAAACCTATAAATGTGCAGTAAGAGGTAAAGGTAATTTGTTTTTCCCTTTGCTTATTTCTAACATTTGCATACGCCATGATGTACCTAGGCTTGATGATGAAAGAGGCTAGATAATCAAAGGAACGACAATCACTGTTGCCATATGAAAAAACCTCATTGTTGCAGAGCCAAAGGACAAGGGCAAAGGGAAAGCTAAAACTGCCACGCCAAAGGTGAAGGTGCCAAAGGCAGAACCAAGCAATGTGCCAGAGACCATGCCAGCAAGTTCACTGGCAGTGTTGTCCCAGATTTATCACTGCTAGGAGATTATTCTCTAAAAGCTAGAGACAGTTGAAAAACTCAATGTTAAGATGAGGCACTAAACAAAGGAAAATGATGCTATAATTATGGAAGTTTTGGAAAAATTATCCCTTAATTTTGTACCAACATTCCTTGTTTTCCCTGACGAGCCTACTGCTAGTGGAAATGTCAGTCCAGTTATGCCAGCCAGTCTAGCCAGTCAAGCATCCGATGCCACAGTCCCCTATCTCTAGTCCAAGTTGATTATGCCAGTACAGATTTCTCATCTAAACTAGAGGAAACAATAATCAAAACACCAACTGAACCTGCCAAGCCAAAAGAGGATGTTGGAACCTCTATTGCTGCTTCAAAACCAAGCATGAAAGGAAGGAAATGAATGGCCCCTGATCGTGGGACATTTGTGAAAAGAAAGACTCGGGTCACACGAGAAGAACTCTTCGAGGGGGATTCCTCTTCTTCTTAAACTCCTTTGCATTCTATTATATTACATTCACATGATCATGCATTTTATTTTTCTGTTTTAATTTTGTATGTATGTGTTGTTTCATGCATTGAGGACAATGCACATCTTAGGTTTGGGGGTGTGCGTTTCCTCACATTTATGTCATGCATTTCATGTTTAATTTCTGTTTCCATGCCATTTTCGGTCATTTAGAATAGATGCATGCCAAACCACTAAAAAAGAAAATTTTGCCTTAGATTAATTTTGAAGAATGTTAACATTTGTTAGGTAAGTTTAATTTGATCTAGATGTCTGCCCGATGAGGAAATTTTAATCTTTAGTTGTCATGCAATGCCAGCAGATTAGTATTCCAGGTTAGCTTGGCAATTGATCTCTAGTTTAGGGAATTGAATTTACACTTAACACGTGATATGTATCTAGTTCCCTAACAAACTTAGACTATTTGAAACTAGGCTCAAATTGAAAAATGATGTCAGGGTAAAAAGGAACTAATAAGGCAGCAATGTTCTGCCAAGGCAATAAAAAATAGAACTCTTCTCTACCTAGGGATAATAAGTTACTTGGGGCTTCGTGGTTTGCTCCCTCTTAGTTCTCAAGTCCAAACCCTAGGGTATGAGTTAAAGAGAAAGCCTAGTGATGTTTGGATTAAGGTGGGGATTTGTGGTATGCTCCATCTTATCACTCATGCTAAACAGTGTCACAAAACAAGCTTAAATTAATGCCAACAGAACCCATGACAAGAAAGAAAAATAAAGAAAAAATGATGAAAATAAATATTTGAGTTTAGGTAGTAAAATTGGCAAGGGGAGTGAAAGGATATTGGATCCATATTGCCTACACATCACGCACTCTTCATGAAATTAGACTAGAGTTATATTGTTGCACTTGAATTATTACCTGCTTGGCATTTTTTCACTAAGATACTAAGAGCAGAAATAGAGCCAAATTCTTCTTGCCAACACTTGTTGGCATTCCAACCAAAATTTCGTCAAGGTAAATTTTTCAAAATTTTTAATTTTATTTGTTTGCATTACTTGAGGACAAGCAATTAGTTAGGTTTGGGGGTGTGTTACCTCTCCAAAATTACTATTTTAAGGCCAATCTCACAATGCTTTTGCTTGTTTTTAGGTACATTTAGTTGCATTAGGCTATAGAATCATGCATTTGCATAAGGAGTTTAGCATTCTATCTATGGCAGTGTGAACGGTTGTTTTGTGGCTATTTTTCAAGGTTGACATAGGATTTGGCACATGAATGCAACGCAGTAAAGAATGCCAGAGATAATGTCAAGTGTTGTTGGCACAGAAAGACTAGGCAGTGCCAAACATTGGTTGGTAGAGAGGTGAACTTGATGCCATGCCAAGAGGCTGTTGAACCCCAGAAAAATAGGATGAGATCAGGCTCCTAAAAGATCGTAATTGGATCAACCTCTAAGAAAATAGCAAAAAAGGTGGTGCCAATATATGTTGGCTATGTCACGCTAAGCTTGATTTCCAAGACAATGCTAGCAATATGACATCAGCCCTAGCCTGATAAGCTATCATATAGATCGGATAAGACCTTATCTCTTATCCCTTGAGCATTTGAAATTCAAATGAAAAGCTTACCCTAGCCTTCCTTACACGACTATTTTAAGAACCGATGGAGGAGAGAAAAAGAGATGAATCGTGGAGAGCTAGAGTGATTAGATTGAGGAGTTAGAGTGCTCGACGAGTGGCAGTCGGCTGCACCGAGGAAGGTGGTTCAATTACTTGTCCGAGAGCCTGAATCTTGAGGGTTGTATTGGGAGACCCCGTCTCGCCCATTCTCTTGTTTTTAAGTGTTTTTGATTTTATTTTAATGATGATGTGTTCGAAAATGATTATGGTTTTGTTGGTTAAATCCCTCACCATGAACTAATTTCATAGTTGGTGGGGATGTTTGGTTTAAACGTTATTTTTATGATCTAGTTTCTTTAATAATAACTATGTTTTGGTAATACTTTGTCTATTCAGCATAGTTTGGTTTTTCCTAAATACTTTTCCAAGGGAGAGCTGGCACTGTTGGCCTAATCTCCTCAATATCTTAACAGACTTGGGTGACGACGATTGAGTTGTTGAATACAATGGAGAGAAGCTTCGAGAGAAGTCGTTAAAGTAGATGAACTTACGTCAGGAATGATATATACCCCTTAGGTGTATAGATTGGTTCTTAATCAAATCGGTTTATTAACATGCACTATAGAGATATAGGGTTTTTATATGATCGACTTAGGGCAATAACCATCAAGAGAGGCTTTGATAATTTTGAATCTGCTAGGCAAACAATGCCAAGACAGGTTGACATTAAAGGCTGGCACGACATGAAAAGCGTAGAAACTAGGTATTCCCTGCCATCGCTCATCACTCATTAAAAGACCTTCCTTGCAAACGTTTTTACTTCACTTTTATTTCTTTTCTTTTTAAGTATTCATGAAACAAACTTTCAAACAAACATCTTTTTCTTCCAAGGCAAGTAACAATCGAATTCGAAGTCAATCTTTGTGGGATCGATACTCAGCTTAAAAGATGTATTACTTGCAGACCGTGTATACTTGCACGCAAAAGAATCTTGGCACTATTTTACTAATACATACATTTGCCCATTTTGCCAGCATCCATAACACAATTCTTTTAGAGAGTCTACAAGTTTTTGGCACCGTTGCCGGGTACTGCAGCGGAGTTGATTGTTTTTAAACTTTTACTTGTCTTTCTTTTTATTTTACTTTTGTTTGCATCGGTGTATGACCAGAAGCCACCCTATGGTAGATGAGTGGCCATACGACCCAAAAATTGAAAAAACCTTGAGCAGGTTAAAAAGAAGATTCTGAGAGATGAATAGTCAAGGTAATCGAGGGAATGTTGTGGTGAATAATGAAGGCAATCTATATAAAAATGAGATGCCACCACCACCTATTGTCCCAATTGTCGATGAAGAGAGACCTGTTAGAGAATATTCGACACCTAACATTGACAACTTGATGCTAGGATTTGTTGGCACAGAGGTAAATACTGTCAATTTTGAACTTAAGCCAGTAATGATTCAAACTCTTTTGAATATAGGTCAGTTTGATGGAGCGCTTACTGGAGATCCTAGGCAACATTTGAAGCAGTTCATAAAGATTTACCAAATATTCCAACAAACTAGAGTATCTGAAGATATTGTGAAACTAGGGTTATTCACGTTTTCCTCGTGAGATTGAGTCAAGGCTTGGCTTAATTCTTTGCCACAGGGATCAATTAATTCTTGGGCAAATCTTTGCTAGAAGTTTTTGACATGATTTCAGCCACCAACACTCAGTTCCAAGCTGAGGGGTGATATCATTACATTCAATCAAGCTGATGATGAAACATTATATGATGTCTAGAAGAGATTTAAAGATCTGTTGAGAAGGTATCCTATGCACGGATTCCTGAATTGGACCCAAATTCAAACCTTCTACAATGATTGAATGCACAATCGGAATGAATGCTCAGCTTAACTGGTGTATTACTTGCATACCGTGTATACTTGCACGCAAAAGACTTTTGGCACTATTTTACTAATACATACATTTTGCCCCTTTTTCCAGCATTCATAACACACTTTTTTCTAGAGAGTGTACAAGGGACTAGACCATTCATTGATTTGGCAAGGTATAAGAATTCGCGTATCCACTATCCCAAATCGATCCAAGGATTAATATTGAAATATGGACTTATTATTACTAAACATGATCATGCGTTGTTAACATTGTGTTATTGCATTGTTATTGCCTATACATGACTTGAAATGCCTACCATTTCTATTGCTATTGTTTTAGACTACCTCACTTGGCAAAGTATGCCCAAATCATTTCATGTCATACATTTCAGGTTAAGAGATTCCCAGTTGAACATCGGAGCAGTTGAAGAGTTTGACAAGTCACAATCAAGGCCAAAGTAATGTATTTTGTCTCTATGAACTCCTAGGATGGCGGCAAAGTAGCTAGACTAGTCATATATGGCCCTTTTGATGTGTTTAAGTCATGCTTGCATTGTAATAATGTTTAAGGCTTATTTTGGCTTTTTTGTTTGGCTTAAAAATGGTTAAA
Organism: Hibiscus mutabilis; assembly: GCA_019671005.1. Classification (NCBI taxonomy): domain Eukaryota; kingdom Viridiplantae; phylum Streptophyta; class Magnoliopsida; order Malvales; family Malvaceae; genus Hibiscus; species Hibiscus mutabilis. The sequence continues at coordinate 57,546,261 of CM033716.1, read as the reverse complement.
ATGGCATATTGGGCACTAAAAGGTGAAAACCTAGTAAACGGATTCAAATGGCCCTAAAATTTGACATGCTAGTAGATTATAGTGATTGAATATTGCTGGTAAAATTTCATTGTATTTGGAAATCATTCAACATGTTAAATTGGCTAAAACCCATATAAAATATGTTATAATAATACAGGGCGTACCGATACGAGTTCACTTGTTTCGGTACGGCTGTGCATATTTGGTCAGTCAAAGCTCAGGTCAACCTAGGCGTATCGAAATTGCCTAATGGTGTTTCAATACAGAAACTCACATAAGCATTTAATATTTTAATCGCATCGATATGACACTAGGGGCATATCGAAACGGGTCAATAAAGGTCAACAAGTACTAGTACATCTTGAGCTGTACCGAAATGAGTTCTTGAGTTGCTGAAAATTGGGTTATCACACTATGTTGTACCGATACAGTCCTCGACCGTATCAAAACGAGTTTGGGCAGTGAAGTCTGGATTACATAATCCAATTGTGTCATACCGATATGGCCTATAGTGTTTCAGTACGGGAGCGGTTAAATTCATTATAAGTCATTGATCACAGTATTGAAACATTGTATATTGGTCACTGAATCTTGGTAAGTCTAATTGGATGGGTAAATGACATCGGATTAACATGAAAATTTGTAGACTTACTGTTTACTGATTGAATTACATAGTCGTGTGGTAAATTTCAGATAAAGACACCTAATTCTTAAAATTTATAGTTTAGTCCCTAAAACTTGTAAACGTTTAAAATTGGCCTTAATCTGATTATCATAGTTCCGTATCGATTCGTTGCCTCGGTGTATTGATATCGTATTGCATTGTATTGGCTTGCATTAAATTCTTGTTGAAAGATATAACGTCGTTCACCATACTATTCACCGTTAACACTTTCCGACTCAGTTCTTTACTAGACCAGGAAGGGGGTGTTACAATTGTGGTATCAGAGCTAGAGTTTAGTCAATTCTAGGACTAAAACAAAGTCTATTGCATTGTTATTGTGTTACTTTGCCACCCATGAGTTATATATTGTGTATATTGTGACTTGTCGATTAATCTGATCTTTCTATGTTATAGTTATGTCAGATACGAAAGAAGCTCATATCAATGAGCCTGCCACCAGCTCCTTGACCCATGGCGAGGGGATAAGAGGAGGAGATCCTCCGAATCAGCGGGATCCTCTTGCACTGGGTACCAAACTAGAGGTGTCGACTGCTTAGGCAGAATATTACCGGAACATGGCTGCAATAATAGCTGAACAAGTCGTGCAACCTGCTGTACTAGTTGTCCAATATACTCGAACCCCTATCGACAAGCTATCACAGTATCAAGCACATACTTTTACTGGTCAGGATGTTGATAATCTTGAGGACATCGAGTATTGGCTGGACAACACCCTGATAATCTTGAATAAATAGTTGCAGTGTGTGGATGAACTCAAATTTGAGTGCGCCCTCACGTTGCTTGCTGATGATGCGCTACATTGGTGGGAGACTACTATTCTTACTATCTCTGGGGACACTGTGACCTAGGAATTCTTTCTTTATTAATTCTAAAAGAAGTATATCAACGAGTTCTATCTCACAGAGAGACGCAATATCTTCCTCTACCTCAAGCAATGTGGGTGGCCTGTCGAGCAATACATCCACGATTTCTGCAAGTATTGTTGATATGGTGCTGAATACATTAAGAAGGAGGAAGAAAAGTGTCACATTTTCATTGCTGAACTTAGCGACGAGCTTCATCCCATGTTTATTGCTCTAAGTATCTCTGATTTCCATGACCTGGTGAATCGGGTTAAAGCCACCGAAACATCGCTGAAGGCCCAAAAGACCGGTGGGTCGGGCAAGTTTGAGAAACGATTTTGAGATGATTCTCGACCTCTTAAGTGGAGTAATAGAGAGAAATATTCTTGCCCTAAGTAGAATGTGTTCCTACAACCTCCTCGTTCTAAGAATATTGAGAGCCCCCAATTTGTGACTCCATCTTTTACTAGAACCACTTCAGTCCAAAGCATTGAAGGCTCAAACCAGAGTACACAACATCCAGTTTGTAACTATTGTTAGAATATGCATCCAGTAGGCTCGTGCCGTAAGTAGATCGGAGCTTATTTCTTTTGTGGTGAGCAAGGACACTTCATCCGTGATTGTCCTCCGAATGCAACCAAGTCTACTGCTACATCGACTAATGTTGCCACCCCTACTCAGTCCTTTAGAGGCAAGAGGTTAAAGAAATGATCATTGGGAGCTACCAAGAGACCTAGTGGCTTTGGCAAAGTATCGAGTAGACATAAATTAGGAGCTCATGCTCGAATGTATCACGTGAGGAGCAAGGAAGAGGAGGACAAACCTGACATCATAGTAGGTATCATTGAATTGTATTCACATCCCTTGTATGCATTGATTGATCCTGATTCTACTCATTCTTTTATAAGTATTGTGTTATTCAAGAAACATAGATTGTCTTCTGAACCCATAGTAGCGAGAGTTTTTGTAACCAATCTGTTGGGTGATTGTGTCACCATAAGCTTTGTGTGCAAGAACTGTCCTTTATTGATTCAAGGGATTACCTTTTCGGCCAATTTGTTGGCTCTACCAATCCATGAGTTTGATGTGATACTGGAATCGGATTGGCTCAGTAAACATCAAGCGTGGGTAGATTGTAGTAAGAGGAAGCTATACCTTCGAGGCATTGGCAAAGAAAGTATAATGTTGATGAATACGGGAAATCCTTCTCTACATGCTTTGACATTGGAAGCCAATGATGTTCATTAACGGATGTTGACACCGTATATAAATTCCCTGATGTCTTCCCTGATAAACTTTTGGGATTACCTCCAACCCGTGAAGTCAAATTTGACATCGAAATGCAACATGGTACCGCCCCAGTTTCTATTGCACCTTACTGCATGGTAACCATTGAGCTCAATGAGCTAAAGGCTCAAATTCATGACCTTTTAAATAAAGGTTTCATTCGACCGTGTTCCTCTCCTTGGGGAGCACCGGTTCTCCTTCTTAAGAAGAATGATGGTTCTATGAGATTGTGTATCAACTACCGACACTTGAACAAAGTAACCATCAAGAATAAGCATCTATTGCCAAGGATAGATGACCTACTCGATTAGTTTAAGGATTCCTCTATGTTTTCCAAGATCGATTTAAGGTTTGGGTATTATCAAATGAGATTCAAAGAATTTAATGTACCCAAGATTACTTTCCGACCGAGATACGAACACTACGAATTCTGGGTGATGCCTTTTGGGCTAACCAATGCACCAACAGCCTTTATGGATTTAATGAAACAATTTTTCAAGCTTCATCTTGATAAATTCGTAGTGGTATTCATCGATGACATTCCGATTTATTCTAAGAATCCTACCGAGCATCAAGATCATAATTGAATTGTACTTCAAATCCTTCGGCAGAACCAACTGTTTGCTAAGTTGCCTTCCTTGGGTACATTGTATTAGCTTCAGGTATACAGGTGGATCCAAAGAAAATCCAAGCCATCGTAGATTGGCACACCGAAGAACATTGGAGAGGTGAGAAGTTTTCTTGGTCTCGATGGCTATTATAGAAGATTCGTCAAATGATTCTCTATGATAGTAGTTCCTATAACTAAGTTGTTGAGAAAGGAAGTTTCGTTCGTTTGGCATGTGGATCAACAAATAAGCTTTGATCAATTGAAGTAAGTGTTAACCCATGCACAGGTCCTAACCCAACCTGAGTTTGGAAATAACTATATCGTTTATAGTGATGTTTCGCATATTGGGTTAGGATGTGTGTTCACGCAAGAAGGTAGTCATTTCCTATGCTTCGAGGCAACTAACGCCACGTGAGATGAATTATCCTACTCATGACCTGGAGTTGGCTATCGTTGTCTTTGTGTTAAAAATCTGAAGACACTATCTCTATGGGGAAAAGTGTTATCTCTTCACCGATCATAAGAGCCTTAAGTATCTATTGACTCAAAAAAAGTTAAATCTTCAGCAAAGGAGATGGATGGCACTCCTCAAGGACTATGACCTTGTTATTTATTACCATCCAGGCAAGGTCAATGTTGTAGCTGATGCACTCATCCGTAAACCTCTGTTTGGTAAGTATTGTTATCAATCTTTAAGTCTAATACATTGATGGTATATCGACTCGTTGTAAAGTCATTGTATTGTATCTTCCCAAGCTATCAGTGCTCACTTTTGTCTTTGGAAGCATCATTGTCTCGTAGCTAAACTCCAAGTTCAATCTACTATTTTATCAAGAATTCAAGCTTTGCAAAAGCAAGATCCTAAGCTTCGATCTATTGTTACCAAGCTTTAGGATAATCCTGAATTTAGGGTAAATTCTAAAGGACTCTTATATTTTTGTGACCGAGTCTGTGTACCAAATGATGAACCTCTTCGTGTTGATATCCTTAAGGAAGCTCATTCGAGCTCTGTATCTGTCCACCTGGGGTCAGTAAAGATGTACAAGGACCTACATGAGCTTTTCTGATGGCCAGACATGAGACAAGCTATAGTTGAATTTGTGGCCAAGTGCCTCACATTTCAGCGTGTTAAAGCTGAACATCGTGTTCCTACCGGCTTATTACAACCCATTGATCTACCAAAATGGAAGTCAGAGAAGATCACTATGGATTTTGTTAGTGGTCTACCTTTGAGTCCTTCTAAACATGATGCCATTTGGATCATTGTAGACCGTTTCACCAAGTCATCCCATTTCTTGCTAGTTCATATGGATTACAGACTTTTTAAGCCAGCTGACTTGTATATCAAGGAAGTTATTCGACTTCAAGGAGTACCTCAGTCAATCATTTCTGATCGAGATCCATGATTTGCATCTCGATTCTGGAAGTCGTTGCAAAGAGCGCTAGGTACTAGAGTTAATCTTAGTACTACTTTCCACCCTTAGTCTGACGGCCAGTCAGAAAGGGTAATCCAAATCTTGGAAGAATGCTTCGAGCATGCATCATTGATTTTGGAAGCTCTTGGGAGAAATCCCTACCTCTCATCGAGTTTGCCTACAACAACAGTTATCAAGCTTCCATTAAGATGGAACTGTATGAAGCATTGTATGGCAGATGTTGTAGAACTTCTTTGTATGGGTCTGAACTCGATGAAGGGAATGAGCTGGACCCTGACTTACTTTGAGAAACCGAGGAATGGGTTACCATCATTCATGATCGATTAAAAGCTGCCTTTGACCGATAGAAGGCATATACTGATCTTAAGCGAAGGGATATACAGTATGAAGTAGGTGAGAAGGGTTTTCTTAAAGTCTCATCGTGGAAGAAAGTTTTGAGGTTCAAAAGAAAAGGGAAGTTGAGTCCCCGATTTGTTAGACCTTTCGAGGTTATCGAAAATGTTGGCCTTGTGGTTTATCACTTATTGTTTCCCCAGAAATGAGCAAGATCCATGATGTGTTTCATGTATCCATGCTTTAGAAATATCGTCCAGACCCTTCACATATCATTGAACCTAAATCGGTGGAAATCCAACCGGATTTGTCCTACAAGGAAGAATCGGTTCAAATTCTTGCAAAGGAAGTTAAGAGACTTTGCAACAAGTCCATTCCCTTAGTTAAAGTGCTATAGATGAGCCATTCCGTGGAAAAAGCCACTTGGGAACCGAAGGAGGCAATGAGGAAGCAATATCATCATCTCTTCGATTCAGGTAAAATTTGAGGACAATTTTATTTAAGGGGGAGAGTTGTAACATCCCAAAAACTGGTCTAGTCAGAATTAAGTTTTGGTGATCAGAAACCCTACATCGGAAAGGTCCAAATGTCGTATTGACTTTGACCGCAAGGTCAATTACATCGATAATGGACTCTAATTGAGTCAAATTATTGTTTAAGGACCTTATTGAATGTATTGAAAATCTATTTAGTGACTAAATTATAGAAATTGAAAGTTGGGGAGTACAAGTATAGAGAATTAAGAGTTGAGGGACTAACATTACGATTAGCCCCTCATCAATTATAATCATCCATAGTGGGATGATCAAGTGCAATTCCTTCATATGAAGGAAAGCCTTGTCGTTAAAATGTTAAAAGAAAGATGGATAGCAAATTTTAGCTTTACCCGATTACTTAACTAAGCACACACCTCTATCTCATCTCATTCCTCCAAGCAAGCACCTCTATTTTTGAGGTTAGAGAAGCTTGAGATTTCTTCGGTTTATCGATATTGACTCATTGCTATCGATCGGGTATCTAGAATCCTCAATCTATTGTTGAAATCCATGGTTATGTTAAGCCTAATCTTAAGCTAGGGTTTGGCTATCCATGGAAATTCATAGCTAATGACTATATTCAAGTTTAGATATTGATTTTAATATTGTTATAATGATTTCGATGTTGTATTGATGATTCTAACAATTTCCCTATCATTCACCTAGCTCAAGAAGTGGAGAAGGATCATCCACCATCACCATCGAAAGCTAGGAATAAATGGATTATCACCCGAGAGCCATAGGTGTATCAGATTTTCAAGGTAAGTGTAGTTAGAGTCTCGGATAGGCTAGGTGCCTTTCCCGATCCCATTGTCATTAATCATTATATTGCTAACATCATTGTTAAAGAATATTGCACTGAATCACTTTGTGGATGCTAATGGTAAGCATCGGTAAGTATAGTCTAGATTATTGAGCATCGACATTGTTATTGGATACCGCTATCGATTTCGCTATTGTCATTGTCATTAAATTATAGAAACATAGAACATCGATCATAGATCATAGTCATTGCTATCGTCATTGTTATTGTCATTGAGCATTGTTATTGATAGAGTTATTGTTATTGAAATATCATAAATGAAGCATCGATCATTTCCATTGTCATTGAGATTATTGAGCACTAACATTGTTATTGATATTGTCATTGAACATTGATATCGAATCAATACTTATTGACAAGAATACTAAACATTGCTGTTGTTATTGATCATTGTATTGTTATCGGACCTTGGATTCGAAAGGACATTGGATGCAATTGGCATGCCATAGAATTCATGAGCTAAGTGTACGGGTGGACAACGGTCCTTGAGCTACAACCTTTATTGTGGTGAGGTATAAGGATGTTTGTGTTATTGGTCATAATGGTGAGGTAAAATAACTAGACCATTCATTGATTTGGAGAGGTATAGGAATTCGCATATCCACTATCCTGAATCGACCCAAGGATTAATATTGAAATATGGACTTATTGTTACTGAACATGATCATGCATTGTTAACATTGTGTTATTGCATTGTTATTGCCTATACATGACTTGAAATGCCTACCATTGCTATTGCTATTGTTTTAGACTACCTCACTAGGAAAAGTATGCCTAATGCATTTCATGTCATACAATTTCGGTTAGGAGATTCCCAGTTAATCATCGGAGCAGTTAAAGAGTTTGACAAGTCAGCATCAAGGCCAAAGTAATGTATTTTGTCTCTAAGAACTCCTAGGATGGTGGCAAAGTAGCTAGACTAGTCACATATGGCTTTTTTGGCATGTTTAAGTCATGCTTGCATTGTAATAATGCTTAAGGCTTATTTTGGCTTGTTGGTTTAGCTTAAAAATGGTTAAAATGGCATATTGGGCACTAAAAGGTGAAAACTTAGTAAACGGATTCAAATGGTCCTAAAATTTAACAAGCAAGTAGATTATAGTGATTGAATATTAGTGGTAAAATTTCATTACATTTGGACATCGTTCAACGTGTTAAATTGGCTAAAAACCATATAAAATCTGTCATTACAATGCAGGGCGTACCGATACGGGTTCACCTATTTCGGTACGGCTATGCATATTTTGTCAGTCAAAGCTCAAGTCAACCTAGGCGTATCGAAATGGCCTAAAGGTGTTTGGATATGGAAACTCACATAAGCATTTAAGATTTTAATCGCATCAATACGGCCCTAGAGGCGTATCGAATCGTGTCAATGAAGGTCAACGGGTACTGGTACATCTTGAGCTATACCGAGACAAGTTTTTGAGTTGCTGGAAATTGGGTTATCACCCTTGCATGTTGTACCGATACGATCCTCGACCGTATCGAAACGAGTTTGGGCAGTAAAGTCTATATTACATAATCTAATTGTGTCGTACCAATACGACCTATAGTGTTTCAGTATGTGGCGGTTAAATCTGTTATAAATCATTGATCACAGTATTGAAACATTGTATATTGGTCACTGAATCTTGGTAAGTCTAATTGGATGGGTAAGTGACATCAGATTAACATGAAAATTTGTAAACTTACTGTTTATTAATTGAATTACATATTCGTGTAGTTGATTTCAGATGAAGACCCCTAATTCCTAGAATTTACAGTTTAGTCTCTAAAAGTTGTAAAAGTTTAAAATTGGCCCTAATATGATTATCGTAGTTCCATATTGATCTACTGCCTCAATGTATTGATATTGTATTGCATTGTATTGGATTGCATTGAGTTCTTGTTGAAAGGTATCGCGTCGTTCACGTACTGTTCACCATTAACACTTTCCGACACGATTCTCTACTAGACCAGAAAGGGGTGTTACACGAAGATTGCGGACTTGGATGATTTGGAGGTTCGATTGTTTACTACTCCCCCGATGGAGGTTGGTAAGTTACTCAACGCGGATGTTGGTGACTAAGGTGTTGACCCTGGCGCACTTGATGGAGCTCGACTACTCAACTTAGATGCTGGCAGGAGTAACTGGGTTGGAGCTTTGGTGCACTCGATGAAGCATGGCTAATGGTATGATCACTATGGCTTGCTAGGTTAGTTTGATAGTTAGTAGGTGGTTTTAGTTTGTTTGGGTATGGCCAGTACGGTCTATTAATTTGGTTCATGGTTAGTACAGATTTAAAGATTGTTTTGGTTGTATTTTGCCGGGTGTGTCTCGGTTGGACTTTGTTTTATTATTATCATGTGCACTCTTTTTCTTCCATTAGGATTAGGGAGGTTTTTTAATGAGGTGCATGATAATAATTCCCCCTTTTTAATAAAAAATAATGAACTTATACTGGTTTTTTAAGATGATAGATTATTTTAAGTATATCGATGAAAAAGGTTAATTGCGTCAAGATTGTATTATAATTTTTAAATCTAAAAAAAATATTTTAACTTTGTAAATATGTAAACGAAAATTTAAGTTTCATTAAAAGTGGACGATTTTGACTGAATATCACAAAAGGCTTACAAATTAAACACACAAAAAGGCCCACCAAAGTCCTAACCTAAAGGCCCAAATTATGAAAAATCAATTAATGATCTAATTATTAATTAGGTGAGTCTAATATTAACCCTAAATTAATTAACTCTAAAAATCTAGAAAGCCCTAATAATTTATGGATTATCTTGTGACATGACAATTAATTCGATCGGTTTTAAACTAGTATTCCAATAAGCCAAGGATACTATATAAACAAATCAAGTTCATTAATCATTATTTTAATTTAAATGTTCATCTAGTCTCAATATCAATTTTATCTTAAAGGTAATTAAGAGGTGTTCTACTAGTTTAATGAATTTAACATTTATCCCAATAAGCCAAGGGTAAATTTAAATTCACTAAACTACTTCAAACCTTAGGTCTAACTACGGCTCCAAAAGAACTAATTCTAAGATTAATTTAATTAATTTAAATATTATGCCCCTATGAGACGAGCACACACTTTAAATTAATTAACCTTAAATCTAGCTTAAAAGCTTAACCTAAACAACACGAAAAAACAAACCCTAAGCAACCTAAACTATGTTTACAAATAAAAACAAAAGCATATACACATATATGTACAAATATATACTTAGGTATATACATATATATATATATATAAAGGTTTTCGCAGTGATATATATAAAAACTGTATGCTATACACTTAAACTATTTAATATATTTATATATATAAACTGTACATATTGTTTAAAACTATATATACCCATATATAAACTATATAATATATATCTCATATTATATATAAAAACAACTCCAAAATACATATGTGTACCAAACATTATATGCTACATATAAAACATATAAAACCATGCATTAAGCACATAATAACCACAGATTATACTATATGACAACCAATACCCACAACACAACCAAACAACAAAACTCAACACGGGGATTAAAAAATACTGGAAATAAAGATGCAAGATCGAGAATTAAACATGCATGATATAAAGATAACAAGGGTTTTAAATTTGGATTTTGGACCAAATTAATAGAGAACAAACTTAGGGGGCCGAATTAAAAAGAAAAACAGATTTGATCAAAACAGGGGTGAGATTGAAAATACTCGAAAAATTACAAGGACCAGGGAAGGGGTTTTAAAAGACGGAAGCCCCAAAGGGGCGTAACTTTCAAATGCGGAGGGACTAAATGTGGGATTTCAAAAGGCGAAAGCCCTTGCTGGCGTGATTATCACCAGGCGGAGGAACTCAAATCATGATTAGCCCATTTTTAAAACCCTAAGGCAATATAAAAGGGAACTTTCGGCCTTACAATTTCCTGTTTTGGCCATTTTCTTGAAATCTTTTTATAAACCCCTTTCTTTTCTCTGATAACAAACACCAAAAAATATCCTTATCACTCCAAACTCAGATCAAAACTGAGAAATGGGATGAACACCATCCCTTGTTCATCGTTTTCATCACGAAGACATGAACTCAAACCAGAACCACCACCAAACCCAAAACTCAGTGGCTTCTCCACAGTATGCCGCCACGTCGTCTGTAGTTCACTGGCGGCCGGCGAACCCTAAACAAACCTATTTTCTTACTCTAAACCCATATCCAACCTTCCTTTTTAAAACTTGGCCCCTTCCTTTTAAAACCCCAAAAAATAGACTCAAACCTCCCTTTTCTTTTTTTTTAAAAACCTAGCCAGAAAAAGAAAAAAACAAACACCCTTTTGGTTTGCCCCTTCATCGATTCACCACGTGTGGTCTTGAGGAGGCCAGATGGCATATCAACGGTGGGGATGGTGAATCAACGAGGGAAGATGAACCGTCAAAGGTAATGGAATCGAAACCCTAGAACTCTTATATATGTATGCTTCAAAATGAAGAACATGGAAAGAATATACCTCAAAGCTTTCTTTTTCCTCTATTCTCTATTGCTTGAGTGAATCCCTAAAAATATTTATAATCATTTTAGGGTTTTGATTTTATACCCTGAATATTACATAGAAATGAAAAATAGAAAATACAATCGAAAATTCTATTGGTTCTCTACCGACTCTAATAATTGTTGTGCATTCCTATGAAATTCCTGATTTTGTTGGTGTATACCCATCCTTTCTAACAGTTTGCTCCCTTGTTTGTTATAAAATCGTGCCCATTTTGAAGAGAAAAAGGGGGACCAAGCATATACGGCTCGCTGATGGGGCTATTGATGTGGCGAAGCGATACGGATGTGGTGCTTAGCCAGTGGCTCTCATTGCCAGCATAGAGGTGTGGCGATGGCACGAATTGTGCATGGACACGGCTTGGGAACTAAGAAGATGGGTGGTGTTGCGCACGCGTGAGTGGGGGAGATGACGAGCCGCGCGTGTGGGAGCTAAAGAGTTGGCGCGTGTAACTCACGCGAGAGTTAGAGAGCCTCGATCTGGACTGTCAGATCATTTTAGATCTGACGGTAGATATGCAGTTGTGCCCAAACAAATATGATTATGTTTTTTTTGTTACCAAATTAGGGCCTTATTAGGCCAAGTATGTATATTTGTAATATTTGGTTTTTTTGTATATGTAAATGGGATTTTATTTATACAAAATGCATGGGCTGGTGCATTTATATGTGTGTGTGTGTGTGCTGATAATGTATAGTTTAATTTATATAAAGTGTATGGGATGATTATATTATATATAAATGGGCCTTTAATTAACATAGTTTATAATTGAAAATAGATAATAACTATGACCATAATAATGATAATAATGAGAACAATGAGAACAAGATAAGAATGATAATAACAAAATAATATATATACTATTTTTTTGAAACTTTGATGATAATTGTATATAACTAAGGGGCTCATTATATGGGCCCTTATTTAATTAAACTAGTAGTAGATTTTTTGTTCTTTTGGGTATTAATAAAATAGAAAGCCTTTTATTAAAAAAGGTAAAACGATTCACCCCAGACAAAATTAGTGATTGCAGCTGCCACTCTTTGCTTATCCTTGTGGAACAAGAATAAAGCAAAGACCATAAGCATTGATTTTGTCCTACTTTCCTATTTGAAGATTTTGAGCTACAAGTTCCTTATATAGAACCGTTCACCTTTCCTCTCCTTAAAACCTGGAGCTATGAGTATCTACCTCCTTTGCCCCGAAGTCTTTGATCTATGAGTATCTGCATCCTCCACTCTGAAATCCTTGAGCTATGGTTATCTGCCCCTTTTTCTTCGAGAACCTTAATATGGTGAGTATAAAATCCTTCACCTGAAATCCTTGAGCTATGAGTATCTGCCTCAATCGCCCTGAAATCCTCGAGCTACGCGTATCTGCCCCTTTTGCTCCGAGAACCTTAATATGGTGAGTCTAAAATCCTTCTCCTGAAATCCTTGAGCTATGAGTATTTGCCTCATTCACCCTGAAATCCTCGAGCTATGAGTATCTACCTCCTTTGCTCTAAAGTCCTAATACAAAGAGTTTGAAATTCTTCGCTTGAAATCCTTGAGCTATGAGTATCTACCTCATTTTATTTGAAATCCTGATGTGGTAGTTTTGAAATTCTTTTCTTGAAAATCCCTTCTAGGTTTTCGCTTTGTCATTTACTCCTCCTCTTAGGAAGTATCCAATCTATCCTTCAAATATACTTTCTCCTTTTGGTCCCTTGATCTCGATCTTCTCTTACTTTCCTCTTTTTCTTTGCAATGGCGGTGCCTCCTCCCTCACTCGAGTTCACCCTTTATGCCCCTCTTTTTCTTGAGCTCCTGAACCTTTTGCTCTAAAGCGCCTTTATAGGTTTTCACTTTAGAGATTTTTTATTTTTCTTTTCTTTATTTTTCTTTCTATTTTTTCTTCTTTCTTCTTTCTTTCCTTTTTATCTTCTTTTTTCTTTTTTTCTCTCTTTTATTCTTTTTCTTTTCTTTATTTTTTCCTCTTTTTATTTCTTTCTCCCTTTTCTTTTTTTTTCTCTCTTTTTCCTTTTTCTTTTTTTCTTTTTTCATTTTCCTCTCTCTTTTTTTCTTTTTTTTCTTTTCTTTTTCTTTTAGGCGCCCTTACGGGTTTTCGCATCTAGTCCCTTGGATTTCGACATGAGAGGCACTCGTTGTCCTTTCTCACTTGATTTTGTCAATTTCACATTTGATGGCCTCCCGTCTTAGCTTTGGTGGATTCCTTTCATATCTAGAAACAAGGACGAAGCAAATATCATAAGCACTAATTTTATCTCGCTTCCTTGACTGTGGCCTGAAGATTGCGAGTTCTTCTGAAACTTTTTGCCATTCCTCGGCTAATTCTTCAATCTTTCGACAAAGTTTGGAGTTTGAAGTTGTTCTTCTCATTACGAAATTTTTCATCCCCGAGGTCCAAAATTGTCGAAAGTTGAAACTATTCTTCTCAATATGAACTGTTCATTCTTCCGAACGAGCTTTTCTCATTATGAACCATTCCCTATTGGCTAAGTGAGTTCTTCTCCTTAGGAACTCTTCGAATCTTTGTTGGACGAGTTCTTCTCATTTAGGGAGTCGTCATCTTTATTGAGATCTGCCTCTCTAAATGGGAAGTTACATGTCAACATCTTTTCTAATATTTGAATCTGTCAGAACAACCAAAATGATTTGATGACATGAGTTAGCATGCTTCTAACCTAGGGATGTCTAACTAAGTATGATGCATGAATGGAGTTATTTTTAGAGATGTTGGGGGAAAATCCTTGCTTTCTGGTCGATCACCCTTAACTTCCATGAATTTATGTATTTGTTAAGTCTCCATTTTTATCTTATCTTGAAAGGATAGCGTAAGCCTATACCGGCCTGACTAAAATCTGTCACCTCTTGAGGTCTACCTTCAAAACACTGCCTCACTCAACTTGGGCTTAGTTGTTGTCTCTTCATTGTCTCTTCATGATGAGTCATCTTCACTCTCAACATTGGGGTGAACACATTCCCCTAAATCTCATGAACCTTTCCTACTTTCATAAGGTCTGATCTTCATCTTTATTTATCGAATCTTCCTCCTTCATTTCTTCTTGAAAGAAGATGCTGACTTACACCGGTCAAAGTAACATTACCCTCACTTAGCTTAGACTTAACTATTGCCTCTTCATGGACTCTTCATGATGAGCTTTCTCCAATCTCCTCGTTCGGGTGAACTCATGCCCCCTAGATTTCCAAATTTTCCTCATTCTCAAATCTCTGAATGGTCTAGCGTAGGAGATCTTGAGATTATTCTATTTGTAGTCAATAACAAATTATGCTAAGTCAACCATGTAGACCCTTGATCTGAAGCTGTGCAGAAAAGCCTTCATCGTCAAATGCTCGAACAAGCTCAAGATAGCGATGTCACTGACACCGAAGACTCTTAAAGAAAAATATCAAGTCATAAATCTCAAAGCAAACAGATCCATCTTCATGACCTCATCTGGGTGCGTATGTACGCTCTCATGAAAAGGCGGTTCTGTCCCCACGACTCTGAATCAAACCTTTTCCCCAATCTTCACCCATTTCGGCTAAGGTTATCAGGTTCAAGGGATAATCATGGGACTTCAACGGTTTTTTGTAAACCCAGTCCTTATGAATACTCATCTGATTGAGCAAAGTGGTATACTCCTCAACTGTAGGCATCAAGTCCTTCATGTTGAAAACGGAGCAACAGAAAGCGGGATTCCAAAGCTGAAAGATGGCTCAGAACAAAGGTTGATTAACTTAGACATACATCAAGCATGCAATGTCATTATAACTTTCACAGAACTGACTTTGCAACCGTCAATCCCATCCTTCCCAGATTTGTTTCAACTCTCGCAACTCGTTTTGCTATAAGCTGACGTAAGTATACCCTGCTCATTTGATAAATTGTCACATTGTGCCATTTAGTTGTCATCTGACCAAGGTCAGGTGGCTGAGTTGATATCTTCCTTTTTAAGATACCATTTTTCTGATCTTAGAAATTATTCACATCTTTATTGGGTTTAACGGTTACTTACCCATGACCTCTTGGTATGGTCCTTCTTCCATCTCAATGCTAGGCTAAAGACATGCCCCATGAGTCTCTAAATTTTCAATAGAATTCAATCATTATTTTTCTAAGCCAACCAAGGCCTTATGGTAGATACTTATTTCGATTCTTTGAACCGTGTAACATGCGAAGGCTTGCTATTATTCTTTTTAGGATCACTGACAGGTTTGCAATCAGGTTGATCATGTACATACTTGACCTTGCATTCCAAAACTATTCTAATAGTACAGAGAGACCTTATTCTTTCCATTTCTCTATTTTTCTTTCTTCTTTTTTTCTCTCTTTTTTCTTTTCTTTTTCTTTCTTCCCTCTCTCTTTTTTCCTTTTTTTCTTTTCTTTTTGTCTATACATCGGTTTGCTAATCAACATTTCAACAGAGGATGCTTTTTGGGTTAATATACAAATTAAAATTAATAGAAAAAATATAATGCCCCAGATGTCAAATGCAAGAGCGTCTTAGATTCAATCCCTCTAATGATCAACAGTTTGCCCTCGAATATTGTGGCCATATTTGCAAAATTCCTCTTAGATTGCTCGGTTCGTCCTCATGATTATGATACTTGCTTGATCGGTTCGAAAACTACTCATTCTAGTTCTCATCATCTTTCTCCATTCATAAATGTTCAAGCTTTCCGACTCTTGTTTAGCCCATAGAGCGCAAAAAATGTCACTCTAAGAACTATAAGTGTAAGTGCGTGCCTCTAATTGCAATCAATATTGTGTCAGTGTCCTCAATGATTCATTTCGGATGCTAGGGTATTGAATAGGTGAAGTATAGCTCCTTATTATATTTGTTCTCCCTCTCCCCCACAGCTCTATCAAGATGCTCTGGGACTTATTCAACTCGTTCATTCATTTCTTTTTTCTTAGGGAAATTCAACTCATCACAGTCATTTGTTTCGAGAATAATGATGGAGCATACAACAATACTCGAGTTACTCAGCATAGTCACGATTTGAAAACTTACTCATATAGGTAAGGCTTTTAACTCGATTAGAGTAAGTGGAGCAAAGTATCCTTATTTAGCCTTTTTGCTATAGTGGAGTACCCTTCTGATTATATATATATATATATATATATATATATATATATATATATATTTAAGCATATTCAAGCAACTCTACTAGGCTCTTCTAGGAGATCTTCTTATCATCGAACATCATCAAAGGAGTAGTAATCTTGCTTCTCGCGCTACACCGACCAGAGCAGACTGAGGGGTAATCACACTTCATCATTATTACAACATTCAATTGATCTTTTTAGTAGAATCAATGCCACATCATGCACGTGATATCCGGGGGTCTACGAGGGTAAGAAAGAATATATATATATATATATATATATAAGTAAAAGAGCATAATTTCATTGAAATAGAAAAAACAAACATAACATAAGCCTTTACAGAAGATCACTGCTACTATCTTCAGGTAAACAAAAGTAAGCTGCAGTAAAAGAAAATGTCATATGCTAGGAAAGAGGAACATCTAAAACTAAAATCGGGGATCAACACCTTCGAAAGTCATGTTCACCAATCTTTCTTCTCAAAGTTTCAGAATCCCGCTCTCAATCAGACTTTGAACCTTGTTCTTCAGAGCTCCACAATTCTCTATGGTGTGGCTCGTACTCCCCGTATGGTAGTCACACACGACATTAACATCATAACCATCGGGATACGAAGGATTATTTGGCTTAGACTGAACTAGAGCCAGAAGTTTTTCTTCAACAAGTATTGGAAGAAAATCTATATACGTTATCAGAACCGGATGAAGAAACTTCGGAGGCTTTGCAAACAAAGGTGATTGACGATAGGAACAACCATGAAACTGATTGCTCGGGCGAGAACTCTCTATTCGACCCGGGGAATCATGCCCCTTCTGAGCGGTGGTGCTTGGTTCACCCAACTGCAATACTTCAGAATCTAACATATTATGGACTAGCTTCTTAAATGCCACACGGTTTTCAATAGCATATCCTTAAACATTGGCATGATACTCGCAATTAGCATTGACATCATACCAAGAAGGGTAGGGTGGTTTAAATGGAACCACATGATAGGGTCGAACCAAATCTGCCTGGTTTAACCGTGAATAACATAGTTTATCTGTCTGGTATAGTCGTGAATAACCAAATGGGCTAGGTGTATAAAAACTTAGGCTTTTATTTATATAAAATACATGAGCTGGTGCATTTATATATATATATGGGCTGATAATGTATGGTTTAATTTATATAAAGTGTATGGGGATGATTATATTATATATAGATGGGCCTTTAATTAACATAGTTTATAATTTAAAATAGATAATAACTATAACCATAATAATGATAATAATGAGGACAATAACAAGATAAGAATGATAATAACAAATTAATACCTATACTATTTTTTGAAACTTTGATGATAATTGTATATAACTAAGGGGTGATTATATGGGCCCTTATTTAATTAAACTACTAGTAGTAGTTTTTTTATTCTTTTGGGTATTAATAAAATAGAAAGCCTTTTATTAAAAAAGGTAAAACGGGTCACTCCCGGACAAAATTAGTGATTACAACGACGAGTTCAATTATTTCAAACATCGTTACACTTAGACCCAAAACGGCTGTTAAACCAGAGGGAACTCGTCGTGTTCCTACGGTAAGTTCCATTTAAGATTAGGTTAATCTCGTGATTAATGTTTAAACCGGGAATTAAAAAATAAAACTCCTCATATGTTCAAAGCGAGTTTGAATAAAAAAGAGTATGATTTTGAAAGTAGTCGTGGTGGTGCGGCAAATTTACTGTAAGGGTCATACTTTTGAGAATTTAAGATTTCAGATAGTGCGTTGGACATATTAGGATCCTAAAATCTTAATTATGCCCTTACGCCTTTTTCCAAATAATTGTCAATGGGGTATTTTTCTAATTAATTTTTCAAAAGAGAATATTAAGCTAAATTCCCCTTAAAAGTGCAGATTTTGATCCAAAAGATACAGTTGGGAAGGTTTTGATCGGATGTTTCAACTTTCACGTCTTCACAAATATCCTTCCCATTGGACCGTTGAAAGTGGATGAACTCTGCTCGATTCGTTCAAGTGTTTGACTTTTCTGTCACTAGGTTGGTTTTTATATCCAAATTAACTGCAAAACTAGATTATTTCCTCAACAACCGGAGACCCGAGGAGTTTCGATGAGAACACGTGAGTCCATCGATGATTGCCACGCAGAACGGTGAGGGGTAAAGTCGAGAATACGAATTCTCGTCTCTTCCTTGATTTTGTTGTCGTGAGGTGAAGAAATTAAGAGTGCGTTCACCTGGCCGGGTTCCAGGAAAGACTACAAAAAAGTGGTCCCCACTTAGATGGTGGAGGATTTGACATGTGTAGAAAAACGGCCACAGTTACACGTGGCTTCCAGACGTTGAGGGTAAGGTGACGAGCGTGATCGCACGTGAAGTGGGCCCCTCACCCCAAATTTTTTTTCTCCTCTCCGTAGCGCGTTGGACATTTCCTGGAGATGGACGAGAGAGTTTTGGATTGGAGAATGACACGGGGAAATTGGAGTTACTGATGACCGAGGGATGCTGATGGGCAGTTTTGCCCCTTAAAAGTTTTTAAAAAGCAATTTTTGTATTATTTTTAATAATTCGTACTCTTCATGTAAAATCCAGCATTGTTCATGATTGGAGTTTCTGATGGGTTGAACGTTGGACAGAACTCAATTCACGTTGTGCTTGTGAAATTCAACTTCTTACTCATTGAATAATTCAAAGGCTTTTTTAGACTATTAGCATTCCGTGCAGGTAGGATTAGGAAAAGTTTACAAGTATGAAACGGTGTTGGGTTGCCAATGATGGATCCCTCTTTGCTAGCCTAACTATTCCGATTATTACTTCTTCCAATGTAGTGGTGGCTGTCACTCGTGTCGTGCCATATTTGTAACAAGAGGTTGACCATGTTCAAATTTTAGTCCTTGTGCCGTAAACACAACAAGTTGCAGCCAAAACGTTATCCTTAATTAGGGGTAAACAAATTATAATTCGACTCAAAAAAATCAAATTATTCGACTCGGTTTGACGTAAAAAATCTGACTCGTAATTTTATAAAGTAGACTCAACTTGAAAATTTTTAATCAAAGTTTGAGTTATATAATAGAAATTTGAATAACTCGAAATTTTTAGTAATTAGTTGATTAGTTTTCAAGTTCGAGTGTATCACATGTGAAAATATGAAAAATTTTATATGTATATGTATATGTATATAAAAAGCCATTTAAATCGGAATCATTATGCATTATAACATTATAAATGATTACAATTAAATTTGTACAGAAACTCGAAAACTAGACTCGACTTGAATTTCATAAATTCCACTCGAATCAACAAAATCTTTAAAATGAAGTTTAAATTGTAAAATATGACTTATAAACTCGACTAATTCGAAACTTCTTAACTTGACTCGATTAGACGGATAGCGCCATTCTCAATCACACTTAAAACTATGGCATGACACCATCAAATGATGTTTCCACATTCCAGCTTTTTCTTTTTACCAAATGAGTAAATTGTTGTATCAAAATTCACAATTGTGGGCACATATGTATAATGTATGATGCTATTATAAAGTATAATACAAAATTAAATGATCAATTATGTTAGGTGTGTCATAAGTATTAAAGTGTCATGGAAATAAAAGTGTAGATGCCGTAAGATGTATATATAATTCAATAAGAGACGGAATTATAAACACTTAATAGTTGATTAAATCAACTATATAAAGAGGTAGTGGTCCCAAAAAATATGTTAACTTGTATTATTTTGGTACCCGTTAGAGAGTTATTATAGCAAGGACTAACCTATCTTCTTGGATGATCACAACCACCTTCTACGCGATCTCCATCAAAGGATTTAAAGTTTTTAGTCTATCAATGAATTCAGTTACATTTCCACATTCAATTTACTCGGTTTATTGTTCTTGATGATTTAGCATGATAAATCTTGGATATTATGTTTCATATTAAGTTATGGCTTCGTTCTATCATAAATTATAACCTAAACTTCCAACCCTTTTAAGAACAAAATATTTTAATTCTAGCTTCATAAAATGGAATTAACCATTAAAACAAACTACACTATTTTCTTTTTAGATAATTCAATTTAGGTTTAAATATTAAATAGGCCCTTGTAATTGTGTCAAAACTCAATGGATCTTTGCTTTAAGTCTTGAATCTAATGAGCCCTTTAAAAGACATATTGATCAAATAATTCTATGTAATTGCATTAAATGTTTCATCATTATTTTTTTTTTAAAAATTCTGTAGTATTTTTTATAAGTTTTAGGTTTTTCCAGTTTTTTTCTAGTTTTTAACAAAAAATAAAGGGTAAACTGCACAAGATACTGTCAAATTATTGACACTAACTCGTTTTCACCATCGAATTTTTAATTGGTCCAATTTTAACACTAACTATTAGTTTTCAACTCGTTTATGTCACTATGCCGGTAAATTCTTAACTGCACGGTGAGGAGGCTAACAATAGTTAGTGTGGATATTGAACAAAAATAACATCATTTTGTTGCTCATATCTCTCAAAACAGTACCGTTTTGCAAGATAAAAAAAAATAGAGTTTTGCACTGAGGTGATTTGAACCCAAAGTCCTAAGGATAGCAAGGCAAAAGCTAAGCCACTAGACAAATTTGCAAATAATTTGACATAAACGATATATATGTCAAAGTATAATTGAGATTAATATGTTTTCATATAATTTTACTTTTGTTCAGTTTAGTCCCTAAAATTTTATTTAATAAGAAATTAATTTCTATTTGTTTCTAATTTTTATAATCTAGTATACTATTTTTAATATAGTTTTATTTGCGTTCAATTTAGTCCCTAAAGTTTTTATTTAATTTGAAATTGACCCCTATTTGTTTCTATTTTTATAATCTAGTCTATTTTTAAATATAGTTTTATTTTTTCTGTTTAATCCCTAAAGCTTTTAGCTAATCCAAAATTAGCCCCTATTTGTTTCTAATTTTATAATTTAGCCTGGTATTTTTAATTCATTTTATTTTTTTCAGTTTAGCCCTAAACTTTTATATAATCCAAAATTAGGTCCAAAATTTTGAACTATATTATAAAAAATAGAAAAAATAGGGGTCAATTTTTTATTAAGTAAAAAAAATTAGGGACTAAAATGAACAAAAAACATATTAAAAACATTGGACCATATTATAAAATTAGAAACAAATATGGGTCAATTTTGGATTAACTAAAATTTTAGGTATTAAACTGAATAAAAATAATACTATATTTAAAAAACAAACTAAATTATAAATGTTACAAAAAATAGGGGTCAATTTCAGATTAAATAAAAACTTTAAGGACTAAAGTGAACAAAAATAAAACTATATTAAAAATATTGGACTAGTTATAAAAATTAGAAACAAATAGAGGTTCATTTCAAATTAAATAAAAAGATTATGGAGTAAACTGCACCAAAATAAAACTATACGAAAATTATATTAATCTCAATTATACTTTAACATATGTATTTTTCTGTTAAAAGAGTGGTTAAACTTTTACATTTCTATCATTAGGACTTGGGTTCAAATTTCTCATGTGCAAAATTTTATATTTTTCATCTTACAAAACGATTAATATAAGTTTGAAGTTTTGTTTGATTGAGACTTCATTCAAAACTCATTTGATCCAAGGTTCAAATTAGTAACTTGTTTAATTTTTAGATAGGTTAGGTTTTTTTTGGGTAAAATACATCGCAGTCACTTAATTATAATTTTAGTAACAAACATGTCACTTTTATTCTGATAGTGACAATTTAGTTATTCAATTAAAATTTTGAAACAAACATACCACTCTATTGTCCAAATTGAAACATGATATGATATAATAACAATTTTAGTCCTAAAAACTTATATATATATATATATCAATTTGATCTTAAATGAATAATAAGTTAATAAATTTAATCTTTCATATTTAAAAATTTTAAACACTCCACCCTCTTGACACACTCTATGCTATTGTCTCTAAGCTTAATAATCAACAAATGCGATAACTCAATAGACATAATCACTTGACTGTTGACATATTAATGAAACATTCTCATACCGACTATAGCATTGCTTGCTTGTCGACATATTCATTTTATAGTGGAATTTTTAAATATGAAGGAAATTTATTTAATTATATTAATTTATGATCAAATTAATAAAATATAAATTTTAAAGACTAAAAATATTATTATATTAAGCTGTTTGTTTTAATTTTAACAAAAAATAATTTATTTATCATAAAAATTTAATTAAATGACTAAATTATTAGTTTAAAAAATAACTTTTTTATTACCAAAACTATAATTAAATGATTTGCTGTATATTTTACATGTTTTGTACATTTCTTATAAGCTAGTTAACGTCACTTTAAAGGGCATAGGCATAGGCATAGCGAAGGGATAGCTTTGGCCCATTTTTTTGTGATCAAAACAGAATCATCATTAATCAAAGAGAACTTAAAAAATTTCAAGGATTGGAGGACAATTTACAGACCAATCCTCCGAACATAAAGGGGATTTATAATTTTTTATCACCCAATCAGCAACTTTATTACATGATATGGGAATAAAGGAAAAACAACAAAAAGACAGAGTCGAAGCAAGAAAAATGATGTCTTCTTTGATGGTCGTCGTATCCCAAACAGTCTGAGAGTTGGATTTAAGATGGTGAATACCATTAAGGTTATCCGATTCAAAAACTAACCTTGTTGTAGCCTTTTTAAGTAGCAAGAATTACTCCAATCCGGATAGCCTGTGCCTCTGCAGCTTCGACTGAGTGGGCCAATAAGGATGATGCATTGCCATCAATTATTCTGCTGTGAGAATTACAAACGACGGCAACAACCGTGACTTTTATAGTTTACTTGCAATAGGACGCATCACAATTAATTTTGAAGAGATCACACTCAGGCGGTGTCCATCTGCGGTGAGGAGCTTTCTTTTGATTTCTCATTAGCCATTGAGAATTCAGAAAACAACCTCTCGACATTGTTCCAGACAATTCATTTTTAACATGGAAATTAATCACTTTTAACATGAAATTTATTAACGTTAATCTCCCCAAATTTTATAATCTTACCTCAGCTTCAGCATAAATTCTAAATTCACCTTCACTGAAAATGCAAATTGCTTGTGAGAAATCATGAAGTTCAGTGTTGGTGAATGGAAAGAATATAACTCTTTCACATTGTTTAAAGAAAATAAGTGTTCATGTATTTATTGTAAAGTGTAAAGAATATTAGAAATTAATTCATGATTCTAAAACTGAAATGAAAATGGAATTTTGGCATGTTGGCAAAGTCTAAAACAATAAAAATATGTGTATGGATGGAGTGATGATTAGATAATTAAGGAGGTAAAATTAGTTAAATTTATAACTAACAACAATTTAAGAAGTATTTAATCTAAAATTTGAAAGAGCAAAGTTTAATTTGATAAATATTAGAAATAATATTAATTAAAATTATGATTAGATAAAATTAAAAGGCACCGACAATTTATATTCCTTTAATAGTTCCGTCCCTCTATATATGTGTGAAATTGCAAGATAAAATAACAATAACAATAATAATATTAATAATTTGATAATATATGGATGTAAGCATAAAGTGAAAAGATAATAATTGTAAATATTTCCAGTCATTGTCTAAATTTTAAGTTAAATTTGAGATGTGACTGTATCACTGTCGAACACGTCAAACCACCGTAGAAGCGCCTTAAACTACCGTAGAAGCGCCTTAAAGTACCGTAGAATACTTTGAAATCAGCTACTAAAAAACACTAGTTGCCAAGGATATTTTAATCATTCAAAAACCCTCACTAGATGGTATAGAGCTATATACGTTTTTGGTGCTTAGAGACCTTAGATTAGGCTAGTATTTATAGTGATGGTTCTGCCATCAAAAAACACAAACTAGACGTTAATGCCCCTTAACCTCCATGACTTGGCATGGCAGAAACGTGGTAAATAGCCACGAAATCGTTCCAACAATGGAACGCGGGACAACCGCGGTTCCAATCAATGGAACGTGCATAGGTAAATGCCCATCAATGACCACACAAACCAATTTGGTTTTACATTAATTCCCCTATTTGGTTCGTATTGTACATAGAAACTTAAAGTCGAAACATAATGTACGAATCATGACGATATTTTCACTTAGAATTTGAGTAATTTCTTTTATGTATCCCAATATATCATGTCTTAGCACTTTAGTCCAAATTACTTAATAAATAAACCCAATATTTATTTTAGGTCCAAATTTTAGTGATATTTCTCGAATTAATTTACTTAACGTGCGTACAATATATATGAGAAATATCAAACTTCATTCTTACAAGAAACTTTACAAACTGGGAACAAGTCCCATAGTGACAACATGATCTTTAAATTTATGTGGTGGCATGTCTTTAGTAAAAGGACCATCTAACATCTGCTTAGTGCTAATGTGCTCAATGATCACTTTCATTTCTTTTAATATGTTCCCTTATGGCTAGATACTTAATGTCGATGTGTTTACTTCGACTTTCACTTTTGTTGTTCTCAGCCTAGAAATGAAACTCTTTAACCATACTCCATGTGAGGTAGCCTCAATATATGAAACAAACTCAACCTCCATAATGGAAGTGGCGGTCAATGTTTGCTTGACACTTCTCCAAGATATGATATTGATTCATGTGAATCAACACAACCAACAAAGTTTGAATTGGAGTAGTCAATCACCTCCAAATGACTAGATCTTTTATACGTAAGCATGTATTCCTTTGTCCCTTTGAGGTATCTCGAAACTTTTTTTCAGCTTTCTAGTGGTTCATACCTGAATTACTCTGATATCTTTACAACATTTTAACGATAAATACAATGCCAGGTCTTGTGCAGACTTGAGCATACATCAAACTTCCAGCAATAGAAGCATATGAAATGTTTTTCATTTTCTCCCTCTCAAAATCGTTATTAGGGCATTGGTTCAATTTAAACTTACCACCCATCACAATAAGAGCAACACTAGGTGAACAATCTTACATCTGAAATCTTTCTAAAACTTCGTTGATATAGGTTTCTTGAGTTTATTTCTATCACGATGAATCTTAATGTCAATGACATAAGATGAATCACCCATATCTTTCATATCAAAATTCTTGGAAAAAAATTGTTTCACCTTATGTAGCATACCTTTGTCATTTGTTGTAAGTAAAATATCATCCACATATAGAATAATGAAACAAATTTTACTCCCATTAACTTTTTGATATATACATTGATCCATGATTTTCTCAACAAACCAAATGAAGAGATAACTTCATGGAATTTCAAATACTGCTGACAGGAGGCTTGTTTCAATCTATATATAGATTTATTTAACTTGCACACCAAGTTTTTACCATTACTAGAGGAAAATCCTCAAGGTTGTTTCATATATGCCTATTCCTCTAGTTCACCAATGAGAAAAGCAGTTTTCACATCTATTTTTTGTAATTCAAGGTCAAATTGAGCTGCTAATTCGAACATAATGCACAAGGAATATTTCTTAGATACTAGGCTAAAAGTCTCAGCGTAACTGATTCCTTCTAGTTGAGTTCCTTTATCAATGGGTCTTGCTTTTATATATGTTTATGTTGAGTTGCTTTTAGTTTTCAAGACCCATTTACATCTAATGACTTTTACACCGTCAGGAAACAATACAAAATCCCAAACTTTTTTGTTTTTCATAAAATTCATCTCATCCTTCATAACATCATGTCATAATTTTGATTCATGGCAACTCGTGACTTGTGAAAATGACTCATGATCATTTTCAACTCCAATTTTGTGGTCATACTCTTGTAAATACACAACATAATCAATAGAAATTGTTGATTTTCTTTCTTTAGTAGATCTCCTTAATGTTAAACCAACATTTTCTTATGGGTTATGTTGTTCAATTGGTTGTTCAATAATTTCTGAATTTTTTTGAACAACTTGATCTAATGAAGTGTTTTCAACAGGTTGTGGATCTTTATTGATTGGTTGTTCAACACCAGGTTGAGATTAAGGTGTGTTACATATGATAATCAATCTCTCACTTGAAGTGGATGGTTGATCTACGAGAATTGGATCTTGAGACAGATCCCTCTCACTAATTGGGTCATTCTCAGGAAATTTTGCATTTCTTGATCCCACAATTCAAGTGCTGTTAGATGAACAACAAAAATTATAACCTTTGGAATTTTCGGCATATCCAATGAAATACCCATTGATGGTCCTTGTGTTTAGTTACTTTTCTTGTGGGTTACAAACTCTCACTTCAAACAGACATTCATATATGCGTATATGTCACAAACTTGGTTTCCATCCTTTGAATAATTCAAAAGGTGTCTTTGGGATAGCCTTAGTTATAACTTGGTTTAATATATACACAGTTGTTTTAAGAGCTTCAGCCCATAAGGACTTAGATAGCTCATAGCTACTAAATATACTTCGCATCATATCCATTATAGTTCGGTCATTTCTTTCATCAACACCATTTTGATCAGGTGAGCCTGGCATGGTGTATTGGCCAACTATACAGTTGTCTTGAAGAAACTTCGCAAATGGACTGTGTGTGTAACATCCTAAAAACCGTTCTAGTCAGAATTGAGTTCCAACAATCGGAAACCTTATGCCAAAAGAGTTTAAATCTTGCATTGGTATTAGTTGTATGGTCCATTTCATTGGCAAGAGACTCTAATTGAGTCCAATTGTTAGATAAGGATCTTATTGAAACAATTGAATGTTGAAAGTGAGCTAGGCGTATCGATACAGTAGGTCATGTATCGATACAGTCCAACAGTTTTTTAACTAACTTATTGAACTTTGACCAGCCGTATCGACACATCTATAAGGTGTATCGATACGGGTACTTGTTAAAGACTGTTTAATGACCAATTTGTAAATGCTGAAACTTGGGGGACAAAAATATAAAGTTTGGAAAGTTGAAGGGTTAATCTTGCAATTACCCCCTCCTTGAGCCTAGTCGTCCCTATGTGGAATGCCCAAATGAAATTCCTTCAATTGAAGGAAAGCTTTGTTTGCTAAAGATTAAAAGCAATAAAGAAAAAAGGGAAAACACTTACCAGTTAGATAAGCAATATAACTATCTTCATCTTCTTCCTTTAGCAAATTAAGCACACACCTCCATTGTTAATGGTGGCATAAGCTTTCTTTAAATCATTAGTTCTATCGAATATTTATTGTTTGGCTCAAGAATTGGAGGAAGCTAACTCATCAACTCCAACAAGGGCTAAAAATAAGAGAATTTCAATCTGAGAGCCATAGGAGCTTCGAAAGTGAGGTGAGTGTAGTTAGAGTCTCGAGAGTTGACTAGGTGCCATCTCGAATCATTGATTATTGATTACTAATCATTATATTGAAGGATTTTTCATAAAACATTATCGAAAGCCATAATTGGTAAGTAAGGATAAGTATTGCCTTGAAACCATGTCCGAAGCATCATTGTCATTGCCATTAAAATAATTGAATCATTGTTACATGGAGTTGTTGAGTATTGGACATTGAATATTGCATATTGCTATTGAAACATTGATATATACCTATTGCTATTGAATTACCGTATTAAACATTGCTATTGAATCATTGTTATTGAAATACCATTATTGAACTATTGATTATTGAACCTTGGATTCGAGAGTATTGGATACAATTGGCATGCAATAGAATTCATGAGCTCATTGGTATGGGTAGGCTACGACCTTTATTGTGGTACGGCGGAGGGACGTTGGTGTGTTTTGGTCATATTAGTGCGGCATAGGGATTGACTAGACCGTTATTGACTTTGGTGCGGAGGTGGAATTCGTGTATCCATATACCGTATATCGATCCAAGGAAAACATTGATTATTGTTTTTGGTTGTTGTTATGAGTCATTGTTATTGAGTATTGTTGTCATGTTGATTGTTGTTATTATTGAATATGGATATGAAATACATGTTCATGTCATAATGCCATTAGTGATATTGAATCATGCTACATATTGATTATTGTCATTGAGAAGTGATTGCATAGTTCCTTATTGAAATATATGTTCATTTTGTTGCTACCATTGAAAGTATTGAAGCATGTTGAAATTGCATACAATGCTCATTTGTTGTTTATGGCTACCTTACTTAGACTATATATGTCTAATGCATTCATCTTCCATACATTTTAGGTTAAGAGGTATATCAGTTCGAGATCGGAGCTAGTTGGGAGTTTGGCAAGTCACTACAAGCTTAAAGTAATGTACTTTGTCCTTATGAACTCCTAGAATGGTGGCAAAGTAGTTAAACTAGTTGTTTATGGTCTTTTGACTATGTGTATACTACCTATGTTGTGTGAAGGTCTTAGAGGCACTAAATAGCATTTTTGGTTTGTTTAAAAATGGATTAATGTGCATATTTAGCTTGAAAAGTGAAAACCTAGTAAACGAATTCAAATGGACTTAAAATTTGACATGCTAGTAGATTATAGTGATTGAATATTGCTGGTAAAATTTCATTGCATTTGGACATCGTTCAACATGTTAAATTGGATAAAAACCAGATAAAATTTGTCATTACAGCGCAGGGCGTACCGATACGAGTTCACCTATTTCGGTACGACTATGTATATTTGGTCAGTCAACGCTCAGGTCAACCTAGGCGTATCGAAACGGCCTAAAGTGTTTTGATACGAAAACTCACAGAAGCATTTAAGATTTTAATAGCATCGATACGGCCCTAGGGGCATATCAAAATGAGTCAATGAAGGTCAACGGGTACCGGTACGGCTTGAGTTGTAAAGAAACGAGTTCTTGAGTTGTTGAAAATTGGGTTATCACCCTTGCATGCTGTACCGATACGATCCTCAACCGTATCAAAACAAATTTGGGCAGTGAGGTCTGGATTTCATAATCCATCTGCACCGTACTGATACGGCCTATGGTGTTTCGGTATGGGAGCAGTTAATTCCGTTATAAGTCATTGAGCACAATATTGAAACTTTGCATATTGATCACCGAAACTTGGTAAGTCTAATTGGATGGGTAAATGACATTGGATTAACATGAGTTTTTGCAGGGTGGTTAGTTATGGATTGAATTTCATTGTTGCATGGTTAAATTCTGATAAGGACCCCTAATTTCCAAAAATTGTAGTTTAGTCCCGAAAGGTGGTTAAACTTTAAAAATGGTCATAAATCTGATTAATATCATTCCATATCAATTCATTAACCTAGCTTGTAGCCATAGCATCGTATTGTATAGCCTAACATTAAATTTTGAATGAAATCGTTGTACCGTTCACTGTATTATTTTTCGATAATGCTTTTTGACCCGGTTTTTTACCAGACCGAGAAGGGGTGTTACAATGTGCTTGACCATTCCCAGTGTATCTACCATAATACTCACCACCTCTATCATTTCTCACAATCTTGATTTGTTTATCGTATTGTTTCTCTACTTTAGCCTTGAAAACTTTAAAGGCTTTTAACGCTTCACTTTTATAATGAAACATCTAGAGACATGTATCGTGAGTAATCATCTATGAATATGATGAAGTATATTTGACCTTGCACATCCATATCCAGGCAATGTATATCCAAATGGATGATTTCTGATATGGTTGACTCCTCATGACACATTTCTTTGACTTGTTAGTATGTTTGCCCTTATTATAGTCTACACAAGTATCAAAGTTGGTAAAATCTAAGGTATTGAGTACCCCATCATTTACTAATCTTTTAATCCTTTCAATGGAGATGTGTCCTAATCTTTAGTGCTATAAAACAAATGAATCTTCATTTATAACACAATACTTAATACCAATTTGAATTATAAAATAAATATAAAGAGTAAAGATCATCACATAAAATCTCATTTCCAACAATTTCAGAATTATAAAATAAACTGATTTCATTTTTCTAAAAAAATTAAAATAGTACTCTAAGGGTGCAAGTCTTAAAATGGAAATTAAATTTCTAGAAAAAACTAGGAATATAAAAAGTATCTTCTAAAACAAAAACAAAGCCACTGTTGAACACTAATTCAGATGTCTCAATAGATTCCACATCTGACTGCATCTTGTTTCGTAAATAGATGTGCCTCTCAGTTCCCAGTGGTTCCCTTAGTTTTTTAATCTCTGTAAGGAATTTGATACATGGATTGTAGAGCCAAAAATCAATATATCATGTGTTATAATTAACATCAACCATATTTGACTCAAAGCAAACAAGTGAGATTGATTTACATTTCTTTTCAACCCATCCCTATACTTGACAAGATTGTTCTTTAAGTGTCCATTCCTTTTACAAAAGAAACATGTGAAATCTTTCTATATGTCAAAATTGAGGTTGCATTTTAGCCTTTCCCTTTTTCTTGGCTTAAATTGATATTTTCTCTTAAGCAACCATTAGTGCATTCTCCCCGTCTCTAGTATGAGCCTACCATCTTCTTGATCACAAATGGTCAAAAGTTCATCAATAGACCATTTATCTTTAAGTGTGTCATAAGAGATATTGAATGACTCATATTGAGGTGGGAGAGAGTTCAGTATATAGTGCACTAGGAAAGATTCATACATTTCAACCTCAAGTGCGTTAATTCGATCAGTTAAACTTGCATCTTATTGATGTGATCACACATACCTTTCACTATGGTATGCTTCAGTAATGTGAACTTCACAATTAGGGTGTTGGCTAATGACTTTTGAGAAGCATAAAATTGTTTCTCTATAACCGTTAATAGCTCTTGGGCATTGTCATAATGCTTAATTAAGCCACGAACATCAATAAGAACCTTGCTCTTAATGAACATATTACTTAAGTGATTGGATCGCTCTCATTTTTCATACAAAGCAAGATCAGCCTGATTGTTGGTGTTCGTAATATATGGCTCATATTTTCTTATAGCATAGTTAATATCCATACACCCAAATTGGAGAAGAATATTCTCCTTTCGGAACTTAAATTTTTTAGTAGTTAATTCAGTGATATCTAATATATTATTGGACATATTTACAGATTGTAATGCTACAAAATAAATTAACATACACGCTTAACATAAAATTGAGGCAAACATAAGTCATAATTTACCAATGCAAATTACGCAAATAATGAATCTAGTGACATAAAAATTGTGTGGGATAAATTTTTAATTTAATTAGATCCATTTTAAGATAGAATTATTTTCCATCCCTTATAAAAATTATTAAATTTATTTTTTATAATTCTGTGGGCAATTATAAATATTCATCTAATAATTTTTACCTTAATAAATTATGTAATGAGATTTAATATCTAAGCTTTTTGTATGTAGTTTTTAACCTTAGTAATTTTATTTAACTAAAGATGTTGTGGCTAGTCTTTAACTAAATAAAATAATAAAAACCACTTAGTTAAATATTAACCCTAAATTTTATTCAAAGTTTTTGCTAATTCTTTATGCAACTTTTTATGTCTATGGTCCGGATGAGATCTTTACTATAATAAATAATTTTATTTAACTAAAGTTGTTGTGGTCAATTCTCTAATTAAATAAAATTATTTAGATCGACATATATCCTAAAGTTTTATTGCTAAGTATTTTATACAATAATTCCTAAAGTTTTGTGCACCTAAAGTTATGTATATAACTAATTACCGAATAAGTTATATACAACTATTTAATTTAGGTACATTCAAAATCATTTCTAAAATTTATTTTTAATAAATCATTAATAAATTTTAAATTAATAAAATCTTACAATTTTAAAACAAAAGTTTCCAACATGTTTTTTTCTCAAAAAATTAAAATATTAAAGATCAATATGACATTTTAATTTTGAGAAATTTACAAACTCTTAAAACGTGAAGACAAAGATTTAACCTCGCTCAGATACCAAATGTAATCAAAAACGTAGTGTAAAGATCATAATTATAAATACCTTCAGTTATTGCCTAAAATTTAAGCCAAATTCGAGATGTGGTTGTACCACCGTTGAGCACATAAAACTACAGTAGAAATACCTGGAACTACCGTCGAATACTTCAAAACCGACTGCACAAAAAACACTAATTACCAAGATTCTTCTAAGCATTAAAAAAACCACCGTAAAAAAGCCTCGAACCACTGTCGAATACTTCTAAGCATTTCTTCTTACAATTTGACAGGAATTGAGTGTGGTCCGACAAAGCCCAGATCGATGGAACAATGGATCCCCTCAAGAACAAGATATGTAAAGGCGAACTGTGATGCTTCTTTTGACTCTGTTTCAGGTTCAGCTAGTGCCGCCGTTATCTTTCGGGATGATGTGGAACGGTTGTTAGGTGGGACTGTTTCCATTTTCTCTGCTACTTCAGCTTCTTGTGCTGAAGCCTTTGCAGTTCGATTAAGAACTACTGCTGCTATTGATGCGGGTTACAGACAAGTAGTTATCAAATCTGATAATACATGTGTGATTGAACGTATTAACTCCAAAATGCTTTTCTCGTGGGAGTCAGCTACCATTGAAAGCAATTTTGTTGGTCTCTCTTTCCGTTTTCCCTGTTTTTCTGTTGTTAAACGAGGTTATAATAAAGCTGCTGAGTGGATAGCTAAAGCAGTACGAAAGGTTTCTTGCCCAAGGAATTGGCATGTACGAATTTCTCTCGATTTGAGGAAGCTTCTGTAAGTTTGATTGCTTAATGAAGTTTTCTGTTTTAGAAAAAAGAACCCCACAAACTAGACCTGAATACCCCTTAACCTCTATGACTTGGCACGACAAAAACATGATAAATGGCCACGAAATCGTTCCAGCAATGGCACATGGGACAATCACAATTCCAATCAATGGAACGTCCATAGGTAAATGCCCATCGATGGAGAAATTATTAGATCACCCAACTCACTACGTCATTTATGGTTTATCGACTAATAGTCGCCCATTTCAATGTAAATTCAATGTAACTACCCACTCCTTAATTACATATAGGAAAGTGGTAAAGATTAACTTTAAAAAATTAATTGAAAAAATTTCATTGGAAGAGAGCATAGACCAATTTAGTTTTACAATGGAGATTCATTTGAGTGGGAAATTATTACTATTTTAGAATCCAAAGCTTTTAGTTTTTAAAATAGACTGAACAGCTCCTTTTGCCTATAAAGTAATCTCAATTTATCGATTTTACCCTTATGATGTTTTCACATCAATTTAGCATCTGAATTAGTTGAATTGCATCATTATTTTCCCCTTGACCGACGGAAGCCAATGTTAATATTAAGGTGCTGACGTGAGGAAATTATACCATGAGTCATTCCCGCCACGTCATCTATGAGACCAACCAATAAAAATCACTCATCTCATTATTTTTTCCATGTCATATTTTTATCAAGTGAATCTTTACTTGGTAAAAACTGTTTTTTAAAATTGATTTATAGTAAATGAGTGAAGATTTACTTGGTAAAAATATGACATGGAAAAAATAATGAGATGGGTGATTTTTATTGGTTGGTCCCATGGATGACGCGACGGGAATGACCCGTGATATAATTTCTCGCTAGCGTGGTACTTTGCAGTGATGATGTGGTAGTCCACTTGTGAAGAAGATGTGCTAGAGGGGCAAAATTGATTTTTTTTCGAACGAGTTAGAGGGCAAATTAATTTTTTGATTGCGTACGAGAGCAAAATCAATTTTTAGGGAAAAATATGAGTTTAAGAAAATATTAAAAAATAAAATAACATAAAAATCAATAAAATATTTTATTAATATATGAGTAGAAATAAAATAAGATTATTAAATATATATAAAAATAAGTCCAAATTATAAAATTAAAATATTTAAAAATAAGTCAAAGTTATAAAATTAAATATCACAAGCTAATAAATTATAAATTATTCCATAATTAAAATATAAAAATATTTATAAAGTATTAAAATTATTAAAACCTTCGTAAAAAGGTTGGAATTGTTTTAGTTTTCTTTCTCTTGAACGAATGTAAGGGGGAAAGAATCTTAAAATATGATTAATGTAATTCTCTCGACCGATCAAAAATTTTCTGCCTCTTTTTGGAACCCTTATCTATACCCCAATACTAAAAAATTCAACTAAATGCTCTAACTCTAATTTTTAAATATCAAACTCTAAAAACTAAATTCTTTAATTGATTAATTAAATTTATACTTTTATGTTTCATAATCATTTTAGATTGATAAAATTTTCAATTAGGGTTTGAGATTTGGAGTTTGAGATTTAGTAGTTATGGTCAGAAGGTAAAGATCATTTTCAAATTTTGATTAATTTATAATTTTAAACCTTATGATATTTTAATTTTTAATTTTTTAAGAATTTTTATTTTTTTGTCATATATTAATAAAATATTTTTAATTGTTTTATTGATTTTTATATCATTTTAGGATTTTAATATTTTCACAAATTCGTATTTTTTTGGCCTAAAAATCAATTTTGTCCTCTAACTCAACTAGGGGTGGGAATTGGGTGGAGAATATCTAAAAACCATGGGGATCCGAACTGACGAGAATGAGGATTAACCGAAATCTTCACCTACGGGGACGAGAGAAGTTTCATCATGGAGCTCAAACGGGTATAGAGAAAGAGATTGCTACATCCGAACTGTAGGGATAACCGAACCGTAACCGTATAACTAAACTGTGGGGATCCCAAAAAATATTCACAAGGATCACTGATATTTTACAAAAAAATTTAAAAAAATATATACTTATTTGTCTATATACCCCTAATATATATTTTAATAAAAAAACCCTAACTATATTATTATCACTTCAACTTTCTCTCAAACATAGCCACACTCAAGTTTCTCACCATTTTTCGATCTTAGTTTTTATATATAAGCTAAAACCCTCATCTAAATCTTCCCCAACACAACACCCTTACAATCTTCATCATCTCGTAACTGTTTCCAATCGAAGTATCTAAACTTTATATTTTGAACTGAATGACCATTTATTTTGGTCAGTAAAATAGTAATTTTGTTTAATTTTTTAGGATGAGGATTCTCCGAAAACCGCAGGGATCCGTGTAGGGAGGGTATAGGGACGAAAAATTTCCCTAAGCATTTAATGGGATTTCCCGAAACTATAATCGCAAGTGTTTGGGATGGAATGGAGAATGCAAAACTCGATCAGAAAATTAATTTTGCCCCTCTGCCATGTTATCTTCACTTGTGGACCACCATGTCATCACACGTGGACCGCCATGTTAGAAAATCAATTTTGCCCTCAAACTCGATCAGAAAATTAATTTTGTCCCTCTGCCATGTTATCTTCACTTGTGGACCACCATGTCATCACACGTGGACCGCCATGTTAGCACCGTAACGGTCAACGTTGACTTCCGTTAGTTAAGGGGGCAAACGTTGATGCAATTCGACTAATTTAAATGGGTCAAACTGATGCGAATATACCATAGCAGAAAACGATAAATTGATACTACTACAAGGACAAAAGTAACTCTTAAGCTTTTAAAATATTATTAATATAAAATTTAATAAATATTTTTATACGATACTTAAACTAATAAACTATCCGGGTATAATTTTAAATCAAAACGTGATAATACCAAAAAATCTCGTTATTATTATTGAGGGTTAAGAGTGACATTTTCAGGGTTTTAATATTCTAGGTTCTCCAAAATAAAAAGAGTTAGGTAGAAATTCTAGGATTATAATACAAATATAAAAAACAACTTTAAAGTGATAGATAACCAGATTAGAATAATGTTTTTGAATTATAATATAAATATTCTAGGTTCTGTCGATTCGATGATTTTAGGGGATTACATTTTCATGTTGTTCTGCACACAACACACTTCAAAAGCAGTGGGCCAGCGGCAAAGTTATGAATTTTCTTTTTGAATGGAAGTTATGAAATTTAAATTATGATGTTAGTTATTTTTAAACTAACATTAATTCTTTTAATTGATATCAATTTATTTTTAATATTTGTAAATAAAAATTTATAGAAGAGTTTTTT
This sequence comes from Hibiscus mutabilis, assembly GCA_019671005.1. Classification (NCBI taxonomy): domain Eukaryota; kingdom Viridiplantae; phylum Streptophyta; class Magnoliopsida; order Malvales; family Malvaceae; genus Hibiscus; species Hibiscus mutabilis. The sequence continues at coordinate 57,510,078 of CM033716.1, read as the reverse complement.
TTTTTTGAATTAATAGGATCGAAAGGAAGATAAAAAATGTTTAATAATAAAACATTATTATATATATTTGAATTTTAAGGACATATTTACCTAGGTTGCTCTTTAATTATTTTTTATTGTATACAATTATTATTTTTTGAATAGATTGTATACAATTATTTTAATAAATAAGCTGAAGCGTTTGTATCTATATATATTTATTTTATTTTAAAAATCTTCAACGATTATTTATATGATTTGAATCATTAATCTTTTATTTTTTTTACATACCTGAGAATATTATGGAGGGATGTAAAATAGGGTACTCGAATGGGTTCCAGATCAAGTTAGATCAGATTTGAGTTGATTCAAACTGAGTCAGATTGAGTTTGAGTTGATTCTGGTTCGGGTCAATATCGTATTGATCCCAATTCAGACTCTGTTCGGGTTCAGGTTAGGTCAATATCATGTTCGGGTCAAAACAATTAATTATAAGTTTAATTCGAACTCAGATGGATTTTGGGTTGGGTCATTCCGAGTATAATGTTAAGTTTAGGTCGGGTCACCGTATGCTTTGGATAAAGTTTTGGTCGCGTACTATTGATTTCGGTGAACTTCAGGTCGACTTTTAATCGAGTACAGATAAATTTCGGGTCAAATCATTTCAGATAAATTTGTAATCTTATTTAACACTAAGAAATATTTTTTGTTTTAATAATAACGCTAACAACAATAACAAATGAATGAGTACACAAAAATAAATTATATTTATTTTTTAAATAATAATAAATTAATAACAACAACATTTTTAGTTTTAATAATAATTATTATTATAATATGTTTTAGGGTATAAATTTTGGAGTTTAAGGTTTATAGTATATAGTTTGGAAATTGGGTTATAAAATTTAGGGTATATGAAAAAATAAATTTTTAAAAAAATGAATTATTGATTGGGTGAGTAATTTCCTTCTAAACAATTACCTCTTAAACAATTAAAAGTTTGGGTATACGAAAAAATTTGAAAAAAAATGACATTTGGATTGTGTGGGCAATTTCCCTCCCAAATAATTAAAGTTTTTGAGTTAAACTGAATGTAAAAGATATCAGTTAATCTATTTATTTACAGACAAAAACAGATAAACAAGTCTGGTCTAAATTTACTCGAATCAACAACTTTATGAGTTTACAACAACGATTGGTACTAACTAAACTATCAGCTATAATTAATATTTATATTTTTAGGTCAAATGGTGTTTTATAAGCTTAGTTGATTCACCCGATATTAAAACGAAAATATGAAGTCAGATCGATTTAGTTTTTGAATCAGTTTTTTACTTGACCAATAAAAAATGGACAAAATCTTTTTATGTCATTTATATTTTAAAATTAAATAAATTAGTCCTCTAAAAAGGAATTTAGTCATTGTTAATTACAAAAGCAAACATGTTGTCGCAATCCCTTTTTAGGAGGCCCGATATTTTGAAAACTAAAAAACGGAGTCGCCACCAATCTTTGTAGAAAAAAGTGTGATTGGATCACTTTTAAAGTGATGTTATTTTAATAAAATGTTTTGTTTATTAAAACAACATTTTTGGTCTACAAAAACCAGAAAACAAGTTCGAGGATTGGTTACGTGTGGGGAATGATTAGCACCCCACAATGCCCTAAATTGGTACCTTATTGGTTTCAAAAACACATTTTCAAAATTAGAATTTGCAAGTTCACAAGATTTTGATTTATTCGTCCATTTTAAGAATATAAGTCTATTTTAACGGCCTTACCGCCCGAAAAATGAACTCCAATCACTGCCAACACTCTTGGCGCTAACCCGTCATTTTCGTTTGGTAAAACACCACATTAGTTAATTTTCACTTTCTTAAACAAAACAACAACAACAACAACAACTGGGTGCGTTAAAGTCTTTTTAAATTTAAACTTGATTAGTGATAAAATCCTAAATTGTCTATATTTATTTTAACTATTAAGGTTTAAATAAAATTAAGTGTACTTTATTTAATTATGAAGGAAATTTTACAACATAGATGTCTCTAATCTATGCTTATTAAGGAACTCGTTCCTAGGGTTTTAACAAACACACATGTAAATATAAAATGACATAGGGAAGTAACTAAATTGCTTACATTAAGTTAAATAACTAAATGAATACTTAATTTTAAATAAAGGAATGAGATAATTAACTTTTATTTTTAAAATAAAACCTGAATTAGGGACTAAGTTGGCATAGAACAAAGCATGGAGGTCAATTTGGAAGAAAAAGAAAATTCGATGAACAATTTACAAGAAAAAGGCCGAAATGAGAAGATTGAAAACTGGAGAGCCACGATGGAAGGTCCAGGAAAGAAAGGCGCGGGTTAGAAAGCAGGTACGGGTCGGTGTAGCAGGTTGGTATAAATAGCTGAAATCAGAAACAAAATTATTTCCCTCCTCCTATTTCCAAACAAATTAAACTGGCTTCCGTTTAAATCCTCTGAAGTGTTCTTCGTGTTCTTCATGAACTAAAGAACACGATGAACATCTTCCGTGCCGGTCGCCTTCCACCGATGCCGACTGCCGTTACTGGCAGCAAAAAGTTCCCAGAAAATTCCTCTTTTTCTAGAATCCAGCGGTCTTTGAAAATATTTTATATCATTGGAGCCACATCGAAACTAAAACCCACGACGGCCCTTTGCAAAACAAAGGTAAAAACCTATCCCTTTTCTTTATTTAAAACAATAAATATAAAAGGAAGAAAGAATTACCAGAAAGCTTTCTATATTCCTTGAAACTTTGATTACAAAAGCTTGCTCCTCAATGTTATCTTCTGTGTATACTTTTGTGAATGTGTGATTCAAATGTAAAATTGTTGTGTGTTCTACCTAGAATTACATGGGGTTTTTTATAGTTACAAGAATGCTTGAATCACAAGAACGAATCCCTGATTTCCCCTGAATTGCTTATGTCCTGATTCAAATTTTTCTTGATCTTCTCCAGAAGCTTCAATCTAGGGATTGGTCCCTCTTTGATTTGGTTAACTGTTCTTCCATTTAGGGATTTAATCTCTATTGTTTCTTTTTGCATGTTTCTGATGACTAAAACCAAACGGGGAAACACTGGCAAGGAGCAAACGGTGATAGAGTCGGCTCGAGCGTTTGTCGGAGAAGGTGAATCACCTGGCCATAGCTGAAACATTGCGCGCGTGGCTGTCACGTACGAGTGGTGATCCGTGTGCTCTACTCTAGAGCGATCTGCGACCTTCGATCTAGTCTAGATCTAATGGTTGGGCGAGTGCGGCGCTATCCTTTCCATAGCTAGGGTTTTTTGTGCGCGATCTATGCCGTTGGATCAACCCTTGATCTAATGGTTGTCTTTCAGCTGTGCAAGGAGCAAAGAAAGAAGATTAGGGTTCTGGTTTTGATTAGTTTTGGGCCGAATAAGCCCTTATTGTATGTTTTAATGGACTTTTTGTTTATTTTATAATGGACCTTTTAAATCTTAATACAAATGGGTTGTGTTTTTTTTCTTCATATTTTGGGTTTTATACTAACTATTACACTAACTATTATATTAACTATAACACTAACAAAAATGTATATAATAATGATAATACTAACTACTACATTAACAATATTATATGACACTAACACATAACAATAATTATTATAATGAAAATAATAACAATATAAAACATAAGTGAAAATTCAATGACAACAGCTATCCTTTTTTTGGTCATTCCGGTGAAACATGAATAGAGCAAAGAACAAAGGACACTAATTTTCACCAATTACCAAACCTGTCAAAATTCAATGACTGAACAGACTGGCGGGTTCTGCTCTCCTCATGCTTGAACAGATAAGGAGGTTCTATTTTCCTCAAGCTCGAATAGATAGGCAGGTTGAAAAAAGGTTCCACCTTCTTTATGCTCGGATGGATAAACGGGTTCTATTCTCCTCAAGCCCGAATAGATAGGCAGGTTGAAAAAAGGTTACATCCTTCTTATGCTCGGATGGATGAGTGAGTTCTATTCTCCTCAAACCCGAATATATAGGTAGGTTCTATCCTCTTCATGCTTGGATAGATAAGCAGACTAAAAAAGGGTTCCATCATCCTGATGCTTAGATGGATAAACATGTTCTAAAAGGGATTCCATCATCCTTATGATTGGATGGATAAACAAACTCCAATCATGTCAAAAAAAGAAAAGAAGCTAGATTATGATAAACATGCCCCTAAGGATGCCTAAAACATGAATGCATGTTTGCTTTCTTTTGCCTTTTAAATTCCTTTTATCAGAATTAATTTTCTATCAGGTAGCAGACATAGAAGAAACTGTGAAGCTCCAGGGAACTTGGACTGTATCATCTCAAACATTTTCTCAACTCTGGCAAGAGATGGTTGGCATCTATTCTGGTCCATCTCATCAAAAGCACAACCAAAATGAATTCCTTTCATTTTCCACACCGAATAAGACTTTGTACAATGTTATTAGGATCATAACGAGCAAGAAAGTTAGCAACAACCCAACTTTGAAACCTAGATGACTAATGATTTCTTGTTGTTAACATTCCACTGACCATTCCTCTAAAAGAAATCTTTGCCATTCCCATTCTTTGCACCTCTTTATAGAAAATTTCTGATCTTTTGCACATTTGCTCGCTCAATCCAGTTATCTTGTACTCATGTTTGAAAGGACTGACTTTATCCTCATATTCTTCAACATTCTCTTAGCCTTTGTCCAGTCTTGGAATGAGAGTCTCTAGCAAGAGATATATCAACTTATCATTGCAGTTGATACATCAATGTTCAGAAACAAGCCTTCTTGAGTGGCTCTAAAAATCAAAACCCCTACATCGTTGGGATATATCTTCCAATGTCTGTAAAATTGTTTTCATTATCGTGGAAGAAAGACTGAATTGACTATGTTGTCAACAATATTTAGTGATAGGCCTTCCTAAAACTTGAATGAAAACCCTTATCTTTAGTTATCTTCTCCAATGTCTGTAAAATTGTTCTTATTGTTGTGGAAGATGAGCTATTTTGTGTAGGCATCTTTCTTTGCTTCTTGAGAATTCTCTAATTCTTTTCTTCACAGAGTACTTTGAATTGCTTGCGTGGGAATTTTTGCAGCAAAACTTATTTCCACCTTGAACAACTTCATGTGTTTTGTGCTTTTTCATGCGCCAAGTTCAAAACTAAACCACAAAATGCCTCATATTTCTGACACCCTTTTAAACGAATTTCAGAGTAATGCTCCAAAATCTTTTGCATGTTTTAAGTGATGTCAAACTTTTTAATCCTCATTTCAATGCAAGATGCTTATGTGAAAAGGGAAAAGGGTCTAAACAATGAAAATGAAGCCTAAGAAACAAAATATTATCAATACTGTGGCAAACAGAAATAAAATTACAAATATTCAGATATCAATGATCAAAACTCCTCCTATCAAAAAGCCGTGAGATGTCCTGAATGTTACCCATGTCGAGTAGACTTCGAAAATGGTGATGATGCGAGAAGATATATAACACATCTATGTCATATCCCCAAGAGAGTTACCCGTCATATCAACTACCTGAGCCGCCCTTTGTGGGTTTTCAACTCAAGTCCTTATTTGGTTTCAAAACGCCCTTTACGGGTTTTCATTTTGAACCCCCATTTTCTTTCTTCTTCTTTTTCCTTTTTTTTTCTTTTTTTCATTAGACATAATACTTTTTGACTGAATCTGAATTTATAGGGCTCTGGAGTTTGTCTCCATCCATTTCATCCAAAATTAATGCTCCACCTGAGAAAATCTTTGTTACAATGTAAGGTCCCTCCCAATTTGGTGCCCATTTTCCTCGAGAATCACTTTGGATTGACAACTTCTTCTTTAACACGAAATCGCCTTCTTAGAATTCTCTTGGGTGAACTTTCTTCTCATGTGCCCTTATCATCCTTCTTTGGTACATCTGGCCATGACATAATACCTTCAACCTCTTTTTATCAATTAAATTCAGCTAGTCGTATCTTACCTGGATCCATTATGACTCTTCCAATTTTGCCTCTATTAAGACACTGAGTGAGGGCATCTATTGGCAATACTGCTTCTACTCTATATACCAGCGAAAATGGTGTTGCCCCGGTGGACGTTCGTACTGCAGTTCGATATGCATATAAGGCAAACGATAACTTCTCATGCCAGTCTTTATATGTATTGACCATTTTTGTGACTATCTTCTTGATGTTCTTATTTGCAGCCTCCACTACTCCATTCATCTTCGGGCAGTATATCACAGAGTTGTGATGCTTGACATTGAACTGCTTACAGACTCCTGCTATCATCTTGTTATTCAGATTGGAGGCATTATCTATAATGATACTTTCAGGCAAGCCATATCGACAAATGATTTCCCTTTTTAGGAATTTGCAAATCGTAGATCTAGTGACGTTTGCATACGAGGCCGCTTCAACCCACTTTGTGAAGTAGTCAATGGCTACCAGATTAAATCAATGTCCATTAGATGCCTATGGATGAATCTGACCGATGACATCTATGCCCCACATGAATATGGCCAAGGAGCTTACATGACATGGAGTGACTAAGGAGGTGTATGAACCTTATCAGCATAAATCTGGCACTTGTGGCATTTGCGAGAATAATTGATGCAATCCCCTTCCATAGTCGACCAATAATATATGAAGCGCATGATTCTTCTAGCAATGGTGAAGCCATTAGGGTGAGTTCCACAAACTCCCCCATGAACCTCTTATAGGACCAGCTAAGCTTCTCTTGCATCCACGCATCTCAAAAGCACCTGATCTTGACTTCTCTTGTACAAAATTTCTCCATCAAGAACATACCTCGATACCAATTTCCTAATCATTTTCTTCTCATTTTCAGTTGCCTAGGGCAGGTATTGCTGCGACTTTATATACTACAAAATGTCATAGTACCACGGTTGGCCATCTACTTTTTCTTCCACGTCATAACAATGAGCCGGGGAATCTAACATTTGCAATTTGATAAGTATCATCCTAGAGCTTTCACTTGCTTTAAACATGGTGGCTAAAGTGGCTAAGGCATCAGCCATCTGGTTATCTTCTCTGGGAGATACTTAAAGGTGATCTCATCAAATTCTTTGGTTAATTCAAGGACCAACTTGTGATATCACATCAGCTTTGCATCTTTTGTCTCCCATTCACCTCGTATCTGATAGATAACCAGTGCCGAGTCTCTAAAAACTTTCAGATTGCATATCTTCCTTTCGATGGCCTCCCCTAGCCCTAATATGCAAGCCTCATATTCTGCCATATTATTGGTGTAGAAGAACTTCAAACAACTAGTGAAAGGGTAATAATCCCTTTTCCGGTGAAACCAAAACTGCCCCAATTCCACGTCCTAATGCATTTGCAGCACCATCGAAGTTCAAGATCCATGATTCCATTGGAGCCTCAACATCCTCCAAAATACACATCAGCTCTTCATTAGGGAAATTAAAATTTAACGCCTCATAGTCATTAGAGGCACGACTTGCCAAAAATTCAGCTATGACACTTCCCTTTACTGATTTCTGGTTTACGTATTGGATATCAAATTCTGATAGCAGCATCTGCCAACATGCTAATTTTCCCGACAGGGATGGAGCTTCCATCATGAACTTTAGTGGATCCATCATTGAAATTAACCATGTAGTATGATATAACATATATTGCCTTAGCCTTTTAGCTGCCCATACCAAAGCGCAACATAATTTCTCTATTGAGGAGTATCTGGTCTAGCAGTCGGTGAACTTCTTGCTCAGGTAATATATTGCCTTCTCTTTCTTTCCAGTTTCATCATGTTGTCCCAGCACACAACCCATAGAGTTTTCATACACCGTTAGGTATAGAATCAATGGTTTCCTGGAAACTGGTGGTACTAGCACATTAGGATTAGTTAACTGTTCTTTGATTCTTTCTAAGGCTGACTGGCATTCTTCATTCCATGTACCTGGGTTATTCTTTCTGAGTAGGCTAAACATTGGATCGCATTTATCAGTTAGCTAGGAGATGAAACGGACAATGTAGTTTAACCTTCCCATGAAACCCTAAACCTCCTTCTATGTTTGAGGTGGTGGGAGCTCTTGTATGGCCTTAATCTTGTCTGGATCAATCTCAATTCATCTTCTATTCAACACAAAGCCTAATAACTTCCCTGATGTAACCCTAAATGTACATTTATTTGGGTTAAGCTTTAGTTGGATTTTCCTCAACCTTTTGAAGAGTTTCTCTAAGTTTACCAAATGCTCCTCTTCAGATCAAGATTTGGCGATCATATCGTCCACATATACTTCTATCTCTCGATGCATCATGTCATGGAAAAAAGCAACCATGGATCTTTGGTAAGTTGCCCCTGCATTGTTTAGACCAAAGGGCATTACCTTCTAACAAAAGGTTCCCCAAAGTGTTATAAAGGTGGTTTTTTCCATATCTTCTGGCATATTTTAATCTAGTTATACCCGAAAAACCTATCCATGAAAGAGAAAAGGGAGTGTCCAGTTGTGTTGTCCATTAATGTGTCAATATGTGGTAACGAGAAATTGTCTTTGGGGCTTGCTCTATTGAGGTCTCTGTAGTCAACGCACATACGTACTTTTTTCATCTTTTTTAGGAACTGGGACGACGTTAGCCACCCATTCCAGATATTTTGCTACTTCGAGAAATCCTAAATCAAATTATTTCTTCACTTTCGTCTCTAATTTTTAGGAGCATCTCAGCTTTCATCCATCTAAGCTTCTGCTTCACAGGCTCGCATCCTTCCCTTATAGGAAGCCAATGTATAACAATATTAGTATCAAGACCAGGCATGTCTTGATATGACCAGGCAAAAATATCTTTGAATTCTTTTAGGAGCTCAATCAGGCTTTGTCAAGTACTAGCTGTGATGGTGGTGCCAATCTTCATCTCGCGTCTTTCTTCTTTTGTGCCAAGATTAGAATTTCCAACTCTTCCTTATGGGGTAGAATCTGTTTCTCCTCTCATTCTACCATTCTGAGCAGATCACTGGGCAAGTCATATTCTTCTTCATCGCCAACATTCTCGATTTCTTCTAGGCACAAAGGTAGTTCAAAATCAACCTCAGGGTCAGACTTGGAATCGTTTAAATTATTGATATCTGAAGACCTGCAAAGGAAAGGGGGAGGAATATATACAAAGAAAAGAGATGCACAAATGAATGGAATGAATTATTTTAGTTTTTACTTTTCTTTGAGTTTTACTTATGAAAAGAGTTTGCCACACAAGATTTGCTGGAAGAAAAAGATGCATCTTTATTGAAATTCAAATTATAAGTTTGGACATAGACCCTTTATATAAGATTCCTAATTGCCTTCGGTTCTAAAGGCAAAAGGGTAGGTTCTGAGAATTACTCTAAAACAATCTCAAAGACTATAGGAATATCTTTAGTAGTCCAGTTGTCAAGCTTAGAGCAGGGGCGAATTATGGATAGGTATTTGTTCTCTCCTTCCTCGTCCGTTATAGCGTTGATGCTCAGCTTCTTAAATGCTTCACATAGGTCATTCCTTCCTTTCTTTTCCTTGTTAACTTGGGCATATAAATCCAGAAAGCCTCCGGATCTAAAATTATGACTCAAGGGTGGGAATTTCATAGGCCCCCACTCAATTTCTTCCCCTTTCAATCTTGCCCTCATTCTTTCTTGGTGTTTCTTGAGCTATGCCCTTCTTTGCCAATGGTTGGGTTTGAAACCTAGCCCAAATCAGTTATTCTTGGTAGGGATAACCACGGGATATAACCTCCCTTGGCGCCTCTTCCCAAATCCTTTTCCAGCTTCAGCTCCTTTTCCAAGTGTTTACTTCACCTGCATTTTTGCGTATCTGGATAATTCTAGTTCTGATACTTTGCTTCCTTCGGTGACAAAGGTTGCATTGACTAGCTCTAGTGTCCTAAAATGACACTCGAGTGCACCCTTATTGACCTCGATGTAGGGTGCATCAGTGGCTACTATGCAATGATTTCTTCCTCTGCACCGATTGTTACTAGCTGTCCATCAATCAAAAATTTTAACTTCTAATATAAAGTGGAGGGGAGCGCTCCTGCTGTATAAATCCATGGACACCTAAGAAAATAGTTGTAACTGGGTTTTATGTCCATGACCACAAACGCTACTTCAAAAGTTGATGCTCCAATTTGCAAAGGTACTTCAATTCTTCCTATCACCCTCCTCTGTGTCCCATCAAATGCTCTCACGGTGTTATGATAAGCCCTTATATGCAAGCTGTCTATTGGTAGCTTCTTTAATGTTGCCAATGAGAGAACATTTAGGGCTGACCCATTATCAATTAAGACACCTGGCAACATGTATCATTTGCATCTTGTGGAAATATTCAGGGCCTTGCATGATCCTTTCCCTCATTCAGGTATTTCCTCGTCATTGAAAGAAATGAAATTATTCACAGCAATATTACCAACCAGCATATCCATCTTGTCGGTCGAAATCTCTTTTGGCACGAACGTTTGATTTAGAATCTTCAGCAAGGCCTCATGGTGACCCTCGGAACTTAGTAGCAGAGATAACATAGAAATTTGAGCTGGGAGCTTGTAAAGCTGCTCCACCACACTGTACTCACTGTGTTTGAGTATCTTTAGAAATTCTTAAGCCTCTGACTCCTTGAAAGGCTCATGATACACTGGTGGCTTCTCTTTAAAGAAATATCTTTCGTCATCTTTCTCTGGCTCTTCAGCAGTAGCTTTTCCCTATGCCGCATCTCTATCTTCTACTGTCGGCAAGGAATACAATCTTCCACTCCTTGTGAAGTGGTTTACTTCATTCACTGGTTCTTCCTTCGTCTGATCCCCAGCTGATAATTCTTATGGAGTTGTTACTGAGCATGCATAGTTCTAAGGGGCCTGCTTGCTATCCTTGTTTGGAAATGGAGCTGGTGCCTTAATTACTAGTCACGGGGTCACACCCTTCGTGGGATCATTTACTCTAGCCTTGGACTTGATAACCAAAGGCTTCATCCCTGTATAATCTTTCCTTGGGTTTGCCTCTTCTGCTGCACATACATCCATCATATGTTTATTGTTTTCTCTCTCGAAAAACTCAAGCTCCTTACTATCCATCTTAGCCTAAACTAGGCGTTTGAATTCCGAGGAGCATTCAATCTCATGTCCTCATGCTTTATGGTACTCGCAATATAATTCATCTTAAACCATCATCTCTTAGGCCTCTCCTTCTAACATCCTAGTTGCAACCATTTGGGTCCACACCCATTTCATTGATGCCCTAACTTCAACAACATACCTCTTGACCCTCTTGTCCTCTTCTTCAATGATGGCATTCACTCTTGCCTTCTGGTGATTTGGCAGGGGGTTTCCTTTCTCTTTAGACGTGTCAAATGATAACATGCCTGATTTCCTTAGATCATTTACCACTATTTTAAATGCGGTACAATTTTCAATTGTGTGCCCTCTAATACCTGCATGGTATTTGCATTGCGCCATTTCATTGTACCATGCGGGGTACGAAGGTGAGAAAGAAGGAACATGGCGTGGTAGTACCATCTGAGACTTAATCAGTTCATTGAACAATTCTGCATATGCCATTGGGATTGGATGAAAGTATGGCTTTAAGTTCCCTTGATATATTCGCTCTTCCTTCGGTGAACTTGTCGCAACAGGGGCTAGAGTTGAAGCATCAGGCTTATTGAAAACTACCCATTTGAATAATCGGGGTTGTAGACATTGGTTGCATTGACCTCACTCTCCCTCTTCTTGTAGGGTTTCTTTGTTTCTCCTCCATCCAATTTTCCACTCTTGACAGCTACCAAGATTAACTCACCATTCATTAACATGTCTGCGAAGCTTTTGGTTGCGTGATTTATCATACAATCATAAAATGAACCTTTCAAGGTTTCTACAGACATCAGGGTGATTTCATTCTCAAGCAATGGCAGCTGAACCTAAGCAGCTACATCCCTCCACCTTTGCGTGTATTGATGGAAACTTTCATGATGCTTTTGTTCCATCCCTTGCAGGACCAGTATGGTTGGGACCATGTCAGTGACATGTTTGTATTGCTCACTAAAGGCTCTCGATAGATCAAATATTGATCCGACACAACTACGTATACCAACGTAGAGCTGACCCCACTAAGCTATCCTGGAAGCAATAAGTAGCTTATTGTTGTCCAGGTACATTGACATCTTCGTACAGTACATGGTTAGATGTGCTGATGGGCATGTGGTTCCATTATACTTCTCAAAATCAACGACCTTGAATTTCGGGGCACCACCAAATCTGTCACCAAACTCAGCTCCCTAGCATCCACTCCACCATGAATGCTTTCTTCTTAGAAAGATTTGATCATTCCTTCAAGCCTCTCATATCGATCCTCCCACTTTTTTTGGCCTTAGACTTATCAGTAACTTCATCGAGGTTGGGCACCTCATAATTGTGAGCCCCCTCAGTTCTGGCTTTTGACTCATTCTAGGTGGAGGTTTCAACAACATGGGAAGATATCTTAACCTTTGGTGTAGAAGATTCTTTCTGTATTCTAGGATGGATGAAGGTCATTCCCTGGAATCGGGGCAGCACATTGGTTTCTTTACCAGCTTTTGTTGCACCTGGGTCCTTGAACCCTAGCATGGCCGCACTTGAACTGACCGTCTTTCTGTGAGCTATCTTAATTTCCTATTTTAAATCAATCTCTATCCTATCCAGCTGATTTTGGGTGCTCTTGTTGTTAACTTCTGAGGTTGCTGCTTTGTCTTCCATTGCTTTCGTTTGTGACCGTATCCTGTACTTGTGGGATGTTTTGGCTATTTTGACATTTTTTCATTTTTATACTTAAGTTAGTGTCTTGCTATGTTATGAATGCATGCAATGCAATGCGAAACCCAAAAGAGAACAACAAAACAAACAAAAGAATGATGCAAATGCATGAATGCAAATAAAAGAACATTGGTTCAATGAAATATCTGCTTTTAGAAACAGCTTTATTGAATGTCAAAAGGTACTTATTACATCAACTCTCCATATTTTTTACAAATATTTTTCAGCACGAACTCCTAATTCCTTGACTTCTTCAATTAGCCACATAAGCCTTGGTCCCACCTCCCATACTGGTTTGATGTACTGACGAAGAGCTGCAGCTTCGGTGGCTAGCATCACCACATGTCGAGCTACGTCTTGAACTTGGGTCATGACAGTCCTATCAAATTCATCTCATTATTGGAACCTTCGTGCATTATCTCTGAGACGCGTAAACCAGTAATCATTGCCTCCATCATCTATATCCTTAAGGACCAAGATCTTCGTTATGTATTCTTGAATGATGTTGTCCATTTCTTCCACTTGCTCTCTTAGGGAATCATTCTCATTCAAGCTAGTTTGGAGTTCTGAGTAAATATGATCATTCTATAACTTTTGGAGGGACTGGTTCATGACATCCAGCTTGTCTTGCAATTCGGCAACGAAATCCTAGCTTTGCTTCAACTTCTTACAGGTCTCATCATATGCTACCTATAATTCAAGCAGACGGTTCTTATTGTCTTGGGCTTTCCTTTATTTGAGTATCTGTATGGCCTATGGCGTACCAGTATGGGGGTTAAAGATTTTCTAAATCTTTCATTTAATGATTCGACCGTTGCCTTGTTAGTTCTTGGAACCATAATTTTTTAAAACAATTACTCGTACCGATACACCTATAGACGTATCAATACAATCTTTTAACCAAATGTTCCAAGGATTCCAATGAGAAAAATGGGTATCGATATGGTACGGCCCGTACCATTACCCCTTGTAAATCTTTCACTCTATATCGATACACCCTTATGTGTACCGGTACCCTTTTGTTGCAATAGCTCTTTCTTCTTATGGCAGGTACCGATACGACTACACATGTACCGATACCCAGTTGTTCCAGAAAACATTTATTGCGGGAAAAATGCAGCCCAACGATTATAATCAATATCCCAACCACCCAAATGAATAGAAATCAATGACGGGGTATAAAATCAAGTCTCCAAAGCTTCTTCAACAAGTCTAAAGCATTCAAGTACACATCCAACATCTTTGAGCCTTATTTGTCAAATCTTGTAAACTCACTTGAGTGTTCTTCATTATAATCTTTTTATTCAAGTGTGTGGGGTTGAGTGATCATTAATTGTGCAAACAAACTACCGTGTGAGGTTTCTTAGTTTGTTAAATTTGTAATTCTTTATTTGAGAGTGTTCTTAATGTGTTGGGGTATAAACCCTAAGGGAGTTGTAAGGTTATCTCCTTGAGCCTCAAAAGGAAAGAAAATCTTGTGGATTTGAGAAATCCTTAGTGTAGATAGCTAAGGTAGTGGATGTAAACCTTATTGAGAAGGTTGAACCACTCTCAATCTCTTGTGTCATATTTTTTTTCTTTTGCAATTATCTCCACCAAATTTTTATTTGCCCATTCACCCCATCTAGGACATTTGTATTGATTGTTCATCCCAATAGATAGGTTCGGGTACCCTTGAATAGAACAAAATTCACATGCGTGAGAATTTAAGAAGTCCACCCCATTAATGCCATGCGGATAACCATAGCGAACTAGAATTCATGTTGTTAGGCCTTTTGTTGTTAATCCGCTTTGGTGTGTTATTTATTTACTTTATATAAATTATTCATTATATCTGTTAATAACTTTTTTCTTGTTTTGTTTTGTTTGTTTGTTTATCTTCGTGTATATTTGCGGTATTTTCATATGAAGTGTTGATTCAAGAACAGTCCAATTTTGAAGGATTTTGTAATGGAAGAAAGAGTCCATAATAACGAGTTGAAGAATCACGAAGTTTAAGATTGATCAGAAGATGAGCAAAGGTTGACCTAGTTACCGGTGGAAAAGGAACCTAGGTTTGTTTATTTGTGCCCTATATGGTAGTTATTTTCTTTTCTCGTTGTAATGAGACTTGATCTTTGTTATGGAAAGTTTTTTAGTGAGGATGTTCATCGATCAACACATCTTTGCATCCGTCCTTGCATTTTATATATTAATTGCTTTTTTTTAAATTAACTCATTGTCATACATATGATACATTGCATACATCGTTAAAATTAATTGCAGGAAGTATCATTAGAGAAATTGTAATCTCAATTTGCATTCATTTTGCCCTCTTACAGGACCCATATGCAAACTAGAATGATGGATGATTGAATGGCCAAAATGGAGCAAAGACGAAAGGAAATTGAAGACCGCTTAGATAGAATCGAACAAAATATGAAGGATTAGTTTGCTCAATCTCAAATCACTATATTGTTTGGGATTAGAGCTACCAATAAAGACAAGATTTCGAATGAGTAGTTGCTTTTTTAGACCAGTTGGAGTTTTGGAGCGAGAGGAGTATGTCTTGTTCATGTTTAAGAAAAAATAAAAAGAAAAGAAAGAAAAAAAAGGAAAAAAAGAGAAAGAAATGGAAAAGAAAAAAGAAAAAACAGAAACAAAATGAGGAGCTTTTTTCATGTTTACTTGTTTTGATTTTAATGAAAGAGACATTCATATTAATTTCATTTGACAAACATTTTATACTTTGTTTTTTTAAAAAATATTTCTTTTATTCTTTATTATGGGCTAGTTTTTGTTTTCCCAAACATATATGTATATACCTTTTGCAAGAATGACTTTAATTCAAATTTAAAAATCAATGTTGTGAAGGTACTGCAAATGTGAACACCCTATGTTCTATTTAGGCCAAGGGAAGGATAACAAAGAGTGTACATGAATAATGAGAAATCTTATAGAGTGAATTTTCCTTTCAGGCATTGCTGTTCAAGGTCTTTGAATGAAGTGATAACCCTAAAACATCTACCACCTGAAGATTGATTTTGATATCCATGCATGGGAGGACATTTAACATTCCTTCATTTCCACTCAGGCAAGATACATGACTTTTTACAAAACAATCACTAAAAATAGTTTTAAATATTTACATTTTGGTCACTAGCCAAAATATCCATTTTTCAAAATTGACTTCACCAAAAAATCTATATATTAAATAATTATTTTTAGATATTTTCCCAATTATTTTCTCACTCAAAAAATTTAATCCAATTTTAATCCCGAATCTGACTCGAATCTCTAACCCAGTCCATCGGACTGTCTAATCAGCCTATAAACCGCTAGGCCCAAAACCGGGGCGTTACAACTCTCCCCCACTTAGGAAATTTCGTCCTCAAAGTTTTTACCTAAAGGAAACAAATGCGGAAATTGTTTCAACATGTCCGCTTTGCTCTCCCACGCGGCCGCCTCAACTGCCAGTGTTACCACAACACCTTTACAAGTTCAATCATCTTACTACGAAGAACTTTACTGCTAGAATCAAGGATCTCTACTATTTCCTCATCATAGGAAAAATCTGATTGCAATACGATATCCTCCACCGATATAACATGCGATGGATCTGAGCGATATCTCCCCAACATCAATACGTGAAACACATCATAAATCTTCTCCAACCTAGGAGGTAATCTCAAACGATAAGCAACATGACCCACTTGCACCACAACCTCATACCATCCAATAAACCTCGGACTAAGCTTACCCTTACGTTCGAACTGCATCACCTTCTTCCAAGGCGACACTTTCAAGAACACATGATCACCAACCGCATATTCAATCTCTCTACACTTCAAATTCGCGTAGGATTTCTGACGATCTAAAGATGCTTTCAAGTGATCACAAGAGCTTCACTTTCTCATTCGTATCCATTAACACATCCAGCAAGGAAACATACTTTTCTCCCGCCTCAACCCAACACAAAGGTATACGACACTTCCTACTGTACAAGGCTTCATAAGGAGCCATTTGTATACTAGCCTGATAACTGTTATTATAAGCAAACTCTCACAAAGGCAACTGTTTCTCCCAGGTTCCTTAGAACTCAATGATACAACATCTCAGCATATCCTCCAAAACTTGAATCACACGTTTAGACTGACCATCCGTTTCAGGATGATACAAAGTACTGAAATTCAACCGTGTACCCAAAGCTCGATTCAAACACTTCCAAAACCTTGTTGTAAACCGTGGATCTCTATCCAAAACTATGGACTTAGGCACACCGTGCAAATGCACAATCTCGAAAATATACAAATTTGCCAACTTATCCAAATTATACGTCGTATGCACGGCACAAAATGTGCACACTTCGTAAATAGAACAACAATCATCCAAATGGAATCCTTCTTAGTTGGCGTTAACGGCAACCCAGGCACAAAATCCATGGTGATTCTCTCTCACTTCCATTATGGTATCCTCAATGGTTGCAACAACCCAGAAGAAAAGTGATGTTCAGCTTTAACACTCTAGCACACCATGCATCTAGTAAGAAAATCAGCTACATCTTTCTTTAAACCAACCCAATAGTACTCTCCTTTCAAGCCTTGATACATCGTAGTACTACCGAGATGCATAGAAAAATGACTAGCATGAGCCTCTGTCAAAATGGTACGCCTCAACTTATTATCATTAGGCACCACTATCCGATCTTTAAAACACAACACCTTGTAATCATTAAAATGAAAAATTGTCATTTTCTCATCCATGGTATCCTTAACATGCAGTACCAACGCATAATCATAAGGTTGCTTTTTTTTAATCAACTGTGACAAAGATGGCTTTACTTGCAACTCGGCCAACAAACCTCCATCCCGCGTCACACTCAACCGCGCAAACATCACCCTCAACTCCACCGTAACTTTCCTACTCAAAGCATTGGCTACAATGTTAGCCTTACCTAGATGATACTCAATCGTCGAATCATAATCCTTAAACAACTCCAACCATCTACGTTACCTAAGATTCAAATCCTTTTGAGTCATCAAATATTTTTAACTCTTATGATCCGTGTACACAACACACTTATCACCATAGAGATATTGTCTCCAAATTTTCAACGCAAACACAACTGTGGAAAGCTCAAGATCATGCGTAGGATAATTGCGCTCGTCCACCTTCAATTGTCTAGATACATAAGCCACAACTTTTCCTTCTTGCATCAACACATAACCCAAGCCCAAGTACGATGCGTCACTATAAACCACAAACTCCTTACCTAACTCAGGTTGAATCAAGATAGGAGCTTTCGTCAAAGCCTCAATGAACTTTTCAAAAGCCCATTGTCTATCCTTCGTCCACTCAAAATGGACATTCTTTTGCAACAACTTGGTTCAAGAAGTAGCAATCTTCGAAAAACCATCCACAGACCTACGATAATAACCCTCCAAGCCAAGAAAACTTCAAACCTACTGCACTGACTTAGGTGACTTCCAACCTATCACCGCCTCAATCTTATGTGGATCAACCTGAATTCCATCAGCTAACACAACATGACCAAGGAAAACAACCTCCCTATGCCAAAACTCACATTTGCTCAACTTGACATACAACTGATTATCCAACAACGCCGGAAGCACAATTCGCAAATGTCTATCATGACCCTCTTTAGTATGAGAGTACACAAGGATATCATCAATAAACACGACCACAAATTGATCCAAAAACTCATGGAACACCTGATTCATCATATCCATGAACACAACAGGGGCATTAGTCAAACCAAACGACATCACCAAGAACACATAATGCTTGTAGCTCGTACGAAAAGCAGTCTTAGGCACATCCACATCTTTCACCTTCATAATATTCAGACCTCAAATAAATCTTAGAAAACATTGATGCACCTCTAAACTGATCGAACAAATCATGAATCTGTGGCAAAGGATACTTATTCTTAATCATCAACTTGTTCAGTTGCTGGTAATCAATGCACATCTGCATCATGCAATCATTATTTTTCAAAAACAACACCGGTGCACCCCATGATGAAACACTAGGCCTAATAAACCCTCGATCAAGAAACCCCTGAAGTTGAGTCTTTAACTCCTTCAACTCTTCAGAGCCATGCAATAGGGAGCAATAGACACTGGAGCTGTATTCACATACAACTCAATGCCAAACTCAACCTCTCTACTCGTGGGCAAACCCGACAACTCCTCCAAAAAAACACACTGAAACTCACATACCGTATGGATGTCCTAAACACACACTTCCTTCAATCCTAGATTCGTGACATAGGATAGGTATGCTTGACATGTAACACCTCTTTCCCAGCCTGGTAGAGAACTGGGTCGGAGTATGCTACCGATAAACTAAACGGTGGTCGATGTGATAATTCCATATAATAAGCAATGCCATTAGGCCTAACATTCGAGAATAAGTATTACACAATTTCAATAATCTATTACGAGCCTATGATTATCCAATTAGGACCAAATTATAATATTTACAAGTTTTAGGGACTTAATCCTAATTTAAGTAATTTAGTGGTCTTTTTCCAAAATTAACCTTACCAAAATGAAATTCATCATTCAAACAACGAGCGTACAAAGTTTCATACTATTCGGAGTTCATATGCCTATTCAATTAAGCCATGCAATTATTAGTGACCATTTTGTAAATAATACAAAACTAGGTTCTTCATCTTTTAACAGATTTAATTGTCACCGTACCAGTACCCTTATAGCCATATCGGTACGCTTTAACCTAATTTTCAAATTCCAGATTTAAAGTATTAGGTTTGTATCGGTACGGTTAATGCTCTACCGATACTAATTGGCCACGTTGACCACGTATCGATACGCCTTGACCCCATATCGATACCATTTTTTACACCCAAATTCCAGTAGCCAAAATCTGTATCGATACGCCTAGGCCATATCGATACGCCCATTGTCGACCATCATTGACCTAACCAAATATGCAAGGTCGTATCGATATGCCATCAACCGTATCGATACGGCCTACCTTGTAATGACAGATTCTTGCTGGTTTTTATTTGATTTAACCTATAAGAAAATATCCAAATACAATGAAATTTTACCAGTAAGGTTTATACTTTATAAACTACTAGCATGCCAAATTTCATGTTAATCCGAATTCATTTACTATGTTTTCACCTTTTAGAGCCAAATGTGCAACATTATCCATTTTTAGTCATTTTCAAAAGGTCATTTAGGGCCTTGGTTACTATTACAAGGTAAGCATAACTTATACACATCAAAAGAGCCATACTTGACTAGTGTAGACACTTTTCCACCATTCTAGGAGTCTATAAGGAAAGATACATTACTTTAGCCTCGATGGTGACTTATCCAAAAAGCTTCTCTGGCTCTGATCTCAACCTCTTGGCTTCTTAGCTTGAGAATGCATGGAAGATGAATGCATTAGATTTACATAGTCTAAGTGAGGTAGTCACAAATAATACATAAGCTTAAAATTCAATGCATCATGCATAGTTAACATAAAAAATAGCAATATCAACAACAAACATTATTTCTCATAGTCAATGCTCAATATCATAACTTGTTTCCAGATCTTATCAATAGTCCCAACACATATATCACATATCATGCCAAGATGTCCAAGGGCTTTTCCTTATTAAGCATTTCTTATACCGAGGATGAGCCTTAGCTTCAATAATTCGATAGCAATACTCATAATCAATAACAATGACAATAGCAATGAGAAATGATTCCGAAAACAATAACAATAATCAATCTTTCATACACCATATTTCAATGACGACAACTACTTCAATAACCATGCTCAATGACAATGACTACAATAATGACTATTTCAATGATGCACGACCAATGATCAATGCTTCAATGTTACAATGACAACAACAATGATGAAATCAATGACATTGATCGATCACAGTAACTATAACAATATATATAACAATATCGACAATCAATATTCAATGCAATACCCTACCTCCACTTACCCATGGAGTCCACTAAGTAATCTGATGTAATATCCCTTATAGATAACATTAGCAAAACTATAATCAAGGAAAATAGATTCAGGAAAGGCACCTGGCCTAATCCCAAGACTTCAACTACACTCACCGATACTTCCAAAGCTTTCAAGGCTCCCGGATAAAAATGCCCTTATTCCCAGCCTTCGATGGAGATGACGAATGATCGTTCTCCACTTCTCGAGCTAGCTGAAGCAATAGAAACTCGTTAAAATCACAAAATGGTATCATAATCAACACAACGATATCTCAAATTGATGTATAAGCTTAAGATAGCTAATAACTATCAATTTTCCATGGATTACCAAAAACCCTAGCTTAAAATTAAGCTTAGTTTAACCATGGATATCATCAATAAAGGGAGGATTAAAGCTTACCTAATTGACAACAACAATTTGATATCGATAAACCAAAGAAAACTCAAGCTTAAGGCCAAGCTTCAATGTAGGTGCTAGCTTAGAGGTTGAACACAATGAAGACAAAGGAGGTGCTTGCTTCCTATATCAATCGGGTAAGTTTTCTACCTCCTTTTCATTCTTTTAATTACTTGTGCTAACAAGGCTTTCCTTCCCTTGAAGGAAGCTCATCAATGAATCCCATGTAAGTGGTGATTAATCATGGGGATGGGCTAATCGCAAGGTTAGTCCCTCAACCTTCCACACTTTAGACTTCTACCCACTAGACTTTCACCTTTTATAATTTAGTTACTAAACAATTTTTAATATAATCAATAAGGTCCTTAATTAATAAATTGACTCTATTAGAGTCCAATATCATTACAATTCGACCTCGCGGTCAAATTCAATACAACATTTGGACCTTTCTGATGTAGGGTTTCTGATCGCTGGAACCCAATTTTGACTAGACTAGTTTTTGGGGTGTTACATGACATCTAGAATCCATCAAACAAATCGCTTCCAAAGCATAAATAACATTGGACAAGAACATAGCATTCTCCCCCACGATTACCACCTCGTAATCATCAGCAAGTTTCAAGGTAACTCACTTGGTTTCAAAATCAACCACAACTCTATGTTTCGACAACCAATCCATACCCAGGATTACATCAAAAGCGTGAAATGGCAACTCCATCAAATCAACTGTAAACTCATGACCTTGAACAGTCAAAGAACATCTCCTAAACAACCTTCTTGTAACAACTGTTTTACCAAAGGAACTTGTTACTTGCATTCCCACATCCAACACCTCAATAAGTATATTAAGCAAATACGCATGCTCACGCAAGATATATGAATGTGTAAAAGGATCAAAAACTTAGAATCCTTAAGGAGTTATTCTACCTAAACATTTTTATTAGAGTTTCCACTCAGTTGGGATAATTTTAATGAGTTTTAATTAAAGATTAAATGAATTTAATAAAAGGTGAGGTGTTATTTCCTAAAAACCAATTTGACGTAACTTTCTTTCTCTCAAAATATTTTTAGCCAAACACTCTATTTTTCATCAATGAGTTGAGGTAATACTCTTGATTTCTTAAGTTTGTTAGTTCTAATGGAATCATTAATCTTGTTTTAAAAAATCTCATTGTTATCTTTTTTTTTTCGAGAACATGAAACATTTAACTGAGAGCAAATTCATCGATTAGAGGTAAGGTTCGTTATTCTCCTTTAATGATTGTTTTTTTACTGAAATTTCAAAGTTATTGTTCCTTTATATATGTTTTCTAATGAGTTTTAATAATATAATTATGGAAATTGGTTTAATTAATGTTTAATTGATGTGATTTCAAATTAGATATGTTTTGCTGAGTTCTTGATTGATTTCAATCATGCTTTTGATGTTATATGATATTAATAGATTTATTTTGACATTGGAATCCTAAAGCTACGTGAATCTCTAATTTTCTAGGTTGATAGAAATGAGTTTTTGAGGAGTTGTGGAGGTTTAATGTGTGCTGGAGATATAAGGTTGTTGTTAGGTTGTTTTTGGATGTCAATTGAAGTTAATTGATGGATTAAAACTTTGCGTCTTGGATGGGTTAAGTGTGGAGGATGTTTGATGTTATTTTCGGTAGTTTTTGAAGGTTTCGACTAGAGTTTGAAAATGATCATTGTTGTTTTGTTGTGGCTAGTTTATTGTTTTGTTGTTCCTGGTTTATGAATTCATTTTGATGCATTGAATCCCCTGTTTTGTATGGTAAAACTAGGGGAGATTGATCCTCAAGCTTGAAGCATTGCTTCGAAAGCTTTTGAAGGGTGTTTTGCATCGGCGAGCGAGGCATTGCATTGTCGGTGAGTGAGAATGTGGATTTCAAATTTGAAATGATTTAAAGGTGATATGTGGGAGTTTAAACTTAGCTTGAAATATTGGTTTAAACTCAAAAGTAAGTATAAAGAGATTTCTCCCTTGGCCGTGCTTTTATGAAATATGTTTTGTGCACTTGTTTTGAATTACATGGTACCTGCTGTTCAAGCATATTTTTGAGTATTTTATGTACTGATTTTAATCATGAAATGATGATGGATGCACGTGGTAAGTGATCCATGTAAGTATGTGTTATACTTGTTTAAAAGCATGGTTTGTTGCTTTGGAAATGGTTTTGTTTTGGTGCATATAAAAACAATGAGGTACATGGTCAATAATGAATTATATTGGCAAGTGATGTGGTTAAAATGTTAACGGATATTGTTGGCCGGCCATAGGATTGATAGTGCACTCTAAAAAGTCACCTTGGATGTCGAGAGGTTTATACGGTATACTGAATACTCCATCCAAGTACCCTAATGGTTAAAGGGCTATATGGTACCGAAAACTCTCATTAGTGGATTATGCATCTAACCGATGAATGGGGTTGGTGTCCCTGGGTTGTTAGTGGTACCATAATTCTGGTTGAGATGGCATGAAGTGTTGAGAGGACACTTGTTGATGTGAGCACATCAACACCATATGATCCAGAGGTCATGCCAATAGGACCTATTCTCGATCTAAGGCTAAGTTATTCAGGGAAGTTATTTCACTTAAATGCATTGAAACTTCCAACTTATTTCTCAATGTTTCAGCCTTAGATAATAAGTTCTTCAATGTGTTACATGCTGATATGTGACATATTAAGTACTTATACTTAGTATATATTTATATGCATATTATTTACTAAGTTAAGTGTGTTTATATTATGTTTTCCAGTATTTATATGTGTTTATTTTGTTTTTACAGTAGCACAATAAAACGTGGTTGCTAAGGACTTTCCAACAAGCTTGATTAAAGCTCATCAATACGTGTGTAGCTCAACTCAGCTCAAAATAATCCACAAGCATGTTTTTCAGCTTGTTTCAGCTCTAACACTCCAAATCAGCTCAATTCAGCTCAACTCAAGATCAACTAGCTCACATTCAGCTCCAGTAGCTCAACTCCAACTAATGAGTCCAAGGGTAGCTCAAACTTGGAGGGACATGTGCCTACACCTAGGAGAGTGTCCCACAGCAAGGTGCATCAAGCTATAAGCTTCACCAAGCTTCCTCATACATGGCAGCCTTGGCACACATGTGTGTGCATGCTTGGCAGATTTGAACTCCTTTTTCCTCCATTTTTACATGGCCGACCAACCATGGATAAGAACAAGAGGTTTCTTGTTTGAATTTTGAACATTTCACATGTGCACAATGTTCAAAATTCAGATTTCCCTCTCCCTTAGGCGCCACTTTAAAGGTTGATCTGATTTTGATTTTTAAACACTTCAAAAATCAGCCTTTAGATCATTTTAAATTATCAACTTCCTATCTGCCACCCTTAGATTAGAATAGGTAGTTTCTATTTGAATTTTAAAGAATTCTGATTTCCCTCTTGTATTTCTTTGTATAAACTTCATAAAACGATGTAAAAACGAGCATGACATGAATTCAAATTACATTGTGAGAATTTCTCTCAACTTGGTTCTTCATTGAACTTTTCATACTTTTTCAAGTTTTGTACTTGTATTGTCTACAATCAGATACTTTGGGTTCTTGATTTTCTAATCAATGGGTCCAAGTCCTTCGAGCATTGAACGTATAAGGTTCGGGTTTATACACTTTATTGTATATGTTCTTCCTTTTTCTTGTTTTTATTTCATTTTCCAGCAACTGAAACCATTTCTTCTTCACCAAAATTTCCAGCAACCAAATTCCACCATTGTCATCTTCTTCAAGCCTTCATCTTCAACCTTTTCCTTCAACTGAATTTTCAGCCATCATTTACCCTCTTTCATCCTACATAAAAACATCAAATTCCAGTCCCTTAAACACAATCAATGGAGGCCTTCTTCAACGGGCTGCCTCGTAACACTTGTTGAATCTGTGTATCTGATATAATATTTTGGAAAATGGATTTGTTTAATGATCACTTGAAAGACAATATAATTGTGGATGTATCATGTTGATGGGTGATAATGTATAATGTTGGTTTATACATGTTTAATCTTTAAGCTTTGCATATGGGTTGTTATGCATGGAAAGACTTAAATTGAGGGTTAGTAATGAGATTTGCTGTTGATTCATGATACATGTTGGATATGGTTTAATATATTGATTTTTAAAAGTTTTAAGTGTATGGCTTTCAAGGAATGATGTTTTAAATGATGATTGAAATGGTCATTTCAATGTGATTTTGGAAAGTGGTTTAAAATGTATTGGTGGTGTATTGTTTGAACACTCCTCACTAAGCCTTGTGTGCTTGTGCTCTCTTTGTCCATCATTGCAGAGAATTAAAGGTTCGGAGGAAACAAGAAAGTGAAGGATATCCAAGGACTTCGGCTATTGAACGTACGATTTCGAACTAGACTTGTAGTAATAAAGGCAAAGGGGTTCATTCTTGTTTAGGGAGATGATTTGTTAAATTCCCTATTTTGGCAAGTTTGCTATGTTGATTTGAGATTGTAAATGGCCTTAAATGTTTGGTATTTATTTGGATTTGTGATTCATGCTTTGGATGGCTTGATCTTAGAAAGCATGCCTCAAGATTTCTATTTAAAGTGGGATGCCATGGTTTGATCATAATTCCGTGATGTTTTGGTATGGTGTAATCCTTAGTAAGGTTGTGTATATGTTTGAGGCATGTTAGAATGCATTTGAATCCTTGAAAGCATGAAAAACTAGTGATTTGAGACATTTCGGGTCCAGGCATATCGATAAGCGTATACCTGTACCAAAATGCATAGGCATAATTTGGGATGGTGTTCCGATATCGGTGTACTCGTATCAGTACGGGCTAGTGCATTTTGGCTAGTCGTTTCGATACACGAGGAACCGTATCAGTATGATTTTGAGCTACTGAAATTTGGTTTTTGGTTATCATAGCTTGTGTACCGATACACTTTGTTACCGTATCGGTACGAATAGCAATTATGGTGGTTATGAGCTATTTTATGTTTTGAGATTCTTCTGTTTTGGTCCCTGGTTTTTATGTATGCAATTGGATGAGTTTGGAGGGTTGTTTTAAGTTGGTTTTTGATCCATGAGCACATAATTTGACTAATTAAGGATTGGTAACTTTAAAATGATTTAAGTCCTTGTAAATTTATAGAATTGCAATTTGGTCCCTAATTGCAATTGCGAACAATTGGATATCAATTTGATGCCCGATTTAGTTGAGTTTTCACCAGCTACCAGTATGCACACCATAGGTTAATATGTTACATCTAAATAAGATAAAAAGAAAAAATGGTAGTAATTCGAGTTTAATCTTTATGGTTTACTTCGGTAAACCCAATGTAGCTCGCTCGGTTCGGTCTTGCATCTAGACCGATCCAAGGGGGTTACAAAATTGGTTTTCGATAAATTTTTGGTGGCTAATATTTTTTGAAATATTTTAATGATTTTGTCAACGGACGAAACTAAACTTCAGAAATTTTAAATGGGTTGATTTAATGTTAAAGTAAATAGTGACTATATTATAAGGATTGCAAAATCTTATTAGTGGCAATATTATAAAATAGAACTAAAATAATATTTTAATAGAATTCTTAAATCAAATAAAAGAAATATATTTTCTCTCTTGTTTTTAACAAAAGGAATTGATGGTTATAATTTTCTAAAAGACGAGAAAGACATTTCTAAGTTTCTCTCAATTTCTTCCAAACAAAACTTAGAGATATCTTGATTCCTTAATTATTTTTGCTTTAATTTCTTCTCCATTTATTTCTAAACAATCGAGGATTAAGGATTTTGATTTTTACATCATCTTCACTATATTTTTGTTGGAAATCAAGAGGGGAGTTCATCTGCAAGTTGCTTTTTCATCAAGCAAGATGAGAAAATGTTCGTTAATGATTTTCTACATGATTTTGATTCTTAATCTATGATTTTCAAGATTTGAGATAGTTAAAACGAATTTCTAATGAAATTATTGGATTTTAATGGATTTCCTCATAAATCTTGACTAGAGTATAGTAATCTAATGATTTTTATGGAGTTCAAATGTTTTGTGCCTGAGTAATAATAATATAAAGTTAATTTTGTAATTTAATTCCTGGAATTAATCTAAACGATTGAATTTAGATTTAAGTTCTTGGAATGGGGTAATTGGTAGAATGGTTGATTGAATTATTAGATTTTATATTAGTGTGCACCATATATGTTTGAGGAAATGATTGTAAGGAGTTGCTCGGTTTAAAAAAAAGAAATCAGGAGGATGTTCGAACCTTACTATCTGGGTGCGATTAGGGCATGGTTATCGCAAATCCTTTTTAAGGATTTTTAATCGGTGCCCTGTTTCCTATGCTTACGTGTAGTAGATAGAAAGAATTGGAAAAAAAAGTGGAGATTGGAATTGGTCCCAGAGGTGCGCATAGGATTTTAGGCGTTGCCATTTTGGAGGGCTTGAGACTTCGATTGTGCTGCTGCTGCCGATTGCATGCCATTTAATGGGCTGATGGGAAATGCATAGGGATATGGTGTTTCATGTGCAAGTTGTGTATGGAAATATTTTTAATAAAGTGATTACTTTGGTGTGGTCTAATTTATTTTGACCCTTGTATTTTTTTAGAAGATTTGCAAGTGTTCGGACAATTTCTGGTTAGGCGTCGAGGCGTTGGCGTTGAAACATTGGCATCAAGATGGTAGCAATTTGGTGAGTGCAAATATGAGTTGGTTCCTCAAATAAAGTTTAAACTAAGGTTTGGGGGTTTGGTGATAGCCTAGCAAGCTTAACTAAGCTCGGAAGTAAGTTTTCCCTATTTAAGCTTTTGATTATCGGTTTGATATGAGATTTGATTTGCATGTTTTAGTTGATAAACATAGTTTGATTTACTTACTGTAAATGCATCGTTTTAGATTAATATGCAATGTTTATCAAAGTACATGAATGCCTATGAGCATTGAGATTTGTTCCTATAAGAAATATGTTTTTGCCTTTGGTAATGTGGTTTTGCATATTAAACGGTTTTGAGAAATGCATTGGAAAACAATAAGTAAATATTTTTGAAATCGATATATGGGCTATGTGACGTAAATGAGAAAGTATCGTATATAGTTGACATGTCACAGGGTTTAAAGTTCACTATAATATAAAGTTGATCGGTCCGCAACTCTAGAGGTATAGCGGTATGGCTACTCAAGCTGATAATATTATTCGGTTTCTTACAATAGGGGTTAGCCTATTGTTGTGTGGTAGAGGTAAGTCTATCACCACGGGTAGGGGTAAGCCTATCTCGGGCCGAAGTGAGATTAGGTGGAGGTAAGTTCATCGGGGAAATGCATGTACCAGATGTGTTTAAATAACATTCTGTTTTTGAATGTGAGGATAGAGGTAAGTCTATCCGGGGTCACAGTAATTTCCAATATACGAGATATATGAGTCATATGAAAAGTATTTTGATGGATATGGTTGTTATGCATGATACGTTTTGGAAACAAACGGGAAAATGCTTTGGTTTGATTAAGCATGAGACTTGTGAAAGGTGTTCTGATGCATATGGTTGTTATGCATGTTATGTTTTCAAAAAGAGTAAACAAATTGCGTTGACTTTACATTCATATCTCACTTTACATTGAAGGCATGGTTTATGCCAGAAGATATGATGCTTATGTTTTGATCAAACATGATTGGTTAAATGCTTTGTGAATAAAAGAATTGTTATGAAAGCATGATGCTTATGTTTCAAACAAGCATGGTTTATTTAAATGCTTTGAAAATGGTGTGTTTGACTATCTTTGATAAAGGTTTCTAATATCAATTTTGGTTTTGAAAATGTATTGACCTTTTACTCTTTTTGAGCGCACTCACTAGGAATTATATGCTTACGCTCTCTTTTCTTCTGTTAATATAGTGATTTAAGCAAGTCGGGGTTGTGGTTCAAGACAATGAGTGAACCCAAGGCAACCGTATTGAAAGAGCATTTTATGGTAATATCATAATTTGTAATAAGGCAATATGGATTAATCATTGGGATGATATTTTGTATATCGTTTGATTATATGGTTGGAGCTTATGTTATGTTGGATGATGATATTATTTTAATGAGTACGATGTTGGTTTTACTGAATGCCAAGTACATTTGATGGTTATGATTTAATGATTTAAAATGGTTTAAATAATGGTTAGATTTGATAACTTGTGATCTAAGAGTTTTATGGTCATGTGCTTATATTCCATAATTAATCTAAAAGCCTATGTTGAGGTCTTGACCGTTTTGTGCTTATGGGATAATGCTTATTATTGTTAGGAAGCATGCCTCTAGATTACTTGTAAAAATATGAATTGTGTTGAATAATTGGTATGTAATTGTCTGAGACTATGTGTTTAATGATGGTATAATGTTAAAATCATGTCAATGTTGTTTGCAATTAATTTGGTTATGTTTGGTTTGAGATTCGAATCCCTAAAATGCAATGTAATGTAGTCGTAGCGGTACGGTCGATAGTTTATTTAGTTAATGGGATTTATCAAGTTGCAATCTTTGCATTTTGGTCATCGTATGTTGTGCATCAATTGAATAAGTAAATGATGTCTGCTTGACTTGAGATTTTTCAAGCATGTTTAAAATGTATCTAATAGCTCTAAGTAGATTTAAAAAACGTGTTAGTTCCTGTATTTTGGTAGTTTTATGATTTAGTCCTTAATCTTGTATTTTGCTAAATTGGATGCTTATTTGTTATCCGTTGGAGCTGAAATTTGATATGCTGGCATGAAATACGACTAATTAATTATTGGCAACCTGAAACCTATGTAAGTCTTTTTAATTATTAAGATTTACATTTTGGTCCCTAGAATGCCTATATTTGCAATTGAGTGCTTTATCGATGTTTGAATAGAATGAATATTGAGTTGTTGCTTGTATGAATATCTTAGGATTTAATAATGCATCTAAACAAGTTAAAAGAAAAATAGACTGTAATTTGAGTAAGATAGTTCAGGTTTGCTTCGGCGAACCTATTGTGATCTTCTTGGTTCGGGTCTAACGAGTAGGCCGGGTCAAGGGGGTTACATTTGGTGGTATCAGAGCCACGTTCACAACCTCGGATGAATAAATTTTAATTTTGGTATTTTGAGAAATTGATAAATATGATTCGTATGTATTCATGTTGTTAATTGCTTATGCTAGGTTAATCGGGAACACATTGCCTATTACAAATGTTTTTGAAAAGGTTTTTGTAGGTTTGTCTTGGATCACTTGCCGAGCCTACGCCCCAACTGTCAGGTTTAAACACTAGTAATGTATTTGGTTTTA
The DNA here is from genome assembly GCA_019671005.1 of Hibiscus mutabilis. NCBI lineage: Eukaryota > Viridiplantae > Streptophyta > Magnoliopsida > Malvales > Malvaceae > Hibiscus > Hibiscus mutabilis. Next base: position 57,479,617 of record CM033716.1, on the reverse strand, counting down.
CATAAGAATTGATATGTTTAGTAATTCTTAGCTTAGTAAGCGTTGTCTGGGTTATTGTTAGTATAAGGAAAGTTGTTACGATTTTTTTTGATATAATAATTGAAAAATAGTTTTGGACTAAATTGAAAGTACTTAAAAAATGGTTTTAAGTCCAAACAACTTGAAAATATGTTTGATGTGTTTTTATAAGGCTTTGGAAAGATTCAAATGATTTTAAATAGCCAAACCCAAGTTTTATTAGGAACCGTACTGATACGGTATACACCCCTATCGATACCCTTTAGGGTTTCAGCTATAGTAATTTTCCATTAGCCAAAAACCGTACCGGTACAGGCTTTTTTGTATCAATACACAAAGGATCATTTCGATACGCCTCAATGCATATCGATACACCTATGGTTTAAACTCCCCAACGACTATTTTCCAAATAGTGCCGTACCGATACGCCTGCATGATTTCAGGCTTCATGGCTTATAACACCCCACCTGTTTTAGGAAATAAACCGGCTTAGGATGTGTTATTAAATAGAACAAATAAACATTTTAAAGAGAGTTTAGTACATACAGGTAAAACATATCTTCAAAAGTCAGTGTAAATTTAAACCTTTAGCATTTCAAGATCTAATTTCAATAACAAAACACACACAATCTAAATAATCATACAAAAACAACATGATTCAAACTCTAAATCGTAGCATACATCTAGTTAATGTACTTGGGAGTTCAAAGTTTGATACACTACTGTAACTATCACAAGAATGGTTATCTTTCATACTTGTTATCGATTCGAGATTGCTCACAAGTTAAATACTTCTAGCCATTTTTAGAACTTACAACCAATGATTAAGATCATTAAGGTATTTAGCATCCCACTGTTTAATGGACCTAGAGATTATAGGGTGACATCATTTCTAACACAAGTTCTTAGTCGTAAGTTATCATCAGGCATCACATGTCATAACCGAACGCACAACTATAACAACCAGCATTTGAAAGACAAACCAGTCCTAAATAAAAACATCAACCATACATTCGATTAACAAAACCTCTTGTCCTATCTTAAAAGTTATTATTAGACAAGGTTAACCATTTATGGAAGATGATGGGCACTTTTAGCTACAAGGATCACATACATCAAACATAAACATATCTTATTCAACAACCTACAACTTCCACATAGCAATTCTTTAAAAGCTTTCAAGTTATTAACAAGTGCCAAGTTCTAGCAATTCAAGGCTTACCATAAATGTTACTATACAATGATAATTTATCATCAACATATCATGGAAATGGCATCTAATTTTCTTATACATTCAGGCAACTATATTTAACATGTATTCTCTTTTAATCATATTCAAATATCATCTATGTGTTATTCATAAATTTTAACTAGATACTCTAGCATGTAACACACACGCACCTGTATACCACAAATCATAGAATAACTCCACCAACTCAAATCAGGTTAACTGGTGCACGAATTAAGAGGCCTTTACATGCCAAGCCAAAATAATAACTAAATTAAATACATGTAACATCAAAGAGGCAAATCAAGTGCCTTATGCATAAATCTCGTCTATGTGCCACCATCTAAGAGATCTTAAAATAAATTTATGAACGTTTCTTTCTGACCCTTGTGATCTTATCCAGGCTCCCAAAACATATAGAAGCATTAACCCTGAAAAACATTGAAAGAATGGAGTAAGCTTAAGCTTAGTGAGGTAGTTTAGGCTAACAATGAAATGAAACATTATCCTTCCTTTCTTACAAATCTTTTAATCATAAACAAATCCTAAGCTTGGATAAGGACTTAGATAGTTTCTTTAAAACCAAAAGTTCGACTAGAAATAACTTATATCCAAAAGCATTTTCACAGAGTTTTTAATTACAAGCATCGTATTTAACCAACCTATATACATATGCTTATGGAACTCGAATAAACCTAAGAATACACATATGAGTTCTCAACTCAATATATTCCCATATACCTTACACAATGTTCTTGAATAAGACCTAGGTTTAACCACATATCAAAGCACTTCTAATCCCCCAAAAGGGCACTCAAAAATTCAAACAGTACAATCTTACTTATCAATCCAGTAAATTTCTGTGATTCACGTAATAACTTAAAACTTTCTCTATGTCATATCTTAACAAAACCTAAACTCACTTGCCCATCGAGACGTCAAATATAACATAACTTTTACTTAATTTAGAATCAATTACAAATACCACCTTAATATTTCCTTAAAAGCACGATCTAAAATCAAGAGTGTAAGTATTATTTAATTTACAAGTTCATTATTCAAATATATAATCTTTTATAACTTCAAACTGGTCCAAACCTTAATTAAATATAGTCAAAACAGTCCTTTAAATATTTTATAGGATCATTTGGTTCAAAACAGTCCATGATTTAATCAAATGTGATCAAAACAGTCCATGATTTAAGCAAGTGTGATCAAAACAATCACTTAAATCCTTTATACGAAATTATAGTTCAAAACAGTCCATGATTTAATCAAGTGTGATCAAAACAGTCACTTAAATCCTTTATACGAAATTATAGTTCAAAACAGTCCATGATTTAACCAAGTGTGATCAAAACAGTCACTTAAATCCTTTATATGAAATTATAGTTCAAAATAGTCCATGATTTAACCAAGTGTGATCAAAACAGTCACTTAAATCATTTATACGAAATTATAGTTCCAAACAGTCCATGATTTAACCAAGTGTGATCAAAACAGTCACTTAAATCCTTTATACAAAATTGTAGTTCAAAACAGTCCATGATTTAATCAAGTGTGATCAAAACAGTCTCTTAAATTCTTTATACGAAATTATAGTTCAAAACAGTTCATGATTTAACCAAGTGTGATCAAAACAGTCACTTAAAATCCTTTATACGGTATTATAGTTCAAAACAGTCCAAAACATACTAGTTTTACCCAACTCTGCCCATAAATCATGTATATTCTTTTACACTATGCACTTTATTCAGCTTATAAGTTTTAATGAATTCTTTAATCGTAACCGTAAGGATTTGAACATGATACAATTTCTTAATCCAATTATGAACAATCTCTTAGCTAAACTCTAATTATTTAATACCCAAGCTTTCAACTCATATAAATCCATTGAAAATGTGTTTATTAAAATCTTAATTGTTCATGTTATTTAGGTTATATCCAGATTAGGATCCTATGATCGAAATCATTCCAAGGCATCGTCCAAATCATGATTACTACTCACATGAACTCATAATACCATTACACTTATAAAATTATGCAACAACCATATTATTATCGAACCTAGCCACCTTATTCAACAAACAAATATTCGATTAACTTTTGAGACATAACTTAGCAACCAACTATCTATTTGATTGCCATATCAAATTAAGCTCACCCAATCAAGAAATAAAAAAAACATAACAGTCCATTTATACAAGTGATAGCTACTCAAGAAAACTTATAAATACACATAATCAAAGATTATATAAATGCATTATGCATACATATTGTCTACATGCCTATATACTTATCACCAAAATTATCAAGCATGAAATCTCACATCAGGGTTACTTGTCTTTTAATTATTGAACATTGTATTATATAACATAAATACTTTTCTCATGATTCATCATACAAGTCCATTTGTATAACTTACAAATTTTATTATTTTATCTTTATCATAGAATGGCATATCATTACTTGTCTTATAAGGTATCAATTCAATTCATTTATTTGGGTTTCATTATGATTTCTTAACATAGCCTTGAAATCAAGTATCAGCCTAGGTACTCGAATCCCCAACCAACTATCGCCAACAGAAATAGAAAGGTACCCAAGTTACCTGTCAAACCCTCTTACTGTTGCCAAGTGACCACAAACTTCTCTCCTACTGTCGCCAATATAAGGACCGTAGTCCCCCGAAACACAAAAGCTCTATGGACTCTATGGCATGCCAACTATACCTAAGACCGACTTGAGACCAAGGCTACACATATTCTTATCTTATCAGATCGGATTGGACTTAAATGAATTTTCAAATAACATGATTCATGTGTTATTTCATATAACGTAACTGACTGATTTGAGCTTTGCTCCACAACTAAATTTCAAACTATCAATTCATGTGGTTCAACTTATAACATATACATATATTCACATATTTCATTCATAGACATAATCAAAATCATTTATGCAACAAACCACAAATCTGATTTTTAAACTACTTATGCGTATAGCATCTTTCACCAAACATTCTTCAATTCAATCATTGTTCAACAAATCTTACTCTTAATAACATACTTAATCATTAAGTAACGTACCTTAGATCCCAAGCTTAGCTCAACATTGCTTAATTTATGTAACAAACAATCAATTTAAGTAACAAAATGCTTCGAGTAGTTTTTTTAATCTATTCCGAGGCTTTAACTACACTTACCTCTTATTCCGAGGTTACGAGATACCATAATCCTCAACCAAAACTTGCTACATATCCAATTCCTTCCTAGCTTCTTCTTAGTCTAAGTATAACAAATTATATTATATATTAGAATCAATTTAATCTTTCAATTGTGCACCCAACAAGGCAACTTACTCGGACACATTAGATTACTCAAATCTGTCCAACTAAGCACTCAAATATACCAAACAAAGCAATTCACACTTGTAAACATTTAATCATTCAAATTTGTCTGATTACTTTCGATCTAATCAATTCTTGTAATACCCCAAATACCGGGCTAAAAGTCAGTAGAGATATATTATGTTAGCCAAATTGTTTATGTATTACCTAAGCATCGACTTAGAAGTGAGTAAATAAAATAAAATCAATTGTGGTTTATCTATCACCCATTGGTTTAATTTAGTGATTCAATGATGCAATTGAAAGAGAAAAGGAAAAGATTGACCAATTTATAAACACTAAAATGTGATAAGGGTGGAATTAGGAATTTGCATGCTAAAATAAAAATATCTTATGGTTTACACACATGTCAAAGAGCTATTTTAGACACGTGGAATGGAAATTGCTGGAGGAAGAAAGGAATTGATAATTCCTTTCATTCATCTTCTCCAACCGAAGCATGAGAAAGAGAGAGAAAGGAGAAGAACGAAATTCCTCTATGGAAATGATGAGCTTAGGAATTCAAACTTTAGCAAACATTGCTTGTAGATAACATCGAGGAGGGTAGGCAAATTCATCCTTTGATCCAATTTTCGAGTTCAATTTGATGATTGTTGTTAATCTCTTGATGATATGTTTGGGTTTATTTGAATGAATGATTTTGATTGTAAAATGTTAACATACATTCTTGCTGCCCAGTTTTGAAGAATTGAGTGTATAGATATGAAATTTGATTGTAAAATGTTACATACATGCTTGCTGCCCAGTTTTGAAGGATTGAGTATATAGATGTGAAATTCGATTGAATTTTGTCGATATACATGCTTGCTGCCCTGTTTTGAGAATATGAATGTATATAGTTATAAGCTACCATGTTGATATGTTTATGTTTATGTACATAAATGGACTGTTTTGAGTGAACATTTGTATGCATATGTGTAAGCTGCCATGTTGATATGTTTATGTACATAAATGGACAGTTTTGAGTGAACATTTGTATGTATATGTGTAAGCTGCCATGTTGATATGTTTATGTACATAAATGGACTGTTTTGAGTGAACATTTGTATGTATATGTGTAAGCTGCCATGTTGATATGTTTATGTACATAAATGGACAGTTTTGAGTGAATGATTGTTAGGATTTGTGCTAATACATAGTTACACTTCTTGTCATATTAGACCAAGAAGAATCTAGGAAGGATTTGGATAGGTAGCAAGTTTTGGTTAAGGACTCGGGTATCCCGTAACTTTAGGATAAGAAGTGAACATAGTTTAAAGACTCGGGAAAGGTTAAAACCCCTCCCGAGCATTGCATTCTAGTTTTAAATGTCTAAATTTTGGTTAAATTATGCTAATAATGCGCAAGCATGGAAGCAAGGTAAGTGCTTTTAATTACATAAAAACTAATGTGGGAGCATGACTATGATTTTTGAATGCTCATTGTGTTATGAGTCACTTGCTTGATTCAATAGAGATATTCTTGATTAGAATTAAGGAAATTGTGAAAAAATGGACAATTCTTGATCATGCTTAAATTATGTGAAATTGGATGTTTTGAATAAGAAAGATGTGCTTACGAATTGACTAAAGAAATAATCTTGGCAAAAAGGGCCATTTGAATGAGAAAAGTAAAAAAAGAGTTCACGTGTGGTGAACATATCTAAAAAACCCGATTTTATAAAAAGGGTGATGAAGTAGTGACATGATACTACAATATGAGTTATACTCATAAGTAATTATAAAGATGATACATGTTGAAGCCTTGGTCTCGAGTCAGTCTTAGATATAGTTGGCATGCCATAGAGTCTATAGAGCTCATTGATAGTTTGGACTTCGATCCCCTATTTGGACTACGGTCCATTGTTTGGTACTTCGAGTACCCTTGTTTGATGACAAACGTCATAAGATTCGTGTACCTAGGCTGTTATTCGATTCTCAAGGCTATGTCAAATAACAAACATGAAATTGTAAATCAAACTTGTGAATTGTTTTGATAACTTATGTGATAAGTAAGTTACTTGTAAGGTACATTATGCCTTGGTAACTTATGCGTTAAGTAAGTCAAATATAGAAGATGTTATGTTTCGATAACTTGGATAAGTAATTCATGTTTATAAAATGATATGATTAATAATTCATATGATAAGTGACCCAAGTATACAAGATGCTATAAATTGAACCTAATGAGCAGATTTGAAAATATGCGACCATGTTGGACTGTTTTGAGTATGTTAAATGTACATACATGTAAAGCTACCTTGATTAGCTTGTATACGACCATGTTGGAATGTTTTGAGTATGTTAAATGTACATCCATGTAATGCTGCCCTGATTAGCTTGTATACGATCATGTTGTACTGTTTTGAGTATGTTAAATGTACATACATGTAATGCTGCCCTGATTAGCTTGTATACGATCATGTTGTACTGTTTTGAGTATGTTAAATGTACATACATGCAATGCTGCCCTGATTAGCTTGTATACGGCCATGTTGGATTGTTCTGAGTATGTTAAATGCACATACATGTAATGCTGCCTTGATTAGCTTGTATACGGCCATGTTGGACTGTTCTGAGTATGTAAATGTACATACATGTAATGCTGCCTTGATTAGCTTGTATACGACCATGTTGGACTGTTCTGAGTATGTTAAATGTACATACATGTAATGCTTCCTTGATTAGCTTGTATACGACCATGTTGGACTGTTCTGAGTATGTTAAATGTACATACATGTAATGCTGCCCTGATTAGCTTGTATACGATCATGTTGGACTGTTCTGAGTATGTTAAATGTACATACATGTAATGCTGCCCAAATTAGCTTGTATACGATCATGTTGGACTGTTTTGAGTATGTTAAATGTACATACATGTAATGCTACCGTGATTAGCTTGTATATGATCATGTTGGACTGTTTTTAGTATGTTAAATGTACATACATGTAATGCTTCCCAGATTAGCTTGTATACGATCATGTTGGACTATTTTGCTATTTATAAATATGTATACATGTCTAAGAGATTGTTTTGTTTATTTTGATGATATCTTAATTTATAGCAAGACATTGCAGGAACATGAAGAACATTTAAGAAATGTTCTTAGCACTCTGAGAAGGGAACGACTATTTGGTAATCTTCATAAATGTGTATTTTGTACTAACAAGCTAACCTTTTTATTCTTTATTGTTAGTTCGCAGGGTGTGGAACTTGATCCTGAAAAGATAAGGGCAACTCAAGAATGGCCAAGGCTGACATCAGTAAGCCATGTGAGAAGTTTCCATGGTCTTGCGAGTTTTTATCGACTGTTTGTGCCAAACTTTAGTTCCATTACCGCCCCTTTAACCGAGATTATTAAGAAGAATTCCATCTTCGATTGGGGTAAGGAACAAGAAGATGCCTTTCTTGCCATTAAAGAGTGTTTGATCAAAGCACCGGTGTTATCTTTGCCAAACTTTGACAAGATGTTGAAGATTGAGTGTGATGCTTCAGGTATTGGAATTGGAGCTGTCTTAACACAAGAAAAGTGACCTATTGCATGTTTCAGTGAGAAGTTAAGCAGAGCTACACTGAATTACCTGACATACAACAAATAGATGTATGCACTTATTCAAGCTCTTGAGACATGGCAGCACTACCTTTTGCCGAAAGAGTTTGTCATCCACACTGACCATGAAGCATTGAAGCACATTACTGGTCAGTACAAGTTGAATAGGCGACATGCCAAGTGCGTAGAATTTCTGGAATCATTTCCTTATGTTATTCGTTACAAGAAAGGCAAGGATAATGTTGTGGTAGATGCTTTGTTCCAAAGGTATGTACTTCTCAACTTTCTAAATTCTCGTTTAATTGGGTTTTCTTTTATTAAAGACCTTTATGTAACTGACATTGACTTTGGAGAAAAGTTTAGTTTGTGTGAAAAAGGTGCAGATGAAAAATACTACCGACATGATGGATACCTTTTCAAGGAAGGGCGAATTTGTATTCCTCGAGGATCTATCCGGGAAACTCTAGTTCGAGAAGCACATGAAGGTGGACTTATGGGACACCTTAGAGTTACCAAGACATTACATATTCCGCAGGAACACTTGTTTTGGCCGAAGATGAGAAGAGACGTTGAACGAATATGTAAGCGATGTGTCATATGCAAGAAAGCTAAGTCTAAAGTTATGCCACATGGTATGTATATGCCTTTACCTATTCCTAGTTCACCTTGGGTAGATATTTCTATGGATTTTGTGCTAGGTCTTCTGAGGACAAAGACAGGACGAGATAGCATATTTGTTGTTGTTGATCGATTTTCGAAGATGGCACATTTCATTGCTTACAGCAAGACAGATGATGCAACAAATGTGGCTAATTTGTTTTACAAAGAAGTGGTTAGACTACATCGATTTTTGAAGCTGTTACCACGAGGAGATAGTCCTTTTCAAGTGTTGGAGAAAGTGAACGATAACGCTTATAAGTTGGATTTATCGGGTGAATATAATGTAAGTGCTACTTTCAATGTTTCAGATCTGTCCCCGTTTGAAGATGATGCTGATTTGAGGACAAATCGCTTAAAAGAATGGGGGATGATGTGAGCACATCAACACCATCTGATCTGGAGGTCATACCAATAGGACCTATTACTCGATCTAAGGCTAAGTTATTCAGGGAAGTTCTTTCACTTAAATGCATTGAAGCTTCCAACTTATTTCTTAATGTTTTAGCCTTAGATAATAAGTTCTTCAATATGTTACATGCTGATATGTGACATATTAAGTACTTATACTTAGTATATATTTATATACATATTATTTACTAAGTTAATCGTGTTTATATTATGTTCTCCAGTATTTATATGTGTTTATTTTGTTTTTAGAGTAGCACAATAAAACGTGGAAGCTAAGGACTTTCCTACAAGCTCGATTGAAGCTCATCAATACTTGTGTAGCTCAACTTAGATCCAAACAGCCCACAAGTATGTTTTCAGCTCGTTTCAGCTCCAACACTCCAAATCAGCTCAATTCAGCTCAACTCAAGCTCAACTAGCTCACCTTCAGCTCTAGTATCTCAACTCCAGCTAATGAGTCCAAGGGTAGCTCAAACATGGAGGGACATGTACCTACACTTAAGAGAGTGTCCTAAAGCAAGGTGCATCAAGTTAAAGGCTCCAGTCAAGCTCCAGCAGCTCCCCAAGCATGGCGTCCACACATGGCAGCCTTGACACATGTGTGTGCATGTGTGTGGCAGATTTGAACTCCCTCTCAAAGCAATGGGCAGAATTTTCAAGGATAAAGCCAAGAAGTTTTATTTTTGAATTCAAGTAATTGCCATGTGCGTTTTGTTTGAAATTCAAGTGTTCCCTCTTCATTTAGGCACCACTTTTTAATGCTGATTAGATTGTTTAATTCAAATGCAGCCATCAGATCACTTGGAAATTTAACTCCCTATTCAGCCACCATTAGATGCCTTTTAGGAAGTTTATTTTTTAGTTTTAAACAATCTTATTTCCCTCTTGTACTTAGGCTTATAAATAGCCTTTAAACTTTGTATTATCGAGACATCTATGACATATCATTTTACTTGTGAGAATTTCTCTCAATTTGGTTCTTCATTGAACTATTCAGACTGTTCAAGCATTGTGCTTGTGTTGTCTACACCAAATACTTCGGGTTCTTGATTTGCTAATCAATGGGTCCAAGTCCATCGAGCATTGAATGTATAAGGTTCGGGTTTATACTCTTTATAGTGTATGTTCTTCCTTGTTCTTATTTTATTTTAATTTCTAGCAACTTTAAGCCTTCTTCTTCACCATTTTCCAGCCACCATTTCAACCATTGTTGAACCTTCAAACCTTCATATTTTCCAACAAAAATTACACCATCTTTAAACCAAATTTCCAGCGACCTTTACAACACATTTCCAGCCCCTTAAACAACATGAAATCTACCATAAACATCTTCTTTTGTAGCCACACTTCTATGCAGGAACTCTTACTTCTATCCTAGATCCGACACAATCAATGGAGGTCTTCTTCAACGGGCAGCCTCATAACACCATTGAAAAGGTGTTTATTAAAATCTTAGTTGTTCATGTTATTTATGTTATACCCAGATTAGGATCCTATGATCGAAATCATTCCAAGGCATCGTCCAAATCAAGATTACTACTCAAATGAACTCATAATACCATTACACTTATAAAATTATGCAACAGCCATATGATTATCGAACCTAGAAACCTTGTTCAACAAATAAATATTCGATTAACTTTTGAGACTTAAATTAGCAACCAAGTATCTATTCGATTACCATATCAAATTAAGCTCACCCAATCAAGAAATAAAAAAAACATAACACGCCACTTAGACAAGTGATAGCTACTCAATAAAACTTATAAATACACATAATCAAACATAATCAAAGAGTATCTAAATGCATTATGCATATATATTGTCTAATTGCCTATATACTAATCACCAAAATTATCAAGCATGAAATCTCACATTATGGTTACTTGTCTTTTATTTATTGAACATTGTATTATATAACATAAATACTTTTCTCATGATTCATCATACATGTCCATTTGTATAACTTACAAATTTCATTATTTTATCTTTATCATAGAATGACATATCATTACTTGTCTTATAAGGTATCAATTCAATTCATTTATTTGGGTTTCATTATGATTTCTTAACATAGCCTTGAAATCAAGTATCATCCTAGGTACTGGAATCCCCAACTAATTGTCGCCAACAGAAATAGAAAGGTACCCAAGGTACCAGTCAAACTCTTCTACTGTCGCCAAGTGACCACAAACTTCTCTCCTACTGTCACCAATATAAAGACTATAATCCCAGACCATAGTCCCCCAAAACACAAGAGCTCTATGGACTCTATGGCATGCCAACTATACCTAAGACCGACTTGAGACCAATGCTACACATATTCTTATCTTATCAGATCGGATTTGACTTAAATTCATGTTTAAATATCATGATTCATGTGCTATTTCATATAATGCAACTGACAGATTTGACCTTTTCTCCATAATTGAATTTCAAACTATCAATTCACGTGGTTCAACTTATAACACATACATATATTCACAAATTTCATTCATAGACATAATCAAAATCATTGATGCAACAAACCACAAATCTGATTTTTAAACTACTTATGCGCATAGCATCTTTCACCAAACATTCTTCAATTCAATTATGGTTCAACAAATCTTACACTTCATAACATACTAAATCATTAAGTAACGTACCTTAGATCCCAAGCTTAGCTCAACATTGCTTAATTTATGTAACAAACAATCAATTTAAGTAACAAAATGCTCGAAGTAGTTTTTTTAATCTATTCCGAGGCTTTAACTACACTCACCTCTTATCCCGAAGTTACGGGATACCTGAATTCTCAACCAAAACTTGCTACATATCCAATTCCTTCCTAGCTTCTTCCTGGTTTAAGTATAACAAAATATACTATATATTAGAATCGATTTAATCTTTCAATTGTGCACCCAACAAGGAAACTTACTCAGACACATTAGATTACTCAAATATGTCCAACTAAGCACTAAAATATACCAAACAAAGCAATTCACACTTGTAAACATTTAATCATTCAAATTTGTCCGATTACTTTCGATCAAATCAATTCTGCCCAGTCAACATTTTACACATCAATTGGCATTGTAAAACAGTCTTGTTATGATCATTTTTAACCAAAACAATCTACTTAATGCTCAAACTATTCCAAAAAAGTTTCTATTTCAAGTTCACACAATCATGTATTCAATGCAACCCAAAACTGTCCCAATTCTATTACAAAAACAGTTTCGTACTCTCCCATTTTTCTCATATGCATACAAGTATCATTCAATTAAATCACAATTTCAGTACACTCCAAAACACTGTATCTATTTATCAAATCTGCCCTACATTTACATTCCGGTCCGAAACATGGACAACTTTTAATATGCACACACACATATATATGTATCAAGATAGCATTCAAGAATTTAATTCATTAATTTAGTCCTTCAAAAAAAATTTATAGATGCAGGGCAGCTTACATATATATATATATATATATATATATATATATATATATATATATATATATTCAATCACTTGTTTTAAACCGTCCCTTGAGGGTTTATGACCCGCCAAAACTTCCCTAAATTTAGATTCAAACATAACTACTCAATGAACTTCAAATTAGTCGGATTACTAATCTCCCCTTTATCTTTAAAATCTGTTACTTCTTTGATATAGTTAATTCCAATTGTAATGCTCAAGTTACAATTCTTGATTATTCAATACTCACTAGTTCGAATGTATACTAGTCTTATATAAATACTCATACAAAATCGAACCTTCACATTCACTCATACATTCAAGCATTCAAGTTTTAAATCTTAATGCATGTCTCATTCAATTTCTCACAAGAAAAAAATTCTTATCATAGTTATGCCTCTTTCCTAACAATCATCAATGCATGGAACGTGTGCAAGAGATTCTCATATAAATCTTCAAATTAAACTTAATACAAGAAGAGAAGCAAGAATTCTTACTCTTCACCTTGTTAATTCGAACAATGACTATGCTTTTCAACTCTCACGGTTTCAACCCTTAAACTCCAAGGTTGAATGCTTAAACTCCCTTTCTCTCTCAATTCTTTTTGGTCACTCCAAAAAGAAAGAATATGATGCATAGAAATGATCATCCTAGGTGGCCAATTCTTCATTTCGTAGCATCTACCATGCATGCCAAGTGTTTTGGCCATTCAAAGTTTCATGTTTAACATGCAAACTCTACATTCTCCACATGTTCATTTTAGTCCTTCTTAAATAGGTCATCCAAATTCTTTTAGATTTTAATTTGATCCATGAATACATAATGAGTCTAAATAATTTACAATTCATTAGCAATACAACCTAAGGTTCAGAGTAACATTCTCTTAGGCCCAGATTGAGGATATTACACGGCTCTTTCCCAAAGAGGACCGTATCGATACGGGTACCCCTGTATCGATACACTCTACTCCAGAACAACATTTATTACGAGAAATAGAGTCCTCAACGGCTCCAATTAAATCGCAACAGTCTCCAATGGCTAGAAACTCAATTGGGTGTATAAAAGACATCAAGAAGCATATGAAGAAACTAATGATCAAATTGCCAACATCAAAATGATTGTAATCTAGTCTTAGTGCATAATTTTCACATTATTTCATAAGCAATACTTGTAATCTTTCATTGTAATATTTTCTCAAGTGTTTTAGGTTTTGGGTGAGTGCTTAATTGTGCAAACATATTGCCTTTAGAGGTTTTCCTAGTTTGCTATTCATTTCTCTTTGTAAAAGAGAGTTTACTGAATCTTTGGGATAGAAAGCTTTGAGTGTGTAAGGGTTGCCTCCTAATCCTAGAAAATGGGAATAATTCGTAGTGAATTGTGTTAAAATCCTTAGTAGGAAGCTAAGGTAGTGGTTGTAGGCTTTGGTAAGAAAGCTAAACCACTCTAAATCCTTGTGTTTATTTTTCTATCTTTTTGCTTCCACCACCATCACTCAAATTATCACTTCTCCACCACTTGGCAAGCAATTTGGTTGAGGGAAATTGAGTTTACCAACTGGTATCAGAGTAAGGCTCAACCGAGAGGGATTAACATCCTATTGAGAAGATATGGATAGCTTGACCAACATTCAATCAACCGATATTAAATGGCGCACTTAATTGACAAGCCACCATTCTTCAACGGTGAACAGTATGTCTACGGGATCTTGTTAAATATGGACCGTTCGTTCCAACAAGAAGTAAGGCAGAGTGGAAGGCCAACGACAAGAAGATGATAGAGCTCAATTGCAAAGCCTTGCACATTCTATTGTGTGCATTGGGAATCAATGAATATGCAAAAGTTTGTTCTAGTGAAGATGACAAAGAGGTTTGGGACAAGCTTAAAGTGATCCATGAAGGTACAAAGGAGGTGAAAGAGACAAAGATTGGTCTACTCAACCTCAAATATGAAAACTTCAAGGTGGACCCGGATGAAGACATCAAAAGTATGTTTGACCATTTTCCACGATTGTCAACAAGCTAAAGGGATTTGGAGAGGATATTTCAAAAGACAAACTTGTTCGGAAGTTGATTATTCACTTCTCGAATCATGAGAGAGCAAGAAGATAATCATCATTGAAGCTAAGAACTTGAAGGAGCTTAAGCTTGATGAGCTCATTGGGTCTCTTCTTACCCATGAGATGATGTCTCAACCCTTGAGAAAGGAGAAGGAGAAGAAGATCAAAGAGCAAGGAATAGATGTAAACATCATTGCTCTTTTATCCTCCACAAGCCATCAAGATGATTCAATTAAGGAGAAAAGTGAAAATGAAGAGATGGCATATCTCTTCAAGCAATTCACTCGATTCATGAAAAGCGAAATGAAAGAATCAAAGCATAAATTGAAAAAGAAGATGAAGGATCCCCAAAAGAACCATAAATGCAAGGAGATGAGGCAAACCAAATACAATTGCCTTCGCTTCAGCAAAAAGGGATCATCTTCAAAGAAAGCATATGTGGCAATATAGAGTGATGAAGAAGACTCCATCGACGATGAGGTAGCCCACTTATGCTTCATGACCCTCCAAGAGGGTGAGGTAATTTCTAACTCGTCTAGTTCAAACTCTTATTCATTTGATGAGTTACAAGAAGTATATGACGAATTGGTTCTTGAGTTCTAGGATTCATTTTCCAAAAACAAAAAATATGATTTCAAAATTAAAAACTAAAAATGATTTGCTTTTGAAAACCAATTTGGAATTTGAAGCAAAAATCAAAGATTTTGAACTTAAAGTTTTGAATTTACAAAATTTGCTTCAAAGTTTGGAAAACATCATCAATTGGAAATAGGTGATCTTAAGAAAGAAAATGATTTGATTTGTAAGAGTTTTGAAAAGAAAGATGATTTTAACAAATCAAAATTTTATTAAAGACAATCTAGTGGCCCTAGATTTTTTAAAGGAAAATGTTTTAGAAGTATTTGGGTCCCAAAATGACTAATTACTTCACATGAAATTAAAAAATGGATTCCTAAGGGGACTAAAGTTTTTGCGACTAATGCCTATAGATCAAGAGAAATTTGGATACCAAAACATTCGTGATTGTCTTGTTTTAGGTGTGATGGAGCATTGATCAACAAAGTAATGAAACATGGAAGCTCTATGCACACTAGGAAGATCACTAGAAAAAGGAGGCTTCACATCCTACCTTTAATTCAAGTGGTAAATATAGTTGAATTTTAGTTTGTTTATCTTGATTTATTTTCATTAAATTCATCTAAATAATCATCAATTGTTGGACTAACATTTGTTTGATGCTTGAGTAAGAGGGAGCCATTTTTAATTTTTTTTTTAAATTGTCAAAATTTTAAACCCCCATTTTATTTTGAACATAAAGTTTGAAAATTGTTTTTGATATAACATAAAGGGGGAGAAATGGTTTGAAAATTTGAATTTTTGAATGAATAAGGGGAAGCTTTTGACTATTTTAAGTTTATATATCTTATTCAAAAATTATTTTATACAGGGGAGAATCACAAAAACAATTTTTAAGTTGGTTTTGTTATATCAAAAAGGAGAGATTGTTAGGATTTTTGCTTTGATATAATAATAGAAAAATAGTTTTGGACTATGTTGAAAAGATTTCAAAAATGATTTTAAGTCCAAACAACTTGAAAATATCTTTGATGTGTTTTTATAAGGCTTTGGAAAGATTCAAAATGATTTTAAATAGCCAAACCCAAGTTTTATTAAGAACCGTACCGATACGGTATACACCCGTATTGATACCCTTTAGGGTTTCAACTATAGTAATTTTCCAGTAGCCAAAAACTGTACCGGTACAGGCTTGTCCGTACCAATACGGAAGGATCGTTTTTATATGCCTCAATGCGTATCAATACGCCTGTATGATTTTAGGCTCAACTGTTCTTTCCCAATGAGGATCGTATCGATATGGGTACCCGTGTATTGATACGCACTGCTCGAGAATAGCATTTATTATCGGAAATAGAGTCCTCAACGGCTCCAATTCAATCAAAACGGTCTCCAATGGCTAGAAACTCAATTGGGAGTATAAAAGACCTCAATAAGCATCTGAAGAAACTGATGATCAAATTTCCAACATCAAAATGATTGTAATCAAGTCTTAGTGCTTAATTTTCACATTCTTTCATAAACAATACTTGTGAGCTATCATTGTAATATTTGCTCAAGTGTTTTAGGTTTTGGGTGAGTGCTTAATTGTGCAAACATATTGCCTTTAGAGGTTTTCCTAATTTGGTTTTCATTTCTCATTGTAAAAGAGGGTTTACTCAATCTTTGGGGTTAGAAAGCCTTGAGTGCTTAAGGCTTGCCTCCTAATCCTAGAAAAGGGGAAGAATTCATAGTGAAATGTGTTAAAATCCTTAGTAGGAAGCTAAAGTAGTGGATGTAGGCTTTGGTAAGAAAGCCGAACCACTCTAAATCATTGTGTGTATTTTTCTATATTTTTGCTTCCACCACCATCACCGAAATTATCATTTCTCCACCACTTGGTAAGCAATTTGGTTGAGGGAAATTGAGTCTACCAACTGGTATCAGAGTAAGGCTCAACCGAGAGGGATTAACATCCTATTAAGAAGATCCTGCTAGCTCAACCAACATTCAATCAACCGGTATTAAATGGCGCACTCAATTGACAAGTCACCATTCTTCAACGGTGAACATTATGCCTATTGGAAGAATAGGATGATGTTTTTCATCAAGGCCAAAGATTATTGTCTATGGGATCTAGTTGAAGATGGACCGTTCGTTCCAACAAGAAGTAAGACAGAGTGGAATGCCAATGACAAGAAGATGATAGAGCTCAATTGCAAAGCCTTGCACATTCTATTGTGTGCATTGGGCATCGATACTATGAAAAAGTCTCTTCTTGTGATGATGCCAAGGAGGTTTGAGACAAGCTTGAAGTGATCCATGAAGGTACAAAGGAGGTGAAGGAGATAAGGATTGGTCTACTCAACCTCGAATATGAAAACTTCAAGGTGGACTCGGATGAAGACATCAAAAGTATGTTTGACCATTTTCCACGACCGTCAACAACCTAAAGGGATTTGGAGAGGATATTTTAGAAGATAAACTTGTTCGGAAGTTGATTTATTCACTTCTCGAATCATGAGAGAGCAAGAAGACGACCATCATTGAAGCCAAGAACTTGAAGGAGCTCAAGCTTGATGAGCTCATTGGGTCTCTTCTTACCATGAGTTGATGTCTCAACCCTTGAGAAAGGAGAATGAGAAGAAGATCAAAGAGCAAGGAATAGATGTAAACATCATTACTCTTCTATCCTCCACAAGCCATCAAGATGATTCAATTAAGGAGGAAAGTGAAAATGAAGAGATGACATGTCTCTTCAAGCAATTCACTCGATTCATGAATAGTGAAATGAAATAATCAAAGCATGAATCGAAATTTTTTTGAAGGATTCATAACAGAACCATAAATGAAAGGAGATGTGGCAAACCAAATACAATTGCCTTCACTTCAACGAAAATGGAACATCTTCAAAGAAAGCATATGTGTCAATATGGAGTGATGAAGAAGACTACACCGACGATGAGGTAGCCCACTTATGCTTCATGACCCTCCAAAAGGGTGAGGTAACTTCTAACTCGTCTAGTTCAAACTCTTATTCATTTGATGAGTTACAAGAAGCCTGTAACGAATTGGTTCTTGAGTTCCAGGCTTCATTTTCAAAAAAAAGAAAAAGATGATTTCAAAATTAAAAACTGAAAATGATTTGCTTTTGAAAACCAGTTTGGAATTTGAGCCAAAAATCAAAGATTTTGAACTTAAAGTTTTGAATTTACAAAAAAATGCTTCAAAATTTGGAAAAAGATCATCAAATGGAAATAGATGTGGGACACCCTAGAACTTGGCTAGGAAGTAATTAGTACCTTGTGTGACAAAATTTGATTTATTTACTTTTTTAGTGGCTTTAGAAATTAATGATTTATATAGGATAAGGACCTTTAGATAAAAATTTAATGATTGATAGTCTATTTGGAAGGACCAAATGGAAATCTTTGATAGTAATGAATTTTGTATGTAAATAAAATTAATGAGTGGGACAAGATTAAGTGTCTTAATCTTGAGCTTACACTTGGCATGGAGGGAGAATGTTGGCTCAGCTAAAGAGGGGGAAAGGATGTTGGCTGCCACTTTCTTCTCCCTCCCCAAAAATCGATTCCCTTGAGAGAGAGAGAATGATAGAATTCATCATGGAAGCTTAGAGATTGATGCTTAGCTTGGGTTTTGCTCATAAAAGTTTGCGTGGGTGGCAAGATGATGTAAGCATCTCCCTCCTATCCTTAAAATAAAATGTTGCTAGGATTTAAATTGCATCCTTTGATAATTCCTTGTTATTAGATTGCTCATTCATGATTGTTTGGCCATGCTATGTAACTTCAATGCTCGATCTTGATGCTAAATTGGTTGTAGCATGATTTTGGTGAGTTGATTTTGTTAAATCAAATTTTTGAAAGGGTGTACCTTGCTAGTACGATCTGTAATTGAAATTATGTTGTTGTTACACCCCTTGATAGCAATGTGAGTATGAATCATTTTGCTGCTCTTGCACTGGGAGATTGATTTTTGTACTAGTTAAGGACTGTTTTATGTGTTTTATTAAATCAAAGGACTGTTATAGATAGTAATTAAACTAGGGAAATGTCCAGGTTATAATTGGAGGCTTCTTTAATCGAAAATGATAGAGTTTAGGATTGCTCTTCACCAAGTTGAAACATTGGCGACTGTTTTGGGGAAATTAGTTAATTAAGAATTGTTTTGAAGTAAATTTAAGTTTTATTTGGTGACTTAAAATTTAATAGTTAGTTGTATGGTAAATTGGATGTATCTAAGTTTGATAGTAAAATGGATTTAAGGAGCAAAAGCATGTAGTATAGCAGATGGGCAATTTCGAAGTCATAAAAGGAAATGGACTGTTTTACACAAATGGTAATGTGACCATAGTTTTTGTATGAGAACCTATTGATTTGATCAAAAGAAACATAGGAAAATCTATCCTAAGGCCTATATGGAAATGAGAGTTAGATAGACAACATTAATGAGTAATGTATTGGTTCTAATTCACTATTAAATTGTTGTTAATTTGACAAAAAGAGAGTTGATCAAAGTGACGAGAGGCAAAAGTGGATTGTGATTCATGATCAAGAATAGCTTGGCGTAACTGTAAGTGTAAATTATGTTTTCAATTTAAGCTTAAGGTTATCAAACAACCTAAATCTAATGGATTACTACAATGTTTATGTTACTATTGTTGGCTTAAATCTTGGTAAGTACACCGAGGTATGTATGGATGTTAAGTCGATTAATCAAGCATGAATGTGGTTTGGTTAAACTTAGAATGCTCTGGATAGTTTATTGAGATTTATGATTGATTACTGGGTTATATATATATATATAAGTTTACAATAGACTTATTGAAAATTATACAAAGAGCCTTGATTAGTGTTGGTCCTAGATAGGTTTGGCATGCTAATAGACCCCTTGAGCTCAGCTTGAATCAGACTACGGTCCCTTGTTTGGTACTCTATTACCCTTGCAGTGTACAAAAAAGGACAATTAATTACAAAGGTACCACAATATCTTTTCTTGTTGATGAATTCGAATTGAATTGTATATCTAGACTGATTATTAATCAAGGCTAATATAAAACAACAAAGGTTGCTTGTAAAGTTTGTTAGCTAAAGATGATTGTTCATGTATGTTTAGGTACCTTTCTTGAGTAGTAAGTGATGTGTAATCCTTCCTTGAGGAGTAAGGCATGAATCAAAACTTATGTAAGGTCAAATCTTGAAATAAACTTACCGGCTTGATAACCTGTGAGCATGACACTTTTGTGACCAAATGTTAATTATCTTGCGTATAGTCGTGATGGTAATATTGTATGAACTAGATTGAATATGCACTAAATTGAATTGTTAAGTTTCTTTACACTCATATTGTTTTATGTGGATTTCAAGACTATCATTCTAATGGCTCACCTTGGTATTTCTTAGGAAAAATTGGTGTTAGCCAAGGTCGGGAGATTAAGCAAGGTCACGAATAATTCTAAAAGTACGTTTTGTATTTACATTTCGAACTCCTAGAAGGTGGCACAAGTATATGTAACATGGCTATAATATTTTGGGTATTTTTTTGAAAGTTATGTAAATACTTCTAAAGGATTTGTATGTGTTATGGTTGCCTATCATGTTATTCTTGGTTGTGCTTGATTATTAAATTGACTTAGAGATGTTTTGGAACTAGCATGATTTAGACATGATCTTAAGGGCTGGGTTTCGATCATGGTGATATTGTTGATGATGTCTTGTTTGACCAGTTTTTGGTAACCTGCTACTACATATACCCTTCATGTGAATTGTACCTAGGTAATAGAATGAAATGGACTTTGGTAAAGCTTATCCATATGTAAATGGCATGATATGTCTATGAGATTGCATGGTTTGATTGGATTCATGTTATATATAACCATAGGAACAAAAAAATTAATCTATTATCTACATGAAACCTCAATAGTCGTATCATATTTGTAATGCCTGATTTGAATCACCTACGTCCTAATCCTCTTACATTTAAATTGTTAACACGTTATTGCTGTCAATCTAAGTGATGAATTTAAATGTCCATCTAGGGTGTGTTCGAATGTTTTGGTGGTTTTAACATCAATGTACTATTGCTTGGCTTACTAGTTGTAATAGAGTAGGGTTCCTTGATGTAGTTCGAATTCTAAGTTGAGTAGCAAGTTAGTTTATGTTTTCTCTAGTTTAGTAATACCTTCTATGTTAGACGAGGGTTATTACAAGATGATCTTAAGAAAGAAAAGGATTTGATTTGTAAGAGTTTTGAAAAGAAAGATAATTTTAACAAATCAAACTTTTATTAAAGACAATCTAGTGGCCCTAGATTTTTTAAAGATTCAAGCATGTAATTGAAGTGAGGAATCAAGTATTTACCTTCTTCAAAGTGAATTCTAACTCAATTTAGCCCTAACCGATTTAAGCTCTCATGGATTTCATGGCTATCACTCAAGCATTCTCTCTTCTTTCTCTTTCTCCCTAACTCATTTGGTATAATCAAATGAGGAAGGAGAAACCGATAATTATAGTGACTTCGAATAGAATTACCTCTATCCTTGGATAATATTACCCTTATCCACATTTTTGTATACACGGATTCCCTTGATGGCACTACCCCCATCAAGTATTTTCTCATGGCGGTACTACCTCCACCATAACTCACTTACATACTCTAACCACCCTAGTAGGATTAGGTAAGTTACCACAATTTCAATCAATAAACCATTCAATTAAAGCTATTGAGTTCAATTCGTTTTAAGTCTTTCTTTCACCTTAAGCAACAATTCGAATAGGTGAGGATTCAATAGACAATGCACGATGCACCCATAATACAATTAGTTGTCATGAACAACACCATTTATGACTTACTTGTTCTTCAAGCAACCATTCGAATGGTTGGAGAACACAATAGGAAATTCAATGTTCAACATAGCTATTATGCATACCAATAGGTGATTTACATCATTTACCTATGTGACCATAATCAAACATACATGCTTTCAATGTTATGTACATTCGACTAGAACCTAAGGTGACCAATAAGTTTTATACATTTTTAGGAGAATTGCTATTGTACCTCTCTAAGTTTAGACATCTTACACAATGTTGGATGGAAGCATAAAAAACACATGAGATAGTCAAGGTTCAATCTCTAATCATCAAGCATAATAGTCATCTATGCGCATACATGCCCAAAATGCAAACATTACACCTTAAAGGTCCTAATTTAAGTTAAGTTATACAAACCATACTAGATAATCATATATTTACAAGTCTCAGGTGTCACCATCCTAGGGGTGATATAACAAATTGAATACATACTTTTCAAGCAAAATGTGACTTGAGTGTGTAACACCCCTTACCTGGGTTAGGAGTAACCCGACCAAGGAAGCAACATAGCAAGCACACAAGTATTCAAGCTATTTAAAACTTTTGGACTCATCCCTATTAGATGAATTACTTGCCTAACAAGAAACCCAAACAATCAACAATAACATGCTTCTCAAACATTATAGCTTACCAAATATAGACATAGGCCTCCAAGTATCAATCAAGGAGATATAAACATAGTCCATTATACATGTAGGCAATCAAATACACTCAAGGCAAGACTCAAAATCATTTCAAGTTTATTCAAGTATGCACAGCTTTGAACCATTTCAAGGCAATGTCAACATGGTTTCTATGTCATATTCATGTTAGTTAACTAAGCATGATCTTCTAGCATTTTACATTCAAGACAAGGATACATATAATGTTGGTTACTAAACATGGTCACAATTGTATTCATTTTAATCCTATCACAATCTACATGATTTCAAGCAAGCTTAACATAATCTAGAAATCATAACTAACTTATCATGACCTTAATTACTTGAACTAAAAGAAACCTAATCATGAATCAATTTCAAGTGATCAATTTCAATTACTATCATCAATCAATCATTCAACAAGTTTTCTAGGAAGGAAAGGACTTAGAAATCATTCAAATATAACTAAAAGAATACAAGCAACCATACAAACAAGTCTCAACTACGAACCATCTAATAGATGGTATGGTTCTCCCATCAACAAGAAACCATTCGAAAACTTTGTAAACAATACTAGATGTAAACAAAACTATGTAAACAAGGCTTGAAATTTAGACAAGCTCAATCATCCAATTCGAATAACAATAGGGATAACATGTCATTTGAACACAATCAATGTCTCAAACTCAAGCAATCTCATACAAGCAATGTTCAAGCAATGTCTCAATATCAATAGCTCGTGGCATTCAATTTTCCTTTATTATCAATCAATGCAATTCAATGGAGCAATAGATTCAATGTACATGAGGTATGAGTTCATTTTAAGTATAGCCTTGAGAATCGATTACTTAGTTTAGATACTCTAGTCCCCAACCAAACTGTCACCAATAACAATAATCAATATGGTACAAAGTACCGGTCAAATCCCTCCTAATGTCGCCAATGACCAATAACAATACGTCCCTCCTACTGTCACCAATTAGGGACCAATGTCCCGGACCGTAGTCCACCCTGATAATGAGCTCTATGGACTCTATGGCATGCCAACTATATCTATAACCGACTCGAGACCAAGGCTTACAATAGTTATGACTTTCATTCAATTTCAAGCATGATTCGATTCAATGTGCACATTTAGTGCCAATATCCCCTTTCAGTCGAATAGGGTTCAATGCCAATCACAATACCAATAGCTTAATGATCAATATTTTACAATCAATGAATGCATATCTATCAAAAAGACATTAGATCAATAGATTGAATTGTATTTAAAATAACAACTAGCATGCTTCAATACAATGGAAATCAAGTTAGCAAAGATTATGCTACAACAACCAATTTAATCAATGAAGCATGCTTATCAATTAAGTAATCATTTAATTGATTCAATCAAGTAAACACACCAATGTTCCTCAAAGGAATACTTACCATACATTTGCTTAAGAGCATGCGCATTATACCATTCAATCTAGAAATCAATAAGAAATTTAAAACAAAACATACTTGGAAAGGTTACCACCCTTTCTAAAACTTTAAACTACACTCACATGAATTTTTTGAGCTATTGTCGATCCCGGATTAAAATCTCTTTCCCTCTACTAGCTTGTTGATCTATGTGATCCCCTTTTTCATTAATTTCCACTTGATCTATCATTACATATAATGCATAGTGTATTCGGTAGAATCCAACAACCATCTAAGTCATTATATGACTCCATACATTCAAGCATTCAATTCAAAACATCAAGACTATTGCTGCCTGACAGCATGTGCACTACTTGCTTAAATGTTCATATCTTTTATTTCATACGTCGGAATTTCGAACCGTTTACACCGTTATAAAGCTAACTTAATTGTCCCTCTAACCATATAGGCCTTGCATTTTTATTCATTGTGAATTCATACAGTTTTTTATTTAAAGGCAGACCAAATTCTGCCACTAGACAGTTTGCACTGTCCTTAGAGATTAATCTCTACAAACTCTTTTATAACTCGGAATTCGAATACGTTTGTTGTATACGGAACTAGACATACTCATGATTCTGTAAATATAAGATTTACTCCCTAATTTGGTCTATGTGATTTTCTACAAAATTTTAAACTCACTGCCCGGAACAGAGTCTTCTGGACAGATTTCCTTAAGCTAGATTCTAGCTTCATTAATCACTTATACAAGGATTCTAACATGATTTTTCAACATATATACTCATTCATACATGTCTAAGTCAGTCCAATTATATGTCAAACCTATAAAAACAGGGCAATTGAACAATATTTTTGAATTGATTCAATAAGACAACACCTCACTAGAATTTCTAGAAACAAGAATTTCAATTCACATATCAATCATCAATTCTAGTATTCATATAAGTTTTTCCAGAAACTAACATAACAATTCACCGTCAATTTGGTTAATGGCAACATAAATTTCAAAAGCCATTTGATTCATTCTAGACAATCTACCATTTCATGGATTGATCAATCAATTGAACTACTTAACTAATTCACAGCATCAATTCACTAACTAATCATCCAATTCAAGTAATTCAAGCAAGAACTTAAAATCTACATGCATCATTCGAATCTATAATGCATTAAGGAAGAGATTTTACCTTCCTTTCAAGATAATATGAATGGTAGCAACTCCAATTCTTCCAAATTTCAAGCTTGAATCTATGAACATGGAGTTTTCTCACTCATTTCCTTTCTCCCTAATTTTTGTTCATTAATTCGGCACTAAGGATGAAGATGATAATGGATCATCAATTAACTCCTTCCAAAATGACTAATTTGCCCTTGATTATCCACTAATTAATGACACTTGTAGGGGCATTTAGGAATATAGGAATTTATCATGCATTCCTTCATTTTGTTATTTGTTTCGGTTTGGTCACTTATAATTTAGGTTACCACTTTTTCATTTATAGCATACTAGTCTTTATTAACTAGACCTAGTACCTTGTTTTCAATCAATTAGGGATTAAATGAAGGCATTGTAGTAACTTCCTTTATACTAGTTTTGAGGATATTATAGGCTGGGAATAGAACTACCCCTATCCCGTTGTGATAGCACTACCCCTATCACACTACAATAGAACCACCCCTATTGTATAACTAAAGAATTTCACATGATCGATTTTACATTTTATAGTTCACTTTAATCCTATGTCTAGCTAACTATATCTGATACTTTCTCATTTTGTCACATAGCCAATATATCGTTTCAAATACATTTACTTATTGTTTACCAATGCATTTCACAAAATCATTTCATATGCAAACCACATTGCCAAAGGCAACAACACATTCCTTTTAGGAACAAATCTCAATGCTCATACGCATTAATTACTTTACTAAACATTGCGAACTAATCCCAAAATGATGCATTTGCAATAAGTAAATCAAACCATGTTTAACACCAAAACATGAAATCCGCAAGCTCATATCAAAGCGGATAACCAAGCAAAATAAGGGAAACTTACGCTTGAGCTTAGTTAAGCTTGTTAGGCTATAACTAAACCCCCATGATCCATAGATCAAACCCTTAAAGAGATTTATCGCGTTTATACACTCATCGATACACACCGCTTCGCTCGCCAACACAAATTGAGCCTCCAAAATGCAACGTACGCAACTAGGCAACCTCGCCTTGATCATCCCATATTTTAACCACATAAAACCAAAGGGAAAATACATCATTATGCATTCTAATCACTTCTAAACAACAATCCCCTGTATCCTCAACATTACCCTTCCGAAAATTAGCCAGAACTACTAAAATCTACATCAATCTTTGTTCAATCAACACCTAACCATAAACCAGAGATTCAAACATTCAATTCACATCTAAACACAACAAAAAAACTCCTTATATCTCCAACAACTCAAGAACACTCATAACAGTCCTAAAATCCACTAAAAACTCATCTAAAAATCATCGAATCAAATAGTTTTGAGATTCATTTCAATAATATCATTTCACATCATTATTACTCTATGAAAACATGAATTTCCCCAGTCAAAATCTCCAAGTTTTGACAACTTAAACAAATCTTTAAGCTAATCATCAAAATCTCTATAAACAAGTGAATTCTTGAAATCTATTGCAAAACTAAGTTGAAAACATTAAAATACCAGCCAGGTATTAGGAAATATCAATAAAGAACCCTAGTTTAAGAGAGGAAAATGAAATTCACCTTTGAAGAAGCTTCCACCAAAATTGACATAAGAATTTCCTTAAAATCAAACTTGTGAAATGGATAAAATCTTTGAAAACTTCTTGTGAGGTTTCGTTAGGAATCAAGAGTAGAATAAAATGATGAAATCTCCTTTGAAAATCATCAAACCATTTTGGAGAATCATGTTTGGAAGTTGAAGTAGAAAGTGAGGGAAAATAAGGTGAGAAAATACGAGAAAACTAGGACGAATAGGAAAATGATTTATAAAGTAATTAACCGTCAATTTCATACTCAATTAAGGTGGTCATTTTACGATTAAAAACATTTAGAAATAATATTTCTTTAATGATTCTTAATATTGGCCATTTACAAAATAGTCACTAAAACCAATTTTGCAAAGTTTACATTTTAGTCACCAAAAATCCAAAATCCATTTAGAAAGATTAAATTGACTTTCAATTAAAGTCCCATAATGTTTAATAAAATAATTAAACATACTTAAAACACAAACCCATGTCAAATTAATCCAAATTCCAATTTTTACCTTCTAAATCTTACCCGAAACCTATTCAATTGATCAACTCGATTTAACCAGTTCGAACGGAACCCGACCAAACCCCTAAACTCCTAACCCTGTGTTTGGGGTGTTACAACTCTTCCCCTCTTAAGAAATTTCGTGCTCGAAATTTACCTAAAGAAAAGAGATGATGAAACTATTTCATCATGTCCTCTTTTGGTTTTCCCATGTGGCTTCATCGACTCCTCGATGTCGCCACAAAATCTTAACCAACTCGATGGTCTTCTCGTGCAGAACCCAGTGATTGTATCCAACACCTTTACAGGCTCTTCATCATTACAGAAATCCAGACATAACTCAATCTCCTTAACAGGCACAACATGCAGCAGATCCGATCTATACTTTTGAAGCATCGACACATGGAAAACATGTATCTTTTCAAGGTCCGCCGGTAACCTCATTCTATATGCAACTGGACCAACATGCTCAATCATCTCATAAGGTCCAATGAACCTAAGGCTTAACTTACCCTTGCATCCAAATCTCATCACCTTTTTCCAAGGTGAAACCTTCAAAAATAGTTTATCGCCCACTTCATATTCAATCTCTTTTCACATCAAATCCGCATAAGACTTTTGTCGACTCGAAGCGGCTTTAAGCCTTTCACAAATGAGTTTCACTTTATTATTCGTATCCTTAAGCAAATCGGGTCGTGCCACATACTTCTCTCCCGATTCTGCCCAACAAAGAGACGTACGACACCTATGTCCAAAAAGAGCCTTATAAGGAGCCATTTGGATACTCAACACCTACAACATGCTTCTCATTCGTAACCCCCTCGACCCGGCCTAGACGCCAGATCGAACTGAGCGAGCTACATTGGATTTTGCCGAAACAAAACTCAAAATGATCAACTAAACTTAGGTCTATTTTTTCTTTTTATCTTGCTTAGATGAAAAAATTACATAATATAGTGATCATGTTGGCAATAGGTGAAATCTCAACTAAATCGGGCGTTGATAAAACATCCAATTGCGTAAATTGCATTTTAGGGACTAAAATGCAAATCTGGTAAGTTACGAGGGTTTAATTAAAATTAAAATTACCAAATCTCAATTAATCAGGTTACATGCTTGCTTTCTAAATTTCAGCTCAAAACGATAATCCAAACGCATACAATTGCATTCAACAACATCATAGACCAAAATGAAAGAAACAAAAACTTCAAGAATCACATTAACTGATTTAACGACAGCCCGTATCTGATGTAAGAACATCAACACCATCTGATATGGAGGTCATGCCAACATGACCTATTACTCGATCTAAGGCTAAGTTATTCAAGGAAGTTCTTTCACTTAAATGCATTGAAGCTTCCAACTTATTTCTCAATGTTTCAGCCTTAGATAATAAGTTCTTCAATGTGTTACATGCTGATATGTGACATATTAAGTAATTATACTTAGTATATATTTATATGCATATTATTTACTAAGTTAAGTGTGTTTATATTATGTTTTCCAGAATTTATATGTGTTTATTTTGTTTTTACATCAGCACAATAAAACGTGGCAGCTAAAGACTTTCCAACAAGCTCAATTGAAGATCATCAATACGTGTGTAGCTCAACTCAGCTCAAAACAGCCCACAAGCATGTTTTTCAACTTGTTTCAGCTCCAACACTCCAAATCAGCTCAATTCAAGCTCAACTAGCTCACCTTCAGCTACAATAGCTCAACTCCAGCTAATGAGTCCAAGGGTAGCTCAAACTTGGAGGGACATATGGCTACACCTAGGAGAGTGTCCTACAGCAAGGTGCATCAAGCTAGAAGCTTCAGCAAGCTCCAGCAAGCTTCCCTACAGATGTCAGCCTTGGCACACATGTGCGTGCATGCTTGGCAGATTTGAACTCCTTTTTCCCTTCTTTTCTACATGGCCGGCCAACTATGGATAAGCAAGAGGTTTCTTGTTTGAATTTTCAACATTTCACATGTGCACAATGTTCAAAATTCAGATTTCCCTCTCCCTTAGGCGCTACTTTAAAGGATGATATGATTTTGATTTTTAAACACTTCAAAAATCAGTCTTTAGATCATTTTAAATTATCAACTTCCTATCTGTCACCCTTAGATTAGAATAAGTAGTTTCTATTTGAATTTTAAAGAATTCTGATTTCCCTCTCGTATTTTTTTATATATACTTTATAAAACAATGTAAAAACGAGCATTACATGAATTCAAATTACATTATGAGAATTTCTCTCAACTTAGTTCTTCATTGAACTTTTCAGACTTCTTCAAGTCTTGTTCTTGTGTTTTCTACAATCAGATACTTTGGGTTCTTGGTTTTCAAATCAATGGGCCCAAGTCCTTCGATCATTGAACGTATAAGGTTCTGGTTTATATACTTCATTGTATAGGTTCTTCCTTGTTCTTGTTTTTATTTAATTTTCCAGCAACTGAAATCCTTTCTTCTTCACCGAAATTTCCAGCAACCAAATTCCACCATTGTCATCTTCTTCAAGCCTTCATCTTCAATCTTTTCCTTCAACCGAATTTCCAGCCATCATTTACCCTCTTTCATCCTACATAAAAACATCAAATTCCAGTCCCTTAAACACCATGAATTCTACTATCAACATTTTCTTTTGCAGTCACACTTCTACGCGGGAAATCTTACTTTGATCCTAGATCCGACACAATCAATGGAGGCCTTCTTCAACAGGCAGCCTCGTAATAGTATCGGTACGCGGGGCACCTATACTGATACAGGGCTTTAATCCAACAAAGCATACCGATATGAGACCAAGGTGTATCGACACGGGGGCTTGGTTTAAAAATCCCGATTTCAGGTAGCTAAAGCCTGTACCTATATAGCCCTTGGTGTACCGACCCCAAGCCTAATTTCCAGCTTACCCGTACCGATACGAGGCCCCACATATTGATATTGATACAAGGCAGCCCGTTGATGAAGGCTTCTGTAACATCCCCAAACCCGGTCTAGGAGATAGACTGAATTAAGACATGTTACTAACAAACAGTCAAGCAAAAATGATTAACTTAACTCTTTTCTATCAGGCATGCAAACATAAATTAGGGAAATTTTAAACTTTTCTTCTTAAAAGCTTCTAATTGAATGAAGCAATCACTTACTTTTATATACACACCAAAACAATTCAGAAATTTAATTATAGTTTATAACCTTATAAGCTACAACAATTTATGTACCTTGAACTTAAATTGATAACCTACTTTAGTGTAAACAAAAACAAACAAGACTTCTAATAGAATTACATGTCATTTCATAAAATCAATGGGAAACCCAAATCCCTCGTTAAGAAGCTTTACATATGTCTAAATGAAATTATACCCACTTTCCATTTAAAATATATACACGGAACAATCATACGAGAGTTCTTGCCATTCAGACCCTTCATTAACTTCCAGATTAAATTCTCGACCTTGTAAAAACCTAAGTATAAATATCAGAGTCATTATCTAAAGTCATTTAAAAGGGAATCAACCCATTGTTTAATCAAGCTTTGAGCATAAATATTGTTACCACACGCTTAAGTCTATGAAATTCTGATTTTAGAAGTTAAAGCATAGGCACAATGATCACCTGCAATTATTACACTTATTTATCACATATCTTATTACGCAACAGTCAAGGCCAATTAAGAAGCAAAAACACCTCAATTAGGTGATCTATCCACTTAAGGGAGCTAAGCATTTAGGAACAAAAACGATCCCAATTAAACCCATCATCTTTGCATTTATTAAAGTTTAGTTACTCGTATGTTGCTAACATTACATAGACCCTTAATAATTCTTGAACTTATTTCCCAAAGCTCAATTCCCTTAGCCAACTTATCTCTATGACAAGTTTAAACATGAACATTTAATTTCATTTGGACCTACGTATGGCATATTACGAGTATTTTAGTTAAATTTAAACTTAGGTAAACCAACAATCAATAAGTCTTAACTTGAACTAAAACTGAATCAAGCAACCATAAAGCGATTAAAGGCCCATATACAATACTTGAAGATAAAAACATATTGCCTATACACAGATAAGCCACAATGGAGTATAAATGCATAATGCAACTTAATACCATGTGCCACCATCTAGGAGTATTAGAAGGGAAGCTCAAATCGTACTTGATTCTTTGTGATCGCGTCCGAGCTCGAAAAATCATAAGAGCCATGCCTTGAAATATCAAAAGTATATAGTGAGCTTAAGCCCAGTGAGGTAATAAAACATCAAAACTTATAAATTAATAAGTTTGCAAACATCCCTAATCTTATTCGACATCTTCAACACAAAACCAGGAGGCAAGCCGAATCACACACAAATCAATTCCTAATAAAATTCGAATGTAGTATTAACTTTAAGTATATTAAATCGCACACAACCCAACACCTTAGTGCATAGTGCCAACCTTTCTAACTTTAAGGTTTCAAATATGTCTACATTTTTTTAAATCAACCATGGGCATGCTTTTATCAAATGTTTCTAGTATTGCTTATTATAAAATTATCTAATATCAGTTTAAATCAGAAATTCTTCCATTAATTTCTTATACAAATTCCCACATAAGAAATATTACTTAATATCCAAGCAATTTATTAAGACTTAACATAGGTATAAACCTTCTTATCATGTAAGCTATCAGATTTACAATAGTCAAGGTAATCAAAATGAGCAAGAATCTTATGTTCGCAGACATTCAAACAATTTGCAATCAATTAAGCATCCTAACAAATTTTCAAGAGTGAGTTCAAACAAGTTGTGATTAATTGTACCCCGATACTAATCACAATATCTCTACCAAGACTTAGCCCTTTTATCATTTAGAAATAATTATAAGTAGTTACAATCAAATAGGGCCTAGCCCTTCTAATCTTTTAATCTTGTATAAATACATATATACATTCGATTAGCACCTCATTCTCCTTATTAAGAATGTCATCGTCCAAATTCATAATTCTAGCTTATTTTCTTCATAACAATATAACACACCGGTTACTTACTACACAAGTCAAATAACCTAGATATCGTAATCTAAACTTCTTGACATGTTGGTTGTCACTCATACCATATCTTACTCATCAGTACTTAGTTCATAAGATATCAATTGTGTATCATATCATGGAGTCTAACATAGCACATGAGAGTGACTACATGTATTTTTATCTATCTATATCAAGTTATTCGAGTAATATCAAGCAAAGGCACAAACTTGACTAGCCCAATGTTTAATAGTCCAAAGTTCCATTACCATACAAATTTTAGTTGAAAAAGGGTCATTTTCAATTAAGGGTTATTGAAGTCACAATAAAACACATCTCTCAAAGAACAAGATATCACAATTCTTTCTTTAACTTAATTTACACAATTATTTTTATTAATCACCATAGCAACTTTCACTCAAGTCTCCTATAATGTTTTCAAGGGTAAACGTACAAGGATATCAACAAGAGCATGTGCATAATCAAGGTGCTCCATAACCAATTCTAATGAACTCAAATAAGCATGCTAGCATACAATCCTAGGCTTTAGAATTGTTTAGAAGGCAGTTCATAAGGCATTTCCATAATGTAACAATTTTAACCTTAAACTCATTTCATCAAGGGATTGAAATCCAGCTTATCATCAAGCGACATAGTCCAATAATTTAATAAGTGAGCATAGTCCAACATTCCATTCATTTTAAGAAGATTCATTGTTATAGGTTAATGAATTATTTCAGCCTTGATTAACATGTAGCTCAGACACTCGAATCCTATACATAATGTAACAAACAAGGGTACACAAAGTACCGAGACAAGGGTACAAACTGTACCAATAGATCATTAGAACTTTACCAACAAGGGACCGTAGTCCAAACTTTTTCGAGCTCGACGGGCTCTATGGCATTCCAATTGCGTCTAGGACTAAATCGAACCAAGGTTTAATATACATATTCAATATTATTCATTCAGCTACTTCAATTACAATCCAATAATAATGCATTTGTTTATTAAATCATATTCTTGATTATTATTCAAGTAACAAGAAGAGTGCAATCATAATTCATTCAATTAGAAGGCATACTTTGGACATTTACCTCAACATACTCACCTCAATCTAGCAAGCCATCCAAGCATAGCATAATTCAAAATACATACATCAACGTTGAAGGAAATTTGATAAAGGAAAGTACTAGGGACAGCCATCAGCTTATCCCAAAACTAAATTACACTCACAGTTTATTCCGAGCTAAATTAGTTCCCGAATTAGATTTCCCGTTTTTTTCTCTACTCCTTCAAGCTCTAATATATCAAAGAATCCACATAAGCATTAGAACCACATTCCACAATGTCTTACTAGCAAAAGTTACTCAATCATTCATATGCACATACACTTTACACAAAAATTCCACAAACAATTTAACAATCATACTAAACAGTTCAGTTCTTTATTTTAGTGTATTCGATCTCATTAACTATTTCTTTGAATTCAATTACTTACAATAGCACACAATCATATATGTTTTAAGTGAAAACGATTTCTTATTTAACCTTAATTTATATAAACGCTTAAATATCTATATGCATAAAATAATCCCCTAAGTATACATATATATACATGTACATATACTTAAATTAATCCAAATTTCTTATTGTACATTTTACTCTCAAAACAATCTATGTATTCTTACACAATGCATAAAACAGTCCACTTTTATGTAAACATACTCAATTCAGGGCAAATTTCGTATTTGCACATTTAGAATTCCAAAATTGTTCGATATATGATCATAACCACACCAAATTGTTCAACATTATTTAAATAAGCATGTGTAGGTTCAAATAATAGTCCTCTAATTCTGCATACACACTTTACCATGCACAAAAAGCTTCTAAATTCAAAGGTACCAACTGCCCCTGTTTCTCATCTAAAGATCAGTCCCTTGGAATTACTAAGTTAACCAAATATTTACAAAACAACTTCTTAACAGCCCTACTTGTTCTAAGATATCCAGAACAGCCTTGATCAATTGATGGTTAGACCCAAATCAATACTACAAGGAGTATAACTAGTTTTAATTTTTTAACCACTTTACTCAACAATTCGATTGATCCATACCAACCTATATCCATCTCCACAACTTAAGATTCATAACCAAATACCTAACTTTACAACTATGTGTACATTTCACACTATTTAAATCCTTCCCTTTGCTCATTACTCGCATGACACTACAAAAGCTTCCTTAATGAATTTACTTGGCCACATTAGAAATTCACGCAATTCATGAATCTTGTGATTATAACAATAAATCACAGCTGAATCAAAGGTCTTTAAACAACTATTCGTGTAAAGAAATTTAAGAGATTCTTACCCTCCTATTTAAGCCCTTCGTTGATGGATAAAAGCATGCTTCAAGGTTGGTCTTCATTCTTTGTGGCTCTCGATTTCAAGCTCCCTCTGTTACCATTCATGCAATCGGCACAAATGAGGAAGAAGAAGCTATAGGAAAATGGCCCCCATTAGCCGAACCCCCTTCACAAGTGTATCTCAAACTTCTTGCCATGTTTTATAGTCCTTGCTTGATTTTCCATTTAGCAT
The DNA here is from genome assembly GCA_019671005.1 of Hibiscus mutabilis. NCBI lineage: Eukaryota > Viridiplantae > Streptophyta > Magnoliopsida > Malvales > Malvaceae > Hibiscus > Hibiscus mutabilis. The sequence continues at coordinate 57,444,443 of CM033716.1, read as the reverse complement.
GCAATCCCACATCTTCCCATCCAATCCATTTTAATCCTTACACAAAGATAGTCCTTTCTTTCATTTCTCTCAATTTGGTCCTACATCTTTTAATTGAGTTTGTTGTATTACACATTATAACAATTAACTTGACAATGGATATTATAAAATTTCTTTTGGGCCGGATTTTGGGTATTACAATTCTCCCCCATAAAAAAATTCGTCCTCGAATTTCCTTTGATAAGATAAGTGAGATTATTGATTCTTTGTACTGCTTCAGGCATTCAAGTAGTTCTTCAGCTTGTTATTCTTTCGAATCCGTTCCACTGAGTAGACAAACTTTGTCATTCCGATAACTCACATACCTGGTTATATTCTTACAAAACCAGACTTAATTCTTAACTCATAATGTAAATTCTTAAATTCTTATAAACTTTGACAGATTTTGGTATGAACCAAAAGAAACTACGAAGAGCTCCTGAATCATTTTCTTTCCAAGAATGTCATTCCCTAATACTCTTCCTTACTAACAATTCTTGGAAATCTCAAATCAGCAAAAGATTAATCTTCTCAAGATCATTCAAATCTTAATTTATCAAAACAATATTTGTTCTCGTTAGTAAGCTTGTTTCACTGACAATGGCCACTATAAGGCCTCATCAATCTATCTTTCCTCTCATAACAACACCAAGGTGTTTCCAAGAAGATAAACTAAGCCTGATGAAATTTCAATCTTGTACATCTTGCAAATTAATTCTTGAGTTCTTCTCTTATTCCTTATAACAATCTTATTCAGCATAGTTATGTCATTTACTAGCCACCCTAATTCCTGATTTAGGCTAAATTCATGGAGGGGTGGCCCAAGAGGATTAATATGGAAAAGGAATTCCTTACAAAATCCAAAAATTCAAGTCCAAAAGATTCTACTTATCACTATCCTTTCTTTCGAGGCTCTATGGCAATTGAATTTCCTTAATTAGGTTCAGGACTCTAATCAAACCTTTTTTTAAGACCAGAAATACAGGACAATTTGATTATAAAAAAATCAGGTAAGACATATACAAGAGTCAAGTGCACTTTAATTGCATTCACAGGTGTATGGACTTCAATATTAAGCTAACTTTCCCTATCAAGGTTCCTGGTCACATTACCAAAGAAAGAATAGAAGGAACCAAGTAAACCTTGTGGTTAGAAAGGTAACAAACTTGTTAAGTGTTTTTATTATGCTAGGGGAACACTCTTTACTGCATACGACAATTCAAAGAAACTTCTTATTAACATAAGCAACATTTTAGGACTTTTTTTATACAGGAGTCAATTGGGCTCTTTTTAACCCAACAAAAATATATCTCCAATGTTTCTAAAGACTAACTACATATAAAAGGGAACTTTAATTGAACATTGATCACAAGTACATATCAGATTTGACTCCTAGGTGGCACGATGACATATAATGATGCAATGACTTCTAGTTTAGTCTGAGAATCAACAAAACCTGGGCTCTGATACCAATTTGTAACATCACTAACCCGGTCTAGGAGATAGACCGAATTAGGACATGTTACTAACAAACAACCAAGCAAATTTTGATTATCTTAACTCTTTTCTATCAGGCATGCAAACATAAATTAGGGAAATTTTAAACTTTTCTTCTTAAAAGCTTCAATTGAATGAAGCAATCACTTACTTTTATATGCACACCAAAACAATTCAGAATTTTAATTATAGTTTATAACCTTATAAGCTGCAACAATTTATGTACCTTGCACTTAACTTGATAACCTACTTTAGTGTAAAGAAAAAAACAATATTTCTAATAGAATTACATGTCCTTTCATAAAATCAACGGGAAACCCAAATCCCTCATTAAGAAGCTTTACATATGTCTAAATGAAATTATACCCACTTTCCATTTAACATGCATACACGGAACTATCATACGAGAGTTCTTGTCATTCATACCCTTCATTACCTTCCAGATTAAATTCTTGACCTTGTAAAAATCTAACTATGTATAAATATCAGAGTCGTTATCTAAAGTCATTTAAAAGGGAATCAACCTATTGTTTAATCAATCTTTGAGCATACATATTGTTACCACACGCTTAAGTCTATGAAATTCTAATTTTAGAAGTTAAAGCATAGACACAATGAACACCTACAGTTATTACACTTATTTATCACATATCTTATTACGCAATAGTCAAGGCCAATTAATAAGCAAAAACACCTCAATTAGGCGATCTATCCACTTAAGTGAGCTAAGCATTTAGGAAAACCAAACGATCCCAATTAAACCATCATCTCTGCATTTATTAAAGTTTAGTCACTCGTATATCCCTAACATTACATAGACCCTTAGTAATTCTTGAACTTATTTCCAAAGCTCAATTCCCTTAGCCAACTTATCTCTATGGAAAGTTTAAACATGAACATTTAACTTCATTCAGACCTACGTATGGCATATTAAGAGTATTGTAGTTAAAATTAAACCCAGGTAGGCCAACAATCAATAAGTCTTAACTTGAACTAAAACTGAATCAAGCAACCATAAAGCGATTAAAGGCCCATATACAGAAGTTGAAGATAAAACATATTGCTTATACACAGATAAGCCACAATAGAGTATAAATGCATAATGCAACTAAATACTATGTGCCACCATCTAGGAGTATTAAAAGGGAAGCTCAAATCGTACTTGATTCTTTGTGATCGCGTCCAAGTTTGAAAAATCATAAGTACCATACCTTTAAATATCAAAAGTATATACTGAGCTTAAGCCCAGTGAGGTAATAAAACATCAAAACTTATAAATTAATAAGTTTGCAAAGATCCCTAATCTTATTCGACATCTTCAACACTAAACCAGGTGGCAAGCTGAATCACACACAAATCAATTGCTAATAAAAATCGAATGCAGTATTAACTTTAAGTATATTAAGTCGCACACAACCCAGCACCTTAGTACATAGTGCAAACCTTTCTAACTTTAAGGTTTAAAAAATGTCTACATTTTTTTAAATCAACCATGGGCATGCTTTTATCAAAAGTTTCTAGTATTGCGTATTATAAAATTATCTAATATCAGTTTAAATCAGCAATTCTTCTATTAATTTGTTTTACAAATTCCCACATAAGAAATATTACTTAATATCCAAGCAACTTATTAAGACTTAACATAGGTATAAACCTTCTTATCATGTAAGCTATCAGATTTGTAATAGTCAAGGTAATCAAAATGAGCAAGAATCTTATGTTCGCAGACATTCAAACAATTTGCAATCAATTAAGCATCCTAACAAATTTTCAAGAGTGAGTTCAAACAAGTTGTGATTAATTGTACCCCGATACTAATCACAATATCTCTACCAAGACTTAGCCCTTTTATCATTTAGAAATAATTATAAGTAGTTACAATCAAATAGGGCCTAGCCCTTCTAATCTTTTAATCTTGTATAAATACATATATACATTCGATTAGGACCTCATTCTCCTTATTAAGAATGTCATCGTCCAAATTCATAATTCTAGCTTATTTTCTTCATAACAATATAACACACCGGTTACTTACTACACAAGTCAAACTACCTAGATATCGTAATCTAAACTTCTTGAAATGTGGGTTGTCACTCATACCATATCTTACTCATCAGTACTTAGTTCATAAGATATCAATTGTATCGTATCAAGAAGTCTAACATAGCACATGAGAGTGACTACATGTATTTTTATTTATATATATCATGTTATTCGAGTAATATCAAGCAAAGGCACAAACTCGACTAGCCCAATGTTTAATAGTCCAAAGTTCCATTACCATACAAATTTTAGTTGAAAAAGGGTCATTTTCAATTAAAGGGTTATTGAAGTCACAATAAAACACATCTCTCAAAGAACAAGATATCACAATTCTTTCTTTAACTTAACTTACACAATTATTTTTATTAATCACCATAGCAACTTTCACTCAAGTCTCCTATAAGGTTTTCAAGGGTAAACGTATAAGGATGTCAATAAGAGCATGTGCATAATCAAGGTGTTCCATAACCAATTCTAATGAACTCAAATAAGCATGCTAGCATACAATCCTAGGCTTTAGAATTGTTTAGAAGGCAGCTCATAAGGCATTTCCATAATGTAACAATTTTAACCTTAAACTCATTTCATCAAGGGATTGAAATCCAGCTTATCATCAAGGGACATAGTCCAATAATTTAACAAGGGAGCATAGTCCAACATTCCATTCATTTTAACAAGATTCATTATTATAGGTTAATGAATTATTTCAGCCTTGATTAACATGTAGCCCAGACACTCGAATCCTATACATAATGTAACAAACAAGGGTACACAAAGTACTGAGACAAGGGTACAAACTGTACCAATAGATCATTAGATCTTTACCAACAAGAAATTGTAGTCCAAAATTTTTCGAGCTCGACGGGCTCTATGGCATGCCAATTGTGTCTAGGACTAATTCGAACCAAGGTTTATTATACATATTCAATATTATTCATTCAGCTATCTTCAATTACAATCCAATAATCATGTATTTGTTTATTTAACCATATTCTTGATTATTATTCAAGTAACAAGAAGAGTGCAGTCATAATTCATTCAATTAGAAGGCATACTTTGGACATTTACCTCAACATACTCACCTCAATCTAGCAAGCCATCCAAGCATAGCATAATTCAAAATACATACATCAATGTTGAATGAAATTTGATAAAGGAAAGTACTAGGGACAGCCATCAACATATCCCAAAACTAAATTACACTCATAGTTTATTCTGAGCTAAATTAGTTCCCGAATTAGAGTTCCCCTCTTTTGATGTGCTCCTTCAAGCTCTAATATATCAAAGTATCCACATAAGCATTAGAACCACATTCCACGATGTCTTACTCGCAAAAGTTACTCAATCATTCATATGGACATACGTTTTACACAAAAATTCCGTCAACAATTTTACAATCATACTAAACAGTTCACTTCTTTATTTTAGTGTATTCGATCTCATTAACTATTTCTTTGAATTCAATTACTAACAAACAGCCCACAATCATATATGTTTTAAGTGAAAACGATTTCTTATTTAACCTTAATATATATAAACGCTTAAATGTCTATATGCTTAAAATAATCCCCTAAGTATACATATATATACATGTACATATACTTAAATTAATCCAGATTACTTCTTGTACATTTTGTAATACCCCAACCCCATGCCTAGAAGATAGTATTGATCTAGGAAGAAAGAAACTAACTTGACTAACAAGATAGTTATCGAAGAACAAAAGAACTCAAGATAGGACCTATAGAGAACACACATTCAAACGGATGATCAAGAAGCATCAAGGATATCACATTTCAAACAAGAGAATTTAAGATAAGAAACATATGATCCTACTGAAATTTTACACCTAACGAAATGTGAAAAACATGTATAGTAAACATTTTAGGTTATGATACTTGAATAGGAGCCCAACTGTACATGACATATCAAATTAAAGATTATAAGGCTATTTAGGTACATAATAGATTCATGACTTTTCTAACATTATGATTTAACCGAGTTTTCTACAAAGGCAAAAATGACTACCATATGTATTTAGATTATAAGGCTATTTAGGTACATAATAGATTCATGACTTTTCTAACATTATGATTTAACCGAGTTTTCTACAAAGGCAAAAGTGACTACCAAATGTATTTGTTGATAAGCTAAACATGCCATGCTCGATTTAAATCTCGACTCAATAGATATTCACATGTCAAAATCACACACAACTCTTACAACCATATATTAACATCTTTCAATCAATAGAATAAATGTATGATATCATCTAAGTCAATCAAATGCAGCAACCAAGCCAATCAAACGAAAATTATCACCAAGAAGCACAATAAGCCAAACACATAAGTGTGGATATGTATATATATATTTACAAGCTCTTAATAAGTTACTAGTTACAGCCCCTTAAAAGAGGCAAGTATTATAGCCTAGCATCCCAACTAGTGCCACCTTCTAGGAGTTAACTTAACAAACAAAAACATACTTTTGATGCCCTTGGTGACCTTGCAAAAATTCTCTCAAAGCTTGATCAACAATCAGTTTCTCATGTACCATAATCAGGGTGAGTAATTAGCTTACTAGCTTCTAAATTTTAATCAATAGTAAGGTGAATACATGCTCTCAACATTTGTTAGCAATAAGCTTATTTTAAGCGCAATTATAACACAACAATAGCATATTTCCAACGAGGATACTTCATCAAGCAACATTTAGAGTTGTTTAGTTTCCTAATCCAATCTATTACAAGCAACCTAAATTATATGATCCGGCTAAGACTATTTAAAGTCTAGAAGAGCATCAACAATTGAACACTATCAGGCAATGGTAACAGGTACCATTGAATCATATAAACCTTTCAATCAGACCTTATCAGGCAATGGTAATATGTACCATTGAATTGTATAAGTATTCCAACCAAGCAAAATCAGGCAATGGAATCATATACCATTGTAACATATAATCTTTCCAATTGAGCAATATCAGGCAATGGCAACATATACCATTGAAGTACTTAATCCTTTGAAACAAACATCATCAGGCAATGGTAGCATGTACCATTGGGACATTTAATCTTTTCAAACATTCATTCATATACTCCTAAGCCCTTCGAATATTTAGTCACATGCACAAGATGCCGCATTTTGCATTATAAACAACCAATACATATTCATTTCTTAATTTACACAAATGATTGTCCTTACATACCTGGATATAGTCATCTTACTAAGCATTGGCATATCCAAGCAAGCATAGGCATCTTAAGCCTCATAATACAATCGAGTAATTTAACTAAAAAAACAATCTATGCTTAATTAAAACATAGTCACACTCACAAGTGCTCCAAGCTAAGCTTGATCATAAATCACAATGCCCTTTTGCCTATCCTCTCCTTAATCAACCTCCTTTTTGTCTAGATAATAGAGCAATATCAAGATATTAAAATCAATCATTGACAATTTAGTTCGGATATCATTTCAACAATCCAAACAGTTTCCATTATTGCTTTTTAATTCAAGACTGCCCTTATTTGTCAACCCAAGCATACCAAAGCTGTCCAGACTATCCAACTACAATTTTTCTAACAAAATTACAACATTCTTTCATTGGTAATCTAATTTACAATCATTAAGTTGTTATTAACATTTGATTTGTCTCAATCAAGTTCTTAATCACTTTTAACTCTATAGAACAGTCCTGAATTGTTCTGCTTAGCACGGCAGTTTTTCTTGCTTAATTAAGTCACTTAAATTGTTATCAAGCTCCATCCCGACCTTTCCCCTGTTTCCTTAAGGTTCCAAAAACACCTTTTTTTTATAACAACTCAATATCTGGTCACCAGATTCAAGTTTAAAACAACCTACACTACATCAAAGATTCAAACAGTTCCATATCATGCCATAATCGAACAGGGCAGCTTTAAACAGTTTTGTTTAATACTCAATTCTATCCATTCAAGTTCATAGCCTAAATTCCAGAATTTCCAGCATTGCACTACAGTCTAACGAATCACATTTTATAGTTCAGCTTTAGAACAATTTCACTCTGAGTTATCATTAACCAAAACAGTTTCCAGTTTCTCAATTCAATCTTATAACATTTCATATATGTCAATGTACATTCTTAGCATTAAGGAACTAACTTCTGGGCACTAATTCAAAGTTTAAACAGTCTACAATACACAACAATTCAATACAGTTTCGTTCTATTCACAAATCAAACAAGACAGCTTCAAAATTTTGTTTAATACTTGGTTATATCTATACAATTCCATTACCTATAATTCCAGCAATCTCCAAACATTTCTAGTCATTACAATTACTCTAACTACAAACAATTATCAAGCTCGTTGTTACCACAATTCAAAAGAATACAAGAACTTACCCCTCTTCCAACATGCAAGAATTATGAACTCCCAAAAATGACCGAAGCTCAAGCAAAATGTTTCAATTGAAAACACTCCTCTATTCTCTCTAAATTTCCAATTTCGGGTATGAGAAAAAAATGAAGACAACCTTCATCTATTTGTTTGTCTGCCATAGTAATTATAATCCACATGTTCTCATACAATGGTGCCACATCGTCTAAACCCAAACATCTTTTAAGTTTACCATGCAACACTAGTATTTGCATTTTAAGCAACTTAGTCCTTTATGACTATGACTTCTAATTTCTAAAAGGTTCAATTCGGCCCCTTAAATGTTTTAACTAATTGCTTAATTTGTCTTTCAAAAAAAAAAGTACCATGTCACTGCTTATAATTTACAAATTAGGATGTTACAATTTTACTCTCAAAACAATCCATGTATTCTTACACAATGCATAAAACAGTAAACTTGTATGACATACTCAATTCAGGGCAAATTTCGTATTTGCACATTTCGAATTCCAAAATTGTTCGATATATGATCATAACCACACCAAACTGTTCAACATTATTTAAATAAGCATGTGTAGGTTCAAATAACAGTCCTCTAATTCGGCATACACACTTTACCATGCACAAAAAGCTTCTAAATTCAAAGGTACCAACTGCCCCTGTTTCTCAACTAAAGATCAGTCCCTTGGAATTACTAAGTTAATCAAATATTTACAAAACAACTTCTTAACAGCCCCTACTTGTTCTAAGATATCCAGAACAGCCTTGATCAATCGATGGTTAGACCCAAATCAATACTACAAGGAGCATAACTAGTTTTAATTTCCAAACCACTTTACTCAACAATTCGTTTGATCCATACCAACCTATATCCATCTCCACAACTTAAGATTCATAACCAAATACCTAACTTTACAACTATGTGTACATTTCACACTATTTAAATCCTTCCTTTTGCTCATTACTCGCATGACACAACAAAAGCTTCCTTAATGAATTTACTTGGCCACATTATAAATTCACGCAATTCATGAATCTTGTGATTATAACAATAAATCATAGCTGAATCAAAGGTCTTTAAACAGCTAAATTTAAGAGATTCTTACCCTCCTATTTAAGCCCTTCGTTGATGGATAAAAACATGCTTCAAGGTTGGTCTTCATCCTTTATGGCTCTCGATTTCATGCTCCCTCTCTCACCATTCATGCAATCGGCACAAATAAGGAAGAAAAATCTATAGGAAAATGGCCCCCATTAGCCGAACCCCCCTTCACAGTGTATCTCAAACTTCTTGCCATGTTTTATAGTCCTTGCTTGGTTTTCCATTTAGCATGCAATCCCACATCTTTCCATCCAATCCATTTTAATCCTTATACAAAGATAGTCCTTTCTTTCATTTCTCTCAATTTGGTCCTAAGTCTTTTAATTGAGTTTGTTGAATTACACATTACAACAATTAACTTGACAATGGATATTATAACATTTCTTTTGGGCCGGGTTTTGGGTATTACAACTTCCATTGATTGTGTTGGATCTAAGATAGACTTAAGAATTCCTGCACAAAAGTGTGGCTGCAAAAGAACATGTTTATGGAAGATAAAATTGGGTTTTAAGGGCTGGTAAGAACTTCTTGATGGAAGGAAATGATGGTGTAATGAAGGTTTAAAGATCGTGAAAATGGTGGCTGGAAATTGGTTGAAGATGGCGTGTAGAAAAGGTTGAAGAAACTGAAATAAAATAAGATCAAAGAACAAGGAAGAACCTATACTATAAGGAGTATAAACCCGAACCTTATACATTCATTACTCAAAAGATTTGGATCCATTGATTAGCGAATCAAGAACCAAAAGTATCTGGTAAACGCCACAAGCAACAATGCTTGAAAAGTCTTGAAAGTTCAATGAAGAACCAAAGTTGAGAGAAATTCTTGCAAGTAAAATTGTATTCATGCATGTCTCGATATTACAAAGAGTTACGAACTATTTATAAGAAATTACATGCAGAATCAGTTTTGAATTATTATGCACATGCAAATAATTCAAATTCAAATGAAAAACTACTCAAATGATCCAAGGGTGGCGCCATAGGTAGTTGAAACACAAAGAAATCTAATTTGAAGAGTTCAAATTCAAATTCAATCTGTTCTTATCCAAGTGGCGCCTTGTGTTGAGGGAAGAAGGAAATCTGATTCTGATTTTGAATTAATTGCACATGTTATTAATTCAAAAATAAAAAATTCAACTTCTCCTTGGCCTTATCTCCCTGTTGCCGCCCATGCTTGGTGAAGCACGCCCCATGTGCTAGAGCTTGAGCTTGCTGCACACATCATGTAGGACACCCCCTAGGTTTAGGCACATGTCATGAAACCTTTGAGCTATATTTGGACTCGGGAGCCGACGTTGAGCTACGTGAGTTGAATGAGCTAAAGGTGAGCTAAATTGAGCTACTTTAGGAATGCTGGAGCTGAAAACAATGTGTTGAGCTACTTTGAGCTACACACTTATTGTTGAGATTCAATTGAGCTAGCCTTAACATCCTTAGTTGTCCATACTTTATTATTCTACTAAAAAGCACACATAAGCACACTTTAACTTAGCATATAATATAGTTATATATATAAACTAAGTATAAGTTATATACTATGTCACATATCAGCATGTAACACATTATATATCTTATTGTCTAATGCTAAAAAATTAAGAAACAAATGGGAAGCTTTAATGCATTTAAGTGAAAGGACTTCCCTAAATAACTTAGCCTTAAAATGAGTGATTGGTCCTATTGGCAAGATCTCCGGATCAGAAGTACATGTGCTCACATCATCCCCCCTTCTTTTAAGCGATTTGTCCTCAAATTGGCATCATCTTTAAATGGGGAATGATCAGAAACATTGAATGTAGCACTTACATTATATTCACCAGGTAAATCCAACTTGTAAGCATTTTCATTCACTTTCTCCAACACTTGAAATGGATCATCTCCTCCTGGTAACAACTTAGACCTTCGTTGCGCTGGAAATTGTTCCTTCCTGAAATGAACCCAAACCTAATCTCCAACATCAAAGGTAACACGTTTGTGTCCCTTATTGACTTGATGTTCATATTTCTAGGTTCTTCTCTCGATGTTCTCCTTGACTTGCTGATGAAGCCTCTTTACAAATCCAGCCTTGGATTTGCTGTCTTTATTTACAACATGTTCAAGAGGCAAAGGTAAAATATCAATAGGATTCAAGGGATTAAATCCATATACCACTTCAAACGTTGAATGTTTTGTTGCTGAATGGACAAAATGATTGTAGGCAAACTCGACGTGAGGCAACCATTCTTCCCAAGTCTTGGTGTTCTTGCACATAATGGATCCCAATAATATGGAAAAAACACGGTTTACAACCTCTGTTTGACCGTCAGTCTATGGATGGAAAGTTGTAGAGAACATCAGCTTCGTTCCTATCTTGCCCCAAAGTATCCTCCAAAAGTGGCTCAAAAACTTAACATCTCGATCGGAAACAATCGTCCTTGGATGTCCATGTGGTCTAACCACTTCCTTAAAAAACAAATTAGCCACATTGGTTGCATTATTTGTCTTGTGGCATGCTATGAAATATGCCATCTTGGGAAAACCTATCCACAACAACAAATATGCTATCTCATCCTGTCTTCATTCGCGAGAGACCTATCACAAAATCCATAGAAATATCTGCCCAAGGTTCACTCAGAATAGGCAGAGGCATATACATACCATGCGACATAACTTCGGACTTAGCTTTCTTGCACGTAACACAACGTTCACATATCCGTTCAACGTTTCTTCTCATCCTAGGCCAAAAAAGATGTTCCTTCAGAATATGCAAGGTTCTGGTTACTCCAAAATGTCTCATAAGTCTACCTTCGTTTTCCTCTCTAACTAGAATTTCTCGAATAGATCCTTGAGGAATGCAGATATGCCCTTCCTTGAAAAGGTATCCATCATGTCGGTATAACTTTTCATCTACACCTTTTCCCCACAAACTAAACTTTTCTCCAAAGTCAATGCCAGTTGCATAAAGGTCTTTGATAAAAGAAAACCCAATTAATTGAGAATTCAAAGAATTAAGAAGTACATACCTTCGAGACAAAGCACCAGCCACGACGTTATCCTTGCCTTTGTTGTAATGTATCACATAAGGAAAGGATTCTAGAAACTCTACCCACTTGGCATGTCGCCTATTCAACTTGTGCTGACCGGTGATGTGTTTCAATGCTTCATGGTCGGCGTGGATGACAAATTCCTTTGGCAGAAGGTAGTGCTGCCATGTCTCAAGGGCTCAAATAAGCGCATACATTTCTTTATCGTATGTAGGATAATTCAACGTAGCGCCACTTAACTTTTCACTAAAGTATGCAATTGGTCACTTTTCTTATGTTAAAACAACCCTAATTCCAATGCTCGATGCATCATACTCAATCTCGAACATCTTGTCAAAATTCAGTAGAGCTAACACAGGTGCTTGGGTTAAACATTCTTTAATCTCGAGAAACGTATATTCTTGTCCCTTACCCCAATGGTAGATGGAATTCTTCTTAATAATCCTAGTTAAGGGGCGGTAATAGAACTAAAATTTGGCACGAATTGTCGATAGAAACTTGCAAGCCCAAGGAAACTTCTCACTTTGCTTATGGATGTTGGTCTTGGCCATTCTTGAATTGCCTTTATCTTTTCAGGATCAAACTCCACTCCTTGTGAACTAGCAATAAATCCTAAGAAAGTAAGCTTGTTAGTACAAACGACGCATTTCTGAAGATTACCAAAAAGTCGTTCCCTTCTCAAAATGCTAATAACATTTCTTAGATGTTGTTCATGTTCTTCCAACATCTTACTATAAATTAAAATATCATCAAAATAAACCACACGGTACATACTGATGTAGGGTCAGAGCACATGATTCATCAACCTCGTGAATGTACTAGGAGCATTGGTTAAGCCAAAAGGCATTACCAACCATTCGTACAAACCTTGTTTAGTTTTGAATGTTGTCTTCCACTCGTCTCCTTCCTTCATACGGATCTAATGATAACTACTCTTTAAGTCAACCTTAGAGAAAATACTCGCATCACACATCTCATTCATCATATCATCGACGCAAGGAATGGGATGCCGCTACTTGATAGTGATCTGATTCACTACTCGACAATCCACACACATTCTTCAAGTTCCATCCTTTTCAGGCACAAACAAGACTGGTACGACACAGGGACTTAAGCTTTCTCGAATGTAACCCTTCTCCATCAACTCACTAATTTGCTTTTGAAGTTCCTTCATCTCTTCAGGGTTACATTTATAAGCTGGTCGATTCAGTATGGTGACTCTCAAAATAAAGTCAATCTAATTTTCAATGCCATGAATCGGTGGTAATCCACTAGGTGTTTCTTCCGAAAAGACATCTTCAAATTCCTACAAAAGAGTTGAAATAGAAGTAGTTAAGTCTTCAGGAGGGTTAGTCAATAAAAAATTGTCTATATACATTAAAATAAGTAAAGTTTGCTGAGATGAAAGATGCATCTTGATTTCTTTTCCGCTTACAAACATGCTCATCTTTTTCTTCTCTTTCATTTCTTCTATACTTTTCTTTAAACAAGCTTAGTCTTCATTCACTTGGCTTGGTGTTAAAGGTGCCAAAGTTATCTTTTTACCTCCATGCGAGAAAGTATATTGGTTGGTATATCCATCATGTATTGCTCGCTTATCGAACTGCCACAATCTTCTAAGTAGCAAATGACTTGTATCCATGGACACCACGTCACAAAGAACCTCCTCCTTGTATTTTCCAATGGAGAACAAAACAATCACTTGCTTGGTAACTTTCAATTCACCTCCATCATTCAACCACTGCAATTTGTAAGGATTGGGGTGCTTCATCACTTTCAAACCTAACTTGTCAACCACATGAGTACTTGCAACATTAGTACAACTTCCTCCATCAATTATCACAACACATACCTTATCATTCACATGACATCTCGTGTGAAAGATGTTTTCACGTTGTCACTCGTCTTGTGACATTTAGACATTTAGGCTTCGTTTGACAATGAGAATCTCACCATCTGCTGTCATTTCAATCTCCTCTTCTTCTTCCGTAGGAAGTTTCAGTTCTTCTTCTCCATGATCAGACTCTATGTCACCATTATCTAACATAAGCATCATGTTCTAGTTTGGACATTGACTTGATACGTGACCTCGTCTAAGACACATGAAACATTGAATGTCCCTCGTGCGCTCATGAGTGACCACTTAATTTCCTCTACCAGCTTCGACAATGGGTGGCTTCGTTTTGCTCGATTCTGCCTTCTCTTTAATTTGAATAGGTGCTGACTTCCTGAAATTGTTTTGATTGAAACGAGGGTTAGAAAAATTATTGAAGGAATTATTACCTCGGGCAGTAGAGTTCTTCCTTTGTTGACGTTCAACTTTGATCGCCATATGCACCATCTTGTCCAATTCAATAAAATGATGTAATTCTACAACATTGGCAATCTCCTGGTTAAGACCGGCTAAGAAACATGCCATGGTTGCTTCTCTTTCCTCTTCAATGTTAGCACAGATCATGGTCATCTCCATTTCTTTAAAATAATCTTCAACGTTCATATTGCCTTGTTTTAAATTCTACAACTTATGGAACAAGTCTTATGGTAGTGTGACGGTACAAATCTCCTTCACATGATTCTTTTCATTTTGAGCCAAGTTGTAATTGGACCTTCGCTTGTTGTTCTTCGTGTACTGATTTATTGATCCCACCAAATTAATGCATAGGCCACGAACTCCATTGCTTCCAATCGCACCTTTCTTTGTTCATAATAGTTGTAACAATCGAACACATGTTCTACCTTGCTTTCCCATGCTAGATAGGCATCTGGATCTGTTTTTGAAACACCCCAAACCAGACTTAGGAGTAAACCGGATCAGGAAGTGTTATCCAAGCAACACAAATAGACTTTCTTGAAGAAAGTTTAGGAAAACCAACAGAATACGCCTTCGAAATTCAGGGTAAATTAAAACTTTTTTAAATTATTCAGAAGTTTATCTAACACGTTTTGTAAACAAATAATAGTCATACAATATACCATACGCTTCTACCACTAACTTGAAGCATGCTCTTAATCTCTATCACATGAGTGTTAGATTAATTCTAGATTGGTTAAGACAAGTATGTAAACACATATAATAGGTTCATTCAAATTATACAACTATTTCAAAACAATATTTAAAGCCTTAACATTTTGGTTAACATTCATCCACCCAATACTCGAACCATTCGGTTTAATATATAAGATTAGCAATCTAGTAATCGAGTTGCCTTATTCTATTTAAACTTAGCGCACTATACATGTTATGCTTAAGCATGCTCATACTCACAACCCGTAATATTCTAATTATTTAATCTACTAGATCAACTTCATAACTACTACGATAAATTCAAACCAAGCAAACATAAAACAAATAATACGACCCATTACAAAACTTAGAAGACTACTTAGAGCTCAATTAAACACACATATAATTAATAGATGCTCTAAGTACATAATGCTCATTTATATAGACTATGTGCCACCATCTAAGAGTGCTTAAGAAATTACAATCTGAACTTCTTGACAATTGAGATCCTTTTCAAGCTCGATAGTTAATTTGAGACCTTGACATCCTCAAAGGTAATGAGAGAATGTGGTAAGCTAACGCTTAGTGAGGTAGTCCTAAAATTCCAAAGACCATACAATATATCACACTTAATTCATCCTATTATTTCAATAGAACAAGTCAAGATTCAGGTAAGTACCCAAACAATTGAACACTTCACACAATGCAGTCTCGAGGACTCAAGTTATATTAATTCTAAAATGGTTTATCATTATAACTCAAAATCATGGTTCATTTGTCTTACAAAGTACTATACAAGACATCACTCACAATAAAACCATGTATTTCTTAATACACGATGCATCTGACAATACATGTCATGATCTTTAAGTTATATACTTGCTAAGGAAATCGACTACTTGATTAGTAGCATTCGAACAAGTAATCATCCACCCCAATAGACCATACAAGTTCATGTAAGTGTTAGCTATTTATTACCCAAGCTATCTAACCCAGCATACCATGTAGTTTCAATTACTTATCAAGCAATCCAAGTTTAAAGTTACTTTAACAAGCATAACTATTTCTACAAAGAACATTTAATAGGTTAGGATACACTCTATTTAATTTATAAACTTTCTTGTTTTCTTTATCATAATCTTACGATTTAAGCAACCTACTTCACTCGTACACCATTTGTTCAATTCTTCCTTAATTTCTTTAATTCACAAGTATGCATTAACATATAGTCAAAACATGCTTGTAAATATATATCTAAAATAGTCCTTAATTCTTGTATAGGTTCAAACATACTAAAACATATATATATTCTTTCAAAATAGTCCTTTAATTATATATATAGATACTCAAGTTTAAAACAATCCAATAAGAACTTATTTGCCTTCAAAACAACTCCCAAAACGTATACATACTTTCATAAACTCACCATACTTATAATAAAAATCATTACCATAGGTTATTTGTACACCTTGTAGTTCTCATGTATTCTCATTTACCAAGTCTAATTAGATATAAGTTGTTAGACTTATGATACCTTACATAGTATGGCATATTATGAGCATAATTACTCATTACAAAACTTATCCTAATTTAGAATCCTTGCTTCCTAAGACTTCAAACGTAGTATATCTTAAACATACCATATCGAGCCTAAGTCAATCCATTGTCTCCTTATTTGAAATTTAACCAACATTGCAACTTAAGAATCAAGGCAATTCATTTTACTTATTAGCATTTTAGACAATATTCATACATGACTATGTTAACATAACATGATTTATAACACATTTCATACACTTTCTAGTATCAATCAAAATAAACATATCAAGGTTTAGAAATCACATCTATCAAGTGACAATTCTAAATAAACAAGCTTTCATGATCTTACAGCCTATCCATTTGACATAATCGAACATCACATCTTTGCATATAAGAATTATAACCAAAGGTTATCTATAATACCCCAAAGTTGGCCTAGAAGTAAGATAAGATTGGTTATAAAAGATAAGCTTAATTATTCGAATTGTTCTTAGATTAAGTTTGAGTGTATGGGACATAATTTTTGTAATAAAGAAGATTGAGGGCTTTTAGGGAAGGACTAAAATGTTTGATTATGCAAATGTGGGATTTGAATGTAAGATTGAAGCCCACGCAAGGATTCACTTACACGTCATTCGGCTAGGGGGACTTTTGCGCTAAATGTTTGGTGGTAAGAAGGAGAGAAGAAATCTCATCTTCTTCCTCTTACCTGAATCACCGTAATTGTAGAGGAGGGAAGCCTATCAAAAGACTCAATGTTTGAAAGAATGAAAACAACCTAAATGTTGAAATTTGCTTCTTCGAACAACTCATAGTAAAGAGGTAAGAAATCCTTCCCCCCTTATGATTGAAGGTAATTAGTGAATTGGATTATAGTTTGACTATGTGATATTTTGATAGTAGATTTAGTCTAGAGAGAAAATGCATGCTAGAGAAGCTCTCGATCCTTGAATAATGTATGCATGTTCTCCTAGCATGTTTTGCTTGAACATGTAAGAATGATTGTGGTATGAATTGGTTGATAGTGAATAATTTAAAATGGCCAAGTAGATTGAATTGTGCGAAAGAAGTAAATTTTGGAGACAATACTTAACGTTGATTTTGGTAGTAGGAACATTCGAATCAAATTTCTAAACATTCAAATTATACACTGCTAAATGAAGAATTCATGATTGGAATTGAATTATAGACACATGGGTCAGTGTATATGAGCATGTGCTTATGAATAAATTTGATTAGATTCAAGTCTGTGTGGATGTATGTATGTTAGAGAGGTAATGTCGGTTGGCGAATTGAAAATAGGGGTTATTGTGAAATGTACATAGAAATTGTTTTGGTTAAAAATTTGCCATTAATGGACTGATTTAAACTTGCTTGATTTATATATATACGTTTTGGGGGCAAATTGGATGTATGAGAATATACATACATGTTTAAAGGATCGATTGAGCATGTGTGATTAATGAAAGAAAGAAATAGGCTTGAAGGTATTTATATGCGTATGTGAAGTTGGAATCGATTTGAGTTGGAGGAAGCAAGTAAAGGCTAATTGAATATGTTTTAAAACGCACTGTAAAGGACTGTTCTTGGCTTAATTCTTGGTTGTTGGAATCATTAAAATGCTAATTCTGTGTATTAAAAACAAAAGAAATCAACTAGTTAATTGGATGGATTGTTCGGTGCAAATTGAGTAAATAATGTAGTTGTTTTGCTTAATGGGAAAACCTGTTGTATGATTGTGGATATAACATTAGTAAATTTGATTATTTTGGTGAGAATGAATGATGATTGGGGCTATTTTAATTTGATATATTAAGCTGTGAATAAATTGAACTGTTTTGAATTAAAGTATGGACAGCTTTGAGTTACTTTGATCACATGATTAATCGAACATGAAATGGAACTTGTTTTGACTAGTTTAAACAATAAGTGGACTTTTTTCAATGACTAATTGAATGTATATGTTGGCTGGGCAAGTTTGAGTTAATTGAAAGTAAATGGTCAAAATTTGAATGATTTAAAGTGTATAGGATGAATTGTTTGTTTGGAAATATATGTTTGATCTTGGATCAATTTGGTTGAATGAATTATTAGATATCGAATCTAGTCCTAATATATAGTTATGATGTTGATTAAAATAGATAAAGTTGAGGCCGTTCGAGTTGGTTGAAAGCTGTAAAGGGGCTGGTTCAATAGCAAGATAGGATTAAGGAATCAGGTATCCCGTAACTTCGGGATAAGAGGTGAGCGTAGTTTAGAGACTCAGAAAGGGGATTGTAATCTTTCTGAGCATTGTTCTATAGTTTGTTGTGCTAAAAGTTACTAAATATATATATTGTGTGTGCTTATGCAAAGCTTGGACACCAGGTAAGTATTTTCTTGAGAAAACATTCTGAATCAAAGAAATTAGATTGAAAAGCATGATTAAAAATGTGATGTTATGGTAACATGGAATTGTTATGGATACATATATGTATATGTAATTAAGTTCATGATTATGATTGATTAACAAATGACATGATCAATATAGAAATGATTGATTAGATGATTGTAAAATGGCTTGTTATGTGAAATGATCGAATGGATGCGAAATGAGTTGGCCTCTGGCCTATGCTCAAATGAAAAGAGATGAAAGATCTCATAATGAATATGTTTAAGCCCTAAATGAAAAAAAGGTGATAATATATTGACGTGTATATTGATTGAACTATGCTCACTTATTGATATGATATGAAAGAAATGTTAAAGTAAAGCCTTGGTCTCGAGTCAGTCGTAGATATAGTTGGCATGCCATAGAGTCCATAAAGCTCAGTGTCGGGGTGGACTACGATCCGGGACAGTGGTCCATATTTGGCGACAGTAGGAGGGAAGTGTGTGTTTGGTCAATTGGTGATAGCAAGAGGGATTGACCGGTACTACGCTTACCATATGTTTCATGGGCGACAATTGGTTGGGGACTCGTGTATCTAGATTGTGTATTCTATTCGCAAGGCTATAATATTAAATGATTAAGAAAGTTAATGTTTAACCAAGAAAGAAGTGCAGTAACTTAATTGCTTAATAATGTATAAATTGATGTTTATAATGGTACAATTGGATAATACCCTTATGATAAGTTATGAAAGGTTTGAGAAATCATGAGGCGAGGAATGGATTTAATCCTAATTAGAATGAAATTGATATGCTCACCTTCTCATGAGTATGGTTTATCATAGAATCGAATTGAATGATATGGTATGATCATTCAACAATTTTTAATTAGCCTTAATCGATTATTATTTGTATGATGTGTTGTAATATGCTCCAATTGAGTGTGTATGAATGTTGAAGTATCATTGAAACTTTATGGTTTATACAAGATAAGAATCGTTGATTGATATTGAATGAATTATTGAAGGAAATTAATGATTATTAAGTGCGATTAATGAGTTAAAAATTGCTTGAATAACTAATAGATTATGTGTGTGAAAAGGTTAATTGTTATGCACCATGGTTGACTAAGTTATAATAAGTGGAAGTTAATAATGTATGGCAGTATTGAAGTCTCCTGTTGACATGATTAAAATTCTTAAGTCTAGTAACTTCTTGCATGTTCAAAATGAACCTTAAAACTTTGATGTTTGTTTATTTTGGATCAAACACTTACTTAGAATACAAGTAAGTTGTATGATTGAATATGCTATTTAACTATGGATCCTTATACGCAAGTTTTAGGGAGTATTTGTATGCTTGATAATTGATTTTATATAAAGAAAGATAAGCAATCTTAGTGAACACATAAATATGTGTCGAGTGGATGCTGCATACAGATACAATTCGATTATCTACTCAACTATGGTTTGAATAGCTGAGTTTAGCTAGTGATGCATTCATGGATAGAAAAGCTATGTGAGAATTGAAGATAGGAAATATATAACTAGTAAATTCCACCAATGTAAATTGACACCAAATAAACATGGAAGAAAAAGTATAAAATGAATGGATCTGATGATCACCTTGATCTATAGGAGACTAGTAAAACCGATGGAGGATTAAATTAGTAAGAGAAGAGATATTCTAAATGGTGTGACATACTAAGATAAATAATGTGATATGGTGTGGTATGGCTAAGAAGGTTAATAAATTAATTGATTAGAGCATAGAACTGGCTTGTTTCACAAGAATTACACAAATGATTCAAATTTGAATTACTCTCTTTGAAGAAAGATTATATGTATGAATTATATAGATATATATCCTTGGTTGCCTTAGAATGCCTAAGTAGTTATAAATTGTGTAAGTGCTACATTGATGTCAAATGTGAGTCGTTGAATTAGTTGAATACTTGAGTAAGAATTGTGAAAATGATTTAAGAAGACTTATATGATATTCTACAAGAAAATTTGGTATATACCATGATCATAAAGCTTATAAGACTTCACTTGTTTTGTATGAATCGGTTTAACTTAAGACCTAATTCGTAGTGTCTTAGATCGAGAAACAATCTTAATATTGGAAGATAAGGAGCTAACTTATCAAACATTTGATAGTTATAAGCAAGTATGTATATATATATATATAAAAGAACCAAGAAGTTTATAAGTTTAATATCAATCTATTTTTAAACATGGGGTAAAAAGTACAAGGTAATTACTGGAATAGTCGAAAGTCATATTGGATTAAACAATACTGCTAAAGGTTACATGGTTAGGGTTAATCTGAATGATTGTAAAGAGTAAACGGGATTTGTGTACAATATATTTATAGATACATACGTGTATATATATACGGAACCGTACATGATTAATGTATGGTTGTGTAATAAGTGGTAGCTTACAAGCTAGGTTAAGTCATACTGGTTTTATTTAAAAGTTGCTTTATTGAAATAAGTGTAACATCCCAAAACGTAGACTAGAAGTATATTGCTAGATTGAACAAAGTTCAATTTGATTAAAAACATTTTTAGAAGGAATAATTAAATGGTTTAAGGACTGAATTGTTAAGTTGGTCGTTAAATCGCGTTACATGAAGGAATAACTAAGAAGCTTAGGGATAAATTGAAAGAAAGAATGAAAAAGCCGGCTATTGTGTTACGTATTAAAATGAAACATGTGAAGATCTAAGTGTTGCATGATAATAGAATTTGTAATACACTAAAGCATAGTCTAGAAGTATTTTCTAATTTGATCATAGCCTAATTTGATTAAAAGATGATATTGGAATTAACAATTAGGAACTTAGATCATTTGGGAAATTAATGAAATTTGAGGGCCATCATCGAAAGGACCAAATTAAGGTAATGAAAAGGTGAAGGCTTTTAATGAAAGACTAAAATGAAAGGATGCAAAAATTAGAGGTTTGCATTATAATAAACCTAGATTAGTGGCCCTAACACATGTCATCTTGAGAAATGCCATGGGGAGGGGGAATTCGGTCACTTGGAATATCAATTCCAATGAGTCATCTTTCTCCCTAGTGGGAAACCGAACTCAATTGTGAAAGAGAGAGCTCATGGTTGTTGGCTATGGATTTTTAGAAGAGATTAGAACTTTGTCAACCAAAATTCTTGCATATTGTTCGGGTACAAGGAAGAATGGTATGTTTCCTTGACACACTTTTGTGTTAGAACCCAAGTATTGATGTTGTTTAGGGAGAAAGCGGAGCTATGTTAAGATCTTTCCTTGAATGTTGATTGTTTCATGCTTGTAGATTAAACATTTGAATGGTGAATGCATATGAAGCAATCGAATAGGCTATATTCATAGTGAAAACACTACCCTGTTTTGAATGTTTATATATGTGAAAACACTACCCAGTTTTGAATGTTTATAGATGTGAAAACACTGCCCAGTTTTGAATATTTATATATGTGAAAACACTGCCCAGTTTTGAATGTTTATATATGTGAAAACACTGCCCAGTTTTGAATGTTTATATATGTGAAAACACTGCTCAGTTTTGAGTGTTTATATGTTCGAATCGAGACTGTTTGAATGTTGGATTGAAGGGCTGAATTGTTACAGTTAGGGACTTTTTTATGAGGCTCAGGGGCTGTTTTAAAGGATTAAATGAGTTAAGGGCTGAGTATGATGTAAAATGTATATACAAGAGTTTTTAAGGATTGTCTTGCATTTAGATAAATGTATTAAGGGCTGTTGGTATTAGTTTTGGACTGTTTTGATGAACTTAGGGGCTGATTTGAAGAAATTAAAAATAGGGAATCGTTATCTGAAGCATTTAGGGGCTGTTTTGTTATAATTTAAATAACTAGGGATTGTTTTAACACTTAAAAATAAGTATATGATTGTTATTGGCTGTTTTGTGTATTTTAAGGACACTGGAGGATTGTATTAAGTATGTATTTGTGTGAGAAAAATGTGTATTCTTGAATAATGAATGGATTGCATGTAATTGATTGTTAGGAATTTTACTAATTCATGATTATACCTTGTTATATCTAGACCAAGAAGAAGGTAGGAAAGAATTGGATGAGTAGCAAAGTACGATTGAGGATTCAGGTATCCCGTAACATCAGGATAAGAGGTGAGAGTAGTTTAAAGACTCGGGAGGAATTAACAATCTTATTGAGCATAGTCTTTTAATTGTGACTTCTTTAAAATTGTTTATGCATGATATGAAAGTGCAAGCTTGGAAGCAAGGTGAGTGCCTTTTATAATGAAATGTGATTGAAAGCATGTTTAGAATATAAAATGCCAATCTTGTCATGGTTGTTTGTTTGAGTTCGAAAGATGATCATGTGAATAGATATGGTTATTGGTATAATTGTGAACAAATCTAATCATAAATAGTTTATGTGTTTTGATAAGAGAAATTGGGCTCAAACCATTCGAATAAGAGAAGTTCTGGTTGTAATTTGCATGTGGTAAACATACCCTTATTCCATTGTGAAATTGGGGCGACGTAATAATGTTATGGAATTTATGAGTTAGAGCTTAAACTATGAATGCTCACTATGATTGCTTGTGAAATGAAAACTGTATATTGAACGTGCAAAATACTATGTAATCTTGATAGAATGAATACATTGAAAGTTATGAATAATTTATCAAATGAAATGTTGGCTATAAAGCCTTTTGAATAAGTGGATTGAGGCATGGGAAATCACATGTGGTGATCATGCATAAATGTATACCCTTATTGAAGGGAGAATAAAATCCTTGAAAAGATATATTGATGTGGTGCTATGCTCATCATGTTTAAGAAATGAAAGGAATATGTTAAAGCCTTGGTCTCGAGTCAGTCGTAGGTATAGTTGGCATGTCATAGAGTCCATAGAGCTCAGTATTGGGGTGGACTACAGTCTGGGACAGTGGTCCCTATTTTGGCGATAGTAGGAGGGATGTGTGTGTGGTCATTTGGCGACAGTAGGATGGATTGACCGGTATTGCGAGTACCTTATGATATTTTATGGGTGACAGTTGGTTGGGGACTCGTATACCTGGACTAGGAGATCGATTCTCAAGGCTATGTAAAGATTAATTAATGAAATCTATGAGCAAATTAATGGGTTAAGCTTGATACTTATTTGTTAAGTAAGCTACAATATGATATGCTATGTGATAATAGCTTGTATAATAAACAAGTTACAATATCATAAGCTATGTGATAATAGCTTGTATAATAAACAAGTTACAATATGATATGCTATGTGATAATAGCTTGTATAATAAACAAGTTACAATATGATATGCTATTATGTGATAATAACTTGTGTAATAAGTAAGTTACAATTTGATATGCGATGTGATAATAGCTTGTGCAATAAGTATGATAAGTATGTTAATGGTACTTGCATGTGTTGCTGCCCTGATTTGCACAAATATGTTCGTATTGGACTGTTTTAAGTATGTTAATTGTACATACATGTTGCTGCCCTGATTATTATCTATATGTTTATATGGACTGTTTTAAAGTATATAAAGATATACAAGACTGTTTTGAAGTATATAAAGATTTACGGGACTGTTTTGAAGTATATAAAGATATATGGGACTGCTTTGAAGTATATAAAGATATACGGGACGGCTTTGAAGTATATAAAGATATACGGGACCGTTTTGAGGTATATAAAGATATACGAGACTATTTTAAAGTATATACAGATATACAGGACTATTTTGAAGTATATATATATATATACGGGACCATTTTGAAGTATATAAAGATATACGAGACTGTGTTGAAGTATATACAGATATACAATAGATATATGGGACCGTCTTGAAGTATATAAAGATATACGAGACTGTTTTGAAGTATATAAAGATATACAGGACTGTTTTGAAGTATATAAAGATATACAAGACTGTTTTGAAGTATATAAAGATTTACGAGACTGTTTTAAAGTATATAAAGATATACAGGACTGTTTTGAAGTATATAAAGATATACGGGACTATTTTGAAGTATATAAAGATATACGAGACTGTTTTGAAGTATATAAAAATATACGGGATTGTTTTGAAGTATATAAAGATATACGTGATTGTTTTGAAGTACATATAGATATATGGGACCTTTTTGAAGTATGTATAAATATACGGGACTGTTTTAAAGTCTATAAAGATATAAGGGACTGTTTTGAAGTATATAAAGATATATGGGACTGTTTTGAAGTATATAATGATATACATGACTGTTTTGAAGTATATATAGATATATGTGACCGTTTTGAAGTATGTATAAATATATGGGACTGTTTTGAAGTGCATACAAGTATGTGGGACACATACAAGTATCTCCTGAGAATAAGTTTGATAAGTTATGATGACATCTTGTGTGACAAGTATTATGAATCTGTGTTTTGTTCAAGTATTGTTTGTACATATATGAGAATGTCGGTTGGTATACTCGTGAATACACATGCCTATGGCTTGTTCTAAAATGATTAACTCACTTGTTAAGTTTAGAATGTTTGTTTGACTAATAAACTTTGGTGGTAGGAATGGATTGTGGTTTCATGCTTTTGTTTGCTTTAAGCTACCTCACTAAGCTTATGCTTATTCTACCTCACTAACTGTTTTGAAGTATGTACAAATATGCGAGACTGTTTTGAAGTGCATACAAGTATGTGGGATAGATACAAGTATCTCTTGAGAGTAAGTTTGATAAGTTATGATGGCATCTTATGTGACAAGTATTATGAATCTGTATTTTGTTCAAGTATTGGTTGTACATATATGAGAATGTCGGTTGGTATACTCGTGAATACACATGCCTATGGCTTGTTCTAAAATGATAAACTCATTTGTTAAGTTTAGAATGTTTGTTTGATTAATAAACTTTGGTGGTAGGAATGGATTGTGGTTTCATGCTTTTGTTTGCTTTAAGCTACCTCACTAAGCTTACGCTTATTCTACCCCCTTTTTCCCTGCATTTTAGGGTAATCTTGCTTATGAATATCTTCTGAGCTCGGATGAGATCACAAGTGTCAAGGTGTATGTCCGTACTCACCTTATGAAACTCCTAGATGGTGGCACATAATTATTAAGAATACATCGTGCATTAAATGATCTTGTTGATTTTATATGTTCATCGGTTTTATAAGCATTCAAAGTTCTGTAATGGGCTCTTAACTATTTCTTGCTTACTTGCTATATAAGTGATTATAGAAGTAGTTTGTATGATTGGTTAAGTATTTATATGTGCTTAAAGTTGTTAGATCATCTTTTTATTAATCATGTGTATGGCTGTTTGTTACATATGTGTATGCTTGTCATCATGTGTTAAACATTAAAAGGGATGGTGTGATTTGTACGATTAGGTTAGTGTTTAAAAAAAGCATTTGGTAATAAGCTAACGAATATGTGTAATGTTGCCATGTGAAGTTATGGGTCTGGATGTTTGGTTCAAGTTTGAAATAGCTTTAATCTGCGTTTAAACATAGTTATAACCTTTTTTAATTGGTCTAAGATTAATAAAGCATATGAATGAAAAGAAATTTGATGTGATAAGTAGAAGTATGTAATAATCTTGTGAGTTGTTGTACCTAAGTTAAAGGCGTGTTACTTTTAGTGAGTGAAGCATATTGTTTATGCCTGTAAGTTGTTGTGCATGATTTAAAGATGAAATTAAACTTATCACATGCCTAAAAGTTTTAAAATTTCCATGATTTTCTGGTTACTTTTAGTTAAGAAGTAATTACCTGCCGTATGTTTGTTTGAATATTAATTCCTTAACACTACCTAATTTGGTTTACTCCTAAGCTGGGTTAGGGGTGTTACAATAAGAGAGTATTGTAAAGAACCTTTTTATAGGTGAAATACTTTACATGTGTATAAATGTACCGATGGTAATTTGGGAAGTTTATGAGAAATGTAATTAAATGAATCAAATTACCAATAACATGGTCAGGTATGTACGAAATCCTAAAGATAAGTTTTCATTAGATTTAACATACAATTTTAGGCAACTAGTTCTAGGTTCCCTCTTGTGGGTTCGAACAATTCCACAATTATACTTGGTTTTTAAGCTTAATTAAAAGAAACTAGAAGAGACTTTGAAAGCTTATTATGTAAGCTCCTTGGTGTCCAAGTTTGGGTACACTGTACGTTAAATTTGATGGGAGATTAGATTTGGTTCTATACTAATAGACTTGATCTACCTCACTAAGCGAAAGCTTATTTTAATCTTCCACTTGCTTTTCATGTAGAGCAATTGCTTGGGTATCTCTCGAGTTCAGGCTTAATTTTCGATGTCAAGATTCATGTATGTGGTTTATTAGGAACTCCTAGTTGGTGGCAAGTAGTCTTTATATTTGCAATGAGCGTGATAGAGCTCCATTTGTTTGTAAGTATTTATTCAAGCGTTGTAAAAGGCCATTTAATTCTCTTTTGATTTCATGGTTGCAAAATTCCTTTGTGATTGCGATAATGGTATGATAGATTAAATTTACGTTAAATATCCAATGAAGGGTAATATATACATGATTGTTAGACCCTTTAATAAGAATATTTGTGATCTATATATCTGAAATCTTTTAACTTGTTGGTTCATGCTGGTTGGTGATGAATGCTATCACCGTATTCTTAGCTCAAAAGAGATTGCTAGTAAGTGCATAGTAAAATAACCCTCCCATGCTTAGGTTAAACTTTGATGGGTTCGAAGTTATCATTTTGTTATTCATTCATGGCATGATCAAGTATCAGTTTGTAATCATAAACCGATTAGAAATCATTTTATGTGTTAATGGACAAGCACTCTTCCATAATAGAACATAAGAGCATGCCATGACTTTAGTTGTTAAGAGTCTTGTAAATGCAGACATGTTCGTTTATGCTTATCTGAGGTGGAGGTAAGTATGCTAAATTACATTAGAAAGTTTTAATTTATCAGCATTTTTACAAGGAAATGTTTTGTTTGGTTCTAATGATTGTTTCATTTGATCAAAATTCTTTGGTAATTTGTTTAGTAACACATTCTACGCCGGTCTTTCTTCTAGGCCGGGTAGAGGGTGTTACATTATCACCAATTCAAACCCACGCAAATGCCTAATTATGATTAATATTTGCAAACATATCATAAAGTAAATATTCCAGCAAAGCATATTTATTTACTCAATAAAATATGCATTAACCATTAACTACATATAACTTGATATGCAATTCACTATAATAATTCATTGATTTAGCTTATAAACACATTATTTTTCTTTAATATAGCCAATTCAATACGTAAATTGTTTGTTTATCATTATCAATCAAGTTATCAAACATGCCATGTCATGTTCCATTATTATTTGTCATAAAGTAGGCAAGTTTTATTGTTTATCTTTAACATAGCCTTGAGAATCAATTAACAACCTAGGTACACGAACTCCCAACCAACTTTTGTCAAACAAGGGTACTAGAGGTACCAGTGTATCCCATCAACTTTTTTCAAACAAGGGTACTAGAGGTACCAATCAAACTCTCCAATTATCACCAAACAAGGGACCGTATTCCAGGACCGTAGTCCACCACAAACACGAGCTCTATGGACTCTATGGCATGCCAACAATACCTAAGACTGACTCGAGACCAAGGCTTTTCATTTGTATCTTATCAAATCAGAATCAGAAATGAGCTTAGCTCCTTATCATAGTGTTTGAGTAACAAGGCTTATATATCTCAAAGATGAGTTCAACTCCAAGCTTATATAATCACATCAAGATTGGTAACTTACCATAATAATCACATACGTAGTCTACGTGATTACGTTGCAAGACTTAGAATTGGTAACATCAAACTCAAGTACTTATAATCAAGTGAGCAAGGTGTATTATTCTTCATATTAAGCATGTAATCAATTATTTTGAATTTCTCAACACATCATTTAACTTGTTCTAATAGTAATATAACACAATCCATTATTAAGCATATTCAAGTCTAGCTAGGTTTTCACTTAAGAAAGCCACTAATTCAAGCATAATACTTCAATTCAATTCTCACCACATAGGTACTTACCTCGATCCAAGCTCATTCGAGCAAAGCTTAGCACAATTATAAACGATATAATTTAAAGTAACAAAAGATGCTCGGGAAGGTTTCTAGCTCATCCCGAGACTTAAGATACACTCACCTCTTATCCCGAAGTTATAGGATACCCGAATCCTTAACCAAAATTTGCTACTTATCCAATTCCTTCCTAGCTTCTTCTTGGTCTAAGTATAACAAAAATATAACTATATATTAGAATCAAACAATCTTTCAAACATTCACCAAACAAGGCAGCTTATACTCATACACATTTGATTACTCAAATCTGTCCATTTAAGCACACAAACCTACCAAACAAGGCAGTTCACACTTATACACATTTAATCATTCAAATCTGTCCATTTACCTAATTTTGCATACTTGTGTGCATCAAACAATTCCCAAACAAAACAATCCTTAACATACACATAATCACACAAATACATTCAAAGCAGCCCATTCAAAGTATTCACGTTTAAACATTTCAAACCAGCCCCTAAGTTTATAAAATAGTCCCTTTAATCTTTTATTCTTTGCCAAAACAATTATACTTTATTCAGGCTCACAAGTTTTAAACCAAAATAGACCATATAAGTTCTCACACTTACAAAACTGCCCAGATTTCATAAACACTATTTTTATAGGTTTTAAACAGTCCATAAGTCCCTCAATTGAATTCTATTCTATTGTAATTTAATCCTTAGATTGTATATACATTCAAAAAATCCATATGCTTTAATTTACAACATTAATCATATTTCATTCTTAAGATTCATACAATAACAAGCTATTCTCACTTTTAAGCTAAGCAATTACTTACAAAGATTTTGGCAGCGACCTACAAAGAATTGCTTCTACAGAACAGAATACTCATTGTAAATTAACTTTCTTTACACCTTTAAAAACTAGATTCGAATGTGGTTCTAACGGTATAAGCCCCATAATTTAATAAAATCCACAAAAATTATGAAAATTCCTAAAAGTCCCAAAACAGAGACTGTCCAAAATAGAAAACTGCTTCCAGTTTTTTTGTCCTACATTCTATTAAAAATTCATATATTTTAATCCAAGACTCGAAATCAATCACCGTTTCATTTAAAAGAAACTAGACTCACACATTATTCTAATCATATAAGCCTCACTCTCTAGTTTAACTTATAGAATTTACCATGAGTTATTGAACTTACTACCCAGTACAGAATTTTCTAGGCAGATTTTCATGCTTTCAAGTCAAACTCTTCAAACAAGTTCCTTAACTTTACCAAGATTTATGATATAAACAAGATCATAACACATTAATATAAATATCAGAATTCATTTTCTTTCTTAAAAGAATTAATCCATCTAGAAATAAAATTTCATCTTTCACAACTCATACCATTTGGTAAACAAAGAAAACTCGCATCATCTCTTTTCATGAATCAAAAGGGCCCAACACAATTGTATACATGTGCATACATATTTTTCTCAAATTAAGGTAGTCCATATAGTTGTATAACTATCCCCTTAAAACAGTTTCCTTACAACCATTACACATCAAAACTGGGTAGTGTTCGAAACATGCATGTTCTAATCATTCAAGAACCAAATCGAACAATCAATTTACTTCAAGCAACAATACTATAATTTCGTAACAAGCAACTTATCACTCATAACTATATTCAAAGAATCACAGCAACATGACAATCAAGCTTATGCTTTCTTCGATTGATCTCAAGGTGATTTATAAAATGATTTACTTATTATTTACACTAGTAAAACATAGCACATGAGAGATGAATAACCAAATTCCAATTAGATCTCTAAAATTAGAAGTAAGGAGAGGATGCTTACCCTCTTCTTAAGCCTCTCAATCAATGGTTTCAAAGCATGAAGAAATCAAGATAAATTCCCTAAATTTTGATGGATCAATTACAGCTTTCTCTCTCTCACTTAACATGGGTGATTCGGTTATGGGAGGAATATGAAGATGATGGAATGATTCTCATTCATGGCTGACCTTACCAACAAATGCCCCCACCAATAACTCACATGTGTCCTAGGCCTTGGATTTCTTTCAATTTATCATGCAAACACTTTATTTAATGCATTTCGATTTAGTCACTTAGAGATATGTTATTTTATTTTATTTTCTTTCAAATTCGGCCCTAATCCCTTAATAAAATCAAGATTCACAAATGGAACATGCCATTTAAATTCCATTAGAAATAGTAACATACTTCTAGGCTATATTTTGGGATGTTACAGTTTTTCTATGGCAACTCGAATATTGCTCAAATTGTCTTCAAGTTGTGCCAGCCCTCAAAGGTGTCTGTGTTGACTTAGGACCCTTCAAGTTTGTCTATCTTTCCATGTAATGGCTCGAATTCAACCTTCATCATTCTTTGTATTTCTCGAATCATGGCTTGTATTTGCAGATTCAGTTGTCCTCCATCTTGATTTATTTCTCTAATACCTGTCATTGTTAGTAAATAAAAAATAAAGCCTCACTTTCACACTAACAAAAGGCTCACAATTCTCTCCAAGGAAAATAGATATGGCACTCCACTCTATGCTCGTGCTTTCACTCGGGATATATGGCTTTTTCTTTCCCCTGTTGTTCTCACACGCTCAATATGCCTTTTCCACTCCTCTCGCGTTTTAGTTCTTTAAGAAACTACCTTAAGACTTTATAAAACTAACTTAAGACTTTATAAAACATGTTCAAGTGTGTCGACTAAATAACAACAACTAGTAAACAAAGGAAAAATAAAGTAATGGTAGGCTTAGAATTAGAAGGAAAAGAAAGAAATTGGTTATTTACTACACAAAAATGCTTACAACTTCCCTCAGCGAACAATAAAAAATTCTTTAGGTTTAGATGATGTTGTAATGCTTGATGTTTTAGTGCGCATTGCCATTGTAATTTCTTTCATGTTCCATACAACTGGAATTTTTTGTTGTATATTTGAATCTGGAATTTCTTCCTTTTTTACAATTTCAAATCTGTTTCTTTTTTTTTTTTGTCTTTTTGCACTCACAAATAATGTTCTTACTGTCACATCCCGAAAATCGGTCTAGTCGAAAATAGGTTTTGGTGATCAGAAATTTCGAATTCGATGTGTTACACATTTGTAATAGTTGACTTTTGTACCCCTTTTTGTAATGAAATCTCAATTTGGTCCTATTTAAGTGGATGAACATCCTTATATGAAATTTGAAGCCCAAAATGCAAATTCTGAGCTAGGCGTATCGATACGGTCAGGCCAGTTTCGATACGGTCAGGCCAGTTTCGATACGGTCAGGCCAGTATCGGTACAGTCAACTGCCAATAACTAACTTACCCATTTTAGCATAAGTGTATCGATACAGCCACGAGCGTATCGATATGGGTCCCCTGTTTTGAATCTGTCTGAAGCCTAATTTTAAAGAAATTGAAGTAGGGTGTTGACCCACCTTCTTGCTTGACATTCTTAGGTGTGTTGAATCAGAAAAATGAGCTGGATAGTTGTCAATTATCTAAGTCATGGGAAAAGGCATGAAGTGATTGAACCATTAAAATAATCTTTCCCTAGCCAAGGGGAAAGCTTTCTATTGGCTTGATTTGAGGTGGGGAAATTAATTTAGGAGCTTTAAAATTCCTTAAATGATTAAGGAGGTGTCTTCTTCTCTATCTTTGAATCCCCGACAAACTAAACCCACTTTTGATATCAAAAGAAGCATACACCACCTTTTTTGTCTTCAACCTCCAAGCTAAGCAAGCACCTCGGTTTGTCCTTCATCCTTTGCTCAATTTCAATACCCCGTTTGAAAGCTCATAACTCGATAAGAAAAACCCCTCATTCGATTTAATGATTCCAACC
Source organism: Hibiscus mutabilis (assembly GCA_019671005.1). NCBI lineage: Eukaryota > Viridiplantae > Streptophyta > Magnoliopsida > Malvales > Malvaceae > Hibiscus > Hibiscus mutabilis. The sequence goes on along the minus strand of CM033716.1, from coordinate 57,411,543 downwards.
TTCATTAAAGTTTAATTTTGAAATTAGGTTTTCTTGGTTCATGTAGAAACCCATGAATTAGGAATTTGATTTTGTTAATTCAATGTTGTCCCTAAACTCTGGTAAATTCGAAATATGTTTCTGAATCCTTAATTCAAATTCTAATGTAATCCTAACCTTGTGCTAGCTCAAGTGTTGGAAAAGGATCCCTTGTCATCTCCAAAGGAAGCTAGGCACATCAGAATTTTGGTTTGAGAGCCTCGTAATCAAGGTGAGTGTAGTTGTGACAAGGGATAGGCTCGGTGCCATCCCATTGCATTATTGTGGTTTTGTATGTATTGTATCAAAGCTCACGTAGAGCAATCGGCTATAAATTTGAATGGTAAGGTTGGGCAAGCCCTTTTGTCATTTTGATATGGCTATGGATATACATGTTAAATATGATCCGATGTAAATAGACTATGAAAATGGCATGTTGAAATATGAACAAACTATGTTATCTTATGTGAAATTGATATGGCTATGTGATGATTCGATGTACACATGTATGATGATATGTTGTGGAGCTACGGCTCACTTTCATTTCTATTATGCTATGGCCTACGGGCACAAATGTAAGAAAATACATTGATATATGTGAACCCTGGACATTTGTGAGTTTTGGATGCAATTGGCATGCCATAGGGTTATTTGAGCTCGTATAAGTAAGGTTGGACTACGGTTCGGGGCTATGACCTATATGTGGGGGAAATAAGGATGGATTGTGTAAGGGACTTATCCGGAGCTACGGCTCAAGGCTACGACCTAGTTTCTGATATATGCTTTGGTGTAAAGGGGAATCCGTGTATCCATTTGTTACGTTGTCCAAGAGAATTAATGTGTGTTTAATTATGCTATGTTTATGTGAGAATATGATAAATGACCCAAAACATGATGCCTAATTGTGATACCATGCTATTCTTGATGATAGATTGCCATGCATGCCATTTTATTTTGTTACGCTTGTTATGATTACCTCACTAGGCTATATAAGCCTAACATATGTGTGTCTCATGCATTTTTTTTAGGATCTTAAGATCTCATGAGCTCGATCGCGTAATCTCCCGGTTGCATGTCACTTCCACAAGTTATAGGTATGTTTACTTTCATTTTCGAACTCCTAGTAGGGTGGCATAAGGACCAAACATGTTGAAATGACCTATTTTGATATGTTTGTATAAGCCTAAAATAGCCTAAGGGATGAATGTGTAAAATGGTATGTTTTGGGGTTGGTAACCTAGTTAAAATGAGCTTAAACACACTAATTGGTAAAATCCTAGTAAACGGATTCGAAACGTCCTAAATTCGACATACAATTAGAAATATTGTTTTTATGATTACTGGTAAAGTTTGGTAAATTTTGGTTAACCTTTGCTAGGTTAATTCGAATAAAAACTAGTAAAAATCTATCATTACAGGTAAGGGAATATCGATACTGTTGATGGCTTATCGATACGGTCCTTACATAATTGGTCTGGTCAACCTTAGTCAAACAAGGCGTATCGGTACGGTTTGGGAGTATCGGTACAAATTTTGGTCACTAGAATCTAAATGGGAAAAAGGTATTGATACGGTCATAAAGCGTATCGGTACGGGGTCCACACGGTCAATGCGTATCGTTACTGGACTAGCTGTATCGGACATATTATTTACTTTTCTAAAAGTTACCTAAGGAGTTTAAAGAAACTAATCCTAGAAGGCTTTAAAGTATTTACAAATTACTATATTTAAAAAAAACTACCTAGAGAGTTTTACTTGCAATTAAATAATTATTTACTCATTTTTAGAGAATTACCAAGTTAGTTTTTATTTACCATCATTATAATGAATGAATTATCCACCTATTTTTAAAGATTTATCTTAGGGTTTTATTTAACTATTTACAATTAAAGTGAGATATACAATATTTAAGTCATTTATTAAAGAAACTAACCTAAAAAGTATCCATATTAAATTATTTAATAACTTCTTTCCTTTTAAAAGAACATTGATTATTTAAAGATTTACTTAACTTAATATTTTACTGAGTTAAAATACATGAGGATGAACAAAACATAAGACATGGTAAATATACACAAATCAAATGATGAATTTAAATGCATAAAAACAATAAAAACTAAAATAAAAGATTAAGGTTAAGAAATAAAAAATGTTGGGATCAAGTTCGACCTTGCCGAAGAGGGTACGAGCTGTTGGTACCACTGTCGCTATTGAATGTCAGCTGCTGCTACACGCTGTCAGCCACCACATGCCAGTGGCGTGCCTCCACGGGGCTACTGCTTCGGTAGTGTTGCCGGCCTTCCCTTTGGGTGATGCAAGATTTTTCAAAAGCTTTGATTTGGTGAGGACCCGTACCCCTTCTCTTCCTTACCCGGGACCAAGTACTCAGGGAATCAAAAGAATAAAAATAAAAATATATGAAGACAAAATTTGGGTAAAAATACCTCAGAGAAACTGCTTGTATTCCTCTTCAATTTCTATGTTACAATTGCTTATGTGTGTATATGTGAATGTGAATCACAATGGAATGAGGCCTATTTATAGGCTTCAAGAAACCCTAAATCAAAAACCCTAAAAGCATATTCCCTACTTATGCTCAACATTCTTGGAAAGGGAATAATGCCATTACTTGGGCGTCAAATTCTTTCCTTACATTCAATATGAGTTAAAACAAATAGGGAAATGTCTAAACTTGAATTTAATTAAAAATATTCAATAAAATAATTGAAAATTCGTAATAAACTCAAATTCCCGTATTGAACCCGTATTCGATTTTCTACATGCGTTGTCTTCAATAAAATGAGCATATCTTGAGCTCCCGATGTCCGATTGAGGCATTTCAAGATGCGTTGGAAAGGTAATCAAAAGACGGTCAATAGTTAAGAAGACACCTTGACCCAAAAATGCTTGGATCCTATCGGAAATTTGTCATGAGTCCACAGTGAGAATTCCTTGCGCATCACTTGACTTTCCATACTTGTTGGATATGATCTCTTGTAATCTTCCCATATCTAAGATGGCTAGGATATTGCATGATCTGATTTGCTTGATAAGATTGATTTGTATTTAATCCCCTTTTCTTTTCTTCCAAGGCATGACCGATGACATGGTGGCTTGGTAGGGATTCAAATAGAAAGAGTATTGCACAAGAAAAGCTAGGGTTTCTTTGCATATGGGGCCTAATTAGGCCTACCGTACATGGATTATTTTTTGAGTTTTTCATTTTATATATTTTTTGGGATTTTGTATAGTATATACGTGGGCAAACAAAATAGGTGACTACAGCTGCCCCTCTTTACCCATTTCGGTGAAACGGCAATAAGGCCAAGAACAAAAAGGCAATGATTTTATCCATTCGGGTCAGTTGAACAACATGTTCCTTCAAAGCGGCAGTGAACACTTCTTCAAGTAATGCAACTTATTTCTCTGGAGCGGCAGAAACAAATCGATTGGAACTGACATGTCCCTCCGAAGCAGCAGTGGATAAATCAGATAACAATTCTTCAAATGACTTATTCCTCTGAATTGGCAATGAACAAATCAAATAACTTCAATTGGTAAAAGACATGTTTCTCTAGAGCGGCAAAAACAAATCAAATAGAATTGGCATGTTATTCCGAAGAGGCAATGACTTCAAAGGACATGTTTCTCTAGAACGGTAGAAACAAATTGAATAACTGGTGTGTCGTTCTAAAGCGACAATGACTTCAAATGACCTATTTCTTTGGAGCGACAAAAACAAATTAGATAAAGCGGACATGTTCCTTCGGAGCGGCAGTGGACAAACCAGAAAACAATTGTTCATATAAAGGTTCCATTCTCCTTGGGCCTGAACGGATAGGCCATATGCTAAAAAAGCTTCCATTCTTCATGGGCCTGAACGGATAGGCCATAAAAGGTTTCCATTCTCCATGAGCCTGAACGGATAGGCTATAAAGGCTTCCATTCTCTATGAGCCTTAACGGATAGGCTGTAAAGGTTTCCATTCTCCATGAGCCTGAACGGATAGTCTATAAAGGTTTCCATTCTCCATGAGCCTGAACGGATAGGCTGCAAAGGTTTCCATTCTCCATGAGCCTGAACGGATAGGCTGTAAAGGCTTCCATTCTCCATGAGCCTGAACGGATAGGCTTCAAATCGAAAAAAATGATATACTCCTTCCAAGGATGGCAAGAAATGTGGTTTGCTCCTCTGAAATTAATCCAGTAATTTTGTGCTTCAAATGAGTTGAATAATCTTGAATGTCCTGATTCACAAGGCTCATTTCCACCTTGAATGTTTTGGAAAGCTTTTCCCCAATCAGCAGGAAATTCTACGCTTATGAAATTGATATGATCGGAGTCAAAATAATGAAATGCATTAAAATTATTGTTCTTCTTTAAGTTACATTCAAAGTAGTGTTAAAAAATCTCTTATGTTGTATGAATGCAAATCCATAGGCTCCCACTTCAATGTTCCAAAAAATGGTTCAAAAGAAGAGTTCGGGAGATTGAGTGGTGATCAACAAGAGGAGGGACGAAGTGTCCAAATATCAAAGACCGAAGTGCTATGAGTCAACCCCTCGATAGGTTTTCCGGATGCTCCTACTGCCAAGAATTCCTCAAAGGTCCTGCTTAACGTTGAACGTAACTCCAAATAAATATTCATGCCCCACACATTCACGATGCCCTTTACGGGTTTTCAACTTGAATCCATCCTATTTCCAAGACGCCCTTTTAGAGTTTTCATCTTGGACTCTTTTTTTTTTCTTTTTTCCTCCTTTTTTTTCCTTTTTTTTCTTCCTATTCTTTTTTTCAATTGTAATAGCGTTTGACTAAATCTGAATTCAAAGGGTTTTCTAGTTCATCCCCGTCCATCTCAGCCAGAATTAAGGCTCCTCCAGAAAATGCCTTGGATACCACATAGGGCCCTTCCCAGTTAGGTGCCCACTTTCCTCGAGAATATTTTTGAATTGGCAGCTTCTTTCTTAGAACAAGGTCACCCTCTTGGAAATCTCTCAGGTGAACTTTCTTGTTGTAAGCTCGTATCATTCTCTTTTGGTACATCTAGCCATGGCAAATTGCCTTCAGTCTCGTGCCTAAATCCACTCAGCCTCATCCAGTTTTGCTTCCATTAGGACTTGGAGTGAAGGAATTTCAACTTCAATTAGTAACACGACATCCATGCCATAGACTAAAGAAAAAGGTGTTTCCCCTATAGATGTTCGTACGGCCGTTCGATAGGCATATAGTGCGAATGGAAACTTTCCATGCTAGTCCTTGTAAGTGTCCGTCATTTTGGAGATTATATTCTTGATATTTTTTTAGCAGCCTCCACTGCCCCATTCATCTTTGGACGATAAGTCACTAAATTATGATGCTTAATTTGGAATTGCTCACAAATTGCAGCTATCATTTTGTTGTTTAAATTTAAGGCGTTGTCAGTGATTATGCTTTCAGGCAGTCCTTAATGGCAAATAATCTCCTTCTTGAGGAACTTACAAACGGTAGATCTAGTACCATTTGCATAGGATGCCGCTTCAACCCATTTGGTGAAATAATCGATGGCCACCAAAATAAATCTGTCCATTGAATGCTTTGGGGTAAATCTACCCAATCACATCTTTGCCCAATCTTGAGAAGGCCCATGGTGAGGTCATCACATAAAGAGATTATGGTGGACCATGCATCTTATCAGAATAAATTTGACACTTATGGCATTTCTGGGCATAATTGATGTAGTCTCCCTCCATGGTAGACCAGTAATAGCCAGTCGCATGATTTGCCTATCCATGATAAACCTACTAGGATGAGTTGCACATACTCCTTCATGAACTTCCTCAAGGATCAATTGGGCCTCTTTGGCACTTACACATCTCAACAGAACTTGATCTCAGCTCTTTTTATACAGGGTTTCTCCATCCAAAACATACCCTGCAGCCATTCTTCAAAGGGTTCTTTTGTCATTCTCAGTTGCTTGAGTGGGGTACTCTTAAAGCTTGATGTATTGTAGTTTGTCATGATACCATAGGAGACCGTCATCTTCCTCTTCCACATTGTAACAATGCGCGGGCAATTCTGAAACCTAGATTTGTACAAGCATCACCTTTGCATCCTCACTTGCTTTAAATGTTGCTGAATTGTGGCCAAAGCATCTGCCATTTGGTTTTGTTCCCTCATAAGGTAGTTGAAGGTGACTTCCTCAAATTCTTTTATTAATTCAAGGATTAGTTTTTGATACGCAATTAATTTTGAATCCTTCGTCTCCCGTTCTTTGCAGATTTGATAGATGACCAGAGCTGAGTCTCCATAAACTTTTAAGACCATTACCTTTTTCTCTATGGCCGCTCGCAATCCCATGATCCAGGCTTCATACTCTGCGATATTGTTGGTACAGAGAAACTTTAGGAGACTAGTGCATGGGTAGTGATCACCCTCTAGAGAAACCATGACTGACCCAATACCTTGACCCAAAGCATTAGAGGCCCCATCAAAGTTAAGAACCCACTGGTTGCTTTTGATCGTAACACACATCAAGTTTTCATTTGGAAAATCAAACTCCAAGGCTTCATAACCGTTGGAGGCGCGATTCGCTAAAAAGTCTACTATGGCACTTCATTTCATTGCCTTTTGACCGACGTATTGGATGCCAAATTTTGTTAGCAGCATTTGCTAGCGAAATACTCTTCCTGATAAAGCCGGTGCTTCCATCATAAATTTTAATGGATTCAGCTTAGATATCAACCACGTAGTGTGGAATAGTAGGTACTGCCTGAGCCTTTTTGATGCCCAAACCAAAGCGCAACACATATTTTCAATTGAAGGGTACCTTGATTCACAATCTGTAAATTCTTACTCAAATAATAGATTGCTCTTTCCTTTCGGCGTATTTCATCATGCTACCCTAACACACATCCCAATGTATTTTCCTATATGGTCATGTATAAAATCAAAGGCCTTCCTAGGACTAGGGGCACCAATACTGGCAGATTTGTCAACTACTTTTTAATTGGCTCAAAAGCTAATTGGCATTCTTTATTCCACTTCCCAGGATTTTCCTTTCTAAGTAGTCTGAATACTAGGCTACATTTGTCGGTCAGTTGGGAAACAAACTTGGCAATATAATTGAGCTTGCCTAGGAAATCACGAACCTCTTTTTATGTTTGCAGAGGAGGAAGCTGTTGTATTGCTTTCACTTTGTTAGGGTCCACTTCTATCCCTTTTCCGCTTACTATGAAGCCTAAGAGTTTTCCTGAAGTTACCCCAAATGTACACTTGGCGGGATTGAGCTTCAATTAAAACTTTCTCAACCTCTTGAAAAGTTTTTCTAAGTTCAGGATGTGTTCCTCCTCTATTCGGGACTTGGTAATCATGTCATCCACATATACCTCGATTTCCTAATGAATCATATCATGGAACAAGTTCACCATGGTTCTCTGATAAGTTGCCTTGACGTTCTTTAATCCGAACGGCATCACCTTGTAGCAGAAAGTGCCCTATTGTGTTACAAACGTGGTTTTCTCCATGTCCGCAAGGTACAATTTAATTTGGTTGTAGCCCGAGAAGCCGTCAATGAATGAAAACAACGAATGTCTAGCAGTATTGTCCACTAAAGTGTTAATGTGTGGGAGCAGGAAATTATCCTTCAGACTTGCACGATTTAGGTCCCTATAAACGCACATGCGAACCCTTACATCTTTCTTCGGGACTGGCACAATGTTAGCCACCCATTCCGAATATCGAGCTTCTTGCAAGAAACCAACATCGTATTGCTTTCTTACCTCGTCCTTGATTTTCAAGAGCATGTCAGTCTTCATCCTTCATAATTTTTGTTGCACGGGTCGACACCCTGAATTTATTGGCAGGCGATGAACCAAAATGTATGTATCCAGACCTGGCATGTCTTGGAATGACCAGGCAAACACATCTTTGTAATTATGCAAGAGTTCAACCAAACTCTGTCGGGTCTGTGCAGTGATCGTAGTGCCAATCTTCACTTCGCGTCTCTCTTCTTCGGTCCCAAGGTTTACAATTTCCAACTACTCTTTCTGGGGAACAATCTTTTTCTCTTCACTTTTCATCATTTGGAGGAGATCTTTGGGTATATAGACCTCAACCTCATTATCAGGATCATCGCATCCTTCTGGGCATATAGACTACTAGAAATCAACCCTTGATTCAGACTTAATATCACTTACGTCATTGATATTTGGAGACTCTGAAAGATACTTAAAAACTACAATAAGTTCTTCTGTAGTCCAATTATTAAGCTCGTCACATGGGAGAATCATTGACAGATATCTTGCCAAACATATCTGCAATCTCGTCCACATCCTTCTCATCATGGGTTGAGCCGGGGTTCACAAACCCCATGATATAAAGGTAGAACTAAGAGGTGGAAATGTCGTTGGATCCCATGCGATATCCTCCTCTTTGAGTCTGCTCTTTCTTCTCTCTTGATTCTTCATTATGACGGCTCTTCTTTGGGTCACATTAGGCTTAAATCCCAGTCCAAATATGTCCTTATTCTCAGCAACAGTCACTGGGTACAGCCTACCCTGGTGATATTTCCCAAATCCTTTGCCTTCTTTAACACCCTTTCCTAAAGTTTCTCCCACTTGCATCTTCGTACATTTGGATAAACCCGACCTTTAGATCTCACTCCCTTCAGCAACAAAGGTTACGTTCACCAACAAAGGAAGAAGCATTCTAGTGCCCCTACATCAATCTCGATGTAGGGAGCTTTAGCTGTTACTGAGGCAATAATATCCCTATTTGTGCCAATAGTTATTAACTGTCTATCAACCATGAATTTTACCTTTTGGTGTAGCGTGGATGGAACTGCCCCTGCTGTATGAATCTGTAGATGCCCCAGAAGGCAACAATAAGTTTGTCGAATGTCCATTACCATAAAGTCGACCTCAAATGTAGATGGTCCAGTATGTAGGGGGCCTATATCTTTCCAGTACCTCTCTTTGTGTTCCATCAAATGTTCGAACCATATTATGATAAGACCTTATATGAGTCTCCTTTATCAGCATTTTCTTCAATGTGGACATTGGCAACACATTTAAGGCCAAACCGTTGTCTATAAGGACTCCAAAAGCATGTGTCCTTTACAACTGGTGGTAATGTTTAGAGCTTTGTATGAGCTCCTCCCCTTTATGGAATTTCCTCATTACTAAAAGAGATGAAATTGTCAACAGCTATATTACCAACCAATCTATCCAACTTATCTGTAGTTATTTCCTTTGGCACAAAGGTTTGGTTAAGAACTTTGAGTAACGCATCCCGGTGCCCCTCAAAACTTAACAATAGCGATAACATAGATACACGTGCTAGAAGCTTATGCAGTTGTTCAACCATACTGTATTCACTGTGCCTAAAAATCTTGAGAAATTCTTGAGCCTCAGGTACTTTCATAGGTTCCAGTACTTCGTCCGAGTGGACCTCATAAAAATCCTTCCTGGGCTCCTTATTTAGAGCATTATTTCTTTAAGCAGCATCTCAGTCTTCTTGAATAGGGGGCGCATAACACCTCCCACTTCTCGTGAGATGGCCAACTTCGTTAATTATTCCTTCAACAGACCTTGAGTCCTCTTGTGTCACAGTTGTACATGCATAGTTCCAAGGTACCTTTTGTTGTCATCATAAGGAAAAGGTGTCGACGCTCTTATCACAAGTCGATGAGTAACCTTATTTGTCACTTCGTCAGATCTTACCTTGGTTTTGATGACCAAGGGTTTAATACCCGCAAGACTCTTCATAGGAGACTCGTCTAATGTTCATATTTCAGGCACATCACTCATACCTTTCCTTGTGAAGAATTCTACTTCACCCCTATTCATCTTGTTCTGAACCAGCTGCCTGAATTTTGAACACCATTGAATTTTATGACCCTCTTTCCCATTATACTCGCAATAAGGCTCATTTCCTGAAGGTTGTACCTCAACATTCTTATCCAACATTCCAGCATTCTTCATCTCTGAATACACCCAACATAGTGGGGTTATAACATCATCCACTCGTACCTTCACTTGATTGCCTTCTTCCTCCCATACGACGTTCACCCCTGTACTCTGATGGTTGGGAAGATGTTTTCCTTTATCCTCCACAGCTTCAAACAACAACATACCTATTTTTTACATATTCTCCACCACCTTCTTGAAGGCTATACAATTCTCAATTGTATGTCCTGTAGTTATAGCATGGTATTCGCATTCGGCGTTTGGGTCATACCACCGAGGGTATGATGGTAGCATCGGGGTAAGATGTTGTGGCACCACCATCCTAGACTCAACCAACTGCGGAAATAATTCTGCATAAGTTACTGGTATAGGGGTGAAGTCGGGCTTTTTCGATTGATTCCTTGTTTCAAGCTTGGGCGAATTCTGAACTGTCGAGCTTGTATTATGGTTATATGATGAAGTCATGATTACCTCATTTTCTCATTTCTTGTAAGGCTTCTTTGACTCTCCTCCATCAAGCTTTTCAGTTTTTATGGCTGCTAGGATTAGCTTGCCATTCATCAGCATATCAGTGAAGCTTTTGGTCGCGTGATTTATCATTTGGTCATAAAAATGCCCCTTCAGCATTTCTACAAGCATAGGCGCGATTTCGTTCTCCAACAACGGAGGCTAGACCTGTGTTGTTACACCCCGCCACCTTTGAGCATACTAGCAGAAAATTTTGTTTGCTCTTTGTTCTATCCCCTGCAGGATCATTCTATTTGGGACCATGTCCATAACATGCTTATATTGCTCGACAATGGCTTGTCATAGATCCAACCATGGCCATAACATGCTTATACTGGTCTGATTTAACTGTGTATACCAGCAAGCTGCTGATCCAGAAAAACTGTCATGGAAGCAGTGTATGAGTAGTTTTTATTGTCCAAATAATACGACATCTTCTTGCAGTACATTGTTAAGTGCGCTGAAGGACATGTGGTTCCGTCGTATTTCTTAAAATCTGGTGTTTTAAACTTTGGCGGGATGACCAAGTCTGTCACCAGGCTGAGATCTCTAGCATCTAGACCTCGATGAATGATACCTCCCTACAGGGCCTTCACCATTCCTTTAAGCTTTTCACAGCGTTCTTCTAATTTCTTATCCAAACGGCTCTGGCATGCCAACTCATCGAGGTCGAGCACCTCAAAATCCTTCTCATCACCTTGACCTGCCCTAGACTCCACCAAGGCATTAGTCGAGGTCCTAGGGATGTGAACCTGAACCTTCCCATTGAGGGCCTCAAGTGAGGATGTTGTTTCCCTTGCATCTTTGAGGGCCTTGAAAACTTCAGGGCTCTTTTTGAGCATAGGGGCTATTTGTAGCACGATATTCTCTTGAGCTTTGGTAATTTCATTCTTCAGATCATTTTCAATCTTCTCTAACTTGTCCTGTTTACCCTTCAAGCCGACTTCTGTAGAGGACATTCTATTTTCCATATCCATTTTGCGAGTTTGAGAACGAGTTCTGTACAAGTTAGTAATTTTGTCAACTACGTTTGAACTTCGTATAGTTAATTATTTATTTTAATGTAGGGTGTTATATGGAATGAATGCAAATGCAAAAGACCAATAGTATTCCGAAACATAGTGCACTTCATAGATCATATAAGTTCCGAGTACACATTATTTCTGACTAAAAAAGGAAAAGTACAAAAATCTTCTATTCCACTGCCATGAGCCTTTTCGATGCTGGTGGCTCAACTTCTTCTCTTGGTGTCGTTTCCTTCTGAACCTTCCCAAAGAAAAATTTGATCTGTTGATACTGCTCCACTGCTTCATCCAAGAAGTCCAACAGGTTTTGTCAATCTTCTCCTACAGGAAGGAACCTCGATCTCATTACCCTAGCATGATCCCTCATTTCTCGAGCCTTGGAGACGGCTTTCCGAATTTGTTGTTTCAGATGATCAATATAAAAGTGTCGACCTAGGCAAGCGACATCCAAGGCACGCTTTGTATCAGCCCACTGGATATTTTCATAATCCCAATCATCAATGAGGAATGAATATGGTCTTTATGAGCCTGCAGCTATTTCATCAAAGCTTCAACTCCCAAACGGAGTAATTCAGCTTAGGCTCCCTTGACCTTCCCCTCCTTCAACTTCTCTTGGAGCTCTCGATTCAGATTTTGATACTTTTTGAGGTTGTGTCGTGCATCTGAATATTTTTCCTCCAAGTGTTGCTTTTCTTCAGTGAGTTGTTCTACTTTTTCCTTCTACTTTCGAGCTTCATGCCACCATTCTTTTAATTCTTTCTTCATCCTCTCTAACTGTGCCTTTTCTTCCTCTGATGTCTTGGAAATACCTGCATGTGCCTCTTGAGCCTTCAAATAATCGTTCTCTTGTGTTAACTCTTGCACATCTCTTAGGTAGAGTTCCTAGTTTTCCAACAGAGTCTTCACTTTTTTCTGATAACCCTCTCGTTCAACATGCTCTGTGAGGAGTTCACCTTCAAGTTTAGCCACCCTATCCTATAGCTTCCCTTTCTCTTTTCTCATAGTCCTGCTTGTAGATTTCCAGCTCAGTGAGTAGGATGCCAGGCTGTGGGTTTTCTGATGCACTCTCCAAGACTACTGTGCCTATGTTATCAACTCTCTACCTCCTCCAACTGGCGTACTTGGGTACAACATCGGCAAATAGTGCTACCTCTATTCGGAATGTCTGTTTCCACTATTTGGCTAGATCCATGACTCGTCTAGTAGAATTAGCTTCCGTGTAGGAGAATTCTTCCTCTCATAGCCCATGTGTCACTGGGATGAACTGTCGACAAGCATACTGGTGCAGTACCAGTAACAGAGCGTAACTGGAATTCCCTAGAGGCCTATAAGGGGAACCCACTCCATCCTTCCGCACTTGTACAAGATTGGAACTAGATACATCCATGGAACTCTTCATGTCACATCAGCATCAGTGAGATTTTTGAAGAAGATTACCCACTGTTCTTGCTTTCCATTTCGCGGCCACTGCGTTCTGCTGATTTCCTTGATCGCAACCAAGTCTCGAGACGTTAGATGTTTGCCTATCTTCTCGCTACCCCGAAAGTGACTTTGCAGCCATAAATAAAGAAGTTGAGAGCAGCCAAGGAATCACCCTCTACCTTGAGTTATGACAGAATAGCTAGGACCGGATTCATATTCTTATGGACCAACAAATCTAACAAGGCTATCTCGATGTGACCCAAAACTTTGGGGATGATCAATAACCGATAGATTTCCAAAGCGAGCAATTCAAGGACTCTCCCATGCTTCATATCCTTCGTGATCTGGGCGTAAATGAACTCCCATGTGAAGCAAGTGCTCTAGTTTTTCTCATCAACATGGACATTCACTTCTTCGACATGTAGACTGGAAAGCTTGGCAAATTTCTTTTGACATCCCAAGTTTTTCTCCTTCCAGTATATCTTATCAAGCTTTTCTAGATCCAGGTGTAGCAAGACCATGTATTCCTCAATAGCGGGAGTCATGTCTTCCTAATTGAAGATGAAGCATCGATAAGCTGGATCCTTAAATTCAACAGCTTCTAGTATCATGGACTCATCTATTTACACTCCAAGCAATAGGGCTATGTCCCCATATCTCTTAGTGAACACGGCTTGGTCCTGGGCTTCTATGCTCTCCCAAACAGCAATCAATCCGGATAAATTGTTATGAGGCAACCCCATATGTACTTGCTTTGGCAGGTCTACAGTGGTATATCTCTGCACACTATCTCCATGTTGGTGTTGAAGCTCCATGGACTCATTTTTTACCTCTGTGTACGAGCGAAGGATTCCAGAATTGGACAACTTGACTCGTATACTCATGATCCCTGATTGCAAAATATCTCAGAATACCAAGTGGTCGCAATTTGATGTATACAGTAAAAGGATCAAAAAGGTGTTTGTGTATATATAATAAGATAAATTCAACAATAAAATGCGAAAAAGTAAAGCAATTAATAATGCGGAAAGATAAAACCTATTGTTTCACATGGCTTGATGGGGTGGGCTTACTAAGACAAGCATTCATGCGGGTTTGGATCTAAAAGGGTTCTCGAACTGCCCTTACCCCCTACTCCAAGGTGGATAAGACGTTCAATTCTAGCCCATCACAGGCTCACGAATCAAGCACGGCTCAAGGGGATGCATTTCCGTTATGCCCGTGCGGAGGGTTACTCATGAAAGCATAAGTACTCTGGACCTCGGAAGACTTTCACTAGCCCATGCGGAGGGTTACTCACGAAGGCATAGATATTTTCTTCCACTTAAGTTTGATAAAGCCCGGGTATAAGGCTTATGTTATGGTGCAAACAGTTTAAAGCACCAAGAAAATGGACACACAAAAATGCAACAGATTAGTGAAGAAAATAAATCGTGATCAAGTAAAAGTTGTGCCCTCTTAAATAATCCCCAGCGGATACGCTAATTAGACTATTTAAAGTTTAGTGACCATTCTATAAACTATTCAAAATTGTGGTTTAAGCCTTGTAACAAAATTAACTGACACCGTACCGATACACTTAGGACCGTATCGGTACGCTAAGCCAAATTCACAAATTCTAGATTCAAAGATAACAAGTCCGTAGCAATACATCTAAGCTCGTGTCAATATGCGTTGACTTGTTTCCGTACACCCAAGGTTGTTCTGATGCAATTAGTTCTCCATACCTTACTGCCAAGGTTCGTATCGGTATACTCCCTAGCGTATCGATTCGCCCTGTCTTACCAAGTGCAAATATGCAAGGCCGTATCAATACAGCTTGACCTATATCGATACGCCTTCCCTGTAATGACAGATTTTATCTGGTGTTTAGCAAATTTAACATGTTGAATGATGTCCAAATGCTATGGAATTTAATCCATAATTCTAATAGCAAATTTAACCAGTAATTTATTAATCAATAATTCTAATAGCATACAAAATTTTAGAGCATTTCGAATTCATTTACTAGGATTTTACTTTTTGGTACATTTAAGCTCATTTTAACTAGTTTTACCAATTCAAAACATACCAACATTCACATTTAATCTTAGGCACTATTAGGCTATTCTACACATCAAAATATGCAAACATGACATGGTTGAGCCTTATGCCACCCTACTAGGAATTCAAAGCAAAAGTTAAGCATACATATGATTGGTGGAAGTGACTTGCAACCGCAACTACACGATCGAAGCCTGAAATACTTCAAGATCCTAAAATGAATGAGACACACGAATGTTAGGCTTACATATCCTAGTGAGGTAGTTATAACAAATGCACAACAAGTTTGTCAAATGCATGAATAACATATAGGCATGCTTGGGTGACATTTTACATAGAATCAATCATAATAAAACATATTCAAAGACAATAGTCATGATCCCACATAGCAATTATAAATCATATAAACATATCATTTCCCTTGTACATGGTAACCAATGGATACACGGATTCCCCTGTACACCAAATCATATAGAAAGTAGGCCTTAGCCTTGAGCCGCAGCTCTAAAAAATATGTCCCTTACACAAGCCAACCTTATCTGATCACAACATATAGGCCATAGCCCAGGACCGTAGTCCAATCCCTTACTTAGTGAGCTCAAATAACCCTATGGCATGCCAATTGTATCCAAAGTCCACAAGTGTCCAAGGTCACATATTTCATCATAAACTTACCTTTGTGATCATAAGCCACATCATATCGAATTTCAAATTGAGCATTAGCTCCACATATCAT
Source organism: Hibiscus mutabilis (assembly GCA_019671005.1). Lineage (NCBI taxonomy): Eukaryota > Viridiplantae > Streptophyta > Magnoliopsida > Malvales > Malvaceae > Hibiscus > Hibiscus mutabilis. Next base: position 57,395,846 of record CM033716.1, on the reverse strand, counting down.
ATCATAGCTTAATTCAAGCATTGTATATGTGTTTACACATAACAATTATACTGAGAATTTACTATGTTTACCATTAGCACCTACACAAGCTCGCTCTACTTGAGCCCTTTAACAAAATGCAAATTGTAACACAAAACGAATACAACAAGATGGCCCCTTGCCTATCCCTTGACACAACTACACTCACCTTGACACTAAAGCTTTCAAGGTTCTCAGATTATGACTCCTTGATGCCTAGCTTTTGTTGGAGATGACGAGGGGTCCTTCTACACTTCTTGAGCTAGCAAAAAATTAGGGCTTGCTTTAGAATTTAAACTAAGGATCTGGAAATATTTTTAAAGCTTACTAAAGCTTGTAGACAACATCGAAATAATGGAATTAACTTCCTAATCCATGGGCTTCTATTGAACATTGAAAACCTAATCTTAAAATTAAACCTTGAAGAATGACAGAATCATAGAATTATCTTAGGGGTTTTACTTACCGAGTTACGAGCTTTCAAACGACGTATTAAAATTGAACAAAGGATGAAGATTGTATCGAGGTGCTTGCTTAGCTTGAGGTTGAAGATGACAATGGTGGTGTGAGCTTTCTTTTAAGACAAAGGTGAGGTTTTGGTTTTGGGAGATTCCAAAAACAAGGATGGTGACATCCTCAGTCATTTAAACCATCCTGAATGCTTTTGGTCAATTATGACCTCCCTCATATCTAATAGGATGCTTTCCCTCAAAGAAGGAAAGCTTAAACAATTATTTTTCATCTTTTCAAGCCATCATGCAAGTTGGAGACATTTGATGACTAATTGCCATCCTTTCTGACCACTTTCACGTGAGGGGTGGTAGCAAAGAGGTGAGTCAAACCCCAAGTTTCAATTTCTTTAATTTAATCACCAAAATATATTTCTGCATTGACCTGTATTGATACACCTTATGGTCGTATCGATACAGCTAGGACAAATCTAGTAAGTTAGTTATGGACAGTTGTAACAATGGAGTCGCCATCGGTCCCTTTTATTGTATTAGGCATATCGAAAACCTAAAAACTAACCAGATAGAGGGCCCAGGGGCACAGTTACGTGTGGGGAAGGATTAGAACCCCCATCACGCCCGGCGACCGACGCTTACTTGATCACTAATATTTTGTTTATAACCTAGATGCATGAATGTAAAGGTTAATACAAAAATCCACGAAGTTCTAGAATTGGCTCAAACTCGCTCCCGTCTGAGAAAATCTGAATCAATTTAGACGCAAAGGGATTAAGGTGTTAATCCTTAAAATTCGTTCATGCACTTTTGCATGGGAGTCTCGATCGTTCCTACAATGGCTAGGGGAAGACCGAATTAACCCTAATTGAAAATACACCTCGTTTTCATGATGCAAAGAAATATCATTTTTAAATGATGTCTTATCAGCCCTTTTTTAATTTTATGGGTGATTTAATGTTCAATATTAATTATTTACAAATTACCTACTTTTCTAAGAATTACCCTAAGAGTTAATTATTTACACATTATTTACTTTTCTAAAAGTTACCTAAGGAATTTAAAGAAACTAATCCTAGAAGGCTTTAAAGTATTTACAAATTACTATACTTAAAAAAAACTACCTAGAGAGTTTTACTTACAATTAAATAATTATTTACTCCTTTAGAGAATTACTAAGTTAGTTTTTATTTACTATCATTGTAATTAATGAATTATCCACCTCTTTTTAAAGATTTATCTTAGGGTTTTATTTAACTATTTACAATTAAAGTGAGGTATAAAATATTTAAGTCATTTACTAAAGAAACTAACCTAAAAAGTATCCATTTTAAATTAATTAATAACTTATTTCCTTTTAAAAGAACATTGATTATTTAAATGCATAAAAACTAAAATAAAAGATTGAGGTTAAGAAATCGCAAACGTTGGGATCAAGTTCGAGCTTGCCGAGGAGGGTACGAGATGTTGGTACCACTGTCGCTACTGAACGTGGGCTGCTGCTGTTACATGTCGTCAGCCACCACATGCCGGCGGCGTGCCTCCATGTGGTTGATGCTTCAGTAGTGTTGCCGGCCATCCCTTTGGGTGATGCAAGATTTTTCAAAAGATTTGATTTGGTGAGGACCTGTACCCCTTTTCTTCTTTACCTAGGACCAAGTACTCAAGGAAACAAAAGAATAAAAATAAAAATATATGAAGACAAAAATTGGGTAAAAATACCTCATAGAAACTGCTTGTATTTCTCTTCAATTTCTATGTTACAATTGCTTATGTGTGTATGTGAATGTGAATAACAATGGAATGAGGCCTATTTATAGGCTTCAAGAAACCCTAAATCAAAAACCCTAAAAGCATATTCCCTACTTATGCTCAACATTCTTGGAAAGGGAATAATGTCATTACTTGGGTATCAAACTCTTTCCTTACATTCAATATGAGTTAAAACAAATATGAATATGTCTAAACTTGAATTTAATTACAAATATTCAATAAAATAATTGAAAATTCGTAATAAACTAAAATTCTCCTATTGAACCCGTATCCGATTTTCTGCACGCGTTGTCTTCAGTAAAATGAGCATATCTTGAGCTCCCGACGTCCGATTGAGGCCTTTTCATGATGCGTTGGAAAGGTAATCGAAAGACGGTCAATACTTAAGAAGACACCTTGACCCGAAAACACTTGGATCCTATCGAAAATTTGCCGTGAGTCCACAGTGAGAATTCCTTGCGCATCACTTGACTTTCCATACTTATTGGATATGATCTCTTGTAATCTTCCCATATCAAAGATGGCTACGATGTTGCAAGATCTGATTTGCTTAATAAGATTGATTTGTATTTAATCACCTTTTCTTTGCTACCAAGGCATGACCGATGACATGGTGGCTTGGTAGAGGTTCAAATAGAAAGAGTATTGCACAAGAAAAGGTAGGGGTTCTTTCTGTATGAGGCCTAATTAGGCCTACTGTACATGGATTATTTTTTGATTTTTTCGTTTTATATATTTTTTGGTCTTTTGTATCGTATATACATGGGAAGACAAAATAGGTGACTACAGCAGATAGGCCGTACCAATAGTGGTCTCACTGTATTAATACGCATGACTCAGATTTCACATTTCCAGCTTCAAACTTCTTACAAGTGATCCAATTGATCACATAAAGTCCATATAACTTCATTACTTACAAAAAGGGGTACAAAGATTGAATATTTACATCACTTGGGTACAACGGATTCAAAATTTCTGGTCACCAGAACCTAATTCTGACTAGGCCAGTTTTCGGGATGTGACAAAATTCCCGAAACTTGGACAACACATTGCCTTGTTACCAAATGCTTTAAACTGAAACCATATTCAATATCAAATGATGTCTTAGGATCTCCTCGCTCCAAATGCTCTTGCCAACCTCAATTCTCTACAAAGAAGAATGAGAGCGTAAGCAAACCTTGCTTAGTGGTGCCACTCTTTCACATTCAACTATGCATTTAAACATGAGCATAAAATCCATCTTGTTTGAAAACACTTTTCAAAACATACCATGCATAACAACTATATGCAAAATAGCTTTCAACTTGTTTATCATATATTAGCAATTATAGTGACCTTTATAAAATCACATCGAATACACAGATTTCCAGTAGACAACCTCTACCAAAATATACCTTGGCCCAAAGAGTCTCACCTCAAACTTACACAAGGTATTAGTGTGAAAATGTCACACTATTTAGTGCAAGCTACACTATCAATGCAAGAATAGAAACAAGGAAATCTTGTTGGATATCGATCTCACGAGGATGGTATATTATGCTTATACTTATGTGACTACAATACAATACTGTAAGAGTAGTAATTGTGGGTGCAATGTTGGTTGCAATAACAAGATAAACATGAGAGTAAATGATTCAATGTGGTAGTAATAACAAAGTGTAATAAAATATAATGAAATATAAGAAATAAGCCTAGATCTCATTGGTTCAGCTCAGCATAAAGATCAAATGCACTTCAAGGATAAAGGTTGGTTCAATCAGCAATGATTTGGTCAACTTGCATATTAGCATCCATTTAACCATTGACTCAAGGATATAGATTGGCTTCAACATTCGTCGTAAGTCAAGACTAAAGCCTTTTGAACGAGTGGATCAACTTTCGTTGCATCCTCATCCGACTCCCATTGTGATGACTCTTTAGTCTGACTTGTCAATGCACCTGTCGATGTTAGTGGCCGGTATATATTAAACTAAGAAATACTTTAAACAAGTTCAACAAGCTATAGAAAATTAAACCAGTGTGAACAAGAGAACAAATACAAGTAAAACTCCAAAGCAACATCAAAAGAGAGAGAAGTTTAAGAAGATAACAAGATATTTCCTCGATCCAACACTTGACTCCTTATTTCCTTGGATAGATATGCCTCACTTCACCTCAAATCTCTAGAAATAAGCTTAAGCCGCCATGGTAGGAGGATAAAAGTTTGGAGGTAGAGGATGGTGTACAAAATAGGAAAAGTGTGACCCTCTCTCTACTTCAAAAAAGTCATTTTATAGGCCACCAAAGGAAAGAAACCTATCCTACAGGTTATTTGCCTGCCAGAGTCGTACAAAAAAATTTGTAATAGACTAGACAACATGCATATTCATTCTTATCCTTAAACAAACTAGACAGCTGGTAGATGTAGTGTCGAACTGGCTGCAGTGTTGAAAAATTCCTCTGCAGGGACATTAGTAATGTAGTGACAACAAGGCAAAAATATACAAAACACAATTCATTAGAACTAAGTTGGAAATTATGTAGAAATAGACATGAAAATGCAGAAATGGATGCAATGGGTGTGTTACATCTCCAAAAGTATAGTTTCCAATCTAATTTCACAATGCTTTTGCTTATTTTAGGTACATTTAGTTACATTAGTTTCTTAGAATCATGCATTTGCATAAGGAGTTTAGTGTTATGTCTATGCTAGTGTGAAGGGTTGTTTTATGGCTATTTTGCAGGTTTGGCAAAGGAATGTAGCGCAGTAAAGAATGCCAAAGAGAATGCATGTGTTGTTGGCATAGATAGACCAAACAATGGCAAGCACCAGTTGGCAGAGAAGTGAATTTGATGTCATGCCAAGGACACTGGGCAATAGTAGCCCGAAAAATATGACTAGATCAGACTACGAAAAAATAGCACTTGATCAAGATCCAAAAAAATAGAATGACGAAAAAATTGGATGCCAAGATGGTCTAGTAGGATGGACCTAAAGATGCCAAGCTCGGCTGGAGAAAGATTAAAGACTAATGACATCAACCCTAGACTAATGACATCAGTCCTAGTCAAGATAACGTCATCTATAGTCAACATGATGTCAGCCCTACGATGCAAAGTGCGGCTAAGATAATCACAAGCCTTAGCCCACCTAAATTCAAACCCTTAGGCTTATCCTAGGGTTTCCTACGCATGCCTATATAAAGGATATCAAGCAAGCACATAAGAGGCGGCACACTAGAGATCAAATTGAGAAAATGATTCCTTCTTACACTCTCTTAGTTTATTTGATGATGTTAACCGATTTTGATTTTTGGATGGAAACCCCAACCATGAACTAATTTTCTTAAGTTGGTTAGGGATGTTTAGTTTAAACGTTCATTTTATGCTTTAGTTTCTTTGATGATAAATCTATTTCGGCAAAGTTTTTCTATTTTCCATACTTGAATTTTTCCTAAATACTCTGCCAAGCAACAGTTGGACCTGTTGGCCTGTTGCTCCTCAATATCTTAACAGACTTGGGGTACCAACGATTGAGTTGTTGAGTACTAAGGAGAGAAGCTTTGAGAGAAGTCATTCAAGTAGATGAACTTACTTTAGAAGTGATATTTCCCCCTTAGGAGTATAGATTGGTTCTTAATCAAATCAGTTTATTTAAAAACATGAACTATAAAGATATAGGAGTTTTTATACAATCGACTTTGAGCAATAACCATCGAGAAAGGCTTTGCTAATTTTAAATCTGCTCGGTAAACAATACCAAGACAGGTTGACATTAAAGGCTGGCACGACATGAAAAATGTAGAAACCAGGCATTCCCTGCCAACACTCATCACTCATTAAAAGGCTTTCCTTGCCAACGTTTTTACTTCACTTTTATTTCTTTTATTTTTAAAGTATTTCCAAAACTAACTTTGAAAACAAACAACTTTTCTTCCAAGGCAAGTAATAATCAAATAATTGAATTCCAAGTCAATCTATCTGGGATTGATACTCAGCTTAACTGTTGTATTACCTGCAGACCATGTAGACTTGCACACAAAAGACTCTTGGCACGTATTTACTAATACGTACATTTTGCCCATTTTGCCAGCATTCACTTACACATCTTCTACTGAGTCTACATGTTTTTGGTGCCATTGTTGGGGATTGCAACGAAGTTGATTTCTTTTAAGTTTTTACTTGTCTTTCTTTTACTTTTATTTTACTTTTATTTTTTTTGCTCGGTGATGACCAGATCAAGAAATTGAGAGAAGCTTAAGGAGGTTAAAGAAATGATCCCGAGAGATGAATAATCAAGGTAATCGAGGGAATGGTGTGGCGAACAATGAAGGTAATCTACGTAACAATGAGATACCACCACCACATGTTATCCCAATTGTCGGTGAAGAAAGACCTATTAGAGAACATTCTGCACCAAACGTTGACAATTTAATGCTAGGACTTGTTGGCACAGAGGTAAATGAACCAAATTTTAAACTTAAGCCTACAATGATTCAAACTCTTTTGGATATAGGTCAATTTGATGGAGCACTTACTAGAGATCCTAGGCAACATTTGAAGCAGTTCATGGAGATTTGCCAATTATTCCAACAAACTAGAGTATCTGGAGACACTATGAAGTTGAGATTATTAACTTTTTCCTTGCGAGATAGAGCCAAGGCTTGGATCAATTCTTAGCCACCTGGCTCAATCACTTCATAGGTAGACCTATGCTAGAAGTTCTTAACATGATTTCATCCGCCAACACTCACTACCAAGCTATAGGGTGAGATTGTTACATTTAGGCAGGCTGATGATGAAACATTATATGATGCCTGAGAGATTTAAAGATCTATTGAGAAGGTGTCCTATGCATGGATTCCTGAATTAGACCTAAATTCAAACCTTCTACAACGGATTGAATGCACAAACAAGGACTGTTGTTGATGCTTCAATAGCTAGTTCCTTGCTAGACAAGAGTATTAAAAGGCCGTTGATATTCTTGAAAGAATTGTAATTAATGACTTTGAATATACTATTGCCAGACTCGGGATAGGAACCAATGCCAGTGGGAAATTGAATGTTTATGAACTAACATCCATTCATGCTGAGATTTCCAACCTCACCACCATGGTGAGATCGTTGCAAAAGAACAATGAGTCCCAGGAAGTTAAAGCATTAGACCCCTTCTGTACAGTCTGTGGAGAGGATCATCATGTGGAAGAATGCCCTACCAATCCTGAATCGGTAAATTTTGTTGGCAAAGCTAATCGTTACTATAATCCTAACTATAGTACTTATAATGTAGGTTGGAGACAACACCCTAACTTAGCTTGGGGAAATCAAGGAGGTAATTAGCACTATGAACAGCGCTACAATTCCCAAAGACAGAATAACAATGTCATGGCAGCATTCAACGGCAATGCCATGCCAATATTTTATCAAAATGTTGTGCCGCAAAGAGCTCAAAACAATTACCAGCAAGGGCAGAGGTTTAACCAAGGAGGTCCTCCCAATGATTAAATGGAAAAGAATGATGTCACAGTCCAGAGATTGGCAGGAACAGTGAGAAACTTGGAAATTCAAATTAGACAACTTGCCAATGCACTAAATAATCGACCCCAAGGAGCCTTGCCAAGTGACACTAAAGATGCTCGACACAAAGACAATGAGCAATGCAAGGCCATAACCTTTCGAAGTGGTAAGCCGTGCGAGGCAGAGATGGCTTCTTAGTAGCTAGTTAACTACCAAAGTAAAAAGCAGTGTCGGCAGACAAGACTAGAGAAGCAGAGAAATGGGAAATTAAAATAGATAATACCAGTACCAGTGCCAGAACCGATACCAACAATGATGCCAAACATGATTCTGACATTGATGACAAGCAGACTAAGGCTAAAGAGCATATTGATGCCAAAATCGATGCCAGCACTACCTCGGTAAAGTCGATAGTGCCAACATATGTTTATCCACTGCCACCAATTCCAACTAGACTTCAAATGCACAAACATGACCAACAATTTAAGCGCTTCTTGGAAGTTCTTAAGCAGTTTCAAATTAACATTCCATTGGTAGAAGCCCTTGAGAAAATGCCCAACTATGTAAAGTTCATGAAGGACATTTTGTCCAAAAAGAGAAAGTTGGAAGACTTTGAAACTATCGCTCTCACTAAGGGATGCGGAGCCATGATCCTAAACCGATTGCCACCAAATCTAAAAGATCTGGGAAGTTTCACTATTCCCTACACAATTGGCAACAAATTTATAGGCAAGGCATTGTGTGACTTAGGAGCCAGCATCAACTTGATGCCAATGTCAGTTTTCAGGAAGCTTGGCATTGAAGCAAGACCTACCACCATGACACTCTAGCCAGTAGACCAATCTTATACGCATCCCAAGGGTAAGATTAAGGATTTGTTGGTGAAGGTAGACAAATTTATCTTTCCATGTGATTTTATCATTTTGGATTATGAGGCCGATGTTAATGTTCTGATTATTTTAGGTAGGCCATTCCTTGACACAGGTAGGCTCTTGTTGATGTTCATAAAGGGAAACTAACAATGCGTATGAATGACCAACATGTTACTTTTAATGTGTTTCAAGCTTTGAAATGTGCAGATGAACCTGATGAATGTCAAGCTGAGGAGATGATAGAGTCCATTTATATTGTGGACATGACAGAGTTATGCGATGATTCAGAATTTGATGCCAACATGCTTGATGGCCTAGCTGAACTATTTGAAGAACATAAGGAATCAGCCTTAGAGGCTGAAGATGTAAGTTATTTTGAGCCTCTACAGTTGGTCGGCATAGAGATAAAAGAACTTAAACCATCAATTGAGGAACCACCGGAGTTGGAGCTAAAGCCACTGCCAAATCACGTGAAGTATACTTACTTAGGTAAAAACTCCACTCTGCCAGTGATCATTGCCACTGATCTCACAAATGATCAAGATGATAGATTGCTGGCAATATTAAAAATTATAAGCAAACGTTGGGTTGGACCTTGGCAGATTTTTGAGGTATTAGCCCAACCATTTGCATACACAAGATTATTTTGGAGGAGTACCATGGCAGGACCATTGAAGGCCAAAGAAGGATAAACCCGAGCATGACAGAGGTAGTTAAGAAAGAGATCATAAAATGGCTTGATGCCGGGATCATTTATCCCATTTTTGATAGCTCATGGGTTAGCCCAGTCTAATGCGTGCCAAAAAAAGGTGGCATGACTGTGGTACAAAATGGTGAAGCTGAATTGATTCCCTCCAGGACCATCACCGGATGGAGAGTATGCATGGATTGTAAAAGGCTGAACAGTGCCACAAGGAAATACCACTTCCATTGCCTTTCATCGACCAAATGTTAGACATGTTGGCAGGTAAAGTTTTCTATTATTTTTTGGATGGTTATTCATGTTATAATCAGATTGCCATCGCCCTAATGATCAAGAGAAGACCACGTTCACGTGCCCTTACGGGACGTTTGCTTTTAGAAGGATTCCACTCGGCCTTTGTAATGCGGCGACAACGTTCCAACGTTGCATGAAGTCCATTTTTTCCGATATGATAGAGCATAATATGGAAGTATTCATGGATGATTTCTCAATGTTTGGCAAAACATTTGAGGAATGCATTCATAGTTTGGAGCAAGTCTTAAAGAGATGCATTGAGACGAACCTAGTGCTAAATTGGAAAAAAGGTCACTTCATGGTGAAAGAAGGCATTGTTCTCGGGCACAAGGTAGCCGAAAGAGGATTAGAAGTTGACCGAGAAAAAGTGGAGGTAATCAAGCAATTGCCGCCTCCAACAACTGTTAAAGGTATAAGGAGTTTTTTAGGTCATGCTAGTTTCTATCGGTGGTTTATTAAAGATTTTTCAAAAATTGCTAAACGTTTATACTTGTTGTTGGAATATAATGTCATTTTTGCATTTGATGATTCTTGTTTGAGAGCATTTCAAGAAATTAAAGAGAAATTGATTAATTCCCCCATAGTCATAGCACCAAATTGGAATGAGCCTTTTGAGCTCATGTGTGATGTCAGCGACTATGCCGTTAGAGCAGTTTTAGGACAACAGCATGGCAAGGTTTTCCATGCCAGCAGAACCTTGAATGAAGCACAACTTAATTACTCTACAACCGAAAAAGAATTTCTTGTGGTTGTATTTACTTTTGATAAATTTAGATCTTATTTAATTGGTAACAAGGTTGTAGTTTATACAGATCATTCGGTATTGGAGTATCTCTTGGCAAAGAAGGATGTCAAGCCTAGATTAATCCGATGGAGCTCTTACTTCAAGAGTTTGACCTAGAGATCATAGACACGAAAGGCGATGAAAACTTAGTAGCTAACCACCTTTCATGTTTAGAGCATCTCATTGAAGATGGTGAGGCTAAAGTTATTAGAGATGAATTTCCTGACGAATACTTGCTTGAGTTAATGTTATGCCATGGTACGCTGACATTGTCAACTACCTAGTGAGCAACATTCTTCCACCAAACTTGGCATACAATGCCAAGAAAAGATTCATGCGAGAAGTTAGGCAATAATATTGGGATGAGCCAATATTGTTCAAACAATGTGCTGACCAAGTGATCTGCTAGTGTGTGCCCGAGGATGAACAACATAACATATTGTATTTGTACCATCCTATACCGTATGGAGGTCACTTTGCTAGGATGATGACTACTGCCAAGGTGCTGCAGTCAGGATTCTTTTGGCCCACACTGTACAAAGATGCCCTAATGTTAGCACCTCAACATCATCTGATTCGGAGGTCATGCCAACAGGACCTATTACGTGATCTAAGGCTAAGTTATCTAGGGAAGTTCTTTCACTTAATTGCATTGAAGCTTCCAACTTATTTCTCAATGTTTCAGCCTTAGATAATAAGTTCTTCAATGTGTTACATGTTGATATGTGACATATTAAGTACTAATACTTAGTATATATTTATATGCATAATATTTACTAAGTTAAGTGTGTTTTCTTATGATTTCAAGCATTTTTTTGTGTTTTCTTTTGTTTTTACAGCAGTACAATAAAGCTTGGCAGCTAAGGACTTTCAAACTAGCTCAATTGAAGCTCAACAACAAGTGTGTAGCTCGAATAAGCTCAAAACAGAACACACCATTGTTTTTCAGCTCATTTTAGCTCCAACACACCAAATCAGCTCAATTCAAGCTCATTTAGCTCATATTCCGCTCTAGTTGCTCGACTCCAACTAATGAGTCCAAGGGCAGCTCAAACATGGAGGGACATGTACCTACACTTAAGAGAGTGTCCTACAGCAAGGTGCATCAAGCTAAAGGCTCCATCAATTCTCCAGCAGCTCCCCAAGCATGGCGTCCACACATGGCAGCCTTGACACATGTGTGGGCATGTGTGTGGCAGATCTGAACTCCCTCTCAAAGCAATGGGCGGAATTTTCAAGGATAAGGCCAAGAAGTTTGATTTTTGAATTCAAATAATTTCAATGTGCATTTTGTTTGAAATTCAAGTGCTCCCTCTTTATTTAGGTGCCACTTTTTTTAATGTTGATCAGATTGTTTAATTCAAATGCAGCCATCAGATCACTTGGGAATTTAACTCCATATTCATCCACCATTAGGTGCCTTTTAGGAAGTTTATTTTTGAATTTTAAACAATCTGATTTCCTTCTTGTACTTAGGCTTATAAATAGCCTTTAAACTTTGTATTATCGAGTCATCTATGACATGTCATTTTACTTGTGAGAATTTCTCTCAATTTGGTTCTTCATTGAACTATTCAGACTTTTCAAGCATTGTGCTCGTGTTGTCTACACCAGATACTTCGGGTTCTTGATTTGCTAATCAATGGGTCCAAGTCCTTCGAGCATTGAACATATAAGGTTCAGGTTTTTACTTTTTATTGTATAGGTTCTTCCTTGTTCCTTGTTCTTATTTTTATTTTTATTTTTAGCAACTTTAAGCCTTCTTCTTCTCCATTTTGCAGCCACCATTTCCACCATTGTTGAACCTTCATATTTTCCAACACAAATTACACCATCTTTAAACCAAATTTCCAGCGACCTTTACAACACATTTCTAGCCCTTTAAACAACATGGAATCTACCATAAACATCTTCTTTTGTAGCCACACTTCTATGCAAGAACTCTTACTTCTATCCTAGATCCAACACAATCAATGGAGGTCTTCTTCAACGGGCAACCACGTAACATATGGTAATCAGAGCTTAGGTTGGATTAAAGTAAGAAATCATCTTTGTGAGTGCAAAATAAAAAAAGAAATTCGAAATTCAAAAAAAAATAAAAAAATCCAAAAATTCAAAAAAATAAAGAAGAAAAGCATTTCAAGAATTGAAAAAGATGAAAGAAATTGCAATGGCAATGTGTTCTACAATAGCGAACATTACAACATCAACTGAGCACGAAGAAAATTTGATTGTTCGGTGAAGGGAAGTTGTAAGCGTTTCTGTGTAGTAAGTAACCCATTTCTTTCTTTTTCTTTCTAATTCTAAGCCTACCTTTACATTAAGTTCCTTTTGTTTACAAACCATTGTTTTTTTAAAGTCGACACACTTGAACAGGTTTGATTAAGTTTACATTATTTCCTTAAAGAACTAATCACGAGAGAATGAGTGGAAAAAGGCATAACGAGTGTGTGAGAATAGCAGAGGAAAAAAGCCATAATAATATTTTCCCGAGTGAAAACACGAGTGTAGAGTGGAGTGCCATATCTATTTTCCTTGGAGTGAATTGTGAGACTTTTGTGAGTGTGCAAGTGAGGTTTTCTTTGTTTTTGTTTTTTTCTAACAATGACAGGTTCAAGTGATGTACATCATGATGGAGGACAACCGAATCTTCAAATGCAAGCCATGATTCTAGAATTGCAAAAATTATTAAAGGTTGAACTTGAACCATTACATGGAAGATTGGACAGACTTGAAAGGTCCAAATCAATACAAATGACGAAAACAGCGATGAAGATAAAGTGGACCAATCACCAAGGCTGAATGCCCCTAGAAACCATGGAGGGCGTGCACAACCTGATGACAATCTGAACAATATTCGAGTTGCCATACCCCTTTTCAAGGAAAAATAGATCTGGATGCATATCTTGCATGGGAAAGCAAAGTAGAACATGTGTTAGATTGTTACAACTATTCTGAACAAAGAAAGGTGCAATTGGCAGCATACGAGCGATACGTGACGGATACACCAATCGGTTTTCTTTCTCGCATGGAGGTAAAAAGATCACTTTGGCACCTTTGACATCAAGTCAAGTGAATGAAGATCAAGCTTGTCTGAAAAAGAGCATAGAAGCAATGAAATGGAAGAAAAAGATGAACATCTTTGCAAGTGGAAAAGAAATCAAGAAACATCTTTCCGGAGGAAACGCCTAGTGGATTACCCTCGATTCGTGGCATTGAACATCAGATTGACTTTATTCTAGGGGCCATCATTCCGAATAGACCAGCATATCAAAGAAATCCTGAAGAAACGAAGGAACTTCAAAAGCAAATTAGTGAGTTGATGGAGAAAGATTACATTCGAGAAAGCTTGAATCCATGTGATGTACCAGTCTTGTTGGTTCCTAAGAAGGATGGAACTTGGAGAATGTGTGTGGATTGTCGAGAAATGAATTAGATTACTATCTTTTACGAGGCTTCTCATTGAAGAAGACCTTCATTGATTGTGTCGGATCTAGGGCTCCTGAAGAAGATGTTTATGGTAGATTTCATGTTGTTTAAAGGGCTGGAAATGTGTTGTAAAGGTCACTGGAAATTTGGTTTAAAGATGGTGTAATTTTTGTTGGAAAATATGAAGGTTTGAAGGTTCAACAATGGTGGAAATGGTAGCTGGAAAATGGTGAAGAAGAAGGCTTAAAGTTGCTGGAAATTAAAATAAAATTAAGAACAAGGAACAAGGAAGAACCTATACTATAAAAAGTATAAACTCGAACCTTATACGTTCAATGCTCGAAGGACTTGGACCCATTGATTACCAAATCAAGAACCCGAAGTATCTGGTGTAGACAACACAAGCACAATGCTTGAAAAGTCTGAATTGTTCAATGAAGAACCAAATTGAGAGAAATTCTCACAAGTAAAATGATATGTCATATATGTCTCGAGAATACAAAGTTTGAAGGCTATTTATAAGCCTAAGTACAAGAGGGAAATCAAATTGTTTAAAATTCAAAAATAACTTCCTAAAAGGCATCTAATGGTGGCTGAATAGGGAGTTAAATTCCCAAGTGATCTGATGGCTGCATTTGAATTAAACAATCTAATTAGCATTAAAAAAGTGGCATCTATATGAAGAGGGAACACTTTAATTTCAAACAAAATGCACATGGCAATTATTTGAATTCAAAAATCGAACTTCTTGGTTTTATCCTTGAAAATTCCGCCCATTGCTTTGAGAAGGAGTTCAAATCTACCACACACATGCACACACATGTGTCAAGGCTGCCATGTGTGGACCCCATGCTTGGGGAGATGCTAGAGATTTGCTGGAGCCTTTAGCTTGATGCACCTTGCTGTAGGACACTGTCTTAAGTGTAGGTACATGTCCCTCCATGTTTGAGCTGCACTTGGACTCATTAGTTTGAGTTAAGCTACTAGAGCTGAATGTGAACTAAATGATCTTGAATTAAGCTGAATTGAGCTAATTTGGTGTATTGGAGCTGAAATGAGCTGAAAAACATCGGTGTGTGCTGTTTTGAGCTAATTCGAGCTACACACTTGTTGTTGAGCTTCAATTGAGCTAGTTGGAAAGTCCTTAGCTGCCAAGCTTTATTGTGTTGCTGTAAAAACAAAAGAAAACACACATAAATCAATAAATAATATGCATATAAATATATACTAAGTATTAGTACTTAATATGTCACATATCAGCATGTAACACATTGAAGAACTTATTATCTAAGGCTGAAACATTAAGAAACAAATTGGAAGCTCGAATGCATTTAAGTGAAAGAAATTCCCTGAATAACTTAGCCTTAGATCGAGTAACAGGTCCTGTTGGCATGACCTCTGGATCAAATGGTTTTGACGTGCTCACATCAATATCAAGTATCGACATCCCATTCCTCGCCTCGATGACATGTTAGATAAGTTGTGTGGTGCGAGTATCTTCTCTAAAGTTGACTTAAAGAGCGAATATCATCATATTCAAATGAAGGAAGGAAATGAGTGGAATACAATATTCAAGACCAAACAAGGTTTGTACGAATGGTTGGTAATGCCTTTTGGCTTAACCAATGCACCTAGTACATTCATGAGGTTGATGAATCATGTGCTCTGACCCTACATCGGTAAGTATTGTGTTGTTTATTTTGATGATATCTTAATTTACATCAAGACATTATAGGAACATGAAGAACATTTGAGAAATCTTCTTAGCACTCTGAGAAGGGAACAACTATTTGGTAATCTTTAGAAATGTGTATTTTGTACTAACAAGCTTACCTTTTTAGGCTTTATTGTTAGTTCGCAGGGTGTGGAAGTTGATCCTGAAAAGATAAGGGCAATTCAAGAATGGCCAAGGCCAACACAGTAAGCCAAGTGAGAAGTTTCCATGGGCTTGCGAGTTTTTATTGACGGTTTATGCCAAATTTCAGTTCCATTACCACCCCTTAACCAAGATTATTAAGAAGAATTCCATCTTTAATTAGGGTAAGGAACAAGAAAATGCCTTTCTTGCCATTAAGGAGTGTTTGATCAAAGCACCAGTGTTAGCTTTTCCAAACTTTTATAAGATGTTCGAGATTGAGTGTGATGCTTTGGGTATTGGAATTGGAGCTGTCTTAACTCAAGAAAAGCGACCTATTGCATATTTTAGTGAGAAGTTAAGTGGAGCTACATTGAATTACCCGACATATGAGAAAGAGATGTATGCATTATTCGAGCTCTTGAGACATGGCAGCACTACCTTTTGCCGAAAGAGTTTATAATCCACACTGACCATGAAGCATTGAAGCACATTATCGGTCAGCACAAGTTGAATAGGCGACATGGCAAGTGGGTAGAATTTCTGGAATCCTTTCCTTATGTCATCCGTTACAAGAAAGGCAAGGATAGTGTTGTGGCAGATGCTTTGTCCCGAAGGTATGTACTTCTTAATTTTCTAAATTCTCATTTAATTGGGTTTTCTTTTATTAAAGACCATTATGCAACTGACCTTGACTTTGGAGAAAAGTTTAGTTTGTGTGAAAAAGGTGCATATGAAATGTACTACCGGCATGATGGATACCTTTTCAAGGAAGGATGGATATGTTGAAGGAATATGTGAGCGATGTTGAAGGAATGACGGATATGTTGAAGGAACACTTGTTTTGGTTGAAGATGAGAAGAGATGTTGAAGGAATATGTGAGCGATGTGTCACATGCAAGAAAGCTAAGTCTAAGGTTATGCCACATGGTATGTATATGCCTTTACCTATTCCTAGTTCACCTTGGGTAGATACTTCTATAGATTTTGTGCTAGGCCTTCC
The DNA here is from genome assembly GCA_019671005.1 of Hibiscus mutabilis. Lineage (NCBI taxonomy): Eukaryota > Viridiplantae > Streptophyta > Magnoliopsida > Malvales > Malvaceae > Hibiscus > Hibiscus mutabilis. The sequence goes on along the minus strand of CM033716.1, from coordinate 57,379,155 downwards.
GAGGACAAAGACAAGACGAGATAACATATTTGTTGTTGTTGATCGATTTTTGAAGATGACACATTTCATTGCTTGCCACAAGATAGATGATGCAACAAATGTGGCTAATTTGTTTTTCAAAGAAGTGGTTAGACTACATGGAGTTCCGAGGATGATTGTTTCTGATCGAGATGTTAAGTTTCTGAGCCACTTTTGGAGGACACTTTGGAGCAAGATAGGAACAAAGTTAATATTTTCTACAACTTGCCACCCATAAACTGATGGACAAACCGAGGTTGTGAACCGAGTTTTGTCTACCTTATTGAGATCCATTATCTGCAAGAACATCAAGACTTGGGAAGAATGCTTGCCTCAGGTCGAGTTTGCTTACAACCATTCTGTTCATTCAACAACCAAGCATTCACCATTTGAAGTGGTATATGGATTTCATCCTTTAACTCCTATTAATCTTTTGCCTTTGCCTCTTGAACAGGTTGTGAATAAAGTTGGCAAAGCCAAGGCTGAATTTGTACAAAGACTTCATCAGCAAGTCAAGGAGAATATCGAGCGAAGAACTCAGCAATATGAATAGCAAGCCAATAAGGGACGCAAACGTGTTACCTTTGACGTTGGAGATTCAGTTTGGGTTTATTTTCGAAAGGAACAATTTCCAGCACACGGAGATCGAAGTTGTTGCCACGAGGAGATGGTCTTTTTCAAGTGTTGGTGAAAGTGAACGACAATGCTTATAAGTTAGATTTACCGGGTGAATATAATGTAAGTGCTACTTTTAATGTTTCAGATCTGTCCCCATTTGAAGGTGATGCCGATTTGAGGACAAATTGCTTAAAAGAATGGGGGATGATGTGAGCACATCAACACCATCTAATCTAGAGGTCATGCCAACAAAACCTATTACTCGATATAAGGCTAAGTTATTCAGGGAAGTTCTTTCACTTAAATGCATTGAAGCTTCCAACTTATTTCTCAATGTTTTAGCATTAGATAATAAGTTCTTCAATGTGTTACATACTGATATGTGACATATTAAGTATTAATACTAAGTATATATTTATGTGCTTATTATTTACTAAGTTAAGTGTGTTTTCTTATGATTTCAAGCATTTATGTGTGTTTTCTTTTGTTTTTACAGCAGCACAATAAAGCTTGACAGCTGAGGACTTTCCAACTAGCTCAACTGAAGCTCAACAAGTGTGTAGCTCGAATCAGCTCAAAACAGCACACACCATTGTTTTCAGCTCATTTCGGCTCCAACACACCAAATCAGCTCAATTCAAGCTCATTTAGTTCACATTCAGATATAGTAGCTCAACTCTAACTAATGAGTCCAAGGGTAGCTCAAACATGGATGGACATGTACCTACACTTAAGAGAGTGTCCTACAGCAAGGTGCACCAAGCTAAAGGCTCCAACAGCTCCCCAAGCATGGCGTCCACACATGGAAGCCTTGACACATGTGTGTGCATGTGTGTGGCAAATTTGAACTCCCTCTCAAAGCAATGGGCAAAATTTTCAAGGATAAGGCCAAGAAGTTTGATTTTTGAATTTAAATAATAGCCATGTGCACTTTTTTTAAACTCAAATGTTCCATCTTCATTTAGGCACCACTTTTTTTAATGCTGATCATATTTTTTATTTCAAATGCATCCATCAAATCACATAGAAATTTAACTCCCTATTCAGCCATCATTAGATGCCTTTTAGGAAGTTTTATTTTTTAATTTTAAACAATCTAATTTCCCTCTTGTACTTAGGCTTATAAATAGGCTTTAAACTTTGTATTATTGAGACATCTATGACATATCATTTTACTTGTGAGAATTTCTCTCAATTTGGTTCTTCATTGAACTATTTCAGACTTTTCAAGCATTGTGCTTGTGTTGTCTATATAGATACTTTGGGTTCTTGATTTGCTACTCGATGGGTCCAAGTCCTCCGAGCATTGAACATATAAGGTTCGTGTTTATACTCTTTATAGTATAGATTCTTCCTTGTTCCTTGTTCTTATTCTTATTTTAATTTCCAACAACTTTAAGCCTTCTTCTTCACCATTTTCCAAGCCACAATTTCGACCATTGCTGAACCTTCAAACCTTCAGATTTTCCAACACAAATTACACCATCTTTAAACCAAATTTCCAGCTACCTTTACAACACATTTCCAGCCCCTTAAACAACATGAAATCTATAACAAACATCTTCTTTTGCAGCCACACTTCTATGCAGGAACTCTTACTTCTATCCTAGATCCGACACAATCAATAGAGGTCTTCTTCAACGGGAAACCTCATAACATGTCCATAACTTTGCCAAGGCATGTGACCGATGCCAGAGGATAGGAAACATTTCCGGCAGACATCAATTGCCGCTCCAGAACATTATGCTAGTAGATTTGTGTGATGTATGGGGGATAGGCTTTATGGGTCATTTTCCTCTATTATTTGGTAAGCTATACATCCTTATGGCTGTTGACTACGTTTCAAAATGGGTTGAAGTTGTTGCTTTGCCAACAAACGATGCCAAGGTTGTTGCCAAATTTTTGCACAAACACATTTTTACAGGATTTGGTGGCCCAAAGTGATTATTCTTGATGAGGGTACCCATTTTAAATGCAATCTAATCTATAAAGCTTTGTGTAGATATGAAATTCAACAGAGGATTGCCACGGCATACCATCCCCAAACGAATGGCCAAGCGAAGATTTCCAACAAGGAGATCAAGAACATTTTGGAAAATACTATAAATCCAACAAGGAATGACTGATCCTTGAGACTAGATGAATCCTTGTAGGCTTACAAGACTACTTTTAAAACTCCTTTGGGAACCTCCCCATTTAGACTTGTTTTCGGGAAGGCATGTCACTTACCAGTGGAGATGGAGCACCGAGCTTATTGGGTAATCAAAACGCTTGACATGGTATGGAGGGCTGCTGGAGAAAAGAGGTTATTAAACTTGAATGAGTTAGAGGAATTCAGGACACAAACCTATGAGAATACCAGGATTTACAAGGAGAAAACAAAATGTTGGCATGAGAGTAGGATAATGCTAAGACATTTTGAGGTAGGCCAACGTGTTCTATTGTTTAATTCACACCTTAAGCTGTTTCCAAGTAAATTCAAATCGAGATGGACGAGTCATTATGAAGTTGTAAAACCCTACGCCCATGGAGCTGTGGACATTAAGAACTTGAAGATAAGAGAAATTTTCAAGGTTAATGGCCAACGTCTAAAGCAATACATGGAAGATGATCAGAACAATGCTAAGGAGGTGATCCTCTTGGCAGAGGTAACATGAAACCATCATCAGGTTTGAACTTTTTGTAAATATTAGGATAGTTGTTTTTATTTGTTTTAGGATTTTTAGTTGTTTTTTTATGTTAATTTTAATTTTTATTCATTTGTTGCGTTGAATAGTTTCCTTTAAGTGTGTGTAGAGTTATTGCCAGGAACAATGCCAGACTTTATGTTAGGAAATTTTCCAAAACTATTGTCAGGATCATTGCCTACTGTAGTACCAAGCATGAAAGGAAGGAAATAAATGGCTCCTGATCGTGGGTCATTTGTGACAAGAACAAATTGAGTCACACGAGGAAAAGTCTCCGATGGGGAGTCCTCTTCTTCTTAAACTCTTTTGCATTCTATTACATTGCATTCACATGATCATGCATATTTTTTCTGTTTTAATTTTGTATATATATGTTGTTTCATGCATTGAGGACAATGCACATCTTAGGTTTGGGGGTGTACGTTTCCTCATATTTATGCCATGCATTTCATGTATAATTTTTGTTGCCATGCCATTTTAGGTCATTTAGAATGGATGCATGCCGAACCACTAAAAACAAAAAAAAAATTGCCTCCGATTAATTTTGAAGAATGTTAACATTTGTTAGGCAAGTTTAATTTTATCTAGGTTTCTACCCGATGAGGAAATTTAATCTTTAGTTGTCATGCCATGCCAGCAGAGTAGTATGCCAAGTTAGCTTGGCAATTGATCTCTAGTTTAGAGAATTGAATTTACACTTAACACGTGATCAGTATCTAGTTCCTTAGGAAACTTAGACTATTTGAAACTATGCTCATATTGAAAAAAATGAAAAAATGATGCAAGGGTAAAAAGAAACAAATAAGGCAGCAATGGTCTACCAAGGCAATATAATAGAAATATAGAACTCTCTTCTACCTAGGGATAATAAGTTACTTGGGGCTTCGTGGTTTGCTCCCTCTTAGTTCTCAAGTCTAAAACCCTAGGGTATGAGTTGAAGAGAAAGCCTAGTGATGTCTGGATTAAGGTGGGGATTTGTGGTATGCTCCCTCCTATCACTTACACTAAACAGTGTCATGAAGCAAGCTTAAACTAATGCCAACAGAACCCTTGGTATGAAAAAAAATAAAGATATGAGTTTAGGTAGTAAAATTGGCTAAGGGAGTGAAAGAATATTGGATGCATATTACCTACACATCATGCACTCTCCATGAACTTAGACAAGAGATATATTGTTGCACTTGAATTACTACCTGCTTGGCATTACTGCACTAAGATACTGAGGACAAAAATAGAGCCAAATTCTGCTTGCCATCACTTGTTGGCATTCCAATCAAAATTTTGTCGAGGTAACTTTTTCACAATTTTTAATTCTTTTATTTGCATTACTTGAGGACAAGCAATGAGTTAGGTTTGGGGGTGCGTTACCTCTCCAAAAGTACTATTTCTAATACCAATTTTACAATGCTTTTGCTTGATTTTAGGTACATTTAATTGCATTAGGTTGTTAGAATCATGCATTTGCATAAGGAGTTTAGTATTCTGTCATGCCAGTGTAAAGGGTTGTTTTCTGGCAGTATTGCAGATTGGCATAGGATTTGGCAAAGGTATGCAGCGTAGTAAAGAATGCCAAGTGTTGTTGGCACAAATGAACCAAACAATGCCAAGCATCGGTTGGTAGAAAAGTGAACTTGATGCCATGCCAAGGACCCTTGGCAATATTAGACCAAAAAAACAAGACTAGATTAGACTACGGAAAAATAGCACTTGATCAAGCTCTGAAAAAATAGGATGGCGAAAAAAATTAGATGCCAAGATGGTGTGGCACAGATGGAACGAACAATGCCAAGCTCGGCTGGAGAAAGAACGAAGACTAATGACATTAGCCCTAGTCAAGATGACTTCAGCCCTAGTCAACATGATGTCAAACCTAGGATGCAAAGTGCAGCTAAGATAATCACAAACCTTAGCCCACCCAAATTCAAACCCTAAGGCTTATCCTAGGGTTTCCCACTCATATCTATATAAAGGATATCAAGAAAGCACATAAGAGGCGGCATATTGGAGATCAAATTGAGAAAAAGGTTGCCTTCTTACACACTCTCTTAGTTTATTTGGTTTTTATTTGATGATGTTAAACGATTTTGGTTTTTGGATGGAAACCCCATCCATGAACTAATTTTCTTAAGCTGGTTGGGGATGTTTGGTTTAAACGTTGATTTTATTCTTTAGTTTCTTTGATGATAAATCTGTTTCTGCAAAGTTTTTCTATTTGGCATACTTGAATTTTTCCTAAATACTCTACCAAGAGAGAGCTGGCCCTGTTGGCCTATTGCTCCTCAATATCTTAATAGACTTGGGGTGGCAACGATTGAGTTGTTGAGTACTAAGGAGAGAAGTCGTTCAAGTAGATGAACTTACTTTAGAAGTGATATCTACCCCTTAGGAGTATAGATTGGTTATTAATCAAACCGGTTTATTTAAAAACATGCACTATAGAGATATAGGGGTTTTTATATGATCGACTTAGGGCAATGACCATCGAGAGAGGCTTTGCTAATTTTGAATCTACTCGGCAAACGATGCCAAGACAAGTTGACATTAAAGGCTGGCACGACATGAAAAGCGTAGAAACTAGGCATTCCCTGCCAACGCTCATCACTCATTAAAAGACCTTCCTTGCCAACATTTTACTTCGCTTTTATTTCTTTTCTTTTTAAAGTATTTCCAAAACAAACTTTCAAAACAAACATTTTTTCTTCCAAGCCAAGTAACAATCAAATTCCAAGTCAATCTCTATGGGATCGATACTCAGCTTAAATGTTGTATTACTTGTAGACCGTGTATACTTGCACACAAAAGACTCTTGGCACTTAATTACTAATACATACATTTTGTCCCTTTTGCCAGCATTCACTTACACATCTTCTACCGAGTCTACAAGATGCCAATGTAGGGACAATAAGACAATCGGGGAAACCATGCTCTTTGAAGAGCTATAACACCCCAAACCTGAGTGTTTACTTGTCCTCTAGTAAATATCAAAATCACAAGGTCTGACAAAATATCAAAGGCATTCTATATACTTGAATTATCTTCATCAATCAATAGATATGATGGATCGACAAGAAAGATAAATGCATGCTCAACTTCACATCAATAGATAAGCTAGCAGGTCAAGAATACCTAACATCACCCCTAACAACTTAGATTCATTCCTCCTATCATCATTTATTGAACAACACACATAATATCTTATATATTTCCATCTTTTTTTCTTCTTTTTTTTGTTTTTTTATTGTAGCGAAAGGTATCGAACAATGAATACACTGAGATGTAGGATGTTGCGCAATGAACTCCCATGACGTACTTTATTGCAATGACACACACTTATACAACGACAGCCTTTGGCCAGATTCTTTTTTCTAACGCATGTAGAGGAGTGTTCCCCCTTAAAGCTACTTTATTTACTTCATTGAACTCACATTTGGATGCTTTTATTTATACTTATATATTATATAAATATAGATACATAACACGCATGCTGCAACACGAGAAGGTCATCTAAAAATAAAATGAAGGCTACAAGATGTTCTCATACTCCGCAAAGAAGCACCAAAGAACCCTCATGTCACATGCACAGGTGCCATACCAACGTCATGAACTCACGCTTCTTTTCATCTTGGCATCGGTCACCCATATGCTTCTTTTGTAAAGCAACACCAAATAACCCCAATGTCACATCTACAGGTGCCATACACGCAATCACAGTCTCCCACCAACAATAAGCATCCCTTGAAGCAAAGACATTGTACAACCCAAGTTAAGATCATCCATACACTACATTTGCCTAAGAATCCTCTAGGTGCTGGCAAACCACTCCTCAATAACCTCAGGAGCCAAACCCCTAAACTCAGTACCACCCAAGCTATGCAAACATTCCAACGAAAATCCATGATTAACAGTTGTTGCAGGCGCAGGTGCATGCACTCTAGCCATAGCTACCTAAAACACTCCAGTCCTAGCCTGGATCAAGGACGTCATATCACCAAAAATTGGCCCTTGCAGTTTCAGAGGTATACCACCTCTGATTCTAGCACTAACAGGAGGAATTCATGGAGGATGTAGTAACTCATTGTTATGCACATTCCTGACATTACACGTATTAGCTTCAGTCTCTCATCTCGGTCCCATATTCAAAAATAAGAATCTTCAACATGAAAAATACCATATGCATTTTTAGGCCAACATTAAGCAAGGATCCAAGATAACATGTACTTTCAAAACAAAACTCTTTGTACTTGTAGAAATAAGGCAATGTGTCTATGGTATTGCACCCAATCAAAGCATAAATAAAATAAACAAACACCGTGCATTACAACCATCGTTCAACAAACTTAAAACAACTCCTAAAAATCATAACATCGCTTTGATACCACCGAATATAACCCCCTCAACCTGACCTACACTCCTAACTGAACCGAGCGAACTACATTGGGATCGCTAAAAACCCTTAAAAACAATTCCTTCAAAAATAGTCCATTTTTTCTTTTTATCTTGTCTAGATACTTTGTAATTCCATATGGTGTACATTCTAGCAAAGGATTAAATATCGAAGAAATTGGGCTTCGATTTGATATCCAATTAAGCGTATTTGCAATTTGGATCTAAAAATCTATGAGGACTTAGTTTAGTTTGAAATTATCGGGCGTTAATTGGTCAGGTTGCATGCATACTCATAGAATTTCATCAACAAATGATCATCTAAGCTCATTTAATTGTATGAACAAGAAACATGGACTAACATGTAAGAAAAGCAATCTTCAACTCACAAGTAATAGAAATAACTGACTTGGTATCGGTACATTCCATGCCCGTATCGATACGACTTGCATTTTTCTAAGGGGTATCAGTATGGTCCCCTCCATACCTGTATCAGTGCCTTAATTTCCAAAACTTGAGATTTCAATAGCTAAAATGCGTATTGATACATTTGCACGTGTACCAAAACATAGTTTAATTTCCTCAAGGGCGTACCATTACGGAACTAGGCATACCAATACGCATATGCAGTTTTGCATATCCTTGAGCCTTTAACGACCCCACGTACCGATCCTAGGGGACCTCTATCGGTATGGCTAGACCTGTAATGACCTTTTTGTCTAACATATGACACTTTGGCTCAAAGAGATGATACTCAAACACCAAGTAAACATCATATAACCCTAAAGGCATTCAAATTATAACACCCCTAACCTGGTTTAGAAGAAAACCGAACTAGGAGGTGTTGAGAAACAAACAAACAGACATATATCATGCTTTATATGAATTATCAAAAACCATTCAGTTATCGATCAATCATTCAATCAGAATTCAAGACAGGATGACAAAATTTTCTTTATAAGATCAAGTTAAGCAGACATTACTTCTTATACATTTCAAGCAACCATTCATTAAAACTGTTCTTATTCTTGAAGATCCTACTTAAGAAACAATATTCATGCTTGTAGGATCTAAATAATCATTTTCTTAGTTTGTTTATCCTTCAAATTACTTCTAAACCAACATATTGGATATATATCAAACATAGCTAAACTACATATATTTTTCAACTTATTGAACTTTAGCAAAATATGCTTAAATCAATGCCAAGGTTACGGCCATTAGGAACTCTTATTTCCTTATTAACTACCACTTCTATAAATCATTTATTCATAATCCTTACATGGATTCATTTCTACATCCCAATCGCATAACATGTGGTCTCCAAGAAACAAAACATGAGAATGGATAAGATGTCAAGAAGAACATGTTTAAGATTCAAGAAACATTTCCATATTATAATGTTAGGAGGTTTCCCGTTGAAGAATACCTCCATTGATTGTGTCGGATCTAGGATAGAAGTAAGAGTTCCTGCATAGAAGGGTGGCTGTAAAAGAAGGTGTTTATGGTAGATTTCATGTTGTTTAAGGGGCTGGAAATGTGTTGTAAAGGTCGCTGGAAATTTGGTTTAAAGATGGTGTAATTTGTGTTGGAAAATACGAAGGTTTGAAGGTTCAACAATGGTGGAAATGGTGGCTGGAAAATGGTGAAGAAGAAGGCTTAAAGTTGCTGGAAATTAAAATAAAAATAGGAACAAGGAAGAACCTATACTATAAAGAGTATAAACCCTAACCTTATACGTTCAATGCTCGAAGGACTTGGGCCCATTGACTAGAAAATCAAGAAGTCAAAGTATCTGATTGCAGACAACACAAGCACAATGCTTGAAAAGTCTGAATAGTTCAATAGAGAACCAAATTGAGAGAAATTCTCTCAAGTAAAATGATATGTCATAGATGTTTCGATAATAAAAAGTTTAAAGGCTATTTATAAGCCTAAGTACAAGAGGGAAATCAGATTGTTTAAATTCAAAAATAAACTTCCTAAAAGGCATCTAATGGTTGCTGAATAGGGAGTTAAATTCCCAAGTGATCGGATGGCTGCATTTGAATTAAACAATCTGATCAACATTAAAAAAGTGGCGCCTAAATGAAGAGGGAATACTTGAACTTCAAGCAAAATGCACATGGAAATTATTTGAATTCAAAAATCAAACTTCTTGCCCTTGTCCTTGAAAATTCCGCCCATTGCTTTGAGAGGGAGTTCAAATATTTCACACACATGCACACACATGTGTCAAGGCTGCCATGTGTGGACGCCATGCTTGGGGAGCTGTTGGAGCTTTGCTAGAGCCTTTAGCTTGATGCACCTTGCTGTAGGACACTACTTAAAGTGTAGGTACATGTCCCTCCATGTTTGAGCTACCGTTGGACTCATTAGCTGGAGTTGAGCTACTGGAGCTGAAGGTGAGCTAGTTGAGCTTGAGTTGAGTTAAATTGAGCTGATTTGGAGTGTTGGAGCTAAAAAACATGCTTGTGGGCTGTTTGGAGCTGAGATGAGCTACACACGTATTGATGAGCTTCAATCGAGCTTGTTGGAAAGTCCTTAGCTGCAACGTTTTATTGTGCTGTTGTAAAAACAAAATAAACACGTATAAACACTGGAAAACATAATATAAACACACTTAACTTAGTAAATAATCTGCATATAAATATATACCAAGTATAAGTACTTAATATGTCACATATCAGTATGTAATAGATTGAAGAACTTATTATCTAAGGCTGAAACATTAAGAAATAAGTTGGAAGCTTCAATGCATTTAAGTGAAAGAACTTCCCTGAATAACTTAGCCTTAGATCGAGTAATAGGTCATGTTGGCATGACCACCGGGTCATATGGTGTTGATGTGCTCACATCATATAAATTATTCAATCACCAACCATGGATAGTCTTACATTAAAGGCCAAGAGGGTTCAAGACCATTCAAATAAGCGATTATACCTTTACAAGAGTATTTGATTCAAGCACGTTTATTCATTCAATTAGATACTCAATAACCAATAGGAAGATACTACTAACTATGCAAGACTTTACTATAAATCAATAATTTAATCTATAAGCTTTATTAGTTTCCCTTTATCATAGATTGGCAATACATGAAATATTTGACACGCAAGTCATCTAACTTGACATATCATAACATGAGTTACTCATTAAATAAGGAATCAACTATTAGAACTGGACAAGCAAATATTTATATATAAACATTCGAACACTCATATATTGTAATATCACAAGAAGTACATTTTCCTCCAAAAGATATTCAACAAATTTATTTGACACATCTTACTTAATAAATAAATCATTGTAAGTGAACATATGTGATCATTTATACAAGCATTCAATAGATCTAACCAAATCAAACAAGAAACTTTAGTCTATACTCGAGTTTCTTACATTCCATTAGTTACCACATTTATGCATTCTAATCTCCTTCAATCCATTTAACTAGTTTATACATACTTCCATGACAATTACTTATCAACTAATCAAAGTGATCAACCAACAATATACAATCAAACATTTTCGACGAATAGAAGCACCAATTGCTGTAATAGCCTCTACTCGGTCTAGAAGATAAACTGGTTTAGAAGATGTTACTAATGGAAAACCAATCATGCGAGTGAAGACTTAACACATCAAACTAAGCATGCATTCAAAATTTCGGGGTAAATTAAAACTTTTTTATTGACTTTCAATATCAAGCATGTGAACTCAATCATTATACATAACTCCCAAAATAATCATACCTAGCATGACCTTACTTATAAACCCTTCAACTGATAGATAAAGTTAAGAGAATCGCCATCAAAACTTAAATCTTCTTTGAGTTAACCTTATTATGAATCTTGACTAGGTTATAAGCTCGCATATCTCAATTTTATTAAAAGACTTAACGAACAGTAACAGAAAAATATTTGAGTTAACAGAAAAGTATGATTTAATAATCCCCATTATCATGTAAGACCACTTAAACATCAAAACTTGCTATCAAAGATTTCCAACTAAGTCACACATATCATCACCAAACATATATCTTAAACAACAAGTATTCAAGGTTTAAGTCTAACATAGAATTAACTAATAACATTCAACTGAACATCATATTATATTGGTAAATACCATTATGAACCTATTGGGTTTACTACGAGAGTGATCATTTCATTCAACTATTAAACTTAAACTAGCTAGTCATGTATAAACATTAACAATAAATCCAATTACAAGAGTCATTAAGATTCATTTAATAGTTTATGTTAACCTTTAGAATAGTCATTCAAGCAACCAATTTCTTTACTCTAGATTATCCCAAAGCAAGGTTCGTACGGTTTGACCTCTAACTTGTAATTTATTATGGTAGCTCAAAAACCCGAAATTCTTATGACTATCCTATCAAACACTCAATTTTTACCAATTAGCAAGTCATATAAAATAAGCAACCACCAAAGAATAATTAAGGGCCATTTACAGATCAATGAAACTTAATTAAGCTTATACATTCATATAAGCTAATCGAAAAGTAAACTAAAATGCATTATGCCACCTATTTGCTATGTGCCACCATCTAGGATAATTTAAGGAGTTACACAAAATTCATTGGCACTCGCGATACCATCAGCTCGATAGAAAAATGAAGCGATGAATCCCTGAAACGCGATAAAAGACTAATGTAAGCCAATGCATAGTGAGGTAGTTCATTAAAACCAAAATAGAAATTAGATTTCCATTTATTGGTACACATTCATTATTAAAAACTATCGGGGTTAGGTGAGCAACTCATTTATATGGTTTCAATTCATTGGTTTCTAAAATTCAAATATAGTATGAAATCAAGGAAATATAGGATTACAAAAGTAAATCTCTTTTTCATGGTCATAAAGTCCAAGCAAGACTAAGGCTCTTTACTATATTCTTAATTAAAATAAATTGAGTCCCTTTTTAACAACTTTTAAAAATCATTAATAAAGATTACGTATACCATATAGAGCCACTCTGATCGAATAATATACAATTATATAACCAAATTTATACAAAACATTAATCTTTAACCATCCATGGTACAAAATTCAAGTCTTATTTGGGAATTGCCTTAGCTTTACTCTTCTCTAACCTAAATCTTTGTTAGTCGGTTTAGGGGTTTGTTAAACATACATGTAATTTATTAATCCCTTGCATCGTAATATTTAGGACACATTGAGTAAACCACTCAATTTACTCTTATGATGATGATTTAACAAAGCTACATGAACTCACAGTGACGTGCTTGACTACATGTAAGTCTTTACGACTACAAGCCCTTCGATTTTAAGATGTCTCCTTAATTTAGTCCTATAAATGAAACCTTCTGATTAACTTATGATATTAATATTCAAATCATCTGTTTGATTCTTTAGTATTAACAAGAAGTTAACAAAAGTAATTAAAAGCTTTCGTCTAAACATTGATGTGTACTCTCGCGAGTGTTCAGGACAAGTACGTATAGATATACTTGATTTCTCGTACCAAGTATACACACACACACACACACACACACACACACATATATATATATATATATATATTCAAACCAATCATCATCACATGCATAGAAGATGGGTATTCGACTAACCTTATCTATTCCCCAAATTTTACTATCTAGTTACTCATAAAAAGTCATTACTTATCATGCAAGACATTATCTTACAACTCTCATGAAAACTCTTTAACTTAACCTATCAAAGTTTGTATATGACTAGATACTTAAGGCATCAAATATAGCAACCCATATCTTGATTTCCTTGTCAAACTAGTTATTTAGCATATCGTGTCTTATACTAGTAATACTTACCACGCAAGTTATTGAATTTGCATATCCTAGACAGGTTTCACTTAACAATCAAGCCTTCACATCACATATTATAGATGAGGGTTACTTATCACAAAATTTACCAACTCAATCAGGCATTCTTGTCATTCAAGTATTCATGTATTAACTGTTTTACTTGTATATCCTATTAGCCTAAGTTACTAAAGGCCAGAGTATAAAAACAATTACATATATCCTAATTCCAAGAGTATACAAAATGGCTTAAATACATGTTGTCTAATGCAAAAATAAGGCGTACGAAACAATTAATCATTTAGTAAGTTATGATTACTGAGTATATACACACATCTCTCACTTATAAGCATTCGAATGTATTTCCCATAATTAATTACACCCTCTAACAAGCAAATATACTTCCTTAACAGATATACAAGCCTCAATTAAGTACAACTTACATGTTATGTATATTATTAAGAGTTAATTTAATTAGAAACTTTCAGAGTTTCTTGCTTAACATATTTACTTATCATGTAATATAATGAAAATAACAACCTCAATCAAGAATTACTCACTTCAACAACTATTTATATATCACACAATAGACATATCTTGAGTTATAGCATAAAATTTCAACGTGTCTTATCTCCATCATTCATCTCTTGACATACATGTTATCCAACTTAAACCCTAATTTAGTTAACAGTTTCATTATATAATCTTTGCATAAACTTCAATTATTCTTAGGATAATCTCATACTTAAATCTACATGTAAGCGAAATCAACATGGATTCTTTGGTTACACTTAGCATACAATTATCAAACTTAACTCAATAAAATCATGAATTACTTGACTTATAATACATCAAATTATCATAACACAAACATGAAATATTTGTGTTATAAATGATCCAAAAAGATTGTTAATTAAGATTTAAATTTCATTCTTTGTTTTAAACATAGCCTTGAGAATCGAATCTAGCCTAGGTACTCGAATCCCCAGCCAACTGTTGCCAAATAGAAGCGAAAAGGTACCCATGGTACCGGTCAAACCCTCCTACTATCGCCAAGTGACCACAAACTTCCCTCCTACTGTCACCAATATATGGACCTTAGTCCTGGACCGTAGTCCCCCGAAACACAAGAGCTTTATGGACTCTATGGAATGCCAACTATACCTAAGACTGACTCGAGGCCAAAGCTTTAACATATTATTATCATAATTTAAGCAGAGTGAGCATAGCTCCATATCATGAAATCATATCCAAAATTCATACCCCTTTTTTATTTTGTGTAAATATTCACCTTGAGTGGATTTCTTACTTTCTCTTTTCTTACTATCGAATGGCATCATAGCCTTGACTAATCGTATAGCTCATTATAATTAAACAATTACTTCATAACATCATTTTCGTGCCGCTAAAGCTTATCACGAGTTCAATTACATGAGTTTATCAAAAAATGTGTTTTTCATAGCATTTCGCAAACAATCAACCACATTCCAGTATTAAAGAATATAATTCATTGTTAAACATTTTAAAGAGGAGTAATACACTATCCTTAATGATTTCATGTGGTTTCTTGAGCACATATCTCTTATTACATCAACTTATTCATATACATCTAAAATTTCTAACATGCATTCCAAGGCAGATCATCAGATTCATATCTACATATAACTGCCAGTCATGCATTCCAAACACAATGGCACACAACATCACAAATAACTTCAAATTCAGCTTGCTTACCACGTAAGATTCTTTAAATAGGTACTTACCTTGATTTCCAAGCTAGCTTAGCATAATTCAACCCAAATTTAAATGCAATGAAATTAAATCAAATAAAGATGCTCGTGAAGGTTATAAATCTATCCCGAGACTATAAAACTACACTCACAGGTGAGTCCAACTAATCTTGGTCTTGAACTATAACTCCTTTCAGTCTTTCTCCAGTCCGATCTACCTTTAATCTCACTTGATCAATAACACCTTTGTCTATTTATGACATTAATTTAATTAAATATTAGCAACTATTCTTAGCCTTCAAAAACACAAAACATAGCACCAAAACTCATTCAACACCCAACAGCCTCAACATTTAATTATTCATTCATACGTTCTCAAAATAATTCTTTCAAGCATGTATGCACTTCTATGGTTTCACCAATCAATCCCTACACATTTGATCATGTTCAAAGCACATAAATTACATGTTTAAACAGACAAACAGAGAAGCTTTATTTTCTTTATAATTATCCAACCAAAACAGTTCCCTACCTAAAAGAAATCGAAACAGCCCTTGCAATTCCAATCACACACAATTATAGCATTACAATCAGTCCCAAAACACCCATAAACATTTATAACAGTCCCTAGTAAATTTCTGCACATATACATGTTCATAATAGCTCCTTTAAGTTCATATATTAGCATTGCTGCCCTGTTTCAAAAGCCATATTTCAATTGCACTAAAACAGTCCCGTAAGATTCAGTTTTATACAGTTTCTGCCCTGTTCGAAAATCCTTTCATTCATGTTTCCAAAACAGTCCTTTAAGGCCCAAAATTACAAAAACCTGCTTGTTATAAATATATATTCTTTAACCATGATTCAAAACAGTCCCTTAAACACGATTATACCAAAATTTTGCCCTACATAACTCACACATTTTATGGTCAGCTATTAAAGTCATGAAAAACTGATTTTAACCATAATTTTCCTATTTGAAAATCAATCCAATATAACCTTATCAAAACAAAATTTTGGGAATTCTAATTAATCTACCATATTCTCAATTGAAGTCTACCATACAAAGCAAAGAAAATCCACCAACAAAGAAATCAATTACAACTACATTTCCATAACAAGACTTAAATTCGGGTAAAGCTAGTAACTTATAAACCAAAGATTTTTCTCCATCAATTTCCTATATAACAAAGAATTTATGAAGGAAGGGGAAGAAAGCATCACCTCCTTTCACAAGAAAAACAACAAGCTTCACAAATTTTGCAAGATTAAGGCTTAGTTCCAAGCTTCCATTGTTAAATTCACCATTCTCTATCTTCTCATTTGTTGCTTCGGTTTAACAAGGGAGATGAAGCTTGTTTCTTCATCTTTGACCGTGAGTCATAGATGAACTCTCTCCTAAGGACTTGACAAGTGTTCAAGTCCTTAAGAATTTAAATGGGTTTGCATGCAATCCTTGATTAATGGAATTTTCTAATTTGGTCATTCTATTATGAACATCAAAATTTCTATAATTCCTATTTGGCCTCTACTTAAATCAATCGATAGCAATTAGTCTCCTTCTACTCTAATTAAGTTGAAATCAAGATGGTAATATACTTCCAAGCCTCGAATTGGGGTATTATAATTCTCTCCCCTTAAATAAATTCGTCCCCAAATTTCTACCGGATTTGATTCCGAGAATTTCTTATCCAACAAGAATGTGAATTCTTGTTCTAATCTATAGAGAGAGATCTTATCTCATAATGACCTATTCAAGCATACTTTTCTCCATAAAGAAGCCAAGCGGCATTTATTATCCCATCCCAGATATTTTATTATTATTCATTTTGAACTCACTTACTAACTATTAGCTCATAGAAGAGCTTCTATCATATGTAAATCATGAGTACCTCTCAATGTTTATTCCTAGATGGAACATGCAACAAATGATATTTCAACAAAACTTTGGTTTAGTACGAGAATCGGATAAACCTAAGCTCTGATACCAAACTGTAACACCCTCTACTCGGTCTAGAAGATAAACCGGTTTAGAAGGTGTTACTAAGGGAAAACCAATCAAGCGAGTTAAGACTTAACACATCAAACTAAGCATGCATTCAAAATTTCGGGGTAAATTAAAACTTCTTTATTGACTTTCAATATCAAGCATGTGAACTCAATCATTATATATAACTCCCAAAATAATCACACCTAGCGTGACCTTACTTATAAACCCTTCAACTGATAGATTAAGTTAAGATAATCTCCATCAAAACTTAAATCTTTTTTGAGTTAACCTTATTATGAATCTCGACTAGGTTATAAGCTCGCATATCTCAATTTTATTAAAAGACTTAACGAACAGTAATAGAAATATTCAAGTTAACAGAAAAGTATGATTTAATAATCCCCATTATCATGTAAGACCACTTAAACATCAAAACTTGCTATCAAAGATTTTCAACTAAGCCACACATTGTAATACCCCCAATCTAGCCTTGAAGGTATTACTTAACTATAAGTAGACAATCTAACTTGTCTACTAAGAAAGGAATCGATGCAAACAAATAAGCTTTACCAACATCACAATTTGATCAAGAAGAATTAGCAATTCATTCGAATGGAGGCTAGTAAGCATGTGACATATAAATTAAGGTGTTAGCTAAAGATGAATCTAATATGAATCGAATGGTTTAGGCCAAAATAACTTATACAAACTATTAAAAACCAAGCATTCAAGTCAAACATTTCAAGGCCATATAGTAATTATTAGGATCCTACAATATCATGGTAAGACTTTGTTCTATAATAACTTTCTCATAAGCATGAAGTCCAATAACCTATGATCATTTCATCATCTACTCATATAAGCCATTTTTAGATTTGATTATACGTACACAATTAAGCAACAATACCATGTGATCATCACGCATTCAAAAACAAACTCCTAGAGTAATACTACATCATTTGAATCATCCAACCATAGCTACTCTAGGAAGATCAACCAATTAACAAGACATCAACCAAAGCACGTGATATACAAGCCCTTTATAGATTAATATTTACAGCCCATCATAGTATACTCAAAAGAACATAAACATAATGTTCAAACTAGTGCCACCTTTTAGGAGTTATCTAATAACGATACAAAACATACGTTCGAGCTTTTAGTGACCTTGCTTTAACTCCTCAACTTAAACTAACACTCGGCCTTTCTTGTAAAATAACAGGGTGAGCTATTAGAATGATAGCCTCATAATTTAGTCAAATAAGGAGTGTAAACAACATAACTAACAGATTCATTATTCAATTATTCCATATTAAGCAAGATCTTCATCGAGACTACTCAAATTATTTAGTATTAGTCGTTTAGATAACATGCTCATAATACATCATTTAAGAAGCTTACACTAAGCTTAATTTAACTAGGTCCAACCATCATACTTCCAAGGAGTATCATACATTAACAAGCAACCATTTTATGTTGTTTAATTAATCACTTCATACACTTACATGGTCAAACTTTAACAAGCAACCTTAGTTGTTAGACACGGCCTTGACTAGTTATTAGTCTAGAAGTTTGAAATCAATTACAACAATAACAGGAAATGGTAGCTTAGTACCATCGAAGCATATGACCCATTTCAAATCATTCAGGGGTACTTTAGTAACTATCAGGGGACTGTAGTCCAAATTTCAGGCTGAGCTCAGGACTCTCTATTGGCATGCCAATCTAGCTAGAAATAAAACTAATCAAAGCTCTTACATAACTTCAATAGTTCAATATATATATATATTCCTTTATAACTTCAAGTACTTAGACATATATACAATATGCCACATAAAGTATTCCAAGGAAACAATTCAATCTCGTGTTCAAATATGAATTGTTTAATATCCATACATACATGGATATAAATACCTTACCAAGCATTAGCATCCCAAAGCAAGCATAGGCATTTAAGCCTCATGAACAATCAAATAGTTTGACCCAAATAGCAATCTTAAGCTAAATCGAAATGCAATTTACACTAAAAAATTAAGTCGGGCTACTCTTGATCTTGAATCACTAATCATTTTTGTCTTTCCTCCCCTTGATCAACTGATTTCTTATTGCTAACATAACTTGCATTTTCTTCACATTGTGGGTAATCCTCAAACTATGGTTGCCTCCACATATTTCACATGAGAAGACAAGGGTGGTAGTTTGTTGAGCTAACTAAATGGGAGCAACTTCACTTGTCCCTTCCATATTCTTGATTTTATCCTGCAAAGTGGAAACTGAGCCTTTAGAGAAGATAAATCATCTAGCTCGAGCACTATCGGTGCAGCCTTGCATGATGTAGCTCTAGAGATAGGATATTGCGAATCATTTTGAGCAAATTGCTCCAGGAAACCAACAACAGTAGTGTAGTTACAATCAAGTAGTGGACAATTAGAAGACCCGTCGACAAGATGTCTCGTCACTGTATTCAACCCATTACAAAAAATCTCAATTTGAGTTTTCGGCTAAATGCCATGATTTGGAGATCGTCACAACAAAGACTTATATCTCTCCCATGTAGTGTGAAGAGTTTCATCATCCAACTAATAGTAAGTTGTAATGTCATTCCTCATACGCGAATTCATTTTCGTGGATTAAAGCGCAGAACAAATTGTGTTGTAAGGTCATTCCACGATATGATTGAGCCAGTAGGTAATCTTCTGAATTGTGTACGAGCTCCACCCTACAATGAATAAGGAAACAATTTCATTCATAAAGCATCATCAGGAATGCCTTGTTGGCTAAATGGAGCACAAATTAAAAGAAAAGATTGAAGATGCTCTCGATCGTCTTCATGCAGCAACCCTGCATACTACCTATTGAAGTTGAGCATTTGGAACGTCATTAGCTTCAAATCAAAGATCCTAGCATGAATAGGAGGTCTAACAATTCTCAGTTGCAAATTGTCCAGCCAGAGAACAACAACCTCATGGATTGTTCTATTTTGGGCTTGTGGGTGCAGTGGTGGGTTTTCTTGGACAACAGGAATTCCCTCATTGTTGTTTGGTTGTATGGCCCTTCCATTATCTTCATGAATTCTTCTTTGAAAGGTTCTCTCGACTTCAAGATCTTGTACGTAGAGTGGTGTAGTGGCACTTTTGGTCATACAACACCTGAACAAAGAAATAAAAAGAAAAGAAAAAACAAAGATAAAACTATTAGAAACAACTACAAACCTAAATAAAGAAAACAAAACTGCAAGTAGTAACATAAGAACATAATAACGCCATCCCCGGTAACAACGCTAAAACTTGATCACTGTGAAAACATCACACTTTTTAGTGCAATCTACACTATCGATGCAAGAATAGAAACAAGGAAATCTTTTTTGAATATTGATCCCACTAAGATGGTGAATTATGCTTATACTTATGTGACTACAATACAATATTGTAAAAGTGGTACTTATGTGTGCAATGGTGGTTGCAATAGTAATATAAAAAGAAGAGTAAATGATTTGATGTGGTATCAATAACGAGATTAATAAAAGATGAAGAATAATAAGAATAAGTCTAGATCTCCTTGGTTCAGCTTGCCAGAAAGATAAGTGCACATCGAGGGCTCAAGATAGGTTTAATCAAAGATACAATGGTCAACTTGAGTGTTAACTTCCATTCAACCTTCAACTATCGAATTAGGTGCAAAGATAGGCTTTACCTTTCATTGTAAGTCGAATCTAAGGCCCCTTGAACGAGTGGAAAAACTTTTGTTGCATCCAGACAACTTTCACTGCAATAACTCTTTAATCTCACTTGTTACTACATCCATCGATGACAGCAACTGGTTTAACACTCTCATGTAAAACGTAAATCTTGAGAGACAACAAAATCTGTTGTGTGGCTATTGATTAGAAATGGTTTAGAAAGAAAATGAATAGAAATTCGATAAGAAAATTAAAAAAAGATCAAATGGTGTTTGGGAGTATCTTAAGAGAAAAAGAGAGATAAATTTAGACATGGCTTTCTTTCTTGAGAAAAATAATAACTGACGTCAAATTCTAGCTAGAAATAGATGATAAAAGCTTTATTTAATAAATTGGTCAAATAATTCTATAAAACCACCACTTTACTTCTTTTTACAACATTGTCATTACTAATATTTTACAACCTTTTTTGTAAAATACTCACCATTTAAATAATATTAAAGCAACACATTTAAAATTACTTAAACTCAATTTCATCCTTTATTAAATTCATCAAATATGTTTTTTACAAATATTTATCACGATAAATTTATCGAAAATCAATTTAATTACCCAAATTATTTTCTAGAATTAATTAATTAGCTAAAGCCTAACCCAAAATTCTAACTTGATTCCGATAATTCACCTGAATCTTCTAGCCCATTTTCTGGGGTGTTATAGTATCGGTACGGTCAGTGTTCAGTATCGGTACACGGGGTTATTCTAGTGTTCAGTATTGCATGTGGGTACCGGTAGGCATAACCAGATTTCGGTATGCATAACCGAGTATCGTTACACCTTGTAGCATATCGATTCTAATATTTTCTTCAATATTTTCCTATACTGGTACAGTATCCTGTGTACCGGTACGGCTGGTAGTTTTAATATGTTAATGAGCTTTATCAAGTTTAAGTGCCTTACATTTTGGACCCCATACGTACATGCATCAATTGAATAAGTAAACGATGTATGTTTGCAGGCGTGCCTATAATTTATCTAATTCTTGTAAGAAGCTTTTATAAATGTGTTAGTCCCTATATGTGGCAGTTTTATAATTTAGTCCTTAATTTCGTATTTTGCTGAATTGGATGCTTATTTGGTATCCGTTGGAGCTGAAATTTGACACACTTGCATGGAATATGATTTTTTAAGTATTGGTTACCTAAAACTTGTATAAGTCCCTATACTTATTCAAATTTGCATTTTGGTCCCTAGAATGCTTGTATTTGCAATTGAGTGCCTTATCAATGTTCGTATCGAATGAAAATTGAATTGTTGCTTGTATGAACACTATAGCTCCTGATAATGCATCTAAATAAGTAAAAATTATATCATAATTTGAGTAAGATAGTTCGGATTTACTTTAGCAAATCTAATGTAATCTTCTTGGTTCGAGTCTAATGACTAGGTTGGGTCAAAGGGGTTACATTTGGTGGTATCAAAGCTATATTCAAAACCTCGGACGAAGAGAGTTTAATATGATTCTTTTGAGAAAGTGATAAATGTATTCATATGTGTTCATGCTATTAATTGCTTATGATGGGGTTAACTAGGAACATATTACCTATTACAAATGTTTATTGAAAAGTTTTTTACAGGTTTGTCTTGGATCACTTGTCGAGCCTATGCTCTAACTATCAAGTTTTGACACCGATAAAGAATTTGATTTTATACAAGAAATGATTTGTTTAGTAATTAGTTCTGAGCTTAGTAAGCGTTGTCTAGGTTATCGATAGTATAAGAAAAGTGGTTTCCGATCTTGAGTTGATTTGGTCCTTGATTGAGAATAGTTAAAAATGGCCTTCGAACTTGAGTGATGTTGTCCTCGTTCGTGAGTTTATAGGTGGTGTTGGTCCATTGTTTCGAATATTAAAAGTGGTTATTACCATTGATGTTAATGATATGGATTTCGAAGACAAGAAGTTAGTGAAGTGATGTAAATGGAAATGAATACACCATAAGGTGTCGTATGCTTGATAGTAATATCAGTTTTCGTAAAGTATGCATGAGAAAGCTTTTACCGAGATTCTAATGAGGATTTTAGAGTGTTTGAGTTGATAAGGTTATGATGTACACATCAGGAAAGAAAGTTGATGTTTAGGATTGAAACCTGACTAGTGACGTTAATTGTTAATGAGAATTTGGTAGTGTCTCTAACATCTTTTTCCATGGGGATGGTCAAGGTATGAAATATACGTAAGGCTTTGGATTGAATTTCATCTTCGAAAGTTAGAGTGCCCAGCGAAAACATGGAATCTGTATGTTGCTTAGGAAATGGTTGCGTAAGATTATTTTCATTTCCTATTACATCGTCCAGTGGATTTTGGCTCCACAAAATTATGCAAATTAATTGAAAGTAGTTGTTTGAGTGTGATGAAGCCTTGATGATTGGAGTTGATTTTTGCGATGGAGTTTGTCCAAGAATGGATCAAATTATGTTTGATGAGTATTTGGCTTATGCTGTAATCCAAGGTTTAAGGATGTTTGGGTTTTGAATGTATGTGTTGTTCAGGAATTCTTTCTTGGAATGCTTCCAAAGGAGTTTTTGTGTTGTTCTATGTTTGCAAGGTTGAGTTCGATATTGAGACGTACCTTGGTACGGCTCCTAAATCCTTTTTGTGTCGTGTTGATGGGCATTAAGGAAATGTATGAGTTGAGAGTGTGATTGTGATAATGATTGGTTTACGGATATGTTTGACCTGGAGTTCTATTTTCTGAAGCACCAGTGTGGTTGTTAACGATAGTGGTGTTTAAGACTGTTTGGTTGGTATGCGTTTAAAGTTATGTTGTGTTGATGACGAATGTGCTAGTGGCATTCGAGGTTGTAATAAGTTGAGTATTTTGTGGATACTTGGTTTCGTAAGTAGTAAGAGTAGTGGTATTCTCATGTACAATGGTACCGAGAAGGATCTTAGGATTTTGTGGCAAAACGAGTGTTTGTTCCTTATTTGGGTATGTGGGAGTTTTGGCTTGATGAAGGGGATATATGTTTTGAGAATGTTATTAGTAAGTGTGAACAGTTAAACATGCATACTGCATAAACACTTATATATATATTTAAATATGTCTGTACATGTATACATTTGGGCATGACATTAGAGGTTTTGCATACATATACATAGACATTTATAAGGGCATGTAAGTAATCATGCATACATATGTTCACACTTACGGATGACTTTTAGGAGGCCAATGAGATAATGATGTAAGCAGTGTAGCGAGAATAATTGGGTTTAGTCAATGACATTCTCCGAGGTCTCATAAATTGTAGAAGATGTTATAGATTAATTTGCAGGAGTTCAAACTGTGATAGATTTCAAAAAACCAAGGTTAAGGTCAGAAGTACTGGTATTCTAAATCTAGTTGATTGATTATCAAAATTCGTTGAGGAATCTTAAGAGATTGTTGCACTGCTAGTGAAGTTATGGCAAAAGATGTTATGTTGAATTGGATATTTTGCTAGGCTTCGTTTGGGATCGCAGCTTGAGTTTAGTTCGTTAATTAATTCTGGATTAATAGTCGAATGTGTTTTTAAAGGAATAAGACAAATTAGACATGTCTAATGTTTTGGAAGGTTATTTAATTGGTTTATCAAATAACAAAAATTATGTTTTGATAACTTTAAAAAAAGAGAGAGACAATTTGGTTTTTAAAGTGATTTTTTTGAATTAAATAGAAAGGGGACACAGGCTAAGAATCTTTAGGAAGCAGTTTCACCCTTTATATCTTATAAAGTCAATTTTCTTTTTCTTCATAAAAACTGATGATGGATAACATTTTTTCTTAAAATCGTGGGTTCTTTAAATTTCCTCTCAACTAAAAATTATTGTTTTCCTATTTTCTACTTTTCTAAAATGTTTTAAATGATCAATTGATTTTTCGGTCTTATTTCCAATCTATTTATCATCCAAATAATTTTTAAACTTTAGAGAAGCGGTAGATTCTTGTCAACAATGATTTTCATGTTAGAATACAATGGGAAGCTCATTTTGGTTGTACTCCTATAAAGCAAGGTGAGCTACGGTTTCTTAAGGACATTCCACATGTCTTGTGTCCTTAATCTATCATTTCTATTAGCATTTGTGATTAAAACGAATTTTATTGGGTTTAATTGATTTATAATGTTTCAGGAACAAATTATGGTTATGTTGTTCAAACCTAATGATTTCTAATGAGTATTAATGATTTCTTATTGGTTGATAATAATAAAAAATTGTTTTACAAGTTTGATCCTAAAATTAGTTTAAATGACTAAATCAAGATGGTTGTTCTTCATGGATTAGAGTTGATGTATGGTTAGGTGAACCTTTGATATTGGTTGTAGTTTTGAGGGTTATTGATGATTGTTGCAATATTTTAAGTTGGGATTTGGTTAGGAAGACCTATTTCAATTTTGGAACGGTTTGGTGTAAGATAAAATTTGTTTTCGGTATATTCGTGTTGTTTTGAGGTTGGAAATTGGATAAGCTTTGTAAGGATTGAGACAACGAGAAACCCGATATAGTATGGGTGGTTGAGTGTTTCTCAGCGTTTCTCCATGGATGAAGGTTGTAGAAAATAGTTTGTAATGGTGTGTTGAATCAAGTTTTTAGTACATGATGTGTAGATAAATGGGGAGACCAATTTTGTGACATGGTGTGTCTAGATGGTTTTGTGCTCAAATGTGTAATTGATCTTTTGCCTACATTTATATGGCGAGGTTTGATTGAACCCTTGCTTATTTGTCCCCGTGAAGAGAAAGTTAGGAATTGTTGGTTCTACCGTAGGTAATGGATGTTTCTAATTAAGTCTCTAGCAACTAGGTGTTGTTCATTGACATGGCTAAATTTGAGAAAGTTATGTGGTGTAAGTATAATCGAGGAAGTTGCTCGATGAAGGAAGGTTTGGATTTGTTTCGTTTCCTTTATAAAAATTTTGAGGAAAAATTTTCTTTTAGAGGGGGGAGTTGTAACACCCCAAAAAACGTGCTAGAAGATTCAGGTGAATTTATCAGAATCAGGTTGAAATTTTAGGCTAGGCTTTAGCTAGTGAATTAATTCCAGAAAATAATTTGGGTTGATTAAATTGGTTTTCGATAAATTTATTGTGGCAAATATTTTTTAAAATATTTTAATGAGATTGTCAAAGGATGAAATTGAGTTTGAGTGATTTTAAATGGATTGATTTGATACTAAATTAGATAGCGACTATTTTACAAAAGGTTGTAAAATAATCATAATGGCAATATTGTAAAAATGTATTAAAGTGTTATTTAATGAATTTTTTAAATTAAATAAAGAAATATATTTTCCTTCTTGTTTTTAACAAAAATAAGTTGATGAGTATAATTTTTTAAAGGGTAAGTTAATGCAATGGTCACTTATGCTTTCGTTGAGTACAATTTGGGTCACCGATTTTCAAATTTGACCAATAAGGTACTTACATTTTCGATCTATAAACTTTTGGTCAATGAGACGTTTGTTGCCATTAAACTTTAACGGGAGGCTGATCTGACACAATAAAAAGAAGGATAAATTACCTAGATAGTCCCTAAACTATTACTTCACTCCTATTTTGACCACCGAAAAAAAACAATTTATATAGTTACGCATTTAATCCTTCATATTTGTAATTTTTTATTTCTTCTCCTCTCCACCATCTTTCATATTCTTCTTCATCCAACCCTATCCCTATTTTTCTACTATATCAATCCCCAATTCACACATCAAAGTTGGGAGTTAAAAAGCATGTATGCTACTTGAAAATTTTCATTCTCGTTTTAGTACTATTTGTATGTAGTACTTGTGCCTAGTATGTATATAGAAAACGATCTTTCGAATATATGAAAAAACTGCCATACTTTTATGGAAGACATGTCTGAGTTCAATGCTCTTCCCAAGTCTAAAAAAGTTACTATCAAAAATTACATTTTGTAGTGGCTATTGTCTACTAACAATATCATGTTCCCTAGAAGTAAGATTCAACTCAAACTGAAAAAATCTCTCTCCTCAAACCAACCAAATTAAACTAAACTGGTCAAATCTTGTTTGTTTTTTCGATTTGAAGCAAACAACGACAAATTCCCAACTCTTTGCTAAAAGGAGAAAAAAGGGTAGCAATCGGTGAACAACGACTTAAATGAATTGTGCAAGTTGTACTCCAGCATGAACCAGAAAAAGGCATCATACAAATAATACTTGCTGGTAATAAGAGAATAAAAAATTTCCTGCTGCCTTCTTCCTGTCATGTTTCCTGGTTCCCCACTTGTGATTTGAGTCAAACTAAACCTGTCTGAAACATATTTCAGGAAGTAGCAGTTGTTGAAAACCATTAAAAGCTCTGGCAACATCGATCTTCCCCGATAGCTGATGATTTTATCAACAATTTAACACAAACCCCATCCAGGATTATCCAGAACTTCCTCTACAAACTAAACTCCTGCAGCAAATATCTTATGTTTAGCAAATATTAATATATTTGTACAGAATGTAGCATAACATTTGCAATGTGGTATTGCAGTTTAGAGTAGAATTTTGTTTGTAGAATCAACACTATGATATGTTGGCTGAATCAAGCAGTTCTCATACAACGGAACTCAAGAGAATAAATAAACTACTTATTACTTACATAATTGAGGAGGATGTTGAAGAACAACCTTCATTGAAGTATCAAAAACAACTTGGAAATTCTGAAGAAAAAAACAGAAACAGTGGAAAGCTACCTGCAAAGTTTTTGAGCTGCATTCAATACGGTTCAAAAGAACTAGAGAACAATGGCAGATAGTTTTGGATAGTAAGATTTTGGAACTCGAGGAGGCTAAAAGCAATCTTTTTTACCCCGTACTATTAAGTTACTATGATTTGCTATTGCCAGTGAGACAATGCTTCTCATACTGTGACATTTTTCGGCAAGATCATCTGATAGAAAAAGATTTATTGATCAAGCTATGAATGGCTCAAGATTTTCATGGAGAGACAAAACATAAAAGCATGGAGATCATCATCAGTGAAGAAAACTTTGTTTGAAATTTGTGACTACAAAATTACACCGTTAGCACTGACTGTGAATAATAATAAAATAAATAAACGATCGAAACCCTTAATCGTGTCGTGGTGAAACCACTGCCTTAGAAACGAATTCGCCCCGATGTGTGTAATCGCTACAATAGGCTTATCATCCCCCGAGGTTAACACGGTCACTTCGAGAATTCACACACCCGAAACCTGAGTGAACTGTGGTGGTATTGCTCTTCTGATCACTAGAAATATATAGAACCTGTGAGAGCTTTTGAGAGAGGATTTGAGAGTGAGTTGGATGACTTGAGAAGCCAACTTTCTTCTATATTTATAGGATGCTCGTAGGGGTAAAAACGACCAACATAAAATCATATTAAAAATCTGATTTAATTCCCGAATTTAAACTATTGTAACTTTTGTATTTAATCATATGAAACTACTGAATTAAACAGATGAACCTGGCCCCAAAAGCGTCCAGGTTCGTAGTTTAATTCCAACCGTTTGTAACTCTAGAAATAAAATTTCTATAACTCGTGTAACTGACATAATAAACAGCTTGTTCCTTATCTTGAACATAGCTAAAGATCGAAATACATCCAACATTTCATAGATTAAAATTAAGAAAACTAACCGTTTGAATTTTAATTTCAGAAATCAATACAGCTAATTAATCAACTGTTTACCCTCTCAGACCATTTGAGTAGCCTATAAATACCAGAAGAAACATTCTTTCACAACCTTTCTTTTTATTCTATAAAAATTCCTTACGAATTTTCTCCAAAAAGAATACTTCGCTCGTGGATGTGTCCTTGACGCGTATTACCACGAGCCACGTCCATGAGCTGAGCCGAGACGGATGGACGGCAATAGCGGCAACGCGCGAGATTGCCCCTTGTTCTCTATCACTCAACAAGGAAGGGGAGAATGAATGGCATAAATACCTTTCACACGATATTTACCCACTCAATATGGGATAACCATTTTTCACATTACCAACATTCCCCCACTAATATGAAAGAATTCTTCCGAAACTCGATAAATATCCTTATCAGAAGAGCAATAGCGAGATTAGTTGCTTAAGCACTAGTGAACGTATCTTGAACTAGTACATTGTGATGATGAGCAATCCTTCTCTTAGACAAGTGAAACTAGTCTTGAACTTTCTAAGATTGGGTTAAACTCATAACACACAACTAACCCCTTCATCCACCGAAGTTCTTGATGTGTAAGATACATATATGTATACGAAAGTATATATTTGGCCATCTTACCTCAGGATTCTAGTAAGTGTTTTCAGAAAAACGGCCCAATCTTTTTCATAGAAGGTGACCAATCCTTCTCACTTACGTAGGTTATTTTATCAGGTTTGTCTCAATAAAACCATCCATATAGGACTATAAAATAATTAAGAGCTTTCGTATTAGCTCAGCCTCACAAAGGGTAAGGTGATTTTCTTCAAGTTCATATTAAATGAACCACCCAAACTCTAGGCTAAGAAATCATTAAGAATAAATATTCAACCTCGTTTATCAGTGAATTCAACATGCCCTTCTCAATAGGAACTCCCAAACTCTTGGGTTTGAATTTATTAAGAGTTTCAGTGAAACTCAACCTCTCTAGCGGTAAGTTCATTTAGTCCTTTCCACTTAGGACTACCCACTTAACACTAGGTTATGAACTTAGTTAGAATAGATATTCAGCCAAAATCTGTAAATTCATCAAGTATTTCTCACTAAGACCACCCAAAACATGGCTATAAATTTATTAAGAGCAATTTAAGCTCATCCTAGGTATGTACATTATTCATCATAGGGATAGGTACAAAGAAATGTACACTATGAGTCTTTCCATGGTTTCGTTTGACCACATTGAACTTAGATAACTAAGTTAGGTATCCACCATGAATTCCTCAACTAATGGGCTTTAAACCCATCCCCCTCGATGAATCTAGGACCAGCTTCCTGCTTAACCCTTTTGGTAAGCGGATCTGCTATGTTCTTTTCTGACTTCACATACTCTAAAGTGAGTACTCCATTCCATATCAAGTGTCTAACCAATTCATGTCTTATGCGAATGTGTCTTTTCTTACCATTGTAAGCTTGGTTCTTAGCCACACTAATCGCAGCTTGTAAATCACACATCAAGGAGACTGGAGGAGTCGGTCTTCCCTACAATGGAATCTCTGCTAACAAATTTTTGAGCCACTTAGCTTCTTGCCCAACTAAGTCTAGAGCTATAAACTCTGACTCCATAGTAGAGCGAGCAATGCAAGTCTGCTTTGTATATTTCCACGAGATTGTTGCTCCACCCAGAGTAAAAACATACCCACTCGTAGAGCTTACCTCGTTGTTATCAGAAACCCAGTTGGCGTCACAATATCCTTCTAAAACTGCAAGAAAGCCAGCATACTTTAGTTTCCAATCCATAGTACCCTTAAGATACTTTAGTAAGCGTCTAAACGCAACCCAATGATCACTACTAGGGTTGTGAGTATATCTACTAAGTCTGCTCACAGCGTAGGCAATATCAGGCCGAGTATAGTTCATTAGGAACATAAGGCTTCCAATTATTTTAGCATATTCAATTTGAGAAACACTACTTTCTTTATTCTTGAAGAGATGTATGCTATAGTCATAAGGTGTTCGAACAAGGATGACGTCAAAACTGTCAAACTTCTTTAACACTTTCTCAATATAGTGTGTTTGATTTAAAGAAAATCCCTTTTAAGTTTTGGTGACTTTGACTTCCAAGATTACGTCAACTTCTCCCATATCAGTCATCTCAAACTTAGTGGACAAGAAATTTTTCATTTTGTTAATGGACTCAATGTTTGTACTAAAAATCAGCATATCATCAACATATAAACTTATGATGACACAATCAGCACCAAACATCCTCAAATACACGCATGCGTTTGAACCATTCACAACAAACCCCACTGTTTAGGAGCTTGCTTAAGGCCATAAAGAGACTTTTTGAGTCTGCAAACTTTGCCTTCCATACCAGATGTCTCAAAACCTAACAGTTGCTCCATATAGATCTCCTCATCTAGATCTCCGTTCAAAAAAGCAGTATTTACATCTATTTGATGTACTTGCAAATTATGAATGGAGGCTAGTGCAAACAATGCACGAATTGTTGAGATTTTCGTTACGGGGGAGTAAGTATCGAAAAAGTCTAAACCAAACTTTTGAGTGAACCCTTTGTCGACTAGCCTTGCCTTGTACCTCTGGATCGAACCATTTGGTTTGAGTTTCTTCCGGAAGACCCATTTGTTACTGATTGGTTTGAATCCTCTTGGCAAGTCCACCAATTCCCAAGTATGATTAGACAATATTGAATCTAGTTCATCCTTAATCGCATCTTTCTAGAAACTAGCGTCAATCGATCTTATAGCATCCTCGTAAGTCTTTGGGTCCTCATCTAATAGAAAGACTCGATCTATCGGATCGAATAAGGTGTCTAAATCATTTATCTCAAAAATAAAGGAAGCTATGAAGTCTGGTCCAAAAGTGGTTTCTACTCTTTGTTTCTTACTTCTTATAGGTTCATATTCGTTCTCTTGAGAACCCCTAGCAGGCACACTAGAAGAAGAGAATGGAAAATTGTCTATTTGTGTTTCAACCGCTAACCTAGGTTTCTTTAGAGGAAAGATATCTTCAAAGAAAACAACACCCCTAGATTCACAAATAGAATAGTCATACAAGAACATGAACCTATATGTGGCACTATTCGTTGCATACCTGATAAACACTACATCAACGGTTTTAGGTCCAATGGTGGACTTTTTAAACTCTGGCAATCTCACTTTAGCCATACACCCCCACACTTTTAGGTATTGCAGATTTGGAGCATAACCTTTCCACAGTTCGTATGGGGTTGAATATAATTTCTTATGAGGTATTCGGTTCAAATATGATTTGCCGATAGAATGGCTTCCCCCACATGTTGTCGGACAACCAAGAACTTATCAACAATGAGTTCATCATCTCTTTTAAAGTTATATTTTTCCTCTTGGCTATACCGTTCTGTTGAGGAACGTAGGGAGCTGAAGTTTTGTGTATTATGCGATTCGTCTCACACACCACTTTCAAAAAATTAGACCCATATTCACCACCTCTATCGGATCTAACCCGTTTTATTCTCCTATCTAACTAATTCTTAACTTCTGCCTTATAAATAGGAAATAAGTTTTCAGCTTCATCTTTAGTTCTTAGGAGATCAACTTTTGTATATCACGAGTAACCATCTACAAAAGTGATGTAATGGTGTTTTCCTCCTTTACTCTCATAGTTTCTAAAGCCTGCTAGATCAGTATGTATAAGTTCTAACAGTTCATCATTCCTTTTAGAAACAGTCTTAAAGGACGGTTTAGCATGTTTGGCTTCTACACAAATCTCATATTTGTTAAACTATTTAAGTCTAGTTTAGGCAGAATATTCATTTGAATCAGTTTCTTTAAAGAGTGAATATTCACGTGTCTTAATCTAGCATGCCATATATTCACAGATTCAACAGTATAAGTAGAAGTGGTAGCTTTATTCATATTAAGTTGAGTTTCTATGACAAATAAACCCCCTTTTAGAAAACCTTTTCCAACATAATCACCATTTCGGGAGAGTACAAGTTTATCTGCCTCAAAAACTAACTTAATGTCTGCCTTATTTAAAAGTCCGTCACTTATTAAATTTCCACGCAGGGTAGGTACATACAGAACATTATTAAGTGCTAAAGTTTTAACGAAAGTCAACTTGAGTAAAACCTTGCCTTTGCCTAGCACTTGAGAGCTGCTAGAGTCCCCCGTGTATACTCGTTCACCGTCGTTCCCATCCTCGAACTCAGTGAAAAACTCCTTCCTTGCGTAGAAATACCTAGAAGCGCCAGTGTCCACGACCCATTCAGTATTGTTATCCACCAGGTTAACTTCAGAAACCACCGCAGATATGACATCTCCAACATTGTCCTCTGCCATGTTTAGATGTGGTTTGTTCTCATTCTGGCAATCTGAATGGAGTTGACATTGATACGCCTTGTGATCGGTTTGACCGCAGACATAACACTTCAGGGACCTTCCATCAGGTTTGGTCTTTGCTAGCTTCCTGAAGTTGGTGCTTTTTTGTGCTTTTGTCTTTTTATTCTAAACCCCTTTTTCCCAGTCTTTTTTAAATTAGATCCTGAAGCACCACCAGACTCAACCAAGTTAGATTTAAAAGACATTTGACCAAAGTTGTTAGTCACCTTATCTTTCAAATGGTTGGCCTCCTCTGTCTTCATGTAGCCCACCAGCTCCTGAAGCGGAATATCCCACTTCTTGTGTTTGAGAGAGTTGCGGTAGTCGGACCATGACTTGGGCAACTTCTCGGTCAGGACGTTGGCTTGGAGTACCTCGTACATTTGCATCCCTTCCACCAGTATGTCAGAGACGAGGATTTTGTAGTCATGGACTTGATCCATGATCAGCTTGGCATCCGTCATCTGGAATTTCAGCCACTCTCCAACTACATACTTCTTGATGCTCGCATCATATGCGCCATACTTCCTCTCGAGAGTGTCCCATATCACCTTTGCGCTTCGCTCCTTAAGAAACATGTAGAAGAGCTTGTTAGACATGTGACTTAGGAGATGGCCTCGCATCGTCTTGTTGTCCTCATATTTTTCGATGACAATGTTGGCACCATAGGAACCAGCTTTCGGCAACACTTCATCACCAGTAGTAGCGGTATAGGCCACGGTCGTCGGTATGGAAGGTGGTGGTTTGAGTAGCACGTAGTCAAGATCAAGCTGCTCAAAGAATATCTGAATCCGCTGGGACCACCTTCGGTAATTGTTTCCGTCGAGCGCATCGAGCTTTGATAAGTCAAGAATCAACTTGCTTAGAGGTGTCGACATTTTGCAATATATCAAGAATAATTTTGTTTCTAAATTGTTCGAAACATGTGACTGCAAAATTACACCGTTAGCACTGACTAGGAATAATAATAAAATAAATAAATGACCAGAACCCTTAATCGTGTCGTCGTGAAACCACTGCCTTAGAAACAAATCCGCCCCGATGTGTGTAATCGCTACAATAGGCTGATCGTCCCTCGAGGTTAGCACGGTCGCTCTGAGAATTAATACACCCGAAATCGGAGTGAATTGCAGTGGTATTGCTCCTCTGATCACCGAAAATATATAGAAGCTGTGAGAGATTCTGAGAGAGGATTTAAGAGTGAGTTGGATGATTTGAGAAGCCAACTTCCTTCTCTATTTATAGGATGCTCGTAGGGGTAAAAACGACCAACAAAAAACCAGATTAAAAATCTGATTTAATTCCCTAATTTAAACTATTGTAAATTATGTATTTAATCATATGAAGCTGCTGAATTAAACAGATGAACTTGGCCCCAAAAGCGTCCAGGTTCGTAGTTTAATTCCCAGCTGTTTGTAACTCCAGAAATAAAATTTCTGTAACTCTTGTAACTGGCATAATAAACAACTTGTTCCTTACGAATTTTGGAGTGGAAGCCAGCAAAGACCAAATCTGATTTAATACCTTTCACACGGTATTTACCCACTCAATGTGGGATAACCATTCGCATTACCAACAAACTTGGACAACTTAGCAATGCATTCTCTTTTCGAGAGTTCAAATTTGCTGCACCACTTGACTTGTCCAAGGATGATAAACTTGAGCAAAAGCAACCAGAGACATGATTCAATTAAATAAGTTCCGAACGAAATAGGCAACTTAATGCATTTGAGGTACCTTAACTTGGAGGATAATACAAGTTTGGAGAAGTTGCCTAACACTGTGATTTATGCAACTTGCAAACTATAAACATCAGGTGGTGTAGATATCTCAAGGAACTGCCACGTAGATTCGAACAGTTAATCAAAGTTAAGACATCTCCAAAATACAAATAGTTGCAGATTCTTGCGAAAAGAAATACAAAATTTAACATGTCTCCAGACATCAGAAGTGTTTGGGGATTAATATAGTAGAAAATTAGGGATTGAGTTAGATGAAGAAGAATATGAAAGATAGTGGAGGGAAGAAGAAATAAAAAAATTGTAAATATAGAGGATTAAATGTGTAATTATACAAATTATTTTTATTTCGGTGGTCAAAATAAAAGTGAAGTAATAGTTTAGGGACTGTCTAGGTAATTTACCATTCTTTTTATTGTGCTAGACCAATCTTCCGATAAAGTTTAACGGCAACAAACATCTCAGTGATCAAAAGTTCACAGACCGAAAACGTAAGTGACCTTATCGGTCGAATTTGAAAATCAGTAACCAAAATTGTACTAAGGGAAAACATAAGTGACTATTGCAGTTGTTTACCCTTTTTTAAAAGATGAGAAAGACATTTCTAAGTTTCTCTCATTTTCTTCCAAACTTAAAGATTTCTTGATTCTTTAATTATTTCTACTTTAATTTCTTCTCCATTTATTTCTAAACAATTGCAGATTAAGGATTTTGATTTCTACATCATCTTCACTATTTTTCTTGTTGGAAATCAAGAGGGGAGTATATCTTCAAGTTGGTTTTTCACCAAGCAAGGTGAGAAAATGTTCTTTAATAATTTTCCACTTGATTTTGATTCTTAATCTATGAGTTCTCATACTTTGGGATAATTAAAACGAATTTCTAATGGAATTATTGGATTTTCTCATAAATCTTGGTTAGATTATAGTAATCTAATGATTTCTATGAAGTTCTAATCTTTTGTGCATGAGTTGATTTTGTTATTCAATTCCCGAAATTAATCTAATTGATTGAATTTAAATTTAGATTCTTGAATGGGGTGCTGGGTAGAATTGTTGATTGAATTATTGGATATATATATATATATATATATATATATATATATATATTAAGGTGCATCTTTTGTTTTTGACAAAATGTACGTACGTTTTAAAAGGAAAATATACGGCGAAAAACAGATCATAGCGCGAGAGGGGTAGTGGCGCTGCTGCTGCCCTTTCAATTCACCCAGGAATTGAGTGGCGTGGCTGCTGCCATGTTTCCCATTATTTATATATATATGCAATGTGGGAGAAAAATAATAAGGAAGTTTTGTTGTGCCTCGCGATGTGGTTAGGGGAAATAGAAATGGTTCAAACGTTGTTGTGCAATTTTGTCATGGGTACTTTAATTAAGCGATTCTTTTAGTGTGGTTAAATTTATATTGATCCTTGCATTTTCTTGTGGAAAATGACAAGTGTTCGGACAATTTCCGATTTGGCGTCGAGGCGTTGGGGTCTAGATGTTGGCATCGAGACGGTAGTATGTTGGGAATGCAAATGTGTTTTGGTGCTATAAAGAGGTTTGATTTATGGCTTTAAGAGTTTAGTTAAAGCCTAGCAAGCTTAGATAAGCTCGGAAGTAAGTTCTCCATATTTCGCCTTTTAAATATCGGTTTGATATGGGTATTGATTTACATGTTTTGGTTTTAAAGCATGGATTGGTTTACTTATTGTTCTATGCATCTTTTAAATGATATGCAATGATTTATTAAGTATATGGATGCCTAAGAGCATTGAGAAATGGTTCCTAAATGGAATGTGGTTGTTGTCTTTGGCAATGTGCTTTTACATATGGAAATGTTTTGTTAGATGCTTATGAAAAAGTAAGTAAATGTGTTTAAAAGTGTATATTGGCTAAGTGAGACAAAATAAATTTTATCGGATATAGTTGGCATGTCATAGGGTTTAAAGTGCACTATAATAAGTCGTCTCATGGTCGTCGAGGGGTGGGAGGCCACTGTATTCTCCGACCATTAAGAACCACAATCGTTGAGGGGTTACTCCGGTTGGAGGATAAAAAGGTGCGATTAAAGGTACCACCAAGTATAAAGGTGTGTTTAAAAGTACCACCATGGAAATCTGAGTATCCGAAGTGTTTTCCTAAAAATCTTATGATATGATTTTGGTCAGTCTAATATGCCAAAATATGAGATAATGTATCATGATGAGGTTGCAAGGTTTGCATATTGTTATATATGTTTATGATGTTGTTTAAGCTTTGCAAAGGAAATAATCATGCATAAGGAAGCTTAAATTGAGGTTTTACATATGGGATTATGCTCGCAATCCATGTTACACGATTATGCATATGATGTAATATGTTTTGAGGGTTTGTGTAAATGATTTGAAAAGTTTTAGCAAATGATCATCTAGTTCCAAAGATTGGCTTTATGCATTTGTTGAAATGCTTTGAAATTTGAGAATTTGAAATGCTTTAATATGAGTTTCAAATATTGGTTTGGGGTTTTGAAATTGCATTGACGTTTTACCCTTTTTGAGCACACTTACATGAAATTATATTCTTACGCTCTCTTTTCTCCCGTCAATGTAGTGAATAAAGCAAGTGCAGGGTTGTGGTCCGAGGCTAGGTGGGATACCAATACAAACGTATTAAAAGAGTACGTTTACGGTGTTATTACTATTTGTAATATGGACATGTGGGTAAAATATTGGGATATATTGTTTTATTTAAAAATTATAATTTGATTGATTTTGTATTACGTTAGATGATTGTTGTATTTAATGATTAAGATATTGTTGTTTTTAATTGCCTTGTG
The DNA here is from genome assembly GCA_019671005.1 of Hibiscus mutabilis. Lineage (NCBI taxonomy): Eukaryota > Viridiplantae > Streptophyta > Magnoliopsida > Malvales > Malvaceae > Hibiscus > Hibiscus mutabilis. Next base: position 57,341,627 of record CM033716.1, on the reverse strand, counting down.
TATTTGGTGTTTATTATCTAATGATATAGAATGGTTGGAATAACAATTGCAGAGTTTGATTGATTCCAAGTGTATATATGGTCATATTCTTTATCTCCTTAATTAATCTATAGCCTATGTTGAGGTCTTTCTTGACCATTTGGTGCTTGTTGGGCAAAGCATTATATTGTTAGGAAGCATGCCTCTAGATTACTTGTATAAATAAGAATTGTGCTGGCTAAATGACATGTAATTATTTTAGCCTACTTGTTAAATGACTATATAATATTTGAAGCATGACATTGATGTTTGCAAGTTTTTGGTTATGTTTGGATTGGGATTCAAATCCTTAAGTTGAAATTTGGAGCAACCCGTATCGGTACGATCAATGTTCAATATCGATACACAGGGTTATTCCGGTGTTTAGTATTGCATGTGGGTACAAGTACGCATGACTGGGTTTCGGTACGCGTAACCGAGTATCGGTACACCTTGTAGCGAATCAATTCCAATATTTGCTTTGATGTTTTCCTGTACTTGTAGGGTATCCCGTGTACCGATAAGCCTAGTAGTTTTAATATGTTAATGAGCTTTATCAAGTTTAAGTTCCTTACATTTTGGACCCCATATGTACATGCATCAATTGAATAAGTAAACGATGTCTATTTAACTTGAAAATTTGAAAGCATGCCTATAATGTATCTAATTTTTGTAACAAGCTTTTATAAATGTGTTAGTCCCTGTAATGTGGCCCTTAATTTCGTATTTTGCTGCATTGGATGCTTATTTGTTATCTGCTGGAGCTGAAATTTGACATACTTGCATGGAATGTAATTAATTAAGTATTGGTAACCTGAAACTTGTATTAGTCCTTGTACTTATTCAAATTTTCAATTTGGTCCCTAGAATGCTTGTATTTGCAGTTGAGTACCTTTTCAATGTTTGTATCGAATGAAAATTGAACCGTTGCTCCTATGAACACTAAAGGATGTAATAATGCATCTAGGTAAATAAAAAGAAAAAAAATGGATCGTAATTTGAGTAAGATAGTTCGGGTTTGCTTCGGTAAACCCAATGTGATCTTCTTGGTTCGGGTCTAACGACTAGGTCGGGTCAAAGGGTTACAAAGGATGTCAATATTTGGGTCGCGAAGTTTATTTGGTTTCTGTTATAAATCTAGGGTTTAAGGATGTTCGGGTTTTGAATGTCAGCATTGTTCGAAAGTTATTTCTTGGAATGTTTTCGAATGAGCTTTTTGGGTTGTCTTCTGATTGTGAGGTTGAGTTTGGTATTGGGACTTACCTTGGTACGGCTCCTAAATCCTTTTATTTCATTTTGATGGGCATCAAGGAGATGAATGAGTAGGGAATGTAACTTCAAAATGGTTGGTTGTAGATATGTTTGATTAGATGTTCTATTTTCTAAAGTGTTGGTGTAGTTGTGAATGAGAACAATGTTTAGGACCGTTTAGTTGGTATGAGTTTATAGTTATGTCGTGTAGATGGCTTATATACTAGTAACATTTGAGGCTGCGATGTGATGATTATTATGTGAATACTTGAGCTCGTGAGTAGCAAAGGGGGTGGTATTCTCGTGTACTATGGTACTGATAAGGATTTTGACCAACAACCAAGAATTGTTTAATATGTTTTTACGGAAAACTGATTGTTTCTTAATTGGAGTATATGGATGTGATTAGGTTGTGGAAGTTTGGTATGAGAATGTTATTAAAAAGTGTGAATTGTTGATCATGCACTGTGAATATACATGTATAAGTATATATATGTTTGTACATGCATACATTTGGGCATGACATTAGACATTCTGCATACATAGAGATAGACATTTATGAGGGAATATAAGCGATTGTGCATACATATGTTCACACTTATGGATGACTTCTCAAAGACCCGATGGAATGGTGGTGTAAGCAATCTAGTAAAAGTAAGTTAGCTCATGCGAGGTTGTTAAGGATTAATTCTCGAAAGTTGAAGTTGTACTAGGGTTGAAGCAGGCAAGGTTGGTGTCAGAAGTACGTGATTTTTCTGGGATCAAATGGTTTTTATTTGTGCTTTGTCGAGGAATCATCAGGGATTGTTGGTTAACGAAATTGTAGTAAGAGATGTTTTGTTGGATCGGATAATTGCTGGGTTCAATTTAAAATCATAGCTTGAATTTAGTTTGTTAATTAATTTTGGGTTAATAGTCGAATATGTTTTAAAATAAATTTGAAAAATTGGACATGGCTAATATTTTGGAAGATTATTTAATTGGTTTATTAAATAACAAGAATTGTATTTTTGTCGACATTTAGAAAAGAGTCAATTTGGTTTTAAAGTGATTTTAGTGACTTGAATGGAAAAGGGCGCAAGCTAAGAATCTTTAGGGAGAAATTTTATCCTTTGTATTTTAATAACCCATTTTTCTTTCACTTTTAGAAAAACCTACTGATGGTTAACATTTTCTCTAAAATATGAGTTCTCTAAATTTTCTCACAAATAATTTCATATTTTCTACTTTCCTAAAATGTTTTCAATGATCAATTAAACTTTCCAATCTTATTTCTTATCTATTTTTTATCCAAATGATTTTTAAACTTAAGAAAACCAGTTTATTTTTGTTCTTTTCACTTAAATGATGATTTTTCATGTTAGAATACAAGGAGAAACTCGTCTTTCATTGTAATTTCCTATCAAGCGAGGTGAGTTATAGTTTCTTATTGAAATCCCATATGCTTTGTGTCCTTTATCTATCATTTCTATTAACATTTGTAATTAAAACAAATTTCATTGGGTTTAATTGGTTTGTGGTGGTTTTAAGAACAAAACATGGTTAGGCTATTTAAAATTAACAATTTCTATTGGGTTCTAATGATTTACTATTGGTTAAAATTAATCTAAGATCAATTATGCAAGTTTGATCTCGGTATTAGTTTAATTGACTAAATTGAGATAGTTGTTCTTCATGGATTATGATTGACATATGGTTACATGAAGCCTTTGTTATTAGCTGTTGTTAGTGGGAGTTATTTGATGATCATTGCAATAATTTTGAGTTGAGAATTGGTTAGAAAGGGCTGATTTTTAGTTAGAAAGCATTGTCTATAAATTGTCGTTGACCTAGAAATAGAAATTAGATAAATTTTGTGCGGATTAAGACGACGAGAAAATGAATATCATATAGGTGTTTGAGTGTTTCTCGGCGTTTCTTTGTGGATGAAGGTTTTAGAGAATGGATTGTAGGGGTAAGATGGTTTAGGATTTATTGGATGTTATGTAGAAATTAGAAAGACCAGTTCTGAGACATGTTGTCTCAATTTAGTACTAGGCTCAAATGTGTATTTGATAAGTGCCTAAGTTTATGTGGCGAAGTTTCTTTTGACCCTTCGCATATTGTCCTAGTTAAGAGAGACTTGAGATTTGTTGTCTTTACAATTGATAAGTGATGTTTCTGATTAAGTCTCTAGCAACTAGGTGTTTCTCATTGAGGTGAATGAATTTGTGGAAGTTATGTGGTGTAAGTGGGTAATCGAGGAAGCTATTTGGATGAAGGAAGGTATGTATTTGTATTTGTTCCTTTTAGGTGAATTTCGAGGACGGAAGTTTTTTCAGAGTGGGAGAGTTGTAATATCTCAAAAAACGAGGATGAAGACTCGAGCAAGTTGTCAGATTCAGGTTGGAATTTTGGCTAGGATTTAACGAATTAATTAATTCAAAAAAATAATTTTGTTTGATTAAATCAATTTTTGATGAATCTGTCATGACCAATATTTTTAAAAAAAATAATACAATGAGTTTATTAAATAACAAAATTGAGATTTGGATTAATATCCCAAAATTTGGCCTAGAAGTATGTTACTTAATTGAATTGTCTAGAATTGTTTTGTGAAGAATATATGATCAATTAAGTGAATTAGGACCAAATTTAAAGCAAGGAAAAATAGTTAGCCAATGTGCAAAAGGACTAAAATGAATTCTAATAAAAATCAAAGGATTGCATGCTAAAGGAAACATGCATGGGGGACTTGTACACATGTTGAACATGGGTGAGGGCATGTGTGGAGGGGTCTCAAAAATTGGAGAGGATAACCAAAAGATTCCTCTTCCCCAAATGACCGAAACCCCATATCTTGAGAGAGAATGAGAGCTTGCAATAGGAGTTGGGAACTGAAGCTTAAATTGGTCCAAATTTAAAGTCTCTATTCGAGTACCTTGGGGAAGGAGGTGAGGATTCTCTTCCTCTCTTTAAATCTAAGTTTCAATTTGAGACTTTGATTAGGATATCCTCATGTGCTATATGTTATTAGAGTTGTTATAAAAATCAAACCTATACTATGTATTTTCTTGAATCATTCGAATTATACATGTGATAAATTGCAATGCTCTTTGTGAATGTGTAACATAGTTTAAGATGTTAAATTGCTTGATGACGAATTCTAAGTTGATTGAGATAGCTCAAGTGTTCAAATAGGTCATTGTTCGATTGTGTAGTTTGAGTTTGGAACTTGAATTTAGTCACAATGCTTGTTAGTATCAATTACGGATTGTTATGATAAAAAAAGGATTGTTTAGGGACAGTTTTAGTGGATTAAAAGTGGGGCTAAACTGTGAATTTGAAATGAGGGTTTGATTGGTAATCTTTGGGACTGTTTTATGAATTTAAAGAATTGATTAGGACTATTTTGACAAAGGGAAAGTGGGCAGATTTTAAGTTAAAATAGGGGTTGTTTTGAAAATAAAACAGGGGATTGCTTTGAAATAAAATGTATAGGGGCTGTTTTGCAAACATAGTTTTAGGGACTATTTTGTGACTATATTGGACTGTTTTATAAAACTAAATTAGAGGGCTATTTTGCAAAGTGCTTAAGGGCTGTTTTGCAAAGATTGAGGGGCTGTTTTAATTAATAATGGGACTGTTTTACCAGCTTATTTGAAGGACTAGCTTAATAGATAAAACTAGATTATTTTCATTAGCCAAAATACCCTATAAAGATGACTTTAAGATTATTTTGGTTAACATGGTTTATTATAACAAAATAGGTACATTGATGAACTAAATGTGTGCATATGAATGTGTAAATGTTTGAATGAGTTGTGTTATTAAGTTAAACTTCAATGAGAGTAATGTATATGTCTATTGTCTCCTCTAGAGAAAGATCAAGTAGAGGACAATAGTGCTAGGAAGGATAAAGCATCGGACAATTAAAGTGGCATTGTGATCAAGGATCGAAGCTAGCCTTGAAACCAGTGAGTGTAGTTTAAAGTCTCAAGATAGGCTTACAACCTTTCCAAGCATTTTTAATTATTATATTTATATTGCCTTATATATTTAAGCTAAGCTATGCACATAAAAGCTTGAACTCGAGGTATGTGCTCACATGATAATCATTCAATGGAATATAATAATTGATTTGGTGTTATGCTCTTAGTGAGACTTATACATGCATATACATGCTTGATATGATAAATAATAAACAATGTTCATTTGATATCTTGATTAAGAAGCTATGCTCATTTTTGAATCCAATATGATATGATTAAATTAAAGTTTTGGTTTCGAGTTAGTCATAGGTATAGTTGGCATGCCATAAAGTCCATAGAGCTCATGTTTGGGGTGGACTACGGTCCTTATGAGACGATAATAGAAGGGATGTGTATTGGTCACTTGGAGACAGTAAGAGGGATTGACCGGTACCTTGAGTACCAAATGATGGAGACAGTTGGTTGGGGATTCGTGTACCTAGGCTACTTGATTCCCAAGGCTATGTTAAAGGAAAATAATGAAAATTTACAAGTTAAATTAATGAATCACCTTAATAACTTGCATGACAAGTAAGATTCTTCTAAATGATTCTTGTATATTCTTTTGGGTGATGATATATGCTATGTTCGAATGCCTTAATCCAAAATGGCTAGTTTCTTGTTCAAAGTTTAGAACCATACATGACTTGATGAATTTTTGGTGAAAGGATGGATTGTTTGATTCATGTTTTTAGTTATTTTAAGCTACCTCACTAAGTGTATATTTAATCTATCTCTTCACCACATTTTAGGATAAAGCTTGTTTGTGGATACTTTTTGAGCTTGGAGCAGATCACAAGTACAAAGAAGTATGTTTTGTAATCTTCCTTTTAAGAACTCCTAGTTGGTGGCACATAGTTTGTACATATACATAGTGCATTTAGAACACCATTTTGTCTCATGGTTTGTAAAACTTATAAGTAGTTATCATCTTGTAGAAGGCCTTAATATTCTTCATGGTTGATTGTTTGTTGAGCTATGGTAGTTTGATTATGAATACATGTTTAGTTATTTAATGCGAATGTTTCAAGGTTGTTGTGACTTGATTTGAGCTTTGAAATAAACTTTAATGCTAGCAATCGATCTAATGAGAATTTGGGTACCTTATGCTTGCTTAAATAGATTGATGCTATACCTTAATGAATCCCTTTTTGCCTTTAGATTCTATTACTTTGGCCGAACCTTGTAACCCTTGTCCCTAGCCGAACCTTGTAACCCTTGTCCCTAGCCGAACCTTCCCTTTATCCTTGGCTCAAATATGGTCTAAAATGAATAGACGAAGACTATGAGTTAGGTTTGAAACATTAAAGGGCTTATAATGGTTAGATGTTATTAGAAGATAAAAAATTTTGAATGCTTTTGAAATGAAAGGTTTTAAATTGATTCTTGAATAATGAAGTTAAGTGCTTAAAACTTTATATGACAACTTGATTATAAAGGCTTAAAATTTGAAGTTAAAGTTTGATAAAAAATTAGTATGATCTTGTCTTTGAGTTACCTTTAGGGTTCGAATTAAGGGCTTACATGTGCTAAGTCATCCCTTGTTTGTTTTATAACAGTTCTTAGTTCGGTTTACTCCTAAACCGGGTTAGGGGCGTTACATTTGGGTAATTATTAAATGGGTTGAATTAATATTGATTTAAATGGTGGCTATTTTGCAAGTTTTACAAAGTATTTTCAATGAATATGTTGTAAAAGGAATTAAAGTAATAGTTTTATGGGATTATTGGTCATTTATTAAATAAACCTTTTCTCACCTATTTCTAACTAAAATATGACAACAATTATTATTTTCTCAAGAAAGAAAACCAAAGCTAAACTTTTCTCTCAAGATTCTCCCAAACACCATTTTGATTCTTTTTTATTTTCTTTTCTGATTTCTTCCTAAATCATTTCTAATAAATAATCACAAAAGAGATTTTGATTTCTCTCATCTTCTACCATGGGTTTCATGTTGGAAAGCTAGAGGAATAATTTCAATTTCCAATTCATTTAAGCTTTTATTTTCTAATAATCTCCTAATTGTTTAATGTTGATTTTCAATCAATCCTATTGTCTTCTGATGTGAAAATAAATTTTAATAGGTTAATTTCGGTTTTCGGCTGATAAAGAATAAATTATGATTTGATAGATGAAATTTAAATATTTGTGTTTTTTTAATAGTTTAATTATTAATCCTATTAATCCGTTGAATTTAAATTTGTGTTTTTTTAATAGTTTAATTTAGATTTTTGTTTTTGAAGAGGGTGATTGATGGTGTGATTAATTAAATTATTGGATCACATATTAGAGTGAACCGTATATGTTCGATGAATTTATGGTAAATAATTAAGCTGAAAAGAAAAGGGGGGAATCGAATAGTGCAAGTAGGACAGCACTGCCGTGGTTCCCTTGTGGACCTGCCTTGCGAGTTTGGTTGCAATTGTTGCCAATTATGCCTGTAGGGTATTAAAAAAAAGAGGGATTTCAAAAGGAATTTTAAGGCGGTGTATAGCAGGGAAAATCAGGGCAGTAAGCTGCCGCAAGTCCTTTTCGAAGGATTTTTAATTTTAAGGTGCAGCTACGGCTGCCTTTCCATTTCATGTGGAATTGGTGAAGGGAAATGGTGCTATGTCATGAGGGAGTGTTTGAATAAAGTGGTTACTTTTGGCGTGGTCCTATTGATTTTAACCCTTACATTTTTTTGTGGAGGTTGGTAAGCAATTATATAACTTTCGGTTAAGAGTCGAGGCGGTAGCTTGTTGGTGAGTGGAATTGTGTTACGCTTTCAAATAAGGTTTGAAAACTATATGTTGGGAGTTTAAATTAAGCCTAGCAAGCTTAACTAAGCTTTGAAAGTAAGTGGTTCTAATTTCGTCATTAAAATGTAGGATAAATAAGAAAGCATGTTTTACATGACTTGATTTGAAAGCTTGAATTGTGATACTTACTGTTTTTATGCATCATTATTTGATATGCTATGATCTATCAAGCATGAGAGTGTCTATGCATTCGAATATAAGTTTTCGAAATGAAATGCCTTAGTTGCTAGGAGCAACGTTATTTGAATATGTTTCCAATTTGTTAAATGCATAAGAAAAGCAGTAAGTAAAAGCATTTAAATGATTATATTCGCTTGTGACAAAGAAAATTTATATTCGAATTTAGTTGGCATACCATAGGATAAGAGTACACTCGATAACGAATTGATAAGCTCCGGACTAGAGTGGCTTGGCCCTCATCTGTTAAGGGTATAAAGTTGTATCAAAGGCTTCACTCATTGTTGGGTGTTAGTCGAAGGCCTTTGGGTCGATCGCTATGAAATATAACCATGTTTTTATTGGCTGAATTCTAAGCTCGTAATTTGAAATTTTGATCCATGTATCAGATGATTTTTGAATAATGAGTAGTCACGCTAAGTAGATGCCAATATAATCGCATCCGATAGAATTTGAACATTGGAATATAATTTGCATTTGATATGAACAAGTATATGGATCTAAAATGTAGCTTAATTTTGAAAAGCTATGTATATTGGATGCTCGAATAAATCTAGTTTGCGTAAATAACTATTGTGTTGGTTTTCAAACGATGAAAAAATTCTAGAACTTGAAATGTTTTAAAACAAGTTTCTAATATTAGTTTTGGCTTTGAAAATGCATTGGTGTTCTACTTTTTGAGCGCACTGACTAGGTAGTATATGCTTACGCTCTTTTTTCTTTCGTCAATGTAGTTAATTAATCAAATATGAGGTTGTGGTTCGTGACAAGGAATGATCCCAAGATAAGCATATAAAAGAGTATGTTTATGGCGTTTTCACTATTTGTAATAAGGCAATGTGGGATAAAAATTTGGGAAGTTTGTTTTATAGATGGCTTGACAAATTGATTGAATTTATATTTTTGTATGATGACAAGATATATAATGTTTATGATGTTGGTTATATTTTAATGCTAATATATTTGGTGGTTATGATTTAATATTCTATTATGGCTTCAATAACAATTGGATGGATTGTTGATTTCTAAGTGTTCATATGGTTATATGCCTTTATTTTTATTTGATTTATAGCCTATGTTTGAGGTATTGACCATTGGTGCATATTGGAAATTGCTTTATATTATTAGAAAGCATGCCTCTAAATTCCTTGGTTGAATATGATTTATGTTGGTTTGTGATATGTAATTGTTTGAGTATATATGTTCATTGTTGTTATAATTTTATAAGCATGACTAGGTTGTTTTGTAAGTAATTTGTTCAGATTCAAGTCCCTAAAAATACATTTTGGAGCAACTTGTATAGGTACACCTAGAGTTATGTACTGGTACGCAGGGTCATTCCAATGACCAATTTGTCAGTGGGTATCAGTACGCGTGACCGAGTACTGGTGCGCCCTATTGTGTACTGCTTCCAAGTTTTGCTTCGATTTTTGCTTGTACCGGTACAGCATCCCATGTACTGGTATGGTCGGTAGATAATTCACTTAATGGGTTTAACCAAGTTCAGATTCTTTGGATTTTGGTCACCATATGTTCATGCATCAATTGAATGAGTAATCGTTGTCTGTTTGACTTGAGATTTTGTAAGCATACTTATGATGTATCTAATTGCAGTAGGATGCTTTTAGAAATTTGTTAGTCATGTGATTTTATATATTTACATTTTAGAGCCTAAATTTAAGATGAGCTTAATTGAATGGGCAATTGTAATCACTACAATAGATTTATCAATTTATAACGTTGAAATATTATCAATAAAACTTACATTTACGTCACTATTTGTATTTTATGACATAAAATTCGACGTCATGAAGATCGTCACGCTAAGTGTGTCGCTAAATGTCTATTGTGACGATGTATCTTTTTTGTCACATATTCTTAAACATATTGTGAAATTTATGTGAAATGTCACTTGATATTTTGTATTCAATGACAATTAATTACGTAACTAAATGATATAAAATTTTGTCACTTATCATTTATATCGTCACCAATAATATAACAAATTTGTTGTATAAATGACAAAAATATATCGTCACAATTCTTCATTAAAAATTTTAGAATTTCCAATTAAAATTTATAAAATTAAAATTAAAATAAATTTTATATAAATAACAATAAAAGTATATCTTTTTATAAATTATAATAAAAACCAAAACTATTTTAAATTACATTAAAAGCAATTGTATACAAATCACATTAAAAGCCCATATTTTTATAATTTACACTAAAGGCCCATAACATTACAATTTACAGCGAAGATCCATATTTTTATAGAAATTAAATTTTGATGCCTTGAAGTTTTGGGTGTGGCATCCATATGCTTGTTGGTTTGCTTCGAAGCGAATTCCTCGTCTGCTTTAAGTGCTCTCAATTTCAAAGTGTAAACACTAATTTATCTAGGACTGTTGAGCTAGTTTTATTTACCATTACTATTATTATTATTATTATTATTATTATTATTATTATTATTATTATTAAATAATCCATTTTACCTTTCGCCGTTTTGTTTTTCGGTTGTCCTTGAATACCTCCGATGATGGACAAACCCTCCATCCAGTGACAAACCTCTCAGCCTCCTTTAGAGCCGTGTATGGTGAGTTGGGTGGCTGGGTTTTCAAAAGGGAATGATACTATTTTCACAAAAACAAGGGGTTTACAGTTCCGATCTTGAAAGATTAAAGGCAGATATGGTTTTAGGGGTAAAAAAGTGTGATTTTGGCCTCGATTCGGTGTTCACCGGCACCGAAGGCGATGGCCGACGGCGATGCGATAGGAGTTCACTGGATTCTGGTTCATTCCTAGAAATAGATGAAAACGGCGGTGTTCATCTTTTTTCAGAGCGAATGGGATAGGTTAGAGAGGGGTTTAAAAAGTGATAAATGATCTAATTTTTGGTTTAAAAATGACTTTTATACTCGGTCAAAAATTTAAAATGGGTTATTTACAAAATAAACCCCTCCGCCCCAAAATATTTCGGCCGACAGTCCTTCTACCCTTTTTAATTACCCATAGGTCTAGTGGTATATTTTCATATTTAGTCCCTGACTAAGCACACATATTTAATTTTGGCATTGTTCAAGTATTTATTTATTCGATAAGTGTTGTTCATTTTGTTTATTCTTGGTTGCTTATTATGTCTTAATATTCGCACATCATGTATATACTAAGTATATATGTATTACATAATATGAGAATATTACCATATCTTATATATGTATAATATATAATATGTGTACATATATGTGATACTTAGTTCATGTTAATTATGTTAAATGGAAAATTGTTGTTAATTACATTAGGACTTTAATATATGTACGTAAATATTGTATGACATAGTTTATATTATTAACCTATATATTTTAGTTATTATTGAAACCTAACCCTTCTTTATATTGTACATATGTGGTTATCTTCATTTAATTCATGTTACCATCAATATGTTTATTCATGCATAATTAATTACCATGTTTAATTTATCGTTTTATTTTATTTTAGTACTCGAGATCCCGATATAATAGTAGGAGTGTCGTCCCGAGTATTTGAGCGTCATCTCCTTTAGTATCATGGGTTGCGGGTTATGTTGTTCAATTTGTATGACCATGCATTCATGCATCTTAGGGATTATTAATTAAGTTATGTCAAATTTTAAGTTACAATAGAAACCCTTAGGTACCGATGTTCGTGCGTGGTGGGGGTGTGACATCTTCTCCACCCGTAACCGACTCCTGAACCTTTCAAATCTTTGATTTTATTTTTCGGTGTCCAGTCTATTTTACCCAAGTGACCGGTGGCGACTCCTGATTTTATTTCAAGACGCACTTTTTTAAGAAATCCCCTAAACTATTTTTTTTATAAAAGGTGGGATATGTTAGATTTTTTAGTCGTTACACAAAGATGGTGCTTTTATCAATTGGAAATTCATAGTACAAATGTAGAAACCACCGAGCTCCATCAAAAATCATTTATGAATATGATTGATCACAATAATTGAACAACTAGTTCCTGTAACCAAATGCTTATCGCAAATTAAAATTGACCTGGAAATAAGAGGTATCTCATTACCACGATGGAGAAAGATGCATAAGAAAGTCCAATCGCACTGCAAACATTACTCTTCCCAAATGGGACTCCATCCTCGTTACAAACTGCAGGAACAACTACAAGGAGAAATTTTCCCATGTACCCTAATTCAACAAGAATAAAATATTTTAAATTAAAAAACTAGGGGTGAATGGTGCCGTCTGACATAACTAAAGACCTCAATAGCGGTGTGAATAAATTCCACCTCAAAATAGCAGAGGATCGAGGCCGCAAATAGCAGTGTAATGGAAGATATCGTGATATCAGTAAGCTATTTCTACAAAACAGTGATCAAAGTACATAAAAGCAACAAAAAAGATCTCCACAACATAGTAAACATTGAATATTGGATAAACTGTGAATTTAGTCACGAGACTATATTCAATGCTTTGCTTTAGTCATTAAAGTTGTCAAAAATTACACTTTGGTCACTCAACTCAACTATTACATATCGTTTTAGGAATGGCCTAGCCCATTAACTAAAGGGCTAATACTAAATTTAGTCCCTCAATTGTAACTAAAATTTTATTTTAGTACTTTTTCAATATTTAAAAAATACTTTATAAAAAATAAAATTATTAGAAAAACTTTTATAATATATGAAAATTCATAACTTATTTACAAGATATAATTTTTTTTTGAAAATTATAATTATATGTAAAAACTAAAACCATACAATTTATAAAAGGAATTTAATTTTTTTAGAAAACCTAAATGACAATAACATCAATCGTCATAATTCAATCCAAATATATAATATCAAACCCAAATCCGTATTATATTAACAAATTCATATTATATTTTAAAATAAACAACTACCTAATTTGAGACTTATTAATGATACCACATGGTTGATAACCTAAAAATGTTAAGACTTATTGATCGAAATAGTAAAAATGATTAATGATGTAATTTTATAATTAAATGACTTAGTAGGTTTAATTTCTCAATACAATAGCTTAATTGTAGGGCAAAAAAGGTCAGAGGTAGAATTTTTTAAGTTTAGGGGTTTTTTTATCCATTAAACCAAATAGTATTAACCAAAAAAGTCTTAAATAGAAATACGTATAAAATATTTATAGTACACATTCAACATGTAAATTAAAAATTTCCCACCATTTTTATGTTTATTTTTGTGTCAAACATTAAGTGACATGTTGACATGATGTATTTTAAAATCGTTATATAAAAGACAATAGATATAATAATAAGTAAAAAAATTCTATGTTTTCATCACGTTTTTTAGTGGCACGAAAAAAGTCACCTTTTATATTTTATAAGTATGAAGAATTAAATTATCACAAATAAATTTTATAGGTGACAAATTTGTAACGTCGTTGATTCAAATCAAATAATAATAATAATAATAATAATAATAATAATATATCATCACTAATACTTTCATTTTACGAGAGACGATTTTACAACGTTACTATTTTTTTTTACTAAACATCGTTGAAAGGTTTCTTACCAATTTTTTTGGAGGTAAATTTTTGCTCCAAACATATGGTGACGAAAAATAATGACATCGTTTATAATTGTCATAAAAAGATATACTATTAATTGCAAAATGTGACGAAAATAAAAAAATTGTCACGTTTATAGTATATTTTATGACGTTATAGACAACGTCATATAGAATTTTTGTCATAAATTGATAAATTTGTTGTAGTGAATCCGTTTGGCATGAAACTTGAATCATAACCCAACTAAATCACATAGTATTGTATGATGCATCTAGAACACGAAAAAGATTGAAAAATACTCGTATTCTGTATGTTTGGATCAGGTTCACTCTAGTGAATCAATGTGACATCCGTCACTTGGGTCCAATTCTCCCAGACCGGGTGGTAGGTGTTTCATTGGATATTGCTTGAATGCTTTTGGATAGTTGTCTTGTTGTGGAAGAAGCATTGGAGACTTGGTTTTGCTTGATATGGGTCCTAGCGACAGTTCAGATACCTTTCACTTTGGAACTTAACCGTATATAGAGAACCATAGAGCTCACCTTTAAAACCATGCTAGAACTCTCCCTGTTTAGTGGTAACCCTTTTAGTTCTTGCTTGATATATTCATACTTGTCAGCTACATGTTTTTAATCGTTTTAATTTATTGAATTATTTATTATTTTACATTTAGTCCATTTAATTTATTTATTACACTGTACTGACTTTTTTGTTTCTTTTATTCTTTTTTCCTTTTTTGATGCATTCAATTTGCACCTCATATCATACATAGGTGTTGATTCAAGGACAGTTCACTTTGGGATTCCTTTGATATGGGAGAAAGGTTCTATAATACCAAAAGTAATAATGTTACAATGTGGGGTTGGTCCAAGCGAATACAGATGGAAAGAGGGGACAAACTAGCAGTGGGACATGTGTCAGAGGTTACTGGGCCCACTCTGATCATCTCCAAGAAAATCGACCAATGAGAGTTGCAAGAAATATATCATTGTTGGGATTCGGGTATGAAGCAAGCCTTTTAGTAAGAGTTTGGTGACATAGCTCTTTTGCTAAATGTCCAGAATGACGTGCATTTGTTCAGGGACCTAACTCAGTTTTGGAACCCGTGATATAGTTGCTTCACTTTTGGGAAGGTGGCATGACTTCTACAATCGAAGAATATACTGTTCTGCTCTATTGCCCAAGGTTCAAGGAATGGAAAATCTACACCAAACCTAAAGACCCACCGCCCTTTTTGGAGAACTTGACTAATATCACCGGAATGAGTGGGGAATGGTTCGAGGGTAAGATTGTGAAAAAAAGGAAAGACCGATTGTATAGCTTGGGGGCATGTTCGAGACATGATTCATCTGCAACCTGACCCACCGAAGAAGAGGCGCTTGTTTACGGGTTGGTTATCTTCCCCAAGGTTTTGGGACACATAAACTACGTTACGATAAATGTGTTTCAAAAACTCAAGAAAGGGATCAATCCAACACCAGCTATCTTAGCAGAAACTTTTCGATCGATGAATGCATGCAGGAAAATGAGGGGAGATAGATTCTTAGGTTGCATCCCACTATTGGAGATTTGGATCCGGAGTCACTTTTGGGATTTGAAGTCCTCCCATCGGAAGTGCCTTTCCTCCTTTTCTCCTATAAAAGTTTTTCTAGAAGAATAACAAGCTGAAATAATAATCGGTGATTAATGGATGGCCGAATTCCTTGACCTCCGTGATGATACTATTAGATGAAAGGTACCGTGGCTAATCCTAGGTGAATTTCTATACCGTTGTGATGAGTATGATTGGGTGCATTTGCTCAGGATTTAGAGTGGAATTGGTTATTATCCACTGCTTGTGTCACGTCACTATTGTTTAATGCAATTCATTCCTGCCGCTCACGGTCTGGATAACTCTAGTTTCGAGCACCAAGGTAATGGTTACAAAGCACAAGTCCTGAAAATGAACCGTTCTTGGAAAAATATGCACAAGGTTGAGGTCTATGAAGATGATTCACCATTTACTCCAAGTTATGAACAATAGAGACTCAGTTGAGCTAATGATACCATTCCTCGTGCGGACCAAGAAAATGTTCGACCTATGGAAGAACATATGAGGAATGCTCCCTCTGGCCTAGAAAAAGCTGAAGGGCCCGAGGAAACAAGTGTGAGCTTTGGAAAAATGTGTCTTCGACCTTGAAGCTGTAAACTATTTAGAAACAATCGACATGGAATAATACAAGAATCGAGAGAAGGAAATCCTAAGAAAGAAGAAGATACTAGAAGATGACCATGAGGACTTGAGGAAGGATTGGCTGGAATTGAAGCAAAATTTGCAAAGGAATGGTTTTGGCACCACTGCCAAAGAACTGGCAATTAAACTCATGAAAGCAAGGAAAAAGGATGATAGCTACACTCGGAAGCACAAAGCTAGCCAAAAATAGGTTGAGAAGAAGACAAAAGAATTAGAAACTGTCACACAAAAGTTAACTCTTAGCTAAGATTATAATCAAGATTTGGTGGCTCAATTGGCACGGTTGGAGCTAGCTCAGCAAACCAGTCAGAGTCTAGTCAAGCAAAAGGTAGGAGAAATGAAAGCAATTGCTCGAGAACTAACAGCTCAGAATGAGGAACTTGAAGCTCAAATGATGTAGTTAGAAGGACTTTTGTAGGGGTACTACAATTAAGATAATGTTGCTCTAAATCTTGTTCGAGATGGGTTACTAAATACAAGGGTAACCAAGTTGGAAGCCACTCTACGAGATTGTAGGGAAAGACTCGCCTCTTTTGAAGGATCCCTACAAGGGGATAATCATCGGATAGTCTTTAGACTCTAACAGGCTGGTCAATTCATCAGGGACCAACATGGGGCTATGATGGATGTGTGGTGCAAGAGTAAGGAGTGGCTCAGTATATCCAAGGCTTGACAGGGGAAGCAGTCAAGTTGTTTGCACATATTAGTCTAGGAACAGATTTGGGATCCCAAATCCGCACCCTACTTTGTGAAGTTGAAGCCTTAGGAATAGAAGCTAGCTGATATCTGTAGCTTGTTATGTTAACTTTTTTGTAATCAGACCTATTCTTTGAATAAAAGTCTTTCTAAGGACTATTAAAGAATCAACGCCTTCATTGCATTCATTTTGACATATTATTTAACTACTTTTAATATTTCATATACATTATGCATTGCATTTAATTTTTAAAACAATAAAATTAATTATGGAAACGTCATGGTAGACATTTTAAATTGCAACCATTCCGTACCAATATGGTACCCGTCTGCAAGTAAAAATAATGGAGGATAGGGTGGCTAATTTAGAACAGGGTCAGAACGACCTCAAGACTCGTTTTGGTCAAGCCGAATAAAGCATCATTGATTAGATTGCTCAATCGAAGCTACAATTATGGCTCAAATGGTTGTGCTGCTTGAAAAGGGTTAGCAAAGAAAAAGTTTCTGATAGTGTTGTGGAAGAGCCAGAGGGGACCGCATCTCACGTCAGGGTTCAACCAGAGGCGTCTAAGAGAAGAATGTACATCAACACAGCTGGGTTATCTACAAGCCACCAAGCGAGGGCACATACAAGTCAACTCATTGATGTTAAGGTAAGCTACGAGGATAAAGTGTTAGACCTGAATGTGATAGAAAAGATTAAAACTGAAGTGGAGAAAAAATATAAAGAAAAGTTTTAATTTTTTGAGGAAAAGTTAAAGTTTGTGCAAAGGGCGGGCGAACAGGAGAATGGGGCCGATGACTTGAGCCTCGTGGCAGATCTGATCCTCCATCCAAAATAAAAGGTGCCATACTTTGATAAATATGATGGGACCACTTGACCCTTCGCCCATATAACTATGTACTAAAAAAAGATTGCGGCCTTTATAAAGGGTGAGAAGCTACTGATTCATTGCTTCCAAGATATCTTAACTGAGTCAGCTATTTGGTGGTATACCCAGCTTAGTCAGGCTAATATCAAGTCATGGAAGGATCTTTTGAAAGCCTTCATTGAATAGTACAAACATGTGTCAAACATGACCCCAAACCGAATCATGCTAGAGGGAATGGAGCAGAGGATAAATGAAAGTTTACGCCAGTATGCCCAAAGGTGGCGTGATGTTGCTAGCCAGATTCAATCACCCATTCCTGAACATGAGATTACACATATGTTCGTGAACACCTTAAAAGGGGCATTGTTTGGCCGTTTGATAAATAAAGCCACTCAGACTTTTGCCGATCTGGTGATAATGGGTGAATCAATTGAAGTGGCAATAAAGAGTAGAAGGATCAACAATGGAGAGAACTACCGAAGAATTTACAAAAAGAAGGATAGAGAGGTGAATAATACGAGCACCAATTGTGTCCCGAAAAACATTACCATTTCACAACCACAAGCCTCGATTGGAAATGTACAAAGCTCGAGTAAGAAAGAGGACAAAGCTCCTAAGAAGAAAAGGGAGAAGTTTTACTCTCAGTCATATAAGGTTGATTTGGTCTGACTATATCATGTTACTCCGTATAACCCCCTTTCCATTCATGGTATGATGAAAAGGCACATTATGACTATCACACTGGTGTCCTCGGTCATTCGATAGAGAACTACGTTGCCTTTAAGAAGTTTGTCCAAAACTTGATAAACACTGGGTTTTAAAATTTGATGAACCAAATGTGGCTGCTAATTCGTTACCAAACCACATAGGGTCGTAGCGTGAACGCCATTGAAGATAGAAGTGGTAGAAGAGCCAAAGAAAGTGTCTAAAGTTAAATCCCCTCTGAAGTGGGTGTTTCAACAGTTGTGCATAGCACGTCTAATAGAGAAATGTATAGAAATAGTACGAGAAGCATGTGGAACTTACTGCGAGTTTCATCAAGAAAGAGAGCATGAGATCCAACATTGTAAAGAGTTTAAACAGCTGATCCAGGGAATGATGGACAACAAAGAAATTGAATTTTTCGAGAAAGTTGAAGGAGGGAAAGAACTGGGTGTGTCTACGTCAGATAAACCCAAATAAAGGGTGGACAGGCCATTCATCATCTTGTTTAGGATGAAAGAAGACGGTTCATCCCAAAGGGAAAGTTCGAAGGTGTCCCCTAAGCTTGTCATCTCAACCCCAGCTCCTTTTCACTTCAAAGACACATTGAAGGTTCCTTGGCTTTATACTACCAATGTCTTTAAGCCGGAAGGATCAGAACCGCAAAAGAGATGAGAATTCGCTTGAAGGTGCGAAATCTATACAAGAAGAGGAACTAATGGAGTCAAAAACTGAAGCTGTGAATGAAGTAGGACACTTCAAAGACACATGGAAGGTTCATTGGCTTTACACTAGAAGTGGCAGATGTTATCCGTCGGAAGCCTCGGAGACAATAGATGCGGCAAAAGACAAAGGGAAGGATGTGATGACTGGGCCTAATAAGATATTTGGAGAGGAGTCCTATAAAAATTAATGAGCCCGTGACTGAAGCACAAGTGCAAGAATTTTTGAGATTTTTAAGGCATAGTGAGTATAATGTCATCGAGCATCTTTGTAAACAACAAGCGAGGATTACGGTACTTGAGTTGCTACTGAGCTCAGAAAAGCATCGTAATGTATTGCTGAAAGTGTTGAATCAAATGTTTGTTCTAGAGGACATCTCTGTGACCAAGTTGGACCAAATAGTGGGGCATATTGTTGTAGATAACTATATCACATTCAGTGGTGATGAAATCCCAAAATAAGGTATGACATCACTACCCATTGTAAAGGGTACGTCTTACCTGGGGTGCTCATTGACAATGGGTCTGCACTGAATGTATTGCCGATGGCAACTCTGCAAAGGTTACTCGTAGATAGTTCCCACTTGAAGCCATGTTAGAATTCTGTGAGAGCCTTTGATGGAACTCAAAGAGAGGTGATGGAGAAGATCGAGATACCTTTGTTGATTAGACTGGTAGAATATACCATTGAATTTGTGGTGATGGATATTAAGCTGACTTATAACTGCTTACTAGGAAAACCCTGGGTTCATTCTATCGGAGCTATTCCTTCATCGTTGCATCCGAAACTGAAGTTTATAATCGAAGGAAAATTGGTGAGTGTTGGAGTAGAGCAAGACATTATTGCTTTGGTAGCATCCGATGCTCCCTATAGTCTACCTGATGAAGACGCTATAGAATGTTCCTTTCGAGGTCTAAAATTTGTGAACGTGACCTTTGTCATAGAAGGAAGTAAGATCCCATGCCCTAAGTTATCCAATTGTACCAAGATGACTATCTGGGAGACCTTAGGGAGGGGAGCTAAAATTGGAAAAAGTTTTGGGAAAAAATTGTAAGGGAAACTACGGGCAAAAAATGTTACCGTCATGAAAGACCGATCATAAGCCTAGCTTACTACAAAGGAAAGAGAAGTACAGAAAAAGGGAATAATGAAGGAGAGCTAGGTTTAAGGGAGAAGATGTCTCGTGGAAGCCGATGACTTTTCCTCACCTGAGAGACACCTTTGTGTTCGGTGTGATTGTCAATACCGAGCGAAAGGTACATGAAGCAAACCAAGTGAACGACAAGCTTAACAATGAGGATATGTTCAGTGAATCACTTGAAGGGATGCTTGTTAATATGATATCCGAAGATGAGAGTGACAACATATTTCTGACCGATAGCCGCCCTTGCTTTCCAGGGGAAATGCTCAATAATTGGAGCCATATTGACCTGCCTATAGTCTTTAGGACAAAATCAGAGTAATGCTCCGAACCAACCCTATTGCTTTCGCCCGCAAGCATTATGGATCTTTTGTAAAGGGTTGCTATGTTAATCTACTTGAAATAGAATGAAAACGATACTTTCCATGCTTTCTCAAATGGAAAACATTTCATTTACTACACACATTATTTATTTATTATTCTTTATTTATTTATTTCATACGAACATTCTTCTTTTCTGAATATTTTTTCTTTTAATTTTTTGTAGGGTCCCTACTATTAACTATATGAATGATTTTGAATTCGATCCTGAGATAGAATTTGAGCAACCTTTCTGTTTAGAAGAAATCAATGAGGGGGAAGATGATATAAAATACGAAGTCCTAGAGGAACTGCTAAGATTGATGGCAAGTGAGGAAAAACAAATCCTACCTCACCAAGAGAAAGTAGACACTCTTAATTTGGGGACTGATGAAGATAAAAAGGAAGTGAAGATTGGCACCACCCTCTCCTCAAAGATTATACATGATTTGATAAATTTGCTTCAAGATTTCAAGGACGTATTTCCTTGGACTTACCAAGACATGCCAAGGTTGAATACAAACATTGTGGTACATAGGTTGCCAATGAGGCCTGAGTGTCAGCCGGTACAATAGAAGCTCAGGAGAATGTGGATTGATATGCTATTGAAGATTATTGAAGAAGTGAGGAAACAATTTGATGCCGATTTTCTGAAGGTTTCCAAATACCCATAATGGGTCACAAACATAGTCCCAGTACGAAAGAAGGACAAGAAGGTTCGCATGTGTGTAGTTTATAGAGATATCAATAGAGCGAGCCCAAAGGATAATTTTCCTTTACCTCATATTGACACTTTGGTTGACAATATGACGGGCATTCATGGTTCTCTTTCATGGATGGTTTTTAGGGTTACAATCAAATATAGATGCACTTAGAAGATATGGAGAAGACTATATTTGTGACCGAGTGGAGCATGTTTTGTTACAAATTGATGCCCTTCAACTTAAAAATGTTAGGGCAACCTATCAAAGGGCCATGGCGACTCTCTTTCACGATATGATGCACAAGGAGGTTGAGGTGTATGTGGATGATATGATTGCTAAGTCTCTAACAAAGAAAGAGCATATTTAGAACATGAGAAAGTTGTTCCAAAGATTGAGAAAGTATCAACTGAAGCTCAACCTTGCTAAATGCACATTCGTAGTCACGTCTGGAAAGCTCTTAGGATTCGTGGTTAGTACAAAGGGAATCAATTGACCCTAACAATGTGAAAGCTATTCAAGATCTTTTTCCACCTCGAACACAAAAAGAAGTTCGAGGTTTCTTGGGGAGACTCAATTAAATAACTCGGTTCCTTTCCCAATTGATCGACAAGTGCGATCTTATCTTTAGATTACTTCGGAAGAACAACCCAGGAGTATGAGATGAAGAGTGCCAGGAAACTCTGGAAAATATCAACAAGTACCTAATAAATGCTCCAATTTTAGTGGCACCAGTGCCGGATAGGCCGTTGATCTTATGCCTAACCATTCACGAGAATTCGATGGGTTGTGTATTGGGGCAAAACGATGAAATCGGGAAGAAAGAAAGAGCCGTCTACTATTTGAGCAAGAAGTTCTCTGATTGCGAATCAAGGTATCCGATGATTCAGAAATTGTGTTGTGCTCTAGTTTGGACTACCAAAAGGCTCAGGCAGTACATGTTATATCACACCACCTGGTTGATATCCAAGTTAGACCCTTTTAAATTCTCAATGGAAGCACCATTGCTAATCGGAAAGATGGCCCGTTGGCAAATGCTTTTGTCCAAATTTGAAATTGTATATGTGAGCCAGAAAGTAGTAAAAGGAAGCGCCATAGCAGATGTTTTTAGCAAGGCGTGCCTCAAATGATTATGAATCCTTGAACTTTAATTTCCCAGACTTCATTTGATGTGCATCACTGTTGAAGAAATGATTGTTCCAGAGGAGAAGTCATGGAAGCTTTATTTCGATTGAGCATCCAATGCCCTAGGTCATGGAATAAGAGTAGTGTTAATTTCTCCAAATAATGTCTACCACCTTTTCACGGGTATATTAGAATTATTTTGTACAAACAACATAGTTGAATATGAAGCATGTGTTATGGGATTGTCTGCGGCTATTGAGAGAAAGATTAAGGTGCTTCAAGCCTTTGGGGATTCGTCCTTTGTAATCTACCAACTTTGAGGAGAATGGGAAACAAGAGACCCAAAGTTAATTAAGTATTATGATTTAATCCATGAGCTAATTAAAGAGTTCGAGAAGGCCAATTTCACCTTTCCTCCAAGAGAGGACAACTAGATGACATATATATCAAGTTCAAGGCAAGTATATCAAGTTCACTGTTGCAGCTTGGAAGAGGAAATGGATGGAAACCCGTGGTACTATGCTATTTTTCAATATATCAAGTTCCAAGCCTACCCTAAAGAAGCAAACGAGAATGGTAAGAGGACTATTAGAAGAATGGTAGGTGGTTATCTCTAGATGGTGAGATCTTATACAAAAGAGGCAGAGACCAAGTACTGTTAAGGTGTGTTGATGCTCGAGAGGCCAAAAATTTTCTTGTAGAGGTACATGATGGGTTGTGTGGGACACATGCCAATGGCCTGGAAAATTATGAGATATGGCTATTTCTGGTCGACCATAGAAGGGGATTGTATCGACTACACCAAGAAATGCAACAAATGTTAGATTTACACTAACAAGATCCATTCTCCATCGCTACATTTGCACACCATGAATTCGCCCTGGTCTTCCGCAGTCTGGGGCATGGATGTTATCGGATAGATTCACCCAAAGGCTTCCAATGGGCATTTTTTCATTCTAGTTATCATTGACTACTTTACTAAGTGGGTAGAGGCAGCCTCCTATGCCAGCATCATAAGGGTGACAGTTTGCAAATTCTTGAAGAAAGAGTTCATTTACTAGTATGGATTACCAGAAAGGATTATTACCGACAATACTTTCAATTTAAACAATACAATGACAACTAAGGTGTGTGAACAATTTAAAATAGTGCATCATAACTCCACCACCTATCGTCCTAAGATGAATGGGGCAGTAGAAGCAGCAAACAAGAACATCAAAAAGATCATATCTAAAACAACAAAAACCTTTAAGGATTGCCATGAGAAACTACCGTTTGCACTGTTCACCTACCGAACGTTTGTACGTACATCGATAAGGGCAATGCCATACTCTTTGGTCTATGGCACATAGGCAGTACTACCTATCAAAGTAGAGATCCCATCACTTTTAATTTTGAATGAAGTGAAGTTGGACGAAGCTTAATGGATACAAGCCAGGTTTGATTAGTTGAACCTTATTGAGGAAAAAAGGTTGAAAGCTATCTGCCATGGTCAAATGTATCAAAAGAGGATGATTCGGGCTTATGACAAGAAGGTTTGCCCAAGAGAATTTCGAGAGGGGGATCTAGTGCTTAAAAATATCTTGTCAAATCATAGAGATTCCCAAGGAAAATAGTGCCTAATTGGGAGGGGTTGTATGTCGTCAAGAAGGCTTTTTTCGGAGGAGCACGGATCTTAACAAAAATGGATGAGAATGAGTTGAGAAATCCAATAAACTCTGACTTGGTTAAAAAACACTACGCTTGAAGAAACAAAAGAAAAAAGAGAAAAAAAAGAAGAAGAAGAAAAAAAGAAAAAATAAAAAGGGTGGGTTCTAGGTGAAAACTCGAAAAGGGCATCTTGAAACCAATAGAGGATTTGAGTTGAAAACCCGTGAAGGGCAGCTCAAGTGAATCTTGAGAGTAGGCATCCGACCAACCTACCCTCTCAAAATTAGACATCTCAGTAAAGAGCTTTAAGAAAAAATTCTACCTTAGTCGATAGGTTCATGCATCATTCATACGGTGGATGTTTAGGACATTGTATAGCCTTTTATTTATTCTCTTTTCATGTTTGCCATGACCGTTCAAATCATTTCAAAATATATCAATCTTAATGAAGTACTATTTTGTGCCTTCTCTTATCATTTCTATAAGCATCTTGCAAGCAGGTTAACAAAAATTCATGATAAGAAAAAGATTTATTGGCATTACTGTGTTCTAGCCTTTAAAATGCATGTGATTCAAAGACCAGTTTAACCTCGATATTCAAGTTTTCTTTGATATACCAAAAAATACCCAAAACACTGAGATATGAGATTGTGCCGAGATCGGACGACAAATGTCATTGACATCGAAGCTCAGGCTTGTTAGAGAAAAGCAAGAGAATCGTGAAATAAAAGAACCACAAGGCAAAAACCTAAAAGGGTGCCTAAAAAAGTAAAAACCCAAAAGGGTACTTTGAGGAGCTGATCTAAAGTGAAAACCTAAAAAGGCGCTTTAGAGAAAATTTCAGAAGCCTGAAAGGAAGGAGTTAAAGTAGTTGAACCCGAATGTGAGATGAGGTACCATCGCTACAAAGAGCCAGGAAAGTGAGGAAGGAAGTAGAAGGTTAAGTTTGGTCGATCAGAAAAGTGAAAACAGCTAAGCAATCTGGAAATACCACTATCCATACATCATATGTAGTTAGACATCCCTAATATAGAAGCACACTAACTCATACCATCAAAACAACTTGTCTATTTTCTTGTGAGGTATTGAAGAAATTAGCAAAAGACATGATCTTTCACTCCGCATCCGAAGAAGTAGATCTCAAGCAATGAACATTTTTTCATGTAGGAAATCTGGAAATACCACTATCCATGCATCATATGTAGTTAGACATCCCTAAGTTAGAAGCAGGCTAACTCATACCATCAAAACAACTTGTCTATTTTCTTGTGAGGTATTGAAGAAATTAGCAAAAGACATGATCTTTCACTCCACATCCGAAGAAGCAGATCTCAAGCAATGAACATTTTTTCATGTAGGAAATCGGGGCTCTGTCTCAACATTTTCCAAGCTATAGCCTTTTGGGAAGCAAAAGAAAAGTTTTCTAGTACTCATGACATCAGAAAAAAAGGGTGCCATTTTAGGGTGAAAAATGCTATATAGGAAGAATTGTAACTCTAGGTTTACGAAGCCAAAGGTTCTATATAGGAAGAACCTGAAGCTCCGGGATTTTAGAGCGAAAAGTTCTATATAGGAAGAACTTGTAGCTCCAAGACTTCAAGGCGAAGAGTTCTATATAGGAGAACCTTGTAGCTTTAGGATTTTCAGGTGAAAACTTCTATGTAGGAAGAACTTGTAGCTCGAAGAATCTGACCAAAAAGTGAAAGGTTTTATATAGGAAGAACCTGTAGCTCCTAGACTTGAAGGTAAAAAAGTTCTATATTGGAAGAACTTGCAGCCTAAAGAGTTTGCCGAGGACAAGCTAAAGGTTTTATATAGGAAGAATTTGCAGCTCCAGGGCTTCAGACGGAAGAAGAGTGCACCAGCTTCATATATGAGGGACTCGTGGCCCCGAATCTCTAAACAAGAAAGTGAGATAAAATTAGTGCTTATAATCTTTGCTCTATTCTCGTTTCACCAAAATGAGCTAAGAGAGGCAATTGTAAACACTAATTTTATCCGGATCTATTGAGCCGAGTTTTATTTACCATTATTATTATTATTATTATTATTATGGGATGATGATAAATAATCAATCCAGATATAATAATAAACCCATTTAATTAAATACGTCCAAGTCCATTAATATACAAATAGCCCGTTGGGCACAAAACAATTTAAACCTAAAAACCCTAAAAACTAATATGATAAACCATTTGTTTATCCTTTGCACAGCCGCCTTGTGACTGCCCAGCGGTCCAGATGAAGCCACGAGCTCCTCTAGTTGGCACGAGTGAAGATCACACCCCATCCCATCGTCTCCCACGTGAGCGTGCAAGACACGCCCTGACCCCTTGCTCCGGAGAATGTACTGCCACCGTACGACCACTAGATCTCTCCCAACCCCCATTATCCGCAAAAACAAAAAAAAAACAAAAGGATATCAGAACCCCAAATCATCTACAGTCTTGGCATTAAAAGTTTACTTAATCTTGCAAACAAAAAATCAGATATATATGATGTAAACATATCATTTGTAATCAGTTCGAGATAATCAAATAAAAAAACAAGGAATTTAAGAAGGTATTCTCCCTTCTTCTTTTTTCTCTCTCTTTGCATGCAAACAAAAACAACATAATCAAAAGTTAAGATCTTTTACCTTTCGCTGTTTTGTTTTCTAGTTGTCCTAGGATACCTTCGATGATGGACAAACCCGCCATCCATTAACAAACCTCTCGACCTCCTTTGGAGCTGTGTATGGTGAGTTGGGTGGCTAGTTATAGTGGTATATTTTCATATTTAGTCCCTAACTAGGCACACATATTTAATTTTGGCACTGTTAATTTATTTTCTTTAATTTTAGTCCTTATTTTATGTATTTCTATTCAAGTATTTATTTATTCGATAAGTGTTGTTCATTTTGTTTATTCTTGGTTGCTTATTATGTCTTAATATTCACACATCATGTATATACTAAGTATATATATATATATATGTATAATCTAATATGTATTGCATAATATGGGAATATTAACATATCTTATATATGTATAATATATAATATGTGCACATATATGTGATACTTAGTTCATGTTAATTATGTTAAATGAAAAAATGTTGTTAATTACATTAGGACTTTAATATATGTACGTAAATGTTGTATAACATAGCTTATATTATTAACCTATATTTTTTAGTTATTATTGAAACCTAACCCTTCTTTATATTGTACATATGTGGTTATCTTCATTTAGTTCATGTTACCATCAATATGTTCATTCATGCATAATTAATTGCCATGTTTAATTTATCATTTTATTTTATTTAGTACTCGAGATCCCGATATTCTAGTGGGAGTATCGTCCCGAGTATTCGGGCGTCATCTCCTTTGGTATCGTGGGTTGCGGGCTAGGTTGTTCGATTTGTATGACCATGCATTCATGCATCTTAGGGATTATTAATTAAGTTAGGTTGAATTTTAAGTTTTCTTAATAAATACAATACAATACAAACCCTTAGGTATCGATGTTCGGGCGAGGTGGGGGTGTGAAATCTGCCCCACCCGTAATTGACTCCCGAACCTTTCAAATCTCTGATTTTATTTTCCGGTGTTCGGTCTATCTTACCCAAGTGACCGGTAGAGACTCCTGATTTTATTTCAAGACGCACTTTTTTAAGAAATCCCTCTAAATTATTTTTTTATAAAAGGTGGGATATGACGGATTTTTTAGTCGGTACACGAAGATGGTGCTTTTATCAATTGAAAATTGATAGTACAAATGTAGAAACTACCGAGCTCCATCAAAAATCATTTATGAATATGATTGATCACAAAATTGAATAACTAGTTCCTGTAACCAAATGCTTATCACAAATTAAAATTGACCTTGAAAAAAGAGGTATCTCATTACCACCATGGAGAAAGACGCATAAGAAAGTCCAATCGCACTGCAAACATTACTCTCCCCAAATGGGACTCCATCCTCATTACAAACTACATGAACAACTACAAGGAGAAATTGTCCCATGTTCCCTAATTCAACAAGAATAAATTATTTTAAATTAAAAAACTAGGGGGTGAATGGCGCCATCCGACATAACTAAAGACCTCAATAATGGTGTGAATGAATTCCACCTCAAAATAGCAGAGGATCGAGGCCGCAAATAGTAGTGTAATGGAAGATATCGCGATATCAGTCAGCTATTTCTGCAAAACAGCGATCAAAGTACATAAAAGAAAAAAAAAGATCTCCACAACAAGGTAAACACAGAGAGAGAGAGAGCAACAAGAAGTATGATCCAAAATAGAAAACTGTGTATTGCAGAGTGATGCAAAGGCAGAGAGATTACAAATCAAAACATCATGATTAGAGTGTAAATCAAACTTCAAGTTAAATTTAGGGTTTTAGAAATTACCCTGATGAGAAATACGAGTCTTGTTTGGCGGCGGTGATGTATGAAGAAACTACTGTGAGTAGATCAAAAAAACTTTAAATGAAATTCCAAAAAATATATTTTTAATTTAGATAAAACATTGAATATTGGATAAACTGTGAATTTAGTCACGAGACTACATTCAATGCTTTGCTTTAGTCATTAAAGTTGTCAAACAATTACACTTTGGTCACTCAACTCGACTGTTACATATCGTTTTAGGAATGGCCTAGCACATTAACTAAATGGCTAATACTAAATTTAGGCCCTCAATTGTAATTAAAATTTTATTTTAGTACTTTTTCAATATTTAAAAAATACTTTATAAAAAATAAAATTCTTAGAAAAACTTTTAAAATTCATAACTTATTTAGAAAATATAATTTTTTTTAAAATTATAATTATATGTAAAAACTAAAACCATACAATTTTTAAAATGATTTTAAATTTTCTAGAAACCTAAATGACAATAACATCAATCATCATAATTCAATCCAAATATATAATATCAAACCCAAAACCACATTATATTAACAGATTCATATTATATTTTAAAATAAACAACAAGCTAATTTAAGACTTATTACAGATACCACATGGTAGATAACCTAAAAATGTTAAGACTTATTGATCGAAATAGTAAAAAGGCTTAATTGATGTAATTTTATAATTAAATGACTTAGTAGGTTTAATTTCTCAATACAATAGCTTAATTGTAAGGCAAAAAAGGTCTGAGGTTGAATTTCTTTAAGTTTAGGGGTTTTTTATCCATTAAACCAAATATGTATTAACCAAAAAAGTCTTAAATATAAATACATATAAAATATTTATAGAACACATTCAACATGTAAATTAAAAATTTCCCACCGTTTTTATGTTAATTTTTTTGTGTCAAACATTAAGTGACATGTTGACATGATGTATTTTAAAATCGTTATATAAAAGACAATAGATATAATAATAAGTAAAAGATATCTATGTTTTCATCACGTTTTTTTAGTGGCACGAAAAAATGTCACCTTTTATATTTTATAAATATGACGAATTAAATTAAAACAAAATTTTTTTATAGATGACAAATTTGTAACCTCGTTGATTAAAATCAAATAATAATAATAATAATAATAATAATATATCAACACTAATACTTTCATTTCATTAGAGTCGATTTTACAACGTTACTATTTTGACTAAACATCGTTGAAAGGTTTCTCACCAATTTTTTGAAGGTAAATTTTTGCTCCAAACATATGGTGACGAAAAATGATGGCATCTTTTAAAATTGTCTTAAAAAGATATACTATTAATTACAAAATGTGACGAAAATAAAAAACCGCCACGTTTATAGTATATTTTATGACGTCATACACAACATCATATAGAATTTGTCATAAATTGAAAATTTTGTTGTAGTGAATCCGTTTGGCATGAAACTTGAACCATAACCCAACTAAATCACATAGCACTGTATGATGCATCTAGAACACGAAAAAGATTTAAAAATACTCGTATTCTGTATGTTTAGATCGGGTTCACTCTAGTGAATCAATGTGACATCCGTCACTCGGGTCCAATTCTCCCAGACCAGGTGGTAGGTGTTACATTGGATATTTCTTGAATGCTTTTGGATAGTTGTCTTGTTGTGGAAGAAGCATGGGAGACTTGGTTTTATACCCTCTCATTGTGATGTGAGCACATCAACACCATCTGATCCGGAGGTCATGCCAACAGGACCTATTACTCGATCTAAGGCTAAGTTATTCAGGGAAGTTCTTTCACTTAAATGCATGAAAGCTTCCAACTTATTTCTCAATGTTTCAGCCTTAGATAATAAGTTCTTCAATGTGCTACATGCTGATATGTGACATCTTAAGTACTTATACTTAGTATATATTTATAAACATATTATTTACAAAGTTAAGTGTGTTTATATTATGTTTTTCCAGTATTTATATGTTTTTATTTTGTTTTTGCAGCAGCACAATAAAACGTGGCAGCTAAGGACTTTCCAACAAGCTCGATTGAAGCTCATCAATACGTGTGTAGCTTAACTCAGCTCCAAATAGCCCACAAGCATGTTTCTCAACTCGTTTCAGCTCTAACACTCCAAATTAGCACAACTAGCTCACCTTCAGCTCCAGTAGCTTAACTCCAGCTAATGAGTCTAAGGGTATCTCAAACATAGAGGGACATGTACCTACACTTAAAAGAGTGTCCTACAGCAAGGTGCATAAAGCTAAAGGCTCCAACAAAACTCCAGCAACTCCCCAAGCATGGCGTCCACACATGGCAGCCTTGACACATGTGTGTGGCAGATTTGAACTCCCTCTCAAAGCAATGGGCGAAATTTTGATGGATAAGGCCAAGAAGTTTGATTTTTGAATTCAAATAATTGCCATGTGCATTTTGTTTGAAATTAAAGTGTTCCCTCTTCATTTAGGCGCCACTTTTTTAATGCTGATCAGTTTGTTTAATTCAAATGCAGCCATCAGATCACTTGGGAATTTAACTCACTATTTATCCACCATTAGATGCCTATTAGGAAGTTTATTTTTGAATTTTAAACAATCTGATTTCCCTATTGTACTTAGGCTTATAAATAGCCTTTAAACTTTGTATTATCGAGACATCTATGACATATCATTTTACTTGTGAGAATTTCTCTCAATTTGGTTCTTCATTGAACTATTTAGACTTTTCAAGCATTGTGCTTGTGTTGTATACACCAGATACTTCAGGTTCTTGATTTGCTAATCAATGGGTCCAAGTATTTTGAGCATTAAACGTATAAGGTTCGGGTTTATACTCTTTATAGTATAGGTTCTTCATTGTTCCTTGTTCTTATTTTTATTTTAATTTCCAGCAACTTTAACCCTTATTCTTCACCATTTTCCACCATTGTTGAACCTTCAAACCTTCATATTTTCCAACACAAATTACACCATCTGTAAACCAAATTTCTAGCGACCTTTACAATACATTTTCAGCCCCTTAAACAACATGAAATCTATTATAAACATCTTCTTTTGCAGCCACACTTCTCTGCATGAACTCTTACTTCTATCCTAGATCTGACACAATCAATGGAGGTCTTCTTCAACGGGCAGCCTCATAACATATGGTATTAGAGCTTAGGTTGGATTCAAGTATGAAATCATCTTTGTGAGTGCAAAATAAAAAAAAAGAAATTCAAAATTCAAAAAAATAATAAAAATTTTGAAAATTCAAAAAAAAGAAAATTCAGTTTTGAAAAGTTTAAACAAAAAACTAGAAGAAAAGCACTCCAAGATTTGAAAAAAATGGAAGAAATTGCAACAGCAATGTGTTCTACAACATCAACCGGGATTGACAAATAATTGATTGTTCGGTGAAAGAAAGTTGTAAGCGTTTTCGTGTAGTAAGTCACCCGTTTCTTTCTAATTCTAAGCCTACCTTTACATTAATTTCCTATTGTTTACTAACCGTTGTTTTTTTAAGCCGGCACACTTGACAGGTTTGATTAAGGCTACATTAGTTCCTTAAAGAACTAATCACGACAGAAGGAGTGGAAAAAGGCATAACGAGCGTGTGAGAACAGTAGGGAAAAAAGCCATAATAATATTTTCCTGAGTGAAACACGAGCATAGAGTGGAGTGCCATATCTATTTTCCTTGGAGTGAATTGTGAGACTTTTGTGAGTGTGCAAATGAGGTTTTCTTTGTTTTTTTTACTAACAATGATAGGTACATGCGATGTACATCATGATGGAGGACAACCGAATCTTCAAATGCAAGCTATGATTCGAGAATTGCAAAAATTATTAAAGCCTGAACTCGAGGCATGGAAGATTGGACAGACTTGAAGGGTCCCAAATCAATACAAATGAAGAAAACAACGATAAAGATGAAGTGGACCAATCACCAAGGCCGAATGCCCCTAGAAACCATGGAGGGCGTGCACAACTTGATGACAATTTAAACAATATTCGAGTTGCCATACCCCCTTTTTCAAGGAAAAATAGATCCAGATGCATATCTTGCATGGGAAAGCAAAGTAGAACATGTGTTTGATTGTTACAACTATTCTGAACAAAGAAAGGTGTGATTGGAAGCAATGGAGTTCGCGGACTATGCATTAATTTTGTGGGATCAATTAATGAGTACACGAAGAAGAACATGTGAAGGGCCAATCACAACATGGCTGGAAATGAAAAGAATCATGTGGAGGTGATTTCTACCATCTCATTGTTAGTGAGACTTGTTCCAGAAGTTGCAAACTTTAAAACAAGGCAATAGGAACGTTGAAGACAATTTTAAAGAAATGGAGATGTCCATGATTCGTTCAAACATCAAGGAGGATAGAGAAGCAACCATGGCACCTTTTTTAGCCGGACTTAACCAAGAGATTGTCAATGTTGTAGAATTACAACATTATGTTGAATTGGACGAGATGGTGCATATGGCGATCAAAGTTGAATGTCAGCAAAGGAAGAAATCGTGTTCCCGAGGTAATAGTTCATTTAATAATTTTTCTAATCCTCGTTTCAATCAAAATAATTTTAGAAAGTCGGTACCTCTTCAAATTAAAGAAAAGGCAGAATCGAGCAAAACGAAGCCACCTGTTGTAGACGTTGGTAGAGGAAAGTAAGTTGTTACTCATGAACGCACGAGGGACATTCAATGTTTCAAGTGCCTTGGAAGAGGACACGTAGCAAGCCAATGTCCAAACCGGAGTATGATGTTATTGTTAGACAATGTTGATATAGAGTCTGATCATGGAGAAGATGAACCAGAACATCCGAATGAGGACGAAGAATAGGATATTTAGTTGGTAGCATATGGTGATATTCTTGTTGTCAAATAGAGTCTAAACGTCCAAATGTCACAAAATAAGCAGCAACGTGAAAACATCTTTCACACGAGATGTCATGTGAATGATAAGGTATGTATTATGGTTATTGATGGCGGAAGTTGTACTAATGTTGCAAGTACTCTTATGGTTGACAAATTAGGTTTGAAAATGACAAAGCACCCAAATCCTTACAAATTGCAGTGGCTAAACGATGAAGGTGAATTGAAGTTCACCAAGCAAGTGATGGTTCCATTTTCCATTGGAAAATATAAGGATGAGGTTCTTTGTGATGTGGTGTCCATGGATGCAAGCCATTTGTTACTCAGACAACCGTGGCAGTTCAATAAGCCAGCGATACATGACAGATACACCAATCAACATTCTTTCTCGCATGGAGGTAAAAAGATCACTTTGGCACTTTTGACACCAAGCCAAGTGAATGAAGATCAAGCTTGTCTGAAAAAGAACATAGAAGCAATGAGAGGGAAGAAAAAGATGAACGTCTTTGCAAGTGGAAAAGAAATCAAGAAACATATTTCCTCTCAGCAAACTTTGCTTATTTTGATGTATAAAGAAAATTCCTTATTGACTAACATTCCTAATGATATACCTGCTTCTATTTCGACTATTTTGCAGGAATTTGAAGATGTCTTTCCGGAGCCACCATTCTGAATAGACCAACATATCAAAGTAATCCTGAAGGAACTTCAAAAGCAAATCAGTGAGTTGATGGAGAAAGGTTAAATTCAAGAAAGCTTGAGTCCATGTGCTGTACCAATCTTATTGGTGTCTAAGAAGGACGGAACTTGGAGAATATGTATGGATTGTCGAGCAGTGAATCATATTACTATCAAGTATCGGCATCCCATTCCTTACCTCGATGACATGTTAGATGAGTTGTGTGGTGCGAGTATCTTCTATAAAGTTGACTTAAAGAGCGGATATCATCAGATTCGAATGAAGGAAAGATATGAGTGGAAGACAACATTCAAGACCAAACAAGGTTTGTATGAATGGTTGGTAATGCCTTTTGGCTTAACCAATGTACCTAGTACATTCATCAGGTTGATGAATCATGTGCTCTGACCCTACATCGGTAAGTATTGTGTTGTTTATTTTGATGATATCTTAATTTGCAACAAGGCATTGCAGGAACATGAAGAACATTTGAGAAATGTTCTTAGCACTCTGAGAAGGGAACGACTATTCGGTAGTCTTCAGAAATGTGTATTTTGTACTAACAAGCTAACCTTTTTAGGCTTTATTGTTAGTTCGCAGGGTGTGGAACTTGATCCTGAAAAGATAAGGGCAATTTAAGAATGGCCAAGGCCGACATCAGTAAGCCAAGTGAGAAGTTTCCATGGGCTTGTAAGTTTTTATTAACGGTTTGTGCCAAACTTCAGTTCCATTACCGCCCCCTTAACTGGGATTATTAAGAAGAATTCCATCTTCAATTGGGGTAAGGAACAAGAAGATGCCTGTCTTGCCATTAAGGAGTGTTTGATCAAAGCCCTTTGTTAGCTTTGCCAAAATTTTACAAGATGTCCGAGATTTAGTGAGATACTTCGGGTATTGGAATTGGAGTTGTCTTAACACAAGAAAAGTCACCTATTGCATATTTCAGTGAGAAGTTAAGTGGAGCTACATTGAATTACCCGAAATACGACAAAGAGATATATGCACTTATTCGAGCTCTTAAGACATTGCAGCACTACCTTTTGCCGAATGAGTTTGTCATCCACACTGACCATGAAGCATTGAAGCACATTACCGGTCAGCACAAGTTGAGTAGGCGACATGCCAAGTGGGTAGAATTTTTGGAATCCTTTCCTTATGTCATCCGTTACAAGAAAGACAAGGATAATGTTGTGGCAGATGCATTGTCCCGAAGGTATATACTTCTTAATTTTCTAAATTCTCATTTAATTGGGTTTTCTTTTATTAAAGACCTTTATGCAACCAACCTTGACTCTGGAGAAAAGTTTAGTTTGTGTGAAAAATGTGCAGATGAAAAGTACTACCGACATGATGGATACCTTTTCAAGGAAGGAAGAATTTGCATTCCTCGATGATCTATCCGAGAAATTCTAGTTCGAGAAGCACATGAAGGTGGACTTATGGGACACTTTAGAGTTACCAAGACCTTACATATTCTGAAGGAACACTTGTTTTGGCCGAAGATGAGAAGAGATGTTGAATGAATATGTGAGCGATGTGTCACATGCAAAAAGGCCAAGTCTAAGGTTATGCCACATGGTATGTATATGCCTTTACCTATTCCTAGTTCATCTTGGGTAGATATTTCTATGGATTTTGTTCTAGGTCTTCCGAGGACAAAGACAGGACGAGATATCATATTTGTTGTTGTTGATCAATTTTCGAAGATGGCACATTTCAATGCTTGCCACAAGACAGATGATGCAACAAATGTGGCTAATTTGTTTTTCAAAGAAGTGGTTAGACTACATGGAGTTCTGAGGACGATTGTTTCTGATCGAGATGCTAAGTTTCTAAGCCACTATTGGAGGACACTTTGGAGAAATATAGGAACAAATTTGATGTTTTCTACAACTTGCCACCCACAGACTGATGGACAAACTGAGGTTGTGAACCGAGTTTTGTCTACCTTACTGAGATCCATTATCCGCAAGAACATCAAGACTTGGGAAGAATGCTTGCCTCACGTCGAGTTTGCTTACAACCATTCTGTTCATTCAGCAACCAAGCATTCACCATTTAAAGTGGTATATGGATTTAATCTTTTAACTCCTATTGATCTTTTGCCTTTGCCTTTTGAATAGGTTTTGAATAACGACGGCAAAGCCAAGGCTAAATTTGTACAAAGACTTCATCAGCAAGTCAAGGAGAATATCGAGCGAAGAACTCAACAATATGAACAATAAGCCAATAAGGGACGCAAACGTGTTACCTTTGTCGTTGGAGATTGGGTTTGGGTTCATTTTCGAAAAGAACGATTTCCAGTACAACGGAGAACGAAGTTGTTACCACGAGGACATGGTCATTTTCAAGTGTTGGAGAAAGTGAACGACAACGCTTATAAGTTGGATGTACTTGGTGAATATAATGTAAGTGCTACTTTCAATGTTTCATATATGTCCCCGTTTGAAGATGATGCCAATTTGAGGACAAATCACTTCAAAGAAGGGGGGATGATGTGAGCACATCAACACCATCTAATCTGAAGGTCATGCCAACATGACCTATTACTCGATCTAAGGCTAAGTTATTCAGGGAAGTTCTTTCACTTAAATGCATTGAAGCTTCCAACTTATTTCTCAATGTTTCAGCCTTAGATAGTAAGTTCTTCAATGTGTTACATGTTACTATGTGACATCTTAAGTACTTATTCTTAGTATATATTTATGTTCATATTATTTACTAAGTTATTTGTGTTTATATTATGTTTTTCCAGTATTTATATGTGTTTATTTTATTTTTACATCATCACAATAAAACGTGGCAGCTAAGGACTTTCCAACAAGCTCATTTGAAGCTCATCAATACGTGTGTAGCTCAACTCAGCTCCAAACAGCCCACAAGCATGTTTTTCAGCTTGTTTTAGCTCCAACACTCCAAATCGCTCAATTCAGCTCAACTAGCCCACCTTCAACTCTAGCTGCTCAACTCCAGCTAATGAGTCCAAGGGTATCTCTAACATGGAGGGACATGTACCTACACTTAAGAAAGTGTCCTACAGCAAGGTGCTTCAAGCTAAAGGCTCCAGCAGCTCCCCAAGCATGGTGTCCACACATGGCAGCCTTGACACTTGTGTGTGCATGTGTGTGGCAGATTTGAACTCCCCCTCAAAGCAATGGGGAGAATTTTCAAGGATAAGGCCAAGAAGTTTGGGTTTTGAATTCAAATAATTGCCATGTGCATTTTGTTTGAAATTCAAGTGTTCCTTCTTCATTTAGGCGCCACTTTTTGAATGGTGATCAGATTGTTTAATTCAAATGCAGCCCTCAGATCACTTGGGAATTTAACTCCCTATTCAGCCACCATTAGATGCCTTTTAGGAAGTTTATTTTTAAATTTTAAACAATTTGATTTCCCTCTTGTACTTCGGCTTATAAATAGCCTT
The DNA here is from genome assembly GCA_019671005.1 of Hibiscus mutabilis. Lineage (NCBI taxonomy): Eukaryota > Viridiplantae > Streptophyta > Magnoliopsida > Malvales > Malvaceae > Hibiscus > Hibiscus mutabilis. The sequence continues at coordinate 57,304,273 of CM033716.1, read as the reverse complement.
TAAACTTTGTATTATCAAAACATCTATGACATATCATTTTACTTGTGAGAATTTCTCTCAATTTGGTTCTCCATTGAACTATTCAGACTTTTCAAGCATTGTGATTGTGTTGTCTACACCAGATACTTCGGGTTCTTGATTTGCTAATCAATGGGTCCAAGTCCTTCGAGCATTGAACGTATAAGGTTCGGGTTTATACTCTTTATAGTAGAGGTTCTTCATTGTTCCTTGTTCTTATTTTTATTTTAATTTCCAACAACTTTAAGCCTTCTTCTTCATCATTTTCCAGCCACCATTTCCACCATTGTTGAACCTTCAAACCTTCATATTTTCCAACACAAATTACACCATCTTTAAACCAAATTTCCAGCGACCTTTACAACACATTTCCAGCCCCTTAAACAACATGAAATATACCATAAACATCTTCTTTTGCAGCCACACTTCTATGCAGGAACTCTTACTTCTATTCTAGATCCGACACAATCAATGAAGGTTTTCTTCAACGGGCAACCTCGTAACACATTGATTTCTAATCGTTAGGGTAGTTGGGGAATTGAATATACTTGGGGAAATAGCCAAATAAAATCCAACATAAGTGCATAACTAGAATATATGCCTAAAAGCAAATATGTCTAATATGACACGTTATGCATGAAGAACTAGACAGTCGATGAAGCATATTCATCGTCATCACCATCCCATTGTGCATGTCCTCCACTCATGGTGAAAGTCGGCAAGAGTGTTCTCAACACTAGTAATCCAATTCTCGAATGTGGCCTCCATAGATGTTGTAACCCACTTGACCTGACCTAGATGCTAGACTGAACCGAGCCAGCTACATCGGGTTTTGTCGAAACAAAACCTAATTCAATTAATTAAACTTAGGTCCTTTTCTTTTTATCTTGTCTATATGTAAAATTAAATCATAAGGTGTGCATGCTAGTAGCAGGTGAAACCTTAACTAAATTGGGCATTAATTTGACATCCAAATTAGCGAGTTGCAATTTAGGGACTAAATTGCAAATCTAGAAAGTTACTTAGATTAAATTAAAATTCGAGTTACCAATCCTCAATTAATTACATTGCATGCTTGCTTTCCAAATTTTAGCTCAAAACGATAATCCAAACTCATACAATTGCATACTTAAAAACTACGGACCAAAATGGAAGAATCTCAAAACATAAACAGTCCATAACTAACAGAGCAGCTAGCCGTACTAATACGGTTCCAAGGCATATCGGTACGCAGGCTACACTAACCAAATCCAGATTGCTATGGCTAAGGGGCATACTGATACACGTTACCGATATGAGTCCACCAAAACGTATACCGATACCGATACGGAGCCCTGAGTATCGGTACACCTGGACTTGAAATGTCCAAGCTTGTTGTTTTTCTCTCAAACAGGGATTCAAACATGCTTCAACAAACCATAAACAAGTCCACCATTAATCTAAGATTAAACCATGCCAAAACATCAAAGGAACATGAACATAGCATACCAATAAATCCCAAACTCAAGTCTAGAGGCATGCATCCTAAAATCCTAGCCATCCAAAGCTCAAAACATAACTACACTGAAACCAACCATATAAAGCCTCATATAACCCCAGAACAACATTATAAACTTGCACAACAAGGAGTTTAGCCAAAAACCCTCCCAAACAACAATGAACCCCATTGCTTTTATTACTACAAGTCTAGTTCGAAACCATACTTTTGTGTTATTCAAGTCATTGGATTTTCCCTCGCTTGCTCGTTGCATCTAACCTTTAATTCTCTGCATTGATGGATAAAAAGAGCGTAAGCACACAAGGCTTAGTGAGGAGTCCTCAATAGACAACACCATCATTGCAATTTAAACCAATTTCCTACTCACACGAGTTGAACATTTTAAAACATCTTTCAAAACGTCATGCCTTTCAAACTATGCACTTTAACATTTTCCAAAACATGCATATTAAACCATATGCAACATGTATCAACAACAAAATCCCATTTCTACCCTTAATTTAAGCTTTCCCATGCACAACCACCCATATGCAAGGCTTAAAGAGTAAACTTGTATAAACCAACATTATACAACATAATCCATCAACGTGATACAATATAAATTATATTGGCTTTCAAGTGATCATGAACCAAGTTCCACTTTAAAAAAAAACATTACATCGGATACACGGATTCAACAATTGTCCTCTCAACACTTTATGCCATCTGAATCGGAACTCAAGGTATATTTACAACTGGGTACCATCACAACCCAATCATCGGCTAGACACATAATCAACTAACGAGAGTTTTCGATACCATATAACCCCATAATCGTTAGGATACTGATGGAGTATTGGTACACATAAACCCCTGATGTGAGCACATCAACACCATCTGATCTGGAGATTATGCCAACAGGACCTATTATTCGATCTAAGGCTAAGTTATTCAGGGAAGTTCTTTCATTTAAATGCATTGAAGCTTCCAACTTCTTTCTTAATGTTTCAGCCTTAGATAATAAGTTCTTCAATGTGTTACATGATGATATGTGACATATTAAGTACTTATGCTTAGTATATATTTATATGCATATTATTTACTAAGTTAAGTGTGTTTATATTATGTTTTAACGTATTTATATGTGTTTATTTTGTTTTTACAGCAACACAATAAAACATGACAGCTAAGGACTTTCCAACAAGCTCGATTGAAGCTCATCAATACGTGTGTAGCTTAACTCAGCTCCAAACAGCCCACAAGCATGTTTTTCAGCTCGTTTAAGCTCCAACACTCAAAATCAACTCAATCCAGCTCAACTCAAGCTCAACTAGCTCACCTTCAGCTCCAGTAGCTCAACAATAGCTAATGAGTACAAGGGTAGCTCAAACATGGAGGGACATGTACATACACTTAAGAGAGTGTCCTATAGCAAGGTGCATCAAGCTAAAGGCTCCAGCAAAGCTCAACAGCTCCCCAAGCATGGTGTCTACACAATGGCAGGTGTGTGGCAGATTTGAACTCCCTCTTAAAGCAAAGGGCAGAATTTTCAAGGATAAGGCTAAGAAGTTTGATTTTTGAATTCAAATAATTGCTATGAGCATTTTGTTTAAAATTCAAGTGTTCCCTCTTTATTTAGGCGCCACTTTTTTAATGCTGATCAGATTGTTTAATTCAAATGCAACCATCAGATCACTTGGGAATTTAACTCCCTATTCAGCCACCTTTAGATGCCTTTTAGGAAGTTTATTTTTGAATTTTAAACAATCTGATTCCCCTCTTGTACTTAGGCTTATAAATACCCTTTAAACTTTGTATTATCGAGACATCTATGACATATCATTTTACTTGTGAGAATTTCTCTCAATTTGGTTCTTCATTGAACTATTCAGACTTTTCAAGCATTGTGCTTGTCTTTTCTACACCAGATACTTTGGGTTCTTGATTTTCTAATCAATGGGTCCAAGTCCTTCGAGCATTGAACGTCTAAGGTTCAGGTTTAAACCAATTTCCTACTCACACGAGTTCAACATTTTAAAACAACTTTCAAAATATTATGCCTTTCAAACTATGCACTTTAACATTTTCCAAAACATGCATATTAAACCATATGCAACATGTATCATGGATCAACAACAAAATCCCACTTTCTACCCTCAATTTAAGCTTTCCCAAGCACAATAACCTATATGCAAGGCTTAAAGAGTAAACATGTATAAACCAACATTATACAACATAATCCATCAACGTGATACATTATAAATTATATTGGCTTTCAAATGATCATGAACCAAGTTCCACTTTAAAAAACATTATATCGGAACACAGATTCAACAATTGTCCTCTCAACACTTCATGCCATTTGAATCAAAACTCAAGGTACATTTACAAATGGGTACCATCACAAGCCAATCATCGCTTAGACACATAATCCACTAATGGGAGTTTTCGATACCATATAACCCCTCAACACTTAGGGTACTCGTGGTGGAGTATCGTTACACATAAACCCCTGATGTGAGCACATCAACACCATCTGATCTGGATGTTATGCCAACAGGACCTATTACTCGATCTAAGGCTAAGTTATTCAGGGAAGTTCTTTCACTTAAATGCATTGAAGCTTCCAACTTATTTCTCAATGTTTTAGCCTTAGATAATAAGTTCTTCAATGTGTTACATGCTGATATGTGACATATTAAGTACTTATACATAGTATATATTTATATGCATATTATTTACTAAGTTCAACATGTTTATATTATGTTTTCCAGTATTTATATGTGTTTATTTTGTTTTTACAGCAGCACAGTAAAACGTGGCAGCTAAGGACTTTCCAACAAGCTCGATTGAAGCTCATCAATACGTGTGTAGCTCAACTCAGCTCCAAATAGCCCACAGGCATGTTTTTCAGCTCGTTTCAGCTCCAACACTCCAAATCAGCTCAACTCAAGCTCAACTAGCTCACCTTCAGCTCCAGTAGCTCAACTTCAGCTAATGAGTCCAAGGGTAGCTCAAACATGGAGGGACATGTACCTACACTTAAGAGAGTGTCCTACATCAATGTGCATCAAGCTAAAGGCTCCAGCAATGCTCCAGCAGTTCCCCAAGCATGGCGTTTACACATGGCAGCCTTGACACATGTGTGTGCATGTGCGTGGCAAATTTGAACTCCCTTTTAGAGCAATGGGCAAAATTTTCAACGATAAGGCCAAGATGTTTGATTTTTGAATTCAAATAATTTCCATGTGCATTTTGTTTGAATACAAGTGTTCCCTCTTTATTTAGGCGCCACTTTCTTAATGATGATCAGATTGTTTAATTCAAATGCAACCATCAAATCACTTAGGAATTTAACTCCCTATTCAGCCACCATTAGAAGCGTTTTAGGAAGTTTATTTTTGAATTTTAAACAATCTTATTTCCCTCTTGTACTTAGGCTTATAAATAGCCTTTAAACTTTGTATTATCGAGACATCTATGACATATCATTTTACTTGTGAGAATTTCTTTCAATTTGGCTCTTCATTGAACTATTCAGACTTTTCAAGCATTGTGCTTGTGTTGTCTACACCAGATACTTCGGGTTCTTGATTTGCTAATCAATGGGTCCAAGTCCTTCGAGCATTGAATGTCTAAGGTTCAAGTTTATACTTTTTATAGTATAGGTTCTTCCTTGTTCCTTGTTCTTATTTTTATTTTAATTTCCAGCAACTTTAAGCCTTCTTCTTCACCATTTTCTAGCCATCATTTCCACCATTGTTGAACCTTAAAACCTTCATATTTTCCAACACAAAAGTACACCATCTTTAAACCAAATATCCATCGACCTTTACAACACATTTCCATCCCTTTAAACAACACGAAATCTACCATAAACATCTTCTTTTGCAGCCACACTTCTATGCAGGAACTCTTACTTCTATCCTAGATCCGACACAATCAATGAAGGTTGGATTCAAGGGGAAGCCTCATAACATATGGTAATCAGAGCTTAGGTTGGATTCAAGTAATATATCATCTTTGTGAGTGCAAAATAAAAAAAGGAAATTCGAAATTCAAAAAATAATAAAAAAATCCGAAAATTCAAAAAAAGAAAAATAAAAATCAGTTTTGAAAAGTTTAAACAAAAAGAAAGAAGAAAAGCACTTTAAGAATTGAAAAAGATGAAAGAAATTGCAATGGAAATGTGTTCTACAACAGCGAACATTACAACATCAACCGAGCACGAAGAAAATTTGATTGTTCGGTGAAGGGAAGTTGTAAGCGTTTCTGTGTAGTAAGTCACCCATTTTTTCCTTTTCTTTCTAATTCTAAGCCTACCTTTACATTAATTTCCTTTTGTTTACTAGCTTTTATTTTTTTAAGTCGACACACTTGAACAGGTTTGATTAAGTCTACATTAGTTCCTTAAAGAACTAATCACGAGAGAAGGAGTGGAAAAAAGGCATAACGAGCGTGTGAGAACAATAGGGGAAAAAGCCATAATAATATTTTCCCGAGTGAAAACACGAATGTAGAGTGGAGTGCCATATCTATTTTCCTTGGAGTGAATTGTGAGATTTTTGTGAGTGTGCAAGTGAGGTTTTCTTTGTCTTTGTTTTTTTCTAACAATGACACGTACAAGCGATGTACATCATGATGGAGGACAATCGAATCTTCAAATGCAAGCCATGATTCGAGAATTGCAAAAAATTGTTAAAGGTTGAACTCGAACCATTGCATGGAAGATTGGGCAGACTTGAGGGGTCCCAAACTCATACAAATGATGAAAACAATGATGAAGAAGAAGTGAACCAATCACAAAGACAGAATGCTCTGAGACAACATGGAGACCATGCACAACCTGATGACAATCTGAACAATATTCGAATTGCCATACCCTCTTTTCAAGGAAAAATAGATCGGATGCATATCTTGCATGGGAAAGAAAAGTAGAACATGTGTTCGATTGTTACAACTATTTTGAACAAAGAAAGGTGCAATTGGCAGAAATGGAGTTCGTGGACTATGCATTAATTTGGTGGGATCAATTAATGAGTACACGAAGGTGAAGGGCCAATCACAACATGGCTCGAAATGAAAAGAATCATGCGGAGGCGATTTGTATCGTCTCATTATCGCAAAGACTTGTTCCAGAAGTTGCAAACTTTAAAACAAGGCAATAGGAGCGTTGAAGACTATTTTAACGAAATGGAGATGTCCATGATTAGTGCAAACATCGAGGAGGACAAAGAAGCAACCATGGCACGTTTCTTAGCCGGACTTAACCAGTAGATTGCCAATGTTGTAGAATTGCAACATTATGTTGAATTGGACGAGATGGTGCATATGGCGATCAAAGTTGAACGTCAGCAAAGGAAGAAATCTTCTTCCTGAGGTAATAGTTCATTTAATAATTTTTCTAACCCTCGTTTCAATCAAAATAATTTCAGGAAGTCAGCACCTCTTCAAATTAAAGAAAAGGCAGAATCGAGCAAAATGAAGCCACCCATTGTAGACGTTGGTAGAGAAAAGCAAGTTGTTACTCATGAAAGCACGAGGGACATTAAGTGTTTCAAGTGCCTTGGAAGAGGACACGTAGCCAGCCAATGTCCAAACCAGAGTACGATGTTACTGTTAGACAATGGAGACATAGAGTCCGATCATGGAGAAGATGAACCGAAACATCCGAAGGAGGACGAAGAAGAGGATATTGAGTTGACAGCAGATGGTGAGATTCTTGTTGTCAAACGGAGTCTAAACGTCCAAATGTCAGAAGATGAGCAGCAACGTGAAAACATCTTTCACATGAGATGTCATGTGAATGATAAAGTATCTTTTGTGATTATTGATGAAGGAATTTGTACTAATGTCGCAAGTACTCTTATGGTTGACAGGTTAGGTTTGAAAACGACAAAGCACCCAAATCCTTACAAATTACAGTGGCTAAACGATAGAGGTGAATTGAAGGTAACCAAGCAAGTGAGGGTTCCATTTTCTATTGGAAAATACAAGGATGAGGTTCTTTATGATGTGGTGTCTATAGATGCAAGCTATTTGTTACTTGGACGACTGTGGCAGTTCGATAAGTGAGCAATACATGATAGATACTCCAATCGGTATTCTTTCTCGTATGGAGGTAAAAAGATCAGTTTGGCACCTTTGACACAAAGCCAAGTGAATGAAGATCAAGCTTGTCTGAAAAAGAACATAGAAGCAATGGAAGGGAAGAAAAAGATGAACGTCTTTGCAAGTGGAAAAGAAATCAGGAAACATCTTTCCTCTCAGCAAACTTTGCTTATTTTGATGTATAAAGAAAATTGCTTATTGACTAACATTCCTGATGATTTACCTGCTTCTATTTTGACTCTTTTGCAGGAATTTGAAGATGTCTTTCCGGAGGAAACGCCTAGTGGATTACCCCCGATTCATGGCGTTGAACATAAGATTGACTTTATTCAAGGAGCCAACATTCTGAATAGACCAGCATATCGAAGTAATCTTGAGGAAATGGAAAAACTTCAAAAGGAAATCAGTGAGTTGATAGAGAAAGGTTATATTCGAGAAAGCTTGAGTCAATGTGTTGTACCAGTCTTGTTGGTGCGTAAGAAGGACGAAACTTGGAGAATGTGTGTGGATTGTCGAGCAGTGAATCAGATTACTATCAAGTATTGGCATCCCATTCCTCACCTCGATGACATGTTAGATGAGTTGTATGGTGCGAGTATCTTCTCTAAAGTTGACGTAAAGATCAGATATCATCAGATTCAAATGAAGGAAGAAGACGAGTGGCAGACAACATTCAAGACCAAACAAGGTTTGTACGATTGGTTGGTAATGCCTTTTGGCTTAACCAATGCACCTAGTACATTCATGAGGTTGATGAATCATGTGCTCTGACACTACATCGGTAATTATTGTGTTGTTTATTTTGATGATATCTTAATTTACAACAAGACATTGTAGGAACATGAAGAACATTTGAGAAATGTTCTTAGCACTCTGAGAAGGGAACGACTATTCAGTAATCTTCAGAAATGTTTATTTGTACTAACAAGCTAACCTTTTTAGGCTTTATTGTTAGTTCGCAGGGTGTGGAAGTTGATCCTGAAAAGATAAGGGCAATTCAAGAATGGCCAAGGCCGACATCAGTAAGCCAAGTAAGAAGTTTCCATGGGCTTGCGAGTTTTATCGACGGCTTGTGGAAACTTCAGTTCCATTACCGCCTCCTTAACCGAGATTATTAAGAAGAATTCCATCTTCAATTGGGGTAAGGAACAAGAAGATGCCTTTCTAGACATTAAGAAGTGTTTGATCAAAGCACCGATGTTAGCTTTGCCAAACTTTGACAAGATGTTCGAGATTGAGTGTGATGCTTCGGGTATTGGAATTGGAGCTGTCTTAACATAAGAAAAGCGACATGTTGCATATTTCAATGAGAAGTTAAGTAGAGCTACATTGAATTACCCGACATATGACAAAGAGATGTATGCACTTATTCGAGCTCTTAAGACATGGTAGCACTACCTTTTTCTGAAAGAGTTTGTCATCCACACTGACCATGAAGCATTGAAGCACATTACCGGTCAGCACAAGTTGAATGACATGCCAAATGGGTAGAATTTCTAGAATCCTTTGTTTATGTCATCCGTTACAAGAAATGCAAGGATAATGGTGTGGCAGATGCTTTGTCTCGAAGGTATGTACTTCTTAATTTTCTAAATTCTCATTTAATTGGGTTTTCTTTTATTAAAGACCTTTATGCAAATGACCTTTAATTTCGAGAAAAGTTTAGTTTGTATGAAAAAGGTATAGATGAAAAGTACTACCGACATGATGGATACCTTCTCAAGGAATGACGAATTTGTATTCCTCGATGATCTATCCGAGAAATTCTAGTTCGAGAAGCACATGAAGGTGGACTTATGGGACACTTTGGAGTTATCAAGACCTTACATATTCTGAAGGAACACTTGTTTTGGCCGAAGATGAGAAAAGACGGGTTACATGCAAGAAAGCTAAGTCTGAGGTTATGCCACATGGTATGTATATGGGTTTACCTATTCCTAGTTCACATTAGGTAGATATTTCTATGGATTTTGTGGTAGGTCTTCCGAGGACAAAGACAGGACGAGATAGCATATTTTTTGTTGTTGATCGATTTTTGAAGATGGCACATTTCATTGCTTGCCACAAGACAGATGATGCAGCAAATGTGGCTAATTTGTTTTTTCAAAGAAGTGGTTAGACTACATGGAGTTCCGAGGACGGTTGTTTCTGATCTAGATATTAAGTTTCTAAGCCACTTTTGGAGGACACTTTGGATCAAGATAGGAAAAAGTTGATGATTTTTACAACTTGCCACCCATAGAATGATGGACAAACCGAGATTGTGAACTGAGTTTTGTCTACCTTACTTAGATCCATTATCCACAAGAACATCAAGACTTGGGAAAAATGGTTGCCTCACGTCGAGTTTGCTTACAACTATTCTGTTCATTCAACAACCAAGCATTCACCATTTGAAGTGTATATGGATTTAATCCTTTAACTCCTATTGATCTTTTGCATTTGCCTTTTGAACAGGTTGTGAAAAAGATGGCAAAGCTAAGGCTGAATTTGTACAAAGACTTCATCAGCAAGTCAAGGAGAATATCGAGCGAAGAACTCAGCAATATGAACATCAAGCCAATAAGGGACACAAACATGTTACCTTTGACGTTGGAGATTGGGTTTGGGTTCATTTTCGAAAAGAACAATTTCCAGCACAACAAAGATTGAGGTTGTTACCACGAGGAGATGGACCTTTTCAAGTGTTGGAGAAAGTGAATGACAACGCTTATAAGTTGGATTTACCGGGTGAGTATAATGTAAGTGCTACTTACAATGTTTTAGATCTGTCCCCGTTTGAAGATGATGCCGATTTGAGGACAAATCGGTTAAAAGAAGGGGGATGATGTTAGCACATCAACACCATCTGATCCGGAGGTTATGCCAACAAGACCTATTACTCGATCTAAGGCTAAGTTATTCAGGGAAGTTCTTTCACTTAAATGCATTGAAGCTTCCAACATATTTCCCAATGTTTCAACCTTAGATAATAAGTTCTTCAATGTGTTACCTGTTGATATGTGACATATTAAGTACTTATACTTAGTATATATTTATATGCATATTATTTACTAAGTTAAGTGTGTTTATATTATGTTTTCCAGTATTTATGTGTGTTTATTTTGTTTTTACAACAACACAATAAAATGTGGCAGCTAAGGACTTTCCAACAAGCTCGATTGAAGCTCATCAATACTTGTGTAGTTCAACTTAGCTCCAAACAGCCCACAAGCATGTTTTTCAGCTCATTTAAGCTCCAACACTCCAAATCAGCTCAATTCAGCTCAACTAGCTCACCTTTAGCTCCAGTAGCTCAACTCCAGCTAATGAGTCCAAGGGTAGCTCAAACATGGAGGGACATGTACCTACACTTAAGAGAGTGTCCTACAGCAAGGTGCATCAAGCTAAAGGCTCCAGCAAAGCTCCAACAGCTCCCCAAGCATGGCGTCCACATATGGCATCCTTGAAACATGTGTGTGGCAGATTTGAACTCCCTCTCAAACCAGTGGGCAAAATTTTCAAGGATAAGGCCAAGAAGATTGACTTTTGAATTCAAATAATTGCCATGTGCATTTTTTTTTTAAATTCAAGTGTTCCCTCTTCATTTAGGCGCCATTTTTTTAATGTTGATCAGATTGTTTAATTCAAATGTAGTCATCAGATCACTTGGGAATTTAACTCCCTATTCAGCCACCATTAGATGCCTTTTAGGAAGTTTATTTTTGAATTTTAAACAATATGATTTCCCTCTTGTACTTAGGCTTATAAATAGCCTTTAAATTTTGTTTTATCGAGACATTTATGACATATCATTTTACTTGTGAGAATTTCTCTCAATTTGGTTCTTCATTGAACTATTCAGACTTTTCAAGCATTGTGCTTGTGTTGTCTACACCAGATACTTCGAGTTCTTGATTTTCTAATCAATAGGTCCAAGTCCTTCAAGCATTGAATGTTTAAGGTTCGAGTTTATACTATTTATAGTATAGGTTCTTCCTTGTTCCTTGTTCATATTTTTATTTTAATTTCCAGCAACTTTAAGCCTTATTCTTCACCATTTTCCAGCCACCATTTCAACCATTGTTGAACCTTCAAACCTTCATATTTTCCAACACAAATTACACCATCTTTAAACCAAATTTCCAGCGACCTTTACAACACATTTCTAGACCCTTAAACAACATGAATTCTACCATAAACATCTTCTTTTGCAGCAACACTTCTATGCAGGAACTCTTACTTCTATCCTAGATCCGACACAATCAATGGAGGTCTTCTTCAATGGGCAGCCTCGTAACAACCCCTCAACACCCGAGGTAACTTATTTATTGTGCACTATAAATCCTATGGTCGGCCAACTATATCCGATTACATTTTAAACCACACCATTTGCCAATATAATTCAATATTAACCATGAACCTCACTGTTTTTATATGCAACATCAAAACCATCTTCCACTACATTAAACCATGCATTACAAGTATTCCACATACTTACATGGATCATTTACCAAATGCATCCATCATCAATATATGATCACAACCAGTATAAAACATACTCAAAACATGCATAAACAATAGGTACAATGTAATTCAAAAACAAGTGCATAAAACAATTTTGTGAAAGCACGACCGAGGGAGAATCTCTGTATACTTACTTCCAAGTTTAAACCAGCATTTCAAGCTTAATTTAAACTTCCAATATAACCTTTTAATCATTTCAAAGTTGAAATCCACGTTCTCACTCGCCGACTTTGCAAAACCTCGATCACCGATGCGAACTACTCCTCCAAAGCTTCCGTAACAGAGCCGCGAGCTTGAGGATCAACTTCCCCTAATTTCACCATACAAGAACAAAGGATCCAATGCATCAAAATGCATTCACAAACCCAGCAACAACAATTCACAACAATCCTCCACAAACACTAGCCAAAACCCCTCCACAACAATCGAAAATAACATCAAACACCTTCCAAACTTAACCTATCCAAAACCTAAAGGTTTAATCCATCAATTATCCTCATTTAACATCCAAAACAACCTAACAAGATCCTCATACATTCAACATTAATTAAACACCCAAAACTCGCCAAAACACAATAATGCAACCTAGAAAATTAAAGATTCACATAGTTTCGGGATTCCAATGTTAAAACCAACTTGTTAACATTAATAAAAATAAAAATCATGTTAAAACCAATCAAGAACTCAGCAAAACAATTTCAAAATGAAAATCACTTAATCTCACTAATTAAACCTTGATTTACCCAATTTCTATAGTTAAATCATTAAAAATCATTAGAAAACATTAAAAAAAGATCAAATACTTGAGAATTTCAATAAAGAACCATTTATTAGAGAAGAATAATGAACCTTACCTCTAATGAGTGAATTTCCTTTCAATTGGATGTTTTCTCTTGAAAAATAATGAAATATAATGAGATTCTGGAAAACAAGATTGAAGAATCCATTAGAAATCAAAGATTTAAGAAATCAAGAGTATTACCTCAAATAATTGATGAAAAAGAAAGTGTTTGGCTGAACAGAAGTTGAGAGAAAAGTTTGAGAAAAGAAACTTACGTCAAAAGTGATTTTTAGGAATAACCACCTTCCATAATTAATCCCTTTAATTTCTTTAAATGAAACTCATTAAAAATAATATCAATTAAGAGGAAAATTAGATTAAAAACTTTAGGTCAAATATCTCCTTAAGGATTCTAAGATTTGATCCCTTTTCCAAAATAGTCACTAAAACAATTTTCATTCTTTACATTTTGGTCATTAGCTAAAATGTCCAATTTCGAAAATCCATTTTCTAAAATTGATTTTACCAAAAAGATCCATATTTTAAATAATGAGTTTTAGATATTTTTCCCATATTTTTCTCGCACCAAAATATTTACTCGATTTAAATCTAGAATCTGTCTCGAATCTCTAATCTCGGTCCACCAGACCGTCTAATCAACCTAGAAACTCTTAGGCCCAAAACTAGGGCGTTACAACTCTCCCTCACTTAAGAAATTTTATCCTCAAAATTTTACTTGAAGAAAACAAATGCAGAAATTGTTTCATCATGCCCTCTTTACTTTCCAACGTGCTTTCTTAACTCCACGGTGTCGCTGCAGCACTTTTACAAGCTCGGTCATCTTCCCGCGAAGAACCTTACTACTATAATCAAGGATCTCAACAGGTTCCTCATCATAAGACAAATCTGGTTGCAATTCAATGTCCTCTACTAGCATAACATGTGATGGATCCGACCGATACTTCCGCAACGACACATGAAACACATAAAGAATCTTCTCCATCTCAGGAGGCAACCTCAAACGATAAGCCACAGGACCTACCTAATTCTTTATTGAGACCGTCAATGAACATCCAACACTTGTCCTCAACTTTCTTAATGAACTCTGACCCGTATTTTCAATATTTGCAAAATTCACTAACATATTGCTTTATTGGCTTTCCACATTGCTTTAAATATAAGAAACGTTTCCTTCGCTTAGCAAGATATTGTTCACTGATGTATTTCTTCCGAAACTCCTTAAGGAAAAACTCCCAAGTTATTGCTTTCGCTGGGGCCGCAAGGATTGTAGTTTCCCACCAACTGAGAGCTTCGTCAGCCAAAAGAGTTACTTTACACTCTAGCTTATGCTCATCCGAGCATTGTAACTGCTTGGTTAAAATTCTTATTGTGGCTTCAAGCCAGAATTCAACCTCTTTCGGCTTTTCTTCACTAGCTCCAGTGAAGGTATAACCTCGATGCTGAGATCATTTGTCGATTGGAGCTCTTGCTGGTACTACCACCAGAGGATTAGGAAGGGTTGGAGGGTTTTGTCTCATAGAGACGATTAGTTGGTCATACATTTCTTTTAGACTGGAGAAACATTCCCGTTAAACAGGATGGATTTCATAGATTTCTTAATGAACTTGTTGAGGTTCAGTAGTCTTTTGAAGATCTTGAGGACCTTGATTCATCCTCACACTTCCTCCTTCATTGGAGGAACCGGTTGGGCATTCGTTATCTTTTCCCAACCTTATTTCAGACATTCTAGATAAGATGAAAAGCATTAAATATTCATCTAACTCCTAGGTGGAACTAAAGTAACCTACCACAATTGTCTAGTCCAAAATGGACATAATTGTCTAGTTCAACTACTTTGCTACCATTCTAGGAGTTCATATGGACAAAAAGCATTACTTGAGGCTCGTAGTGACTTGCCAACAACGTCAAATCCTCCAATCTTCAACTACAAAATCTTTAACCTAAATTGCATGAAATGAAATGCATTAGGCATACTTTGCCTAGTGAGGTAGTCATAAACAGTACCAATAACAATGGAATGCATTTTAAAACATGCAACAACAACAATGATGCCACGAATAAATATTATCAATGCAAATCTTCAAGTTCAATAACAATAATATCATAATTCGTATCATCAACCCTTGGATCGATTCCCGAATAGTGGATACGCGAATTCCTATGTCTTGCCAAATCAATAAATGGTCTGATTCCTCCGCCTCGCTAATATGACAAATATCACAACACGTCCCTCCGCCTCTCCAAGTTAATATAGGTTGTAGCCCTAGGACCGTAGTCCACTCGTACACTGAGCTCATGAATTCTATGGCATGCCAATTGTATCCAATGTCCTTTCAAATCCAAGGTCTGGTAACAATATCAATGATTGGTGTTCGGTAACAATAACGATTTTAATATTCTTGTCAATAACGATGATTCGATATCCATATTCATTAACAACATCAATAACAATGTCAATGCTTAATAATCTCAATGACAATGATGATGATCAATGCTCTATTTCCAATGTTTCGATAACAATAATTGTATCGATAGCAATGCTCAATGACAATAACAATAATGTTATCAATGAATAAACTTCATGATAAATATTCTATGATTCAATGACAATAATGGTGGCAAAATGAATGACAATGTTCAATATCAATGACAACGACAATAACGATGCTTAATAGTCAAAACTAAGACTTATCGATGCTTACCAATGGCATCCACTATATGGCTCGGTGCAATAATCCTTGACAACGGTATTTGCAATAAAAAAAATAATAATAATGGAATCGAGAAGACACCTAGTCTATCCTGAGACTCTGACTACACACACCTTGACAATCTAATGCTCCTACGGTTCTCAGATGACAATCCCCTTATTCCTAGCTTTTTTCGGTGACAGTGGATGATCTCTATCAACTTCTTGAGCTAGGTAAAACAATAGGATTGTATTGGAATCATCAATACGATATCGTAAACAATATAACAATATCAAAACCAATATCTAAGCACGAAATAGCCATTAGCTGCAAGATTTCCATGGATGGTCAAAACCCTAACTTTGTGATTAAGCTTGATTTATCCATGGATAGTCAAAACTGTAACTTTATAATTAAGCTTGATTTATCCATGGATTTTCAATGATTGTTTGGGGATTACTACTTACCCAATCGAAGACAATAATTCGGTAATGATAAACGGAAGAAACTCAAGCTTTCTCAACCATCCACAATGGAGGTGCTTGCTTGGAAGTAGAAGAAGATGAGATAGAGGTGTGTGCTTGGTATATAATCGGGTAAGTTCCCTAAATTGGTTATTCTATTGTTTTAAAAGAATAGCTTTCCTTCATATGAAGGAAGGTCATCAGAACACCCCACGTAGGATGATTATAATTGTGGAGAGGCTAATCACAAGGTTAGTCCATCAACTCTTCG
Organism: Hibiscus mutabilis; assembly: GCA_019671005.1. NCBI lineage: Eukaryota > Viridiplantae > Streptophyta > Magnoliopsida > Malvales > Malvaceae > Hibiscus > Hibiscus mutabilis. The sequence continues at coordinate 57,287,934 of CM033716.1, read as the reverse complement.
GTATTCTAAACTTGTACCCCCAACTTTAAATTTCTATAATTTAGCCACTAATAGGTCTTCAATACATTCAATATGTTTTGTAAATAATAAATGGACTCAATCGGAGTCTAATATCAATACAATTGACTTTGCAGTTTAAGTTAAAGCTATATTTGAACCTTTCCAATGTAGGGTTTCCGATCGCAGGAACCCGATTCTAACTAGGCCGGATTTTGGGGTATTACAACTCTTTCGCCCTTAAGAAACAATTGTCCTCAAATCTTACCTTAACTGGAGAGATAAGGATATTGCTCTCGCATTGTCTATGTCGATTCCCAAGTGGCTTCCGTGGTAATTTAGCTTTTCTAGAGTACCTTAACCAGTGGAATGTACTTGTTATGAAGTCTCTTGACTTCTTTTGCAAGAATCTAGATTGATTCTTCTTCATAAGACAAGTTCGGTTGAATTTCCAATAGTTTAGGTTCTAGGATGTGCGAAGGGTCAGAACGATACTTCTGCAACATCGATACATGGAACACATCATGGATTTTGCTCAATTCTGAGGGTAACAATAGGCGATAAGCCACATGGCCAACTCTTTCAACAACCTCGAAGGGTCAAATGAATCGGGGACTCAACTTCCCTTTCTTGCCAAACCTCATAACTTTCTTCCTCAGTGAGACTTTAAGAAAAGCTTTCTCACAGACTTCATACTGTATATCCCTTCGTTTAAGATCACCATAGGCCTTTTATCGGTCAAAGGCAGCTTTCAAGCGATCATGGACGATGGTAACCCAATCTTTGGTTTCCTGAAGTAAGTCAGGGCCCAACATCTTGCTTTCGCCGAGTTCAGACCAACACAACGATGTTCTACAATGTCTACCATACAACGCTTCATACAGTGCCATCTTAATGGAAGCTTGGTAATTGTTGTTGTAGGCAAATTCAATAAGAGGTAGGGACTTCTCCCAAGAGCCTTTGAAATCAATGATACACGCTTGAAGCATATCCTCCAATACTTGGATTACCCATTCTAACTAGCCATCAGATTGAAGGTGGAAAGTAGTATTAAGATTAACTCTGGTGCCTAGAGCTCCTTGCAACATCCGAAATTGAGATGGAAATCGTAGATCTCGATCAGAAATTATAGATTGAGGCACTCTGTGGAGTCAGATAACTTCCTTAATATACAAGTCAGCTAGCTTACGAAGATCATAATCCATACGAACATGTAAGAAATGGGCTGACTTGGTAAAACGGTCTACAATGACCGAAAATGGCATCATGTTTAGCAAGAGTCAAAGGTAAGCCACTAAAAAAATCCATAGCGATCTTCCGCCACTTCTCTTGAGGTAGGTCTATGGGTTACAATAAGCCGATAAGAACACGGTGCTCAGCTTTAACTCACTAACATGTAAGGCAATTGGATACAAACTCAACTATAGCTTGCTTCATACCCAGCCATCAATATAACTCCCGAAGGTCCTTGTACATCTTTACAAAATCAGGGTGAACAAAAAGGGCTTAAATGGGCTTCCTTGAGAATGTTGGTTCGAAGGGATTCGTCTTTGGGTATACAGACCTGATCACGAAAACACAAGAGTCCTTTAGAATTTATCTTGAAATCAAGATTATATTGTAGCTTGGCAATAATGGATTGAAGTTCAGGATCTTGTCCATGTAATGCTTGGATTCTCAATACGATGGTAGACAGAACTTGGAGTTCAACTACGAAACAACGATGTTTCCGAAGACAAAAGGAGCATTGATAGCTTGAGGAGCTACAATACAATAGATTATCGATAAGTTGATACACTAATCAACATTTTGAGTTTAATGATCGGTAACGATATTTACCAAGCAGAGGTTTGCGGTTGAGTGCATCAACTACAATGTTGGCCTTGCCTGGATGATAATCGCTGACAATATCATAATCTTTGAGGAGTTTCATCCATCTTCGTTGCTGAAGATTCAATTCCTTTTGGGTCAAAAGCTGCTTGAGACTTTTATGGTCTGTGAAGAGATAGCATTTTTCTTTATAGAGATAATGTCTCCAGATCTTCAATGCAAAGACAACTACAGCCAACTCTAGATCGTGAGTAGGATAATTCATCTCATGTGGCTTTAGTTTCCTTGACGCATAGGCAATGACCTTGCCTTCTTGCATCAGCACATATCCTAACCCTAGATGTGAAGCATCACAATAAACCGTGTAGTTTTTTTAAAACTTGGGTTGGGTTAAAACTGGTGCATGGGTTAGCACTTGCTTCAATTGATCAAAGCTTCTTTGTTGTTCCTCAGTCCAAATAAAAGGGGCTTTTTTTCTCAATATCTTAGTCAATGGAGCTGCTATTATAGAGAATCCTTCAACAAATCTCCTATAATAGCCAGCAAGACCAAGGAAACTCCTTACTTCACCAATGCTCTTTGGTGGATGCCAATCAACAATAGCTTGGATTTTCTTCGAATGCACTTAGATACCCGAAGCCGATATAATATGCCCAAGAAAGGCAACTTTGGTGAGCCAAAAATCATACTTGGAAAACATGGCATACAATTGCTTCTCCCGAAGGGTTTGAAGCACAATGTGGAGATGATCTCGGTGCTCAGCAGGATTCTTAGAATAGATTAGGATATCATCAATGAACACCACTATGAATTTATCAAGATAGGGTCAGAAAATCCGATTCATCAAATATATGAAAGCTACCGGTGCATTGGTTAGCCCAAAAGGCATCACCAAGAATTCGTAGTGTCCTTATCTCGTTCTAAAACACCCCTAACCCGACTTGGAAGAAAACCAAACTAGGAAGTGTTTACGAACAAATAAAACTAGAAAATGTGGTCAACTTATTGTAACAGAATAAACATGCTCTCAGAAAACCAGGGATTTTTTTTTTTCATTTATAAAACCATTCAACGGGTTTCTAACACTAAACAGATGACCATTTCATACACTTTTAACTTATCATACAGATACATTTATAAATTCCCTTTATTTCTTTTTAAATCAAACACTTGGTATAAGCTCATCATCGATTAAGTTTGATTACACTAAATTATCTAACACAAGCTTTATCATGTTTCAAGTTAGGAATCAAGATCAGATTGTTTAAGGCTTGATTACTACAGGTCTAATATAAGACCTGTAACTAGTAACAAAGGCCATAAGTCATACAAATCATAGCTGATCACACAATCATAGTAACAATTAGTCAACTAGCAAAACTACTCAAGTTAACAACATCAATCGATCCTTCGATCGTTATAACATAATCACTTAACTAGAAATTATCATTAGACAAGCTTCACTGACTCCAAGTAATGGTAATCACGTGCGGATACAAGAACTTAAACCTTATCAAGATTATACTTACTTATGCATTTTCCTATGACTCCTCAAAGACTACAATTCCTTACAATTTATTTACAGGACAACAATGTAGTATAATGCTATGTTAAACTACAAACATAGTCACTACACATGGCAAAAAAGCCTTACATAACCCTTGAGTGTAGTACAACTCAATCACAAATATTTGGAGGTATTTACACTATGAGTCGTATAACTATAAATTATTATGGAACCCTTATTTAAACTTCTAGCCTAATATCGAGAGATCGCCTAAATCGGGACTATCTCAAATACCAAATTATTCTTAGAATCGTTTGGTCCTCATAATCAAATCTCCTAGATTTCTTTTATTAACCGATTTACACATTTATTACAAGTTGGTCATTTAAGCTTAACCTTATGTCCCTTTTTAAACACTCAAGCATCGACAAAACAACTCTTAACCAAAAAATCAAGATCAACCAAACACCATAAAATCCAAATGAATATTAAAAGGCCCTTTACAAACTAAATTAATACTTATAATACATTTACCCAAATCGAATCGAAGAAATAACTAGATGCTTATGCGATTAAGAATTCTAGGTGCCACCAAAAAGGAGTTCCAGAATTAAAACTTCAAACGTACATATGAGCTCTTGATTGAGTCCATACACGAACAATATCTGAAGGTATATAAATACTTGAAACGTAATGAAAGAAAAGGGGTAAGCAAAGACTTAGTGAGGTAGTTTGACTCTTTAGTACGACTTATAGAAATTCTATAACCTTTTTCTTCTTCTCTTAGCAAGATTAATTAAATCCCAGGTAAGTACTAATGAAAACAAAAATTACTTAATATCTTCACAAGGTTTCACCTGTGAGGTTTCTAAAGGTGAAATTATAACAATTCAACTAAACAAATTACTAGTCTCGAAAGTTTTTTTGACATTATTGTCAAGCAAGCTTTTCGGATGTCTTAACTTTCTTTTCATGTAAGGCTCTAGCTTTTGAAATTGTAATTCAAAGGCTTATTAGAAAGCGTGACTTTAAAACCATTACATTTTAGTCTTACTGTTTATTTATGCCAACTATAGAACAATTTTATTCTTTCAAGACACCAATGCTTGATTACTTAACTTATCAAAGGTCATCTTTTCTTACTCGATAATTAACACCATACATTTTATCTTACTTGTCATAAAGTACTCATTTTAAATCTTTGTAATTCTACTATAAACTTTCTTGGATTTATCTTCATTACATGTTATCGATACCCAATTTACCCAATGCTCTTTACAGAAATCTTGATATTCCATAACTCTGGTTACTTTAATAAAGAGACATATACAATAATTACTATTTAACATGTTTCTTAATCTATCATCAAGCCTTAATTTCTTCATGGGTAAAATTTAATGTATGTACTATCCTTAAACTAGTACATACACAGGTTAATATGGACTTCTATAGACTAGAGTCTCTGAACGTTTAAACTGAATTAGACTATAATCCAGAATTTATAGGTATTTGATAACTGATTCATCCTTTGAGACGATATTATAACTTATAGTTCAAGCAATCATTAAAGATTAGGAATGTTTCCCATTTACATTCGACTATTATTCGTGCATAATTTCCTACTCATTCAATTATTATACGATCAAGTAAACAACTCCTTATTATCTTATTATTCAAGTATATCGAGCAGCGCCGTACTATCTTAGTATTCGATTTAAACAAACAACTCAGCATATCTTTATTACATTTATCAAGCCTTCAAACAATATAGCATATCTTTGTTCAATTAGCATTCAATCTAAACATAGCGTATTCAAACTCTCAGCTAACTAGACCTTCTATTTGTTACTCAAATTATTTTGTTTTTATCAGATGAATTCGAACAAAGCACGACATATCCTTCTCACTAGTGTTCAACCACCTTTTTAGAATATACTTAATTACTTGGCAAAAATTATCATTTGCAATCACATAATCGAACATAAGAATTGTCTTATTTATTAACCAAAACTTATAACAATACCCAACATTTCACGATTCAAATCATGTTTTTTATGAGAAACCAGCAAATTCTCATAAGACATTCAATCAAGCTTATAACACTCAAATTCCATCTATAGTTATCTTTAAAAGGACATACTTGTCTCAATTGAATAAAAACGTATCATGAACTCAACATCCTAACTTACTTAAAACATTGTTTAATAAAAGACACTATTTGTCCCACCTAGTCTCATGTTATTCACCACTTTCGAGTTATATACACATAAAGCAATCCTCCCATCCAAAATCACATCTTCATAACATTCATACTCAAGATTACCTTATTTTAGATACATACATAAATCAATGGACCATTCATCAAGTAAGGCACTAGGGAATGCCTTTCTTATCCACAAACACTTGATATAGGTCATTACACGTGTATATATACATATATAAGTAGTAAGCTTCATATTAGATTTACTTTACATAAGAATTTGAACCAAACATAATCATACACCACTATTTCATCATTTCTGTCATTTAATAATTAGTCTTATTAATATAACCTTCCAAAACACCTAGTCATAAGGTAATTTATGAGTTTATATTTACTAGTCAAGCAAATTGATATCACCACATGTCAATTGATACTTTTGACGTGTTATGCAAGTTTTTATTTTAACCTTGTGAATCGACTATCAGCCTAGCATAAACCATTTGAACATATCAACAAAAATCACTTTATCTATACATATTTAAGCTTATTCCAATTCACTAAACACATGTGTCACAGTTTAATCGAATTCAAATAGGTTTTTTCTTAATTCAAGGCATCAAACTTATACATTTACTCAATTTATTAGCTTTCAATATTTAGTTTAACATAGCCTTGAAATCAAGAGACAACCTAGGTACTCGAATCCCTAGCCAACTATCGCCAACAAAAATGGAAAGGTACCCATGGTACCGGTCAAACCCTCCTACTGTCACTAAGTGACCACAAACTTCCCTCCTACTATCGCCAAAATATGGACTATAGTCCCGGACCGTAGTCCCCCAAAACACAAGAGCTCTATGGGCTCTATGGCATGCCAACTATACCTAAGACCGACTTGAGACCAAGGCTACACATATTCTTATCTTATCAGATCGGATTTAGCTTAAATTCATATATTATTCCAAAATAACATATCTGACTAATTTTGAGCCATGCTCCATAGCTAAATTTTCCAATTATCAGATCATGTAGTTCGAATTTACAGCACACATACATGTAATCAAATTTTCCTTTTGTAATCAAAATTCAAAATCTCATAAGTAACAATTCATAAATCTGAATTCTTAGTTAATGGTGTGCATATCATCCATTACCAAAACATATTTCAAACCAAAACATAGCTTTAACCAATCTTTACTTATCATTCTATACTTAGCATCTAAGTAACGTACCTTAGATCCCAAGCTTAGCTTAGCTTTGCTTAATTTAGATAACAAGAAATTAAATTAAATAACAAGGTTCAGAATAGTTTTTAATCTATTATGAGGCTTTAGCTACACTCACCTCTTATCCCGAAGTTATAGGATACCTGAATCCTTAATCCCAATTTGTTACTTATCCAAATCCTTTCCTAGCCCCTCCTTCGTCTTCCTTAAGATCTAGTCGAATTGTTCCCTAAAAATCCACCAAATTTGTGTTCATCTTCTCTTAGAACCGTAGAGCCTTCTTCCAATTTTTCCCTCTCTCTCACTTAACTAAGCTTCTAAGGAAATTAGAGAAGGAGACAACACTTCCCTTTAGGCTCAAAATTGGCCTCCTCTTGTCCATCTATCCCTCCATTAACGTGACATCTGTAGGGGTCCTTAGAATCTTATAGACTTAGCATGAAACCATAATTAAGTGATCATTAATCACTTTAGTCCTTTTACTTTTTAAACATCATCTTTTAATTAACTCCATTTTGGTCCTACACATTTAAATTTAACCATCTTGATACATGTTATAATAGCTTCTTAAAAACTAGAAGTAATAAATTACTCCTCGCCTAATTTGGGAATGTTACATGTTCAATAAGCCGTCTTCAGTACATCACAATCTTTGAATCTCATTTAATAATACCCAGACCTTAAATCGATCTTAGAAAACATGGAGGCATCCTTTAATTGATCGAATAGGTCATCAATCCTTGGAAATGGGTAGTTATTCTTGATGGACACCTTGTTTAGTTGTCGGTAGTCGATACACAATCTCATGGAACCATCTTTCTTTTTAACAAAGAGAACCAGTGCTCACCAGGGTGAGGACCTTGGTTGAATGAAGCCTTTATTCAAAAGGTCTTGAATTTGGGCTTTCAGCTCCTTGAGCTCAATGGCTGCCATACGATAGGGTGCAATAGAAACTGGGGCAATTCTAGGTTGCACTTCAATACCAAATTCTACTTCACGAGTTGGAGGTAAACTCAGAAGTTCATCGGGAAAGACATCAGGAAATTCACATACAATGTCAACATTTGGCAATCGAGGTTCGTCTTTTGCTTCCAACGTCAAAGCATGCAAGGAAGGATTTCCCGAGTTCATCAACACGATACTCTCCTTTACAAGGCCTCGTAGATACAACTTCCGTTTGGCACAATCTACCCACGCTTTATGTTCACTAAGCCAACCTAGACCTAGTATCACATCTAACTCAGGGATCAGTAGTGCTAACAAATTGGCCCAAAAAGGAATCCCTTGAATCACTAAGGGACAATTCTTACATACAAGATTTATGGCGACACAATCACCTAACAGGTTGGTTACAGAGATTCTCGATGCTATAGGTTCAGGCGATAATCTGTACTTCTTAATCAAAAAGGTACTTATAAAGGAGTGAGTAGAACCAGGATCAATTAATGCATACAAAGGATGAGAGTACAACTTGATGGTACCTGTAATGATGTCGGGTTCACCCTCTTCATCCATGCTCCTCACATGATACATTTGGGCATGAGCCTTTGATTCATGCTTGCTTGGTGCCTTTCTAGAGCCACTGGGTCTTCCTACAGCTCTTGATGATCCTTGTCTCCACCCCTTACATCAAAAGAATTGAGTAAGGGTTACAACACTAGCTAGTGGAGCAATAGGTTTGGTTGCATTCAGCGGACATTCACAAATAAAGTGGCCTTGCTCGCTACAAAAGAAACAAGCTCCAGTCTACTTACGACATTAGCCTACTGGATGCCTATTCTGATAGTAATTACAAACTAGATATTGTGTACTCCGATTCGAGCCTCCATTGCTTTCAACTGAAACAGTTCTAGAAAACGATGGAGTCACAAACTGGGGCCTCTCAATGTTTCCAGAATGGGAAGGCTGTGGATAGACATTCTACTTAGGTCCAGAATACTTCCCTTTCTTGTTCTCTCGGGGAGGCCGAGAATCATCTTTTTATCTCTTCTCAGATTTCCCTAACCCTCCGGTCCTCTAGGCCTTCTTCTATGCTTTTGTAGCCTTAACACGGTTAACCAGGTCTCGAAAATCAGTGATGCTCAGAGCGGTAAACATGGGGCAAAGCTCATCACAAAGCTCAACAATGAACATGCGACATTTCTCTTCCTTTTTCTTGATATATTCAGCACCATATTAGTAATACTTGCAAAAATCATGAATGTATTGCTCGATTGGTCGCCCTCCTTGCTCGAGGTGGAGGAAGATATTGTGTCTTTTCGCGAGATAGAACTCGCTGATATATTTCTTGCGAAACTCTCGAAGAAAGAATTCCCATGTCACAATGTTTTCGGAGATTGTGAGGATAGTAGTCTCCCACTAATGCAACGCCTCATTAGCAAGCAATGCGAGGGCGCATTCCAGTTTGTGTTCATCTGAACACTGGAGTTTCTTATTCAGGATTCTCAACGTATTGTCCAACAAATACTTGTTGCAAACCTTTCGAGCCCAACCTAAAAAAAAAACAAAAATAACAAAGTCGTCACCAATCTTTTAAAAAGGTGCGATTGGATCACCTAAAACGGGTTATTTTAATAAAAACATTTTGTTTTATTAAAACAACTGTTTTGGTCTGTGAAAACAAAAATGGGTTTGGGATTCAGTTACGCGTGGGGAAGAGTTAGCACCCCACAGCGCCCAAAATTGGTACCTAGCCAATTACAAATGTTTTAATGTCAGAATTCACAAGTTCATGTAAAATTCAATTTATCTGTCCCTTTATGAATATGATTCTATTTTAACGGCCTTACCATTAAAAAATAAACTCTAATCACCGCCAACACTCTTGGCGCTAACCCGTCGTTTTCGTTTGATAAGACACCACATTAATTAGATTTCTTTTAGTAAACATGGCATCAAAGCAACAAATTTATTTAAAGGCATGAAAAATATTAAAAACATAGAATTAAATAAATGTAAACTAACAAATATTAAAGGAAAAGGGAAAATAAAACAATTTTATGGTTACGCATATTATTCCCTAGATAGGGTAAGCACAATATTTGAACCCTTTAAAAAAGAATTTTATTGAAAGTAAAAAAGTGGCAAATTAAAGAAAATATTAAAATTAGAGACCAAACTTGAAACAAATCAGTAACCGTTTTGCAAACCTTGAAAATATAGAATTTTCAGAGCAAAAGTCAATGAGAAGGAGGGATTTAATGAATGTAATGAGTCCAATTTATTTTAAAACATGTGGGTATAAAACCTAACTTAAAAAAACACTTTTCTATCTCATCAAAACACTCTTTCAAACTTTCTCTCAAGTGTTCATCCAGATTCTTCATTTTTTGAAGAACCGGTGAACTCCCCTTCATACCGGCCGTCGCTACCGGCGGCAGAAATTCTAGAAAAAAACTCCTCTTTTTAAAATTACTTGGAATGCAAATCCTCCTTTTAAAATACCAAAACTGACTTGAAAGAGGCCAAAACCAATTTTAAAATAAATTTGAATCTCACCCCTTTCCGTGTAAAATCTTAGAATCTGGCGACAACCCTCTTAATATTCCAGTGGCGTTAACTCAAAAATGGGTAAGGATTTATGCATTTTTCTTCAACATATTCGAATATAAAATAAAAATGAAGAGGAAAAAGGTACCTTAAAGACTCTACTTTCTTAACTTGTATTCTGGAAAATGCATGTTTACAATTCGTATATTATATATGTATATTATGTAACACTAACACAATTATTAATTTAAAAACCCAATAGAAATATAAGGGGTCCATTAAAATAAGACCATGTATATATAAAAATGAATCCATTAAGTTTTTAAAAAAAACCAATACAATAAATGGCCCAATTGGCTCAAAAAAGAAAAAAAAAAAAACTAATTAGCTTGTTTTCCCCCTATGTGCAGGCTTTAATCTCAACTGTTGGATTCATGGTAAAGATCCAATGGCCCAAATCGGACCAGCAAAAAATAGGAGAGGGCATCCCACTCGCGCCATCACGCGCCTAGCGCGTGTAACTCACGCGCACGGGCTGTTCCAGGCGCGACGCCACACCCTCGCACAGCCCCTTTACGCCGCTGCAGCGTCATGCCGGTGACTGTGTCACCTCTGCCAGACCGGGTTGTGACCCACGCCACACCGCCGCTGCTCTCCCTTCTGGCTGAGTACCTGCAAAATCGAAAATGGGGAAATAATCTCAAGATTTGAATATAGAAAATTTGAAAGAATCAACCCCAATATCTCAACAGAATCAAATAAAAGATAAAAGGGAAAAGGGAGAATCAATCAAGCATGGAAAATTCCAGATTTTAGGGATTATGTTCCAATTTTTTTTTGAAATTTTGGGTAGAAAGAGACCAATAAAACCCCCATCTCCCTTGTAATTGAGACAACACCAACCAGGAATTACCACGAATTACACACTGAAATTTCAGAAGAAAGCATTCGGATTTAGCAACTCATTTGTATTCGGATTTGTTAGAATAGAAACAATCAAGCAAGGTTTTTTCTTCGGAATTTTGTTCTACCATTTTCCTTTTTATTTACTTTTCTTGTTATTTCGAATCTTACATATTGAAAATTGGGTTGATTCTTACCTTGATATTGTATTGAGATTTTGTTTTTATATCCGAATTCGAATCTTTTTTAAAATAATAAAAATTGCCACTGTTAGACAGCGGTAGGCGCCAGTGGATGGCAGTCGGCACGGTGGTCCATTCCTGGTGTTCTTCAAGAATGAAGAACACCAAGAATATTTGAAAGAAAATAAAGAATGGGTACTTTGATCCAAAATCTTAAGTGAGAAAATAGAAACTTCCCCATGACAACGATAGCCATAGACGTGTCCACACGTCGTTTCCCCATTAATGCATAATGGCTGATTAATACCCTCAATACTGATTCACTTATCCTTAGCATTTCTATCCCATTATCGCCAAACAAAGGAGGAGCATATCTCTGATTATTCAATTACCATTTTTATACAAATGTCTCAACTTCCTCCACTACTTTGTGTTCAACTGCGTATTATTATGTATAGAGCTTCATCCTCTAACTTCGTCACCGTTGCATCTGACGCCAACAAACAGTTGGCATACCAGAGATTAGTTGTCCCCTCTCCAGTTCATTCTAGCAAATATATGAACTAGTACACCAACAACAGATTCTTGAAGAAGAAGGGTTGGAATTCACCCCTACGTATATGTTACACTTCGATGAAGATGTGTTGAATGTTATTCACAAGTAGATATGGAATACATTTATTCAGTAGTCATGTGACATCAATGTCTCCTGGGTACAAGAATTTTACAACTACATCAGTCACGATAGAGAGAAACTAGTACGCAATTAGAAATTACTATGAATTCTTAGACAACCAGGAAGCCCACACCACTTCCATGGCCCATGATGCGGACTGGACATACTTTTTCATTTTACGAGACCTTTGTGTTCAAAGAACTAAATGGACTAGAGAAGGGCATGACAAAATGGTGCAAACAACTTCTGCCTTATTCAGAATTTTGGGCCTATATCATCAATAACCAACTTTTACCAACATGAAATCGAGAATTTTTTTCTCTCCACAGGATGTTGTTATTGGACTCCCTCATCAAGGGACGTGATCTATACCCGGCGGGCTGATTCACGCTGCCATCGTCGAAAGAGCTACGACGATGAGCAAACCACATGATCTATTCATCACAGCACTATGTGCAAATGCGAGAGTGGAACAATGGGCGAGGGATACCATTATTGATCTAGTCACGGGACTTCTCCCATTCGAAGTGGAGGAAATGAAAGGATACGACCCAAATAGCCGAGGAATGAATTACAACTGTTTCATGTCTTGGAATACTTGTAATCATAGCTTTAGCTGGAACCTTGTGTACTATGGGTTATTTATAGTTTTAAATTTCTACAATTTCTTTTTATTGCTTTCATTTTACATTGTCTCACACAAGCAATAGTTGATATTTTATGAGCGTGTAAACGACCTATATTACATTTATTAAATATTTGTTTAATATTTAAATGGTTTACACATATTAAAAAAGAATTTTAATATTTAAATACAATAACAAAATCATATGTTTGTAAATTTTTTGTAAAATTTAGGTAAGAAAATAAATTACACACATCACATATTTATATACAAGGAAAACCTTTGAGTATGGGTTTTTTTTTGTATACAAGAAAATAAATTAGAAAAATTGGTATATTTGTATACAAGAAAAATCTTTGTATATTTTAATTTTTTCTAATAATTGGACCCTAAACCAACCGTAGTCAATTTAGCCTTTTTTAAAAATTGGATCAAATACCAACCGTTGACAGCGGCCCAGCTCCAACGGCGGCCACGCAATGACGGCATAGCGGTGCGACAATCTCGCTGGTGAAGGGTGTCTAACATTTGCAGTGTATGGAATGGCAAAGGAAAAAGTTAGTTTTTTTTAAATTTTTAAATTGACTACGTTTCGTATTTGATTCAATTATTAAAAATATTTAAAAGACATTATATATATGGAAAATAATTTAATTGATTTTTTTAAAAAATACTTATTAATTATATGTTGAGTCCTTTAAATTTTTAATCTTTATTAAGCAATTTAATGGTGTTCAGTGATGTTCAACATTAGTGGTGTTTAGTGATGTTTGTCGCACATTGTAGAATTTTGCAATTTCTTATTCCTTTAAGGAAAATACTTTGATACACAAGCTTGTGTAAACTTTATTTTGCACAAGCTCGTGTAAACTTTATTTTACACAAGACTTTCAATTTTAGGGTTTTAGGTTAGGCTTTAGAATTTAGGGTTTTAGTGTGTACGGTGTAAAATTTATGGTTTATGGTTATAATTTTGAGTTTAGGGTTTAGGGTTTAAGGTTTAGGTTTTAGGATGCCAATGTTTGGGATTTAGGTTTTAAATTTTATAGAGGGATTGTGTACATTTTTTTATTTAGGTTTTGTATCAAAATATAACCCTTCATTTTATTATTTTATTATTTCTTTAATTTAGGAGTACATTCGTTATATGGTAAGTATAATGATATGAATCTTCAAGCAACTAATTTAAATTTATATTTGATAGTTTGACTTGGTGTAAATAAAATATATCACAATGACCATTTAGGGGTAGTTCTACGAACTGTAAGTAATATTATATTCTCTCAACAAAACATTTAATCCGACATTTAAATGAAATAAACCAAACAACGTAATATCACCCCTAACAATATTTATGATAATCCTAATTAAAAACACTTCTAACGAAAGAAGAAGATTTCTCTAAATCATGCAAGTAGTACTAGTAGAAAAATCAAATTTAAATGTAAGAACAAGCAGTTACATTATAGGTTTGTTATTAAGTTTCGATACTGATTAAATGTCATATGTTGCTGTGTTTGTTATAAAAGTATTGGAACTGATATCTAGGTTTCGACACCTTAAAAATAATTGAACTTTGAATTATATGATTTTCAGTTATAAACTTAACACATATAACCTTTTCGGTTTCCCTTCCCGCTTCCTTATCATTAACAGTTAAGCAATTTATGCCTGAGTTCCGCTACTTAACATGGAATATATATATATATATATATATATATAGCAAAGCTGGAAGGTCACCCTCAAAAGAAAATTAATGCCCTTGTCACTCAGTTGTGCGAACCAATTGGATTCCTCCTTTCCTTCTCTTCACAATCTTTAAATTAGGACTTTTCACTATATTCTTTCACCCATTACTCCTTCTAAACACCATCTCCTCATCCCCTTTGTTTTCAATTTTAATCTTTAGGATTTGAAGGTATTTCTGGAAACCTCAGGTTTTTTAAATAGCCTTTTCTTTTTGTTTGGATTTCATGTACTTTCCATGGTTGGTCGTTCACGTTGAAGATATGGTTGCTATTATTGATGGGGTTTTTTTCTTCAAATTTCGTGATTATTTTGTTTAATTTTTTTACAGGATCCCTAAACCCAGTTCGCTAAGAGACTACTTGAAGCAAGCAAAGGTATATTTCTAGAATCCCTCTCTGTTAAAAAACCCTTGGTTTTTGTTTCGTTCTTGTTTGGTATTCATTTACTTTCCATGGATGATAGTTGATGTTGAATATTTGATTGATATAATTGATGGGGTTTTAGATTTTCAACTATTTTTTTTAACTTTAACAGAAGCATGCTTGAATCAAAGGTTTATTTCTGGAAACCCAAGTTTTTTTCTTAAATTTTCCCTTGCTTTTTATTGGTTTTCATTTACTTTTCATTCCTCATCATTGATGTTGACAAAATGGTTGATATTATTGTTTGGGTTTTTAAGATTTCCTGCTAAATTCGATTGAAATTTAATAGGAACCCTAAGCCAAGTTGAATCAAAGATATTTCTCAAAACCCTTAAATTTTTCCATACCATTTCTTTTGTTTGGTTTTCCAATTCTTTCCATGCCTTAGCTTTGAACTTGGAAATTGCTTGATATTGTCGATGGGCATGGCTTCGTGTTCAAAACACATTTCATATGACTGATGGGTTCCTATGATTTTTCTTCTATTTTCATATATTATTCATTGATGGGGTTGGCCGAATTTTTCAATTTGTGATTTTGATCGACTTCCAAACAATTGCTTTATTTCTTACAGGGTCTCTAAAGCTAAATCCCAGTGAGCTCTTCTTCACTCCACCCACTAACCATGCAGTAGCCAATCAAACGTCAACGAACCGTTAAGCAAACACCATCTTTTGCTGAATCATGTTTTAGAGGCGAGGATGAAAAGACCAAATATTATAAACATTTCTATGAAAGAAAAATTCGTAAAGAATGTGTTGTGGTCATGAATTTCCTTCACAATGAAGTCAACTTTCACGAGATGGGTTTGGAATGCTTTTCTTGAGATCTAACCGAGGGTTTGTGAAAGACTTGTATGGGTCTTTTACAGTAATGCCAGAACTGTACGTGACCCAAATTCGTCTCAGATCATTGCCATCAACTCTTTTGTTATGCGTAAGGAACTCTCTATCACCCCCAATAAATTGCAGCTCATTTGGGTATTGAAAATAAAGGCCCTTATGATGAAACTGATATGAATTCTATTAAAAAGTACAAAGGCCATAGCCCCAAAAATCTTCCTTTTGAAGAGAGAATCTTTCACCTTATTGTGGCATGGTTTTTTCGACCGTCTAGTGGGAAGACATGAACAATCTGAGAGATTGATTATTGGTGGCTTAACCAATATTGAACTGAGGTTGCGCCTAACATTTCCAAAATCATTTTCCTCCAAATACTATCCTTTGTCACTAAGGGCCATGGGACCTCGACCTCTCTTCCATCTTGTTTCCTTGCACACATCTTTCAAAAGAATGATGTCGATTTTTCTTTGGACCCACTTGTCCCTTTAAAGGAATATATTGGCATTCATTCAGCCCACAAATGCAGATACATCTTTGAAGAAAAAGAAAAGCGTTGGATTTATAAGGACAAAAAATATGCCGCCAATGCAAAAAATGTGGAATAACATTCCCCTTTGCCTATCGATCAAGTTTCTTCTACAATTCCAGAGGAGATTACGATAAAGTCACTACTTGACTACATGGTTACTTGTCGTGACCATGTTGATTCGTAGTTCACGCTGCTTCAAAACCATGCTAATTCTCTGATTGTTGAGTTACTTAAGCATGTTGATTCTCAGTTTGCTAAGATTTGTAAGGAAATGGCCCCCTTTGTTAAGAATTCAGAACCCGCAAGACGGATGACTTTTTAATATCATGACTTTTTGAACTTGTTAATATTTTTTGAAATTTAATGCAAATGATGGACTTCATTTTATTTTATTTCAATTACATTTATGCAAATATAAAATTACATTGCTTTTTCTTTTATTTTATTACCCACAATTATATAATGTTCTTATAATCCTCTCCACTTCAATCTTTGCACAGTGCAACGTCAACTGTTTGAGACTTCCCTCGACGATGTGTATTGGAGGTGTTCTAAATCACGTGCCGAAGGAAACATTGTTCACTGTTATTGTGTATTACAATCACCACTTTGCACTTCAATTATACCACGAAGCGAAGGGAAGAGATTTTATGGATGTGCTAGAGGCCCTGAGGTATTAAGTAATAAGTTAGGGTGTTGTTTCAGTGTTTCGATTAATGTTTTATTTTGTACATTTGTAGAGCCATTGTGTTTTCCTTAAATTGATACACAATGATGGATATCCAATCGATGTTGATGAATTGAGAAATCGGGTTCCAACCTTGTTAGCTAAAAACAGGTAAATTAGAATTCATAATGCCAAATTGCAGAAATTGGTGAATAGGATGAAGTAAGAAGGTTGTACAAAAACTGGAGAAATTTCAAGTTAAAAGGAAAAACCTAAAAAAATGTGATGTTCTATAAGTCTGTTTTGATTATTTCAACTTGTGTTATATTGCGATAAAAAAAATTCATCTACAGACATGAAAAAGATCCAACTTACCTTTGCTAGAAACAAACAAAGTCATAATACATTTGGAAACTAACAACTGCTTCCCTTATCATCAATGTAATACGAATGTCATCAATTCATGTCAGGAATCTCTTATGCACGTCGCTGGCAGGTCATCTCATTATCAAGATTCTTTGTTGTATGAGCCTGACACGTCTACTCTTGTCAAGAATCATAACTATAATATAACTAAGAGTTATGATACTCAAACATTTTTTTTATCTTGTCCACAAGCAATATTACAACCTAAGGTAAGCATGATGGCAGCGAGTGCAATAACAATTGAATCAGGCGTCAAACTGACATCCAAACATGCTTACTTGTCAAGTTTCAGCTCTAAACGATCAACCAAGTTCACTCAATTGCGTACATAAGAATCAGGGACCGAAACGAAATAAACTAAACCTTAAAGACACATCAACTACCAATACGGCCACCAGTATTGGTATGCAGGCAACCGTGCTGATACAAGTAAGCGTATCAAAGGGACGTACCGGTACAGCTCTTCGCGTATTTGTACGCGGTCTTGCCATGCTAGAACTCCAATTCCAGTATCTAAAACTCGTATCGTACACTTTATCGAGTATAGAAACCTCAGCCAAAAAACCACTTACTGGTACGGATACAGTCACCTACGTATCGGTACGCCTGAACCTGTAATGTTCAATTTTGTTGGTTTTTCACTCACTTGACAGCTCAATCATGCCTTAATCAATCATACACATAAACAATACTTATCTAAGGATTAAGACAAGCCTTAAGCTTAAGAAAACATGGACATTAAATGGAGAATTGCATTGAATCGCAATATTAGAGGCATGCTCCTAGGCATATTCACCCTATATGCATACTATGAAATCCTTCAAGCATCAAACACATTTATGAAAGTAACAAACAATCAAGCCTCAATTCATCAACATATTAATCCATCAAACCACAACAAATAAACCTCCACAACACTATTAACAGCCAGATTACAAATCTCCCAAAAACATGGTAACACATTGTCTTATTAACCGATTTAAAACTAGGTTTTTCATACTCAATCAAATGTCTTGCTGTTGGACCTTCCTTGCCGAGATAACACTGCCCCACAACTCTATTGATTTGCATCAATGGAAAAGAGAGCGTAAGCACACATGCTTAGTGAGTATGCTCTTAATAAACATTGATGCATTTCAAAATCAAAAGGAAACCACATATCATGTGAGTACGAAGTATGCTTAAATAAACCAAAACATTTTCTCATTTGTTTCTAAAACAAGCCATGCATAAAAATCATATGCATCAAACATTTTTCACATATATCTCATATATCACATATATTGGCTTTATAGGTGAGCCCGAATAGACTTACTTTTAAAAACCATAATATTATTATTTTCATCGAATACACTAATCTCTCATGATGGACTTACCTCCACCAAATCTCACTTCGGTAGGCTTACCCCTACCCCATCTTGCTAGTCTTACCCTTAACACACAACAAATAGGCACACCCCTATTGCAAGAAACCAAAGAATACCATCAGCCTGAGTAGCTACACCGCTATACCTCAAGAGCCGTGGAGGGATCGACATTGTTTTTATAGTGCACTTAATCTTATGGAATGCAAAATAGTAAAAACTTAAGCTTGAGCTTAGTTAAGCTTTTTAGGCCATAACTAAACACCCATGATCCACTGATAAAACCTTTAAAGAGCTTTAACACGTTTATACACTCATCGATACACTTCTTTTCGCTCACAAATGCGAACCGTGCCTCCGAAATGCAATGTACGCAACTAGGCAACATTGCCTTGATTGTCCCCTATTTTAACCACATAAAACAAAAGGGAAAATGCATCATTATGCATTCTAGTTGCTGCCAAACAAAAATCCCCGATATCCTTAACATTACCCTTCCAAAAATTAGTCGAAACTATCAAAATCAACATCAATCTTCATTCAACCAACACCTAACCACAAACTAACTATCCTAACATTCAATCCACATCAAAACACAACCAAAAACACTTCCTAAACATCCTTATATCCCCAGAAACTCAAGAACACTCAGAAAACCCCCCAAAACCACTAAAACTCATCTAAAAATTAATCAATCAAATAGTTTTGAGATTTATTTCCATATTATTATTTCACATTATGATTACCTTATCAAAACATGAATTTACCCAATCAAAATATCCAAGTTTCATCAACTTAAACAAATCTTTAAGCAAATCATCAAAATCTCCATTAATAACTCAATTCTTGAAATCCATGCAAAACTAAGTTAAAATCAATCCAATATTAGCCAACTACTAGGGAATATCAATAAAGAACCTTAGCTTAAGAGAGGAAATGCAATTCACCTTTGAAGAATCTCCCACCAAGGTGTAAGATCTTCCTTGAAATCAAACTTGTGAAATTGGTGAAATCTTGAGAAATTCTTGTGAAGTTGTTAGAAATCAAAGGTAGAATCAAATGATTAACTCTCCATTGAAAATCAGCAACCAATTTTGGAGAATCATGTTTGAAAATTAAAACAGAAAGTGAGGGAAAATAAGGAGAGAAAATGAGAGAAAATTAGAAAGAATATGAAAATGATTTAGAAACTAATTAAGCGTGAGTTCCTATTATTGGCCAATTTAAAATATAGTCATTTAAAATAGTTTTGCAATCTTTACAATTTAGTCACTAAATTAAAATGTCACATTAACCACTTAAATTAACTCCCAAAATAGTTACCAAAACATTTTCATATATTATCACCCATATCATACACAGCCTCTTTCCGCTTCAGATCCGTATAAGACTTTTGCCGACTCAAAGCCGCCTTAAGTCTTACACAAATGAGTTTCACTTTCTCACTTGTATCCTTAAGCAAATCGAGATCCGTAACATGCTTCTCACCTGATTCTACCTAACAAAGAGACGTACGACACATACGACCATAAAGAGCCTCATAGGGAGCTATTTGGATGCTTGATTGGTAGCTATTATTATAAGCAAACTCCACCAACGAGAGTTGCTTCTTGCATGTCCCTTGAAACTCAATTATAAAACACCTCAACATATCCTCTAAGATCTGAATAACATGTTCAGACTGCCTATTCGTTTGAGGATGATAAGACGTACTAATATTAAGCCTTGTACCCAAAGTTGTCTGTAGAGTTCCCCAAAACCTTGATGTAGAACATGGATCCCTATTTGATGTAATCGACTTAGGAAATCTATGCAACCTTATAATCTAAGCAATATACAAATCCGCCAACTTATCCAATGTATACATTGTATGCACCGAAACAAAATGCGCACACTTCATAAAAGATCAACAATCACCAATATCGAATCTTTTTTGGACGGTGTCAGAGGCAAACCCGTCAAAAAATCCATGGGGATCCTTTCCAATTTCTATTCTAGAATATGAACAGGTTGCAACAACCCAGAAGGAAACTAATGTCCAGCTTTAACCCGCTGGCACACCATAGAACGAGAAACAAACTCGGCCACATCCTTCTTCAAGCCAACCCAATAATACAAATCCATTAAATCCTGATACATCTTTGTACCATCAGGATGCATAGCAAAAGGACTAGGCCATTCCTCAATTGCCTTAACATTTTCTCTATCAACCTCCAAACCATCTGCACTCATAATAAATCCTAGGAAAACAACCTTATTAGTGGAAAATGTGAATTTTTGTATATTAGCATAAAGTTTTTCATTTCTCAATACATCTAATACCAACCTTAGATGCTGAACATGATCATTCAAACTCTTGCTGTAATTAGAATATCATCAAAATACACTACACAAAACTTACCCAAGAATTGTCTAAGGATGTGATTCATTAACCTCATAAAAGTGCTGGGTGCATTAGTTAGGCCAAATGGCATAACCAACCACTCATATAACCATTGCTTATTCTTGAATGTAGTTTTCCACTCATCCCCTTCTCGCATATGAATTTGGTGGTAACCACTTTTAAGATCAATCTTAGAAAAGATATTAGAACCACTAAGCTCATCTAACATATCATCTAAACGTGGAATGTGATGGCGATACTTTACCGGTATTTCGTTCACTGCACGACAGTCTACACACATGCGCCATGTTCCATCTTTTTTAGGCACAAGTAGAACCGGTACTGCACAATGACTAAGGCTCTCTCTTACATACCCTTTTTCCATTAAATCCAAAACTTGCATTTGCAACTCCTTGGTTTCCTCAGGGTTGCTTTGGTAAGCTGGTCGGTTAGGTATGATAACACTAGGAACAAAGTCAATTTGGTGTTCTATTCCACGAATTGGAGGTAGCCCATTTGGAATCTCCTCCGAAAATAGATCTTCATATTCCTGCAGGAATAAAGCAATAAAAGATGGCAGATTTGGATCAAGTTCGTTACTGCTTAATAAACTCTCTTTGTACATGAGTACAAGAACCATCTTTTTTGACAATAAACACTTTTTGATTTCTTTCTCTCTTGCAAAGATGCTTACTTTTTCTCTCTCTTCTTTTTCCCCCACTTTTGATTTTTCTCTCAGATGTTACCTCACTTTCCTTTGTTTTTCTATCAATTTTTTTGTCACTCTCTTTGGCTTTTTCAAAACTTTCTCTCAAATGTATTTGATCTTTGTGAACTTGCTTTGGTGAAAGCAGGGCTAGGGTGATCTTCTTGGCTTCATGTGTTAGGGTATATCGATTGGTATAACCATCATGGATGACTCTCCTATCGAACTGCCATGGCCTCCCTAACAAGAGATGACCAGCATGCATTAGCACGAGATCACATAACACCTCGTCTTTGTACTTGCCAGTGGAAAATGGCACAATGACTTGCTTGGTAACTTTGAGTTCTCCACCATCATTAAGCCACTGCAATTTGTAGGGGTGTGGATGTTTTGTTGTTGCCAGGTCGAGCTTTTCTACCATCAAAGTACTAGCAACATTAGTGCAACTTCCTCCATCTATAATGACAAAGCATACCTTCCTATTGATATGGCATCGAGTGTGGAAATTTTTCTCGCGTTGTTGGTCCCCATCAATGGCTTGCATGCTTAGGCTCCTTTTAACAACAAGGACCTCTCCATCTACGACATGCTCTAACTCTTCTTCCTCTTCAATTTCTTTTTCATCATCTTCTTCCTTCTCTTAATTAGTTTCGATCTCTCCATCATCACGAATGAACATAGTGTTGCAGTTATGGAATTGGCTAGCAACGTGACCTCGCCCCAAACACTTGAAGCATTGGACATCACAGGATCGAACTGGCATAGTTGTGCTCTTTCCTTTGCTGGCTTTGGTAATCGGTTTGGCATTCTTTGATAGACTGCCTCGTTCATTAGGAGAAAATGATGGCTTTTGTTTGTAGGTACCTTGTCCCTATTTGGAAGAATAACCTCCAAAGGCACGG
This sequence comes from Hibiscus mutabilis, assembly GCA_019671005.1. Classification (NCBI taxonomy): domain Eukaryota; kingdom Viridiplantae; phylum Streptophyta; class Magnoliopsida; order Malvales; family Malvaceae; genus Hibiscus; species Hibiscus mutabilis. The sequence continues at coordinate 57,265,306 of CM033716.1, read as the reverse complement.
GTGGTGCCCTTCCTTTTGAGTTGCCTCTCCACCTTCATGGCCATATTGACCATGTTATTAATCTCCATATAATGTTCGAACTCAATTGTGGCCGTAATGTTAGGATCAAGGCCGGAGAGAAATCTGGCCATTGTGGCTTCTCGATCCTCATTAATATTGGCTCGGATCATGGCTACTTCCATCTATTTATAATAGTCCTCAACACTACGGTTGCCTTGTATGAGGTTTTGAAGTTTGTTAAACAGGTCCCTATAGTAGTGAGTTGGAATGAACCGACTACACATAACAACGTTCATCTCATTCCAAGTAGAAATTGGATGTTCACCATTGCATCTCCTGCTAGATGTCAACTGATCCCACCATATTAATGCATAATTTGTAAATTCAATGGTTGCAAGTTTTATCTTCTTAAGCTCAGAGTAGTTGTGGCACTTAAATATGTGCTCAACTTTCTTTTCCCATGCAAGATAGGCTTAAGGATCCGTTCTTCCTTGAAAATGAGGAATGGTAATTTTGATATTGCTGAGATTATCATCTATTCTCAGGCGAGCTCTTTGGCCTTGTTGTGCCATACTTTGATGTGATATGTAATCTGACACATTATCTACTTCTTCATTCAACTCTTCATGGCCATCGTTAGATTGAGAAAGTTCAAGTTGTTCTATACGATCCAACAGAGGCTCCAACTGATCTTGAATCATTTTGGCCATTGCTTGGAGCAAAGCCTGATTTTGCAAATTTGCTTGTCCTCATTCTCTACCATTACCTAATCCTTGAGACATGATTAGTAACTCAAATAAAATATAAACCTCACCAGCACAAAATCTCACCTTTCCACTCCAAAGAAATTGCGCTCACACTCATGTTTCACTCGGGATAGGCTTTTCCCTTGACGTGCACTCTTGCCTTTTACCACTCTTGTTCTCTTTTGTAAGTCCTTAGAGAACTTACTCAAAGCCCAACAAGTTTTCTTGTGGAATTCGGCTAAAACAAAGTGGTTAGGATAGGAAACAAAGATTATGTAGCAAATTGGGTAGTTTAAAAGAAGAAATAGCAATATGGAATTAAAACAAAATGTGATAACAACAAAAAAAGAAATCACAACCAAAACATTTTTTTTGTAAACTTTCAAATTGATCCCCCCCTCTTTGAACTTTTCATCTTTTTGATTTTTTTTGAATATATAGGGAGATGAATTGAACAACTTACTAAATCGCCAACGCTCGGATACCAATTGATACGAATCCTGTTGTATGATGGCCGAATTGTTATCCATGTTTGCCCGATTGTGATTCAAGTAAGAGTTTTAAATTGGTTATGTGGATGATAGGTGTAGGGAAACAAAAATGCAACAAGTGGTGCGGTATGAACAAAAGAGGAACGAACACTAAATAGTGTAGACCTGTTCCTTAAGAGTTCTTAGCCATGTTTTGGGTAAAAGGGTATACGGATTGTGGCCCACTAGTTATAGAAACTAGGAACCAACAATATAATGAAAATGGAAGGGGAAGAATGCTACAAGAATAATTCTTGTAAGCTGATAAAGTTCAGCAAGAACTTTGAAAGAGAAACACTCTCAAGTATAATATAAGCTAAAAAACGTTCATTACAATAGAAAATGACTACCTATTTATAGGAGCAAAGTGGCTGAAATGAATAGGAAACAAATGATTAAAGACTAAGTGATTAAGGGATTAAAAGCTCATAAAGTTGACGGTTATCCTTTCTTCAAGTTCAGCCAGAAAGGTTGATGTTGGATGATGTATGTGGACATTCTTTGAACGAATGTAGACAAACATGTCATCTAAGTAAAAGAAAACCCTTGATTTTCCTTTGGACAAAATTGTCATTCATTCTCTCTTAAAATATTATTAAGAGGCCTTAAGTGCATGTATCCCTTGTTATCAAAACTGATCAGCTTCAATAAAGGCCTAAAGTAGCTCTTTAAGTGTTGTTAATTAGCTCTTTAAATGGTTGGCTTTAAGGGACTTTGAATGCTTTGCTTCCTTGCTGATTCCAACAGCCTTCAAGTAGGGTAATTACTATCTTGAATTGCATTGAAAACTGATCAGCCTTGATGTGTCTTCAAGTGGTGTAATTGCTCTATTGCATCTGCATTTGTAACCGATCGGCCTTGATGGGTCTTCAAGTGACTTCAATTGGTTGTTATGCCTTGTCAACCTTGAGAAGATGATTAGCCATTTGTTCCCAATGAATATCCTAGCTGAAATGACAAAAATAACCATTACATATCAACTTATTCATTAAAATGAAGGTGACTGCTGAAAACAGATTTAATGAGCTAGTTTCAATGAATGAACTAATTTAATTAAGTAACTAACACACCAAATGAACTTACATAAATAAACTAATATGCCTTAAATGAACTAACATGCATTAATAAACTATCATGCATTAATTAAACTAACAACTTATATAAACCAACATGCTTAAATGTTTTAAACAAGCATAAATGAATCAAATTGTTTAATGAACATTAAGCTTTATTTATTCATGCACATATGCTGAAATTAAATAAAAAAACTTAGAGAAACTCATGCACAAGTAGGATGCTGCATTGTTCAATCAAAGCTGGTGTTTCCTCCTTCAAGTTCAAGCTTTAATAAACAAAATTCCCATAGCTTCTTGTAAATTCTTGGCCCTAGAACAAGTCATAGGCCCACTAGGAAATTCCTTTGGGTCTTTGCTAGTTGTGATCACATCAGAATCCTTTGAATTATTTAAGCAAGCTGTGTTTAATGCCTTTAAACTATCCATGGTAGTGATAGAAGGATTGTTGAATTGCTATTGAAACCTTGGTTATGGGATAAGTTACTTGGTGACTTATAAGATAAAGAAATGAATATGAGAGTGCTAGGATTTGGCCGGATATTAAAAGTGTTAGGGTAAGCCCCTATCATTGTAATTTTCATATTTATTCAAAAAAAGGTTTTCAGAAAAAAAAATCAACAAAAAAAAAGAGAGAGAAAAAGAATATTCAAAATTTTATATTAGTATTCGAATTAAAAAAGTCAAAATTTGAAATATTAGAAAAAAAGAAATAAGAGTGAAACACAAGAGAAGTCAGAATTAGACTCAAAGTCTAGCTTGGACATGATATTCTGAAGATCTGGATCAGTTTGCTGGAGTTCTTTGATTCTCAAGATTAAGCTAGATTGAACTTGAAGTTCAGACAAGAATTTTCGTACTTTGGATAAACGTAAATGAGCGTTGATAGCCAAGGAAGCTACAAACGAAAGGACAAGATCATTAAGTGAAGTTTTCGCATAGTTTCTTGCAAGACAAGAAAGGTCAATTCGAATGGATTACTTGTAATCCAAGAAAGATTAAATTTGAATGAATTATTCTAGAATTTAGATTTAGGGGTTTACCCAAGTATGGTCTGCGACTAAGGGAATCAACAACAATGTTTGCTTTCCCCGGGTGGTAGGAGATAACCAAATCATAGTCTTTAAGCAATTCTAGCCATCTTCTTTGTCTTAGATTCTCTTTCTGAGCCATGAGGTATTTGAGACTCTTGTGGTATGTGAACAAGTTACATTTCTTCCCGTACAAGTAATGTCTCCATATTTTGAGACCAAACACGATAGCTGCCAATTCTAGATCGTGTGTACGGTAGTTTGACTTGTGTGGTTTTAGTTGCCTTGAAGCATAAGCTATGACTTTTCCATCTTGCATTAGGACACAACCTAGTCCTAAATGAGATGCATCACTATAGATAGTGAATTCTTTACCCGATTCTGGTTGGATAAAAACCGGTGCATGAGTCAGGGCATGTTTAAGTTGATCGAAGCTTTGTTGTTGGTTCTCCGACCAAAAAAAGGGCATATCTTTACGGGTTAGCTTTGTCAAGCTTGCGGCAATGGATGAAAATCCCTTGACAAAATGCCGATAATACCCAGCTAAACCGAGAATGCTTCTAATCTCACAAACATTCCTCGGAGGTCTCCAATCTATGATGGATCAAATTTTGCTCGAGTCTACATTAATTCCTTCTATCGAGATGACAAGGCCAAGGAACGAGACTTCTGATAGCCAAAATTCACACTTAGAGACCTTTGCAAACAATTGACGTTCTTAGAGAGTTTGCAATACAATTCGAAGGTGTTTGGAATGTTCTTTCTTATTCTGAGAATACACGAGGATGTCATCATTGGAGACGACCACAAACTTGTCAAGATAAGGCTTGAATACACGGTTCAAGAGGTCCATGAAAGCAGCCGAAGCATTTGTTAACCCGAATGGCATTACAAGGAATTCGAAGTGGCCATATCGAGCACGAAAGGCTGTCTTAGGTACATCTTCTTCTTTTACCCTCATTTGATAGTATCCCTGATCGAGGATCGATCTTTGAGAACACCGAAGCATCCTTGAGTTGATCGAAGAGATCTTCTATCCTTGGGAGAGGATGAAAATTCTTGATAGTAAGCTTGTTCAATTATCTGTAATCAGTACAGAGTCTCATAGTCCCATTTTTATTTTTTCACGAACAAGACTAGAGAACCCTAGAGAGATGAGCTAGGCCGTATAAAGCCTTTGTCTTGTAGCTCTTGGAGTTGCTTCTTGAGTTCTTTCAATTCAACAGGTGTCATTCGATAAACTGTGATGGACACCAAAGTTGTTCCAGGTTGAACTTCAATCTCGAACTCTACTTCTCAAGTTAGAGGGAGGCTAGGGAGTTCCTCAGGAAAAACATCACCGAATTCAGATACAATTGGCATACTAGGTAAGCCAAATTCAAGTTCAACTTGCATAGTCATGGTAGCAAAGATTGAGGTCAGTTTTCTATCAATTAGGAGGATATATTCCTTTCCTAAGCCTCGGAGATAAAGTCTCATGTTTTGGCAATCTATCCAGGCTTCATGTTTGCTTAACCAATCTAGTCCTAACACTAAATCGAACTCACAAGAAGGCAAGACATAAAGGTCCATGAGAAAAGGCACATTTCGAATGCTTATAGGACATTGCTTGCAAAGAAAGTTAGTAGGTATATTTCCTCCTATATAGTTCAAAACTACAAGGCTAGTCTTAACAAGTTCGGGTTTTAAGTTTAACATAGTAATCACGGAAGGACATATAAAAGAGTGGGTAGACCCCAAATCAATCAAAGCATATGCATGACTTGAATTTAATTCAATAGTACATGCGATAACATCGGGTGCTTCTTCTTCCTCTTTCCCACGAATGTGGTAGATTCGAGCATGGGCTTGAGATTCCTGGTGTGTAGGTGCCGAACATTGGCCTCTACCTTTGCTTTGATTCCCGGACTGAGCTTGTCTCGGGCCCTTATTTTGATTAGATGGAGCTGAGCTAGCATTTACAGAAGTTCGAGTTGGAACCTTGTTAGGATTCTGAGGACAATCCTGGATATAATGGTCTGAGGCTCCACATAAGAAAAGCAAATTCTATTGAGTTATGTATTGCCCAGTGAGGTGCTTTTGACAGAACTTGCAAGTGGGATATTGAGTAGCTTTACCAAAATTCCTTGTACTATCAACAGAGATGATCAGGGCTAAAGACTTGATTACCGCTTGAGGTTTCGATATGTAATTTCTTTTCTAAATAGGAGTATAATTCGAGGAGTGATCTTTGGAGTGTTTAGACTTCTTTGACTGCCAGTAAGGCTTGTCATCATTTCTGGATCGTTTGTCTTTCCAAGAGTTACCACTCTTGCATTTCTCAGAGGCTTTCATCTTTGCATCGGTTGCAATAGCCTGGTTCACCAAATTCTGGAAGTTAGTGATACCCAGTGCAGTGAAAATTGGACTTAATTCATCATTTAGTCCATCAATGAACATCCGACATTTGTCAACTTCAGTCTTGATGTATTCCGACCCGTACTTGTAATACTTGTAGAAATCATTCACGTATTGTTCAATGGGTCGGCCACCTTGCTTGAGGTATAAGAAACGTTTCCAACGTTCGGTCAGGTACTGTTCACTGATGTATTTCTTCCTGAATTCCTCGAGGAAGAATTTCCAAGTTACTTCTTCAACAGGAGCAGTCAGGGTGGTGGTTTCCCACCAGCTTAGAGCTTCATCTGTCAACAGGGCTATGGCACATTCGAGTTTGTGCTCACCAGGACAAGGTAGTTTCTTAGTCAAGATTCGATTAGTGGCCTCTAATCAGTACTCAACTACTTCGAGATTGGCTTCATTAGTGCCAGTAAAAGTATAAGCCCGGTGTTGAGCCAGTTTATCAATCGGAGCTCTGTTTGGCTAAGCAATAGGAGGAGCAGTAGGATGATCCTGTTTTAAAGCAGTTACAAGATGATTGAACATCTCCTTCATGCTCAGGAGACATTTTTGCTGCACAAGATTTATAGCGGGAGCTTCCTGTTGAGCAGCAGCTTGGGGTTGAGTTTGTTGTTGTGGAGGATTCTGCTCCATCCTCACACTATCTCCTTCATTCGAGGACCCTTCAAGACTTTTATTATCCTGGCCAAGTCTCGTTTCAGACATTCTACGTTCAAATCTAACAATTAGTGATTCAGTTTAATAAGTAAAGACACAAGCTATACAATACAAGTCTCCTAGGTGGCATAAGTATCCTATATGATGCATGATAGCCCGTTTAGTCCTAGAAACGACTAAACCTAAAGCTCTGATTACCAATTAAATGTAACACCCCCTACCCGGGCTAGCAGCAAACTAGCTTGGGAGCATTACATTAAGCAAGGACAAGGACAAGGCAAGCAATACAAGCAATACAATACAATACAATACAAGGAAAGATATTGATAACTCATCCCTACTAGATGAGTTACTTAACTAGTAAGCAACTAGGTATACTTACTTAACAAACAAGCAAACTCACATTTTTATTTTCATGTCATTAAAGGCATTCGAATAGATCATTAAGTTGTTTCCTTTCATGCTTACATTATAGATTACTACATTAATGATTCACTTAACTTCATTTTATACTATAATCATTCGAATGACCCTAGTATGCAACATGCTTTCATTTCATTTCAATGTTCCTTAGTTAGTTACATTTAACATCTCATACCTATATTGCTAAACTTGATTATTGAACATACATTTGCATGAACTTGTTTCAAATTAAGCCATACACGTTCAGCAATTCACTATTCTAACACAAGATACATACAATAAGGCATGTTCACACACAAGTGACCATATAACTCCAAGACATTCGAATGGCTCAAGGTAAAATAGATCAAACACTTGATCATTTCATTTGTATCATCATATGCGCAGCAAACATCATTCCATTACATGTAATTTAAGTTCATTACATACTTGTCAATAGATTCATAACATAGTAGGCCCATTCAAGAACACACATGTATACAAGTTTCAAGAATTCCAAAATGCATGATCAAGATAAACTATAAACAATCTAGTGCTACCAATCTAGAAGATATATAAAACAAGTATGAAACCATACTTATGCAATGCCTGTGTCTTGCTTCGAGCTCAAGGTAACAGGCTTCAGAATCACGCTACGAACAAATCCTTTATCTTGTTGGTTGGGAAGAATGAAACAAGAGTGATAAGTACAAGAATGTACTTAGTGAGATAGTAACTAGTTCAAACCACTTGTTATTTCAAGTTAAGTGCCAATTAAACAAGAATAATCCTAGCTAAGGATTTCAAGCATTAGAGTAATCCTAGATAAGGATTATAGCATTCGGCTAGTATAGGATACAAGAAACATGGAATCATACTTCATGATTTCATATCAAGAATCAAGCAAATCATACTTACATAACAAGAAATCAAGTAAGTCATGCTTACATGACAAGTAACATACAATTCATGGCTTTCATGTCAAGCAACATACAAATCATGGCTTTCAAGACAAGTAACAAACAAATAATGGCTTTCAAGACAAGTAACATGTGATATAGGATTGTTATTTCATTTGTCATCAATTAAACAACCCCCTTGGTACTTAGTTTGTATAGGTAATCGAGTCTCCAACCAACTGTAGCCACAAGATGCACCGTAGTGCTGTTCAACCCTTCTAGTGTCGCCAAAGACCACATACGTACCCTCCGTCTATCGTCAAATAGGGGCCTTAGTCTTGGACCGTAGTCCACCCTAACACAATGAGCTCTAGACTCAAAGGCATGCCCTTCTACCTAGTCCAACTAGCTACCAAGGTTGTTCGATTTAAGCCATTTATACAAGTGTTTCAAGATCAAGATCATGTCAAGCAAGTTCATTTCATACTAGGCCCTTAGACCAATTGAGCCATAGCTCACATATCATGTAATTCTCATGTGTTCATTTCACCAAGTGTGATAACATTATAAGCAAGATCTTTAAGCATTTTATCACATGGCACATGATACATACAAGCACCAATGTTACCACTCAACATGATTAGCAATTGAATCAAACATGTATACAAGGATGAGATCAAGTTTCATGCATTACTTTAAATATTCTTCCCTTATAGATCAAGATAATATTAAGTCAATTGACAATTCAAGAATTTAGACATGCTTGCTATAGTTAGGACCTAGTCCTAACTCTCAAGTAAACTACACTCACAATACTCCAAGCTTAGTTAGTCTTGAATCCACACTCCTTTGTTATTGGCTTTAGGATGTTCCACTTTTTCCTCAACACCAAGTTCACTCCTGGTTTTAACACATTACACAAGTATAAATATGTCAAAACAAGTTCAAATAATCATTCAATCAAGGCAATGTTACAAGTACAAAACATATACAAATCTAGCAATATGTTCATATATTTTCTTTACTACACTTGACTATGCTCCAATTAATGAAGAATAGGACAGTAACCAATGCCCCAAAACTGTTTACAAAAATGTCCCAAAATAATGTACAATTACCTAAACTATTGTTACTAGGCAACATGTAGTCTGTTCACTTAAACATGCATAATTTCATTTCGTACGTTGGAATTTCAATTGGTTTACACCGTTAGAAATATAATGTAATTGTTTTCTAACCACATAGGCCTTCCATTTTAGTTCTTTGCCAATTAATATAGTTTTTAACTTAAAGACATGGTAATTTGCTACACTGGACAGTTTGCACTATCCATAGTCTTTCTTCTCTAAAATTCATTCTATAATCCATAATCCAATTATATTTTCTCTTAATGATTTTAGACATGTCAAGGTACTATCCATAAAAATTTCAGCCTTAAAATCTTTTTATACAATTTATGGTGATTTTTCAAAGTTACTGCGCAGAACAGGGTATTCTGGACAGATTACACTAGGTTGAGTTTCTATCTTTATAACTAACCTAAACAAGGTTCTAACACGGCAATTCAACTCATTTTCATGTTCTTACATGTCTAGTTCAGTATAATTCACCTAGAAATGTGCTTAAAACATGGCATTATCATGTTAAATTCAATTTGATCTATTTGATCAACATTATACATCCAATTTACCATTTGAGCAGTCCATTTCCTAGTTTTAACTAATTCAATTTCCAGCAAGTTATCTACTCTATTCAATCCTCAATTCATCTACCAACATGATCAAGACAGGGCATTACATTCAATTGGCATGCTTAAACATTTTCACCTATCAAAACAGTCTAAATTCAAAACTGTTTTCAACCATGATCCCTATTCTCAAATTTCCAGCAACCATACACATGTAGAAATCAAGACACATTCAACAATCTAATTTCGAATGAGGGAATAGCAAGAAGAATAACTTATATTCACAATCATGCAACTACAATTCAAACAACACAAGGACCATTCCAATGCATGGTTAAATCTTGAACAAAACTTTCCTTTCTTTCTCTAGGTTGGTTCGGTGTTAAGGGAGGAATGAAGAAGATGATAGTGTTTGTTAAATTACTCATCAAAGGTAGCCATGCGTGTCCTCCTCACCTTAAGACACCTTTCGATTCTTCAATTCATTTTTAATTCACCATGCAATGCACAATGTTTGCCTAATATTCAAGATGGTCCATTTAATTTGGCATTCTAACTTGTTGGTTATAACATTTCATCCTTTAGTTATTTGTTAGCTAATGTTCTTTCTGATTTAATTTAATTAGCTCATAATTCAATAAGCTTATAATTTAGATTGTGGTAACTTTCCTAGGCCAATTTTAGGGTGTTACACCTCCATTAAAGTAAATCTCAATTTTGAAGAGCCTTGGAGGATCGATCATCTTTGAATAGAAAGTGAGCATCAATATCCAGCCAGTATGCAAGCCGGTCTAAAGCTACATAAGAAGAAAGAGAACTCTAGGGTGAAAACCCAAAAATGGGCAATCTAGAGCAATCCAAAGAATGGAAAAGAAGGGAATATGAGCACATTTAGGCCAAACCAGTACAAAAATGCAATTTCGCTTAACCATGACCCATGGCCTACACTATGAGCCTACAAAGACTATTCTGATCATACATGGATACCTAAGTTGTATGAGTCTGTCTTCAGATTACATTCTGCCTATAAGGGTTAACCTTTCTTCAAGGAACGCCAAACTTCACGTGCCTGATCGACACCAAAATGAAGGAAGGATGGGGCATGGTGAGTTAGTGAGATTAAGAGAGCCACCTTAAATAGGTTAGAATTTAGGAAAGGAAATTGTTCCTCTTAAAGCCTAATAGACTAGAATAGAATATACATTTGTATGTATCTCCACAATAGTCAAGATCTTCTAAATATAAGCTTCATTTGGGTTGATCTCTTCAATTTGAAGTAAATGTGCCATTGCATTTGATATTTTGGGGGCAAACATGTTTTTTAAAGTGTTTGGCAATATACTCCAAATTTTGTGTACCATTCTCCAAACATTAGTTTTCAAAAATGTTTGGCTTTTTTAAAGATGTTTACCATTTGTTCCAAACAATGTTTCTAAAATGTTTGGCATTCCCTTCAAATTGTGATTTTCAAAATGGCTGCCATCGTTTGGAATGGTCATTATTTTCTTGTATTGAAATGTACACAAGTAAATTGCCTTTTCGCATTACTTAAAAATGATGAAATAAATGATGATGATACTTAAAGCGTAAGGACCTAGAATTGGTTCCTAAGATGCTTTGATTAAGTTCAACAAGGAAGGTTGGGCTTTTGATGTGAGTACATCAACACCATCTGATCCAGAGGTCATGCCAACAGGACCTATTACCCAATCTAAGGCTAAGTTATTCAGGGAAGTTCTTTCACTTAAATGCATTGAAGCTTCTAACTTATTTCTTAATGTTTTTGCCTTAGCTAATAAGTTCTTCAATGTGTTAAATGCTGATATGTGACATGTTAAGTACTTATACTCAGTATATATTTATATGCATATTATTTACTAAGTTAAGTGTGTTTATATTATGTTTTCCAGTATTTATATGTGTTTATTTTGTTTTTATAGCAGCACAATAAAACGTGGTAGCTAAGGACTTTCCAACAAGCTCGATTAAAGCTCATCAATACGTATGTAGCTTGACTCAGCTCCAAACAGCCCACAAGCATGTTTTTCAGCTCGTTTTAGCTCCAACACTCCAAATCAGCTCAATTCAGCTCAACTCAAGCTCAACTAGCTCACCTTCAGCTCCAGTAGCTCAACTCCAACTATTGAGTCCAAGGGTAGCTCAAACATGGAGGGACATGTACCTACACTTAAGAGAGTGTCCTATAGCTAGGTGCATCAAGCTAAAGGGTCCAGCAAAGCTCCAGCAGCTCCCCAAGCATGGCGTCCACACATGGCAGCCTTTACACATGTGTGTGCATGTGTGTGGTAGATTTGAACTCCCTCTCAAAGCAGTGGGCGGAATTTTCAAGGATAAGGCCAAGAAGTTTGATTTTTGAATTCAAATAATTGCCATGTGCATTTTGATTGAAATTCAAGTGTTCCCTCTTCATTTAGGCGCCACTTTAAAGGCTGATCTGATTTTGGTTTTAAACACTTCAAAAATCAGCCTTTAGATCATTTTAAATTATCAACTTCCTTTTCGCCACCCTTAGATTAGAATAGGTAATTTCTATTTGAATTTTAAAGAATTCTGATTTCCCTCTTGTATTTTTTTATATATACTTTATAAAACGATGTAAAAACAAGCATTACATGAATTCAAATTACATTGTGAGAATTTCTCTCAACTTGGTTCTTCATTGAACTTTTCAAACTTCTTCAAGTCTTGTTCTTGTGTTGTCTACAATCAGATACTTTGGGTTCTTGGTTTTCTAATCAATGGGTCCAATTCCTTCGAGCATTTAACGTATTAGGTTCGAGTTTATACACTTTATTGTACAGGTTCTTCATTGTTCTTGTTTTTATTTCATTTTCCAGCAACTGAAACCCTTTCTTCTTCACTGAAATTTCCAGCAACCAAATTCCACCATTGTCATCTTCTTCAAGCCTTCAGCTTCAACCTTTTCCTTCAACCGAATTTCCAGCCATCATTTACCCTCTTTCATCCTACATAAAAACATCAAATTCTAGTCCCTTAAACACCATGAATTCTACTATCAACATATTCTTTTGCAGCCACACTTCTACGCAAGAAATCTTACTTCAATCCTAGATCCGACACAATCAATGGAGGCCTTCTTCAACGGGCAGCCTCATAACAGTTTTAGATTGAGTGGATGTACTTTGCTCTCCCTGATGATGATATAGAGGAATTTGCATGATAAGTCATCACTGACAAATTAACTGAACCCAAAATCGAGTGAGGCAACGGTACCATACAAGGTAACCAAAATACATGATAGAAAAATATTAGGACCCGGAGTTGGCTTCCACTAAGATACTTTGATAGGTTCAAAAATGAATCATGAATCTCAAAGAAGCGAGGCATTTTCTCACCCCTAATGTTGAGGTAGATGAAGATCTACAAGATTGGTTAAATAATTGGAAGTAATGGAGCCCATGACTGAATGGGGAAATGTTAAGTGAAGAAGATGACAAGGGTTCGTATAAGAAAAATATAAGGATCAGAAGATCATGTATGAAGACGGGTGCTGACCTTGAAGATAATTAAGCCTTCCACGCAAAAGATTTGAAAGCGTGTTGCTAGTTCAAATTTGAAATAATTTATAAGATGAAGATTTAAGAGCGTACAACGAAGAAATAAAGAGAAAAAGAAATATGGGAATGCCCTTTCAAGGAATACAAGCTTATTTTAGTATCTCTAAAATTCTTGCAATTCATGCATCATATATAGTTAGACACACCTATGTTAGGAGCATGCTAATGTTGCGCGTAATAAGTGCTACGCAATTGTGCAAGTATACACGTCGCAAGTTATAGTATAAAAGATATCGTCTCCACAGGGATTGGTGCCACTTCAAGAATCTAGTCTCTTGCACTGTAAAAAAAAAAAAACACAAGTGAAGGATTATAGAAGTTTTAACTAATAACTAATCTAGAAAGCAATTAAGTAAAAGAAAAGATGAATTCGAATGAGAGAGATAGGCTAGGTTATCGTGAGTTGAGGTGTGATAGCCGATTGGATTGTCTTGGTAAAAGAGTGCACGGGCAACTCAGTTGCCGTGGCAACTTGCACGACGGGGTTGCCGTAGCAACTAATTGATGGTTGCTTGGGCGACTAGTTGGGCAACTACTTGGGCGATGGGCAGCAACTTCAAGGTTCGGCGGAGCGTTCTTCAATGGTTTCTTCTTATCCCTAAGTCGAAACTCTAGCTACTTGTGCATGCCTTGATAATACATCCTGCGTGAATCAAGGGTGAACAACAACCAATCTTGCGCTCCTCTTAGCCGTTGAAATCCTTAACTTATTCCTAAGCCGGATTAATCTTCACCATCATTGGATTGCATAAAGATCATATTCATTCGTTTCTTGAATCTAACTCTCCCGATATTAGATAAATGGATGAAATCACGAGATCCTCTCCCAATTCACTGCAAAAACAATAATAAGAATCAAGAATGAATAAACCTTGAAATAGAAAAGTGCAAACTCTTATTACCTAAACAAAAACCAATAGTTTCTCACAACCACAAAACACAATAACCATAGCCAAGTAAGTTTAGTTCATGGCTAGGTTCCAAAGAAACACAAGATAAACAATCCCTAGCATGAACCCAATCGAACAAGGAAGAAAAGATGAAGCTTGCCGAAAATTCCCCTTGCTTCCTCTCTTGGAGTTGTCGAAATTAACTCTTGCTCTCCCTCTTGAATTGTCGAAATCTCCTTGATATTTATAGGGCTAGGCCAAAGTCCTTCTTTGAGGAGGAGTTTGAGTTGGAATTAAATTATCTTTAAAGAATATAATTCTTTATTATAATTTTATTCCTATTAGAACTTCTCCTATCCTCTTGGAATTTAATTCTTCTTTAATCTCTGCATGGCAATCAAATTCCTTTGGGCTTGGGCCTTGCTCCATGTCATCTTGGGCTTGTAAAATCATGAATTTCGACATCCCTATTGTATTTTGTCTTTGTCGACAAATGCCATGGCAACTGGCTCGGCGTCTCCTTCATGCATTGCCCTGGCAACTAGCTCGGCATATCCTTCATGCATTGCCCTGGCAACTAGCTCGGCATTGGCAAGTGATCCTGCACATACACACACAAAAACACACCAAAGCAGCATCTATTTCCACAAAAATCACCAAGTTATGTAATCAAGCTCAACGTTTGAAGGAAACATGGATTAATGCATGAATGGCTAACTATGCGACTAATATGAGCCTAAGTCTAACAATAATATGAGTAAAAAGGGTAAGAAAAATAGTACTTTTGAACACTTATCAGCTAACTTATTTATCATAGCATTTTGCTTATTTTAAGTAGGTATTTGAAGATCACCAAAGACTTTGATCTGCAACTTCATGTTGAAGAGGTAGATCCTATTGAAGATTTCTATTGGTAGCCATGTTGGCATGAATCTAGATATTGGTAGCCATGTTACCGTGAATCTGGATACTGGTAGCCATGATGGCTTGAATCCATAAATTGTTAGCCATGTTGGCGTGAATCTAGATATTGGTAGCCTTGTTGGTGTGAATCTAGATATTGGTAGCCATGTTGGCGTTAATCTAGATATTGGTAGCCATGTTGGCGTGAATCTAGATATTGGTAGCCATATTGGTGTGAATCCAGATATTGGTAGCCATTTTGGCGTGAATCCAGATCTTAAGTCCTTCGGGCATGATGCTAACATTGTTGTGATGTCAAGACTAGGATAAACAGAGACATCATTTTGAGGGATATTGGTAGCCATGTTGGTGTGAATCTAGATTTTAAGAGAGATAATGGTAGCCATGTTGGCGTCAATCCAGATCTAAAGTCTTTACGCATTATGGTAAGTCATTCGGGCCATCACTCAAAGAGTTCGTCAAGGAAAAGTAAAAAGTTCTAGAAGAACTCGTGATTCCAAGGTGTAAGACAAGGAAGTGGTGAGATTGTTGATACATGTGCCACCCAAGAACAGAGTGCCGATGTTGAAGAGAAAGGTTCTATATAGGAAGAACCCTTATTTTCAAGACTTTAGAGTGAAAATTTTTATATAAGAAGAACTAGTAGCTCAAGATTGCAAAGTAAGAAGTTCTATAGAGGAAGAACTTAAAGTTCTACCATTTTCGAAGGTAAAGGTTCTATATAGGAAAAACATATATTTTTTAGACTTCACAGTGAAAGGTTCTATATAGGGAGAACCTCTAACTCCAAGGTTTTAGAGCCAAAAGTTCTATATAGGGAGAACTTGTATCTCTAGGGATCCAAGGTGAAAATTTCTATATAGGGAGAACTCGTAGCCCGAAGAATCTACCCAAGAAAATGAAAGGTTCTATATAGGAATAATATGTAGCTCAAAAGACATTGAAGCAAAAGGTTTCATATAGGAGAAAATAATGCTTCAGAAGTTCAAGACTAGAAGTTATATATAGGGAGAACTCTCGGTTTGAATAATCCACTCAGGACATAGAAGGTTCTATATAGGGAGAGCCTGCAACGTTGATAGTTGAAGGCGAAAAGTTTTATATAGGAAGAACTTGCAGCCCAAAGACTTTACCGAGGACAAGCCAAAATTCTATATAGGGAGAATTTTCTTTTACAAGGAGCCAATCAGAAGAAGAAAGAACAGTTCTATATAGGAAGAGCTTGTAACCTCAAATTTTTGATTTGAAGATTTTGTCTTCTCCAACGGATCCTCCGTTTAAAGAGTTGGTCGAGGAAGAGACGAAAGTTCTACAAGAACCTGTGATTCTGAAGCCAATGACAAGGAGAAAGGGAAAAATGAGTGCTTTTGATCTTTTCTTTGTTCTCGTTTCACGAGAACAAGAAAATAGGGGTAGCTGTAATCACTCATTTTTGTTCGGGTTGTAAAATATTATAACAATATTGTTAATAGTGTTATTAAATAAAAATATAGAAAAAATTGTAAAAAAAGAAGGAAACCACATGGCTCTCATTGAGCCATGTCACCTCACCCCCTCACTTTGCCTATAAAAGGCGGAGGGAGGACTTTGAAAGGGGCCAAGCCATGGAGAGAGCCATGGTTGGGTGAAGAGGCAGTGCCCTTTATTCACCCGGCTTGAGAGCAGTGCTCTCACTAGGGAACTATTTTTCAAATGGTTTGATCCATCATTCGATCGAAAATCTTTTTGAGGTTTAATCGAGTTAGTTTTGGGTCATAACGCGGAGATCTATGTAGGGATCGGTCAAATCATCATCTGAGCTTTTGGTGGGGTAAAATTCTATCTTTATCTTCGTATTTTAATTCAATGTTAGTTTAGATATAGGGTAATATAATTTTGTTGATTATGTTTTTTATTGGCATGCTTTTATAATAAATATATTATGTATGTCATGTTTGATCTAGTTTTTAGGGTCTAGATATCTGATTAGGAGGGTCTTCCGGTCTCCGAGTGTCATCCCCTTTGGTACTTTAAATTATGTTTTATTTGAGTGTATTTTCAATGTTCATGTATTTAATATTTAATATTGATATGCATATAGTATTAGGCCTTTTATTTTGGTATTCTAGTGGGAGTGTCATCCCGGTCTTCGGGTGTTATCTCTTTTGGTACCGTGAATATCAAGGCAAATTTCATTTATGTTATCATGCATACATTTTTAGGGATTAAACATTAAATTAAACCAAATTTCAATTTGTCTTGGTAACTACGATAAGAACCTTTAGGTACCAATTTTTGGGCGTGGTGGGGGTGCTAAACCTTCCTCACACATAATGGACTCCTAAACATAGAATCTTTGGTTTTGTTTTTCGGTGTTCGGTCTACCTAAACCATGTGACCGGTGGTGACTCTAAGTCTTATTTTAAAAATACTAGCTTTTTCAAGAATTTCCCCTTTAATCATTTTTTATAAAAAGTGGGACACTTCGAATTTCTTAGTCGCTACACTAATATAGCAACCATAGGGTTGTGTTGGTTCTTTGATGCTATTGTGTGGCATGAGGGCACTTGTTTGGTGGGATCCGAATACCCATATAATGTGTTGCAACAAAATGGTAACAATTGAAGGGAGGATTCCCGGTGCCCCCGGGCCACCCTTTGAGTGATTACGTCCCGATGCTTTGTGTCCTCGGGCTCCACTCTAGGTTTGTGTATTGATTGTTGATGTTGCTTTTGGATGTTGGATGCTTGTGTGATCATCATACCCTATCATCATTTCTAAATACATGCTCATATTTATGGTTTGCATGAAGCATAGTAGGGTGGTAGTGTACCCACTGAGCTACGTTAGCTCAGTGTTCGAAATTGATGTTTTTGTTCGCATGTTTCTAGGTTGGCACGTACATCGAAGGAGCACCATCGGTGTAGGTTTCAGCACATCATTTGTTCAAAGTAAATCAACTAGGTCTTATTTGGTTATGTATTCGTAGGACCCTAATGTAATGTTGTAACTCTTACTTTTTGGATTGTATTAAGCAAGCAAATTGTTGAGATATTTATTTTGATATAAAAACAAAAAAATTGTTTTGGACTTGAACAAATATTGAAAAAATAATTCAAAGTCCATTTAATTTGAAAAATATGTTTGAAATCTTTTAAAAGTGTATTTGAATCAAACAAATATTTTCAAGTAATTTAAAAGTAAAAAACAAGCCTTCGATACCGGTACGATATTCCATTATCAATATGAAATTGCTTGTATCGGTACGACAAACCCTTGTATCGATACGCTTTTTGTTTTAAGTTTCCCAATGAGCACTTCATGTATCGATATGGAAGCCTTTGTATTGATACCTAAAGTACCGTACCGATACAAATGTATCATGTACCGGTATGCTCTACATTTATGCACAACAGCTCTTTCCTGTTTTGGCAAGTACCGATAACCACTTTCGAGTCCGGATACTCAAGGTTGAAGAAATGCATTTATAGTTGGAATTAAAGTTCTCAATTGACTAGTTTTTAACGGGTAGTTTTTATCTCCAACGACTAGTTTTTCATTCTACTCTATAAATACAAGCCAAGGACACTTGAAGCAGGAGATAACGAACATCCAAGCTCAAACATCAAGAGAGTAGAATTTTATTGTCCATTTTTTTGTAATCTCTTGTATTTCTTTAGTCCAATCCTAGTGTGCTAAATTGTGTAAACACCCACCCAAAGAGGCATGTTTTTTACAAATGTCAAGACCTCGTAATAGAGGAATAAGTTCTAGTTGATCCTTATAAAAACTAGGGAGAGGGTTTTATCTTAGCTCGTGAAAAGATAGGGATGTAAAGGTTAGTCCTTTAGCCTGTAAAAAGGAAGAATTCATTATTAGTGAATTGGGAAATCCTTAGTGTGGATGCTAAGGTGGTGAATGTAAACCTTGGTTAGAAGGTCGAATTACTCTAAAGTCGAATGTGTCAAATTGACATTTCTTTTTCAATTTTTGTTTTCCCAATTTAAAAAGAAACCTCTACACCCTTCATCGGAGTTAATTTCGGTTGAAGACATTGAGCCTTTCAATTGGTATTAGAGCAAGGCTCAAATCGATCGTCTAACAACATTTGAGGAGATCCTAGGAGTGCTTGAACCATTTGTACGATCAACCGACCTTGAAGAGCTAATTTGTTCGACATCAAGCTCAAGGAATCATGATAAACCATCAATCCTCTGATGTGCAAAGGTGGCATGCTCACATATTAAATGTGTGTAACCTCTAAGCTTAATCTATTCGATTATATATTTTGGTTACTTTTTTTAATGAATTTTTAAATGTTCGTGCAAACTTGATTTTCAAAACCATTTTAGTGCATAACATTCTTTGAAGCTTCGTACATGTGTTTGAAATATGTTTTATTCATATTAATGCATAAAGTTTTCTAGAAAGTCTTGGATAAATTGAATTTAATGGATTTTTAAACTTGATCATTTTTATTGAAATTCAATAATTTTATTAAGTGTCAATGCTTTGAGCTAAATTGTAAAATGAAATGCACTTATTAAGGGGGAGCTTTTGTTTTCAAAAGAATTAACTTTCTCTTTACTTTTATTTTTTGAACATTAAAGATTGAACCATTTTTGATATAACGAAGAGAGAGCGAGATAAATTTGAAAATTTTAATTTTAAAAAGAGAAATGAGAGCTTAAAATATTTTTCTAAAATATTATGTTTTTCTTAGGGGAGAAATTTCAAAAACAAATTTTCAAGTGGTTTCGTTATATAAAATATGGGGATATTATTGAGATATTTATTTTGATATAACAAAGTGAAAATGTTTTTGGACTTAAACAAATATTGCAAAAATAATTCAAAGTCTATTTAATTTGAAAAATATGTTTGAAAGCTTTTAAAAGTGTTTTTGACTCAAACAAATATTTTCAAGTAATTTAAAAGTCAACAATAGGCCTTCGATACTGGTACGATACTCCTAGTATTGATATGAAGTTGCCCGTATCGGTACGACAATGCCATGTACCGATACGCTTTTTGATTTAAGTTTTCTAGTGAGTATTTTGCGTACCGATACAGAAGACTCCGTAATGATACCCGAAGTGCCGTACCGATACGAATGTATCGTGTACTGGTACACTCTGCATTTATGTTCAAGGGCTCTTTCTTGTTTTGGCAGGTATTGATACCCACTTTCGAGTACCGATACTCAAGGTTGTAGAAACACATTTATGGTTGGAATTAAAGTCCCCAACGGCTAGTTTTTATCTCCAACGACTATAAATGTTTAGTTTTTCATTCCACTCTATAAATACAAGCCAAGGACACTTGAAGAAGGAGAGGATGGACATCCAAGCTTAAGGATCAAGAGAGTAGAATTTTATTGTCTATTTCTTGTAATATCTTGTATTTCTTTAGTCCAATACTAGTGAGCTAAATTATGTAAACACCCACCTAGAGAGGCATATTGTTTGCAATTGTCAAAACCTCATAATTGACGGATAAGTTATAGTTGATCCTTATAAAAACTAGGGAGAGGGTTCTATCTTAGAACATGAAAAGATAAGGATGTAAAGGTTAGCCCTTTAGCTTGTAAAAAGGAAGAATTCATTGTTAGTGAATTGGGAAATCCTTAGTGTGGATGCTAAGGTAGTGGATGTAGACCTTGGTTAGAAGGCCAAACAACTCTAAAATCCAATGTGTCAAATTTTCATTTTTTTCAATTTTTCCCTAATTTAAAAAGAAACCTCTACACCCTTCATCGGAGCTAATTTCAGTTAAAGATATTATACAAACTCATTACTAGGGTATCAGTACGAGCTTTGGCCATATCGGTATATGTTTAGGTGTCGTATTGGTACGGGTCGACCCGTATCGATACTTGTGAAAATTATTGATTTCTTGTAAGCAGTTTATGTATTGCTACGCCCGTGATTACCGATACTCGATGCGTGTGACCTAGCCTCACCCAGAGTGTATGTACCGATGGTATGTGACCCTACCTCACTCTAGAGTTGTTGTTATTCATATGAGCTTTCGCCTAGATGATCTATTGAGATCTCGAGCTTGGTTGGGCCTTGCTTGCCATGTGTGTTGTTTAGAGAGCATGTGTTTAGGTAACTAGTGGTTGCAACACCCCCTCCCCGGCCTGGTAGAGAATCAGGTCAGAGAATGCTACCGACAATCGAAACTGTGATCGGTGCAATGAGATTTCAATAACAAACAACACTTGGTCAACATTATGACCTTCAAACATTATACAATATCGTATTCGGTTCAACTTATCCCTTTTGTAACAAAGATTGATCAATTAGGGCCAATTTCTAACTTTTACAAGTTTTAGGGACTAAATAGTGAATCTAATAATTTAGAGGTCCTTTAGTGCAATTATCTATACAATACTGAAATTATTACATCAACAATGTTCCTGTAAATTATCATGTCATTCTGATATCATTAACCCATCTGATTAGGCCTTGCTATGTTCAGTGACCATTTTGTAAATAAATTAAAACTGTGTTCCATACCTTTTATCAGAATTACCTACCTCTGTCTCAATACCCCTTAGCCCATTTTGATACGGATATGCACATATTCGATTTTAACTTGAAGGATTAGATGCTTCGTACTGATACCAGATGGACTGTATCGATACCATAGGGTTGACCCATTTCGGTACAGCCTAAGACCGTACCGATACATTTAAATGACCAAACTCCACTGCCTAAGTCTGTATCGATACACTTCTTTTGCGTATCGATACGCCCTATTTTACCATGACCAATTATGCAAGGCCGTAGCGATACATGTTGACCTATACCGATACACATGTGATGTAATGACATATTTTAGCTGGTTTTTAATCGAATTAACATGTTGAACGATGTCCAAATGCAATGAAATTTTACCAGCAAGTTTTTAATCATTTAATCTACTAGCATGTCAAATTTTAAGGTAATTCGAATTCGTTTACTAGGTTTTCACCTTTAGGAGCCAAATATGCATATTTGGTTACTTTTAACCCCACATACAAGTCATTTTAGGTCTATTTATCCTATTACAAAGTATAGGCCGTACATATACATCCAAAATACCATGAGTAACTAGTTTAACTAATTTGCCACAATTCTACGAGTTGATAAGGACAAAATACTTTACTTTAGCTTGTAAGTGACTTGTCCGACTTCTCCGATCTCGATCCAACAATTTGATCAACCTAAAATGCATGAAATGAAATGCATTAGGCATACTTTGCCTAGTGAGGTAGTCATCAACAATGTCAATATCAATGTTATGTATTTTCAACCATACACTATGAATGGTTATACAATAGATAAATAATAACGATGCAATGATCATGTTCAATAGCAATAATATCATATTTTAGCAATAACCCTTGGATCGATTCCAGATAGTGGATACGCGAATTCCTACACCTTGCCAAATCAATAAATGGTCTAGTCCTTCTGCCTCGCCAATATGAACAATATCAGATCACATATTTCTGCCTCGCCAAATCAATATAGGCCGTAGCCCTAGGACTGTAGTCCACCCGTATACTGAGCTCATAAATTCATGGCAAGCCAATTGTATCCAATGTCCATTAAATCCAAGGTCTGGTAATAATATCAATGATTGGTGTTCAATAACAATAACAATGTCCAATGTATCCAATGATTCAATAGCAATAGCAATAGTCTAATGGTCAATATACAATGATATGATGACAATGATCGATATTGTATAATCCAATGGCAATATTCATTGTTTCATGACTCGATGTCAATGTTCGATAATCCCAATTACCATACCAATGACCAATGATACGTTTTCAATGCTTCGATGACAATGACAATATCAATGTCAATGCTTGATGACAATGTCTATAACAATGATAATGACAATGCTCATTAATTGATGTTCTATGTTTCCTTAATTTTATGGCTATTATACCGACCTTAACAATAACACTATCGATGTCCGATGTTCGATGATATAATTATCGATGCTTACCAATGTATCCTCTAAAGGATTCGATGCAAAATCCCTTCACAATGGAGTTAGCAATGATAATTTCAATAACAATAAAATTGGGAAAAGCATCTAGCTTAGTCCCGAGACTCCGACTACACTCACCTCGCTATTCTGAAGCTTTCAAGGCTCTCACATAGTAATCCCCTTGTTCCTAGCTTTCGGTGGAGATGATGGTTATTTTCTATAGCTAGGTAGACAATAGGAAAATTATTAGGATCGATAAAACATTATCGAAATCAATATGACGATATGAAAATCGACATCTAAGCTCAATTTAGACAATAATGATGAATTATCCATGGATAGTCAAAACTCTAGTTTAAGATGACACTCCATATCTCCATAGATTTTAATAATAGTGTAGGGGATTAAGCTTACCCAATTGATAGCAATGATTTAATATCGATAAATTGAAGAAAACTCAAGCTTCTCCAACCTCAACAATAGAGGTGCTTGCTTGGAGATGATGATAAAGACAAGATAGGTATTTGCTTCTTTAGGAATCGGGTAAGTCTTTCTTTTCTATTCACTTTCTTTCATTGGTTTTACAAAGACAAGGCTTTTCTTCCTTTGAAGGACTTAAGCATGTGCATCCCACGTATGAATAATTATAATTGAGGAGGGGCTAATCGCAAGTTTAATCCCTCAACTCTCGATACACTAAACTTTAACCCCTAAACTTTTAATTTCTATAATCTAGTCACTAAACAGGTTTTCGATACTTACAATAAGGTCCTTAAACAATAATTTGACTCAATTGGAGTCCAATATTAATGCAATTGACCTCATGGTCAATGCTAATACAATATCTGGACGATTTTGATGTAGGGTTTCTAGTCGCCGGAACCTAATTATGACTAGTCCTGATTTTGGGGTGTTACAATGGTAGCGCCACATGTTTATTTATCTCTCCTTATTGCTCAAACTAGCTTGCATAATTATGTTTATGATTATCACAAAGTATAATAGAGTAGATGTGTACAACTGAGCTTTATAAGCTCAGCACTCAGAATCGTTGTTTTTACGCATAGGTTGGCTGTTGGATTGTGGGATCGAGGAGGACTATCGGTACGAGATAATAATAAGTGGTGATCTTTATAGTACGATACTTGTGTTTAGTGGGCTATGTATTCATAGGACCTTATGTGATGGAGTCTTTGATTCGTATTTTTGTATTGTTTTAATCAAATCAAATGTTCAGATATTTTAATTCAATTGAAGCTCCCTTGTAACATTTTTATTATTTATATATATTTTAATTGTTGGCTTTAAATAATTTTGGAATATATTTTATTTGCGTTAAATCGAATGATATGAGGCTGCCCGTTGAAGAAGGCCACCAATGATTTTGTCGGGTCTAGGATCGAAGTAAGATTTCCTGTGTAGAAGTGTGGCTGCAAAAGAAGATGTTGATAGTAGAATTCATGGTGTTTAAGGGATTGGAATTTGATGTTTTTATGTACGATGAAAGATGGTAAATGATGGCTAGAAATTCGGTTGAATGAAAAGGTTGAAGATGAAGGCTTGAAGAAGATGACAATGGTGGAATTTGGTTGCTGGAAATTTTAGTGAAGAAGAAAGGGTTTATGTTGCTGGAAAATGAAATAAAAACAAGAACACTTAACAAAGTAAATAATATGCATATGAATATAAACTATGTATAAGTACTTAATATGTCACATATCAACATGTAACACATTGAAAAACTTATTATCTAAGGCCGAAACATTGAGAAACAAGTTGGAAGGCTGAATGCATTTAAGTGAAAGAACTTCCATAAATAACTTTGCCTTAGATCGAGTAATAGGTCCTGTTGGCATGATCTCCGAGTCATGTGTTGGTGTTGATGTGCTCACATCAATAAGACGTACTGAGATTAAGCCTTGTACCTAAAGCTATTTGAAAACTTCTCCAAAACCTTGACGTAAAACGCGGATCCCTATCCAATATAGTTGACTTAGGAACTCCATGCAACCTTACAATCTTGGCAATATACATATTAGCCAACTTATCAAATGTGTACGTCGTATGAACAACAAGGAAATACGCACATTTCATAAAACGGTCAACAATCACCCATATCAAATCCTTTTTGGATGGTGTCAAAGGCAAACTCGTCACAAAATCCATGGTGATCCTTTCCCAATTCCACTTAAAATCTGAACAGGTTGCAACAACCTAGAAGGAAGCAGATGCTCATCCTTAACCCGCTAACATGCCATGCAACGAGAAACAAACTTGACCACATCCTTCTTCAAACCAACCCAATAATACAAATCCTTCAAATCTCAATACATCTTTGTACTACCCAGATGCATAGTAAAAGGACTAGAATAAGCCTCAATCAAAATATTACGCCTCAACTTCGAATCATTTGTCAAAACTATTCGACCCTTAAAGCACAAAACACCATCATTATCAAACTGAAAATCTATCATATTACTATCTGAGATATCCTTAACATGTGGTACCAACGATTCGTCATACGTTTGCTTCGCTTTAATCCTTTGAGACAAAATAGACTTAACATGCAACTCAACCAACAAACCACCTTCTTCTATTACACTTAACTTTACAAACATCGGCTTAAGCTCAATAGCAACCTTACGGCTCAAAGCGTTCACTACCACGTTAGCCTTTTCGTTGTGATACTCCAATGTCAAATCATAATCCTTAAGCAACTCAATCCACCTTCATTGCCTAAGATTCAACTCCTTTTGAGACATGAAATACTTCAAACTCTTATGGCCATTATAAATAACACACTTCTCACCATATAGATAATGTCTTCAAATTTTCAAAGCAAACACAACTGTCGTAAGCCTTAAATCCCGAGTCGAGTAATTTCATGAACTTTCAATTGCCTTGATGCATAAGCCACAACCTTACCATCTTGCATCAACACACAACCCAAACCAACATACGACGCATCACTATAGACTACAAACTCCTTACCAGACTTAGGTTGAATCAGTATAGGAGCATGTGTCAAAGCCTCCTTCAACTTCTCAAAACTAAGTTGTTGACTCTCCATCCACATATAAGGAACATTCTTTTGGAACAATTTGTCAACAAAGAAGCAATACTAGAAAAACCATACACAAAACAACGATAGTATTCGGCCAACCCAAGGAAACTACAAACCTCTGACGTTGACTTAGGTTGTTTGCAATTAAGAATAACCTCAATCTTTTGCGGATCAACACATATACCCTCGGCCAAAACCACATGACCAGATCATTTTTTGGATCAAGCACCCAAATTTAGAGTAGTGTTGAATCTCGTGACTGTCTTCCTTGTGATATTCACAATATATGCATGTCTCTACTTCTTTCTCAACTTTCATACCTATTTGTATCATTTCAGCATTATACAATTGCTCAAACACCCATTTCAAAGGAGATCTAATCTCAGATACGCCAGTCTTTAGCCGCTTAGCCTCATCATCTTTCTCTATTGCATTCACCCCTCGCCCTCCATGGTTCGACAACAGATTGGCCGCTATATTTGGTTCATCAAATTTTAGCACCTTAGTATTGACCAAATTCTGGACCACCTTCCTAAATGTTGTGCAATTATCAATTGTATGTCCTAGGATCCCAGCATGATACTCGCAATGAGCCTTCGAATCATACTATAGAGTGTATGGAGGCTAAGGAGGGGTAAGATAGTTGGGTCTCACCAAATCTACACCAAACAACTGCGAATATAGCTCATCATACGACACTAGTACTGGAGTGAAGTTCATCTTGTCATTTTTCAAACCTCAGATTCCTTCCTGTTTGAATTTTGTGAATTTCTCGATACAGCACTAAGAGGTGTGAATGTGACATTTTTGGGGCCTCATAAGCACTTGTATTATTTACCTCATTTTCCTTCCTCTTAAAATTCTTGCAAGAACTTTCTCCACTTTCTATCCTTCCACTCTTAATTGCCGCTTTGATCAACTCACTAGTCATCACCATATCAGCAAAATTATGGGTGGCATTATCTATGAAACCCTAAAATAATGGACCCCTCAGGGTGTGAACAAACATGTGGGTAATTTTATTTCCCATTAACGCTGGTTGTACTTGTGTTGTCATCTCTCTCCATCTATGTGCATATTGACGAAGGCTTTCGTTAGATTTTTGTTCCATAGCTTGCAGCATAACTTGACTAGGAACCATTTCAGTCACATGCTTGTATTGCTCTGCAAGGGCTCTACAAAGGTCCTTCCATGACCTGATGTTTACCCGACTTAACTGAGTGTACCATCGTGTCGCTGAGCCTGCCAAGCTATCTTGGAAACAATGAATCAACAATTTTTCATCCTTCAGATAAACGACCATCTTACGACAGTACATAGTGAGGTATGCTATTGGGCATGTCATCCTATCATACTTCTCAAAGTCAAGTACCTTAAATTTGGCTGGAAGGACCAGATCAGTGACCAAACTCAAATTAGTAGCACTAGACCCTTACTTATTAACTTTTTGCATCTCCAACAACCGGTCTTCTAAGGCCTTACAACACTCTTCATATTTCCTCTCAATTTAGTTGACAGTTTTGAAGTCTGAGACTTCATCACCGCTTCCAAAACTTGCTCCAATGTTGACCAAATGACTTGTAGTAGCCCTAGTTAGATTGATATGGACCTTCTTCACATGAGGTGGTTCGTCAGGTTGTTCCCTCATATGAGATGTAGTATTCGCTTGATCATTTACTTCATTCTATCTATCTTGTACCCTGCATTTTTCATGATTCATTTGGTCCCAGTAAAGTAGTCAACTGGTTGATAATCTCCCTCTATGCTTGGGCAAAGTGATCTTTCATAGATTGCTCAATCCTGTCAAATATGTTATGCACCTCAACACGATCAGTCTCAAGACTAGTGATCCTATGTTCTACGTCCATGGTCTTGGAGCGTAGGCGGGTTCTGTATGAATGCAGAATGATTGAGGTTCAAAAACAAACTGTTAAAGAACCTTTTCTTAAAATTCTACATTTTACCAGATACTATGCAATATGTAGATGCATGAATGCAAGAATGGAATGAGGTATCGAGTTCAGGAACTAGTTTTTAGCGAAACATCCATTAACCAGAAAGACGATTACAAGGAAAAGATAATTTCAACTACAAAAAGTATCTAGTCCTAGCTTCTAAGTTGATTACTTCATTCAACATCCTAATCAAAGCTTGTCCAAGTTCGGTGTCAATGTTGATGTCGGGACATAGTAGCAAGGTTGTTGCTTTATCAGACAAAATCTATACATACTGAGTGACTCCCTCTACTTGGTTCTTAAAACTAATCATCTCGTGGCTCTGTTTCTCGATATATTCAGCTACTTTCAGTTTGCCTTTCAATGACTTGTCTTTCTTACGCAATGCTCCCTCAAAGACGACAACCTAGTTTTTCAAGCCTTGTATCACATCTTCCAATGTTGTCAATTTCCATTTCATCTCATCATTCTCTTATTCCAAGTTGGCTCTTCCTTCATTGTAATAGCCGGTGACCATTTGCTCTAACTGCGACACATGAATCGACAATTCGTCGCTTTGAGCTTGGTTTTCTTCTAACTTATTCTTGGTGAGATTATTCGATGCTTTCAAATTCGTAATCTTTTTATTTGATAAGATGATGGTATCTTTGTACATCTTCTTGTAGCTATCCATTTCTTTGCCATTTCATCTAAGTGCCTAGATAGATTTTCATCTACCTTGCTCGAACTCCCTTTTTGTGGCTTTTTACAATTTGAATGAATCTTCTAATTCCTGTTTAATTTTCCTATTTTGTTCCTTGAGATCCCTTTCTCGTCCTTCATGAACATTCACATCCAGTTTTGTCATAGTCACCTCAATTTTGAGTTCGCTAATTCTTTTTTTGTACCCCTTTAGGTCCAATTCATGATCATGTTTTAGTTTTTCTCTTATTGACGGCACATTTATTGCATGTTCGATAGACGAGCCAACACCACCTTAATCTTTTCGGAGGATATTGGCCCACTTACAAAATAGTTAGTAACCTAGTTTTGCAAACATTACATTTCAGTCACTAACTCAAAAATCCATTTAATTAGATTAAATTGGCCTTTAATCAAAACCTGAAAGTGTTTAATATAATAACTAACACCCTTTAAAAATTTAACCCTTTGCCAATTAGTAAAAATTCCCTTTTTTACATTTTAATTTCACTCGAAATATATTTGTTTCATTAACCTGATTTAATCTGTCCGAACCGAACCCGGTCAAACCCCTAAAACTTCCAACCCAATTTTTAGGGTGTTACAACTCTCTCCCTTTTAAGAAATTTTGCAACCAAAATTTGCATGAAGGAAAGAGACGAGGAAATTGCATCCTCAACTTCCTCGATGATGCCACAACTCCTTAACCAACCCAAAAGATTTACCACGAAGAACCTTAATACCCAAATCCAAAATCCTTACTGGTTCTTAATCACAAACCAAACATGGTTGCAACTCAATCCCCTCAACGGGCACAACAAGCAATAGATCTGATCTATACTTCTGGAGAATCGATACATGGAAAATATCATGTATCTTTCCAAGCTCCATCGATAACCTCTTACCATACGCAACCTGATCAACACACTTAAACACCTTATAAGGTCCAAAGAACCTTGGGCTTAACTTACTCTTGCGCCCAAATCTCATCACCTTCTTCCAAGGTGAAACCCTTAAAATCACTTTACCACGCACTTCACATTCAAACTTTCCCTTCACCTCAAATCTATATAGGATTTTTTTACCAACTCAAAGCCGCTCTAAATTTTTCACAAATGAGTTTCACTTTCTCATTCGTACCCTTTAAGCAAATCGGACCCTGCAGCATGCTTTTGCCCAACAAAGAGGTGTACAACACCTACGACAATAAAGAGCCTCATAGGGAGCCATCTAGATGCTCGACTAATAGCTATTATTGTAAGCAAACTCTGCCAACGGTAGTTTCTTTTCCCAAGTCCCTTGAAAGTCAATTATACAACATCTCAACATATCCTTTAAAATCTGAATAACACTTCCAGACTGCCCATCCGTCTAAGGATGATAAGATGTACTGAGATTAAGCATCGTACCCAAAGTTGTCTGTAGACTTCCCCAAAACCTTTGTAGCCCCCTTGACCGGCCTAGACGCTAGACCAAACCGAGTGAGCTACCTTGGGTTTGCTAAAACAACCCATAACGATTTAACTCGAATTACATTCATATTTTTTCTTTTATCCTATATAGATGCAACATTATAACATATGGTGTGTATACTGGCAGTGGATGAAATCTCAACTCAATCGGGCATCGAATTGACATCCAATTGTACTTAATTAGAATATAGTTACCAAATTGCATTTCTATAATATTACAAGGACTCATTCCATTTTGAATTTACCAATCCTTAATTAATCAGATTTCATGCTCACATGTCAAAATTCAGCTTAAAATGACCAACCAAACTCCTATAACTGCACATATCACAATAATTGAATTAACAGATGCTCGTATTGGTACACGGGCAAGTGTATCAGTACGCTTTGGCATTTCTCAAAAACCATATTCTAGTGGCCTAAAACCTTACCGATATGGCTATGGCAATCGATACGCCTTGCCAAAATGCCCTTGCCCGTGCCAAAACACTTCCTCGCATACCGAAACACAGACCCCAAAATAGCTTACCCGTACCAATACAAGGATGCACGTACCTATACGCTTGGACCTGTAATGTCCAATTTTACTGATTTTCCAAGCTTTCTAAGATACCATAACATTCCAACATACTTCTAACATAATCACAACATTACCAAGGATCAATCCACAACCACTTATCAGAGGACCACAAACCAATCATGGCATTATGCTTCAATGAGTAAACTAAAGGCATGCTTCCTAGAAAACAACCAACCACCATACGAAACATAATTCCAAGGCAAAAACAAAACATATAAGGCCAATTGCAACTCCAAAAAAATACAACAACTTGCTCAAAACAAGGAGTTTAACCCAAAACCATCCCAAAAAGTAGCAACGAACCCCATTACCTTTATTACTACAAGTCTAGTTCGAAATAATACTTTCTCGTTATTCAAGTCCTTGGATTTTCCCCTCGCTTGCTTACTACCTTCAACCTTTAATTCCATGCATTGATGGATAAAGAGAGTGTAAGCACACAAGGCTTAATGAGGCCCGCTCAAAACGTACACCATCAATGCATTTAAAACCATTTCCCAAAGCCACATTGGAATCACCATTTCAATCAACTTATAAAACATCATGCTTTGAAAACTATGCACTTAACACTTTCAAAAACCAGCATATTAAACCATATGCACCATATATCATGCATCAACAACAAATCTCATTGCTAACCCTCAATTTAAGCCTTTCTATGCATAACAACCATATGCAAAGCTTATAGAGTAAAACATGTAAAAACCAACATTATACATTAACATCCATCAACATGATACATCAACAATTATATTGGCTTTCAAGTGATCATATACCAAGTTCTACTTTCCAAAATATTATATTAGATACACATATTCAACAAGTTTCTTCTCGATACTTCATGTCATCTCAACCGGAATACAAAGGTACATTCACAACCCAGGAACACCAACCCCAATAATCAGTTAGATTCATAATCCACTAATGGGAGTTTTCGGTACCATATAACCCCTCCACCGTTAGGGTACTTGGATGGAGTATTCGATACACTGTATAAACCCCTCGACAACCAAGATGACTTTCTATAGTGCACTATCAATCCTATGGCCGACCAACTATATTCGATAACATTTTAAATCACATCACTTGCCAATATAATTCATTATTAACCGTGTACCTCACTATTTTTATATGCATCAATTCAAAACCATTTCCAAAGCATCAAACCATGCTTTTAAACAAGTATAACTCATACTTACATAGATAACTTACCACGAGCATCCATCATCAATTCATGATCAAAATCAGTATATAACATACTTTAAAAACATGCTTAAACAGTAGGTACCATGTAATTCAAAACAAGTGCATCAAAACCATTTCATTAAAGCATGACCGAGAGAGAAATACCTTTTATACTTACTTATGAGTTTAAAATAGTGTTTGAAACTAAGTTTAAACTCTCATAAACCACCTTTAAACCATTTCAAAGCTGAAATCCACGTTCTCACTCACCGACAATGCACAACCTCATTTGTTGATGCAAATTAATCATCCAAAGCTTCCGAAGCAACACTTCAATCTTGAGGATCAACCTCCCATGATTTCACCATACAAAATAGAGGATCCGGTGTATCAAAATGCATTCACAAATCTAGCAACATCAATGCACAACAATCCTCTACAAACACTAGCAGAAACCTTTCCAAAACTACCTAAATCAACGTCAAAAACCTTCCACACTTAACCCAGCCAAAACATAAAGGTTTAATCCATCAATTGACTTTTATTGTCTTCGAAAAGCAACCTAACATCATCTTTATACTTCCAGCATTCATTAATCAACCAAAACTCAACAAGGACACAACACTAGCAACCTAACTAATTAAAGATTCACATAGTTTCGGGATTCCAATGTTAAAGTCAACTTATTAACATTATAAAACATCAAAATTATGATTATAATCAATCAAGGAATCAGCAAGACATATCCGAAATGAAAATCACTTAATGTAATCAATTAGACCTTGATTTAACCAACTTCCATAATTAAATCATTAATACTCATTTGAAAACATATGTAAAGGATCAATAACTTGAGAATTTTAGTAAAGAACCATACATTGAGGAGAAGGACGAAGCTCACCTCTAATGTTGACTTTCCTCCTTAATTGTATTGATTTACATGAGAAAACAAGATTAAAACAATAAGGTTTTGATAGAAATCAATCAATAACTCTTTTGAAATCAAAAGATTGAAGAAATCAAGAAGTCACCTGAAGATTTTGAAGAAGGGAAGAGTGTTTGGCTAAAGATAATTTGAGAGAAAATATTTTAGAGAAAAGTTAGTTACGTAAAGTTTGCTTAGGAAATTAATTACAAAATTAATTCACAAAGTATTATTTATACTCTTTCTAAATCTTTTTAGAAAAGCCAATTAAGGAGAAAAGTCTGATATTAGACTTTGGGGAAATAGATCCTTAAAGATCCAAAGTTTTGACCCTTTACAAAACAGTCACTAAAAATATTTTCATTCTTTACATTTTGATCACTAGCCAAAATGTCACATTTTTTAATTCCATTTTTCAAAAATGGACTTTACCAAAAATATTAATATATTAAATAATGTTTTTTAGATAATTTTTCCAAATATTTCCCACTCAAAAATATTTATTCTAATTTTAATCCTGAATCCGACTCGAATCTTTGACCTGGTCCATCAGATCGTCTAATCAGCCTAAAAACTGCTAGGCCCAAAATCGGGGCATTACTACCTTGATATAAAATACGGATCCCTATCCAATATAATTGACTTAGGAACCCCACGCAACCAATATACATAATCACCAACTTGTCCAACGTATATATCGTATGTACTACAAGAAATTGCATACACCTTGAGAAACGATCGGTAATCACTCATATCAAAACCATCTTGGACGGTGTCAAAGGCAAACACGTCGTAAAATTTGCATGCAAATCAACATTTACATACTGTTACTATTTGATCATCATGATTCAGCCATTTCATTATCAAATCCATCTAATTTGATTACTAGATTTAATCAATTCTTCTAATTTGTAGAATGTTTGTACAAATAAGCTCTAATTAGTTTGTGCCATACTACTAGGCCGTGATTTGGGGTATTAAAGGTAGCGAGCAAGCGAGGGGAAATCCAAGAACTTTAATAACTCAAGAGTATAATTTTTGAACTAGATTAGTAGAAATAAAGGCAATGGGGTCATTGTTGTTATTTGAGAGGGTTTTTGGCTAAACTTCCTATTTGAGCAAGTTTGTTGTGTTGTTTTGGAGTTGTAATTGGCCTTATATGTTCATATATTGCTTTGGATTTATGTTTCGTTTGATGGTTGACTTGTTTTTAGGAAGCATGCCTCTAGACTTTCGATTAAGGCATGATGCCATGTTTTGATGGTGATTTCGTGATATCTTGATGTGGATGGATCTTTAGCATGAATGTGGCTATGTTTGTGGCATGTTGGTTTATATTCAAATCCATAAGAGTAAGGAAAACTAGCAAATTGGGACATTTCAAGTCCATGCGTATCAATACATGTGTCCTTGTATCAGTACGGGTACGTGTATTTTAGCAATGCGTACCGATACGTGAAGAGCTGTATCGGTATGATATTGAGCTACTGGAATCTAGAATTTTGAAATGGTGAAATTGTACCAATACACTTGCTCGTGTATCGGTACGACAAGTAGTTAGTTCAGTTAATGAGTACTGGGAGTTTCTGATTGTTCTATTTTGGTCCCTAGATCTTATGTATGCAATTGTATTAGTTGGATTATTGTTTTGGGCAAAAATTTGACAAGCAAACATGTAATCTGATTAATTGAGGTTTCGTAACTAGATTTTTAAGTAAACCCTCTTAATTTTCCAGTTTTGCATTTTGGTCCCTAAATTGCGATGCACTAAATCAGATGTTGGATTGAAGCCCGATTTAGTTGAGTTTTCACCCGTTGCCAGCATGCTCATATTAGGACATAATGTTGAATAGATAAAAAGGAAAAAGTGGACCTAAATTTAGCTAATTGTTTCAGGTTTTGTGTCGGCAAAACCCAATGTAGCCTGCTCGGTTTGGTCTGGCGTCTAGGCCGGGTCGAGGGCGTTATACTAAACGTGGATAGTCTCGCCTCATGTGATCACATGATCCAAAAACCCAACAGGTGTTGTGTATTGCTCTAGCCTGGGTACCCTGACCCTTCGATCCTCGTCTCGCACTACCTCCACTACGCCTCAAATTAGGGCGATACCTCTTATCATGATGCTTCTTAAACTGACCACCACCAGATCCAAAATCATGACTCTCTTGCTAGAGCTAGAACCCCCCACACGAATTGATAAACCTAGGTTCTGCTCAATGTTCTTCGCCCGTGTAACCAACACGTTGAAATTTGTGTAGTTAGAAGCCAACATATATGTCTTAACATCATGTATCAATCCATAACGAAATCAGTCCCATCGATGTCTCTCATCTGGCACCAATTAAGGAGCACACTAGCTCAACCGAATGAACTGTACCTCATACTTTGCTATAGACATACTACCCTGAACCAAAGCCATGAACTCACGCTTCTTCTCATCAAAGTATCTAAATCCCATATACTTCTTCTTAAAGACAGTTCGAAAGAACTCCAGGTCACATCAATAGGTTCCATGCCTGTAGTCACGGTAGTCCACCAACTATAGGCATCTCCCTGCAATAGGAATACAACACATCCAAGCTTACGGGCATTAGTGCACCCAACAGGCGCTATATCACCCAACATTGGACCAACTGGCGCAGATGGTACTTGCTCCACTCCTATAGGTGGATTAGGCGTAGGAGGTGGCAAACCTCTAGGAGTTATAATGTTCTCTTGATTCTCTTACCCAACGGCAACAACATTCGTGCCAGACCTCAATTTTCTCATCGGTCTCATCGTGCTAATAAATCTAAGGTGTGATGATAATTACTCCAAAACAAAAACAATCAGGCTAATTACAAGCAAGGATCCAAGATTTTCATTTCAAATAAAACATTTCAGACTATATTAATAAGGCAATGTGTCCCACAAAATATTCCCCCAACATGATATATAACACTCAACGTACATATAACAATCACCGTGCATAGAAAACAGCAGTAACCAATCAAATAGAACATTCAACAATCTTAACCTCATCCCAATTATCACAAACTTGGCTCTGATACCACCAAATGCAACCTCTCGACCCAGCCTAGAATCCCGATTGAATTGAGTGTGCTACATTAAGTTTGCCAAAACAAACCTGAACTGATTAACTAAACTTAGGTCCATTTTTTTATCTTATCTAATATGCAAAATTATGTCCTAAGGTGTGCATGTTGGCAGTGTTTGAAATCTTCAATTATGTTTGGAAAATTACAAGGATTTAGTTAAAATTTGATTTACCAATCCTCAATTAGTCTGATTACATGCTTGCTTGCCAAAATTTAGCTCAAAACAACCATTCAAAATCATACAATTGCATTCCCAAATAACATGGACAAAATCAAAGAAATAGAAACCTCAATAATCACTTTAACCAAAATAACTGTTGCCCATACCCGTACATGAGCAAGTATATCGATATCCTTTCACCATTTGAAAATTCCAGATTCAAGTAGCTCAAAACTGTACTAATATAGCTCTCTACGTACCAATAGACCCTGCCAAAACATGGATGCATGTCCCGATATAGGTACCCACGTACCAAAACCCATTCTCAGATTAAGCTTATCTGTATCGATATAGAGCCACGTGTACCGATGCGCCCAAGCTTGTAATGACCAAACTTGTTGGTTTTACATACAATCATGGTTCTAAACATACATAAACAAGCCTCAACCATATATACCACTAAGCTAAACATCTAACCAAGCCAGTACCATGAAACATGATTAAATCATAGCAGCACGCTTCAATCGAAAGTCTAAAGGCATGCTTCCTAAAAATCAATCCATCCAAAGCACGAAACTTAAATCCACCTCAAAACCAAACATATAAAGCCTCATAAAACTCCAAAACAATAATATAAACTTGCACAAACGGGAGTTTAGCAAATAACACCCCTAAATAACAATGAACCCCATTGTCTTTATTACTACTAGTCTAAGTTGAAAGTCATACTTTCGAGTAGATCAAGCCCTTGGATTTTCCTTTGCTTGCTCCCTGCCTCTAGCCTTTAATTCTCTATATTGATGGACAATGAGAGCGTAAGCACACTAAGCTTAGTGAGGAGCGCTCAAAATGAAACACCGTCAATACATTTAAAACCAATTTCCAACTCTCAATGAGTTCATCATTTAAAACTTTTTTCCAAAACACCATCATGCATTTAAAACCATGCACTTAACATTTCCAAAACATGCATATTAAACCATATGCAACATGTATCATGGCTCAACAGCAAAATCCCATTTGCTAACCCTCAATTTAAGCTTTCCCATACATAACAACCATATGCAAGGCTTCAAGAGTAAACATGTATAAACCAAACATTATACAACATAATCCATCAACATGATACATTATCAATTATATTGGGTTTCAAGTGATCACGAACCAAGTTCCACTTTACAAAATATTACATTGGATACACGGATTCACAATCTCAACCGAAATGATGGTACCATCACAACTGGTACAATTTCAACCACTAGAATCACAACCCCAATCATCGGTTAGATGTATAATCCACTAACAAGAGTTTTCGGTACCATATAACCCCTCAACCGTTAGGGTACTCGTGGTAGAGTATTCGGTACACGTAAAGCCCTCAACACTTGTGGCGACTTTTTATAGTGCACTATCAATCCTATGGCCGACCAACTATATCCGATAACATTTTAAACCATATCACTTGCCAATATAATTCATTATTAACCATGTACCTCACTATTTTTATATGCAATATTCAAAACCATTACCAATGCTTTAAACCATGCATTATAAGTATTCCACATACTTACACGGATCATTTACCAAATGCATCCATCATCAATATATGATCAAAAATAGTATAACACATACTTTAAAACATGTTTAAACAGTAGATACGATGTATTTCAAAAATAAGTGCATAAAAACAAGGGTAAAGTATACAAACGGTCACTAAACTATGCGGAAAAAACAAAATGGTCATCAAACTTTCTAATATTACAAAATGGAAATTAAACTTTATGTTTTGTTACAAAACGGTAACTCATACGTTAAAGACTGTTAATTGCCGTTATAAAACATGGTATAATAGCACATTTAATCCTTCATAGTTAAACATTTAATCAATTTTGTCATAGTTAAAAAATTAATAAATTTAACCCATTATTTAGATATTTTTTCAATTTGGTCTTATTATTATTAATTAGAAATAATTTATTAATTTTCCTCCAACTGGATGGTAACACGTGTTACCATCCAGTAAAAGGAAAATAAATTAAATAGAATTGAGGAGAGTGAGATTTGAACTTGGGTTTAGAGGGGTGCTAAGCATGCTACTAACCACTAGGCCAAAGCCTTTATTTGGTCATAGTTTTTAACAATATATTATATGTTATGTACTAGGTTTCATTGCTGGCAATAAATGAAATAAGAGAGGTGATGAGGGGACTCGAACCTGGGACTAAAAGGGAAACATTGGACATAACAAACCTCTAGGGTAAAATAAATATTATAAATTAAATGACAATATTATTATATTCGATTATAATTAAATGTATGATATTAAATAATATTATTTAATATCATACATTTAATTATAATATTATCTAATTATAAATTGTCATCTAACTTACAATTTTTATTTTAGCCTAGTGGTTTGTAATGTCCGATGTCTCCCTTTCAGTTCCAGGTTCGAGTCCCCTCATTACCTCTTTTATTTCTTTTATTGCCAGCAATGAAACCCAATACATAACATATAATATATTGTTAAAAATTACAGTAAAATAAAGGCTTTGGCCTAGTAGTTTGCAGCACGCTTAGCACCCCTTGAAACCTAGGTTCAAATCCTACTCTTCCCAATTCTATTCAATTTATTTTCCTTTAACTGGATGGTGGCACGTGTCACAATCTGGTTGAAGGAAAATTATTAAATTATTTCTAATTAATAATAATATGACCAAATTTAAAAAATTTCTAAATAATGGGATCAAATTTATTATTTTTTTAATTAGGACTAAATTGATTAAATGTGTAAATACGAAGGATTAAATGTGCTATTATACCATGTTTTATAACGACAGTTAACAGCTTTTAACGTTTGAGTTACCGTTTTGTAACAAAACATGAAGTTTAATTGCCATTTTGTAACATTTGAAAGTTGGATGACCATTTTATTTTTTCGCATAGTTTAGTGCTCGTTTGTGTACTTTACCCTAAAAACAATTTTGCCAAAGCACGACCAAGGGAGGAATCTCATCATACTTACTTTCAAGTTTAAACAAGCATTTCAAGCTAAATTTGAACTCCCAAAAAACCTTTCAATCATTTAAAATCTGAAATCCACATTCTCACTCACCGACTTCGCAAAACCTCGTTCACCGATGCGAACTACTCCTCTAAAGCTCCTGAAATAGTGCCACAAGCTTGAGGATCAACCTCCCCTAATTTAACCACACAAAAATAGAGGAATAAATGCATCAAAATGCATTTAAAGACTCAGCAACATTAATCCCCAACAACCCAATCCAAAAACCCCTCTGCAACAAACGGAAGCAACATCAAACACTTTCCGTACTTAAACCATCCAAAACCTAAAGGTTTAATCCATCAATTACCTTTAATTAACATTCAAAAAGAAACTCGATATCATCCTTATACATCTAGCATTTATAAAACACCCAAACTCACCAACACATCACTAACAATCTAGGAAATTAGAGATTCACCTAATTTTAGGATTCCAATGTTAAAACCAACTTATTAACTTTATCAATCATCAAAACCATGATTAAAACCAATCAATAACTCAATAAAATAGATCCAATACGAAAATCACTCAACTCTATCAATTAAACCTTGATTTAACCAAATTCATAATTAAATCATTAAACTCATTAGAAAACATTAAACAAGGACCAAATACTTGGGAATTTCAGTAAAGAACCATTCATTAGAGGAGAAGAACGAACCATACCTCTAATGAGTAAATTTCCTCTCAATTGGATGTTTTACTCTTGAAAACAAAGGAAAACAATGAGATTCTGAAAAACAAGATTGAAGAATCTATTATAAATCAAAAGCTCAAGAAACAAGATCATACCTCAAATCTTTGATGCAAAAGAGAGTGTTTCACTACAGAAATTTTGAGAGAAACAATTATGTTAAAAATTGTTTTAGGAAAATAACCACATTCCCTTAATTAAATCCCCGTTAATTTACCTAATTAAAACTCATTTAAAATAATCCCAATTAATAGGAAACTCAGATTAAAACATTTGGTAAAAATGCTCCTTAAAGATTCTAGATTTGGCCCCTTTTCAAAATAGTCACTAAAAATAGTTTACATTCTTTACATTTTGGTCACTAGCCAAAATATCCAATTTTTGAATTCTATTTTCCAAAATTGGCTTTACAAAAATATCCATATATTAAATAATTTATTTAAGATATTTTCACATATTTTTCTCATAACAAAAATATTTATTTTGATTTTAATCTCGAACCCGACTCGAATCTCTAATATCAGTCCACCTGACCTTTTAAACAATCTAAAAACTCCTAGGCCCAAAACCAATGTGTTACAGTTAATAACATGTAAAAATGGTAGTAAATCACCATGAATGACTTCCATAAGACGTTGGATCGAGTTAAGGGGTTTAAAGTTTTGTTTTGGGGGCTTTGGGAGCAATTTCTCGAGCGTAAGAAACCAATTTTGGGCTTCGGTACCGATACACAGGGAGGCAGTACCGTTACCCTAGTGTTATGGGTTTAAGAATATTGTTCCATTAAGATGAAATGTAAATGGGGTACAGGTACACCATGTAAAGCGGTATCAGTACGGATCGAATTGTACCATTACGCGAGGGCTGGATTAAATTCCAGTG
Source organism: Hibiscus mutabilis (assembly GCA_019671005.1). NCBI lineage: Eukaryota > Viridiplantae > Streptophyta > Magnoliopsida > Malvales > Malvaceae > Hibiscus > Hibiscus mutabilis. The sequence continues at coordinate 57,224,737 of CM033716.1, read as the reverse complement.
AGTAAACTAGTATTGGTACACTATGAGTACCAATACCCAATGGTACCGTACCGGTACGCGAGAGCCAATACCGGTACCCACTAGGCATTTTGCTTAAAAATGTAGATTTTTGCTCGGAGGGCTGAAAAATTTTAATATTCAATCCTATAAATCCCTGATGACCTAAAATGATTTGTAAAACTGAAAAACTAAGAAATCTTCTTATACCCGTGCATTAATATTACGAACTCGGTAAATGTCTTGTGTGACTTATATGTTGATAGCAACCATAGGATGGTATGGTTATGTGATAATGTTGCGTGCCTTTGGGGCACTTGATTGATGGGATCCTGATACCCAGTGAGAGTGTTGCAACACCATGGTAAGATATTTTTGAATATTCCTTCCCAACGTTGTGTGGCCATAGGACTGATTTGAAGGTACTTGATCAGGGATTTCAAGTATAGAGCGTATGTTCCTAATGATGTGTGGCCCCGAGTCTCGCTTAGAGTGTATGTTCTCAATGTTGTGTGGCCCTGGGTCTGAATCCAGGTTTGGGGTTATCATTTTTATGAGATGTTTAATAATGACATGCCACGTGTATGATTTTGTGGTAATACTTATTTTCAATTCCATGTCATCTTCTCTAGCTACATGCTTATGTTTACGATTTACATGAAGCATGGTAGAGTAGAGGTGTATCCACTGAACTTTATGAGCTCAGCGTTCGGAACCTTTGTTTCTGTTTGTGTCGCAACCCTTTTTTAGGAAGGTTTTGATGTTATTTGGAAAACTTAAGAAAACACGGAGTTGCCACCAATCTTTTTAAAGAAAAAGTGTGAATGGATAACTTTTAAAACAATGGTTATTTTAACAAAATGTTTTATTTATTAAAACAACAATTTTGGTCCAAAAAGATTAAGAGAAAATAGGTTCATGTGTCGGTTTCGTGTGGGTAAGGGTTAGCACCCCATAACGCCAAAAAAATTGGTACCTAATTGATTTCAAAAAGTATTTTCAAAACTAGAATTTGCAAGTTTACATGATTTCGCTTTATTTGTCTGCTAAGTGAATGTAAATCTATTTTAACGGCCTCATCGCCCAGGAAATGAACTTTAATCACCGCCAACACTCCTGGCGCTATCCCATCATTCCCGCTTGATAAGACACCGCATTAATTAAGTTTTCACTTTTAAACAAACCAACAAAGAAAATTAAACATGTTAAAGTTTTATTAAAACATAATCAGTGATTAAACCCTAAAGAAACATCTACATTCGTTTTAACTATTAAGATTTAAATATAATTAAGTGTATCTTATTAAAAGTGTGAAGAAAGTTTTACTGCAACATGTCTCTATTCTAGTTTTTAAAGACCCTAATCCTATGGTTTTACACACATACATATGTACATATAAAGACAAAAGGAACAAAATTACTAAAATTAAATTAATAATCAAAATAATTGCTAAAATAAAAGAAAAGGATAATTATTTTTATTTTAAAGAAAAAACTGTATTGGTGACTAAATTGAAAGAAAACAAAATGTGAGGGTTAATTTGAAAACAATTAAAAATCTAATGCCAAATTGAGAAGAAAAAGGACTTAATTGAAAGGATTTAAAACTAAAGGGTTGCAATATAAAACCCATGAACGTAGGGCGCGGGTTATAGCCGAGTACGGGTCGGGTCATCGGGTCGTTATAAATGGTTTATTTATGAAACAAAAATCATTTTATACACCCCCAAAATGGATCAAATTTGATTCCTTTTAAAACCCCTGAGATGTTCTTCGTGTTTTTCATGAAATGAAGAACACGATGAACATCCGCCATGTCGGCCACCACCCACCGGCACTGGCCACCATTGTCGGTGGCAGAATTTCCCAGAAACCCTAATTTCCCAGATTCTAGTGACCCTTAAATCGCATCTTTTCACCAGAGCTACGTCGGAATCAAATCACATTGGCATTTTCAATAAAACAGAGGTAAAAACAATCCATTTTCTTTATTTAAAAAACAAAATTGAACATAGGAAGAAAGAATTACTAGAAAAATCTACTTTATTTCACTAGAATTGCTTGAATACACTTGTTGAATCGTTACAATCTCTGGAATCTAAATGCTTACTGCGTATATATCTGATTAATGTTTTTCGTATATCTTGTTGTGTTTGTTACAAAAAATTACAATGCTATTTATAGTACAATAATTGCTTAAATCCTAAGCTCAAATCCCCGATTTCTTCCCCTCTAATAGCTTGATTTTTGCCATGGCACCGATTTGGGGATTCTGGTCTTCTGCTTAGGTTGACTTTGCCTCTGATTTGGCTCCAAATTTCATCTAGTTGCTTCGATTTTTGTTAGAACTTTAAATTAGTGATTTTCGCTTTGTTGATCATGCTTTATGGATTTAACTCTTTTTCTTTCCCTTTTTGTATATTGATGATCGGAAATGACCACAAATTTGCCGGTGAGAGAAAATCGGAGCGAAAGTGGCACCGGAGAAGACGAACCACTCGATAGAAGCTGTAAAGTTGAGTGCATGGTCACTATGTGCACGTGGTAATCTGCGTGCCTTGCTTTGATCAATCTGGACCATCCGATTGTCTCTCAATCTAATGGACGGGAAGTGTGGCTCTTGGTAATCTGTGTGTAGGCCACGTGAAATCCCGTGCCGTTGGATCTGTTCTCTATTGATCCAACAGTTCTTCATTATCTACACATGTTATAAAAGGGTCAAGGCCCTTAAGATTTAATAATAATCGGGCTGAGCAAGTCTTTGTGTAATGGACTTTTTTTAAAAGATAGACTCTATATATTTTTTAGTGGACTCTATGTTTTTTTTGTAATGGACTTTATGAACCACTCTTTTTGCAAAATGAATTTGAATAAATTAAACGATATTTGTTTTCTAAAATAGTCTATTTATTTTAGTTTTAACTCTAACCAACTAACCGTATACGAAACAAAAGGAAAACTATCTAGCTATAATGCTATACCATGCTACACATATGAACCATGCTATTAAACCAAAGTCTATACTAAGATATTAATACAACAAAACAAGAATTAAAACTTGGTGAAAAATCAGTGACAATAGTTGCCCTTCCTTGGTCATTTCAGTGAAACAGGAATAGAACAAAGAATAAAAGGACATTGATTTTCACTGATTACTAAACCTTATTGCCATAATAAACAGACGGGTTTTGCTCTCGTTATGCTCAAACAAATAAGCAGGTTGAAAAAAAGGTTTCATCCTCCTCATGCTCAGATGGATAAGCAAGTTTTATTCTCCTCAAGCTTGAATAGATAAGCGGGTTTTATTTTCCTCAAGCCCGAATAGATAGGCCAACTGAAAAACTCAGCTCCACTCTCCTTATGCTCGAATAGATAAGCAAGTTCAAAAAAGGTTCTATCCTCCTCATGCTCGGATGGATAAACGGGTTCTATTCTCCTTGTGCTCGAATAGATAAGCAGATTCCACTCTCCAAATGCCAAACGGATAGGCAGGTTCTAATCTCCTCGTGCTCAAATAGATAAGTAGGTTAAAAAGGTTCTATCCTCCTTATTCTTGGATGGATAAGCGGGTTCTATTCTCCTTATGCTCGAATAGATAAGCATATTCCATTCTCCTAATGCCTGAACGAATAGGTAGGTTCTTTGCAAAAAAAGTTTTCACACTTGTAAAAAAACAGACATTTGATGCAATTATGATGATCATGCCCCTAAGGATGTCTAAAACATGAATGCGTGTCTTTTTACTTTTATAATCCTTTTATCAGAATTAGTTTTCTTGAATCATATAATTTCAAACATTTTCTCAACTCTGGTAATAGATGGTAAAGATCTATTATGGTCCATCCCATCAGAAGAAGCAGTATGACTTCCTTTCATTTCTCTACGTTGAAAGGCTTTGCACCATGTTATTAGGATCACCATGAGCAAGTAAGCTTGCACCAGCCCATCTTTCAACACTAGTGGACTTCACCATTTTCTTGTCGTTAAAATTCCATCGACCATTCCTTGGAAAGTAATCTTCACCATTGCCTACTCTTAATTTCGGGAATTGTACGACCTGTCCTTTAATTTGGTTGAAATTGGAGTTCACCAAAACACAACCATGTTGTACCATAGGTTTAATGTTATAGCTACATTCATCTTTTCCTGTGACTTTTGCCTTGATTTTTTCAACCAGGGAAGCTCTTTGTGAAGTGTACAGCATTGCTAGAACACCTAAGAGCGTAACTTCGTGGGGATATATAGGGGATGCTTAGGCTTACCCTCATTAATGCGTGGGAAATCATCTGAATATTGCAACTGTATGCTACAATGATTGACAAAATAATCATGGATAGTCATCCTCATCGTCTCTGCTTCACCATTCTCATTCTTAGTACTTCTTTGCTTCACTGAGAACATTTCTAATCTTTTGCACATTTTCCCGCTAAATCCAGTTATCTTGTATTCCTGGTTGGAGGGACTAACTTTATCCTCATATTCTTCAACACTCGTTTAGCCTTTTTCAAGTTATCATTGTAGTTGATACATCAATGTTCAGTGATAAACCACCTTGAATCCTGCTATTTTCCAATGGATTATGATGTCATCAATATTCAGTGACAGGCCTTTCCTGAGTGGTATTGAATGAAAGCACCCCATATCCTTAATTATTTCCTCCAATGTCTGTAAAATTGTTCCCATTATTATAGAAAACAAACTATCTCATGTAAGCATCTCCGCAAAAATCTTTGAATATGGAAATCTTTGCAACAAAACCTACTTCCACCTTGAACCTCTTCAAGTGTTTACTGCTCTTTATTCCGTAAGCTCCCAATTTAACCACAGAATACCTTATAGTTCCAATACCCTTTTAAACAAATTTCAAAGTAATGCCCAAAAATCTTTTGTATATTTCAAGTGATGTCAAATTTATTAATTCTCATTTCAATGCAAGATGCTTATAAGAAAAAGGGAAATGATGTAAGCAAAGAAATGAGGGCTAAGAAACAAAACTTCAACAATATTGTGGCAAAAATAAAAGAAATTACAAATATTCAAACATCAATGACCAAAACTCCTCTTGTCAAAATGCCATGAGATGTCTTGATTGTTACCCATGCGAGAAGACTTCGACAATGGTGACATTGAGAGAAAGCCCATAACTCATATGTGTTACGTTCCCGAGAGAATCTTCCTGGTTATTAACTACCTAAGCCGCCCTTTGTGGGTTTTCTACTTAGGTCCTCATTTGGTTTCAAAACGCCCTTTGTGGGTTTTCATTTTGAACCCCCCCTTTTCTTTGTCCTTTCTTCTTTTTTTTTTTCTTTTTCCTTCTTCTTCAGACATAATACTTTTTGACTGAATCTGAGTTTACCGGACTTTGAAGTTCATCTCCATCCATTTCAGCCAAAATTAACACCCCATCTAAGAAAACCTTTGTTACAATGTAAGGTCCCTCCCAATTTGATGCCCATTTTCCCCTGGAATCACTTTGAATTGGTAAATTTTTCCTCAACACTAAATCACCTTCTTTAAATTCTCTCGGGAGAACTTTCCTCTCGTGAGCCCTTATCGTCCTTCTTTGGTACATTTGCCCGTGACACAGTGCTTTCAATCTTTTCTCTTCAATTAGATTTAGCTGGTCATATCTTGCTTGAACCCAATCTGCCTCTTCCAACTTTGCTTCCATTAAGATACGGAGCGATGGTATTTCAAGTTCAATCGATGATACAACTTCCATTTTGTATACCATTGAGAAATGTGTTGCCCCAGTAGAAGTTCTTATAGTGGTTTGATAGGCATATAAGGCAAAAGGTAGCTTTTCATGCCAGTCCTTATAAGTATCAACCATTTTTGCAACTATTTTCTTAATTTTCTTATTTGCGGCCTCCACTGCTTCGTTCATCTTCAGGCGATATACTACATAATTATGATGTTTAACATTGAACTGCTCACAGACTCCATATATCATCTTGTTATTTAAATTAGAGGCATTATCGGTGATGATATTTTCAGGCAAACCGTATCGACAAATGATTTTCTTTTTCAAAAACTTGCAAACTGTTGATCTGGTGACGTTTGCATAAGAAGCTACTTCTACCCACTTTGTGAAATAATCAATGGCTACCAAGATAAAATGATGCTCGTTTGACGCTTTATGGTGAATCTGTCCGATAACATCTACGCCCCACATGGAAAAAGGCCAATGAGATGACATTACATGAAGTGATTGTACAGGTGTATGAACTTTATCAACATAAATCTGGCGTTTGTGGCATTTGCGAGAGTAATTAATGCAATCACCTTCCATGGTTGACCAATAGTACCCAAAGGGCATGATTCTTCTAGCCATGGTGAAGCCACTAGATGAGTTCCACAAACTCCTTCATGAACTTCTTCCATAATTAACTGAGCTTCTTTTGCACCCACACATCTTAGAAGCACTTGATCTCAACTTCTTTTGTATAAAATTTCTCCATCAAGGACATACCCTGATGCCATTTTCCTAATAATTTTCTTCTCATTCTTTGTATCTTGCGGTGGGTACTGCTATAATTTTACATATTGCAAGATGTCATGGTACCATGGAAAAGCATCTATTTCTTTTTCCAGATTATAACAATGGGTTGGGGAGTCTAGCATATGTAACCTATTGGGAATCATCTCAGAACCTTCATTTGCTTTAAGCATGGCTGATAAAGTAGCTAAAGCATCAGCCATTTAGTTGTCTTCTCTGGGGAGATACTTGAAAGTGATCTCATCAAATTCTTTGGTCAATTCAAGGACCAACTTGTGGTATTCCACCAACTTTGCATCTTTTGTCTCCCATTCTCCACGTATCTGATAAATGACCAATGCAGAGTCCCCAAAAACTCTTAAAGTATGGATTTTCCTATTTATAGCCTCTCTTAGACCCATTATACAAGCCTCGTATTCTACCATGTTATTAATGCAAAAGAATCTTAATCGACTGGTAAAAGGGTAACAATCTCCTTCTGGCGAAACCAAAACTGCCCCTATACCTCGTCCTAATGCATTTGCTGCACAATTGAAGTTCATAATCCAAGATTCTATTGGAGCTTCATCATCTTCTGTGATACACATCAAATCTTCATCGGGGAAAGTAAAATTCAATGTTTCGTAATCATCACTAGCGCGACTTGCCAAAAAGTCAGCTATGGCACTCCTTTTTATTGCTTTTTGGCTCACATACTGGACATCGAATTCTGATGGTAACATTTGCCAACGTGCTAATCTTCCTGATAAGGCTGGAGCTTCCATCATGAATTTTAAAGGTTCCAATTTTGAGATTAGCCACGTAGTGTGATATAACATATATTGCCTAAGCCTTTTAGCCGCCCATACCAAAACACAGCATAACTTTTCAAATGAAGAATATATGGTTTCACAATCAGTGAACTTCTTACTCAGGTAATATATCACCTTTTTCTTTTCTCCTAGTATCGTCATGTTTCCCTAATACACAACCCATAGAATTTTCTTGCACCGTTAAATAAAGGATTAAGTGTCTCCCTAAAACAGGTGGTACTAATATTAGAGGGTTGGTTAACTGCTCTTTGATCTTTTCTAAAGTTGTCTGGCATTCTTCATTCCATATGCCTGGGTTATTCTTTCTGAGTAATCTAAAAATTAGATCACATTTATCTGTTAATTGGAAGATAAAATGAGCGATGTAGTTTAGCCTCCTCAGGAAACCTTGAACCTTCTTTTGTGTTTGAGGTGGTGTGAGCTCTTGTAAAGCCTTTATCTTATCAGGGTCGATCTCAATTCCTCTCATGCTCACCCTAAAGCCTAATAATTTTTCTGATGTGACCCTAAATGTGCACTTGTTTGGGTTAAGCTTTAGCTGGAGCCTCCCCCGCCTTTGAAAGAGTTTCTTTAAGTTCACCAAATGCCAATCTTCAAATCGGGATTTGGCGATCATATCATCTACGTAGACTTTTATTTCATGATGCATCATACTATGGAAAAGAGTGACCATGGATCTTTGGTAAGTTGCCCTTGTAACCTTTAGACCAAAAGGCATTACTTTATAACAAAAGGTTCCCCAAAGTGTTATGAATATGGTCTTTTCCATATCTTCTGGTCACATCTTAATCTGGTTAAACCCGAAAACCAATCCATGAAAGAGAAAAGGGCATGTCCAACTGTATTATCTACTAACATGTCTATGTGTGGTAACGAGAAATTGTCTTTGGGGCTTGCTCTATTGAGATCCTTATAGTCAACGCACATACGTACTTTTCCATCCTTCTTGGAAACTAGGACAATGTTGGCCACCCATTATGGATACTTAGATACCTCTAAAAATCCTGTATCAAACTGTTTCTTTACCTCATCCCTGATTTTTAGGAGCATATCTGCTTTCATCCTCCTAAGCTTTTGCTTTATAGGCTCGCATCCTAATTTTATTGGAAGCTGATATACAACGATGTTAGTGTCGAGACCCGGCATGTCTTGATATGACCAAGCGAAGATATCCTTAAATTCTTTTAGGAGCTTAATCAGGCTTTGTCGAGTATATGATGTAATAGTAGTGCCAATCTTTACCTCTCATTTCTCTTCTTTAGTATTGAGATTTAGTATTTTTAACTTTCCCTTGTATAGGAGAATCTATTTTTCTTCTCCTTCTACCATCTTAAGCAATTCTCTAGGCAATGTCATATTCTTCTTCATTATCAACATCATCAACTTCTTCTAAGCATAAGGGTAATTCAAAGTCAACTTCAGCGTCGGACTGAGAGTCATTTAAGTCATTGATATTTGAAGACCTGGAAAGAAAAGGGATAGAGATATATACAGAGAAAAAAAGATGAATAGAAAAAATGTTTTAGTTTTATCTTTTAAGTTTTATTTATGGGAAGAGTTTGCCACACAAGATTTGTTGGAAGAAAGAGAATGCATCTTTATTGAAATTCAAATTATAAAGTTTGACATAAACCCTTTGCATAAGATTCCTAATTTCCTTCGAGTCTAAAGGCAAAAGGGTGGGTTTTTGAGAATTACTCTGAAACTGTCTTAAAGACTACAGGAATTTCTTTAGCAGTCCAGTTGTAAAGTTCAGAGCAAGGGCTAATCTTGGACATGTATTTATTCTTTTCTTACTTGTCTGACACAACGTTGATGCTCAGCTTCACAAACACTTAACACAAATCATTATTTCCTTTCTCTTCCTCATTAACTGGGGCACTTGGATCCAACAGGCCCCCGAATCTAAAGTTATGGCCCAGGGGTGGAAACGTCATCGGTTCCCACTTAATTTCCTCTCCTTTCAACCTTGCTTGTCTTCTTTCCTGGTGTTTCCTTATTTCTGCCCTCCTTTGCAAATTGTTGGGCTTCAAACCTAATCCAAACTGATCATTCTTTGCTAGGATTACCACGAGATACAGCCTCTCTTGATGTCTCTTCCCAAATCCTTTTCCAACTTCAGCTCATTTTCCTAAAGTTTGTTTAACTTGCATCTTTGCGCAGCTGGATAATTATGGTTCAATCACCTTACTCCCTTCAGTGACAAAGGTCACATTGACTAGCTCTAATGTCCTAAAGTGACACTCAAGCGCACCCTCGTCAATCTCGATAAAGGGTGCATCAGTAGTTATTGATGCAATGATTTCTTCCTCTGCACCTACAGTTATCAGTTGGTCGTCCATCACAAATTTCAACTTCTTATGTAAGGTAGAAGGGACTACTCCTGTTGTATGAATCCATGGGCGCCCGAGCAAGCAGCTATAACTGGGCCTAATGTCCATGACCACAAACTCAACATCAAAGGTTGATGGTCTGATCTACAAAGGCACTTTAATTTTACCCAACACATCTTTCTAAGTTCTATAGGCAACTTCTTTAGCATTGCTAATGGCATAACGTTCAGGGCTGAACCGTATTAATAAGGACGCCTGGTAGCATATATCCTTTGCATCTTGTGGTGATGTGTAGAGCTTTGCACAACCCCCTTCCTTCGCCAGGTATTTATTCGACATTAAACGAAATAAAGTTGTCGACAGTAATGTTATCGACTAACATATCCATCTTATTGGTTGTGATCTTCTTCAATACAAATATTCGACTCAAAATCTTTAGTAAGGCCTCACAATGGCCCTCAGAGCTCAGCAATAACGATAGCATAGAAATTCAAGCTGAAAGCTTATGGAGTTGCTCCACTACGCTATATTCGTTGTGTTTTAGAATATTCAAGAATTCTTGAGCCTTTGACTCCTTCACTGACTTGTGGTATACTGTTGGTTTTTCTCTGAAGAAATCTTTATCATCTTATTTTTCTGACTCTTCAGTAGCAGCCTTTCTCTGTGCGGCGTCTCTTTCCTCAGCTATTGGTTAGGAATAAAGCCTTCTACTCTATGTGAAACGACTCACTTCATTGACTGGCTTATACTTTGCTTTTTCTTCGACAAGCGATCCTTGCGGGGCCGCCACTGTGCAAGCATATTTCTAAGGGACCTGCTTGTTATCCTTGTATGGAAATAGGGTTGGTGCCTTAATTAAAATTCGTGGGATTACTCCCCTTGCGGGCTCACTAACTCTTGCTTTAACCTTGATAACTAAAGGCTTCATTCCAGAATAATCTCTTCTAGAAGATGACTACTCCAATGTGCAAATGTCCAACATGCACCCCTTGTTTTCTTTCTTAAGAAAATCTAGTTCTTTTTCATCCATCTTGTCTTGGACCAATTGATTGAACTCTAATCAACGTTCAATCTCGTGTCCTATCTCTTTGTGATATTCACAAAACAATCCATCTTCAATTTCCATATCCTAGACTTCTCATTCTAGCATCCCAGCTGCCACCATTTGAGCCCATACCCACCTCATGGGTGCTCTTACCTCAGCAACATGTTTCTTAACCCTCTTGTTTTCCTCCTCCATGATTGCATTATCTCCTTCTTTCTGGTGATTTGGCAGAGGGTTTCACTTATCTTTCGACGTGTCAAAGGACAATATTCTAGACTTTCTTAAATCATCTACCAATCTCTTGAATGCAATACAATTCTCAATGGTGTTCCCCTAACTCCTACATGATATTCGCATTGTGCCTTCTCATCGTAGCATGCTGGATATGGTGGTGAGAAAGGAGGAAAATGACTTGGCAACACCATTTGGGATTTAACCAATTCAGCAAACAATTCGGCATACGTTGTTGGAATTGGAGGGAAATAGGGTTTTTAGTTCCCTTGATATCTTCGTTCTTCCTTCGGTGGGTTTGTAATTGTTGGAGTTGTAGTCGAGACATTGCGCTTGTTAAAGAGCACACCCTTTGAAAAATTGGGATTATAAACATTTGTTGCATTGACTTTACTTTCTCTCTTTTTATAGGGTTTCTTTGTTTCTCCGTTGTCCAGCTTTCCATTTTTCATACCTGCTAGAATCAGTTCTCCATTCAGTAACATATCTACGAAGCTCTTAGTTACATGATTAAGCATGCAGTCATAGAATGAACCTTTTAATGTCTCAACGAACATTAGGGTAACTTCATTCTCTAGTAATGGTGGCTGAACTTGAGCAACTACATCCCTCCATCTTTGCGCATATTGGCGAAAACTCTCGTGATGTTTTTGTTCTATCCCTTGCAGGACTAGTCAGGTTGGAACCATGTCTGAGACATGCTTGTATTGCTCACTAAAAGCTCTGGATAAATCCTTCTACGATCTGATGGTAACCCAGCTTAGCTGCGTGTACCAGCATGCAGCTGACCCTACTAGACTGTCTTGGAAGCAATGAATAAGCAGCTTCTTATTATCAAGATACATCGACATCTTTCTACAATACATAGTTAGATGTGCTGACAGGCATGTAGTTCCATTGTACTTCTCAAAATCTGTAATTCTGAATTTTAGAGGTACCACTAGGTCTTTCACAAGACTCAGATCTTTGGCATCCACACCACCATGAATATTCCCTTCTTGGAAAGACTCATTCCTTCTAACTTCTCATAACGGTCTTCCCATTTCTTCTCAGTTTTAGCCTTATCAGCAATCTTATCTAGGTCGAGTACTTCATAGTTGTGAGCTCCTTCTGTATTAGCCTTAAACTTAATCTAGACGGAGGACTCAACAAAATGGGGAGTTAGCTTAGCCTTTGGTGTTGAAGCTTCCTTTTGTATTCCAAGATGGGTGAAATTCATTGCCTGGAATCGGGGTAGAGCATTGGTTTCCTCTCTAACTTCTGCTAAATCTAGGTCCTTGAATCCAGCATTGCCGTAATTGAGCTAACTGTCTTCTGGTGAACTAATTCCATTTGCTGCTTTAGGTGTGTTTCCAGCTTGCCTTGCCTGTCCTGGTACTTTTGTGACTAGTTTCTAAGGCCACCACTCTATCTTCCATCGCGCTGGCTTGAGACCGGGTACTGTACATGTGAGTTATTTTTGCTATTTTGAATTTCTGTCATGTTTTTTATTTAAGTTAGATTCTTATTATGTCATGGATGCATGCACAGATATAAGCACACAAATACAAAGTAAAGCAACAAAACAAGAAGGATGCAATGCAAATGCATGAATGCAAGTGATGAGCCATCAATTCTATGAAATATATGCTCAAGAAACATCTCTTTATTGAATATGAAAAGGTCCTTATTACATCAAATTTTATTACAAATACTTTTCTGCACGAACTCCTAATTCCTTGATTTCTTTGATAGGCCATATAAGTCTTGGTCCAACCTCACCTGCTAGTTTGATTTACTGACGAAGGGCTGCAGCTTCCATGGCTAACATCGTCATATGTCCAGCCACATCCTGAACTTGAGTCATGGCGGTCCTGTTAAACTCATCATGTTCTTGGAATCTTCTGGCATTATCTCTAAGACGGGTGAACCAGTAATTATTTCTTCCATTAGCTATATCTTCAAGGACCAAGATCTTAGTTTTGTACTCCTGAATGATATTATCCATTTCTTCCACTTACTCTCTTAGGGAGTCATTCTCATTTAGGTTGGCCTGGAGTTCTGTGTAAGTGTGACGGTTCTAAAACTCATGCAACGAACGGTTCGAATCCCCTACCTTGGCTTGCAACTCAGCAACACAAGCATGGCTTTGCTTCAGCTTCTCACTAGTCTTGTCATATACTGTCTGTAATTTAAGTAAATGGATCTTGTTGTCGTGGGCCTTCCTTTTCCATGCAGCCACACTTTCTTTCTCTTTTTCGAGAACCCGTTTGTCATTTCTATTTTTAGTTATCAGCTTACTTTTTTTCTTTTATTCAGCAAGGTCTCGTCTGTACTTCTTAATTTCCCGTTTTCCATATTCTTTCTCCTTTCACACAGCATGCTCGATTCCGTGTTTCCACTGTTCCAGATTTTTTCTCATATTAGCATTTCGAACAGTAGTCTGAAACTTGAGGAAATCAACCCCTTGGACTTCAAACTTCCTTTTTAAGTCTTCATACAGTTTTATCACTCGCTTCGTTTCCCCTTTATATTTTTCTATGTCAAGGCTTGAATCAAACCTGTCTCATTGGTTCTACTCTCGTAAGGCTTCTATTTCCAACATGGCCCTTCTCAATTCTTCTCTTAGGATGTCATCTTTTGTAGGAACTACCTTCAAGTCTTCCTCTAAAGACTTGGCATGTCTGGGTGTAGGTGCCATGACTCTGCCATTCACTCTTATATGCCTCCAAATATCATAATCAGGGGTGTACATACAATTTCGATGAACCTTCCTTTTTGGTTGGCGTGGGGTGCGAAGCGGAAACGAAAGAAGGACTTGTACTGCTTAGAGGGAGTTCACTTGCTTTCTTAATGCGTTCGTGTCCCTCAGCCTAGCAGCTGAATTGCCGACTAGACCTAGCAGCAGAAAGGCCGCTATTACTGTTGACTAGCTTATCGTGAACTATGCTACGCTCCGTTCGCTTGCTTGCTACTCACTGTAATTCACATTCACTGGCTTAAGAGCTAATGAATGTGGAGTTATAGTTGGTCCTTACTCTAACAAGTAAGTAAACCACCTTTGAATGCTCGTGCATTCATAGAAGAGAAATCAGTAAATGTTTGTCAGACTCCAACTCCATATGATAACAGTGGTTCCATGCATCACTGATTGTTTGAACCTTCTGTCTGAACTCTCATTGGAGCTTGAATTCTGATGAGCCAAGACCAGTAGTGAATGGGATAAATTGTCGAGACCCAAACTGACGAGATACCAGCAAAGAAGAGCACCCAATTCGTCCCCAAATACCTAACAGCATTAGGAAGTTGAAATCCCCACACTTGTACAAAAGCTTAGTATGACCCATCCAAGGAACCCTCCATCTGATGTCTTCGTTGCGACGATCTTTGAAAATTTCAATCCACTTACTTTTCTTAGCAATTGGCCATTCTTTTGCTAGGAACTCGTGGAGAGGAGAGAAATTTGGAGAAAATACATTTGATAAGGCCAATGTTGGGCATTTCCAGAAGTGAGTAAGAGCCTAGACTTCTAGAAGCAGAGCACATCCTCCAAAATGGACACCTTCAACTTTTCGACAAGCATTAAGGGACATTAAGGTTTCAGCAAGTACAGCTGGCACTGGGTTGACTCCTCTCTTTAGCTACTCAAGGAAATCAAGTAATGCCACATCAATGTTCCCTAAAACCTTTGGAAAAATGACTAAACCATAAATTGCAATGGCTAGGAGATCAACTCTTTTCTCTCTGTCGGGATAAATTGAAATTAAATTTCTGATGCTTGACCAAAGAAAATTAAAGCTGCCTCCTCTCTTTCGTATCAACCCCTTGATCCAACCATCGCTCATACCGGCGAAAGCTTGGAGCCTTGAGTGTGGGTTCTTGTTTTTAGGAGGTTTGGCAAAGACCCAGTTCTTCTTCACCTTGAGTAAGTTGAACAGAGCCAAATGTTCTTCAAATGTGGGCATCATATCCTCTCCATTGAAAGTGAAACAACGATACCCGGGATTCCAAAACTAAACCATAGCTTTGAGAAACGGTCTGTCTACCTTCACATAAAGGAGATATACTATATCACCGTAGACTTCATGGAACAACTGCTTAGTCTCGTAATCACAGTGCTCCCAAATTTCCCGCAGCTGCTGCATGTTATTCTGTTTGATACTGATGTGGACATATTCTGAAGTCTCTGTCTTATGATCAGCTGCTAGACTGTCCCCAAATGTTCATTGGTTAACCTCAAACCAATGTCACACTTTTGCATTCTCATCTTCACTTATCAAGATCCTCCCATCCATGATTAGAGCTTTTCAAAGTTGAGCAAATATTTTTGAAAGTCAACCCCTTCTGATATGGAATGATGTTGCATGAGTATATATGCAAAACAACAAAACAAGAAGGAAAAGGATTAGAATTAAGAAAACACAAAGAGACCAAAATAATTTTACGAACAATTCTGGGCAGCACATTCCAACACTCCAGGACATGTCCCCTCGGATTATTCGCAACAATTTTGATCATACTCAAAACCCTTGGTTTTTTGCATGGATCTATTGGGTTGGCTCTAAATTCTCAAATAGTCTGGTTCTAAAAGGGTACCCGAGCTGTCTTTATTGTCCCCTACTAAGGGTAGCAAGGCCTCTGGTTCT
Organism: Hibiscus mutabilis; assembly: GCA_019671005.1. Classification (NCBI taxonomy): domain Eukaryota; kingdom Viridiplantae; phylum Streptophyta; class Magnoliopsida; order Malvales; family Malvaceae; genus Hibiscus; species Hibiscus mutabilis. Next base: position 57,209,196 of record CM033716.1, on the reverse strand, counting down.
CACCCATTATAGGCTTCAAACGAACCAAGTTCAACTCAGGGGGACTCACTTCCTATGTCTTCTCGAAGGATCAATATCCGTATGAAGACATGAGGCATATGAGTCCCGAATGTACTTGCTAGGCTCATACGGAGAATCAATATTCTAACATGAGCAAAGCGTTTTCCCCTCACTTAGCAATTGGGTAATGCTCGGGAATAGAGCTTTTTGCAACAATTTTAAAATTCGTAAAATAAAATTACATTCATTAAGCAGACGAATAGATTGAAACCTTTGTGAACTTGCAAATTCCTTTTCTAAAACATTTTTGAAAACAATTTATGGCTTGACCCTCTTTTGTTTTTAAAAAAAAACAAAACGTCCCCAGCAAAGTCGTCAAGCTGTCGCAACCCTTTTTAGGAAGGTTTTGACGTTATTTGGAAAACTTAAGAAAACACGGAGTCGCCACCAATCTTTTTGAAGAAAAAGTGTGATTGGATCACTTTTAAAACAAGGGTTATTTTAAAAAAACGTTTTATTTATTAAAACAACAATTTTGGTCCATAGAAAACAAGAGAAAACAGGTTCGGGTTTGGTTACGTGTGGGGAAGTGTTAGCACCCCCATAACGCCAAAAAATTGGTACCTAATTGATTTCAAAAGTATTTTTAAAACTGGAATTTGCAATTTTACATGATTTCGCTTTATTTGTCCGCTAAGTGAATGTAAATCTATTTTAACGGCCTCATCGTCTGGGAAATGAACTTTAATCACCGTGAACACTCCTGGCGTTAACCCGTCATTCCCACTTGATAAGACACCGCATTAATTAAGTTTTTACTTTTAAACAAACCAACAAAAAAAATTAAACGTGTTAAAGTTTTTATTAAAACCTAATCAGTGATTAAACCCTAAAGAAACATCTACATTCATTTTAACTATTAAGATTTAAATACAATTAAGTATATCTTATTGAAAGTGTGAAGAAAGTTTTCCTGCATACATGTCTCTATTCTAGTTTTTAAAGACCCTAATCCTATGGTTTTACACACACATATGTACATATAAAGACAAAAAGGAACAAAATTACTAAAATTAAATTAATAATCAAAATAATTGCTAAAATAAAAGAAAAGGATAATTATTTTTACTTTAAAGAAAAATCTATATTGGTGACTAAATTGAAAGACAAACAAAATGTGAGGGTTAATTTGAAAATAATTAAAAATCTAGTGCCAAATTGAGAAGAAAAAGGACTAAATTGAAAGGATTTAAAACAAAAGGGTTGCGGTATAAGACCCATGAAAGTAGGGCGCAGGTTATAGCTGGGTTATAAATGGCTCATTTCAGAAACAAAATTCATTTTATACACCCCCAAAATGGATCAAATCCGATTCCTTTTAAAACCTCCGATATGTTCTTCGTGTTCTTCATTTCATGAAGAAAACGATGAACATCCGCCATGCCGACCGCCATCCACTGGCGCTGGTCGCCATTGCCGACGGCAGAAATTCCCAAAACCCCCTCATTTCTAAGATTCCAGTGACCCTCAAATCGTATTTTTTCGTCGGAGCTATGTTGGAATCAAATCACAGTGGCGTTTCAATAAAACAGAGGTAAAAACAATCCTTTTCTTTATTTAAAAAACGAAATTGAACATAGGAAGAACGAATTACCAGAAAAATCTGCTTTATTTCACTGGAATTGCTTGAATACACTTGTTGAATCGTTACAATCTTTGGAATCTAAATGCTTATTGCATATATATCTGATTTATATTTTTCGTATATCTTGTTGTGTTTGTTATAAAGAATTACAATGCTATTTATAAAACAAGAATTGCTTAAATCCTAAGCTCAAATCCCCGATTTCTTCCCCTCTGATTGCTTGATTTTTTCCATGGCACCGATTTGGGGATTCTGGTCTTCTGCTTCGGTTGACTTTGCCTCTGATTTGGCTCCAAATTTCATTTGGTTGCTTCGATTTGTTAGAGCTTTAAATTAGGGACTTCCGCTTTGTTGATCATGCTTTATGGATTTGACTCTTTTTCTTTTTTTTTTTGCATGTTGATGATCGAAAATGACCACAAATTTGCCAAGGAGAGAAAATCAGAGCGAAAGTGGCATCGAAGAAGACGAACCACTCGATGGAAGTTGTAAAGTCGAGCACGTGGTAATCCTCGTGCCTTGCTTCTGATCAATTTGGACCATCCAATTGTCTCTCGATCTAACGGATGGGAAGTGTGGCTCTTGGTAATCCGTGTATAGGCCACGTGCAATCCCATGCAATTGGATCTGTTCTCCATTGATCCAACGATTCTTCATTATATGCACATGTAATAAAAGGGTCAAGACCCTTAGGATTTAATAATAATCGAGCCGAGCAGGCCTTTGTGTAATGGACTTTTTTTAAAAGATGGACTCTATGTTTTTTTTTGTAATGGACTTTATGAACCAGACACTTTTTTGTACAATGAATTTGAATAAAATAAACTCTATTTGTTTTCTGAAATAGTCTATTTATTTTAGTTTGAACTCTAACCAACTAACCGTATACAAAACAAAAGGCAAACTATCTAGCTATAATGCTATACCATGCTACACATATGAACCATGCTATTAAAGCAAAAACTATACTAAGATATTAATACAACAAAACAAGAATTAAAACCTATTGAAAAATCAGTGACAACAGTTTGAAGATTTTTAGGTTGCAGCGTTACATTGAAGGAGCCCCATCGGAGTAGGACTTCAGCTCGTTAATATGGTCAAGAGTACAATACTTAGACTTGTCGGGCAATATATTCATAGCCCTTGATTTTATGTCTGTAACTCTTATTTTGGATTTATTTGCTCATTCGAATGTTTTAAATTATTTTGATTTTAAATTGGAGCTCCCATGTAAACAATTTAACTTTCTTTTATTTGTTTTATTTGAGACAAATTTGGACTTATGAAATTAACGGTGGTTTGGGCTAAACTTAGTTAAAAAAATTTACATATGGGTTTGGTTTAGTGCGTTCTATATCTAAACCCAAAAATTTATAAGAAAATTAACATGAACTCTAAATTCAAAGTAATTTCAATGGGAGATTTCCAAACATCCAAAATCTTAGTTTCTAGGGTTATTGATCAAGAACATACTTATTCATGTCTTTACAAAAACAATATCGAAAGGGAACTAAGAGTATGGACTTACCAAAGATGAAATCAATTTATAGAGATGATGGCTATATTGCTTATAATTTGAAATTCAAATACTATTCTTAAGCATTCATTGGTAGTGATGGAGCATTGAAGATGAAAGCATTTTCTCTCTCCTTTAATTTTCTGCTAGCAAAATGCTTGTCTTGCAAATGATAAATTATATCATGAGTCATTCTTGCTACGTTATTTATGAGACTAATTAATAAAAATTACCCATCTAATTATTTTTTCTATTTCATATTTTTACTAAGTGATTTTTATTAGTTGATCCCATAAATGATGTGGCAAGAATGGCTCATAATATAATTTATTCTCTGTAAAAAAATCTTTTTCCTTCTCCTCTTTTTTTAATAATACGTGTATTAGTATAGACTAGCCACCTAGATTGATGACTAATATCTTCAGAGATTAAGGGATAACGTCAAGCTTAATCGTCCAACTTTGCACTTTTTGCACTTGAGTCGCTTTTCTTTCTTTGTACTTAAAACTTCACATTTCTTTCAAATTAGTCCTAGATTCCTTAAGACCCCAAATTAGATTTAATAGATCTAAAATTAATTGAATCAAATAGCCAAGACTTAAATTTAGCTATCACAAAGTAAATTTTGATTACCGAAAATACGGTTAACTATTAAATTGATTTTAGGGGTATTACAAATTAGTTAATTGAATCTCTAAAGCTACCTAGGATTCACTCATAAATAGTGTAAATCATAAAAAAATAGATTAAGTCTTAATTGATAGAAATGAGTGATTTTTTTTCAAAAGAATAAAGTCTTATATAACATACCATCCCATTTCTGATGTGATGTTAGGCTTTCAAAACTCAAAAGTTACGTCATAGCTAGAACATGTGAAGCCTTAAAAACCCATCGACTCTAAAACATGATTCTTGTGGAAATGTTAAATGTGTCACTTGACAGCAACAAACCAAACATAACAATCAAGCAAACCATGACAGGTTACATGGTTTAAATGTGGCATGTCGGGAAGATGACTGCATTGATTTCAGAAGTTTGAGATTAAATGTTACAAAATCCTAATCACATATGATATGTGCAGTAGACGTGTTGTATCAACTGTGTAGATCGTGATCAAATAATGTTATATATATAAAGATTGGTATGTATAGACCATATTTTCTTATTATATTTAAAATCATCAAATTACCCCTCCCACAATATTAGGAAAGGTGACCTAAATAATTTTATTAGCATCATGTATGTATTTTTAGGCCCTTTGCTAATCCTTCAAGCGAAGTAAAACCCTCCATCAATACCCTTTCTGTAAATAATAAATATATGATAAGAAAGTTATTCAGAACATTATAGGGTTCATTCATTTGATAAGGATGTGATAGAAACTTGGCTTTGAGAGCACGCCTATGGAAAACAAACACACTGCTGAGTAAATAGAGATTAAAAAAATAGAAAATTATGGCAATCAACAACCACTTTAAAAGGCCTTATAAAAGCCATTGTTACCCAAAGATTTTTAACTCAAGTAATGAGTGAAAAAGAAACCATGAATCCATTTGCTTCTTCCTTGCTTATCTTATCTTCTCTGGCTTTAGTTTCCCTGGCCACGGCTCAAGAAAGAGCTCCCCACGGCATTGAATACGAGAGCCCTATGGCCTTCTCGCCCTCAGCATACGACTTTTTCCATCCCGAAACCCAAGACCCGAACACCAAAAACCCTTGCTCGGCTTCCAACTGCTCACCGTTGCCCGTTGCAGCTCAAGTTGACGGTTCCAAAGCACTTGCAGGCAAGGTATCGTCGACACCGGATAAATCAGGCCACGGAATGGGAGCTGGTGGGGTTGCTGCTGACATTGTTTTCGGTTTGGCATTTGCAGTGCTTTTGGCAACGGGTGTTTACTAATCGAGCTAATGCTCATGCTAAAGCCAATCGAGCAAACATTGTTCAACGGCCTGATGCCTAAATCATTTGCTCTACAAACATATCCAATTCTCAATGTACAAACAATATAGGCCAATGCTTGCTACCGATGGAGTTACAGTTAGAATTAAAGCTTTTCTTTTACCCCTTTATCCCCTCTGATCTTTGGGTTTTTCTTCTTTAATTTTGCTTTATAAAAAAATTATGATTGAATTATATACACATAATAGCATGACAGTGCTTCCCATAACTGTTTGAGATTATGTTGTCATTGAAGCAAGTGGCAGACACATAAACCGAAGATGAGACATTAAGCTTGCAAAACCAGGAAAACGCAAAATAATGTAATTCATAATTAGTATCTTAATATTTCTTTCAGAGCTGGTTTAAGAATAAATCAGTGCCAGGCTAAAAATATAAGCTCTAGAGGTGTGACAAATCTACTCAATTCACAGTTATAGCCTATGCCCCATGGTAGTTGTGGCCAACTACTTTTGAAAATTAATGGGACTCAGGCCCATGTAAGTTTATTACCCTGTTTATATTTATTCACTCGGATTTGAACTTTGATCACAAAATCTGATAATTTTTAATCCATCAACTATGATACAAGGTGTATTTTTTTCTCAAAAAATAATAAAATAAAAAAAATTAAGAACGGACGAGGCATACCGTTATACACCACTAATATTACACACGGTTATACACTATTAATTTTTTAATGAATTATGAATAAATATTAAAATTTTCAGAAATTAGACTTTGAATTAACCACACAAACCGATCAAAATAAATAATTTAATATATTTAAATATCAACCCAATTCATATAACATAAAAAACCCAAAAACGTATTGCTTATAAACCATAAAAATAAAATAGTAAAGGAGAAAGTAGCAATTGCAGCAAGAAAGATCAGGAAGAATAGATGAACCGCAAAACTCTTTTATTACCTTGTAATTAGCCTATTATTATTATTTTCTTCAAGTAAAAATCAAACGATCCAACTTTTAGGATCCTTCCTCACTAGAGAAAGATAAAAAGAAAATCGAAAAAAATTGGAAGAAATTCCTTCAATGCAATGGTCTTAAGGATGTCAGGTTTTGCGGGGATTTGTCCCACTTCGTATTCAATTGGACAGAGGATTATAGATTTCGCGGATTATGGGACGGGGATAAAGATAAAAATTAGATTTGACGTGAGTGGTGGGGCAGACGTGAATATGACTTTGTACCCACCCCATCCCTACTTGCCCCAACATATCTTATAACGAGTTATTATAAATATTATTGACGAGTGTGCAAATAACCTATTTTGCATGCCCTTTTTACTTGGCTTTTACGTTTGTTTAAGCTCATTTTGGTTCATTTAGGAGTAGTTTGCATATAATTTATATTTAGCTAGGAAGTTACATTGTATGTGCTGAATTGTTATATATTTTTCTGCTTTTAATGGGAAATGTTGTAACACTCTAAACATATATAAAAATGATAATGAAATAAGAAGGTTTGTAGAACAAAATAAAGAAATTTGATGTCCATGGGATTAGAACCCATGACCTAGGCTACTAAGACCACTGGTGTAACCAACTAGTCTAACATGGTACTTTGATAAGTTTTACACCGTTTAAATTTTGAACCATAGGGTTCAGTTATGTTGAACTATTAATAAAAGTCATATGATTCTTCACCTACCCTTTTGGCGGGGGAATATCGTTCGAATCTGGAAATTGAGAGAGATTCCAGAATTCTCTCAAGCTTCTTCCCCCAGCCCTCACCCTTTTTGTTGTTCGATCTGCCTCTTTGCCTAGTCATGGCATACACCACCTCCGTCAATTGAACTGCTGCACCACCCCAAACCCAAAAGGGCCCTATCAATATCCCCACCATTCTTTTTCGGGTCCGTTTTCCCTATTTTGGTAAACCCCAAATATTCATATTTTATTTCTCTATGATTCTGACGTCCGTTCGTCGTGTCTTCGCCATGAGTGAGTTCCTCAGGTTGAGACGAGCAAAATTCAAGCTATAGCTCTCCATTCTGATGCCCAAAAGGGCCCTATCGAGCTACGTTCTTTTCTAGCGGCTCTTCCCCTATTTTGGTAAGTTTGGTAAGATATTCGATTTTATTATGGTTCTGTGAGTTAATGCTTGGGTTAGACGTTATCCTTTGGACCGAGTCGTCCTAACCGGCTTGAGCCCGGTCTAACCCGTCCTAGTCAACTCAGTGATTCAATCCATCTGAGTCAACTCACCCGATTCAATCTGGTTGACCAGTTGACTACTGACGTCAGCGTTAACTTTGACCCTAAAAGTCAAATTTTTAGAAAACCCTTATTTTATGTTTTTTGATGTCTTGAGTCTGTTTTTGATTTTGTTTCGCCAAATTCGAACCTAGTAAGTTGTTATTCAGCGTTTGAATTTCTAGATAAATCTAAATATCGCGTTTAAGTTTTGTGTCTGATGTAAATTGTTTTTCCATGAATCCAAGATAATAAGGGACGTCAAATTTGAGCTTGAGTGTGATCGAAAGGAGTTTCAAAAGTTGAATGTTGTAGCTCGGATTCGAGGTAATATTTTACTACCTATCACATGCTTTATGGAACTCATTGGTAAATTGGTTAGTGTTTGAATGGATATGATTATTTATGTGTTTATCTATGAATATTTTAAAGTTGAATTGATTTCAATTAATGAAAGTAAATTGGTTAAGACCTGAATGACTCAAATAAGAATTTGATGATCTATAAGAAATTCAAGCTTAGTGAATAATTGATAAAGCAATTAACATCGAAAACTTTAATTCAAATGCTTGGTAAGTACTTCAATATTGGGATCTATTAGTTCGGATGGACTTGGAGGCTTGATAAACCGTTGGAAATCTCAAACAATGCAATTTACTATTTTACCCCTTACTGGGTTGAATTATAAAATGTGCCATGAAAGTTAAAATGACTAAAAGGCCTTTGTAAGCCTAATGATGGGATTAATCCCGATATATCCAAATTCTGCATGATCCTGGTAGATCAATTCTCGAATATCTGGGTGGATCCTTTAGTATTGAACCCCTTTTATTAGGGATATAGTTTCTAAAACCAGTTTGAATTTTTCAGAAGTTCATTGTTCCATTTCCTATAATTACCAAGTGCCTCTAAGAATTAAATTGGACAATCTAGTGTGTTTCTTGTGTATTATATAAACGTTTTAAATGTCTTGTTTGAACTGATCATGAGCACATGACTGATATACTCTGATTTTGCAAACATAACTAATCTTTTGATTTTAAGCACAATCATTCTATCTGCTTGATTTACGCCTAAGTACATGATTTGATAGCATGCTCTCTAGTTACTGTTTTGCTAAAACAATTTTTTGTTTTATATTTATTGTTATTACAACTTACTACAAATATTACTGTTATTCCTTAAACTGTTTTATTGGGTGCTTGGGACATGGTATGAAGTGTCTGCAGGATCAGCCCTAACCAGGCCGGTAATTCCATATGTACTAGGTTCCTATACTTAGGCTATGGTAATTCCTTATGTACCAGGTTCCTATGATCTGGCTAAGGTAATTTCTTATGTACCAGGTTCCTACGCTCCAGCTAGGGTAATTTCTTATTTAATAGGTTCATATGCTCCAGCTAGGGTAATTTTTTATGTAATAAGTTCCTATGCTCTAGCTAGGTTAATTCCTTATACAATAGGTTCCTTGTAACCCCCTCGACTAGTCTTAGACACCAGACCGAACCGAGTGAGCTACATTGGGTTTTGCCAAAACAAAACCCGATACGATTAACTAAGATTATGACCATTTTTCTTTTTTTTTTTTCTAGATGCAACATTATGACCTAAGGTAAGCATGCCAGCAACGGGTGAAAACTCAATTAAATCGGGCATCGAATTGACATCCAATTGTATGTATTTGCAATTTAGGGACTAAATTGCAAATTTATAAAATTATGAGGACTTAATTAATTTCAAAGTTACCATTCCTCAATTAGTCAAGTTACATGCTTACTTGTCAAAATCCAGCTCAAAAAAGTCATCCAAACTTATTCAAATGCATTTGAAAGAGCCAAGGACCAAAACGGAAGAATCTAAACCTTAAACAACACTTTAACTAAATTAACGCCCAAGCTTACCGGTACACGGGGCACCGTATCGGTATGAGGGTTAATTCTACAAGACCATACCGATACGGTCCTAAGTCGTATTGGTACACGGGCTATACGAACCAAAGCTCGAATTCTAGTGGCTAAAGAGCGTATGGGTACACGTCCCTGTGTAACGATACGATGCCACAAAAACACATACTCATATTGATATGAAACCCCGTGTATTGGTATGCCTAGACCTGTAATGTATAAAATTGTTGGTTTTTCTCTCAAACAATGATTCAAACATGCCTTAACTCAACATAACCATACATACAACTAAACTAAGGGTCAAACCATGCTTTATACACATGGTAAGAAGATCAATTCATGAATAGATACATCAATCACAATTCTAGAGGCATCTTCATAAGAATCATCCAACTCAACATTTAAAAAGAGATTCAAGACACATTTCATCATGGACATTGCATCAACCACCATTTAACAAAATTGGGAATAAGCTAGTATCACAAATACATGAGCATAAGCATTTCCAACCAATATGCATACTAAGGGAAAACCACAAAGCATAAACTCATACCTGCATGTCATCAACAATCATGCCTCAAATACAACCACAAAATCCATCAAACCACAACAATTAAACCACCACAAAACAATCAAATTCTAGATTACAAATTCCCAAAAATATGTTAACACATTGCCTTATTAATTGAATTTAAAACTAAGTTTCCATACTCAAATAAATTTCTCGATCTTGGACCTTCCTTCCAAAACCAATGCCGCCCCTCAACTCTATTACTCCACATTAATGGGAAAAGGAGAGCGCAAGCACAATTGATTAGTCAAGATGCTCGTATACCAAAATTGATGCAATTGAAAACTGTTTGAAAGCCATAAAACATCTTGTTTACAAAACATGCTTACTTCCCAAGCATTAATACAATTGTATTATTATCAATTCATGCTTAACTATCCAAGCATTTCACATTTGATTGAAAATCCATTTGAAAACGATAAATCATCTTGTTTTCAAAACATGATTAACTACCTAAGCATTTTCTCATTTGTTTGCAAACAAATCATGCATAGCAACTATATGCACCATAATCATTTATAAAC